>OX589613.1:19554754-21954754 GCA_951329385.1 Polia nebulosa | reverse complement strand
ACTGACAGAGACAAACTCCCCTTCCTTAATATCCTCAACATTCCCAATAGCGATGGGCCTGGAGTTGACGGTGACCGGGATAGGCTTCTCCAGCAGGATCAGCTGATAATCATAGTCATGGGTGTGGAGGTTCGTGGTGTTCCATTGAGGGTGGATGAAGTGAGCGCAGATGCTGTACTTAGTGGCCAAAGACCGCTGCGTCGAGCCTGCGAGGACGTAGGATTCTTTTTCCCTGGAAAGAAAGGTTCATATTAGGTAGTCTTTGTCGACTATCTAACCATACCCCAACTACATACATAATGTATATTGGGGTCTGTTTTAAGTATAACGAAACGCAGTAGTATGACAGTATTGTACACATGGAGATACCTACTGCCTATCTGACTTCTACATACAATCCAGGAACCTAGAATACAAGGAAATAAGTATTTAGGAGTTTAATGACCCTTTGCCCACACCAGTTTAGGTCATTAATCAACTTGTATCTCCAGACACAGTAAAGAACTGTAATATGCCTGAGTTTGTTTGGGCGATTTCTTTTCTTTGTTTAAAAACGTGAATTCAAAACAAGTAGGTATCGAAAACAAAAATAAGTTTAAGGAATTGAAAGGTTCAGGATTTAAATTAGAGAGCGTTATAAGCCACTCTTTGTTCTATCAGATTACTCGAAGATTTATAGAGAAAAATAGGATTATTATTATACACCACGTTTGCTAGTGTTACCCGAATTATTCCAAAATTATTGCGTTCAATTTTCTAATTAAAGTTTTCAACAATTATCTATAATTTAGGAAAAGTCTACTTTTAATTTTGAAGTCTGAAAAATATTATTTTAATAACATGTGATGTACTTAACTTAAACCTAATGTAATCCAGAGTTGATGTCAGGAGCCAAAATTTCTCAAGTCCAAAAGTGAGCTAAACATGAACGGAAAAATGATGGCATATGAAGTCTGTATGTTTGTTACTCAAGAACGCTTCAATGGCTGGACAGACAAGGTACACGGGCCGACCGTGACTTGGATCAGGAAATTGGATACTTTTCCCGATTTTTTTTTACTTTCACACGGGCGAAGCCGCTTGCAAAAGCTGGTAATGGCCCCAGCACACAAAATAACAAAAAATATAGAATACTCACTTACAATGCGCGGCTGTGATGACCCACTCTGGCGCGATCATGGTCCCGCCACAGTACAGACCGTACAACACCTGGTACGGAACATCCTTTATAGACACCTGGTTTCCCCCCACTATCCTCCATTGTACCTGAGGATAAGAAACCCTTTGTTTAAGAGCAATGGTGTGGCGTATAAACAGCCTATACCTCATTTGCGTTGCGTTGTTTTTAAGAACAACAAAAAATATTAAATTTTATTTGCTATTTTATTCGTATTGAATATTAAAAAAAGGCAATTGATGCTTAACCAAGCAAATATGGAAATTTTAATGTTTCTCTCCTGTTCTTATCTTATCTGAATTTATTTGAAGCAAGTGCAGAATTAGTCTTGTTCTTTCATGCAGCTCAGCAGTTTTAGCAGCAGATTATATTTACTATATCAATGAAATACGCGTTAACTAGCTATTCATGGTCATTGCATCCTTTCAGCTAAAAGACATCAACTTCTGAAAATAAGCCTCTCCACATGGATACATCACATGATTCTCACATCGAACGGATTCTACAAACCTGCACCAGATCGGTCCACCTTGACGGGCTGTCAATCGTGGATCTTTGACAGTCGTTACGGGTCGTCAGAAGCCCAAAAGTCTGACAACCAGTCTTACCAAGGGATATCGTATCACCCAGTAACCGGGTTGTGGAGGTTAGATAGGCAGTCGCCCATGTCCATGTAAAATACTGGTATTCAGCTGCATCCGGTTAGACTGGAAGCCGACCCGAAGATAGTTGGGAAAAGGCTAGGTAGATTGATCAACGGTCCACCTTATTGGTGGTCTAACAACGCTGGGCCTGCGACCACCTATCTTCCACCTACCTTTTAACCACCTTTTACTTAGGAACCAAGGTTTGTCTCAATGAAAGTTGGGGATGCCTACGTCCATGATCGGATGCTCTCGGCCTGCCTGTTTGGCCGTCATCATAAGCCTGACCCTTACATCGACAGGGCCGTCTTCCTCGGCTGCCTCCTCCTCTCTGCCCACCAGCTGCTCAGGACTCGTGACCTCGTGGAAGTACAGGTAGGTGCGAGGTGGAACTCTCCGGGTGACTAAGATTCGCCAATAGTGCGTGACGCAGTCTGGAGTGAGGCGACCGAAGTATGTTCCTGGAAAAGGTGATGGAAGGGCTTAAGGCTATAGGAGTAAAGTTTATAATTAATGGTATGCCAGTTTTCATGCAAATCAATAAAAGTAAACAGACAACAGTTAGTTCAATTTTTGCGTGTTTGCATTTGGTTTAACCGACTATACGATTACCTATCAGATTCGTTCGATTGACACTTCTTATAGGGTTCCGATCCCGAAGGATTAAAACTCAGCCTTGTTGCTGTCACTCACGTGTCCATCTGTCCGTCGTCTGTCACAAAATTTTGTTCTGTAGAATTTTTTAACTTCCCGTTGACCTATGTACATGAAATTTGGTGATAATGTTTATTATTGCTTGTATACTTTACTAACAAATTCAAATTTTTTTTTTTTTATTGGAACGAAGTTCCTTATCGCGCGTTGTGAAAGGGGGCTAGACGGAAAAAATTCTTACGAAAAGTCGAGACGACACTAATGAGGCTGTCCATCCAAAAAGATTGTATTGGAAAAACAATCTAATAAAAACTTGTATTTTTGGCGGGTAGGTACAAAGTTTGCAAGCAGATCAAGCATTATCTAACCAATTTCGTGTGTTAAATCTAGCGGAGCTTGGAACGCTGAGCTGAGCTGAGCTGAGCTGAGCTGAGCTGAGCTGCGATGAGATGAGATGAGATGATGAAGTATAACTTCTTACGTGCGTGCGTGTGTGCGTAGTTAATAATAAAAAAAATATTATAAATTAAAAAAAATAAAATTATATTACAATTCCTTCACTAATTAATCGAAAGGAACTTCGTTCCATCCGGGTGTCCCTTGACACCTCTCAAGTTTTTAAGTTTTTCCCTCATTTGGTACGGAACCCTAAATGTGCGAAGTCCGACACGCACTTGGCCTGTTTTTTTATTTAAGGAACGAACGAACGCTCGTAGTGATCAAGTCCTAAGTAAACTTTTGAGTGTCCATTTCTATTCAGGTACCTACTCTACAAAGAAAATCACTTTGTGATTTGGATTAAAAAATATTTTTTAAGAAAAATTTAATATTCTAATAATTTAAAATTTAGTAAATTGGATTGCACTAGCCCTACTAGAATGAAAACTATAATTAATCAGAAATCGCTTTCATTTTCACTCCAACATGCACATTATCATTCCTTACACGGAAACGCGAGAAACGTCAGCGATAAAGCATGAGTGATACTATAAGTAAAGTGGAAGCATATTGAACTACTATTCATTTTTGGTGTTTCATATTTATTTTGTAAATGGAGTTTCTTGCAAATTATTCTCCATAGGGATCTACGCTTTGGAATTTACAATTAGCTTTCTGACTAACCGACTTCCTGACAATTCAAAAGTACCCGTAAATAGTTTATTTGAAATAAATGCTTTGAGTTTGAAATGTTTCCACCTATTTACATCTTTTTTAAATACATAAGTGAAGTTGTTACTTATTTAATATTCAAAACAGGTAGTAAAAATGTAAAATATTGGAAAAATAAAATCCTTTTTTTTTTTCGTTTTTTGATGGGCAGACTTCCAGTCGACAGCAATGTGGAGAAATTTTTTGACGTCATATTTTAAGTTATATTTAGTTAGGAGTTTTTTTTAAACGTTATTGTTCGTTAACTCTTTGCGGTACACTTTCTGTCTAGGGCATGTTAGTTTTTTTTATATTACATTTGATAGCTCAGCTGGGCTATTTATAAAAAAATAACTATAAATAAAAACTGATTTTGTAGAGGATTCTTCGAAAACAGGTAGTAAAGTGACCAATAGGAAGCAGAGTTAAAATGTGAACTCAGTTAATATGTTCATAGTAATAAATATAAACCCCCTTCTAAGTCCGCATGTTATAACGGGTGACTACGGAACCCTACACTGTACGTGGCCCGACACGCACTTGACTGTTTTTTATTTTTAATAGTGGTTTTCAGGTTGATTGAATGTATGCCAGACTGGAAGGAAAAGTAAGTACCTTTTTTTTGTGGGGTTGGAAATCATTCAATGACTCTCCCGCTCTAGGGTGGAGCAAGAGTGCGTGTCAGACTCTTACTGACTAAAACCCACCCCTATTCTTTCCCTGCCCTGAGTGCCCAGGGGCGTGGTAACTCTGTTTCGAATTTATCCACAACCCCTGGGCAGAAAGTAGAACCTAATATTTGCTTCTGGCTAGAATTTATAAGTCTTCCTCTGGAGTGAAAAATCCGGTTCGCAATTCAAGTGTCACTACTGACATGAGGTTGATTGTACGAATTGAATTAAACGGCTCTATTACAATTAGTTTTAATTTAATACTAAAATAATGAATCCATTATTTACTTTTCGTTAACATCCATCACAGTGTATTTAACAATTCGTCATTAATAAATGTAATATATTGTGAAGAGTAATTAACTTTTAATTAGTATGACTAGGATGTAATTATTTTAAAAACTACTCCATAAAATGATGGTTTATTAGTATTAGCCTTTTGAGTACAATTTATTCGTGTGAATATTTATTCTATATACATCATTATTTCATATTCTACTCAAACAATCTGCCTGCCTTTTCCCTGCCTGAGTGCCCAGGGGAGCGGTAACTCTGTTACGAATTTATCCGCTACCCCTAGATATTTCTCAAGTATCTTGAGGTCGGCTTCCAGTCTAACCAGATGCAGCTGAATACCAGTATTTAACATGGAGCGACTGCCTATCTGACATCCATAACCCAGTTACTGGGTAATACGCTACCCCTTGGTAAGACTGGTTGTCAGGCTTCTGACGACCCGTAACGACTGTCAAAGATCCACGATTGACAGCCGAGACCCGTTGGTCTCGGCTCGTTGGCCCCGTCGGTCGTGCCTCGAGAAGCACGTTAAGCCGTTGCTTAACGTGCTTTCCGAGGCACGGAGGAGTCTTGGTATGTAGAAATGTCCAAATCCAAGGACCAACCGCAGCAAGCGTAACTTAAACTGATGGATCGACCCTTGTGGCTGTTATTACTTTAGCCACGAGCTCCTCACTCTCATTATTTCACATCTTACTAATAATTATAAATAGTATTTTATAAACATTTTTATTTTTAACCCTTTAATTATAAAAAATAAACTGTTGAGTAGATAACCCGTAAAATGGCCATTCAAAAGTGATATTTTCATCAATATCTAGTCAGCTGTTTGCTTGTCATTAATGCCATAGAGATTTGAAAAAAGAGAATGTGGATTTTGGACCCAGTACTGTATCAAGTTGTGGCGTCTGCCATCTGAAAGGTCTTAGTAATAGCTTCATTTGTTTGTATTACATCAGCAGTCAGACATGTGCAGGGAATTAATTATTACTCACTCCCGCCCAGCTTTGCACGGTTACAAATTGTACACCTAAACCTTCCTCATATCGCGGATAAATTCGAAAGAGAGTACTGCGGCTGCACAGCCAACTGAAGGAACACGGGTGGTTTTTAGTCAGTAAGAGTTCGACACGCGCTCTCGCTCCACCCAGAGCGGGAGAAGTCATTTGATGATATCCCACTCCCCAAAAACACCTTCCTCATAAAAAAACCTTCCTCATGAATCACTCTGTCTTTTGGTGAAAATAATCCGTTCAGTAGGTAGTTTTTGAGTTCATCGCGAACAGACAGAAAAAGGCTGCAGGCGAGTGGGAAACCGGTCCTAAAAGCCCTTCAGAAACTGTTCGATTCCGTCATACTCGAGGGGAAAACGCCACAGGCATGGGGCAGAGGTGTGGTGGTACTTTTCCTTAAGAAGGGCGACAATGTTCTGCTTAAGAACTACAGGCCCATTTCACTTCTGAGCCATGTCTACAAGTTGTCTCGCGCGCAGTTTTGACGACTTCCAGCCTCCCGAGCAAGCCGGATTAAAAGGCTTCAGCACCGTAGACCGCATACATACGCTACGGCAGGTTATACAGAAGTCCGAAAAGTATAATCTGCCTCTCTGCTTAGCGTTTATGGACTACGAGAAAGTTTTCGATTCGATCGAGACTTGCGCTGTGCTGTAGTCTCTAAGCGGTGTCAGCTCGACTGTCAGTACATCGAGGTGCTGAAGTGTTTGTACGAAAACATCACCATGTCAGTTCGACTTCAGGACCAGACCTCAACCTCCTGCAGTGGGGTGTGAGGCAGGGAGACGTAATTTCTCCGAAACTGTTCAGAGCTGCAATGGAGGATGTCTTCAAGGTTCTAGACTGGAGGGGGCTAGGCATTAACATCAATGGCGACTACATCACTCACCTTCGATATGTCGACGATATAGTCGTCATGGCTGAGACTAAGAAGGACCTCAGTACAATTCTCGATGACCTCAGTAGAGCTTCCGAAAGAGTGGGTCTTAAAATGAACATGGACAAAACTAAGATCATTGCAAATACCCATGTAACACCCACTCCTATCAAGATCGGAGACTCTGCACTCGAAGTTATAGACAAGTACGTCTACCTGGGACAAACGGTTCAGTTAGGTAGGGCTAACTTCGAGAAAGAGATCAATCGTCTCGGCTGGGCGGCATTTGGGAGGCTGCGCGATATCTTCTCGTCCATATAACACAGTATCTCAAGACGAAAGTCTATGACCAGTGCGTGTTGCCAGTGACGACATATGGAACAGAAACGAAGTCACTTACAATGGGCCTCATCAGAAGGCTTAAAGTCACCCAAGGAGCAATGGAGAGGGCTATGCTCGGAGTTTCCTTTTGTGACCGAATCAAGAATGATGACATCCGCAAGAGAACCAAGCTTACCGACATTGCCCGAAAAATCGTCAAACTGAAGTGGCAGTGAGCAGGGCACGTTACTCGCAAATGCTAGCTCGATGATGGGTCCGAAAAGTTCTGGAGTGATGACCGCGTACCGGAAGACCGGGTGTGGGAAGGCCTCCAACAAGGTGGACCGATGATGTGGTGAGGATCGCAGGTAGCCGATGGAGGCAAGACGGACAGGACTGGTCATTGTGGCGATACTTGAGGGAGGCCTATGCCCAGGAGTGGACGTCTTTCACGACTGACGATGAGACAGAAAAACGGACTTTGTATTAAGTACAAATGTAGTGATAGGGATTTTACGAGTATTTTAGCAGGACTTCATCTATTTATGTAGTAGTAGAAATGAAAAATTTGAAACACCTTTCTTCGATTCTTGTCGACAAAGACAAAAAACTCGAAGTCTTTCAGTGCTGACCGAAGCCTTCGTTTCTTTACTGGACTCGGTCTAGAGTGAACGCAGGTACCTGATATGAAGTAATTTGGATGAAGTCTGACCATGGCGGTGAAGATTACCGATGGAAGATCTATTAGACTACATCTGTTGACCTTATGTTCTCAACCAGTTTTTTTAAATCTTCTATAGGCACGCGTTTGATCACTACCTCACCTGATGGTACACGAAAATGAGGTCAAAAATAAAGCACGCTTGGCTAGAAGTAACCTATTCACTTTTGATTTAAAGACTCTCAGGTAGTAGTAGGTTATAGTAACAGGAAACACAGACTCTGGTAGGGAATTCCACTCCTTAGCTGTACGCACAATTAATGTGTTCGCAAAACGTTTTGTACGTGTGGGTGGGATATCCAGCTAAACATTAAACCCAGACTCTCCACAATTTGCTTCCAACGAGTCCCAAGTTACCTCGGTCATATCGCCCGGAGATATACAGATAACTTAGAAAAAGTGGTTGCAGTGGAAAAAGTGGAAGATAAAAGACCGCGCAGGAGTTCACCTACCCGCTGGTCAGAGCAAATCAAAGGATTAACAGGGCTCACAGTGACCACTGCCCTTGGAAGAGCCGAACACAGAGTGGCCTGGAAGCAGATCGTCAGTGAATTTTCAAAAGCTTTCCGGGGTGGGCACGACTTTTAGCAATGAAGAACATGAATGAAAAGTGGCCAGAGGGCTGGCCCTTTTTATGGCCAAAGAATCAGCACTGCCATTCAACGTGGCAATGCTGCCAGCGTTCTGGGCACTTTTCCCATTGACAGCGATGTGGACGAATTTTTCGATGCCCAATGAGCTATAGTTCTCTCTCTTTTATGCCGCTTGTACATTATTTTATTTATTTTCTTTTAGCCTGTTTATCGCATTAGTTATTTTTATTATTATAATTCTTTATTGCAGACATAAAATATATACATAAAAACACAATGGGACAGTTAATTACAAAGGCGAGCTTAACCCAGCATTTGAGTTTTCTTACAGCAAACCACATGGTGTAAAATACATAATTGCTTAGGAACATCATAAGTGCACAACAAAACTTATATTTTAATATTGTTGCTTAAATAAACTAAACAAAAATGTGATATATAAAAATAATATATACCTATAATATAAACAAAGAAATTCAATAAAAACATATTATTTGTGTTGTACATGTTGACAGGAAATGCTCCCTTATTCCTCTCCTGAACACCTCCAACGAAGGGCTATCCCTTAGAGTGTGTGGAAGAGAGTTCCAAAGGCGTACGTGCAGCACGAACAGTAAAGGATCCACCGTAATGACTAGAAGAGTGGGAAGGAAACCGAAAGAGAAGAGGACGATAAGCGGCAAGGTTTTCCACTTGGAACAAGATACTCAAAGCGTTCCCGGAGATACAAGGGGGAGTTGGGATTGTGAAGAACTGAAAAAAGTAAAGAAAGAGAATCCCGACGTTGCCGAATAGCCAGCCACCTCAATCGCTTCCTAAATTCCGACACATGGTCGTACTTCCGAAGGCCAAAGATGAAGCGTATGCACAAATTCAGCAGACCTTCGAACTTATCAAGGAGTTCCTCAGTCGCATCAAGGAAGCAGACATTAGCATAGTCTAGAAGAGGTAGAAAAGTTGTAACTTTGGTCGAAAAAGGCAGGAACTTCTGGAGATCTTCCAGAGACCGGAACGAGCAAAACACTCTCCTGCTTACTTCTGCAATGTAAACATTTCAAGATTGGTTGCAGTCCAAGAAAACACAAGGAAATTCTCGGATCATAGGATCCAAGTGCTCAAAGTTTAAAGACCTATCTAAACGCATTATTGACACTTCTCGTAACTCTTGCCTTGATCAGAGGATAACAAAAACAAGAGAAAAAAAAAACGAAGATTAAACTAGTCAACAGCGATGCGGAGGAATTTTTGACGCCGTATTTTAGATTATTTTTAGTTTGTTTTGATTTTGTTTGTTTTTGGGATAAATTAAGTCATTTAGTAGAAAAATAAAAAAATATCAATAACTTAATAAGAGAGAGTTTTCTTGTCTGAATTTACCTCTACAAGTCTTCAGCATAAATGAAAACAAAAGTTCAAATAAAATTTTATAAATCCAGTAAGAACTATTCTCACAATTATAGTTATATCCCGCGGCATCTCTTTGTACGTTTGACCCACTGTGGGGTTCGCAAAGAACTCAATCTGCGCTTACCCGAAGGCGTTCTACGCAATCTCTAGTTTCCTAAGTTTCTTTGATAAAACAAATGAATAGGGGAAATTAGCTAGCACTATTTTTAACTGACTTTGAAGAGGGTAGTTCTTATTTATTGGGTTTTGTTTTGAGTACAGTCAGGAAAATATATTACTTTTCACGTTAAAGTTGGATGCCACTAACATGTTTAGGTACATCCTATATCTTGTCTTTGTATCTATGCGAAGGATAGTTTCAACATTTGCGTTATTCCAATTTCGTAGGACTTTTTGTCAAAAGTGGAACTTAAACAATATATTTCCTGGACTTAAAAGTTCAATACCTACTAGTCGTTAGTTATACATAAGTTCACAGGGTTCTGACTTTGATTCTCAAATCGAGGGACGTGCTATTGAGATTTTCATTGAGGAATTCATTAACAGCATCCTGCCTAGACTCGCAGCCGACTGACCATAGGTTTAAGACCCTTAAGACGCAGTGGCCTTTTGCGTTACGCCCACCGTAATGGATAAAGGTGGTCATATTTTAGATAACGCTTCTGCCATAGAAATAAACAAAGTTCCTACGAAAATTGGACTTTATGAACCAAGTTATCGACACCTGATCAAAATTAGTACTAGAGTTCCAATTTTCTTTTTACTAAGCAATATTTAAAATACGGCCACGCATTTCAGTAACACCCTGTACACCTCTGCCTAACCCTTTGCATTTAGCGTAATGTCGTGTTATACTCAGTAAAAATAAAAAACAGTATTCACCCACCATTCCCGCAGAAAACAATTCTAAACACCAAACACACACAAACAACACAAAATACACGACTAATATCACACATTTTAAGTAATAATAGAGATTATAAAATTTAAAAAAATACTCTCTTAAATGAACATGACTGTCTCGGTCAAAGGTAAGAACTAAAATAATGAAGAAAAACTCCTTGTTGTAGTTCTGTGACTGATGACTCCTTCACGGATTTTAAATACCACTTTCATGATTGAAAACAGGTGATAAAACTGGACTAATATAACGTCGTACGATGAAAATAACGCCATTTACATTGTAAATATGCAAGGACTTGGATGCAAGAATCTTTTCTTGTATAGAGTCTATAGAGTGACCAAATCTGATTTAGACAACTTTTTTGCCACCATTTTGATTTGAGGCTAGTTTTAGGGTTCGGAACGTCCGAATAAAGAAATAGAATTCTTATAGGATCACTCGTATTTCTGTCTGTCAGTATGTCTGTCCGTCTGTCACAGCCAAGAAAATAAAGTTTTTTGAAGTGAAAACTTATTTAGGCGCGTTGGGCATTTTTGAGATGGAAAAAAAACAATTGAACTCCCCACCGACACCGACACCGACACCGACACCGACACCGACATCGACACCCACACCGACACCGATACCGATGACGCGTAGCGTCGTGGCACTCGTAGCGGATTGAAGTGAAAACTTCTTTAGGCGCGTTGGGCATTTTTGTTCAAGTTTTCACTTCTGTCGGCACTCCCGGAGTGCCACTCTTTTTTATTTTTTTAAACTGCACTGTGCGACATATCTAATGATGGACAAACTGTAAAGGTTTCAAACGTCTTTTTCATAAATGAAAGAATGCATAGATTTAACGTTAGATAAAAATAGATGAAAATTGACCATTCCCCCCTTATCTTCGAAACTACTAAGTCTAAAATTTCGAAACAATTCAGAGTAATTATGAACTATATACTGTATATATATAATAATAGAATTCACTTAAAGATTGCAGGAAAATCTGGTTTTTTTTCTTCGGTTGGGTTAGCAAAATATTTGTTACTTTGATTGCGGGATAACTAATTTTATGTTTTGATCCAAAATATGACTAAAAACTAGCGTATTTATAGAATCATGTTATCCACACACGCGAAAACTGAATAATACTCGTACTCGTATAATACTGAAAAAAAAACTGTTAAATTTCGTTAAAAACATAATACATCTTAATTTAAAGTTGTATTCATCGCTGTATATGTGAATAAATCATCTTCGTTCTCCTGCCCAATTTTATTTGAGGACTTTTTCTGCCACACATCTCTATTAGCCGTTTTCTTTGCCGTCTCTACCGTCTTCAATATTATCATCATTTCAGCTGAAAGACGTCCACTGCTGGACATAGGCCACCCCCAAGCCACAATGACCGGTCCAGTGCTTCTCGCATCCATCGACCACCGCCACCCGGTCATCGGCCCACCTAATTGGAGGCCTTTCAACGCTGCGTCTTTCGGTGCGCGGTCGTCACCACAGAACTATCGTCAACGTCCACGTTTCGACATTTTTCATACAGATGATCTGTCGTTGTGTCTTTGGACTTCCATTACAGTTACAGTAGGTAAGACCCATCCAAATCCAATCCACAAATCACACTCAAAACTTTCTTTCACGACATTTCGGACAATGGGACACAGAGACAGTGTATTAACCAGTCAGTGATGTAGTAGTGCAGCCCGAAAGACTTACCAGTATACCAGAGGATATCGTGTTACCCAGTGTATAACGGTGGTCAGATGGGCAGTCGCCTCATTTAATGATGCTTCATCCAGTTAGACAGCAGCTTTCAAACCGGTGAAGGAAAACATCGTGAGGAAACCAGCAACCAGAAATTCGAAGACATGTGACAACCACCAACCCGCACTTGGCCCGCGTGATGGATTACGGTGGTCCAGTTCCTCTTCCAGAGAGGGGGCCTCTGTCCCAGCATTGGGCAAATTATAGACTGATTATTCCGTGATATGCGGTTGGTCAGGGGGCCTATCATCACGTCTTAAAATCACCATGAATCGGGTGTCAGATAGGGATAGTGCTATACAGTCTGTATAGCTCTAGCTAGTATTATCGTGATATTCATTTGACCAATATATTTGTATATCGGGTGTAAAAAGACAGTTTCTGAAGCCGAAAGCCACATATACTAACCATTATTTGGATAATTTTTTCCACTAGACCATACCTGGGAATCCACTTGTTCTGGAGATATTGAAGATCAAAGTGGCAATTTTTTTATTTACTTTTTTACAAAAATGATTTTTTCTAAATTACGCATTTGCAGTTACAAAAAACGCAATCAATATCAAACGTATCTGACAAGTACCTACGTGGCTTAGAGTGAAGGGCAGGGTTTAACTCCACTTGCCTGGGTTTGCCTTACATTATACAATAGTTTATTTTTTCATACCTGAAAATAAAAGTCGTTTCCCAGCAATAATTTTTGCAAAAAGCTACTTTGTTAGACTTACAGTATGCGTAGTTAACGGCATTGTGATGTGTCTTTTTACACCCTGTATAAGCTAGTATAATATCTTGTTAGACTGGAAGCCGACCCCAAGATAGTTGGGAAAAGGCTAGGCAGATGATGATAAGCTAGTATAATATCTTCACATTTTATGTTCCATAATTCTCTTACGTTGTCTAAAGTCTCTTTTTTCCATCTCTCCTTTTGCAGGTACTCTTGAAGATTTTTTTTAGAAATAAGTATTACCTTTGCACCTATTTTTCTGATTCCTTCTTCTAGCCTGTTTTTTATACAGAGTGTAACGGAAAGATGTGATCACATTTTAAGAACCGGGTTTGCCTATGGAAATGTACAACTTTCTCTAAGAAAAAATAGAAAATCCCAAAAAAAATTGGACTTCCATAAAAAGTTATCATCAGCTGATCAATATTTGTATGGGAGGTAAAAAAAATATTTTAGAATTCCCTCAGGTTTTCTTGAAGAAACTTGTTCATATCGATGGGCAGATGCAGTTCTTAAAATATGACCACACCTTTCCATTACACCCTGTATGTATGTACATAAATTGTTAAATAAATAGTTGAGAAAAGATTAAGCAGGTGACAATGATCGCAACTCACGTGAATTGCCGCGGTTGTGAGCTCACAAGTGATTAATTATTTAGTTCTCGCTGAAATTAATCTACATAATTTGAAACTAATCAGTGTTCTTTGGCTATTAACATATTTCCTTAATCTAATGATTTTAGTTTTGATTGTTTTTAAGATTTTATAAGCATTGTTGTTGTGGTTTTGAAAGAAAGAAACAATGAATGGACTGTGTGAAAGAAGATATGGGTAAAAAGGGGGTGACTACAGAGATGACGACTAATAGAGGAGTATGGAAGAAAAAGACATGTTGCACCGACCCCAAATAAATTGGGATAAAGGCAGGAGAATGATGATAATGTTGTGGTTTTCAACAGAACTTGGTTGATAATGACTGGGAGTAGGTAGATACTCGTACTGCAAGACAGAGTTTAACTGTGCTTGAGCACAAACTGTGAACAAAATATCTCCTGTGTAACGATTACACAGAAGATAGTTTGTGCACAAACCATATAATGCCCATCGTGATTTAAAATGGCGATCAGGAAGAATATTAGGTAACTCATTAAAATAATTGATTATAATTAATAGTTTCTTAATAGTTGGTAATTAAGCTTCTGATTGATTACCCATAGTCTACCCTGAAAAATCTATTTATTTTTAATGAAAATAATAATCAAGAAAGCGTGCCTAACGTATTATATTTGATATTAACTTATTTTAATCATTTTTTTCTATTATAAAATAATGTCCGTAGCATCAATCGTCGCACGCGCACGTCTGCTAGACGTCATTGTTTCGTCGCGGTTAGGGTGCTTCCAAATTGGTCACCACAACGTATAAAGGCTCTCACGGACATGCGTAACGTGACAATGCGACAATGACGCGATGACATTTTGCTACCCGACTGTGCGATGCAAGGGAGGGTAATGTGTTTATCAGCCTATGTATTTAAATACGTATGTTCCTTTGTGGCATTTTAGAGACTAAACGGGTGGGCTGATTTTAATAATTCTTACGTCAATTGATTCGTCTTAATCTTGCGAGTGCTACTAAAAATATGCCAGAAATCAAAATACGATATGGCGACAACCACACGCCATATAGTGAAAAGAAAAAAATTAAAGTTGACGAACTACGAGTATATGTGGGTATCAAAGGATTCGAGGAGGTGATTCCAAAAATATAACTCACGAAAATGTAAAAAATGAATAGGTATCAAAAATTAAAATTTCAGAAATTGCTCTACGGTTCATTTTTTATGTGCAATAGTGGTACATAAGTGGACTCTATGCAACAAGGGTGCGTACCATTTGACAAACAAACAAAAGTTCTAACGATCACATGACCTAATTTCATTTAATATATATTTTTTTTAGTATAACGATGAAATGATATAATGAATTATTGATACAATTTCAGTTTACCTAATTTTATATGGTTTAGTAAACATTTTCTGTAATCATTAGGTCTAAATTTTAATATATATATAAAACGTCATTATGGTTAACACCCTGACTCAGAGTACCCCGACTCGGATAGGTTAGGTTAGAAGTTAGTTTTTTTTTTTTTAACCATGCAGAAATGGGAGCCCCGCAAATGAACGTCATACTAAATGTTATTAGAGCAAAAGAAGTTTATATGAAATGTAATATTAGATCACATGAAATTAGGTTATTTGTTTTTGTAGCATATGAAAATTATACGAGTATCATGTGAACGTTATTTAAAGTGATAATATATTATCTGTTATTATGGCATATATTACACACCCATGCAACAAAACATTGTCTGCCAGTAAACCATTGGATTTATATAACTTCTATCAAAAAAGATTGTCGAATTGTCAGTTCGCACTCCAGTGTTAAAGGTGCCACTCCATAGCAACCCATTGCTAAACTACGCACGTGTATGACTCCGCTTTGTATAAAAATTTAGATCGTCGGGATTGTTTACCGCTCGCCATGCATCCGTGTGGCTGGCAAACAAATGAAGCACTCAGCTAACGTGGCTAATCTCTGCGAGCACATCCTACGTAGCAGTGGACGATCGACTTATTAAGTATTTGTTTGTTATTCACATTAAAATTTTAATTAAGTTAAATTAATTTTCAGGAGATCTCTAATAAACACAACCTTGCCCAACGATTTCGACGAACCAGAAAACCACACCCATATGTGGAATCAGCTTAGAGACCAAATATTCTACAAAAAAAAAAACTTACGACGATAGTCTACAATTTGTTTAAGCGTACGATGATTGTTCTATAGACTTGTGATGATGGAAACCCAGTGATGAGGAATTAAGGCCCTACTACCGGCCAAGTGGCGCCCTCTTTGAATAGAAAATCGTAGAATAGAAAATAAATATTTACGAATCCATCGTCACGTTTGTTACAAAGAGGATAAAGTATGTTTACGTTGTTAAAACAGGTCTCAGAGTATTTCGTATCCAAAGTAGTAGGGAAAAGTACCAAAAACGGCCGTTTCTGACACATTTTTATAAGTTCTTAAATATTTATTTTCTATGCTATGCTACGATTTTTTATTCAATGAGGGCGCCACTTGACGAGGGCGCCACTTGGCCGGTAGTAGACCCGTAAACCGCCCGTGTTGAGTGTGGTAAAATCACTGATTTATTTTACTTAGTCAGTAAAGTAAATGATCGCGCGTATGCAAACACTGATATAGCTTAACCTAGTTAATGTTACTAAATGTGAGGGTTCACCGTATAGGAAAAGAAATCTTTATTTGACTACTGAATGGTGAGAATGTGTTTTTAACTTCATGTTTCTGCCAACAAGCTTCATGTCAAAATTATTGTTTTGTAGTGATACATTGCATCATCTCTCGGATGGTAATGCATCTACGATGCCTCTGATATTTGAGATCGCCATAGATTCTAATACCGCTGGGTATTAGAAATTATGTATCCGTTTTTTCCTTTTGAGGTACGGAACTCTAATTCCGTACCTCAAAAGGAAAAAACGGAACCCTTATAATAGGATCACTTTGTTGTCCGTCTGTCTGTCTGTCAAGACCCATTTTAACAGGAACGCGTGGAGGTATCAAGCTGAAATTCAAATCAAATACTCACAGCTACTGTCCCTTGGAGCTGTGAAAAATTTCTAAGCCAACGCAATCAAAAGATACAGCCGCTTATGCTGAAAATTTTCGACACTCGCAAGGGAATCAAAACCTACAGGGTACTTCCCGTGAATTCAGAATCTCGAAATTTGGTACGTAGCAATGTCTTATAGCACAGATAAAGTGTACATTTTTAGTTACATCATATAATAAAAATATTTTTACTTATATACCTACAGGTTTATACGGAACCTTCGGCGGGCGAGTCCGACTCGCACTTGACCGGTTTTTTTTCTAACTCTTACCCCTCCTCCCCTCCTCCTCTGTGATTTTCTTTCTGTAACTGACGGGGCCCATCGTGGCCGGTGCCTGCATGCCTAGGGGTTTTTTTTTTTTTTTTTTTGGGGGGTGGGAAATCATCTTATGACTCTTTCCGCTCTGGGGTGGAGCGGAAGGGCGTGTCAGACTCTTACTGACTAAAACCCACACCTGTTCCTCCCTGCCCTACGCGCCCGGGGGCGAGGTAACTCTTTCGAATTTATCCTCCACCCCCGGGCAGGCACTGGCCGTGGCAGGCCCCGTCCTTTGCTGACAACTCTTTGAGGCGCGCGTGGAACACTACGCGCCGTCGACTCTCGGGCCTGGTGCTGATCGGACGGCGAGTTACCCGCTACTCGCCGTCCGCAGGCCCGGGTCTACGGTGGCCGGAGATCGTCTCGCAGCCCCTGGCGTCTCCTGCGACGGCTGCTGCTGAGGGCGCTAGGGCGACTCTGACTCCGTTGAGTCTCCCTAACGTGTGCCGCCTCCCTCTTCGCGAGCATTACTGCTTCGCAGAAGGAGGAGACGGCCCCCCATTCCCTCTCGCTCCGTACCATGGCCTGAACCAGGGCACGGCGCGAGAGGTCGCTGCCGCCTATCGCATCCACGAGGACACGGCGGTGTTCTGCCCAGGCGGGGCAAACCTCCACCGTATGCTCCACCGTGTCCACTGGGCGATCCTCGCAGTGGAAACACGCAGGGGTCACCTCCGCCTTGATCCGACACAGGTACTTCCCGAAACAGCCATGTCCGGTGAGCACCTGCGTCAGGCGGAAGGTGAGGGCGCCATGGCGCCTCTCCAGCCACTCCTCAAAGAGGGGCACTACCGCCTCGATGGTGGCGTGCCCAGCGCTGGGTTGCGACAGTCGCTCTCTCCATGTCACCATGAGATCCTGCCGGAGCTCTGTCCGCCGAGCCGCGAGTTGTCGCGGCAGCGGAGTTTCGCCCCGGCGTTTAGCCTCCTCGCGCCACTCGTACAGGTGCGCGAGGATTTTTGCCTCCAGATCCCACGGTGACAGTCCGGCAAGGAGGCTCGCTGCCTCACGGGAGACCGTGCAGTATCCGCGGATGATGCGGATGGCCATGACCCTCTGGGCCGCGTTCATTTGGCGCGTTAACCGCTGCGTCAACGAACGCGCCCACACCGGTGCCCCGTAGAGGGCCATGGACCGCACGATCCCCGCGTAGAGCCTCCGGCAGGAGGCGTTTGGCCCCTGATAGCGGATAAATTATGAAAATGAGTTACTAATTCTGAGAATAGTTGGGCACTCAGGCAGGGAAGGAACAGGGGTGGGTTTTAGTCAGTAAGAGTCTGACACGCCCTCCCGCCTCCACTCAGAGCGGGAGATGTCATTGGATGATTTCCCACCCGCCCAAAAAAAAAAAAACCACTTATCTGTTGGTTGGTACTGTTGATTCTGGTTTTTAGAAGTTGCAGTGGATGGCAATAGTGTTGTGAACTATTTACAAAACAAAGTCTATAAAAAAAAAACGTCGGTAAACACTGACATCAGCTCGGGTCTTCAGCTGGTTTGCAGTTTTGATTGTTGCAGTAACATCCTTCTTAAAATCCCGGTAAACCGCAAGAACAATGGGACAGTAAGGATACCTACTCATGCCTAGGGGTAGCGGATAAATTTGTAACAGAGTTACCGCTCTCCTGGGCACTCAGACAGGGAAGGAACAGGGGTGGGTTTTAGTCAGTAAGAGTATTGACGATATAGGGCCAGATTATTTTAGACACAACGAAGTCAAACACCAAATTACTGGCAAACTCGTATATTATAACAGTACAGCAGAACAAAGACTTACATATTACAAGGCGCAGAGTTGGATTCGAACAGGGCTACTCCGTGCGCGTTTAGCGGTTTTATTACGGTTACTGCAGCCCCCCCTAAAGTCACAGCGTAGGCCAATCGGATACGTTGGCACAATCCTTTGGCTCAGCGGTGTCTCCCCCCCAGGGCTACATATTAGCACGGGCCACTCAGACGCTTTCCCGCGCCGTTCAGCCAATCAGAGACACTCGCGCGCAAGCCGCGTCAGGTAGCAGCGGCGCAGACAGGGACCGCAATACACGCTCGCGTAGGAATGACAAAGATGGCTATACTCGAACAATGGTATGCGCAATCGCCATCTCATACCACATGTTGCACACAAAGTAAAAAAGACAATAGAATTAACAATAGAATTAACAAACCTAACTTTCTCTTACAGCTATACTAAAATACAAAGAAATAATAGAAATGGTTTACAATGAATTGCCTACATTCCACCCCCTTGTTCCTGAACACTCTCGTTAGTAGGCAATACAATTATTTTTACAACAGGGCGCTATCACTAACAATTTTTTTTTACGGGGATGGTGGTCCACTAAACTCAAAAACACTTGAATGGATCAACGACAGTGTGGCACCATCACCAAGTAGCGCAAAACAACTATAATCAAGATTATTCACATTGATACTAAAATACTAACAGGCACAATTTACAACTAAGTTTTAGTGTCTCTACATCGTTCACCCATACTCGTTACCGACTCGGCGGCGGCGCAGCGGTGCTTGCGTTCCACAGCGTTCGTACGCAGGGCGTAGCCGCCTGCGCTGCGGCGCCCACAGGTGAGGCGGCGGTGGCGTCGCCCGGGCCACGAAACTACACCTGTCCCGTCCTTTTGCGCGGCACTTATAACGAGCACGGGTTACCACAAAACATTTACGACATAACTTAGTATCCTTAGCAAAGTTCCACTTTTTGTTTTCCCTTTTGTTTACAAACTTTACGCACTTGGATAACCGGTGACCCGCACTATTATACAACGCGCACACACTAGCTTGCAACGACGCATTCGATGACGCAGCTTCCTCGTTAGTGATGTGTGCACGGCGAGCAGGATCCCGCCGACGCGTTGAGTCCTGGGCCTGGCACCTAGCTAGCGCCCTGAATCTGGCGGCGAGGGCACTAGCGAGGTTGGCAGGTGCGGTGATTCGGTTTCGGTTACTATTAGATGGCGGGGAAAAGGACGCCGTGGGTGCGAATGACACGTGGGCGCCGATCACGGCATGCGGCGCATGTGTGAGCCCAAGAATCGTGCCATCATTTGAACACGTGCCAGCCAGCGCGGGCGGCGTTGGCAGCAAGTCTTCATGTTCGCGATCGTTTGAACAGGTGCCAGCCAGTGCGGGCGGCGTTGGCGGCAAGTCCACGTGTTCACCATCGGAGGAATAGGTGCCAGGCGGCGCAGCAGGCGCCGGCGATCCATCTATGCGTTCGACATCGGTTGAACGCGTGCCAGCCAGCACGAGAATCGCCGGCGGCAAGTCTACGCATTCTTCATCGGGGGAACAGGTACCAGATGGCGCAGCAGGCGCCGGCGGTACATCCACGCGTTCGTTATCGGTTGAACGCGTGCCCGCCAGCGAGGGAGGCGTTGACGGCAAATCCGCGTGTTCGCCATCGTTTGAACACGTGCCAGCTGGCGCGGGCGACGCGAGCGGTACATTTGCGCATTCGCCATCGGGGGAACAGGCGCCAGACGGCGTAGCAGGAGCCAGCGGTACATTCACGCGTTCGCAATCGGTTGAACGCGTGCCAGCCGGCGCGGGTGATGCTGGCGACAAGTTCACGCGTTCGTCATCGGTTGAACACGCGCCAGCCAGCACGGGAGTCGCCGGCTGTACATCCGCGCGTTCGCCATCGATGGAACACGCGCAAGCCGACGCGACAGGAGCCGGCGGTACATTCACGCGTTCGCCGCGGACATCACCAGCTCCTAGCCACTCACCCACATTGTTGTCTGCTTCTTCATCCTCGATTTCGGCGATTCCTAATGCCAGCCTTTTTCTTATCAGCTGTTCCCTCAACTTGAACAGCTCTTCCTCGGCTTTATACACGGCGGCAGCACGGCGGCGCCGCGCTTCGTGGCTCAAACGACTTGACCTCGATCGACCAGACAAGCACGAGGCATTTTCTTCACCACATGGAATAGTGGGAACACAGGTGTTATCATGGCCTAGCGCTTCGTGGCTAAGGCGGTTTGATATTGACCTGGATGACGCACACGCGGCGTCTTCTTTACCACGTGTTACAATCGCGACATCCACTCCAGGTCGCTGCTCGGTTCCAGCGGCTTTGCTCCGTGTGACAACGCCAGTAACTTGGTATTCCATTGTGGATCCGGCTCGAAGGACCAATATTGACGATATAGGGCCGGATTATTTTAGACACAACGAAGTCAAACACCAAATTACTGGCAAACTCGTATATTATAACAGTACAGCAGAACAAAGACTCACATATTACAAGGCGCAGAGTTGGATTCGAACAGGGCTACTCCGTGCGCGTTTAGCGGTTTTATTACGGTTACTGCAACCCCCCCTAAAGTCACAGCGTAGGCCAATCGGATACGTTGGCACGCAATCCTTTGGCTCAGCGGTGTCTCCCCCCCAGGGCTACATATTAGCACGGGCCACTCAGACGCTTTCCCGCGCCGTTCAGCCAATCAGAGACACTCGCGCGCAAGCCGCGTCAGGTAGCAGCGGCGCAGACAGGGACCGCAATACACGCTCGCGTAGGAATGACAAAGATGGCTATACTCGAACAATGGTATGCGCAATCGCCATCTCATACCACATGTTGCACACAAAGTAAAAAAGACAATAGAATTAACAATAGAATTAACAAACCTAACTTTCTCTTACAGCTATACTAAAATACAAAGAAATAATAGAAATGGTTTACAATGAATTGCCTACAAAGAGTCTGACACGCCCTCCCGCTCTACCCAGAGCGGAAGATGTCATTGGATGATTTCCCAACACATAAAAAAGGATATCTACCCAATAGCTTCGTTCTGTGGTTACCTAGATATCTTTTCTTGCACTTTTGCAGAATCCCAGAGGAGTACTTAGCTCATGCCGGTTCTTTGAGGCGTTGCCTACTCGGGACTGTTCAACCTTGAGACTAATACGTGGGTGATCGTTTTTTTATTGGCGTTTCTGAGTAATCGTACTTTAAAAAAAACCTACATAGCGCAACTTGTGTTGCAGTAACACTACGCAAGATTTTCTAATGTTACATATGCTTTATATAGCAAATTATTCTTTCAACACATTGTTATTGGTTCACACTTATCACCGGCATAAATGTTGAGTTATGTATTACAATGTATAATCAGATTTGTTAGTGTTACATTATCGACGCCTGTATAATATTCATCTTGTTAGGTATCACTGTGACGAAAAGTATAGCAAATTGAAAAATATTTATTTGTATTTAATAAATAGTTGATGCTTGATTTAATGTTTATTTTATGAACTTGTCAAAATATTCTATAAAAACGCAATTCATTTGACAATCAAAATAATTTATTTTCAAAAAATGTACTTTGTATACCAAAACACTGACACAAAGGCTCCAAGATTCAATAGAAAATTACCATACAGCATGTAACAAAAACCCTGTCCGATTCAATTACGGTGTATTCCTGGTTTAACAAACGTAGCAGAAAAAATATGTATTTGTAATACTGTTATTTATAAAATAAATTATTATTCCGTTATTTATATCCTTAAAAACGTAAAAAAATAATCAAAAGCCAGATTATGACTAACCTCTCAGTCTCAAACAAACGGAAAATAACTGCAAATCAAAAAGGACATTGATAGTATTTTTTTTCATAAAATCTGGTGCTGCCACTCATTAAATCTATGAAATCAAAAATAAAAATAATGGGCTGCAGAAACCCCATTAGTATATCAATATCAATCAGCCTAGCCTTTTCCCAACTATCCAGGGTTCAGGTAGTCTAACCGGATGCAGCTGAATACCAGTATTTTACAAGAAGCGACCGCCTATCTGACCTCCACAACCCAGTTACTGGGCAATACGATACCCCTTGGTAAGACTGGTTGTCAGACTTTCGGGGTTCTGACGACCCGTAACGACTGTCAAAGATCCACGATTGGCAGCTACTCAAAACTAAATAGGGCCCACCATGTTTTTTTGCTGCAACTTAAAATTGAACCAAAACATTCAGTTTTTATGAATACACAAGTTTCAAGTGAGCATTTAGGAATAGTGTAAACATGAACAATAGAAACATTTGTTTATTTTGTTTAATAAAAAACACAAAATAACAGTTTTTAGGAAAAATTACACAAAATAAAGGAAAAACATAATCTTGTAAAGCACAACTATTCTGGAAAAAAATATGGTGCTTGTTATTTTTTAATAACGAGTGGGTCCTCCTCTGCTCCGTATGCACTCTCTGAGCCTATCTGGGACACTTTCAATCAAGTGAGTTACGTTTAGTTCCGGTATTTGTTCGCAACAGACTTTCAAAGCGTTAATGAGCTCCTGCTGGCTGTTCACATAACTGTAACGTTCTTTCAGGCGTCTTTTGAGATGATCCCATAAATGTTCGATGGGGTTGAGGTCGGGACTCATTGCTGGCCATGGCAAAACCGTGATATTGGCTTCAGAGAGTGCTCTTTGTCTAGTGCGGGCTGTGTGTGCGCGAGCATTGTCATGCATAAAGACAAAGTTATTGCCCACTCTTTGTGAAAATGGGATGACATGTGGCCGGATTACTTGCTCGATGTAACTGGCGGCGGTTACGGTACCTTCATTCGGAATTACCAGCTCTGTTTTGCCGTGTAAGCTAATTCCACCCCATACCATAACACTGGGACCCCCAAATCGGTCTGTTCCATGCACGCATGGTTCAGAAAAACGTTCCCCTTTCTCTTCTCCACACGCGTATCCGTCTGTCGTCTCTGTAAAACTTCACTTTACACTCGTGCATAAAAAGCACATTCCTCCAGTTATCCATAGTCCATTCCAAATGTTCCCGGGCGTACCTTAAGCGTGCTGCACGATGAGGGCTCATTCGTTATTTTTAGTCGAATAGCACGTACTCTGGAGTGTTGTCCATCTTCGTGAAGTCGATTCCGAATGGTTTGATCGCTGACTCTCGTCCCTGTAGATTGTCGTAGTCGAGTTTGTAAGGTCCGAGCGGTTACAGTACGCTCCCGACGTGCGGTTAACCTTAGGTATCGGTCTTCCTGGGCAGTTGTAGCCCTAACTCTTCCAGTGCCCGGTCTCCTAGCTACACTTCCGGTCTCCTGATACCGTTCCCAAACGTTTCGGATCGCTCGTCGCGATACACCGAGGTGTATAGCCACAGATCTCTGAGACTGTCCTCCTAGTAGCAAAGATACTGCTCTTGCAGCGGTTTCCATGTCTATATGTCGTCGAGAACCAGGCATAGTGATCACAACTAACACAGGAAACAAACAAAATGGTTAAAAACGTGAGTGTTCCACAACAGCGCTTGGTGTAGACTGAAAACTTAAGTGACTGAAAATTTGTGCATTCGATGTTTTTTTCGAGTACTTCACTTTTTTAGCTACCCTCTTGAAATCAATATAAATGTTGTCGGAATAAATATTGATAAGGGCTCTTAAACATGTCACCTTGACGGTTCAAACCATAACTTTGTCAACAACTACACAGATAACTTTATTTAGACCAAAATAGTGACTGATTCGAGGTGGGCCCTATTTTGTTTTGAGTAGAGGGTGGTCTCATGTCAATGAAATCAGGATCTGATAATGGAATCCTGATAAAATTGAGAGAAAACCTCGAAAATTGTGAGCTTGTTTAGGGTTTCTGTACGTATGTTCGGCTCTCACTCCGTTGTTTATGAACTGATTTTGATGATTCTTTTTTTTTAGATAGGGTATACCTCAAGGGTGGTCCCATGTGAAGGACATCAGGATCTGATCATGGAATCCTGATAAAATTGAGAGAAAACCTCGAAAATTGTGCACGAATATTGTTTCTGTTTACTTTTCATAACTTAATCAGGTATTTGCATTTAGGAATCATCACATCATGAAAACTATACCTTTCCTAAACAATAGAAGTTAGGTGTAAAAAACTGGTTTTAGTGACAGATACCACTTAATATGCTTTGAAGAATAGAAGTCTGTAGAATAATTTTGAGGTAACCTCAACTGGTCAATAAATATCCTGGGAACCTCATGAAAGGATGGTTACATCATCAGCTCAGTGCCAAGAGGAATGATGATGGATTGGAAATTAGCCTCAGAGTATTAAAAGATGCAAGGCGTTCGACACTGTCAAGTGGCGCAAATTGTGGGCAGTACTTGTGGAAATGGGTGCTCCCGAACATCTAATTCGCCTCGTACGCCGGCTGTACCTGGATGGCACCGCGACAGTCCGAATAGACGATGTCCACTCGGTGCAGTTTAAGACGCAAGCAGGAGTAAGGCAGGGGTGTATTCTATCACCACTCCTATTTAATATATATACAGAATGCATCATGCGGATAGTCTTGGAAGGGTGGAATAAAGGTATTCCTATCGGTGGCCGGAGAGTCTCGAACTTGAGATACGCTGACGATACGACACTTCTCGTTAGATCAAAAGAAGACCTGGAAGAACTTTTGAATCGCCTAGAAACCGTGAGCCTCTCGTTTGGCCTCGCTATTAACAGAGGCAAGACGAAGGTGATGATAGAAGACAGAGCTGAACAAAATAAACCTGAAATTACTGCAATTTCCAACTGCGACGTAGTTCCGAACTACGTATACCTCGGTTCTACTATCACTAACACCCGGCGGCTGTGAAGACGAGATCCGAAGAAGATGTGTCACAACGAGGTCTGCAGCAAGCAGAATGGAAAAAATCTGGAAGAATCGCAACATCACCAAGAACACTAAAGTTCAACTGATGAAAACGCTGATGTTTCCAATATTTCTGTACGCTGCGGAAACATAGACGATTCGTGCACAGGAGCGCCGAAAAATAGATGCTCTAGAGATGTGGTGCTGGAGGCGAATGCTCCATGTACCATGGACAGCACGCCAACCAACGTTTCCATCTTAAAAGAGCTCAACATCAAAGATAGATGAGAAAAAAACAACCGACTTTCAAAAAAAATACACTAAAAATTAAAAATAACTTTTATTTCGGAAGTCGGTGTTTGTAATTTACTTCTTCGTTATTTGACACCGACTTCCGAAATAAAAGTTATTTTATACTTTTTAGTGTATTTTTTTGAAAATCGGTTATTTTTTTTGTAAAAAAGTTTTTTATTTTTCACTTTTTATTTGTTATACCCTACAACTAAAAACCCCAATAACATGAAACGTGGAATTTAAACATTTGAAGTACACCAAAACGTCATCGAGGTAAACGTATTTTTCGTTTTTGTTCAGTTTCTCAAAAAGCGCTTAAGCAATTTCGATAAAAATTATATGAGACCACTTAGGGAGTATATTTTTCGGATAAAAAAATAATTTTGAAAATAGGTCTACAACTGACGGAGAAATCGGCGGACATACATTAAAAAAAAAATTAAATAAAAACATACATACAGTCGAACATAGAACCTCCTCTTTTGTTGAAAGTCGGTTAAAAACTAGTTTTAGTGACAGATACCACTTAATATGCTTTGAAGAAAAGACGTCTTTAGAATATTGGAGGTAACCTCAACTGGTCAATATCCTGGGAACCTCATGGAAGGATGGTTACATCATCAGCTCAGTGCCAAGAGGAATGATGAAGGATTCGAAATTAGCCTCAGAGTATTAAAAGATGATGCGAGTCACAAAACATTATAAAATAAAAAACTTTTTAACAAAAAAATCAGGCGACGAAAAAGAACTAAAAAGCAAAAAATAAAAAACCTTTTAAGTCTTGAGTATTGAGCTTATTTACCTACATATAATATCAAATTTTATATAAACTAATTTTGAGTCGGCGCCAAATAATAAAATGATTAATTACCTATATCTAGCCTTCTTTATTTCTACGTACATATAAAATTTAGATATTTAATATACAAATTGTTGTTTGGCGTCGACACAAAACTAGTTTATGTAAAATTTGATATTTTATGTAGGTAAATAAGCTCAATACTCAAGACTTAAAAGGTTTATTCCTTTTTTGCTTTTTAGTTCTTTTTCGTCGGTAGAATTTTTTGTTAAAAAGTTTTTTTTTGAAGAGTTCCGTTGTCTGTCTCCGAAACGCAGCATCAGATCTATATGAAATTGAAATGGGACCATTTCGAAACAAACCCCTTTCGAACAAAAAAATAATTTTGGAAAACCGTCTATAAATGACGAAGTTATGCCCAAAAATACATTAAAAAAAAAATTACAAATATCCGAATTGATAAGCTCCTCCTTTTGGAAGTCGGTTAAAAAAGAAAAGATCAGAATCACAAAAAAGTATTCCGAGGCTGCGATTATGAGAGGTAGGGATTCACAAACTACAAGGAGACCAAATCATGTACCAACATAAACTTGTACACGCGGGTAGCATGGAAACTACCAGGTTGCCAGAATCAAGAAAAAGTTAATCCTACTAATATTTTAAATGCAAAAGTTTGTATGTTTGGCTGTTTATCACGGCAAAACGTTTGAAGGAATTTGTATGACATTTTTCACACAGGAGTTTATAACCTATTTTTAAAACAAAGGCTACTTTTTATCCCGATAAATATTAAGGTACAGCGGAGGCTGAGGCGGAAGTAGAAATTCATGTAAGGGGTATTGTATTACCCAGTTACTGGGTTGTGGAAATCAGATAGGCAGTTGCTACATGTGTAATATTGGTAGTCAGCAGCATCCGGTTAGACTGGAAGCCGACCCCAAGATACTTGGGAAATATCTAGGGGTAGCGGATAAATTCGTAACAGAGTTACCGCTCCCCTGGGCACTCAGGCAGGGAAGGAACAGGGGTGGGTTTTAGTCAGTAAGAGTCTGACACGTCTTCCCGCTCCACCCAGAGCGGGAGATGTCATTGGATGATTTCCCAACCCACAAAAAAAAGGTAGTTGAGAAAAGGCTAGGCAGAAGAAATAAGTGCTCTGAATTAAAAAATCACACAAGTGCACCACATTATTTCTATGGTACAATACAATGTATATTTAAAAAATTTAAAAAGTTTTGAATTACTTGCATATCCCTATTACGGCAGAGCTCAGTTGAACTGACGACGACGGACTAAAGTTATCTGATTTTAATGAAAACTATTACATATTATTAATTTGTATATATATATATATATTTACATAGCTAGGTGGATTGAATATATTTACGATAAGTACAAAGTTTATACAAGCTAAAAGAAAATAAATAAAATATGTACAAGCTGTATAAAAAGGCACGAGTAAAACTCATTGGGCATAACATGCTATCTGATATTACAATTTTATTATGTGTGTGTTTTTTGTGTGTATTCACTTTAAATAACTTTATTTATTGATTTGATTGTATTGTTATTTTCTTAGTCTGTAGAACTCTAGAATTTAATACCTTAAATATTGTCGAAACTTGTATGTTACTGTTTCTGTATGCTACTAAACCATATCGACCAAATAATCGTATACCATCACATAATGGAATGTGTCTATGCACTTAGTTTAACTATTGTAACCTCTTCTGGACCTACCACATTTTACGCAAATATATGATTATAATATTATTTTGTATCTCTTAGATTTCTCGGGAACCTAAGGTCCCGGACCTTTGGCAGGCGTACGAGGGGCCCAAACCTAAGGTCCCGGACCTTTGGCAGGTGTACGAGGGGCCCAAACCAACTCACAAATGGCCCCTTTAGACGTTTTTTATGAAATGAGGCACCAACCCCCGGTTGATGTAAAACTATTACAAGATAAGGAAAACAAAGATAATTATCGGGCTAAGATTTTGGGAGGTTAAAGTGGAATGGTTACCAAGAACTATATAAAGACTATGGCCCCTACCTGAACACCGTTACTAAAATTCCTACATCGAAAAAAAATATATATATTATTATTGAAAAATTCGTCCTTATTGCTGTCAATGAAAAAAAAAAGAATGGGAAAGTATGGTTTGTTGGTATATTTATTATTTTATTAAAAACTTTATGCGCAGTCGTCCTAAACTATCTCGAAGGACGAAACCTGTAATGAGCAATCTAAGCACAAAACCCCGCAGCAAACTCCAAATACTGTTTTTAAGAGGTTTTAAGGAGATATAACGAATATCAACAAAAGGAAACCCTTGCAGATCAAACAGGATATGGAGTAAGACAAATACTTCAATATTATTTAGCGGATTCCTTTTTCGTTACTTCAAATATAAAACCGCATGCTACAGTCTGTCTCCGAAACGCAGCATCAGATCTATATGAAATTGAAATGGGACCATTTCGAAACAAACCCCTTTCGAACAAAAAAATAATTTTGGAAAACCGTCTATAAATGACGAAGTTATGCCCAAAAATACATTAAAAAAAAAATTACAAATATCCGAATTGATAAGCTCCTCCTTTTGGAAGTCGGTTAAAAAAGAAAAGATCAGAATCACAAAAAAGTATTCCGAGGCTGCGATTATGAGAGGTAGGGATTCACAAACTACAAGGAGACCAAATCATGTACCAACATAAACTTGTACACGCGGGTAGCATGGAAACTACCAGGTTGCCAGAATCAAGAAAAAGTTAATCCTACTAATATTTTAAATGCAAAAGTTTGTATGTTTGGCTGTTTATCACGGCAAAACGTTTGAAGGAATTTGTATGACATTTTTCACACAGGAGTTTATAACCTATTTTTAAAACAAAGGCTACTTTTTATCCCGATAAATATTAAGGTACAGCGGAGGCTGAGGCGGAAGTAGAAATTCATGTAAGGGGTATTGTATTACCCAGTTACTGGGTTGTGGAAATCAGATAGGCAGTTGCTACATGTGTAATATTGGTAGTCAGCAGCATCCGGTTAGACTGGAAGCCGACCCCAAGATACTTGGGAAATATCTAGGGGTAGCGGATAAATTCGTAACAGAGTTACCGCTCCCCTGGGCACTCAGGCAGGGAAGGAACAGGGGTGGGTTTTAGTCAGTAAGAGTCTGACACGTCTTCCCGCTCCACCCAGAGCGGGAGATGTCATTGGATGATTTCCCAACCCACAAAAAAAAGGTAGTTGAGAAAAGGCTAGGCAGAAGAAATAAGTGCTCTGAATTAAAAAATCACACAAGTGCACCACATTATTTCTATGGTACAATACAATGTATATTTAAAAAATTTAAAAAGTTTTGAATTACTTGCATATCCCTATTACGGCAGAGCTCAGTTGAACTGACGACGACGGACTAAAGTTATCTGATTTTAATGAAAACTATTACATATTATTAATTTGTATATATATATATATATTTACATAGCTAGGTGGATTGAATATATTTACGATAAGTACAAAGTTTATACAAGCTAAAAGAAAATAAATAAAATATGTACAAGCTGTATAAAAAGGCACGAGTAAAACTCATTGGGCATAACATGCTATCTGATATTACAATTTTATTATGTGTGTGTTTTTTGTGTGTATTCACTTTAAATAACTTTATTTATTGATTTGATTGTATTGTTATTTTCTTAGTCTGTAGAACTCTAGAATTTAATACCTTAAATATTGTCGAAACTTGTATGTTACTGTTTCTGTATGCTACTAAACCATATCGACCAAATAATCGTATACCATCACATAATGGAATGTGTCTATGCACTTAGTTTAACTATTGTAACCTCTTCTGGACCTACCACATTTTACGCAAATATATGATTATAATATTATTTTGTATCTCTTAGATTTCTCGGGAACCTAAGGTCCCGGACCTTTGGCAGGCGTACGAGGGGCCCAAACCTAAGGTCCCGGACCTTTGGCAGGCGTACGAGGGGCCCAAACCAACTCACAAATGGCCCCTTTAGACGTTTTTTATGAAATGAGGCACCAACCCCCGGTTGATGTAAAACTATTACAAGATAAGGAAAACAAAGATAATTATCGGGCTAAGATTTTGGGAGGTTAAAGTGGAATGGTTACCAAGAACTATATAAAGACTATGGCCCCTACCTGAACACCGTTACTAAAATTCCTACATCGAAAAAAAATATATATATTATTATTGAAAAATTCGTCCTTATTGCTGTCAATGAAAAAAAAAAGAATGGGAAAGTATGGTTTGTTGGTATATTTATTATTTTATTAAAAACTTTATGCGCAGTCGTCCTAAACTATCTCGAAGGACGAAACCTGTAATGAGCAATCTAAGCACAAAACCCCGCAGCAAACTCCAAATACTGTTTTTAAGAGGTTTTAAGGAGATATAACGAATATCAACAAAAGGAAACCCTTGCAGATCAAACAGGATATGGAGTAAGACAAATACTTCAATATTATTTAGCGGATTCCTTTTTCGTTACTTCAAATATAAAACCGCATGCTACAGTGGATGAAGTGTATGTGCACTGATTACACCAATAATCCGGGTCTGGGTGTCTTGTGTATGTGAGTTTAAATGTTTGTGAACGCACCCACGATACAGCAGTAATGCCCAGTGTTGGGCAACGTTTTCTTTTAAAACCAAAACTGATATTGTTTTGATACTGGCAAGCCCTTAGGATAGATATTCGATGTATGTTCAGACATATTTACACTACACTACACTATCGGGAGATTAGTCGCGGAGGATAGCGGAATCCGAGGCACGGTGCGCCGCTGGCCGACCGCAGGTAGTTGGGGGCCCAAGTAGTGTGCTAGCCACACATGAAGGCTGCCCCGCCAACTGTCGAAAAATCCCGCAAGGCACCATTGTGCTGGTTGGCGACCAGACGAGAGGGCCTGATGGACATTCCCGGGGGGGCTCGGGCATCCCCGCAGTCTCCAGACTAGTCCCCCAATGATACCGTCTTGTCAGTGCGTGCCTGAAGGTAGCCTGCATGGAACCTCATTTCACTTCCTTCTCCTCTCCCTACTTCACTGTTCAAAACCATGCAAAAAGGAAAGAAAAAGAAAAAAGCTGAACAGCGGCAGCACTCCCTCTCTCTCAAAGTGCACCTCTAACATACGAGGTCTGCACTCAAATCTCGCCGCAATCCACCACCACCAAGAGACTGAGAAACCAGCTCTCTTGTTCCTTTCGGAGACGCAGATTGGATGTCCGTCTGACGTGGCGTACCCGTCTTACCCAGGGTTTACCCTGGAGCACAATTTTAAGCCACACGCTGGTGATGAATGTACGGTCGGGACGACATCTGCTATCGGCGTCTCCGTAACCTTGAGGACTCCAGGTTCTCAACTCTTTGGGTCCTAGTGGAAACAGGCCTAGATAAAATTGTCTACGCCTGTGTCAACCGTTTGCACAGCGGTGATTGGGAGACAACTAGGCTCACACAACACCTCAGTGAGGCAGCGGATGTGGGTCAGCAGCGGTATCCTTCTGCCCAATTGGTGTTACTGGGGGCCTTCAACGTCCACCATCAGGAGTGGCTCTTCCCATACCAGTACATAGACCATGTTGGATAAGGGACGCATAAGCTAGCGCTAGCGTTAAATCTCACCCAGCTGGTCCAGGGGGCAACGAGGGTGCCGGATATTAATTCGCACACGGCCAATTGCTTGGACCTTCTGCTGACAACAGATTCAGACCGTTACTCGGTGGCGATTTCTTCACCATTAGGTACTTCCGACCACTGTCTGGTGAAGTCTGTATACGTCTACTCCCCGCATGATCCTAGCCCTAGAGGCACCAGGCGGGTTTGGCGATACAGGTCAGCAGATTGGGATGGCATGCGATCTTACTTCGCATGTTATCCTTGGCAGCCTACTTGCTTTTCTTCAACTGATGTTTCGTCATGCGCGGACGCCGTGACAGATGTGTTGCGGCAGGGAATGGAGTATAACATTCCATTCTCTGACGTAACAATATCAGGCGAAACTCGACCATGGTTTGGTGCCGAGTGCAATCGCGCTGATGCGCTTAACACGCGGCATACCTGGCATGAGTCGACGCTCGAACGCGTAAAGCAAATGACGTGAGTCAGAAGAAGAGAGCCTTCAACAGGGCTGCCAAGTCCTGCAAGAAGGTGTTGCGGGGGGCTCGGTTGGACCACATTAGAATTGGGAACAAACTTGCCTCTTATCCAGCTGATAGTAAGGCGTTTTGGTCCCTGGCTAAGTCGGTTGAATCGAACTTCTGTCGGCCCTCACTACCTCCACTGCTGAAACCCGACGGGTCGCTGGCCCACTTCGCTGAGGAGAAAGCAAACTTGTTTGCCTTGTGACGTAAGGGGGCTACGTGGGAAGTTAAAAATGACAACACGTACCTCGGTCAACATTAAAAATATATTGTATAGACAAAGGGCGTGGGAAGGTTTGCAGTCACAGTTTTCGTATTCCCTGGGAGATGGCACGGTACTATCCTGGCTCAGCCTTGTGACGGATGACTCGGGGGAGCCACGTTGCGTTCACCCTGGAGGTGTTGACCGGCAGGTGGTAGCGTCGGCTCGCAGGGTCAACAGGAGCCAGGATGATCGGCCGGCAGGTGGTCGAGCCGGCTCGGAGACGGCTCGCAGAAACCACGCGGGCAAATACGAGTAAGCACCCGGCGTGGAGCGAGCCGCCGTGGTAAGTGGCCTAGTGGCCACGCCACGAGGCACTGCGGCAGGATGGCCGCGATGGAGGACGATATAGGTGCGTGCTCAGAGCGTAGGGCTCCAAGTCCTCCCCCTCCATATTCCGAATTTGGGAATCCGGATCTGGGCATCCGGATCTGGGACCCTGGAAATAATGTCCAGCGTGTCATATTGATGGCTGATGAGCTTCTCCGCTGATTCTGACAATTAGGCATGAGCAAAGCGGTTGTACGTGCGCTAATAAGTGTGGTTGTCAAAATCAGACGGAGTTTACAAAGGTGAGGTGAAAAAGCACGATGACAGGTACATTCGAGCGCAGCAGCACGCATAAGTCAGGATGCACATAGCAAAGGCCTCGTAAAGTTAATCACGCGGAAGGCGTGATTACAATAATGCGTCAGTTCGATTGTAGGTTATAAACCTTGATTTTACAATGCTAAGAAAAGAAATAGGAAAAACATGTTCTGGAAAGAATTTATACACAAGATTAGAAACACAGAATGCACAAAGCTACCCGTATGCTGTTCAAACACTCACCCAAATTACAGGGGCTGCATTTGCACCGACCCAGGTTCATAATTATCTCTAGTGATATTATGTGAATATTGCTCAAACTTACTTCATTTCTTGCTCTTGGTAAAGCTTGTGGTAATTCTGGTGGATTGGGTTTGATCCTAAATATCCACAAGCTTATTATAAATAGCACGGTCATCGTAACTGCTGAAGTTACTATCGCAACTATCATGACAATAAAGTATATATGCTCGGCACCTGAAAATACGTAAGACATTTATTCTGGTTTTTTAAACTGTGATCTTCCACATAATATTATAGTCATTTTACGTCTAATACTTTCAACTGGCCAACGGCCCTCTTTTTAAGTCTAATACTTTTAAATTCAAATTCAAATTCTTTATTGCGAACTAAGAGTACATAATTTTAAAGATGTTAACAATAGGTAGGTTCTTAGAACTTAGTTTCCTTTTAGGGCATTGCAATTTAAATGATTATAAAAAATAATTAAAATATATACATACCTATTCAGTATTAATTACCACAATCATTTCAATAGTCAGTAATTATTTTTCTTCAAGGAATTCTTTTACAGAGTAATATGCGTTTTTAATCAGGAAGTCTTTCAGCTTCCTTTTAAAAGTACCAATTGAATTTAGGTTCTTAATGTACAGGGTGTAACAGAAAGGTGTGGTCATATTTTAAGAACCGGTTCTGTCCTTGGAAGTGATCAACTTTCTCTAAGAATAAATTGAAAACTCCCAAAAAAAAATTGGGCTTTCCATACAAAGTTATTATCAGCTGATCAATATTTGAACGTAAAATTTTTTTTTTAGAATATTCTCAGATTTTCTTGAAGAAAGTTGTTCATACAGATGGGCAGATGCAGTTCTTAAAATATGACCACACCTTTCCGTTACATCCTGTATATGGGTAACTTATTATATATTTTTATGCCCATACAAAAAATACTATTGCGTTACTCCAGTATGGGATGTTTTATTGTGTAACGTATTTTTAAGTCTACTGCTTGTTAATGTGTCCTATCTACTGATATTTGATTTAACTAAAATTGAGGCCGCGTATATATAAAGAGCAGGGAAGGCTAATATCTTGAGGTTTATGAAATGAGGTTTACATGAATCTGCTTGGTGTATCCCACATATTGATCTAATACACTTTTTTTTTATGCCTTGAACGCAATTTCCTTTTCAGTTGAGTATCCCCAATATAGTATTCCATAAGAAAGAGTAGATCCCACATGGCCATGATAAGCACTAAGTAGTGTGGTTTGGTTAGATACTTTTTTGAGCATATAAAGGGCATACGAGAATTGAATTAATTTTCTACATACACTATTCACATGTGTTTTCCATGACATATTAGAATATATGTACTTTTAACCTCAGATACAGTTGCATTATTGTACTCAATAGATAGTGGAATCGATTTTGAGTTTTAATTCTTGAAATTCATGGAATGGGTTTTTGTAAGATTTTTTTTTAGATTATTTATTGTAAGCCAATTTATTAATTTAAATAGAGAATCATTTATTTCTAGTTCATGATTTTTATTTTTGTTATTTGTGAAAAGAGCCGTACTGTCACCTGCAAATAAAACCATAGGGTGCCGAATAGCGTTAGGTAAATCATTTATATAAATGAGAAATAGTAGTGGGCCTAGTATCGACCCTTGAGGTACACCATATTTTATAGATCTTGGGCTCGATGTATATTTAATTTCTGTTTTTGTGAATGGACATAATTGTGTTATTTCAGTGAACTCTATTACTGAGATATGATTTGATTATTTCTAGTGCTTTACATCGAACTCCGTATATTTCTAGTTTACGTAGTAGTAGCCCATGGTCAACATAATCAAAAGCTTTGGTCATTTCCATGTATAGGGCTGTGACCTGATTTTTTTTTATCTAGTTCCGTTATAATTTTTTGTAAAAACTGATGCATTGCTGTATTAACCGATTTCCCTTTTCTGAATACTGGTGTAACTACAGTAGTTTTCAAATACGTCGGGAAGATTCATTTTTCTAGACACTGATTTATTATGTAGGTGATGACAGGTGCAATTTCGTACTACACGTTTTATCATTTTTATGGAAATTCCATCGCAACCTGTACTGTTAGTGTTTTTTAACGTCATGATTATTTTAACAATATCGTATTGTGTAACTGGTGTTAAGAAACATAAGTTTGGTTTGTTATAGGTTAAATTAGCGTAGTTTATTGTACTATTCGTTGGTTTTGAAATGCCATCATTAAAAAAGTATTTGAATGTTTGTGCTATAGTTTCTGGAGTTATAAGTTGGTTATTATATTTTATTCTGTAATTTTTTTCAGGGGGGTTATTGTTTATGTATTTATTGTTTATTTCGCACACTGCTTTAGATTTATTTGTGGCTGTTTGGATAGGATAGTTGTTTTGCGACCTTTGAGTGTGTTTTATGATTCTTTTAAACTTTTTTGCATATTTCTTAAAATCGCTCCTATCTCTATTATAACCTGATTGTTTTCAACAGATTACTTTCAACAGGCCAACGACCCTCTTTCTACCCGACTACCACAAAAGAAGGGTATGTATGTATATTTTTCGGCACGCCCCGTAGTCTAAACGGCTGAATGAAAATCAACAAATGAGAAAAAAAAAACAAAATGGCCGGCGTCACTAGGTTAGTAAGGTTTTTTGTGACAGTTTAGAGGCGGAACAGGATGTAAAGCCCCGCAAACCTCCATTGAAAAGGAAGGATCCGCCGACCAGACAGGTGTTGTTTCTGGTCCGGGCAACTGCCCGATGGTTGATTTCGGACTGTTGTATATGTTCAAATCGCGCGGAGAACTCTGCTTGCGCGATGTAGGATTTTGCTGTTTTAATTCGTTTGTAGCGTCATAGATGTCGCTACATCAAATCATTAGAGACGACTCATCAAGAACCATCGATCTCCGATCCCCGGAGAGCAGTGTCCCTCCGGGGATCGGAGATCGATGATTCTTGATGAGTCGTCTACACATCTTGTGATGCTTGCCAAGCCAGTGGAAGGTTGGTTCCAGTAAGTCGGAACTGGAAAAGCTGCATAGTTCACGGTGAGTCAGAACTGTCTGCGGTGATGCCCCAGTGAGTCCGGGTGTTGCTATCCCAGTGAGTCGGGGTGATGATGTCCCAGTGAGTCGGGATGATGCCCCAGTGAGTCGGAGTGATGATGTCCCAGTGAGTCGGGATGATGCCCCAGTGAGTCGGGATGATGATGTCCCAGTAAGTCGGGATGATGCCCCAGTGAGTCGGGGTGATGATGTCCCAGTGAGTCGGGATGATGCTGCAGGCTCCAGTGAGTCGGAGTAATCTCGAGGAGGCAATTCCAAAATCTAACTCACTCATCATCTTCATCATCATTGTTAAATACTTAAATTATTCAATATCGCAATAAATAGTTAACAGGTTGGCTAGCTAAGTTATAAGCTGTGTCTGTTCCGGTTTGTCCTCCTATGCTCTAGTCCCGCTATGCTCGACTCGTAAAATACCTACTAAAAAGTTTCGCTATGCACGAAATCACATTCGCGGGCAGTAATGAAGAAAACTGTTACAGTGTAATATTTTGTTTAAAAAAATCGTGCACTGCCATCGATAACCAAATTAAAAATTTGACAAGATCCTACGAAAATAAAGCTATCTGCTTGAAAATCTTTTTGGATGCCATCTCTCACATAACTAATTTTTTGGAAAATTAAAACAAAAAAGAATTAAAACAAAACCTAATTATCTAGAAAGAATTGATTCGTATTAAAGTCTGTGATTTAAATAGTAATACTTCTAACTCATTAGTTTTTATTTGTTTTTTAATATCTCTTTTTTAAATAGTTGATTATTTGTATTTTATTTGTGTAATGAATTATTAAAAGTATATACGTACATAATGATGCAATGAAATATTTTGGTTTTGACTTTGAAAACGATTTTTTATTTAAGCTCTTTTATATTTTTAACCGACTTCAAAAAAAGGAGGCAGTTCTCAATTCGACTAATTTTTTGGATTTTTTTAAAATTTTATAAAGCTATTTGTGTTACCTACCTCAGAACTTTTTTCGGGGTGAACCGATTTTTATTTGAAAGCTGGTGTCTCTCATGTGGTCCCATTTAATAATTTGGTGAAGGTCTGATGAAGACCTTCGGAGATACATAATGGAGCTCTTCAATAAATGATAGCAAACCTACCGGAATTGCTACAATCGCGTGTCTGTTTATTGTTTACACCACTTCATAACTTAATATCACGCTGATTCGTTCTGAAGGGGTACACAAATTTGTACAATTCACGCTGATACACCGTAATTTCACAAATTATGTTCAAATTCCATATTTTTGGGGCTTTAAATTGGGGCATAACTTTACTATTTAGTGGGTATTAGGGACCGTACATAAAGATCATTACAAACATATATGCCAACAGCAAAACAATTATAAAACTAGAGACTCTAAGTGAGTCAATTCTAAATTGGAAGAGGCCCGAGACAAGGGGACCCTCTATCCCCCAAGCTGTTTTCTGCAGTGTTAGAAAACGTATTCCGGAAATAGGATTGAGATTTGCTGATGACATTGTTTTGTTTGAGGAGAATCCGAACAAACTACAAAAAATTATAGAAGAACTACACAATGAAAGTAATAAAATCGGACTATCCATGAACTCAAACAAGACAAAACTACTAACAAACTCCGACATAACAGAAATCAAAATCAACAACCTTTCTCTCGAATATGTCAATGAGTACACATACCTAGGACAAATCATCTCTCACTAAGACCAAACTACCAAAGAAATAAAAACACCTAAGTATAGCCAACAGCTGGAGAAGATATTGGTCACTTAAGGAGGTGATGAAATCAACTATACTCAGCACAACAATAAAGAGAAAAGTGTTCAACACCTGCATCCTACCTTGCCTCACTTATGGATGTAAAACTTGGTCTGTCTCAAAACATCACAGAGATATGCTTGAATACTGCCAAAGAGCCATGGAATATTTAAAACTAAAGTAACCGATGTACTTACAAAAATAGACCAACTTAAATGGCGATGGATCGGGCATACAATGAGAAGCAGCCAAGAAAAGTGGAGGAAAATGGTCACTGACTGGTACCCCAGAGATGGGAAAAGAGGCAGAGGAAGACAAAACAAACGATGGGAGGACGAACTTAAGTTAACAGCGGGGCTCAAATGGAGAAGGGTTACCAAAGACAGAACACAATGGAAGCTGTTAGATAGAGATGCACAATGGAGGCCTTTGCCAACAGGCACACTGAACTAAGATACATTATATAAACTAACAATACCACAAAACGAGAACAGATCAAGTTATAGAGCCGAGAGAAAATTAAAAAACTTTTTACATACCACAGACTTCCTAAAAACAATAAAAAAAAAAACAAAATAACGAAGAAACAAAACTAGGAACACCGACTTCCGAAATTAAAGTTATTTTGCATTATTTTGTGTTTTTGTAAAAAGTTTTTAGTTCTATTTTCTGCCCGCGGCTTCATCTTTATGTTAATTCAGGATTTGAACTATCTGTATAACTAACAAATTTCATCCCGATCCGTCCAGCCGTTGAATCATGAGTGCCTAACGAACATTCAAACATCGTAACTTTTGCATTCATATGTAATTAACGTAATATTAGTAAGATAGGATTTGTAATGAAGTCTACACACTTCGTTAAATCTTGTGGGTCCAGTATTGACTTATACCTCTATTCATAAACATTTCTTAACTTAAAATTGCTCTGAAATTCGTTTGTCCTTATCTGTCAGTTATGCCTCCTGCCGGAGGCTCTACGCGGGGATCGTGCGGTCCATGGCCCTTTACGGGGCACCGGTGTAACGTAGTGGCGTTACAATCTTGATTGAAACATAAACATGCGGAATGAATCCAGAGATCAAAAGCCAATTTGGTAAGCATAGACAATTTTAGTTAGCTGACAACACTATTGTCTTTGAATTCTATGACACCTGTCAATGACGGCGTAGATATAAAAACCCGATACACGCCAGGTGGTTCCTTTTTGAATCTTAATCCAGCTGTTGGCGGTGGACTCGCCTTGTTCTGTAGAACATCCTTGAGCCGTGTACCGATCGCCAAATCCAAGCAGCTGTAGTTTGCATTGGCAAATATTTGCCAACTTAAATAAGTGTTCGTCAACCCCTGTAATTGGGTGAGTGTTTGAACAGCATACAGGTAGCTTTGTGCATTCTGTGTTCCTAATCTTGTGTAATTCTTTCCAGAACATGTCTTTCCTAATTTCTTTTCTTAGCATTGTATAATCAAGGCTCATAACCTACAAAAGATCTGTCGCACATTGTAATCACGCCTTCCGCGTGATTAGCTTTATTATGCACATACATATAGCCTTAGCTATGTACATGCTGACTTGCGCGTGGCTGCTGCTGCTCTTGAATGTGCATGTCATCATGCTTTTCCTCCTCACCTTTGTAAACTCCGTCTGATTTTGACAACCACACAAATTAGCGCGCGTACGGCCGCTTTGCTCATGCCTGGGTGTCAAAATCAGCGGAGAAGCTTATCTTCCATTGTGACACGCTGGACATTGTTCCCAGGGTCCCAGATCCGGATTACCAGCTCCGGATTCCCAGATACAGTTTTCCAGACCCGGCTTCATCAAATTCGGAATATGGAGGAGGAGGACTGGAGCCCTACACTCTGAGCACGCACATACGTCGTCCTCCATCGCGGCCATCCTGCCGCAGTGCCTCGTGGCGCGGCCACTAGGTCACTCATCACGGCGGCTCGCTCCACGCCGGGTGCCTATCTACCCGCGTGGCCTCAGCAGGCCGTCTCCGAGCCGGCTAGATCCCCTGCCGGCCGATCCATCCTGGCTCCTGTCGACCCTGCGAGCCGGTGCTGCCGCCTGCCGGCAAACACCTCCGGGGGCAAACGCAACATGGCTTCCCCGAGACACCAAGGCTGAGTCAGGGCAGTAGCGTGCTATCTCCCAGGGAGTGCTGAATCATGTGACTGCAAACCTCCCCACACCCTTTCTCTATTTTAAATATATATTTTTAACGTTGACCGACTTACGTGTTGTTATTTTTCATCCCACGTAGGCTCCTTACGTCACACCGGTGTGGGCGTGTTCTATAAGGCAGCGACCAGCTCGCCGGTTGAACGCGTCCCAAAGGGTCATGGCCATTCGGCTCATCCGAAGATACCGCACGGTCTCCTGTGAGGCGGCCTCCTGTGAGCCTCCTTGCTGGACTGTCGCCATGGGATCTGGAGGCCAGGGTCCTCGCGCTGCTCTGGGAGTGGCGCGAGGAGGCCAAACGCTGGGGCGAAATCTGCTGCCGCGACACCTCGCGGCTCGGCGGACGGAACTCCGGCAGGATCTCATGGCAACATGGAGACAGCGACTATCGCAACCCAGCGCTGGGCACGCCACCATTGCGGCGGTAGTGCCCCTCTTTGAGGTGTGGCTAGAGACACGTCACAGCGTCCTCACCTTCCGCCTGACGCAGGTCCTCACCGAACATGGTTGTTTCGGGAGATTCCTGCATCAAATTAGGCGGGAGGAATCGCCCGGGTGTTACCACTGTGCGGATCGCCCAGAGGACACGGTGGAGCATACGGTGGAGGTCTGCCCCACTTGGGTAGAGCACCGCCGTGTCCTCGTGGATGCGATAGGTGGCGGTGACCTCTCGCGCCCGGCCCTGGTTCAGGCTATGGTACGGAGCGAGAGGGAATGGGAAGCAGTCTCCGCTTCAGCAGTAATGCTCGCGAAGGCAGAGGCGGAACGCGTGAGGGAAGCTCAACTGAGTGCCCCTCACGGCCCCGGCCGCTACCACCGCAGGAGAGGTACTGGGCGTACTGGGCGTAGGACGTCGCGAGACGATCTCCGGCCACCGTAGACCCGGGCCTGCGGACGGCGAGCAGTGGGTAGCTTGCCGTCCGATCAGCACCAGGTCCGTGAGTTGACGGCGCGTAGTGTTCCACGCGCGCCTCAAAGAGATGAGTGTCAGCCACCACTGACAGTAAGAGTCTGACACGCCCTCACGCTCCGATCCGCCGCGCTCAACAGACGCTTACGCATATACGAATAGCGCTATAATTTTTTTAACTTGAATTCAAACACTTCCCGACTGTACCTTCCATTGCTTACGTAGATTCGAAGAATTGTAATGTATGGCAAGGACATGACCCGCGGAGAGATCTGTCACGTGACTCATAACCAGTAATGTCGTTGACATACATTTTGCACGAAGCGTTAGTGTTAACGTTAACAGAAAAGTATTTTGTCAAAAGGGTCAAACCGGTTAGTCCCCCTATGCTCTAGTCCCTCTATGCTCGACTAAAAAAATACCTACTAAAAAGTTTCGCTATGCACGCAATTCTTCGAATCTACGTAAGCAATGGAAGGTACAGTCGGGAAGTGTTTGAATTCAAGTTAAAAAAATTATAGCGCTATTCGTATATGCGTAAGCGTCTGTTGAGCGCGGCGGATCGGAGCGTGAGGGCGTGTCAGACTCTTACTGACTAAAACCCACCCCTGTTCCTTCCCTGCCTGAGTGCCCAGGGGTGCGGTAACTCATTTTCAGAATTTATCTGCTACCCCTGGGCATGCAGGCACCGGCCACGATGGGCCCCGTCAGTGGTGGCTGACACTCATCTCTTTGAGGCGCGCGTGGAACACTACGCGCCGTCAACTCACGGACCTGGTGCTGATCGGACGGCAAGCTACCCACTGCTCGCCGTCCGCAGGCCCGGGTCTACGGTGGCCGGAGATCGTCTCGCGACGTCCTACGCCCAGTACGCCCAGTACCTCTCCTGCGGTGGTAGCGGCCGGGGCCGTGAGGGGCACTCAGTTGAGCTCCCCTCACGCGTTCCGCCTCTGCCTTCGCGAGCATTACTGCTGAAGCGGAGACTGCTTCCCATTCCCTCTCGCTCCGTACCATAGCCTGAACCAGGGCCGGGCGCGAGAGGTCACCGCCACCTATCGCATCCACGAGGACACGGCGGTGCTCTACCCAAGTGGGGCAGACCTCCACCGTATGCTCCACCGTGTCCTCTGGGCGATCCGCACAGTGGTAACACCCGGGCGATTCCTCCCGCCTAATTTGATGCAGGAATCTCCCGAAACAACCATGTTCGGTGAGGACCTGCGTCAGGCGGAAGGTGAGGACGCTGTGACGTGTCTCTAGCCACACCTCAAAGAGGGGCACTACCGCCGCAATAGTGGCGTGCCCAGCGCTGGGTTGCGATAGTCGCTGTCTCCATATTGCCATGAGATCCTGCCGAAGTTCCGTCCGCCGAGCCGCGAGGTGTCGCGGCAGCAGAGTTTCGCCCCAGCGTTTGGCCTCCTCGCGCCACTCCCAGAGCAGCGCGAGGACCCTGGCCTCCAGATCCCATGGCGACAGTCCAGCAAGGAGGCTCACAGGAGGCCGCCTCACAGGAGACCGTGCGGTATCTTCGGATGAGCCGAATGGCCATGACCCTTTGGGACGCGTTCAATCGGCGAGCTGGTCGCTGCCTTATAGAACACGCCCACACCGGTGCCCCGTAAAGGGCCATGGACCGCACGATCCTCGCGTAGAGCCTCCGGCAGGAGGCATAATTGACAGATAAGGACAAACGAATTTCAGAGCAATTTTAAGTTAAGAAATGTTTATGAATAGAGGTATAAGTCAATACTGGACCCACAAGATTTAACGAAATATGTAGACTTCATTACAAATCCTATCTTACTAATATTACGTTAATTACATATGAATGCAAAAGTTACGATGTTTTACTGTTCGTTAGGCACTCATGATTGACAGATCTCTCCGCGGGTCATACATTTTGCACGAAGCGTTAGCGTTAGCGCTATTATAAAAGTTATTTGGCTAAGGGGGCTGTTCTTTGTCCGTGGGGAGATCGAAAAACGATAATTATCATTTTTAAAACGAATCGTGGAATTGTAACTTTATCAACTGTGCTAAGCGCAGTACCAAGATGGTTAGTATCGATATTTGGAGTATTTAGACGTTGGCTAAACCAAATTATTTTATATTTGGTTACATTTATTTTTAAGTTTTGAATGGAGCAGAACCGCAAGAAACTCCACGGTATCTTTATAAAAACTAAAATATTTTTACAATGTTTCTATTTTACAGTGTTAATAGGTATGAGGTTACTCATTGCTCGAGCTTATTAGCTTATTCGCTTATTAGCTTATTCGGCTTAAAGTTGAACAAACCTCCTTTTGAGTTATCTGTGGCGCTTAAAGTGCTTGAAGTATGTTTTTCAAGGGCTGGTGTGATCCCTGGCAAGTCATCGTCAACATCGCACGACCGAGTACTCAGCTTATTGTCTGAAACAGGGGATTTTTTGCCGAATAAACAATAGGATGGTCCTTATTTTTCGACTTTTGAAACATAATATGAAACACTATTTTTTATTTTTGGACAAAATTTAGAGGACTGCGCCAATTGTCAATCTTTAACAATTACATTATATAGCTACTTCAACTAGGAGTAAGAAAGAGAGTTTAAGCTCTTTTGGAGCGACAAACAGGGAAAGATAGGCTTTGGCTTGCTTGTCGTCATCACATAATGGATATTATGTTATCAGCTGTAGCAGATTAATCGTTCGGTCCGTCTAGTGGTTTTGTTATACAATTATTCAAAAGATCTATTTACAATTGAGATAATATTAATCAAAGCAACTGCAAAACGATAATTAATGACGCCGAGTCAATCTTCCTTTTAGAAGTGACCGCAGACAGGATTTCTTTTGCGGAAAAACAACTACCTACTTACAAGCACATCATGGCAAAGGCCTTGTAGGGCTTGATTTTTCAATTTAAACTGACAAATTAATTAATTATCAGTGGCCTGACAGGTTAAATTGTCAATAATTTTTTGAAGTGAAAACTTCTTTAACATCGTTGTGATTTGAAAGTCGATGAAACGAAAAAGCGACAGTAAAAAGAGACAGACACATAAATTCATAAGGTTGTGATACGAAAGTTAGTTACAGAAACGAATCGCTGCAAAACCGACTCCACGTAGTCTTGTTTGCCCTACCCCTGGAGTAATTTAAGCCCGCGCAGGCGCGGAGGGACGGGGTGACCTGCGATCTGAGGAGCAGGTGGTTTTGGTACGCTGGCCAGCAAGCCGAAGCTGCGGTGGTGAACGTTAAAACCATCTGCGACGATAAGCTCGCTTGGGACCGCGAGAGCCCCGCAGCAACAGAGCCGTGACAGAAACTATGCATGCTGCATGCTTGATGCATGATTGCTGCATGCTTGCTACTTGCTTACTGCATGCACGGTGTATGCTTGTTTCATGCTTCATGCTTGCTGCATGCATGGTGTGTGCTTGTTTGCATGCTTAATAAATTTTAACTTTGTTTTGCTCAACACAATAAAACGATATGTCAACTAATAATAACTACCTCCCGCTATAGCAAAAAAAAAGTGATTTGATTAACGCCTGATCAGAAAGATCTAGCAATAAACATTATCGTCATATGTCCGTGATGAAAAAAAAATAGTGTTCAATCAATTTTATTTGTGTGGTAAGGAATAAAAACTTATTCTAATGTGATAGATGAGTCTTGCTATTACGAGTATTATGGATATAAAATGCATACCAAAAGATGATTCTAACTATAAACTTTCTGAGATATGATAGTTGATCATATCGATCGGAAACATCGACGTAAATATATTTTTATAACAAAGTAGAGAGTGAATTTAGGCGCGTAGCGGCGCGACCACCTGTGTCTGTGTGTATAAGACGTGGTAGGTAACTACGAACTACGCGCTCGCGCGCACCTACATTCATTACGAAGCGTTGAGATCGCATTGTTCACAATATATTGCGTGCTTGAAAATGTCAATTTCTGTAACCGATCATTACCGAGATTAATGACTATCATAATTTTGTTACTGGCATTAGGTGTAACCTTTTCGCGAATTTTGCGGTATCTTGTTCGTTACAGCCTGTATAAGACGTCGCGCGGCGTGATCACGGGCTCATTCTTACATCCGGCGGCGCGCACTCTACTTATTCCCCTTTGATTCTTTTCACTTCATTTATAACTGTACTTGTACTTAGCGTAATTATTTTATTAAAACGACTAGGTGTAGTTAACTTTTAAATATTCTTTCATTGAATTCCTAGAAGTAGGTATTATGTATGATTTGATATCACCAAATCCCGATATCTTTAGAAGCGTTAGTTTTTAAGCTTTAGGCATTAAGTCCGCTTTTACTTGTGCATAAAGTTTTAATAGATAAATAAAAAATAAAATGTTTACCCACCTTTACATTCGACCTTATCGGTGAAACGAAGCACACATTCGGATCCATTTATGCAAATATCGTTATCTGAAAGACAAAATAATAATAACAATAAAGCCTTTATCTCTCACTAATTGCATGCATACGTTCATAATAGTCTATTAATTTAATTTTACATCTATTAATATTTTCTCAAAATTGATAAAAGATAAAATATGAAGTAGTAATTTGGACATTTGGATTTGTAAAACTAAAGAGCCTAATATTCTCTTACATTTAGACGGGTTGTCATTCGCCCCTCCTGGCAACGTGGACACCTCTGTTCCTTCCATAACTCTTACTACTTCACACGCATATTTGGTTGAAAAGTAAACGTCAATTGTTATTTTATCGTAATCTAAATAAAATTCTATCTTTGAATATTCTGTTCCTCGCGAAATATGTCGACGGTACCACTTTATACCTAGACAGGAAAAAAAATAACATTTAATTTCAGTATATAGTATTCTTATTGATACATTTTTCTTACAAACTTAAACACTTTTTTAAATATTTCTTAAATAACACAAAAAAAAACAATAAAAAAATTTACGGCGGGTCGGCGGGCAGGGCTCCAGAAAGTGAAACTTCCAAAAATTAAGAGCCGTGTCCAGAAGTATCGCTTTCTGAAGAAAACCAATAATCCAGCTGCTAAACAAGAGCCTCCTGAGGGGTTGGTTAAGGTCCGTGGCAACAATGTTCGCTGAGACCACATCTCACATGTCTATAGCCTCGCAAGCCAAGTCAAGATATTTGATTTGCTGCTTAGGTACTTTCTCGACTTTCACGAGGTTCGAGGACATATGGCACTACAATCTACTATAATGTCCACAATTATAGTAGTATTTTTGTTTTGGTTGTCTATTTTTTACAAGCTTACCTGATTGCTTTCTTATTATTACATCAGATATGGTCACCATCGCCGCTGAACGATTAATGCTTTGGTATCCTGTCCACAAAATAAAGTAATCACCTCTGCGATATATAAACTTATGTTGTCTACAGTCTAGTTCTGTTGTCCAATCTAGAATTCAAAAAAATGTTGAAAAGGGTTTTAACAGAATCAACAGTTAGTTGATATTGATGGCACAGTAGCATAGAGCTGGTTTCCTGAGACAGTGAGGTAGTGTAGCGGCAGGTCACGATGGAAATGGATGGGCACTCAGGCAGGGAAGGAACAGGGGTGGGTTTTAGTCAGTAAGAGTTTGACACGCCCTCCCGCTCCACCCAGAGCGGGAGAAGTCATTGGATGATTAGTCAGTTAGAGTCTGACACGCCCTCCCGCTCCACCCAGAGCGGGAGAAGTCATTGGATGATTTCCCACCCCCCAAAAAAAAAAAGGATGAACTAGAGAGATTCCGCAAAAAAAGAATAGACAAAGGGTGGGATCGCGAAACTTGAAGGAACCAAAAAAAAGTCTTGGTTTAGGAGACAGAATAGACTAGTACAAATACCTACTAATTAAATGCTTTTAATACTTACCAGTGTAACCTTTTTGTGCTACACCAAATATCGCATGCAATGCATAACTTGAAGAAAAAATAAAAACAGCGCAAAACGTTAACGACTTCATCTTAGCAGTACGACAAAACTTGTTTTATTGCTGAAAGATATTTGAATAATAAGTACTTCAATATTTTAAATGATTATTCAGGTACCAACTTATACACATCTAACAACGTAATTAATTGAATGTACAATGTCATTTGGTCCATGGATTCATCGTCGGTTTTCCTATTACAAAACCGTACGAAGTTTCAATTTAAATGATAAGAAGCCAGATTATTTTTAGTGATGTGTGGGTCGAGTCATCGAGTTTATAACTGCACCAGAGCAAAGGATTTAACAAACTAAGTAGAATTCCGCGCGGATGAGGAACAAATTGTGTGTACTAGATGAATTAAATAATAACATGCAGAATGGCAAAAAAGTTTTTACGGATGGACTAAGTAATGGTGACGCTTATGTAAGTAATAGATTAGAATGAGTAGATACGTGTTATAAAGATGCTTCTGAAGTTATCATTATGTGTGCCGAGCTATTTGCAATCTCAATCATATGCTTTGAGTTTGAGTTTGATGTCACTGCCCGCGTATGATTGGCTGGCCGGCGCCCTGCGGTCGCTTGCACTCGTCAATTAGACGTGACATACAGTATGTCACGTGTCCTTTATTGGCCATCGCTCGAGATAGTATGTCACATACTACCTCGAGTAATGGCCAATAAAGGTTTTGTGGGTCGTTATAAAATCTTGGAAATGTCAATTGTTGAATAAGGCAGTTGTCCCACCGCTAGCGAGCTATTTTGACGCTCAAGAAACGTACAATAGATATTGTGACGATTGTAGTCACAGCCTAATCTTAGCGGGTCTGTACCGGCTTTCAACTGGCTGCTAAGAGTTATTGGAGAGCCGTTTGAATTTAGAAGGTGTAGGCAACACATTTGTTTTAAAGATCAGTTCTGCTAGCCCGGCCGAAGTGGGCACTTATGTTATTTCTGACGAAAACCAATATAATATTATTTAAATCGCCCTCAGCTCTTTTCCTTATCCGCCCGTAGCGAGTTATCCTTTCGTACAGTACTCTCGCAGTAAGCAAGCGAGTCCCCGAGCTTCGAAGAACGTCCTAGGATCCTTGCAGGCCGTAGTGGTGCCTTGGGGTCCTACAATATACATTCCATGTAAATAAATGAGATGCATAATATGTTAATAGTTGATCGCTGACTGTTCACACCGCCACGCTGCGCGCCGGTGAGGACTCGCTCCACAACTATCTAAGCTTATTCGGTCAGCGATGCTCAGAACTCACGCCAAGAGACCAACCCGAGCGAGTGGTGCGAGTAATCGCCCGTCGCACTCGAACACTCGCTTACAGCCCAGCGACAAAACTATCGGATCTTCCACTCGCTATTCGCTGCTCGCCAACTCGTCTTTATTTTGAAGCTCTACTCACTACTCGCTCATCACCGGCGGTGGGACAAGTGCCTTAAGAAAACAATGAGGGATTAGACAGTTTTTATAAAAAGAACATACAAACTGACACATATGCATATATTTTTATGAATTGAATTTTGAACGATACCAATTGTTATGTTATAATATTTAATTCAAATTAATCGAATTTTTAATTGTATAATTTGTAATGACGTACGAATTTAGCTAACTAAAATGTGATATTATTTATTTATTTAAATTGATTAGTTTTGTAATTATAACCGAATTATATCCTATTTTGAAATGATGAAGTACGTACAATTAATTTCTATTTAATTATTTATTTTAAAAGCATCTACTTTTCATATTGTGGTTAGTGTTGTGCCCGACAGGGTCCATGTGAACTTTGTAGTTTTATTAAGATCTTGTACACACATGAGATATGCAATAAAGATTTGAATTGAATTGAACTGAATATGCACTGATGGGGCAGGTTCTTTGGCGTGAACCTGTGCAATCAACGTAACGCATTGTCCCTACGAGTACAGCATGCATAAAAAATATTAATAGCTATTTAACTATATCTATACTAGCATTGAAAATGCGAAACTCAATGTGACTGTTTGTCTGAACGGATTAGGTTGAAACTGGCACATGGTTAGACCACATATTAGAATAGGACATAGGATACTTTGTAATCCCGAGAGTACTTTCCTATGGGAACCCACTGGCAGAAGATGGTACTTATGTAAGAAATAGTCCTCCAGATCGAACTCACTGGCAGAAGATGGTTGGTACCTATGTAATAAATAGTCTCCTGATCGAACCCACTGGCAGAAGACGGTACCTATTTAATAAAAAATAGTCCTCCAGATCGAACCCACTGGTAGAAGATGGTATGTAATAAATAGTCCTCCTGATCGAACTCACTGGCAGAAGATGGTATCTATGTAATAAATAGTCTCCTGATCGAACCCACTGGCAGAAAATGGTACCTATTTAATAAAAAATAGTCCTCCAGATCGAACCCACTGGTAGAAGATGGTATGTAATAAATAATCATCCTAATCGAACCCACTGGCAGAAGATGGTACCTATGTAATAAATAGTCCTCCTGATCGAACCCACTGGGAGAAGATGGTATGAATAGTCCTCCTGATCGAACCCACTGGCAGAAGATGGTATGTAATAAATAGTCCTCCTGATCGAATCCACTGGCAGAAGATGGTATGTAATAAATTTTCCTCCTGATCGAATCCACTGGCAGAAGTTTGTATGTAATAAAAAGTCCTCTTGATCGAATTTCGGCAAAAGAGGCAGAGACTAGCCATCGACGTGGGAGATATTATAGTATACAACTGTATGCATAAACACAGCTGCAATCCCTTACTCTCATAGATCGATGGGATGGCAATCGGTCACGAGCGGAGACAGATCAGGCCCAAAGCACACATTCTTTATGGCGTGGTTATACGAGGCTATATTTTCAAGCAAGGACAGGAAACAAGTACCTAATTGAAGTGTTGTAGTATTGTAGCTGTGTGGCTTATTATCGGAGAGCTGTTGAAGAGGGTAATTTGGTTGGTGTAACTAAATTACCCTAGTTACCAATCACCATTTTGATTTTTCTTTATTGTTGCGGTGCACCCCCGTATTCATACTTTTGCCTCATTGTCATAGAAATCAGTAATTTTGACTGTTACATGCATTTTATAAAAGAGGAGCTCGTGGCTAAAGTAATAACAGCCGCACGGGTCGATCCATCAGGTTAAGCTACGCTTGCCGGGGTTGGTCCATGGATAGGTGACCATGTTTACATACCAAGACTCTGTGTCTCGACGTACACGTTAAGCAGTTAGTCCCTGGTGTCAATCATGGATCCTTGACAGTCGTTACGGGTTGTCAGAAGCCCGAAAGTCTGACAGCCAGTCTTACCAAGGGTATTATATTATACCCAGTAATTGGGTTGTGGAGGTCAGATAGGCAGTCGCTCCATGTAAGATACTGGTATTCAGCTGCATCCAGTTAGACTGGAAGTCGACCCCAAGATAGTTGGGAAAAGGCTAGGCAGAATAGTATAGACATAAACCATAAACTGGGTAATACGAAAAATATACAGGGTGTAACGGAAAGGTGTGGTCATATTTTAAGAACCGGTTCTGCCCATGGAAGTGAACAACTTTCTCTTAGAAAAAAATATATAATTCCCAAAAGAATTGGACTTTCCATACAAAGTTATCATCAGCTGATCAATATTTGTATGTGAGATAAAAATAAAATTGAGAATTTCGTCAGGTTTTCTTGAAGAAAGTTGTTCATATCGATGGGCAGATGCAGTTCCCAAAATATGACCACACCTTTCCGTTACTCCCTGTATATTACAATTTATGTTTAATACTATGAACATAATAATACACACGAGAGAGAGCTAGATATAGAGATATAGAGTTCACGGTTTAACAGACCACAACGTTTAAATTAAAAACGAAAAATAAGATTGTATTTTTTTTTAAATTCTACATGTTTACTACCCGTTTTAAATATTAAATAAGTAACAACATTAGAAAAAAGGAGCACGTAGAAGTAGGGATGCAAAACATTTTATTTCAAAGTTAACACAATTTCATTAATTCTGTAATTTTAATTTTAAAACAGTAAGGTAAAAAGTGGTAAATAGATGCAGGGGTGAATCGGGACGAAATTTTAAAAGTGATTTTAACGCTGATATAATATATTTTATTGCCAACAAGGACTAACTTAAAAGATATATATACAAACTAACAATAATACCTAACATGTACAAATGCGTATGAAAAAACAACTCACTGGGCATCAAAAAATTCATCCACATCGCTGTCAATGGAAAAAGGACTTGAATATTTTAACTGAATTATATTTTGTAATTTAGTGTCCATGTTGGAGACAAACTATATTATTTCAACGTTAAAATTCCTTTAAAAGTTTCGTTCCGATTCACCCCTACATCTCTATTCACCACGTTTTACCGGTAACTAACAAATAACAACGTCATTATCTGCCCGCGCCCTTTCCCAACTATCATGGGGTCAGCTTCCATTCTAACCGGATGCAGCTTAATACCAGTATTTTACATGGAGCAACTGCCCATGTGACCTCCACCACCCAGTTACTAGGTAAGACTGGTTGTCAGACTTTCGGGCTTCTGACGACCCGTAACGACTGTCAAAGATCCACGATTGACAGCCGGGACCAACCACTTAACTTGCTTTCCGAGGCACGGAGGAGTCTCGGTATGTAAAGATGGTCATCCATCCATGGACCAACCCCGGCAAGCGTAGCTTAACCTGATGGATCGACCCGTGCGGCTGTTTTTACTTCCTTAATAAGTAATAACAACGTAACCATGAAAATTCGGCAATAACAATTACCAGTGAAAAGTTCTTCTTGTTCAATCTAAAGCATCCAGTAAATACTTTTTACCCTAGCTGAGCCTAACGCTTTGGAGGAAGGTGAATCGGGTCGTGCGGCTTTCGGGACCGGGACCGCGTTCCCGGATTCCACCTATATTTATTTTTGAGTAGTTTTTTGGGACCACAAATAAAATAAAAAATCAAAAGTCATTTATTCAAATTAGGCTGAGAGCCAGCACTTTTTGAACGTCACACTTCTACATAAAGTCTGTCCCCGAAAATGTCCGCCCGTCATCACTTCCTAGTGTTTAGCTGTGAAGAAAAACATGCGCAACAAACTCCCCAGCAACACATCTGTTTGTTAAGTTTGAAGAACTTGAATCTATATAATTGTATCCAAAAAAGTTAACATAATGTATGTACTTATAATTATGTAACATACGTGAAAAATAAAAATATGTCGTCCAAAATATAATCACAAAATTAAATTATGCGCTAATTGTTAGCGCATAATTTAATTAAACGGAAAATAACTCAGCAAAAACATCATCATCAGCCTTTTAATGTCCCCACTGCTGGGGCACAGGCCACCTCTCTGTGAGAGAGCGTGGGCCGTAATCCACCACGCGGGCCGTAATCCACCACGCGGGCCGTAATCCACCACGCGGTCCGTAATCCACCACGCGGGCCGTAATCCACCACGTGGTCCGTAATCCACCACGCGGGCCGTAATCCACCACGCAGGCCGTAATCCACCACGCGGGCCGTAATCCACCACGCGGGCCCAGTGTGGATTGGTGGATGTCACAGGTCTTCGAATTTTTGATTCTAGGACATGCCGATTTCCTCACGATGTTTTCCTTCAACGTTTTGAGAGCAGTGGTGATGAAATAATGTACACAAAGTAAAGCCCCTGTCGAAGCAAAAACATTAAACCAATTTAAATAAGCCTCCATACATAACTAGTGTGCCCGCTTACACATATAACGGTAGAATCTATCGGTAGGGCTGTGATTCAAAAACACAAGTATAAACTAGGGCCATCATAGTAAAATCAGTAAACCATTATTATATGAACTCATATAACCTGTCATAAGCTAATTATGGGGAAAGAACATCGAGTGTAACATTGTCTTGCGTTCAACACAGCGACCAACTATTCTTATCATCTAGATAGTCGTTGATGGAATAGTAAGCCTTCGAACAGAGACTGTATTTAACTTTAGTTTTAAATGCATTATAAGGCAGGTCAAGAAAAGAAAGCAGCTTATTGTAAAAGCGAATACCGAGTCCCGCAAATAAGTCATGAACTATACGAAGACGGTGGGAAGGAGCATGTAGTTTGAATAATTATGTTTCTGGTGTTAATTTTATATACGACACTATGAGATGAACATAGAGATGTGGTGATTTATGATGGTAAATTGCGCGCGAATCATAATTGATTTCGGCAGCGTATTTACGATTTTCCCATCATTTTCCAACTCATACTCGACCAATGGATTGCCACTGATAAAAATACAACGTCTTGAAGTGAACCAAGACAACTGTTGTCAAAGCGAGACGAACCTTTAAAAGAGTTTGGACCACAACAGCAAAAACGGAAAAAAAAGGAAAATATTCGAATTGGAAGTGCCACAAACTTCACTGAACCTACAAAACCTACACATAAACATAACGTCAAAGGGTTTTTCCCGCAAAATTAGACAGAAGTGCACCCATTTTGTTAAATTCCAGATTGAAAAACCCATTGCACATTTTGCCCCACCCGGGAATCGAACTCACGACCATGCTCAGCACTACATTTGCGACCACTAGATCAACGAGGCAAGTGCATATAGCTGTACATGCACGTACAGGGAAGGTAAACAAGCATTGCAACAAATAAAATGCTTGAAATAATTCCCCCTTTACCTCGAATAGTTTGCGTAATGATAAAAGTTTGTCCGTTCTGTTATCGGCGGGCTGTGACGTGTGTACATTGTCACACGTACAAAACATACAGAGAATATCACGGATGCATTCCTCGAGAGCGAAGGCTGAAGTTATTGTTATTATATATTTTTTTATTTTATTTTATTCATTTGGGACAAAAAACAGTTATACATTGCAGCATTTACACAATCTATTCGATAGCTCAGTACAATTAAATTTGTTATTGCATATATGTGATATAGCCAACCTATTTCAGCAACATTTTAGGGTGGAATCTCCTCCGGTAGGCTCGACTGACCTGACACGCGGTGCTGGGATCATGGCAGGGGACGTTGCTGTTCGGTTTTGTGCCAAGGAGGTTGCCTCCGTAATACATAAAATGGTGCGGGGTAAGTCCCCTGGTCATGATGGTCTCAGCATTGAGCATTTAAAGTATGCTGGTTCCCATTTGTCTCGAGTGCTTGCTATGTTTTTCAGCTTATGTGTGAGTCATTGTTACCTTCCGGAGGAACTTACGCATACCGTGGTTGTTCCGGTTGTAAAAAACAGGACTGGGGATGTCTCAGACCTGGCAAACTACAGACCAATCTCGCTGGCTACTGTGATAGCAAAAGTGCTGGACAGTCTGCTTGACAAACACCTGGATAGGCATATAGAGCTTCATGATGCTCAATTTGGATTTAGATCTGGCCTTTCGACCGAGAGTGCCATCATGTGCCTCAAGCAGACTGTGCAGTACTATACAGCCAGGAGTACGCCGGTCTATGCCTGTTACCTGGACCTGTCCAGGGCCTTCGACTTGGTGTCATATAATGTACTGTGGCAGAAGATGAAAAATGAAACTGATGTGCCACGTGATGTTATTGCAATGTTGAGATATTGGTACTCGAGTCAAAAGAATGTCGTGCGGTGGGCGGGCTCACACTCGGACGTGTATGGGTTGGAGTGCGGGGTGAGGCAGGGGGGATTAACCTCTCCTCGTCTCTTTAACTTATACATGAACGAGCTGATCGGCGAGCTCAGCAGAACAAACATAGGGTGCCATATAGATGGTAAGTGTGTCAATAATATTAGCTACGCGGACGACATGGTGCTGCTGAGCCCGTCAATCAGTGCCATGCGTAGACTACTTAGTATTTGTGAAAAGTATGCACGAGCCCATGGACTCAGATATAATGTGAGGCGGGTGTTTAAGGCTGGTAATAAATCTGTCGCTAATGTTCCTCCTTTGTATCTTTGTGGTGCCAGCTTAAACAGAGTGTCTAATTTTAAGTATCTGGGTCACTGGGTCTCAGAGGATATATGTGACAACCTTGATTTGGAGAGGGAGCACAGGGCGCTGTCTGTGAGCTGTAACATGCTGGCCCGCAGGTTTGCACGGTGTACCGAGCAAGTCAAAGTGACATTATTTAAGGCCTTCTGTCAATCGTTTTACACCTGCAGCCTGTGGACTAAGTACACGCAGCGTACATACAGTGCTCTGCGAGTACAATATAATAACGCGTTCAGGGTGTTGTTCGGGCTGCCGCGCCATTGCAGCGCTTCAGCTATGTTTGTGATGAGAAGCGTGGATGGTTTTCATGCTATCATGCGGAAGCGCTGTGCGTCCCTTATGAGGCGCATGCGGGCCAGCTCGAACAGCCTTCTGAGTGTGTTCGTGGACCGCTGGGACTCGCCGGTGTGGCGGCATTGGATGAGACTTCACACTGAGGGTGGTCGCGTCCAAGGCCTGGCATAAACTGGCATTCCTGTGCGGTGCCACTTTGTGATTTCTGTGTCTTTTTATTGTATGTACTAACAATAGCTTATAAGGTTTTTTGTGTTACTAACAGTATATGGACTACGTCCGAAATAAATGTCTTATTATTATTATTATTATATACCGTACAGCATCATGACCATGATCAGCAAACGTCTAGAATCCAAGCTCAATACCTCATAACGCTTTAGCAAATCTGCATAGGGAATCCGTGTACGGAAGCACTTATAGTGCGTGGCCCGAAGAAATTTTTTCTGAACCATTTCTATTTCCTGCTTATATTTATCATAATACGGGCGGATTAATATGGATGACTGAACTTTTTTCTAACTTCTTCCAAATAAACATTCAGGTAATGTTTGTTTAGAAAAAAAATTATTACTAAACTTATTTCTAAACGAACATTTCATTTGGGATTCAATTTCGTAAAAAAGTAAAAAAAATTGCGATTTTGACCTTCAATATCTCCAGAACCAGTGGATTCCCAGGTATGGTCTAGTGGAAAAAAAATATCCAAATAATGGGTAGAATGTGGCTTTCGACTTCAGAAACTGTCTTTTTACACCCATATACAAAAATTTCTACAAATCTAACAGAAGAGATATAGGTCATAGTGCCACATAAACTTGCCCGATTTCTTTTTAACCGACTTGAAAAAGGAGGAGAATATCAATTCGGAAGTTTATATATATTTTTTTTTAAATTTATCTTCGAAAATAACTCCGTCATATGTAGACGGATTTGCAAAATTCTTTTTTCTTCGAAAGGGGTTTATTCCGAAGGAACTCTCAAAACAATGACAGCAAATCAACCGCGATTGCTGCGATCGTATGTAATGTATCTAAAAAGTGAAAAATAAAAAACATCGACTTCCGAAATTAAAGTTATTTTTTACTTATTTTGGGAATCGATTCTATTTTTTTTTGTAAAAAAGTTTTTCAACTGTCCTGTCCTTTCGCTTGTCAAGCTTCTTTCTTTTTATTTCAGAGCCATATGACGGGCCGGCTAGTAAATTGATCTACACCTACTCCAGTAAGTTTAAGTTCGATGAGAGTCTTGTACAGTGCTGGCAATAAACCTTTTTTTTTTCTTTTCGTTTCCCTTCTATTCTTTTCTTTTCTTTTCCTTAATTTTCTTTTCATTTTGCACATTGCACGATGACTCGAATTTTCTAATCGAGTCGTCGTGCAATGTCGAGCCAGAGAAGTCAAATTGAGCTTTTTGTTTCGGTTGATTTTATGTTATGCGTGTATTTCATTAAAATAATTGTGCTAAAGTCGTTCTTATTGAATAACCATCGAGTATTCAGCATTATTTATTCCTTAGCATTATATATATTGTGGTCCGCTTGCATTCTAGCTGAATGCCACGGAAGTAGTATTTTACAAGGAACGACTATCTTTTCTCCAAAACCCAGTTACTGGGTAACGCCTTTCGCAAGACTGGTATCAGATTTCCTTTCCTATGACTTTCCATAGTGGCTATCAAAGACCTACAAATGGCAGTCGGGATCAACACCTTAACGTGCTTTCTGAGGCACGGAGGAGTCTTGATATGTGGCGGATGGTCACTCATCCACGGACCGACCTCGGCAAGTTTTGTATAACCTGGAAGATCGAACCGCGCGGCTGTTATTATTTAGCCACGAGCTCGTCTTTATTTTATCTTAGTCGTATTAATATTAACTTATATTTTTATTTATGTTACTATTTTGTTAGATGTGCCATCTATTGCTCTGTAAAACTCTTCCAAATTCCAAATCTTTATTTGCAAAGGCAGAGTAGTTTGGAGTACCTACTACTCTGCCTTTGTCAATAAAGACAAAATAATTGATAATCGCAGGCCATCGCAGGTACATAAAAAGTTTTTCGACTTTATCTAATAAGAATAACATGGTACCTCAGGTAGGTAGCATGACTTCATTTATACAGGAAAACAAACAAAAATATATTACTGCAATATTCCAAAAATAATAATGTTTTTGGATGACTTGAAACTTTTTGCCTCAAACAAACTACAACTGATGGAGCTACTGAAGGTAACTGAAACCTTCAGTAGTGTCATCAGGATGGACTTTGGTGTGGACAGATGTGCGGGCATGCATGTAAAGCGAGGGGAGATTGTGGAATCCATGGGAATTCAACTCTCGGATTCCAAAAACCCGAGATTCCTCTCTCCAACCTGAACCTATAAGTATTTGAGTATGTCGGAAGCGTTAGGTATCAATGTTGCTGGCATGAAGCAATCGTTGAAGGAGCACTTCTTTGGCCGCCTGAACAAGGTAAACAATAGCCTTCTTTCAGGCGGAAACAAAGTGAGCACCTTCAACGGTTGGGTCATGCCGGTATTGATGTACTCTTTCGGCGTACTCAAATGGACTCAAACAGAACTTGACGCCCTGGATAGGAAGGTAACAAAAAAACACTCCTAACCGAGAATAGTGGTAGGAATGGAGGGAGCCCTTTGCGCAGCAGTGGGATAGTACAGACTAGATATGAAAGGTTTTTTTTTACTCCTCAACTGTTCTTTTCTGATGAATTTCATCGCGGGACCCAAGACAGTTTAATCGTTTCTTCGGGACTTCGTTTATGCGAGCTTCACTGCATCGGCGTTTTTTCTGGTAGACGCAACTATTCTTTTCTGATGAATTTTGTCGCGAGACCCAAGACAGTTTAATCGTTTCTTCGGAACTTCGTTTATGCGAGCTTCACTGCATCGGCGTTTTTTCTGGTAGACGCAACTGTTTGTTCTGGCTAACAGGATTTGCAGTGGTTTTGGAATAGTTTGGCGGGATTAGCCCAAAAATATAAAAAGTATTCGTATGCTGTTTTCAGCGGCGCATGTCTATATATATAAAAATGAGCCCCTATTTCTCCTGGTCACGCTATAACTTAAGAACGGCTGGACCGATTTCGCTAATTCTTTTTTATTGTCAGGTGAAGGTTATTATAAAATAAAATAAATAGGAAAGTTGCGCAGAAAATTGGAAAATTTCAAAAAAACTTAACGACTCTTCGTGCGTTAGACAGTTCATAGCTAAGACAGAACAACGTCTGTCGGGTCAGCTAGTCTATAATAAAATGCAATAGACTAATATATTTAAATTATTATTTGTGACTTCTGTTATCAATAATGCTTCGGGCACTTCCAATCGTTAAGAAATAATTAGCCAATTAACTAACAAACTTCGAGGTTTTCCTCCTAAATCCAGTCAAAACAAGACAGATCACAGATGCAACCATTATTTTTAGACAATATTTACTAAGCTTTATTTACAGAATTCGTAGATAAAGGCTTTGAGATGGCTCTTTTTATTCCTTTTTAGGGTTCCGTATCTGAAGGGTCCAAAGGAAACCCTATTGCTGTCACTCGCGTGTGTCTGTTTGTCCGTCCGTCGTCTGTCACAAAATATTGTTACGAAGAATTTTTTAACTTCCCGTTGACCTATGAACTTGAAATTTGGTCATGTTTCCTAGGTATAACGTATACTTTACTAACAAATACCAATATTTGGTAACGAATCCTTAATGTGCGAAATCCAATACGAACTTGGCCACTTTTTATTACTTATTCTCTTAATACATAATTTTAGTCAAATGTGACCTATTTAATTCATTCATAATTTCTCAGTTGTCAACAATATCACTAACATCGGTGAAAGAAATCATCGTAACGAAACCAGAACTTACTTATGACTGAACTATACTAATATTATAAAGAGGTAAAGTTTGTTTGTAGGAAGTAATCTCTGGAACTGCTGAATCGATTTTGGAAAATCTTTCAGCAGTAGAAAGTTACATTATTTGTGGGTGCTAAAGGCTATAAACTATATTTCTTATGCGCTGTATTTTCGATATCCATGTGGACGACGAAAGCCAACCCGTCTTCTGCCAGGGTCGCGGCTTTGTTTGAAATAGTCACCTCCGCCCTGGCACAGGTAACTGAAGGAACACGGGTTGGTTTTAGTCAGTAAGAGTCTGACATCCAACTCCCGCTCCAACCAGAGCGGGAGAAGTTATTTGATGAATATTCAGCCCAAAAAAAAAGAGTTTGTCTTGAGCAAGCGTAGTGTATTTTTGAGACCACTGCTCTCAAAACGGTGAAGGAAAACATCGTGAGGAAACCGACATGTCCTAGAACCAAAAATTCGAAGACATGTGTCATCCACCAATCCGCATTGGGCCCGCGTGGTGGATTACAGCCCATACCCTCTCACAAAGAGGAGGCCTGTGTCCCAGCAGTGGGGATATTAAAAGGCTGATGATGATGATGAAGCGTAGTGTTTAAGGTCGAGCCTTCTCTGTATGAAAGAAGAGGCTTTGCTAGGAAAGACACAGACTGATACAATAATATAACAGCATTTTAAAATAACTACATAATTTATAAAGATCCTCGGGCTTCGGTCCACGCTACTGGAGGTTGCTCCAGCTGACTATTTCATCAAGTCATCGGAGAGCCTTCCACTTGCACACGCGTTACCGTGGCTGACCTGGAAAACTTTAAATATTCTCCGTACTCAGGTCAGCCGCAGTAAAGACAACCACCACAGGAGGTTCCCGGATGGCTTCGGTGTTTGTGCGGCATCTCTCGGCAGACCATGGCCCATCTCTCATCTTGCATCGCTTGCCTTGTCGCCTGTACATGTGAGGACCTTATGGCTGCGTCAGCGAATGCTGTTCCCGTCGCTAAATACTGGACCAATCACTATAATTAAATAATAAATCTACCATCGACACCCTAAGAAGAAGAACTGGAGATTAGCTCTAGAGACGAGAAATTTCTTACCGAGACGTATCAAGAAAGACCTTTGGTGCCGGAGTCAATGTAGGCATATGAGAGATTAGATATTTAGAGTTCCGTAGTCCTAACAAGGACAAGAAACCCTTATTATTTTGCTCTGTCCGTCCACGGCTTATCTTAGAGACTGTAAGTAATGAAAGCTGTAATTTATTTTTATATTAAATTATATTATTCACGCCGATAAAATGGTAAAATAAACCTGTAAAAATATTTTTTTAGGGTGCCTCCCCTACATGTAAAGAGGGGATGTTTTTTTTTCTTGCCTTCCTTAAAATGTGCTACGATTGCGCAACACGGTTTATTACTAATGTCTTTCAGTAGGTCTCTCTGCATATCTCCATGATGCAATCATTTTCTGTAGGATGGTGTTGAAACCATGATGGCTTGATATTATTATAGATCGGTGAATATGCCATGTTCACAAAATTTTCATCAGGTACTAGCCAAAGTGACATTATATCAGTGACGGTAAAGTGTTAAAATACCAAAACGTCTGTTTGCCGCGTGACAAGTCGACGCTTGTCAATCCCAAACATTTTTGCCTATTCGAGGATTGTTATAGCTAATTGAATTTCACTTCGTGTAGAGGCTCATGTTCCATGATCTGGTGTGTATGTTGCGAGAGTGGGTGCTACATGATCATCATATGATTTTTGTAAGACACACGAGCTCCTCAGGAGTTAATGCGACTGGCGGAAGATGTGAGCTATGGAAGAATACACTTACTCCTCCACACATCATCAGTCCAACAGAGCATCTGCCCCCTGGTCACGAAATGCAGTTATCGATTCGGAAATCTATTAATCGATTATGGCTCAGGATGGCCGCTGTAGAAACAATCTGGCCAAACACAACACCACTGTGGAGCCACTTCGCAGGATATGATCCACCTTATTTTTTCTGCATTCTAGGATCTGAAAGTGGCTAATGACAAAGCTGTTCGAGCAACTGAGGAGTATCGACACAAAAAGAAGAAGAAGATGACCATTATTTTGGGCATGTTTGTGTGTGTTCATGTCTAGTTGACACAATCCCCTTGAGAGAGTGCTACTAAATCGCCTCACAGCAGTAGTTGATTCAGCGCTAATACCAGAGCAAGCTAACTAAGGTCTAACACTGCTCGTATCCTAAATATCTAGGTGTGACGTTGGATAGGGCCTTAACATACAAGTCACACTGTTACAATACAAAGCAGAAGGTCGGGACTCGGAATAACTTGCTCCGTCGCTTAATTTCAGCCAGCTGGGGTGCGGCACCCGATGTTCTCCGTACAACTGGCATGTCTCTATGCTTCTCTGTTAGTGAATTTGCATGTCCAGTGTGGCACCAATCCGCCCATGCCAAGCAAGTAGACATTGCTCTAAATGAGACGTGTCGGATAATATCGGGTTGCTTAAAACCGACTCCACTCATTAAACTCTTCCCACTTGCAGGTATCGCACCTTCTGCTGTAAATGATAAATGATAAATGATGTTTATTCAGTAAATAGGTTACAAGGAACACTTTTACACGTCAATGTTTTTTTGTCAGTTTAAGCTAGATGAGGCCGGTGTTTCCTAGCTGACTACCCTGAGAAGAAACACCGAAACAAACTCAGAGGTCAAAGTCTCTTTTAGTGTTCAAATCCATACAATGTGGACTGGTTAGATCCTATGAGAACCATGTACGTTTATGTCTGGGATGAGCTTTATGAAGAAAGCAACACACGAATTCGAGTGGACCTGTCCAGACAGTGCAAGCATTTGTCAGTCATCGCGAAGCTCAACTCAGAACTCTGAGGTGCTCAACGAACCGACGAACAATACCAAAGTAAGGACATTTGAGTAGGCCGCAAAAAATACTCAAACTGCCAGACAATCATAAAATCTACATGAATATAACGACATACATAGTTCTCGCATTCACATTATTCTATATGAGGACCATGCAGCTTAGTGTCTGTAGTGGTCTTTTGAAGAAAGAACCAAACATATTTGAGTGGACCTGTCCAGTCAGTGCAAGCATTTGTCAATAGTCGAATAGCTCAACTTAAAAACCACTAAGGAGCTCAATGACATGACGAACAATACTAAAGAAAAGACATTTGGGTAGGCCGCAAAAGTACTCAAACTGTCAGACAACGTTGAAAATTACTGTAAAAAGGAGGAGAAAATAATAATAATAACCCACATAGTCCTCACATTTACAATAATTAAGTAATCAAAAAAAAAATAAAAATATAATACTTTACAAAGTAAATATTTGTGTCAAACAAAATAGTAATCATAATATGTCAATCAAAAAATAAAAATAAATATAATACTTAACAAAGTATTCAAGTCAAAAAAAATAATAATAATAATAAAATGTCAATAAAAAAATAAAATAAAAAATATAATGCAATACTATACAAGTATTCATGTCAAAAACGAATATTAAAAAAAATATATATGTATATAAAAAATTTTTCATCAGTAGTAGTACATATGAAAACAATGGCTCATGTATATCATTGAAGCAGCTCAATCCCACGCCTTTTTGTCCTCAAGAAAGTCATTAATTGTGTAAAAAGCTTTCTGGCATAGCTTACGTTTAATAAATGATTTAAATTTATTTATGCTTAGTTCTTGAATTTGGCTAGGAAGTTTATTATAGAAACGTATACATTGACATCTAAACGAACCACCTATTTTTTTCTTGAGCCTGGTTTTTGGTACAATAAATTTGTGTTTGTTCCTAGTATTTATGCTATGGATATCACTGTATCTTTTAAACAGATTAATATTTTTATGTGCATACATGAGATTCTCATAAATATATTGAGAGGGAACAGTCATAATATTAATCTCTTTAAATTTGTCTCTGAGGGAGTGTCTGGGACTTAATTTATAAATTGCACGAATAGCCCTTTTCTGTAAAACAAAAATTGTCTGAATATCGGCGGCATTTCCCCACAACAGAATGCCGTACGACATCACACTATGAAAATAACTAAAGTATACTAAACGAGCTGTCTCTAAATCAGTTAAACCACGAATTTTCCTTACGGCGTATGCTGCAGAGCTAAGTTTTTTGGACAGTTTATCTATATGGGGGCTCCACTGAAGCTGCGCATCCAAAGTTAAACCTAAGAACACTGTGGAATCCTCGGGTTTCAACTCTTCACCCTTTATTGACACACTAGTGTTCACTTGTATTACATTGGGTAATGTGAACTTTATGCATTTTGTTTTTTTCTCGTTAAGGAGAAGATTATTGACATTAAACCAGTTAACTACAGTTGAAAGAGCATTATTTACATTATCAACAACCACCTGCTGACGTTTGAGTTTAAATAAAAGTGAAGTGTCATCTGCAAACAGCACTATATCATGTTTATCCTTTATGAGGTAAGGCAAGTCGTTGATATAGATTAGAAACAAAAAAGGACCCAGAATTGAGCCTTGAGGAACCCCCATTCTGACTACAGACCCGGAAGACCTTTTGCCGTTCACATCAACTCTCTGAATCCTATTACCCAAGTATGAAGTAAGAAGATCCAGAGAGGCGCCCCGGACTCCGTAGTAGTGCAGCTTCCTGATCAATGTATCATGGAGAACGCAATCGAAAGCCTTAGACAAATCGCAAAAAATGCCCAACGCATCGCATTTATCTTCCCATGCATTATAAATGTGTCCCAAAAGTTCAACACCAGCATCAGTTGTTGAACGACCCTTTGTGAAACCAAACTGTTTGTTGTGTAATAATTTGTGTTTATTAAAATATCTTTGAATTTGATCTAAAATAATTTTCTCAAAAATTTTACTAAAAGTAGGTAGCACTGATATAGGTCTATAATTAGTAGGGTCTGATGTACTACCCGATTTAAACAATGGTATAATTTTACTATATTTCATTAGATCAGGAAACTCACCACAATCTATACAATTATTAAAGATTACTGCTAAAGTAGGTGCTACAATGTCTATAATAGACCTAGCAACGTCAACAGAATTACCCCATAGATCTGCAGTCTTTTTACATTTAAAGTATTAAAAGTTTTGATTACATCATTACAAGTGACATATTGGAAATAAAATTGGGATTCACAAACTGGAACGTTTTCTTTAAGTAAAATTTCTGCAGCAGTTGGTGATGAATTTAGAGATTTTGTAGTCGATACGGGAATCTCTGCAAAGAAATTTTCAAATGCCGCGGTGACTTGCGAATCTGATTTAATGATACTGTCATCAATGGCAAGGCTGTAATCACTACTTCGGTTGCAAGACCTTCCCGTTTCGCTATTAATAATATCCCAAGTCATTTTAATTACATTACTACTATTTTTAATTTTTGAACTTAAGTAGCGAGATTTCGCCAAATAACATACTTTTTTAAATAATTTAGAATAATTCTTAACATATAAATTAAATTCTACAGTGTTAATATAAGTCCGTTCTTCATACAGCTCATACAGCCGTTTTCTACTTTTATTAATACCAATGGTGGCCCAGTCACTGAAGGAAGTATTGCCATTTACCGAAATCGTCTTAGGAATAAAAGTAGTATCAAATTGCGTGCAATACATTTTGAAAAAATCATTATAATGTTGATTAGGGTCATCATTAGTTGACAAAAGTGGGATTTTATTTGAGAGTTTAGTTTTAAATGTTTCCAAGCGACCTTTAGATTTTGGGTTAACAGTGATATCTTTTTTTCGTTTATATTTGTTTATATTTGGTATAGTGATCAATAGTCCACTATGATCAGAGTCTAATGAATTAATATTTTTTTTGTGGGTAGGTAAAATATCTGCATAAATATTATCTAGGCAAGATGCAGTAGTGGGGGTTATTCTAGAAGGCTCCATAAATAGATTTACAAGATTGTATGACTGAAACAAACTTATAATTTTAGTGCTTAGGCTAGAAGTTTCTAACAAAAGGAAGTGGGGGGGTGTAAGAAAGGAAGACGCTTGTGCGCTACAAAAAAAGGACCAGGAATCTGATCGCCGACATCCCCTTTACGACTACACGCCAACTCCTGGTAGACTAAAAAGTCGCAAGAGTTTCTTGCGATCTACACAGTTGATCCAGGATAGACCACCTAAAGAGAGAATCAAACTGTGGGAAGAGAAGTACCCACCACCTTACGACTTCGTAAAACCCAGGGAACAGTTGCCTTTCGGTCGAGAACTGAATGGTCTATATGGAGGGCCCTGAATAGGTTGCGTACCCAAGTAGGCCGCTGCAAGTACAATCTGGCGAAGTGGGGGATCATCGATCCATCTAATACACAGTGCGAGTGCGGTGCTCCTGTTCAAACTATGTCCCATCTACTGGAGTGTCCCAAATGTGCTTTCACCTGCACCCTCGATGATCTGAACAGGGCCTCCGATGCCGCTACAAACGTGGCCAGTTACTGGGCCCACATAGTATAACTAAATTTTAAATGTGCCATGACACGAAAAGAAGAAGAAAATCCCCGCGCCAATGCATTTCTTTACCCACCCGCGTGAGATTCACCTCAGTTTGACGAGACCTTTATCCTGGTGCAGGTAAACATACGAATCTGACCTCATATCATTTTGAAACTTTGCGCTTAAAGGAAAACCGACGACGAATCCATGGACCACCTGACATTGCACATTGCATTAATTACGATAGTGGATGTGTGCAAGTTGGTCCCTTAATTAATATTTATAATATTGAAGTACTGCATTCAAACGAGTTTTGTGGTACTGTTAACATGAATTCGTTAATGTTTTGTGCCGTTTTTTGTTTTTCGCCAAGTTTAGCATTGTATGCAAAATTTGGTGAAGCAGGAGGTCGTAGTGAAAGTGAGTATTAAAAGCATTTAATTCGTATTTTTAAAAGCTTTTACTTAACTGATAATGTTCGTATCTACGTTGTCTGCTTCAAAATTTGCAAACCCTTTTTCAACTACTTGTTGGTTTCTGAAAGAGCTGTTTGGCATACTTATTGATAGTTTGGTCGTCTTAGACAAAGTATATCCACTTCTTTCATCTTTCGAGATTCCGCGCTTTTTCTTCTGTTTTGGCGGCATCTGTCCAGTTCGTCCTGTCATCTCCTTTGTGACCCACCACTACCTCACCAGCTTTGTACTACTTTGCCATCAATGTCAACTCACTGTTGACATTATTGGTCAGTTATATTTCTGTTGAATCTTTTAAAAACCGTTTTAAAATATTTCTTATATTCTAGATTGGATAAAAGAACTGAACTGTAGACGGCTTGAATTCAGATATCGTAGAGGTGACTACTTTGTTTTGTGGACAAGATACAGGAATAATAATTTAGGGGTGACGGTGACCTTAACTGGTATAATAATAAGACAGCAATCAGGTAAGCTTGTAAAAAATAGACATCCGAAACTAAAATACTGACATTATATTATTATTTGATAGTATCGTTATGTCGACACAAATATCCCCTAGGACGGGATATGAAAGCTGAGAAAGCAGCATACGAAATATCTTGACTTGGATTTCGAGGTTTTTGGCTAGTGGGATGTTAACTCAGTGAACATTGTACCGACAGTTTTGTCAGCCAATGGCTTAATAGCCACAAGCCTCGACAAACACCTTATGAGGCTCTCGTTCGGCATCTGTATCATGGGTGTAAAATTTTAATTCAAAAAACCGTATTTCTGGACATGCACTTAGAACGGGTCACTTTGAACTGTGTTGTCACAGTTTCATAAAACGGAAATTTCATAAGTCAAGACCCAATAGTATGGAGAACTGAAATTAAAAGTCTATTTCATTGCTATCTAGGTATACAGCTGTACCGTGGACACGTCCAGCGAGAAGAATTTACAAAGATGGCGTTTTATTTAGATCACGATAAAATAACAATTGACGTTCACTTGTCAACTAGATATGAGTGTGAAGTAGTAAGAGTTATGGAAGGAACAGAGGTGTCCACATTGCCAGGAGGGGCGAATGACACGCCGTCTAAATGTAAGAGAATATTAAGTCAGTTTTACAATCCCAAAACATGAATTGAAGAATTTATTACTTACTTCATATTTTATCTTTCAGATAACAATATTTGCACAAATGGATTTGGATGTGTGCTTGAATTTGGCAATATGACAAACGAATGTAAATGTAAGTAATTCGACATTCTTAAGTTTCTGAATATCTCAGGAATAAGTGAAAAAAATCATACCTAATACTTACTTACGTATTAAAGATTTCTCAGGGCTCATCATCCTCAAAGAGCATTGAACCAAATTTACTCAGTCAACCATGGCCATTTTGATTTTTCCTTAAAGTTGCGGCGCACAGTGACGCTCTCATGTATGGGTAGGCAACATTCTGATACGTTTTAAACGGCTGCATTGCCGAAATGTTTGGAGGTAATGCTTTTATGCTGTATGAGCTCTTTTCTCCCCTTTTATAACCAACTTTTGCCGATATTTTATAGGTACTATTGTAATTAAGCTCGTGGCTAAAGTAATAACAGCCGCACGGGTAGATCCATCCGGTTAAGCTACGCTTGCCGGGGTTGGTCCGTGGATGGGTGACCATCTTTACATACCAAGACTCCTCCATGCCTCGGAAAGCACATTAAGCCGTTGGTCCCGGCTGTTAATCGTGGATCTTTCACAGTCGTTACGGGTCGTCAGAAGCTCGAAAGTCTGATATCCAGTCTTACCAAGGGGTTACCCAGTAACTGGGTTGCATTAACCAGTAACTGGGTTGTGCAGGTCAGATAGGCAGTCGCTCCATGTAAAACACTGTTATTCAGCTGGATCCGATTAGACTGGAAGCCGACCCCAAGATAGTTGGGACAAGACTAGGCAGATTGATTATTGTGATTACGCTTAGGTATACATATAAATAAGCTAATATTAAGAGATCTTAATGGTAATCAAAAAACCGGCCAAGTGCGTGTCGGACTTCGGATATTTAGGGTTCCGTATCTTAAGAAGGATATCAATATTTTGGTATTTGTTAGTAAAAACATACGTAATAATAAACATTATCACCAAATTTCAAGTTCATAGGTCCGTGGGAAGTTTAAAAATTCTTCGGTACAAAATTTTGTGATAGACGACGGACAGACAGACAGTGACAGCAATGGGGCTTCGTTAGGACTTGAAGAGACTCACCAAAATGTTGAAAATAAAAAACCGGCCAAGTGCGAGTCGGACTCGCCCACGAAGGGTAACGTCCCATAAACTGAAAAAAAAAACATGTTTTTTGGGTTTTTTTTTGGCTGTATCTCATGATCCGTAATAGCTACTTACAATACTTATTACTAAAATAAATTTAAAAGAACACTATTTATATTACTAATTTTTAATTTATTTTTATTATTTGTTGTCTTAGCGCCAGCAGAAATACACATTCTGTGAAAATTTCAACTGGTAGCTATTACGAATCGTGAGATACAGCCCGCTGACGGTCGGACAGCGGAGGCATAGTATTAGGGTCCGTTGGTTACTCTTCGGGTAGGGAACCCTAAAAAAATTACTTATCATAAACCAGCAGCAAAAATCATAAATAAGTTCTAAAAAAGTTTTTTTTTAAGCAGTCTGAAGCAGTCGGTGGCATTTATTTTAGTTCAATCACAGATTTGACGTCATCAATTTTTTCATAATTTCATTAGTTCGATAAATGCGGCGTATTCAGTGTTGTGTCAAAAAAGATTACACGTTACAATACACACGTTATATAATATAATCAGATTCTTGGTAGATAATTTCCCGAAGTAATAAGTTCAAACTTCCTGGCAAAGTTACAAGATGTCGGACGTGTGACGTGATTTAGTGCTGAAGTGCTCCTACGCACAATCTTTTTTTTTTTTATTGATTTTGGTTTTGTTTTCCTTTATTTAATAAGTATAGAACCATATTCTGTATTATTTTTTTTTTAATTTTACTCTCTCACTTTCCCAGACTCAGTAGTGTTGGAGATGAGGGGGAGGGAATTTTCAATTTTCACATATTTTCTTAAATAACTTAAAACCTGTATAGTGTAATAAGTATGAAAAAAAAATACATTTGAGACCGTCACTATATGCTCTCTCATTTCATATGTCGCACGGTAGAGTTTGAAAAACTTATTTTTTTAATTTTCCAGTTTGCACTATTAATGTGGCTTCCATATTCCTTTATGTTTTTACGTTACACATGAATTTCGGAAGGATTTTAAATATTCATGTGAGTGATAAATTTCAACTCAATCAGCCAGTAGATTCAGAGTAAATTGGCTGCGACAGACAGACAGACAGACCCACGAGTGATCCTATAAGAGTTCCACTTGTTCATTCGGACGTTCGGAACCCTAAAAATCTCTTAGAAATTTTAGATTATGTTTGTTTGAAATTGTGTTTGAATCCAGCAATCTACTCATTTAAACTTGTGTACTTTACACAATTTTACACACACAATGCAATTTCATTGACCAAATAACTATGTTTCATCGATTGTTTACTTAACAAAAAATATCCCCTATGTCAGACGATAAACTCAGCTACCAGCCGTGCAATGTTGTAAGTGACCTGCCAAGAAAAAACTCAGCCATCAAAGAAGAAGCCATGAACCTTTCAACTTGGGTGCCATCCTTGGATGATCAAACTCTAACACAGAATACCTCGTGGACTTCAAGCTCCACAGACAACACAAAAGGAGGTTTGTTTAACTTTTACGCCTGTAGCTTGAGCAAGCTCATATCTATTAAGGCGGCAGATATATACGATTTATAATGATTTTAAATTGAACATCACGTCTAAATGTCTAGTCTTATTTTTTGAAAATAAATATGCCAGTTTAGAGAATTTTCTTCGTAATTTTAATATGTGAATATTTGTAATAATAATAAGATTTTTATATCATTGAGTAATAAATTTGTAAAGTTATGTCTAACGTGGAAAACTATTAAGCGTATTTTTATGAATCTTCATCATTTTAAAGACAATTTATCACTTAGTATACGTGTTTTAGTATAATACAACATTATACAATTTAAAATTAATGATGCGTCTTATTTGACTAATTAATTTGATTGTTTTTTTTATTTTTATTACTGGGTGGACATACGACGCGCTGCGTGAGCTCAGCACAGAACACGCAAACTAACTACTCAAGGTCGTTGGCATATCTGCGCCCTAACACTGTAGTATGGAATCAATGTAAAATAATCTTATTATTAAAAGAGTACGTAACCGTGTAGTTTTTTGCGTGTTCTTTACCATAGAAAATGACTTATTCGAACCGTGCACTAGCTTCTAGCGTTTCATTAGTGCCCTATATAACATAAAATATTTACGAGTAAAATTGGATTTTTTGAATGAAGCGATTAGTTTTCGAAATGATGTCGTTTTCCAAACTCCTCAGGAACGGACAGACAGGTGATAGGTTAGCTAGTTAACTTGTAAATTATTTATTGTGATAGTAGACTATGAGTTTTTATTTGCATAAAAATTTGGTGAAGCCCCGAAACTCACCGGTGAGTCGGACCAAAAAAAAAATTAAAGAGAATAAAAAAAAAAAAAAAACGGCTGTCAACCCGGGTTGTCCTCGGGGTTTAATTTGACAACCCGGATTTTGCCATGGGGCTTCACAGGTTAAAGGTCTTATGAATATTGCGATTTTGCATGTTTCGCCGTTGACTGGCATACAAATACTAAAAAAAATAAACGTAATACTAATGAGATCAGTTTTAAAGAGAATCAGAACAGAGAATTAAAACCTATACCATCCAACACATTGCAATTTAATACTAAATAAAAATCTTAAAAATAGTTAATACTTAAATACTATTTTTAAGTTATTTTCAAATAAAAACAATTAACAATTAGCCATTTTTGTAGCTTTGATTTAGAATGTTTGAAAGGGAGCTCCTTTATTTCTTTTGTAATGTTGTTGTATATTTTGACATTATTACGATCTAAAAAAAATATGCGCTGCCACCGTTCTGGGCACTTTTCCCATTGACAGCGAGGTGGATGAATTTTTTGATGCCCAATGAGGTTTACTCCTACCGAATTTTTTATGCCTCTTGTACATATTTTATTTATTAAGTTATTTATTAGTTTAATATAATATGTATTGTAGTTATAGTCTATACAATTTAATCATCTAAAAAATGTATTAATCTTTCTACTCAAGGCACAACTTTGTTAAAAAAAAAACCGGTCAAGTGCGTGTCGGGACACGCGCAGTGTAGGGTTCCGTAGTCACCCGTTATAACATGCGGACTCAGAATAGGGCTTTATGTTTATTACTATGAACATATTAATTGATTTCACGGGTTTACGGACAAAAACGTTTAAATTGAAAACGAAAAAATATGTTTCATTTTTCAAAATTGTACAGGTTTACTACCTTTTTCAATATTAAATATAGCTTTTTAAGGATTTTGTACGACATTTTCCAAGTAGGTCCATTTTATAAGTTAGTCCACTATTATTCTTAAACTAACAAAGCTAACTTAACCGTGATAGTTTTCCTTCGAAGTTCGTCATATATACTACCATCACGACTTTTTCAGATTTTTCAAATCAACAGGCTTTTAGTGAGGACGCTCGACTTGAACAAAAAATATCACTTTCGATCGGTAACACAACAATTGGTTTTTATTGTGTCTGTTATTCCGGTAGCTGACGGATTAAAGTTTTAATATTTCGCAAACTAATCACTGAATCGAAAAGTAGTCTTCACAGCCCCTAAACAAACTTTTCAAAATTTTATCGTTTCGTTCTGGTCGCGTTATTAATATAATATACACCCATTTACAACTTTCTAGTACTAACACTATGCTATACCTCGGACGGACAGACGAACAGACCGAAACTATAAGGGTTCCGTAGTCCTCTTTTTTCAAAGATCAATAGTCCCTTTTTAGGGTTCCAAAAAAATAATGGACGGCCCCCTTACCCCATATGATTAAAATTATTTGGCGGATGGTCACTGACGGATCTTTGTCATTTTTTTTTTGTTTTTTTTTCTGTATCGTGGGTGCGTTCACAAACATTTAAATTCACATACACAAGACACCCAGACCCGGAACAACTATCTGTAGGCCATACAAATATTTGTTCCGTGCGGGGATCGAACCCGCGACACGCAGCGCAGCAGCCGAACGCTCAACCACTACGCCAACCGTGCCGTCAAATTGTGATAATGATATTTGTATATACTTGTATTATTTATTTCCAGGTGCCGAGAATACTTACTTTACTATAATGATAGTAACATTAGTAGCGTTAGCAGTTACGATGATCCTGCTACTTACTATAGTAAGTAGGCAACGCGGCTGGATCAACTCTAACCCACGAATCATGCGCTTGCCACAAATGTTACCAACAAATCAAGTAAATTTTAATTTTGTTTGTATATTCGTTTTTTTTAGCTAGCCTTTTTGTCCCAATGCTGGGCAAAGACCTTCCTTCTCTCTCCTATAAGCAAGAGGGGGGTAGCAGGGTCGCAAATTGATTGAGTAGTGACGTGAAAACATTGATACTAAACTAGATCGCAATTAAAATAGAGTTCAAAATACTTTACAAATAAATTTACAGCTTCTTAAATCGTGGGTTCAGTTTCAATATTACGTACCGTTTGAGATGCATTGTTTCTACGTTCTAACTCATTTTTCAAAATAACAGTTTTTATTTTTTGTATAAAATTGTTTTAAATAAGTATTACGACAATAGCGAAAAAATAAAGCCCAAAGAAATAAATTAAATATGTTTCAAATATAAAGTTCCACTGAACTTATAATTCCAAGTCAATCTGCAGTTGTCAAAGTGCAGTTTCATAAAATGGGAATTTCATAGGTAAAAGTATACCCAATATTTTGGTCAAAGTAAGTTTTAGAACCAAAGTGTTGACTGATATTCGAATAGATTTGGAACAGAGCGAATCAAATCCGCTGTCTGGTGCGTAATAAGTCCGGGCGTCTGTTATCACTATTAGGTTTTTAGTGTTAGTTTGGCGTTCTAATTGACGCGTTTTAGCCTATAGTATTTTTCTCGTTATTTTCAGATCCGATACTATGAAAACGTGGTATTTCGCGATGAAGAAACTCCACCAAAAATCAACCAGCTGGAAGAACGAGTATATGACAAACCTCACTCAGAAAATGAATATGAGGAAATTGACGACAACGTTGAACTGAGGGTCTAAAATTTTAGATGATTTTGAATATAATTCTCAATGTGTTTTGTAAATATTTTTGTAAACAATTTTGAAAATGTTTTTGTAAATAATTTTGAAAATAATATAATTTATAGTATAATTTTAAATATAAATTTAAAAATCCTCCATATTGGTGCCACTGCGGTAGAGCCTCGGGCACCATTTTTTTTTATTTGCTGGCGTGGAAAATCCTCATGGATGTCCTTCGCCTGGGGCGGGCGAAGTGGTCTGACTAAAAACCACCCCGGTGTTCCTTCATATACTTGAATCAGGGGCTGCGGGTGCGCATGAGACCGCTTCCCCGGACTAGTACCGGCCCGCCGTCTGCGGGCCTCGTCCTGTGGAGGGGAGTGAGGTGTTAACTCCCCTTCACGTCTAAGAGAAACGCACGTGGAACACTACGCGCCGCCATCTCGGGTCCTGATTGATAATAATAATAATAATAATAATCTTTATTTACATAAGAAGGCAAACAATTATATTGAAGTCCCTGACTCCTGTACTAGGTGAATAACCTGTGTTACAGAAGCCAGTGCCCCCTCCTGGATGGAGATACAATTTTTTCTTATGCAGTAAACAAGAAAAACAAAACAAAAATGAATTAAAGAGTTAAAACTAAATCAATGAAAAAGAATAAGTCGTTAGTAAAAGCCTAAAAGTGAGTGAGTGTGTGCAATGAGTACGTGAGTTGTATGTTCAGGAAACCCTAATTTGATTTTTAGCGAAAGAAAAAACAAATATATATATATACCTATATATTGAAATCTAGTGCGTCTCAAAATTTTTTTTTTTTTTTTTTTTTTTTTTTTTTTAATCCAGGTAGGATTAGTATCACTGGAGCGTTACTAGGATTTGCTCTGTTTCTTCGTAACTGAGGGACATAAGCCATGGCTTAAGGCTCTGCTTAACATTATGTACGGTAAGTCGATACATTGCCAGTTTCTTGTTAATTCTGTTGTAAATTTGCGAGCTTTGCGCACAATAATGTCGCCGCGCTAGTGCAGAACGACACTGAACGGATTCGCAGACAGGAAAACCAATTCGCCGACTGGTAAGGTTCCTATCTAGTGGCATCGCGGAATGACGACGCAAGACAGTCCGGAGGATATACAGTTTTCTTACCGTAAGTACCTGGGCATCGGAGTACAGCTGGGCTGTGGGATAGTCTCTTCTACGGAAATGCATAACTTTGAGAACAGCCCGCTGAGCTCGTTCCACCCTAAGCATTACAGTTTTGAATGTCCCGCCCCACACTGGTATGCAGTAAGTTATGATGGACTCACAGAGGGAACGATATACAAGCGAAGTCGTATTCATATCAGCCGAATGTCTCAACTCTTTAAATAAAAACATAAGCTTACGAAGCCGGGAGCATAGTGTATCGGTATGAACACTCCAATCTAGCCTCTCGTCGATATGAACCCCTAAATATTTAATATTTGGAACCATCGTCAGATAATTGCAACTGCAAGGTGTTGTATCATGACAATTATGCGCTATTATTTTGTTAGAGTCTGATGGTGGTTTAGGTGAATTTGGTGGAAGAAACTGAATTACTTTCGTCTTTGATAAGTTAAGCGTCAAAAGGTTAGTGGAAAGCCAGACCATAACAGTTTGCAAAATGAGTTCAATCATATGCTTAGCTCCGTCCCAGGTCTGGTCATATATCAAAAGTGCCGTATCGTCTGCATAAGCAAAAATGTCACATTGAGTAAGGGGTAATTGACAGAGATCATTAATATATATCTGAAATAGGGTGGGACCCAGAATACTTCCTTGAGGTATACCGTAACCAATATACTCTTCGTCACTTAACATGGAATCAATTTTGACACATTGGCTACGCCCACTAAGGTAATCTTTATAAATATTTAGGGCCACACCACGTATTCCCATATGCTCCATTTTGGCCAAAAGTCTTGAAATGGAAACTGTATCAAAGGCCTTCGTTAAGTCTAAAAAGATACCATAGCATTTAAGGCGGCTGTCCAATCTATCGACCAAGGTGATGAGCTGATGAATGTCCCCGAATCCTTCAACCCCAGACTTTTTTTAGGGGGACTGGAAGAGGTGACTGGTTCGGGACGGAGTAGTGCACTCCCGTCCCGAACCAGTCATCTCACTCTCCCTTTCCGCAGCTTCCTTCTGCGAGATGACATTCTCACAGAATTAGATCACCGCATCCCAGGACTCTGCACTGCCGACCATGGAACGAACCACGGCCGGCAACGACAGGTCGCCTCCGAGTTCCGAAATGAGGGCACGACGCAGCTCCTCCCATGCGATACACTCGGCCAGCGTATGCCTCGCCGTGTCCTCCGGACAGTGGATGCAGTGATAGCACCGAGCATTGAGCTCTCTGTTAGGCGACACAGGTATTTCCCGAAGCATCCATGCCCCGAAAGCACCTGCGTCGCCCGAAACGTTAGGGAGCCGTACTTCCTCCCGAAGCACCATGGCCTGTCCTGCCGCAGGTTGCATAGCACGGCACGCCAGCGTCAACAATATTATTTGTTGAGCTCTTGCCACCGCCGACGTACGAGCAGTATTAGAACCTAGCGGCTTGGTACGTGACGATGGGAAGAGATCAGATGGCATAAGCCTCTGGTGTGGGACGCAACCTGTGTCGACACCCTTGTGCCATCTCATGTTCCAAGTACGGCGGGCTGTGCCGGCACTGCTACTGCGGATGCTGAAATCATATAATACTGTATACTTATATTGGTAATTACCTACGGTAAGAACAAAAATAAGAATAAGAATCTTTATTTTTAAACATAGGTAGTTACATGGTGTGTGAGATGTTACAATAATAGAAATTTAGATTCTCTATGTTTTGCCGTGAAGCGTACAAATGTTATAAAGTTTAAATTTATCAATTTTAAAACAATTCATCAGGAAGTGTTCCATGAAGTCATTTCCAATTTTAAGAAGAGCTGGACTTTTACTTTTTTGACTACTCTTACACAATAAAGTTTAGGAAAACAATAAACAGAAATATAAATTGACACTTAATTAAATAAATATTAAAAATTATAGGTCAAATACTAAATTATAACAAAGAATATTATAATTAGGTAAAACAATTAAACAGAGGTCAATATAAAAATATCACTAAAATTAGGTGTCAAAAGTTGATGTCAATAAAAAAATAAAATAAAAACTTTTTACAAAAAAAATACAACCGACTTCTATAAATAATACTAAAAAATGCAAAATAACTTTAATTTCGGAAGTCGGTGTTTCTAGTTTGGTTTCTTCGTTATTTGACACCGACTTCCGAAATTAAAGTTATTTTACATTTTTTAGTATTATTTATAGAAGTCGGTTGTATTTTTTTTGTAAAAAGTTTTTATTTTTCACTTTTTAGTTGTTTTACCCCATTCTAAAACTAAATTAATAGTAAAGTCATGCCCGAATTGCTAGCCCCAAAAATAGGGAATTTGAACGTAGTTGGTGAAATTAGGGTATATCAGGGTGAACTGACAAATCTGTATACCCCTTCAGAGCGCATCAGCCTGATGTAATGTTGTGAAATGGTGAAAACAATATACAGACACGCGATTGCAGCAATTCTGGAAGGTCTGCTATCATTTATTGAAGAGTTCCATTGTGTATCTCCGAAGTTCTTCGTCAGATCTTCACCAAATTAAAATGGGACCAAATGTGAAGCAACAGCTTTCAAATAAAAGAAAAATCTTCAAAATCGGTTCACGTAGTAAGAAGTTATGAGGTAACACACATAAAAAAAAAAAAAAAAAAAAAAAAAAAAAAAAAAAAAAAAAAAAAAAAAAAAAAATACAGCCGAATTGAGAACCTCCTCCTTTTTTTGAAGTCGGTTAAAAATAATCATAAGGTCAAAATAATAATGCAATTAAATAAAAACAATTATCAATTCAATTCAAATCATTTAATTCAGACCAGTAATAAATTTTATGTCCATATTATGTTAGTAGCAATAAACTTAAATCTATGTTAGTCACAAAAATAATAATAATAATAATGATGATGATGTCAATGATTAAAAATTATAGTGATATTTTATCCTTCAGAAACTCAGTTATATTATAATAAGATCTATTTACAGGAAAGCTCTTTGAATGTTTCTTGAATAGATGAATATTTAACATTTTAATTGATTCCGGTATATGATCATAGATAGTTGGTGCCATACAAAAAACATTATTATGCATCAGTGCTGTCTTGGACTGTCTCGAACACCCAAATCTATTTCAGAGATGCGTTTGTGAAGAGGTGACTAAAACCTTTCCTTTAATTAAGATTTTAGCCAAGGCTCACAACAATCAATGTATAATTTCTGGACTAATAGGTACTATAATACTAGATGCTTTATACGAAGCATTTATTACTAATTTATGTTTTTAATCTGTCAGTTACCGGAGAAACAGACACATTAGAAAATCTATTGTGTCTGACCAGCCGTAGCCTTACAAGTCTGCTTGTATACTTGTACAATTAACATTACATTTTTTTTTGTACATGACTGTTGTTTTTATCCTTAAGGGATTGTTACACTGCTTATAGCTTCAGGCGCAAATTTTTTTCTAAATTTAGTGTAAACAATTTTATTGTTGGTAGTCCAAATAAATCAAAATAAAATACTGAGGGATCTTTATTTCGTCTTCTTTGTAACTATAGTAAATAAAATGCCTTTAAAATAAAAGGCTGTTGTCTCTTCAAAAGAAAAAACTGGCCAAGTGCGTGTCGGATTTCGCACATTAAAGGTTCCGTAGCATATATTGGTATTTGTTAGTAAAATATACGTAATAATAAATATCAAAAAATATCACCAAATTTTAAGTTCATAGGTCAATGGAAAGTAAAAAAATTCTTCATAACAATATTTTGTGACAGACGACGGACGAACAGACAGACAGACAGACAGACGGACAGACGGACACGTGAGTGACAACAATAGGGCTCCATTTGGACCTTTCGGGTACGGAACCCCAAAAAGAAAGGAGGCACACTAGTATAGCTAACTAAGCCTATAGGCCTCTATAGCCAACAGTCATTTAGACGTCTTTTTAATTCTAAAAGTAGCCCAAATTAATCTGTACAGCTCCGTAAGCCCCTTTTAATTTATTCTCCTGATTTATACTCTACTTCAATTACGTCAACCGTCCCTTTTCGACTGAAAAACTAAAATTTTCTTTCCATCAGCTAAATCAACAAGTTACGCAGGAAAGTAAAACAATAGAGAACCCCCGTCTCCGCCCGTTCTCGTCAACACCAAATTTCTAAGCGAAAGGGTGGATTCTTGAGGGTATTTGCACAAAAATAGCACTGAAAATAATTTCACTTATTGTTTCAGAGGAGGTAGTATTTGGCAAAGAGTAGCTGGAGCGATGAGGGTTGGGCGATCCAGTTTTGTGCCTATCTTTTTATGACAAAGGCACCAGTTTTTCCGTTGAAAGATTAACTCGAGAAGAAAATGTTAGTATCTAAACAGTGTCATTGGTTTTTGATGAAAAAGGGGCAGGCAACCAACACTAAAGTCCTGTTCATTACAGTAGCATCCCGAGGCACAAAACTCTTATTCGTAGATATACCTGCAAAAGCTCGTTTGTTGACTTGACTTAGTAAGCTTTCTATTAAATTAATAATCTTATTTGTGCACTACTTAGCTTCATGATAAAATAATAATCTTATTTGCTCACTACTTAGTTAACTTTGTAATAAATTAATAATCTTATTTGTGCACTACTTAGCTTCATGATAAAATAATAATCTTATTTGCTCACTACTTAGTTAACTTTGTAATAAATTAATAATCTTATTTGTGCACTACTTAGCTTCATGATAAAACAATTATCTTATTTGCTCATTACTTAGTTAGTTTCGTGACAAAATAATAATCTTATTTGTGCACTACTTAATTAGCTTCGTGACAAATAATAATCTTATTTGGTCACTACTTAGTAAGCTTTCTATTAAATTAATAATCTTATTTGTGCACTACTTAGCTTCATGATAAAATAATAATCTTATTTGCTCACTACTTAGTTAACTTTGTAATAAATTAATAATCTTATTTGTGCACTACTTAGCTTCATGATAAAATAATAATCTTATTTGCTCACTACTTAGTTAACTTTGTAATAAATTAATAATCTTATTTGTGCACTACTTAGCTTCATGATAAAACAATTATCTTATTTGCTCATTACTTAGTTAGTTTCGTGACAAAATAATAATCTTATTTGTGCACTACTTAATTAGCTTCGTGACAAATAATAATCTTATTTGGTCACTACTTAGTTAGCTTTGTAATAAATAAATAATCTTATTTGTGCACTACTTAGGTTTATGATCAAATAATAATCTTATTTGCTCACTACTTAGTTATCTTTGTAATCTTATTTGCTCACTACTTAGTTAGCTTCGTAATAAAATAATAATCTTATTTGTGCACTACTTAGTTAGCTTCGTGATAAAATAATAATCTTATTTTTTTTTAATTAAAATGTTTAATGTGTCTCAAACGGTTGCATTTACAAATCTGAATGAAACAGTCCCAGTAAATAATTAATAATACTTGTGTTGGGGTTGCGTCGCTCCTTTCCTAAATTAATGTTTACAATATTGAGACTTTATAAATATAAATATAACATTTGTTCACTACTTAGTTACTTTCGTGATAAAATTATAATCTAATTTGTGCACTACTTAGTTAGCTTCGTGACAAATCTTATTTGTGAAATATTTAGTTATCTTAGTGACAAAATAATAATCTTATCTGTGCATTACTTAGTTAGCTTCGTGACAAAATAATAATCTTATTTGTGCAATATTTAATTAGCATAAAATAAAAATCACATTTGTGCAATATTTAGTTAGCTTCGTGACAAAATAATAATCTTATTTGTGCAATATTTAGTTTTAGCTTCGTGACAAAATAATCTTATTTGCTTAGAAACACCGAAATAATTTTGCAATTATAGTATTTTTTTTGGCAGTCGTTTTCTATTTTAACCTTCAAGTGACGTAACAAGCGCCCACTCCTGATCATTGTTACGTTTTACCTTTGTAATTTTTTATTGATTTGTTAGAGCAAAGAACAAATAGATTTATCATTTTTTATCCAGGAAACATTGCTGTCTCATCAGTGTCGTATCTGCACATTTCAGACTTAATCTTAGCCGGTGGGATCTCTAACGAGGGGTCGGCGCAAGGGTTATTTGAACGAGATTTGCCTGATTCTACTCCGGCACAGTGTTTCGTGTTTACTTTTAGACTTTTTTCCCTTTTTATACGGGCTATAGACACTAGAGATTTGTTTTAGATTAATTTGATGGGGGACATTGAGTGTTAATAGAATTTAATTCGTAAGCGAAATTTTTTGGGCTGTATGAGCGCTTATAGAAGTAACTGGGATAAGGGTTGTGGGAATGAGCCTGCCTGGGAAATTCAAAAATAATGATCTTCTTTGGGCGTTTTTTAACCGAATGCTCCAGCAGGAGGGTATTGTTTTTCGAGAGTTTGACTATTTCTTTGGCACTCCATGTAACCTAAACAGATGGATGTATTTTAATAAATGAAGTGTCTTTAAATTGGTCTTGACAGCACGGCATTTTTTTTTTGACAGCAGCAAATGACATAGGCTATATACTCGTATATGATTCGAGATTCGAGGTGTAACCGTGCCAATAACCGACCAACTTGATCTTCTTGGTGTTACGTTGACATCTACCCTCAATTTTGGTCCCTTCATAGAGGTAAAGGATTAAGTGGCTATCAAAAAGTTGGGGATCCTCGCAAAGGTGAGACGCTACTTCACGCCGGAACAGCTGCTCAAACTTTAACAAGCGCAAGTTCGATCATGTATGGAGTACTGCTCGCATCTTTGGGACGGATCTGCCTGATACCAGCTTGATGCCCTTAAGACAATTGAGAAACGAGCCAAGAGGATCATCGGCAATGATAGGGTCGTCGAGTCGAAGATCCAATGTCTTGAGCATAGACGCCGAGTTGCTAGTCTGTCGGTTTTTTATCGGTTACATTTTGGGGAGTGTGCGATGGGATTGCATAATTTGATTTCGCCAAGCCCGTTCCATCAACGGACCACAAAACGTACGGCGATGTGCCACCGGTACATGGTGAGCATCCCATCCACACGCACAAAACGTTTTAGGAACACATTCATTGTGCGTACAGCTAGGGAATGGAATTCCCTGCCGGAGTCTGTGTTTTCGGATAGCTACAACCTGGGAGTCTTTAAGTCAAGAGTGAATAGGTTACTTCTAGGCAAGCGTGCTCCATCTTCGACCACATCATCGCTTACCATCAGGTGAGATAGTGGTCAAACGCGTGCCTATCAACAATAATAAAAAAAAGATATAATTTTGAAAAAAAAAAAGGCGACGCCGCCATCAGGTAGGAATGGTAATTTTTTTGTGACATGTGCATGTGGGTGTTGAGGAGACGATTTCAAAAAAAATTGTTGTTTTCTGCAGTAGGGTTTTTCAAAAACCCGACTGCAGAAAACAACTAAAAAGTTGAAAATACGAGTAAGTTACATTTCAAGCAGTCTGTTGCAGTTGGTGGTATTTGTGTTAGTTTAACCGCAGATTTAATGCCACCAACTGCATCAGACTGCTAGAACAGTAACTTAAGATTTTTTTTGTCGTTTAGTAAAATAATAATTGTCATTTGTTATTCAACATTTAGGCGCTGTTACGGTATAAAACAATATTTGTTTCTGTAATAGTTATTTAATATGATACTAGTGCGGTATGTTGATTTTTACAAACGAGTAGACGAATGTTAGCCCGAGACTAAGTCAAGGGCTTACCATAGTCACGAGGTTGTAAATAGCAATTTGCACACGTGTGTCATACAGCGTTTTTCAACACATTTGCGAGAAAACAGTGAATTTGCAAATGTCGCCACGTGCGCGTGGTGACGATTAGAACTACATCTTTCGTTTAATTTTCTCTTAAGTATTAAAGTGAGACAATCATATTAAATAAAAGCGCTTCCATGGAGGTTCGATCAATCAGCTTATTTATTCTCATAATTTGAAAATCCTTGGTGGAATTCTTATATATTTTTAATGGAAATTAAAAAAAAAACCATAAAGGATACGCAAAAAAAAAGGCGCTATACAAGGGAGTGTGCGGTAAAATAGGTACTTAAGTTACTCTAACTTAAGTAAAAAATTACGCAACATACAATTGCCATTGTATGTTGCGTAATTTATAACTTTTGAACAATATAAACAGGCTTCGTAAATGCACTTTTTGAGCAAATGTGTTGAAAAATTGTTTTTTATAAAAAAGCTCGACATACTTAGTTAACCATTGGCTAAGATATATTTATGTTGCAAGAAGGCAAACTTTTATGAACTTAAATATTTTTAACCGACTTCAAAAAGGATGTTTATTTATATTTTTTGTGTGTGTTCGGGCATAATTCGTCATATAAATACGGATATGCAAAAATTCTTTTTTTGTTCGAAAGTGGTTTATTCCGAAATGGTGCCAATTAAATTTCAAATTTCTTAAAGATCAGATCTTTCGGAGAAAGACAAGGATCGTTTGTCTATGTATTTTTAACACAATTTAATGAGGGACCACAACCAAAAAGTGAAAAATAAAAAACTTTTTTACTAAAAATACAACCGACTGCCATAAAAAAACACTAAAAAGTGCAAAATTACTTTAATTTTTAAAGTGTCAAATAACGAAGAACCAAAACGTTGCTAGTTTTGGTTCTTCGTTATTTGACAATGTTTTTGTAAAAAAAGTTTTTATTACTTACATTGTAAAGGATGGTAAACTTCAGCCCAGCCCCTGATGGCAGGTACTGGGTGTGCCCATAACAGCCTATCATACAGTTTTACAATACCCGCACCCGAACTACACCACATTTAAAGCATTACCACAGAATAACTAATAGCACAGATAACTAATAGTACTAATGTAGCATGACTCGTTCGAAACATTGTGTGCTCCTAATTCGGACAGAGTAATTAAGTCGACGCAAAATCAAAAAATCAAAATCAAAAGTCATTTATTCAAACTAGGCTGAGAACCAGCACTTTTTGAACGTCAAAGTTCTACATAAAGACAGTCCCCCAAAAAACGCCCGCCCGTCACCACTTCCTAGTGTTTTAGCTGTGAAGAAGAAGTGGCCAACAAACTCCCCAGCAACACATCTGTCTGTTAAGTTTTAAGAACTTGAATCTATATAATTCTAAGCAACAATCTTAACATTATGTAAAACAGAAAAATAAATATATGCCGTCTAAAATATAATCATAAAATTAAATAAAATAATCCGCCACTTGCCAGCTAGCACACTCAATCATGCCATTAAAAACCAACTCAAGCATAAACACTAAACCAAATTAAAGAAGCCTCCATACATAACTGGTGTGCCTGCTTACAAGAACAAAGATTGAAACTATCAAAGGGCTGTGATTCGAAGCCACAAGTGATGAACTAGGGCCATCACACTAAATTTGGTAGACAATTATTATATGAACTCATATAATCTGTTATAACCATAAGCTAAATATGGAGAAAGAACATCAAGTGTAACATTGTCTTGCGTTCAACACAGCGACCAACTATTATTATCTTCTAAGTAGTCGTTGATGGAATAGTATGCTTTCGAACAGAGACTAGATTTAATTTTAGTTTTAAATGCATTAAAAGGCAAGTCAAGAAAAGAACGGGGTAGCTTATTGTAAAATTCGATACCGAGACCCTCAAACGAACCATGAACCCTACGAACACGGTGGGAAGGAACATGAAGTTTATACTTATTTCTGGTGTTAAAATTGTGGATATCACTGGTCTTTTTGTACAAATGTATATTTTGTCTAATGTATAATATGTTTGCAAAAATGAATTGAGATGCCACCGTGAGAATTCCAATCTCTTTGAAAATTTCTCGTAAAGAAACTCTTGACCTTAACCTATAGATTGCTCGTACAGCACGTTTTTGTAAAACAAATATATTTTGTATGTCCGCAGCTTTACCCCACAAAAGAATACCATAAGACATAACACTATGGAAATAACTAAAATAGACTAACCGTGCTGTGTCAACGTCAGTATATTGTCTAACTTTTCTGACGGCGTAGGCGGCAGAACTGAGCCTTCCTGATAGGCCTGATATATGTGCGCCCCATTGAAGTTTGGAATCAACAGTTATACCCAAAAAAACTGCCGAGTCCACAGTTTCAAGCACTTCTTTATTTAAGATGACATTAGGTCCTAGATTTATAACATTAGGTAAGGCAAACTTTATACATTTAGTTTTCTTAGCATTAAGAACCAAGTTATTTGTCGTAAACCAATCCGTAACCATTGAGAGAGCGCTATCTACGTTATCAAAATCATTTCTATTCCTATCTACTTTAAAGATAAGAGAGGTATCATCTGCAAACAGTACTACGTCACAGATACCCTTTAAAAAATATGGTAAATCATTAATATACACCAAAAATAAGAATGGTCCCAATATCGAGCCTTGAGGCACACCTAAATGAACTGGTAGCCCGGAAGACTTAACACCATTGATATCTACACATTGGAACCTATTACATAAATATGAATCAATTACATTTAGAGCTTCGTTTTGGAGACCATAATGACGCAGCTTACGCAAAAGCGTGTCATGGTGTACGCAATCAAAAGCTTTGGAGAGGTCACAGAAAACTCCGATAGCATTTTGCGAGTTCTCCCATGCGTTGAATATGTGTTTTAGGAGAGCAACACCCGCATCTGTAGTCGATCGACCTTTTGTAAAGCCATATTGATCATTATGAAGGAGGCTATTTACATTAAAATATGTTGACGCGCGTGTCATTCATAATTATGAGGGGAACATTATGCTAATCGAATTAGAACAAAATGTTGCTCGCTGTAACACTTGTTAAAGTTTGGGACGCATGAGAGTTTCGGACGAAAACCTTACGCACAAAGTGTTTCAGCAACACGGACTCAGTATGTGTGTCTAAGTTAAACTACGTCGCGGTTGTGTTTGTAGAGTCACCTTACCCTGGCACAGACTACTGAAGGAACAGGGCTGCGTTTGAGTCAGTAAGAGTTTGATACCCCGCTCCACCCAGAGCGGGAGAAGTTATTTGATGACATCCGACTCCCAAAAAAAAAGGAGTTAAACCTTTACCAGAGTCTGTGTTTTCTGACAGCTATACCTAACCTGAGCCTTTAGACAAAATACTTTTCTGTTAACGCTAACGCTTCGTGCAAAATGTATGGCAACGACATTACTCCGCAGGTAATGTCTAATAATTGTAAGTAATTATTATGAAATAATAAGACTAAAAGTTAAACCAACGCGTGACGACTGAATTCCTTCGCTAAGATACAAAATTTAAGAACTTTAATATTTTTACAGGTTAATTTAATTCTGACAAACGATTAAAGTTATTCATTAAAACTTAAATAAATTATAAGTTTCCATAAAGAATTGTGTTGTCAAGTTAAGATTTACGCATATAACAGGTAATTTTTTTTTTTAAAGACTTGTAACTTAGAGATCGATCGGTAGCTAATGGTGCCGATTATTGAATTACTTATTGAATAAGTAAACTAAAATTAGAGAATCGCTATCTTTTTCTAAAAGGCAGTACGAGAAAAGGATGGCGATAGTTATGAACTAAGTTAGCGATGTCAAACTAGTTTACGTCTAGCGCTTTACCGTAGTTTTCGCCGACATGTTTTTACGTGTACCCTTAATTTGCATGGAAATATTAGGTCAACTAAATTTGACAGCTCTAATCTATGTCCGTCTTTTTCTTGTTTTATTAGAAAGAAAAAGATAGCAATAGCCTAAATTAAGTTTAGTTTGTGCACAACAGAATCGGCTCCAATGTCAGTTTCGCTATCAATGTCGAATCTGCAGGCCCTGGAGACTTGAGGATTCCAGTGTAAGCTTGGATTAACAACGGCACTGTTGGCGCAGTGGCTGCTGCGATGCGTGTCCGCAGGTTCGATTCCCGCACGGCACAAATATTTGTATGGAACACAGATAGTTGTTCCGGGTCTGGGCGTTTGTGTGTAGTGCGCACCCACGATACAGGAGAAATACATAGTGTGGGAAACGTTTACAAAAAAAAAATTAAAAAGGGTAAAATAATTTTTTTTTTTCAAAAAACACAACCGACTTATAAAAATTGCAAAATAACTTTAATTTCGGAAGTCAGTGTCTACATTTTTTTTGTTTCTTCGTTATTTGAAAAAAGTTTTTTATTTTTCACTTTTTAGTTATTATTTATTTATTTTTTATTGTTTTTGTACACCAGAAGTAAAACTAAATATTAAAGTTATGCCCGAATGGAATTTGAAAATTTGGAGATAACCAAAACGTCATCTGTGTATACATAAGGTGCGTTGGGGTAAGATCGGCGCTGGGGTAAGAATGTAGAAATTAAATATCCCACTTATTTGGCTATATTTTTTAATGCTAACCACATTGCGCGCCACGTCATTATGTTCCGCCCCGCCCCGCAGTGACTGCCAGTCTCTCCGGCAACTCGGGCGTGTACCACGCGCCGTTATAGAAAATAAGGTAAGTTTTACAAAATATTTGTCTATCCAGTCTTTCACCTTCATTTTTATTTGCATATTTTAGCAAAAATATAGCTTACTTTGGTATTATTTTGACTAAATACTAAGTTTTAGGGAGGGATAACATGATAAAACTAATCCAGATATGTCTACTACCTCTGTAGGCTGAAATCCGGTGTTACCCATCTCGAGTAAAGATCGGACAAAAATATCCGGTCTTAACCCGTTTTGAAATCGGCAGTGATTGTCAAACTTTTATTACACGTGATTTTAATTTAATTTTAAATAATTAATTGTGTTCGTAACTGTTTCAACATGGCGCTTATGTAGGAGATATTATTTTACTTAAACTAACTTACGTAACTGTTATTGAGATGTTAGAGTTTGCGTCTGGGGTCATATAAGATACTTATATCAACAATTCACTTGCAGATGCCACGTAAATACTGCCGAACCTCTTCGCGGGCCACTTCCTATACAAAAGAAGCGCTGCAATTAGCCATGCAGAAAATAAATAATAAGGAGCTCACCAAATCAGCCGCTTCAAAAAGTACGGCATACCTACATCCACACTTAGTGATAGAATCCTGAAGAAAACAGCGATAGTAAGTCATCAGATGAGGAGGAGAACAAGAAAGATAAGAGCAGCAAGCCAAATATTTATGTGCCTCCTAAACTAGCTGCAGTACTTACACTTTGATGAAAACTCTTCAAGAGTTGATAGTGAAAAGAAGAACAAAGAAAAGTCCAAGAAGCAATTCCTAAACTCAAGTTTAATGCGTGAACTTCGTGATGTAGTATGCTTGTAGATAAAACCAAACTTTGAGAATCTTAATATTTTCTAATTTGGTATGTGGGGTAAGATCAGACAATTTAAACGAAAGGAATAATTTGGTACATCTATGTTTGTAGTATTAGGTAGATTTTGTTGATGTCATGTTAAAGAACAGGAAAGATCGGATACATTCTTTTCATACACCTTGTGCTCCTAGCAATAGGAATAGTTTTAAATTGCTGTCCAAACTTACCCCTTGATAGCCAAATCGTCATTATACTCGTATTTACAAAAATTGTGTCCTGATTTTACAGGCTTACAAAGCAAAAAGTATTGAGTGTTTATAAATAAATTAAATTTAAAATTACACTGTATTGAATCAATATTAATATCCACCGTTTTTAATTAACGTGCTGTATACCAAAATTGAGAAAAAAAAGTTTTTGCAACATCCTTGCAACTATTCGAAAATCCGTCCGATATTACCCCAAGGCACCTTATTTTTTATTTATGTTGATTTTTTCAAAAAGTGCTGACTAAATTTCGATAAAATTTATATGGTACCACCTCTGAAGTATGACCTAGCATACAAAAAAATAATCATCAAAATCTATTCACAAATGGCGAAGATATCGCGTAACAAACATACAAAAAAAAAACATTCAGACGAATTGAGACCACTTACATAAGTCACACAATCATAGTTGATGTCGTAAAAATAATCGTTAATCAGGAGGTTGACAGGGCCAAAACCGCTGAGGAGACAACCGCCTCGACGCCTAACACACCCCACCCCAACCCTGCATCATTAAATGCAGGCGGGACTTTGGACTGGCGGCTCTGATCACGGGCTGCCGTGCACAGTGAAGCTCAGGGTAGACCCTTTTGCAGTCTCCTCAGGGATGTGCCCTAACAGGCGTTGCAAAGAGAGGGATCCAGAGGGATCTTTGAAGAGGTAACGGGACCCCTTTCATGTGCTAGTGGTGATCACCAGGGTAGTTTTAGTGAGGTTAGATTCCCACACTCCCTGGTCTTTTCTCCAAAAGTCCAGGCGGCTTTCGAAAGCTTCCCCCCGAAAACAAAGGCTACCCACAGTTGTATCCAGGGTGTTCTGGACAATCCTACTGAATATTATAAATGTGAAAGTTAGTGAGGATGTATGAATGTTTGTTACTCTTTCACGCAAAAACTACTGAACGGATTTGGATGAAACTTACAATAATGTAGCTTATACATCAGAATAAAATATGCACTATAATTTATAATGGAGGGCCGTACTATTTCCACGCGGGCGAAGCCACTGGCAGAAGCTGGTAATTCAAACATGATGATCGCATTTAAATGCCACCTGTCATGGCTGACTCTCCCCAACTATGTTACGGAACATTTCATAACAGTATCTTTTCTGAAACAACATCAACTAGAAGTGACAAGCCCGTACGTGTGCGCCCCCCCTTACTTCCGTACCCAAGCGAGGACAGAGGTCCGCTGTCCCCAAAACGTCACGTTTTTGTGTGAAACGCCCCTAGGGTCGATGCTTGGTAACATAGACGTGTTAATTTTCAACTTTGTGAAACTGTTTTCGGTACATTTTGCATAGTGGGTGAGGTGGGGTGGCTGTGGAAGCGTGTGTTGTTATTTTCAACTTTATTAGCTCAATTTAATGCGTCCTTTTTTTTGCGTCCTAAGACTGTTGAATGAAAACTTGTACCTTTAAATGTGGGCCGTCCAAGCAAAAAGGGTCCAGTGGTGGGGTATTGAGATAAGAATGGATTCGGTATCTAGAAAAGTCAATTTAAAAATTATTCTCTCTCTTCTCTCAAAATTAGTCTGGCACATTCTTTTTATCAGACATTTGATCTGACAAAAAAAATGTGCCAGTCTGAATATTTTTTAAAGCTTTTTTATCAATTGACTTTTCTAGAAACCGAATCTATTCTTAACTGAATACCCCACTACTGGAACCTTGAAACAGTTCAGTTGAAACTCTGAAAAAGCTTGATTTGAGAAAAAGGCTTTTTCTCAAATCAAGTTTCTTTCAATTAACTTTTCTCTTCAAACTGGTACTTAGAAATATCATATAAATTAATTTACTAATGAACTTGTAGATAATTAAGCATTAATTAATAATCAATTAAAAACGCGAAATGCAATTTTTCACCTAACTTTACAAAACTGCGTAGGTATATCTCGGAAACTGAATGCCGAGAACTGGATCCTTTTTGCTTGGACCTTCTTTTCAAAACTATTTTTTGAAAAGAACGATTTTGTTTTCATTCGTCAGCCGACTACTATTACAGTCATCTGTGATCAGCCGATATCACCCAAACCAGTCGTGCGTCAGTTGCGATGCTCAATCAATAGGTGCGATTGTATCGCTGCTAAATTGCTACGAGTATGTCGCGCGTTTGTAATGCGACGAAGAGCGATGGAGACGCGCGTTCACGAAATGCCCTACTGTTTCGCTGTATAAAGTCGCCGTGGCTGACTTCCCAGTTTTCTAGTTTCAACTCATTCAACCCGCTCACACTGACACTCAACTGAAAGGGTTACTATTTACATAATGATCATTTTGAACCCAATAGCTAGAACATCTCGGATGGCATTAGCTAACGACCCAGAAATTACGATAATCATCATAATTTTATCGTGTCGGCTAGTCGGGGCTCTATGCAAATACAAGGCTGTGTGGTTACTAATATGCTCATACAGGGACAAGTGAAATGTACTTGCTTCGGCAGTACATAAATACTAAAATTGGAACGATACAGAGAAGATTAGCATGGCTCCAGTGCAAGGATGACACGCAATATCGTGAAACGTTCCACATTTTTTTTTTCGACGGCGCGTTGTGTTCCACACGCGCCTCAAAGAGAATATGTCAGACACCACTAACGGGCCCATCATGGCCGATACCAGTAAGAGTCCGACACGCCCTCCCGCTCCACCCAGAGCAGGAAAAGTCATTGGATGATTGCCCACGCCCAAAAAAAAAGGAACAAGTGAGATTAGCTAGAGCAACAAAGAAAAAGTTTATCTCACGCAAACAAAACGCACGTAACAAAACACAGCGTTTATTAAAAGCTTTTATTTAACTTTTAATGTTTGTATGTATGTTACTCCTCCGTGCCTTGGAAAGCACGTTAAGCCGTTGGTCCCGGCTGTCAATCGTGGATCTTTGGCAGTCGTTACGGGTCATCAGAAGCCCGAAAGTCTGACAACCAGTCTTACCAAGGGGTATCGTATTACCCAGTAACTGGGTTGAGGAGGTCAGATAGGCAGTTGCTCCATGTAAAATACTGGCATTCAGCTGCATCCGGTTAGACTGAAAGCCGACCCAAGATAGTTGGGAAAAGGCGCGGGCAGATTGATTGATATTGTTTGTATGTTTGTATGTATGTTCGGTTCAAATCTTGCAAGCTGAATTAGGACCACTTCCTCTTATCCTACGTAGTTGTTTTTTTACGTGGTGGTTCAGTTCCGATGACAATACATTTTGATGGTAAATATGACGCACTCACAACACAACACCACACACACGCACAACACAATACATCACACGCAAACTCACGTACAACACTCCGCACGCACAACACACCACACTCACACACGAGAAACACATCACACACCCGCCTGCCTATTTTGATTACCAAACCTTTTCGTTTTTAGATTATTTTGTTTTTTTTTATTATTTTCATCTGTAATTTTCTTTATATTTTAATAATTAATTCTCAACACTGGAGCACTGACGCATAAACTTTTTTGTATGGGCGTTAATGGCTGCGAGTGCTACGACGCAGTTTATAACTAATGCAGTCATTATCGTACATAGTTTTATTGCAATATGTGTGTTTTTAGTTCCACTAAAATATTATTATTATTATGACTAGAATCGACATTCAGGTTTAGCTCCTATTTCTATATTTACTCCGTAAGCTAGATTATCGAAAAATATTGGACACGTATATTTGTTTTATCAAATCAATGAAAAATGACAAAGATACAACGCATTCAGGAGTAGGGGGCTTGTTACGTCACTTTTGATTATTAGTGGTACAATTTAACTCAAATGTGACGTAATGCAAATTTTAAAGCACTGTATCGTCTTCATTTTAAAGAAAATCTAACTGACGGACTAATTAGATTTTTTAAGTCATCAACCCAATTGTGATATCTTGTATAAAAGCTTGTTTAAAAAAATGTTTGTTAACTATTAACTTATTATTTTAATTTAACCATTTACAGGCACTTTTAAAGGTCAAGGTTGGTCAGTCTTTGCAGAAGATGAATCATGTGCATGCGCTGTTTATGCATGAGTTATATAATGCTAAAATATTAAATATAGTATTAATATATAATATACAGGGTGTAACGGAAAGGTGTGGTCATACTCGTATTTTAAGAACTGCGTCTGCCCATCGATACGAACAACTCTTCGAGATAATCAGAGGTTATTCTAAAAAAAAAAAATTACCTCCCTTTCAAATATTGATCAGCTGATGATAACTTTGTACGAAAAGTCCAATTTTTTTTTTTGGGAATTTTCTATTTTGTTTTAGAGAAATGAACAACTTTTGTTCATTTCCATGGGCAGAACAGGCTCTTAAAATATGACCACACCTTTCCGTTACACCCTGTATTATGTCTAGTCTGTACTGTCCCACTGCTGGGCATATGCCTCCCTCCATTGCTTTCACTGCTCTTGATTCTGTGTTACTTCTTTCCAATTCTCAAGGAAGACATAACTAAACATAAGCATGGTAAGTGGAAGGAATGCCAAAATATTTATGTTTTGGTTACAGAGCGCCACGGTGTCCTCACCTTCCGCCTGACGCAGGTCCTCACCGGACACGGTTGTTTCGGGAGGTTCCTGTTCCGGATTCAGCGGGACGATACGCCCGGTTGTCACCATTGTGTGGATCGCCTGGAGGACACCGTGGAGGTCTGCCCCGCTTGAGCGGAACACCGCCGTGTCTTCGTGGAGGCGATCGGCGCGGCCTCTCGCGCCCGACCCTGGTCCAGGCCATGGTACGGAGCGAGAGGGCATGGGAAGCCGTCACTTCCTTCTGCGAAGCAGTAATGCTCGCGAAGGAGGAGGCGAGACGCGTGAGGGAGAGGCAATTCTCGCGCCCTCACGCCCCTAGCTACCGCAGGGGACACTCTGGGCGTCGGGATTAGCAAATCGATTCCCGTTCCCACAGTTGGCGCAGGCTTGCGGACGATGAGTAATGGGAAGCTTGCCGTACGATAAGGACCAGGCCCGGGTGGCCGGCGCGATGTGTTCCACGTTCGCCTGAAATTGATGTCAGTAATACATGACGAGGCCTGCACGGCCCGATGCCTGGCAGGGTCACGGAAGTGATTGTAATTATCACCGCGGCCCTGGCCCAGGCAACTGAACGAATACCGTTGGGTTTTAGTCAGTAAGAGTCTGACACGCCCTCATACTCCACCCACAGTCGGAGAAGTTATTTGATGATTTCCCCACCCAAAAAAAAGTGCCTGTCTTGATCAGAAATAAACAGTTTTGTTCGGTCCGAGTGCATTTCCGAACGCAACCTTGAGAGGTGACAGCTGTCACACCCTTTTTTTTATAATCTATGACTTTTTCTGTCATCTGTCAACTGTTGGTTTCGAACATAGTGAAAAAACGTGTTAAAAATGTATGTTCTGGGTTAGGGATTTAATCTAGCTGAATCTATTGGTTTTGAACCTAATTGTTTGCTATTGAACTAAATTTGATTAAAGCCCCATTTGATGTAGTGGTGAAACGGGTTATTTTGTGAAAATACTTGGAAGTTTCGTTGGTTTGCGAGAGACTACGCGCTTGTGAGATGACTGGCGCCTTTGTATCCTTGCCCTGGCTTGGTCGCAAACAAGTTTTAATGTTATTTAAAAAGATGAAATGAAAATTTACCATTCATCCCTTATTTCCGAAACTACCGAGTCTATAATTTTGAAAACAAAACACAGAAAGTAGTTCCTTACTTACATATAGTTGACAGGGAAACCTTAAGGTAGGCTATGGTTTAAAAAAATTCTTGTAAAATCTATTATGGTTCAGAACACGCGACTTTGCGCGCGAGTCTGTCTCGCACTTGGCCCATTTTTGTGTTGTTAATAAAGCACATAGTATGGCTATCTTAAAATATGCAGGATGCGTCGCCTCGTGTAGTCGTGTCGTCCTTAGGACATACCTAAATATAATATTTTAGTTCCTTTAAAAAAACACGCAAATTTTTTGGTATTCTTCTCAAAGTATACAAAGTAACAAGTCCGCCATATTGGATTTAGAATGTCGTCACTTAGCTTTTTTTTATGTTTGATAGGCTCGCGTTTGACCACTATCTCACCTGATGGTAAGCGATGATGTGGCTAACCATTCAATCAAAACATATACTTATGCAAAATTTCAGCTCAATTGGAAACCGGGAAGTTGGTCAAATTTAACTTGTAAGTTTTTTACCATGGTTAGTTGCGTGCTGGTTACGTTAGATAGTAATAAAAAATGGCTTGAGTTTATATAAAAGCGTATATTTCAAGAGTACAATAATGTTCTTAAAATAAGCAATCATAACGGCAGAGTAATACTATTTCATGACAAAGTAGTCCTACGTTTCTGATACCCTATGTCAGTATCACTAAGCAAGATCTAAATTTATGCCTGTACTGTTGGAATTTCAACTCTCAGCGCTGAGCCTAGCGTTGAAAATACAAATATAGCGCTTTAACTTAGGTTTTTATTTAAGGTTGACACCTTAGGGGGCGTCCATTAATTACGTGAGGCGATTTTGGCGATTTTTCGACCCTCTTGGTGAGATGTCGTGAGATTTTGCTCAACCCTCCCCTAAATCTCACGTGAGATTTTTCAAAATGCGTATTTTTAATGTATGACATGCTATTCAGAGTCCGGGATCGTCGGCTATACAATCGAGGGGCTACTGTGCTACTTTGTGGCGTTCGCATAAATTAAACCGCGATAAATAGGTATTGTTATATTTATTACTAGTACTTCACCCGATACTTCGTCCGCGTGGATTTCAAAAATGTATAGCCAATAATGTAAATCACAAATAACGTGGCTTTCTATTGGGAAAAGAATTTTCAAAATCGGTTCAGTAGATCGAGACTTCGAGAGATTACCCCCACAACCTCACCAACTTTACCTCTTTACAATATTTTTAGTAATTAGTATAGAAATATAGATTTAGCCAATTTTACCCAGTTTTCTCTTTTACACTGTTTCTTGCGGAAAAAAAAAACGTGATATTTGAAAAAACCACCTCTACCCCACGTGAGATTGGGTGAGGTAAACGCTTCGCGTAATGAATGGACACCCCCTTAAATCATGCCCATTTTCAATATCACTAGGGTCAGCCAGTGTTATTGAAAATTGGCATGACTGTTACAAATCTAGGATATTTACAAAGTAATTCATTTTTATGTAACAAAAAGTAATTTTATTGTTTTTTTTTTTAATTATTTTTATATTTGTAGAGCTCTTTGTTTTAAGTAGATTTTCATACAGTGGTGGATATAAATAATGGGCACACAAGGCATTCAGATATTATTGAAGTTTGGCCAGTACATCACATCAAATATTTCGGCTAATTTTCCAATATGTTTTCTCCCAGGAATAAAAATATGAAGTTTTTGTTGTAAACCGTATAAAAACTGACGATTGGAGAAATCAACTCTTGGTTATTTTTTTTTTATATAATGAGCTTGTTACAATTCAAATCATGTGAATTATTACGTTTATCAATATTGTGATAAGTTTTTTTTTTTATAAAACAGTTTACGCGTCGTTATAAATAACACCAAGACAAATCAAAAAAGCCAACAATTTGAATTTTATTCAATAATTTAACAAAAATAACCATTGATTTCTTACATTACAATTTGTTGATCACAGACGAATATAGACCTTACTGTTAAAACTTACAGTTTAATATTATTTGTCCCAGTATTGGACATATACTCTAAGCCAGATTCTGACGTAGATTTATTTCAAATTGTTAGGAAAAATATTGGATTAATCAGGAATACCAAGTATAGTTATTGCTTTTAACAATGACTTCTTAAATTAATCTTGAGTAGTGGACATAAGGTCTAAATTGCAATGATTTCATCATAAAATGCAATATTTACACTGACTAAAAATTGTAAGTACTTTTAAATTGAAGGACTTTTTTAATACCTTTCAAAAATGGTATCTTAAAGAAATCTTCATTGATTGCTCGGAAACACTACAAAAGGCGTTTATTCCAATTTTGATGACCAATAACAAGGATTAACTAACAATTTAAAATTAATCCTATAAGCTCACATTTCATTCGATTCTCACATCGCGCCGCTCTTACAAACATACTTATTTTTTAATAAAATAACTTATTAACTAACAAAACTATCAGTAGTTAGTATCATGTAACTGATCCGGAACTAACTTCAGTCTTACTTGCATATAATCCAAGATCCCAGAGCCTCCAGACATTAATTATTTTCTGACTATCTTCTACCATTAGTTCTTCCCCCATTATAAATTATAGCCTATGTGCTATTCCAAACTATAATCTATCTCTGTGCCAAATTTCATCCAGATCCAGATTCAGGCGTTCTAGCATCATTGAGTAACAAATTAGTAGGATTTACAAGTAATTGGAGTAATGTTAGTATGTACTTTGAACATATTTGGGCCGACGTATTTGAGCACATGCAAATCATATTCGAAAAATCAAAGAGGGTGTTTTGCATTTTCGTTATTTACACCTCAGCGTCTAGCGCACATCAAGTGTGAGTTTTTCAGAATATAATGACGGAGTGTTGCCGACAATGACAAATCGTGGGAAATTTAACTTTAATACACTAGTATTAAAGTACACCAATACCAATAGGCAATGAATACTACTAGTTTATTTTCTGCAAAACGCCAGGAAATTAACCCAACTACGTCATCGGCACAGCACACAAATTTCAGCCGTGTGAATAGGACCTCACTCAAGGTGTCGACCAGCTCTTAGACTAATACAGGGTGTAAGGTACATGAACGCACATACGTGTACTAGTGATTCAGTACATGATTCTGGACCCCCTAGCGTTGGAATTTTTCGTCGGCTTTTTCCTAATTTTTGGTTTTTTTTTTTTTTTAGTGTACGTACTAACATTATTTAATCCCCGTTCATTTTGTTATTGGTCAGAAATTAAGCCATGTCTGGTGGCTCTGGGATCTTGCTCTATTATGACATGACATTAAAAGGTTTTCATAGAAAATAATTCATATTTTTATCGTAGTTAATCGCGATATTTTGAATACACCCAGTGTTTAAATAGTACAAGTTTATTATGATTCTGACTGACTCAAAAGTATCACAGGTAGGTATGCAACGACGTTGAAAGGTAATAAAGATCAACATGGCTGTTTTATTTTCAACTTTATTTCAACAAGTACAAGATTGATATTTTTTGCCACTCCATTTTGCCAAGCGAAGAGATTTCTGTTCTAGTTTTAATTGTAATTGGGAGAACCAGAAGTGTTTCGTGATCTCATGACAGTATTATATGTTCCCTCTCTTTCTGGCACGTGCTAGCTGAGAGAGATAACGAAATACTATAGTTTATTGGTCTAAAATTTTATTTCAAAGGAATACAATTACAATTATGAATACTGCATTTAAGTAAAACTTGATTTTTATGCTTTTTTAAATTATATTTGATAAAAATTGTTTTCCTTAAAAATACATGATATTTTCTCATGGTTATGCGTTGATTTTTCATACAAAAGCCGGATAATATACAAGGTTAATTACAAAATATAAGGCTTCATTTTTTTTACACATTTGATTTTCATATTCATTACAACTTGAATAATTTGATATCTTGCTTTCTTTAATTATTTTTTTTATGTTCGTTTTTTCTAGGAATTCGAAAATTTTTACATCAGACAATGTAAGAAAATAAGTATTGATATTACTTTGTAAAATTGGAAGACAGATAACATTAGGAAACTGAGTTTGAAGATAAATACACTGACCTTCAAACAAACTTCATCAAAGTACGAGGGTAGCTTACAAAAAACGAGCTTCCTTTTTTATGAGAGTGTAAGATATGTTTACATAGTCTCCAAGCCCAAGAATTTTGGAAATCTATTCTTAATTCGCGGAAAAATCGCTTAACAAACATACAGTCAAATTGAGAATCTCTCCCTTTTTGAAGTCGGTTAAAAAAACTCGACCTATTACTGTCGCTGTACTACTTACCTCGGGATTTACCTTCTGTTATTTAACAAATTACAGATAGAATCAAACCTAATGACGGCTCGAACACTCAGCGAGTCGCTGCACATTAGCAAATGCATGTCGTTGGTCTAGATGTGACAACTCGTTACAACTGTGTTGATTATTTTGGTGTTTTAAATCGTAAATGCGTCTTTGATTACAATTCATTTATCAAAAACAGTTTTTTGTCTCTCCTGAAAAGTTTATCAGTTTGCCGACGAAAACCCGGAAAACGAAACCGGCGAAAAGCGAACTTCACAGACGTCATTAAGTTTGAATCGATAGATGCACTGAGTCATCATAACTTATCAAGGCTATCTTCATCAGACATCTCATATTCTTGCGTGCCTCCGTCTTCGTGTGGCGAGGTGTCGCTGAGAGCGTGCTCGTGTATCCTCTCGAGCTTGGCCTGCACGTCGCCCAGGAGGGCCCTCTGGGAGGGCTCGGAGGCCCAGCAGGACTCCATGACTTCCCAGCAGTCGTCTGTGAAGTGCGGGAGGCGTTCGGGGCGGAGGCCTGGGGGAGGAGAATGGTTTTTATGGTTAAGATAAGTAAAGATTGCGTTTATGAAAATTGATGAGAAACGATATGTTCACACGATAGCAGAAAATTCGGTACAGTAAAAAAAAAACAGAATAAAAAGGATTAGTTTGAAAGTCATAGAAGTCAAATGCAAGAAGTAGGGAACGTGCACGACGAAGGCTCTGCCATCTGGTGGAGCAAATCCGAATCTCTCGCAATAAATATTCGTCATTGACACTATTCCGATAGAAACTGTTGATGCTAAAGGAGTGGAAAATAACAGTTGTTTGGATTTAAATGTATTGTATTACTGGATGTGGATCATCTAGAAATACAACACATTCAAGAAAAATTACAATTCTATCAAACTTACCTCTTTTAACTTTACTCCACAGTTGTTCCTTGTTTTGAAATGTTTCAAACGCTGAGGGTAGCTTTATGTTACCCGCGCACACATACCTGTAAACATGGATAGTTAATTAACTTGGATCATAATGATTACTACAGAACTAAAATTTCAAACGCGAAATCAAGTAAACATAATTTTATTTGTTAAAGGCTGTTTCAGAATTATGCTGAGTGATGGCCGTTTTGCCAGATTTGACGCATATTTTCCCTGTAGCGACATCTATGTTGCCACATACAAACTATACATACAAATCCTAGTTCTCCCCGCGATTTGAACACTAACCCGACACCTACTATGAACATTCTGGCAGACGTCGCCGCATAATCACTATGCCTAAATGGCAACCCGTCAGGGCCCGTCTTTACGGGCTACAGCATAGCCCCGCGGTAAGAGACACCGTTCGGCACGATCCCTTACGGCGGTGTAGCGACTTCCATGAATGGGGAAACATCGGGCAGTTGCCCGGACCAGACACAAAAACCGTCTGTTCAGAAGATCCTCCTTTTTCAATAGAGGTTTGCGGAACTTTAAACTCTGTTCCGTATACCTCTATATCCCTAAATGTTTCAAGTTTTCCCAATTTTTTTTTTCGTTTTTAATAGAAATTTGTAAAGAAATAGTCACCAGAACAGTATGCCAAACGCATACACATCGACGGCCGCGTCGTAGTCGCCGGCCAGCAGCTCGGGCGCCATGTGCACCGGCGTGCCCACCACGGAGCCCGACATGAGCGCCTCGGCCGCGCAGAACCCGAGGTCCGACAGCGCCGCGCGGTCCGCGCTGTCCAGCAGCACGTTCTTCATCTTGATGTCGCGGTGCACCAGCCCCAGCGAGTGCAGGTAGCGGATACCTGGGGCAGGTCATGACATCACTGATGATACTCTTCAGAGCTCCAGACATGGTAGCCAGTCTCTAGATACTGGAGACATTCATCAATCTCGTCAAGCGTTGCTTACCTAACCTTGAGATCGACCCATGCGGCTGTTATTATGATATATTTTTCTTAATTTTGGCTTCGCACAGTTTCTGCATTTTTTTTTTGTTATTATGGTTTTGCTCGTGACTCTAATCTAAGTCAGAGGTGACAGAGACAAAGTCAACGATGGTGCGAGCTTACCCAGAAGAAGCCTTTTCACTCTAACTTTGAAGAGGGTAGGGTTGTATGCAATCGGAAACACAATCGCAAAAAACTTTTTTACAAAATAAAAAACAAGTGACTTCCAAAAAAAAAATACACAAAAATTAAAAAAATAACTTGATTTCGGAAGTCGGTGTTTGTATTTTATTTCTTCGTTATTTGACACCGGCTTCCGAAATCAAGTTATTTTTTAAGTTTTAGTGTATTTTTTTGGAAGTCGATTGTTATTTTTGTAAAAAAGTTTTTTATTTTTCACTTTTTTGTTGTTATACCCCAGAACTAAAAACCCCAATAACATGGAATGTGGAATTTAAACATAGTCGTAATTGGAGAACAAAAACATCATCTAGGTAGGTATACGTATTTTTCGTTTCTGTTCAGTTTTTGAAAAAGCGCTGAAGCAATTTCGATAAAATTTATATGGGACCACTTTGGGAGTATATTCTATCGGATAAAAAAAAATTGAAAATCGGTCCTCAATCGACAGAAAAATGGGTGGATAAATAAAAAAATTAAAATTAAAAAAAACATACAATCTAACATAGAACCTCCTCCTTTTTCGAAATCGGTTAAAAAAGGTAGGGATGGTAACTATCAGTGCGTCTAGATATCCGATGGTAGAAGGGGGCTGGTGGGATGAGGTCGTGGAGTTCTTGGGCACACTCACCAAAGAGAGAAGATGAGCCAAACTGTGAAGCTTGGCATCCACCACTTTTACGTCGCCAATGAGCTTAGCTCTGCGTTCCACAGAGTCAAGCGCAACAAGTTGGTATTTAGCTGAGCCATCCCAGAGGTGGCTGCAATACTCCATGCAGGATCGAACTTGTGCTTTGTAAAGGGTTAAAAGCTTTCCAGGCGTGAGGTATCGCTTCACTCTATTTAAGATGCCCAGCTTTTTTCCCGCAGTTTGGGATTTGTACTCAACGGTGGCTCCAAAGTTGAGACTTGATATCAACTCCATGCCTAAGATCTCGAGCCGATCAATTACAGGGACAGATGTACCCCAAAAAGTAGGACTTTGGTCAAAACGACTCCTTTTTGCAGTAAAAAGACACGTCTGTATTTTGGTGGCGTTAAAAGAGACCAGATTGTTATCACCCCACTGGGAGACAGGGCTTAAGGTCAAATTTGTTCGCTCTACCATGACCTCTCTCAAGGAACGAACTTCATCCCCGACGGTTTTTGCGCTGGACAAGTATCTCTCTGAAACCGTACTGTCATTTGCGTACCCAACAATACCAGGCTGAAGTAGGTCATTGATGTGCAGCAGGAAAAGAGTTGCAGAGAGAACAGACCCCTGAGGAACTCCGGCATCAATAGCCATGAGCTCAGAGGAGCAGCCGTCAACTACTACTCGGATCGACCGTTCACTAAGGAAGAAGCTGGGATGCCATAAGCAAGAAGCTTGCTGAGTAGACTTGCATGCCAGACCCTGTTAAAGGCCTTCGAGATATCAAGCGATACAGCAAGTGCTTCGCCGTGGTTGTCAATGGCTTCGCCCCAGCAGTGCGTGAGATACACAAGAAAGTCGCCAGTTGACCGTCCCTGGCGAAAGCCATATTGACGATCACTGAGGAGATCATTGTCATCAAGGTATGTCAGCAGCTTACTGTTTAGTATACTTTCTATAACACAGAATGGAGGTAACGGCGATCGGACGGTAATGAACAGGGTCTGCACGGTCGCCTTTTTTGGGCATAGGTTGTACATTTGCAAGCTTCCAGCATTTTGGCACCGTCCTTTAATGAAGAGAGAGGCGGAACAAGCGTGTCAACACAGTTCAGGTGCACACTGCCTCTATACTCTCGCTGGGATACCGCCAGGCTCGCTGGCCTTGTCCCCCGCCAAGACTGCGCAATACTCTTCGGACCTTTTTAATGTGAACTACGATCTCCGGCATCGAAGAGTCAAGCCGAGGTATAGTTGGTGGTTGCTAGGAGCCAGCATCCAGACGTAATTTGCTTGCAAAGAGAGATGCAAATAAATTTGCTTTCTCACTTCTTGCAGAGTGAGCCCGCTACCCATAAGGTTTCAACATTGGAGGTAAAGTGGGACAACAGAAATTCGTTTCAACCGCATTCGACTGGGACCAGAACTGTTTACTATCCGGAGGGTGCGATGCTAGTTTGGCCCCGATACGTCGAACATGGTCAAAACGTGCCCTACATAGAACCCACTTGCCGAAATCGATCCCAATAATACCTTCCACGAAACGGACCAAATGGTTGTCTAAGTGCGGACAACGAGAGTCCCTATACTACTACTACATACCTTCGACGATATCCCTGGCGATCCTCATCCTCGAGGCGAAGGTCAGGCCCGCTCGCACCGCGGCGTGCAGGTCGCGCACCTTGCGCTCCGACAGCAGCAGCACGCACGGGCCCGCGCCGCTGTGCCGCTGCACCACGGACCCGTGCAGCCGCACTATGCGCGGGTGCGCGGGGATGCTCCTGGAGGAGGGGTATTAGTGTTGTATGGCTAGCTGCGCTCCGACAGCAGCAGCACGCACGGGCCCGCGCCGCTGTGCCGCTGCACCACGGACCCGTGCAGCCGCACTATGCGCGGGTGCGCGGGGATGCTCCTGGAGGAGGGGTATTAGTGTTGTATGGCTAGCTGCGCTCCGACAGCAGCAGCACGCACGGGCCCGCGCCGCTGTGCCGCTGCACCACGGACCCGTGCAGCCGCACTATGCGCGGGTGCGCGGGGATGCTCCTGGAGGAGGGGTATTAGTGTTGTATGGCTAGCTGCGCTCCGACAGCAGCAGCACGCACGGGCCCGCGCCGCTGTGCCGCTGCACCACGGACCCGTGCAGCCGCACTATGCGCGGGTGCGCGGGGATGCTCCTGGAGGAGGGGTATTAGTGTTGTATGGCTAGCTGCGCTCCGACAGCAGCAGCACGCACGGGCCCGCGCCGCTGTGCCGCTGCACCACGGACCCGTGCAGCCGCACTATGCGCGGGTGCGCGGGGATGCTCCTGGAGGAGGGGTATTAGTGTTGTATGGCTAGCTGCGCTCCGACAGCAGCAGCACGCACGGGCCCGCGCCGCTGTGCCGCTGCACCACGGACCCGTGCAGCCGCACTATGCGCGGGTGCGCGGGGATGCTCCTGGAGGAGGGGTATTAGTGTTGTATGGCTAGCTGCGCTCCGACAGCAGCAGCACGCACGGGCCCGCGCCGCTGTGCCGCTGCACCACGGACCCGTGCAGCCGCACTATGCGCGGGTGCGCGGGGATGCTCCTGGAGGAGGGGTATTAGTGTTGTATGGCTAGCTGCGCTCCGACAGCAGCAGCACGCACGGGCCCGCGCCGCTGTGCCGCTGCACCACGGACCCGTGCAGCCGCACTATGCGCGGGTGCGCGGGGATGCTCCTGGAGGAGGGGTATTAGTGTTGTATGGCTAGCTGCGCTCCGACAGCAGCAGCACGCACGGGCCCGCGCCGCTGTGCCGCTGCACCACGGACCCGTGCAGCCGCACTATGCGCGGGTGCGCGGGGATGCTCCTGGAGGAGGGGTATTAGTGTTGTATGGCTAGCTGCGCTCCGACAGCAGCAGCACGCACGGGCCCGCGCCGCTGTGCCGCTGCACCACGGACCCGTGCAGCCGCACTATGCGCGGGTGCGCGGGGATGCTCCTGGAGGAGGGGTATTAGTGTTGTATGGCTAGCTGCGCTCCGACAGCAGCAGCACGCACGGGCCCGCGCCGCTGTGCCGCTGCACCACGGACCCGTGCAGCCGCACTATGCGCGGGTGCGCGGGGATGCTCCTGGAGGAGGGGTATTAGTGTTGTATGGCTAGCTGCGCTCCGACAGCAGCAGCACGCACGGGCCCGCGCCGCTGTGCGAATCGACATTCAGGATTAACCCCTGATAGAGGAAACCTTCAACGGTCAACAGCACAGAACGAGATAACTTAAATACAATCCTCGGCTTCACAACGCTTTTCGCGGCGCAGCGTAAAACAACAGGCCTCATCAAGCATCATTACAACTCGTCGTGACAGTGTGTGCTTACCCTACCTCCCCCCACACCCCACTTCTGTAACTTTCAACGTAAGTATTTTGTGGATGAGACGACTTGTCTTGACTATAATACAGGGTGTAAGGAAAACGTTTCCGAAAACGGCACACGTGATAATGCTAGTGATTCTCGATATTATACCATCAAGAAATCTATTTTTTTTTGTACTATTTTTTTTGCATTTTGCGTTCACTATGCTGTGAGAACAGTTAAATGAAACCGTTATTTGCGATTTAGGACAATTTCTTTCTTTACAACTTTAACATACAATGTATTCGTAAAATATCAGCTGACGCTCGCGCATTACAACCGAGTTAAAAGTGCACGCGCGCTCGTCGACGGCCGCGTGGCCAACGACCCCACGTCCTAGCGACGCCGACGTAAAGCGAAAGGTTACTGGAATCCGTTTGCATTTAGGTTGTATATAATCTACGTTCTGGCTTCGGAAGCGTTCCCCTTATTCCTTGTATATAGGGTGTAACGTAAGTATTTTGTAGATGAGACGACTTATCTTGATTATAACATATAGGGTGTAACGTAAGTATTTTGTGGATGAGACGACTTATCTTGACAATAATCTATTGGGTGTAACATAAGTATTTTGTGGATGAGACGACTTATCTTGACAATAATTTATTGGGTGTAACATAAGTATTTTGTGGATGAGACGACTTATCTTGACAATAATCTACTGGGTGTAACGTAAGTATTTTGAGGATGAGACGACTTATCTTGACAATAATCTACAGGCTGTAACAGAAATGAGTGGTAATATTTTGAACGAATGTACAACTTTCTTCAGGCAAGTCATAATAATTTCCAAACAAGAAATTGAACTTTGCGTACAGTCATCATCAGCTGATCAAAAATTAGTACCAGTCGATTTTTTTTTTAATTGTGTTTTCTTGATGAACGTTGTTAACACTGTAGGGACACAATGTAAGTACAAAAGGCACAACGCTTGATAAGCTAAAGTTCATGTTAGCGAGATGTATGATCGGTCGGCCAGTTATTGCGCACTGGTCGGCACGGAAGGTTGTATTTCTGGGTTTTCCACATAATAAACGTGAGCATTATTAAGTTAGCAAAAGACTTTAATTAAACGGCATTTAACCTTCTATGACCAGACGAAGCAGTATAAATTAAGAGTTTACGAACCGCAACATACTAAACATAGACTCCTAAAACACCTTGCAGGATTAGGAAAGTTTCATGACAGCTGCTATGTGTGTAAGTTACCTGGTATAGAAGAACTCCATGGCCAGCTCCCGGTAGTGCCGCTCGTCGGCCGGCAGCACGGACTTCACGGCCACCGGCGAGCGTCCTCCCCAGCCGCCGCGCACGCTGTACACCACGCCGTACTGCCCGCGACCTAACCAACATATTCTATTATATTTGCAATTAAATGAACAAATAAAGAGAGAAGATTATTGACATGAAAAAAATCTTTTCATATATCAAACTAGCGACTCGTCGCAGCTTCGCAAGGGTACACTAAACACACACACACACACTTAAACTTTCCTCATGAATAACTCTATCTATTGGTGAAAACCGTATGAAAATCCGTTCAATAGTTTTTGTTCTTATCGCAAACAAACAAACAGACATACGCAGCGGGGGACTTTGTTATGGAGTGATTTTCATTATTAGAATAATTTAACATTACATTGTATCCCACTGCTGGGCAAAGGTCTCCTCTTTCTCCTTCCAAATCGAATCGAATCGTGTTTTAGTATACACTAATGTAAAAAAATTGGTTGCCTGTAAAGTCGGTATACGGGCGAAAGTTTTACGTGACGACTTTGAGTGGTAAAATAATTTTAATGTGAATATTCATTCGTATAGTAGGAAGAAGGATGAAATAATAGTAACAATTTAAAACATTTATTTATACAAAGAATTATATTTAAAACATTAATTTATACAAAGAATCTCGCACTGAATTTCATATTAACAAAATTTTATTTTTACCTTTACACATACATACGTATTTCACTTTTTATGTCTGTCTCTCTCGCTCTTAGGCGGGCTAACCATGCCCGAGTGGAAGGGACGCGTGCCTCTCACTCGCTCTCATTGTGAGCGCATAACGTGAGCGGAGCGTAACGCAGTTTCTTGAAGTGTCACCCGGCAAACCAATTTATAAGACGTTGTCACGTCAAAATAAGGAATACAAAAAACCAGCGGAGTCGCAAAACAAACAATTTGCAGCTTAAAGTCTCTTGTTTTGAGATTTAAAAAAAAAACACGATTCTTTAAGCTTCAAATTGCTTGTTTTACGATAATTTTTAACAAACACAAGGCCATTTGAAAAATCGCAATAAAATTTGGGTTGATTTTTATATCTCTTAATTTTTTCCATTAGTGTAATTAATTAAATGAAAAACTAAAAAGTTTAATGACATAAAAAAATTATACACCAAATAGATAAATTATATGTAGTATACATATAATTTGTAACTGTCAAATTAATGAAATGTCATGAAATCCACTTGATGAAACGTAATTTAATTAAAATACACTTTTAATATCTCTTAATATCTATCTCTAGATTCTGAAAATTCAAGATTGATGCTCCGAAACCGCAAGACGAGGCCGTTGCAAACTTAGATTTCTACCTTGAGAATTGAAAAGATGTAACACAGAACCGAGAACAGTGGAAGGAATGGAGGGGGCCTTTGCCCAGCGGGGGGAAGTACACGCTAGATCATCATTCTCCTGCCCTTATCCCAATTTATTTGGGGTTGGCGCAACATGTCTTTTTCTTCCATACTCCTCTATTAGTCGTCATCTCTGTAGTCACCCCCTTTTTGCCCATATCCTCTTTCACACAGTCCAACCATCGTTTCTTTGGCCTTCCCCTACTCTTATAGCCATCCACATCCATACACAAGACTTTCCTCACGACATTTTCTTCATTCCTCCGCATCACATGCCCATACCACGACAACCGATTTCCACACAATTTTTCAGTCAGCGGTGCCACTTTCAGACTTCCTCTTATATACTCATTCCTAATTCTATCCATGCGCGTAACACCACACATCGCTCTTAGCATTCTCATCTCAGCTACATGCAATTGCTTTTCATTCATCCCTTTTGTGGCCCAACATTCAAGTACACGCTAGATGTAATAATTATATTTATTTATCTTCCAGCTTCTTTTATAACTGGATAAACGGGACTATTTTGTCGCAAAACTAATAACTTTTGTTCGTTTACACTAATTCTTGACTACGAAATTGATTCAGCGCTTTTTTAAAAAAATCAACAAATCAAAAATTACGTATAAGTACACAGGTGACGGTTTTGGTATTTTCCCAATTATGTTCAAATTCCATGTTATTGGGGTTAACCATTCGGGCATAACTTTACTATTTAGTATGAAATCCACCAGATTTAAAAATACAACTAAAAAGTGAAAAATAACTTTGTGTGTATATTTTCTTGTTTGGAAGTCGATTGTATTTTTTGTAAAAAAGTTTTTTTTTTTAGTTTAACGTTATTGTCCGTTAAACCGTGAACTCAATTAGTATGTTCATAGTAATAAACATAAAGCCCCCTTCTAAGTTCGCATTTTATAACGGGCGAATCTTACCATCAGGTGAGATGGAGGTCAAACGCATGCCTATCAAAAATAAAAAGAATACGGAACCCGACACGCACTTGGCCGGTTTTTAGCACATAACAGTTTAAAAAACTTTTTTTAAATTGTTTGTGATTTGCACTCCCAAAGTGACCCCCATATTCCAAATTCATTTATTTACGTTACACGTTCGTGTTTGGGTCATAGGTATATGTGTACCAAATTTCAACTCATGCGGTAGAGTAGATTCGGAGTAAATTAGCTATGACTGACGGACGGACAGACAGACAGACGCACGAGTGGTCCTACAAGGGTTCCGTTTTTACATTCAGATGTTCGGACCCTATAAAATCGGTCTACCCGTTTCGGAGGAGTGCAACCACAAACACCATGACACGAGATTTTTATATATTAGACAGAAGATAGATGAAGGCAATATTGAGACATTTGCTTTGGTGTCACCAATGTTAACGAAAGCGTTCATTATTAAGTAAAAACTGTTCCTCACCGATCTCTCGGCCCAGTTCAGGAGTGCCGTGTATGAGTAGATCGCACATGGATGTACTCTCTAGGCACAGTCGGGCGAACGTGGGCGCGTACCTGAAATCAAACGAACATTGTTATATTTATTTTCATCATTCATCAAAACATTTTGTATTACTTAATTCCCTTCCCTCCGGACAGCGAAAGCATATAGACGTGTTGACCTGTAGAATTGTTTTTAAAAAAAATCATATTTAAAAATCTTATCTTTCGACAAATAAAATCAAAATTTAAAATCAGTGAAGTACCAGGCTCACAGAACATAGAAGCGGCTAACGTGCAAACGAGGAGTCGTTGCAAGAGCAAGACAACAACAGATCCCAAGGAAGTTGCCGAGCTACGCAAGCAGCGCGTTCGCTAACCGCGTCGTCGCCTGCCTTGTCGTCATCAGCGCGTCATAGTTTGCGCTTGCCGCAATTTCATGAGCGGAGCGTTTAGGCGGACTGCGGTTGGTTAAAGTTATTTTTCGATCGTCTGAATAACTACACGAACTTGGAAAAGCTTAGCTTAGCTTAGCTGATATTATTGCCGTGCCGTTGTTATGCCGCTGAAAAGGACCCCCCCATCCACAACACAAGGTAAAATGGTATCTGATACAAACCAAAGTTCAGCACCGGTCACCGATACAGACAATGAGACTACCAGTAACATCACTAGCCGACCTCGACCTCGAAAGCGACAATATGATGATGAAGTAACTGTTGCTATGGCGGAAATGAAGAAATCTCTCGAGACTTTTAAACTCCAACAAAACACAATATTGGAAAGCATTAATGGAATTAAGAAGCAAAATAGCGAAATGATTAAATCTATGGAGCTTATATCTGCACAGTATGATGATATGAAAAATAAACTTATCACTATGGAAACTGAGAGGAAAACTCACCTGGCATATATACAAACGCTAGAGACAAAGGTAGAGAACCTCGAAAGATCCCAAAGACAGTCTTCTATTGAGATTAGAAACGTTCCTGTTCAAAAAAATGAAACAAAGGACCACCTGCTTCAGTTAGTTCAAAAAGTTGGATTAGCTACTAAAAATTGTGTCAATGAGACTCATATTCGAGATGTTTTTCGAACGAACGCTGATAAAAAAGGCAGTAGATCTATCATAGTGGATTTTTCTTCAGTCACAATGAAAGAAAAGATCTTAACGGCGGTGAAAACACACAATCGCTCAAACCGCGACAATAAATTGAACACTACCCATTTGCAACTTGGATGCCAGTCTCAGCCTATTTATATTGTAGAATGCCTTACCGATAAAGCAAAAAAATTATTCTACCTAGCTCGTGACTTCAGTAAAAAAAACCAGTACGATTTTTGCTGGACAGCTCATGGAAAGGTTTTTCTTCGCCAGAAGATTGGTGCGGCGTCTCATCGGATTGATAGTGAAATTGATATCGACAAGCTGCAACCTCAAAAGGAGAAATGACTAAGATATATTGTATGGCTCTTATGTTTTTCTTACTGCATGCCTTTAATTTTTAATAACACTTCTTATTTTATTATTGTGTCTGAAACAAAAATCTGCTACTCGTTATCACACACACGCATACATACATACATACCAATAACACTGTTTGAAATTACCTCTGTTACACTTATTACACCTATTTTGCGTTTTTTCCTAATTTGTCTACTTGTAAAAAATATACACATGCGTTACATTCAGATAAGCCTTGTTGAAACTAACCGTAACAATGTTGTTTTTGGATGAAATGATGAGTGACATCGATCTAGCACAAGTATCGGAGTCTATGATCTGTTCTCCCGAATCTTTAAGTGATAATATTAATATAACTCGGTCAGCCTTAACCGTAATGCATTCTAACATCCGTAGTGTGGGTTGTAACTTTGACGCTCTTATTATCCTACTGGACAGAATATCTATCCAGTGTGATGTTCTTGTGCTGACAGAATGTTGGCTAAGTAAAAATACACTTACGCCAGAAATTCCCGGGTACGTCTCATATGCTTCAGACTTCACTAATCAGAATGACGGAGTAATTATTTATGTTAAGTCCGAGATAAAACATTGCATAAAACAGCCGTCATTCACGGGTGCTAATTGCCTTATCCTGCAATACGAATCCGAATATGCTATTGTTGCTCTGTATCGCTCACCGTCCCATCGTAACATAACATCGTTTTGTAATAGCCTTGATCTGTGCCTGGAATCACTCAAGTCAGTGAAGTCAGTAGTTCTGATTGGGGACTTTAATATTAACATCTCTCCAAACAATACTGACGCTAATTCTAGCGTGTACTTAGAACTGTTAGCATATCATGGCTTTCTACCTGCACATACTCTTCCCACGCGTAATGATAGTTGTATTGATCATGTCATATTGAGATCAGATAAACGCGCAGCCACTTATGTTTTAAATTCATTTATAACTGACCATGCACCTCTGGTTTGTTGTTTGGACTGCAAAATAAAAAGAAATACCACTAATACCACATTCCTAAAGATTAATTATCCGGCTCTAATTCTACACCTTTCTGATTTGGATTTTGGTTCTGTATTTAATGCTACAGATGCTAATGCTTCAGCTAACAATCTAATTCAAATACTATCTGAAGCTGTAGCTTTGCACTCCAATCAAATAAAAATTCCTCATCGCAAACGCACTATTAAACCATGGATGACTCCAGGCTTGGTACGGTGTATCAGGCATAGGGACAGACTCCAACTAAAGGCTAATCTTGATGCACAAAACGCTATACTCCAGATCACTTACACTAGGTATCGTAACTTTTGCAACAATCTTTTAAAAAAAATTAAGATTGCTTATGAAAAATCGGAATTTCACAAGAACAAAAAGAATCCAAAGGCTATGTGGAACACCATTAATCAAATCGGTAACCTCAAACAAAGTACTCCCCCTCCCAGAGAATTACTTAATCTCACTCAAGATCCATATGAATCCCTAAATTTAGTTAACGGTTACTTTGCTCGAATCGGTGCTTCACTTGCTGAGACGATAGTAAATGGACAGGGTGTAAACCAGGCATTCTCGTCAACTAACTATACTACATCTCCTCAGTCATCGAGAGATTCCATGGCGTTATTTCCTGCTGATTGCAGTGAGGTTGAAAGGATTGTAATTAATTTAAAAAATCATTCTGCAACTGGTATTGATGGTATACCAACGCTGTTAGTAAAGAGTGCTGTGAAGATTTTGATTCCCCCACTTACATATATGTGTAACCTGTGTCTCACCACGGGCGTCTTTCCGGATGTCCTAAAGAGAGCACTGGTGCACCCTATTTACAAGAATGGAGACCGAGACAGTGTCGGAAACTATAGGCCGATATCCGTGTTGCCTGTTATTTCCAAAGTTTTAGAAAAGCTTCTAAATTCTAGACTCGTTAGTTTTCTTCAGCAAAACAACATCATTGCACATAATCAATTCGGGTTTGTTAAAGGGAAATCTACTGAAGATGCAACTTTGCTTCTTACAGAAACTATCGCTAAAAATCTTGACAGTAATAAAAAAGTTATTGGGATTTTTCTAGACCTTTCAAAGGCCTTCGACACTGTCTCTGTACCATTACTGATTGCTAAAATGGAATCAATTGGTATACGTGGAATTGTCTTAGATATCTTTAGATCTTACCTCTCAAATCGGACTCAGTGTGTTAGACTGGGGATTCACACTAGTTCAGTGGCTACTCTTTCTTATGGTGTTCCTCAAGGCAGTGTCTTAGGGCCTACACTTTTTCTTCTGTATATTAACAGCTTGTGCACAATACAACTGCCTAACTGCAACATTGTGACGTATGCTGATGACACCGCTTTAATCGTACATGGATCTGATTGGAAAGAGGCTCAGAACTGTTCGGAACATGCACTAGGGGTGATAATGTCATGGCTCAATGATAACCTCTTAACCCTAAACGTAGACAAGACTAAATATATTACTTTTTCACATCGCACTCATACGCAGCCATCAACAGAATTCGAAGTTGGAGCACATTCATGTGATCTGCTCAATAACTGTACTTGTCCTAGGCTTACCCGTACTTCTAATATAAAGTATCTGGGTCTCACTATTGACAGCTTACTGAATTGGTCATCTCATATTGCTCAGACTACTGCCAGAATTAGAAAATTAATTCCCGTTTTCAGAAGGCTGAGGAACTCTGCTGATCTTGAAACCCTGTTGTGTGTTTATTATGCCCTTGTCCAGAACTTATCTCACTATTGCATTGTTGTTTGGGGTGGTATTGGCAAAACTGCCCTACTTCCCCTCGAGCGAGCCCAAAGGGCTATCCTAAAGGTGATGCTAGGTAAACCTCGAAGATATAGCACAGATCTATTGTATAATGACTGTTTGGTACTTTCCATCAGGAAGCTCTTTGTGTTGTCTACTATTCTTCGCAAGCATAAAAGTATTACATATACACCGATCTCTAAGCGCAATAGAACAACAGTTTGTTCTACGGTTCCTTTTCGTACAACCATCGCAAGTCACCAGTACTATACTATAAGTAATAAATTGTATAACATTGCAAACCGAGCCAATAACATTTATGAACTTCCTACCAACAAGTGCAAAGAAAAGATACGAAGTTGGCTATTGCAACTAAATTATACACAAATGGAGGAAATTTTATACAGTTAATTCTTTTCACTTACACCACACATCAATTTACTCATCCTCGCAGAGACAATACATACATATACACCGAGTCGTATTCACCCACACACACACACACACACACTTACACACACACACACACACACACACACACACACACCATCCAAAAATGATAACGTACCAATACAATAAAATTGTCTGTTTTATATTTTATTATGTTTAAGTACCCACATTTTATATTACTAAGTTTTTACTTTTTTATTTTTGTTAGTACCTACTTATAAACTAATGTACAGAGTGGAAGGCGCTGACGACTGTGACACAGTTCATACTACTACGGTCGTCGACGTATTCTCTTGTTTACATAATCACCCATTGTTGTTATTATATTTTCCATACACTAAGAGATATTTGTAATACTTAGTTATTCAAATAAACTATTATTATTATTATTATTATAATGTGGAAGCTCCAGGGTAGCCCGCGAAATTCAAATTTTCTTACGTATTTTGCAATTTACAGGTCAGTGTCAGGTTGTATCTTGGTCAAAATTTGATTCGCGGCCGCAGCAAGTATGTATTTATAGAATTTTAATCATATTAAGTAATATTTGCCAGTGAGCAGTGGTGGCCCAGCGGTATTTGGCCGCGACTTACAAGTTGTAGGTCGTGAGTTCAAACCCAGGCAGGCGCTTTACTTTGTGTAAATTATTTCATCACCACTGCTCTCAAAACGATTAAGGAAAACATTGTGAGGAAACCGGCATGTCCTAGAACTAAAAATTCGAAGACATGTGACATCCTATCCGCATTGGCCCGCGTAGTGGATTACGGCCCACACCCTCTCACAGAGAGGAGGCCTATGCCCCAGCAGTGGGGACATTAAAAACGGCTGATGATGAAGTAATATTTATAGAATTATAATCATTAAAGTCATCAATACAACTCTTTCAGTTAGAATTGATGTATTTCATGAAATCATGACATTTGGCATCAATTCTAACTGAGAGAGTTGTATTAATGATTTTAATGACTACAGTTCTGTAAATACGTACTTGCTACGCCCGCGAAACATATTTTGACCAACATACAACCTCATACTGACCTGCAAATTGCAAAAATCGTAAGAAAGTTTGAATTTCGCGGGCTACCCTGGAGCTTCCACCTTAAATGCAATAGGGAATATGCAAGTAATTCAATTTTTTTTAATTTTTTCACTAAACATTGTATTGAATCATAGAAGCAATACGGTGCACTTGTTTGTGTTCGATCGATATTTAAAAAATGCATATGAGGCGCGTTAATCGTAATAAATATTTATATTATCATCATCATTTCAGCCTGCAGACCTCCACTGCCATAGGCCTCCCCAAGTGTCGCCACAGGGTCGTGTGCGTCTCGCATCTAATCCCGCGCCCATCAACAGGCGCACAGATCGATTGTGGGCGCCTTCCAACGTTGCATCTTCCGGTACGCGGTCGCCACTCCAGAACCTTTCAGCCCCATCGATCGTCTGATCGGCGATTCTTTGGACTTAAATGCAAAAGTGTTTTTACTGGCCCATATTCTTTTAGTTGGAGCCACAAGGGATCGACCCGACTTTTTAACATGCTTATATTAACTTGGTATGTATCTATGTAACGGAATCTTAGAACGTGATTGTCACCCACTTCAAAACGTCGGATTGAATTGAAACTTAGCACACTTATCAAGGACCGATGACAATGCATTGTTAGCTAAGTGACGTCATTCTTAATCAAAGATGGTGGACTATTTATTTTTTATGCATTTGAATGCTATGAGTATCAAATTAAAGGGTTCTGTAAGAAGAATACGAAAGATAAAAAATGTGTGTTTTTTAACTACAGAAAATTATTTCATTTAAATTGTTGTGAAACTAATTGAATACTTACTTCTTCCTAATAGCTAGTTTGATATCTTCCGTGTGGTGTAACCGTCCCGCCAGCACAGATTCTAGAGATGTGAGCGCAGATTGGTACCTCTCGTGCGCCATACTCAGTCTTTCTAGGATCTGTAGAAAGATAATTATTATTTAAAACCAAAGAATAGGGAACGTGCACGGCGTAGTTTGTGCCATCTAGTGGAGTAAATTCGAAACTTTGACCCTTTAAAAACTTGTCATTGACATTTCCGTGCCTTTTATGTATACACACACGCATCATGCACACAAGCAGCACGCATAACGTAGACTGCCACCTAGTGAGTGTAATCCGCAACTTTTACTGTATAAATACTTGACATTGACATTTATGTGCCGCCATCTATGTATAGTTCCTGCACGCTCCCTATACAATTATTTTCACATTGACAGCTGTCTTATGGTATGATACTTTTTATCATTGATAGGCTCGCGTTTGAACATTATCTCATCTGATGGTAAGCGATGATGTGGTCGACGATGGAGCATGCTTGCTTAGAACAACAACGTGACCTATTCACTCTTGAATTAAAAGCTCCCAGGTTATAGCTATCAGGAACTCCAGGACTCCAGCAGGGAATTCCACTCTATAGCTGTACGCATAATGAATGGGTTCCCAAAACAATTTTGTGCATGTGGGTGGGATGTCCGCCATGTACAGTCACGAGCAAAAATATATACACATGCAAACTTTACTTGTAAGCTTGAGTATCTTAAAACCGTCCATTTAAGATACTCGAGCTTACAAATCATCCCACTTAAACATAATTGTGTATGTTAGTAGTTATTGAACAAACACACACAATACTTACACACACATACACAACACTAACACACACATACACACACACACACCATCACGCGCACTCATCACACTGGAATCCACACTTACACACGCAGTAAATCCTAGAAACTATAGATTCACATTCCTCTTTTAAATTATCTTTTGTTCCTTTTTATTTTTCTTATAACAAGATCATGTATTTAATTAGGTTCACTACGAACAAGGTGCGATGAAAATGAGTATTTGTGCACGAAGTTTCAGTAGAACACTGTCTCCTAAGGCACAGGTTTCCCCTAGTTTAGGAGGCAGGGTTTCCATCATTCAAGACACCTTTTTATAACCAATTGTTCTTGTAACCCATTTACTACTATTTGTAACAAAGGTATTTAGTATCAATAAAGTTATTATTATTATTATTACAAGTAAAGTTTACATATTTTTGCTCGTGACTGTACCGGTGGCGCATCGCCATACGTCTAGTGGGCAGATGATGGAACGGGCTTGGCGGAATTAAACTATGAATTCCGACGCACACTCCCCAAAATTCAATCGATTGAATCCATGTTCATTTTGAAACATTGAGTTAACTGAAGATGGCTTCCGTACTGTCTAGATTCTAGCGATGAACTGATACACGCTATGCGACTCGGCAAGTGCGTAGGGCAGCCAGTTACGAACATTTTAGCTGGAACTTTCGTTTCACTAGTCTACTAACTACTCGTCAGATGGTTCGCTATGCTCTAGGCACAAAGCAAGCCACCCGTCAATGCGTTTTCCGCCAAAAAGCCTTTAGATGCTACAACTTTTCATTCCACAACTTGACGTTACTGTCACCTGTGCAGATATGAGCCTCGCCAGTCTGTGCGGGGACAGCTGATGTAGAGCAGTGGAGGCCACTCGGCGTCGCCACAGCGGACTCAGCACACAACACGCCTCGTTTTCTTCACCGCCTACTAACCGGAGTCTGAAACAAACAAGATTATTTATTTACATTTTTCTAGCATGATTAATGCATTTCTCATCATCATCTACCTACAGCAGTCCACTTTTCTATCATTGTTAGGGCCGCGCTTAACCACTCATCTGTTGGGCACGCTTGCCTAGAAGTAACCCATTCACTCTCGACTTAAAGACTCCCAGGTTGTAGCTATCAGGAAACAGACTCGGCAGGGAATTCCACTCCTTAGCTGTACGCGCAATGAATATTATGTGCCCAAAACACTGGGACAAACACAGAACAGAAAAAAACAGTAGAAGTCGCAAGTAGGACCCCGAGTTTTGCGGAGTTCCGCATATGTCAGTCTGAGTCTTTAAGTCGAGAGTGAATAGGTTACTTCTAGTCAAGCGTGCTCCGTCTTCGACCACATCATCGCTAACCATCAGGCGAGATAGTGGTCAAACGCGTGCCTATCAACAATAAAAAAAATGTCTGCTTCGCGCACCCACCACGCGCGTCAGTCTTGTTACAACCGTCACGGTGACGAAAACTTGAAAAAAAAAAATACAAAAATGTCCTATTGTGCTGTTTTAGAATGTAAACACAATAGCAGAACCTAAAATTTATCAAATGGTTGAATATCATACCGTCGATTAGTCCTAATTTATTTTATTTCGATTAAAATTTGAAAGACAATATTTCATTAAACAAGACAAGTAAATGTTGACTTTATGTTTTACAAGTTAAGGTCTACTTTCTTTTAAACTCAAACACATTATTCGCGAAGATTCCTACTATGCACAGTCATGTCAAAGTCAGCTACTCTAATACAGTACTAATGACCTCGTTACGGAAATATCAATCTTATCGTTAACACAATACAGCTTTAAATTGAATGTATTTAATATGTATAGTGACATCTAGCGACGGGTAGCGTAACTTGTTCATTAAACTATTTCGTGTGCTCATTAAACGGAAAAGGTAATAAATACTTAAAAAGAGTAGACAATAAACGACTCTATGCTCATAAAACTGTGGTTTATTTTCAAATAGCGACGACTGACATATTTCCTACTTCCTTTCAATAATAAATTATCAATCACACCAAGGATTTCTCAGTGTTACGAAATACAAGTAACCTGTATATGTGTGAGTTTGGGTACGCTGGTTCCGATACTAATGAAGCGCTATGCGATTTCTACTGTTTTTTCTGTTCTGTGGGGACAAAGGCCATTTCAACGCCGAAATCTGGTGTTAGACGAATGGATAGAATGAAAAATCACCATCACCTGTTTATTTTTAGGGCTCCGTACCAAAATGGTAAAAAGGAACACTTATTGTGCGACTCAGTCTGTCTGTCCGTCTGTCACAGCTGGATATCTCAAGAACTACTAAACTATGATTCAGATAAATTTGCAATAAACTACATTGACCTTTCCCTAATAACTCTTCGTAGGTACCTGAACAATTAAATATACTTAAATCGTTTTTCATTATTAGACAATGTTAAGGATCACGAGAGATGTTGATTCGGGACAGCTTTGAGTCATTAATTCCGTTTTTCAAATTAAAAATGTCAAATAAATGTAGGTGGTTCAATGACCGTTATTGCACGTTTATTTGGAACGCCCTATAATGCTATCAACTTGAAATTTGGAATAGTTTTAGATGACGTTTGCACAAATATTTTAATTCTAAAATTCGAAGGGGGGCTACTAGGGTATGTGGAGTATCATAATTATGAAAGAGCGCCGTTTGCACATTCTCAATTTTTATTTTTAAGGAACAAGATACCGCAAACTTCGCGAAAAGGTTACAACTAATGCCACTAACAAAATTATGATAGTCATTAATCTCGCTAATGGTCGGTTACAGAACTTGTCATTTTTGAGCGCGCAATGTATTGTAAAGTAGGTAAGTAGTATTACTTACCTACTTTTGCACCGTGTTCGAAGCGCTGTTGTCAGCAATACAAGACGGGCCCGTAATGGCCGATGCCTGCCCATGGATCGTTGATAAATTCAAAACAGAGTTACCGCGCCCATGGGCACTCAGGGTAGGGAAGGAACCGGGGTGGGTTTTAGTCAGTAGGAGTCTGACACACCCTCCCGATCCACCTAGAGCGAGAGAAGTCATAGGATGATTTACCACCCTCAAAAAAAAAGGTGGTCCAGAATCGTGTACTGAATCACTGGTACACGTGCGTGCGTTTATGTGCCTTACACGGTGTATATTAATATTATAAAGCAGAATAGTTTGTTTGAACGCGCTAATCTCTGGAACTGCCAGACGAATTTATAAAATTCTTTTTGTATATGATAACCACTTTCATGAGGAAGGCTACCTGGCATTACGCTGCGACCCACGGGAGCAGAACAGTAACCAAACACGAGGGTAGAACCGTGGGGGACAGCTAGTATGAAGATAAATGGGTATTACTGACTTGTGCAGCAACCTCCTCAGCGACTCCAGCAGACTGCTGAGCAGCGGGAAGTTGGCGCACGGAGACAGGTCCACCTGTCGCGCCACCGACAGCAGCTGGCGCATCGCCTCGCTGGCCGGCCGACCGCCCAGCTCCTGGCGGCACGACGACTCCAGGGACTCTAAACATCTGGAGGGCAAAACACATCAATATTTATTTCTTTATTTAAGGACAACAAACAAAGCATATAACAAAAATACGGAGGAGCATACACTGTAGCATACCGGAGCATACGGTGGAAGCAGCCTGCAGGACCCCGGGGAGGCGGCGGTAGCCACCTGAGCGCGGGCCTGAGCCAGGACATGCTACGGGACGAGAGGGAATGGAAAGCAGTTGCCTCCGCATGCGAGGCAGTAAAGCTCACGAAGGAGGCGGAACCCGAAACGGAGACTCAACGGAGACGCCCTCACGCCCCCAACAGCCGCTGCAGCAGACGCCCTGGGCGTCGGAAGTCGCAAGCCGATCTTCGGCCACCGTAGGCGCGGGCCTGCGGACGGCTCGCAGTGGATAGCTCGCCTTCCGATCAGCACCAGGCCCGAGAGTCGACGGCGCGTAGTGGTTCACGCGCGACGAGCAAGAGATGACGGGCCCCGTTAGTGGCAATGCCTGCTTGGAGTCGCGGATAAATTCGAAAAAGGGTCGCCACCGGGTTACCGCGGCCTTAGCACAGGCAACGAAAGGTTGCCTGTGCTAAGGCCGCGGTAACCCGGTAATACGGGCGGGTTTTAGTCTGATACGCCCTCCCTCTCCACCCAGAGCGGGAGAAGACATTGGATGATTTCAAATTCTCCACAAAAAAAAAAAAACAGGTATCGCGACAGGCCCCACCGCGGCGCATGATTCTCTCTCTCAAACACTCTGCGAGTAATTTCGCACAATGATTAGTTACTAACTAATTATGATGTCTAGGAATTTGTACTTATTATTTTCGAGTAAATATGTTGAAAAACGTCGTTTGCAAACACGTAAGCAATTATCATTCTCACGGCCTTGCAACTTTTTTATTTTTCAATCATGTAAAAATCAATGAGCCTAGTCTCCAGTTTAACGGGATACAGCTGAATACCAGTGATTAACATAAAGCGACTGTCTGTCTGACCTCCACAACCTAGTAATAGGCTAGTTTCCTAAAAAAATCTAACTAGTGTGTCAGTTAGATAACCAAAAAATATTGGACAAGTATTTTCTCTTTTGTCACGTAAACCACAAACCGGCCAAGTGCGTGTCGGACTTCGCTCATTTAGGTTCCGTACCAAATGAGGGAATTTAAAAGAAGAAAATAACTATCAAAATATATTGGTATTTGTTAGTAAAATATACGTAATAATAAACATTGGTGCGGATTCTCTTGTTTAATATCTAAACTAAAATTAGAGAATTGCTATCTTTTACTAAAAGACTGTGCGAGAAAAGGACGGCTATAGCTATGAACTAAGTTAGAGATGTCAAACTAGTTTACGCCATGCGCTTCGCCGTGTTTTTACCGACTTTCGAAAAAGGAGGAGGTTCTATGTTCGACTGTATGTATGTTTTTTTTTTTTTACGTATGTCCGCGCATTTCTCCGTCAGTTGTGGACCGATTTTCAAAATTCTTTTTTTATCCGAAAGAATATACTCCCGAGGTGGTCCCATATAAATTTTATTTAAATTGCTTTAGCGCTTTTTGAGAAACTGAACAAAAACGAAAAATACACAGATCTTGATGACGTTTCTGTGTACACCAAATGTTTAAATTCCACGTTCCGTGTTATTGGGGTTTTTAGTTCTGGGGTATAACAACTAAAAAGCGAAAAATAAAAACTTTTTTACAAAAAAAACAACCGACTTCCAAAAAAAAATACACTAAAAATTTAAAAATAACTTTAATTTCGGAAGTCGGTGTCAAATATTGAAGAAATAAAATACAAACACCGACTGCCGAAATTAAAGTTAGTTTTTAAATTTTTTGTGTATTATTTTTTGGAAGTCGGTTATTTTTTTTGTAAAAAAGTTTTTTAGACATGTTTTTACGTGTACCCTTAATTTGTATGGAAATATTAGTTCAAACTAAATTTGACAGCACTAATTTACGTCCGTCTCTTTCTTGTTTTATTAGAGAGAAAAAGATAGCAATAGCCTAAATTAAGTTTAGTTTGTGCTCAACAGAATCAACACCATATCACCAAATTACAAGTTCATAGGTCAATGGGAAGTTAAAAATTCTTCGCCACAAAATCTTGTGACAGACGACGGACAGAAGGACACGTGAGTGACAGCAATAGGGGTATATATACGGAACCTTAAAAAACTTAAAAAAACAACAACCAACTTCTAAAAAAGAAAATAAACTAAAAATTAAATAATAACTTTAATTTTGGAAGTCGGCAAAGTTATTATTTAGTTATTTTTTAATTTTTAGTGTATTTTCTTTTTTGGAAGTCGATTGTTTTTTTTTGTAAAAAATTTTTTTTTTTTAGTTTTCAATTGTTACACCCCAGAACTAAAAACCCCAATAACATGGAACGTGGCATTTAAACATAGTCGTAATTAGAGAAAACCAAAACGTCATCTATGTAACATATTTTTAGTTTTGGTTCAGTTTTTCAAAAAGCGCTAAAGCAATTTCGATAAAATATATATGAGACCACCTCGGGAGTATATTCTTTCGGATAAAAAAGAATTTTGAAAATCAGTCCATAACTGACAGAAAAATCGGAAGTCGAACATAGAACTTCCTCCTTTTTCAAAGTCGATTAAAATGAGGACGATATTTGTTGAATTTTCCACGTTGAAATTTCGCGTGACTTTACCCCTCGATACACTTTGTACCGTTTAGTGACGTAACAAGCCCCCACTCCTGAACTTTGATGCGTTTTATCTTTGCCAGTTTTTGTTGATTCGGTAAAGCAAAATATACATATCCAATATTTTTTTTATAATCTATCTTACGGACTAAATAGAATTATTATTTTTATGCCCAGAAAACATCCATAATGGATAACACGATACTCCTTGATTTCTGGCTTCTGACTACCCGTAACGACTGTCAAAGATCTTCAAATGACAGCCGGACCCAACAGCTTAACGTGCTTGCCAAGACACGGAGGATTCTCCGCCCATCCACGCACCAACCTCGGCAAGCGGTGCTTAACTTCAAAGATTGGATGTGACTTACCTCTGCAACGTCCCGAAGTATGTGTCCTTGAGGCAATCCACAAATTTCGCTAACTTTAAACTTATCTTCTGACTCAGTTTGGCGAAAACTGAAACAATAAGATTTAAATTATGAAATATCTAAACATTTTAATTTTATTGTCGTTATTAAAAGTATTGTTTTATCTCAAATAAGTGTAGTCTCTCCTATGTTTATTTTTGTACAACTATTTCATATTACATAAGCATTTCGTCCGCGACTTCGCCCGCGTGGATTTCGAAAAGGAATAATGTAGCTTTCTACTGGTAAAAGAATTTTCAAAATCGGTTCAGTAGTTCCAGAGATTACTCCCTACAAACAGACTCACAAACTTCACCTCTTTATAATATTAATGTAGATAACAAATACCACTAAAAATAAAGGGTTTTTTGAAAACAGCATTAAAATTGGTTATTGATAAATGATGTTTATTCAGTAAATAGGTTACAAGGAACACTTTTACACGTCAATGTTTTTTGTCAGTTTAAGCTAGATGAGGCCGGTGTTTCCTAGCTGACTGCCCTGAGAAGAAACACAGAAACAAACTCAGAATTCAAAGTCTCTTTTAAAGTGTTCTAATCCATACAATATGTACTGGTCAAATCATATGAGAACCATGCACGTTAATATCTGAGATGAGCTTTTGAGGAAAGCACCACGCAGCTTTGAGTGGACCTGTCCATACAGTGCAAGCATTTGTCAGTTATCGTGATAGAGCTCAACGAACCGACGAAGAATACCAAAGTAAGGACATTTGGGTAGGCCACAAAAGTACTCAAACTGCCAAAAAATCTTGAAATCTACGTAAATATAACGACCTACATAGTTCTCACATTCACAATATGCTGAGGATCATGTAGATTTATTAAATCAACCAGCAATTAGCATTTGAAATATTGGCATAAGAAAGAGTGGGGGCGTGGTGGGGGACATCTCGCTATCTCTTTGTAAAAAGGATCAAAGGAAACCTTGTGGTATAACTTCGCTTCTGTCTGTCTGCCAGATCTGCTTATTACAGCAATTACTCCATCTATCGATTTTTGTTTTTTGCCCCTCTCATAAGGCTGGTTCAGTGTTTATGCTTGAGTTTGTCTGTCTTTGATGGCACAATGTAGTGTGCTAGCCAACAAGTGGCGGATAACTTCATTTTATGATAAAATTTTGGACTATACATTTTTATTTTCTGTGTTGGTATATGTTATGTTAATTACTGCATACAATTATATAAATTCAAGTTCTTCAAATTTAACAGACAGATGTGTTGCTGGGGAGTTTGTTGCGCAACTTCTCCCCAGCTAACACTAGGAAGCGGTGACGGGCGGGCGTTTTAAGGGGACTGTAGAACTTTGGCAATCAAAAAACCAGCCAGCCTAGTTTGAATAAATGACTTGATTTTGAGATTGGTTTCAGCTGGGTACGTGGGTTGCTTGTTAGGGCTCTGTACTCGAAGGGCCCAAACGGAGCCCTATTGCTGTCACTCACGTGTCCGTCTGTCACAAGACCTATGAACTTGAAATTTGGCGATAATGTTATTACGTATATTTTACAAAAAAAAAACCAATATATTGATAAATCAGATTTTATCTTTGATAATTCCCTCATTTAGTACGGAACCCTAAATGTGCGTAGTCCGACACGCACTTGGCTAGTTTTTTTAATCTTTTTGTTACTTCCAATCAATCTGCCTCACTTTTTCCTAGCTATGTTGGGGTCTGCTTTAAGTATAACCGGATGCCTGTCTGACCTCCACAATCCAGTAACCGGGTACCTTCTCTCTCCCTCTCTGTTGACATATGTTAGTTATTCCTAGTTAAACAAGTTACCTGTTTGCTGCACATCCAAGGACGCTTGCTTGATGGATATGTTAACACTGTTGGTGCAGGTGGTGGCACTGCCACTGCTGAGCAGCTGACTGTTCCAGCTCCCTCTGGCGGTGGAGAGGGAGAACATCTCGGATTCATTCTCCACGCGAATGTTGTTGAACTGGGGGGAGTCTTCGTCTGGAGGTGGAGGGGACTGGAATAAGAAAAATACTTGAAAATTGAGTGTTAAAAAAAACTGGTGGTATGGTGTGTGGCTGCGGCGCTATTACTAAGACTCCGCTGTCCGTCCGTCTGTCTGTCTGTCACCAGGCTGTATCTCATGAACCGTGATAGTTAAACAGTTGAAATTTTCACAGACGATGTATTTCTATTGCCGCTATAACAACAAAGACTAAAAAACAGTTTAAAATAAATATTTAAGGGGCTCCCATACATGCATATTTTTTTTTGCCGTTTTTATAGGTAGGTACGGAACTCTTCGTGCGCGAGCCCGACTCGCACTTGGCCGGTTTTTTTTTTATTGATTGGCTAACGCTTGGCCACAAAGCAATGATGTGGTCGAAGATGGAGTACGCTTGCCTAAAAATAACCTATTCACCCTTGACTTAAGGTGGAAGCTCCAGGGTAGCCCGCGAAATTCAAATTTTCTTACGTTTTTTGCAATTTGCAGGTCAGTGGTTGTATCTTGGTCAAAAAAAAATACATACTTGCTACAGCCGCGAATCAAATTTTGACCAAGATACAACCTGACACTGACCTGCAAATTGCAAAAAACGTAAGAAAATTTGAATTTCGCGAGCTACCTTGCAGCATTCACTTTAGACTCCCCACAGTTGTAGCTATTAGGAAGCACAAACTAGTTCTAGCTATTACGGCGCGAACATAGCTCCCGCGACTTCCTTGTTTATTAGTTGTGCAGGTGCTTTACTTCATGTAAATTATTTCATCACCACTGCTCTCAAAACGGTGAAGGAAAACATCGTGAGGAAACCGGCATGTCCTAGAACCAAAAACTTGAAGACATGTGACATCCAACCCACATTGGGCCCGCGTGGTGGATTACGGCCCACACCCTCTCACAGAGAGGAAGCCTGTACCCCAGCAGTGTTCCATCTTCGACCACATCATCGCTTACCATTAGGTGAGATAGGGGACAAACCCGAGCCTATCAGTGTTAAAGAAATAGTAATTTATGATACTGTCACATAACAAAGGTAACGTTAATATAATATAAATGTGAGTTTATATATAGGGTGACTGGTAATTAGTGACCGATACTTAAACACGTGATTGTACTCATGATAACAAACAACTCTCCTAAAGAAACTCTTTTTTTATACGTATTCACTTTTTCACAATAACAAGTTTAAAATTCGCGCGAGTGACCGCCGCGATCAGCTGTTAGACGCGGTCTCGTATCTTACAGAGCACGGCCGGAAAAGTTTCTTTGGGAAAGTTGTTTATAGCTTGAGTACAATCACGTGTTTAAGTATCGGTCACTAATTACCAGTCACCCTATATAACTAAGCCGCAGACAAAGTTTATAATAGTATCAATCACACGAATGTTTTAATACCTAATTATGTGCAGTTCATACACTATTTTATCTAATTCTAGCGATCCGCCCGCTCCGGCACAAATTATACACACAGACCTTCCTCGTTTATTGCTCTTTCTATTAGTGAAAACCGCATTAATATCCGTTGCGTGGTTTAGGAGGAGTTAGCGGAGAAACGGACAGACGCGGAGAGCGACTTAAACTATGTAGAGTTCATCAAAAACACCATTTAAATATCATACATAAAGCAGCCCCGAAACGATTAATTGCGATTGTCAATGTGCTACGTTATTGACAATTACAATTGAAGGTGCCATTGATGCACTTCAATTGCAATTGTCAATTGTTTGCGCTAACTCTAGACGATACCGATAAATATTTCCGGTCCTTGATATTACGTGGGGTATCCGCCATCCTTGTTTTCTCTGCTGTCAGACGCGCGAATGACGGAAACGATTGTCAATGACTCAGTTAAACGATCAATTGGTAGTTTCTATGGCTCTGTCAATGAGCATCAATCAAATTTTTCATCAATTGTTTTCAATCACGTAACTGCGATTGGCAATCCCTTCAATTGTTCTCGTAAACGGTCAATCGCAATTAAACGTGTCGGGGCCGCTTAAGACCCGAAACCCTACATTATTGCTAAACGCCACAGGCTATTATTTAAACCGAAAAAATATAGTTTTTGCGAAATTGAGCTTGACAGCAAAGCTGCTGCTAAAAGTTACTTATTAAAAAAAAAATAGGTTTCAGGGTGCCGTACCCGAAGGGTTCAAACGGAGCCCTATTGCTGTCACTCACGTGTCCTTATTCTGTCCCTCGGCGTCGTCTGTCACACAGGTTTTACAGCCAAACGGTTGGAGCTACAGTCTTCAAATTCTCACAGTTTAAGCATCTTGTTGATCTCAGCCATACATCATTTCAGCCGAAAGACGTCCTCTGCTGAACATAGGCTTCCCCCAAGTGTCGCGACAATGACCGATCCTGTGCGTCTCGCATCCATCGGCTACCCGCGACTCTCACCAGGTCATTGGTATCGCTACTACAGAACTTTTCGGCCCCATCGACCGTCTGTTCTGCGAGCGATGCCCAAAGCCATACAAATTGTCAAAAATTGGTACGGAACAATAAATGTGCGAGGTCCACCACGACACATTTTTCTCACCTTAGCCTTAGAACCATAGGAGTCTGCGAAGCTCTCATCACTGGTCCTGATGATCTCGTAGTCGTCGAAGTTGTAGCTGTCGTAGGACACGGCCTCCTCGCCGTCGGAGGGCAGCTCGGGCGTCGGGCGCGGCGGGAGGCCGTCGGGGCTGCGGGAGCGGGACGACGAGTAGAAGATGGAGTTGGACACTATGAAGCGCGGGTCTTGGTGCCACGGGAGATCTGGGGACCAAAACTACATACTTAACACACTGTTCTTAGCGTCACCTGTAACTAATAATAATAAAACTTTATTGCAGACCATAAAAGATCCATAATCACATAATTTCTAAAAAAAAAGTACAAAAAAAAATACTATTCAATTAATGCATGAAGTTTAAAATAAGTAATAATTCACAAACACAAAACACACGCAAACACAACACAAAACAAAAACAAACACATCTTAGAAGTTAAAGCTGAAATTTTAATACAAATTTAGTTTGGATGACAATGCATAGTTAGCTAAGTGACGTCATTCTAAATCCAATATGGCGGACTAGAAATTTTGTATGCATTCCTATGATAATTATGGGTATGTATCAAATGTAAGTTTGCTGAACAAAAACACGAAAAACAAAAAATAAATTGTGATTGTTTAGTTTTTTTTTTACTTCTTATAGAAAATTATTAATGGTTTTGATGAACTTTTGAATCCAAAATTATATAATCTAATCAATAAATATATTTTCCTAACTAGCCTATCTACTCGTAATATCCCTCTGCAAGACAAAAGCCGGCCTCCTCCTATTCAACCCAATTCTATTTTCTGCTCGTGTGAGACAGTCCTGTCGGTAGAAGTCGAGCTCTTCCAACCAATTACGCTTCTATTGCTATATTATTATATCTTGAATAGGATTCAATCGGTGGTTCTTATAAATCAAATCTTTTCTGATCGACAGAACCAAGAGACGTTGAGCACCCTATTCAACGTCGGTTTGTTTTGTCCAAGCGTCGACAGTAGCGCTGATTCCCTTGTTCAGTCTTAATTTAATTTAGGATATTCCCATCTTTTTATTCTCTCTCTGACGTTAAGACGGAAGGGTCCGGGACGTCCAGGCGAAGAGATGCTGAACGTCAAAACGAAAGTGTGCGAGACGTCAAGATGAAGAGGTGCTGTACGTCATGACGAAGGGGTGCGGAACGTCAAGACAAAGGGGTCCGGAACGTCAAGACGAAGAGTTGCGGAACTTCAAGACGAAGGGTTGCGGGACTTCAAGACGTAGAGGTGCGGGACGTCAAGATGTAGGGGTTCAGGACGTCAAAACGAAGGGATGTGGTACGTTAAGACGAAGAGGTGCAGGACGTTAAGACGAAGGGATGCAGGATGTCAAGACGAAGGGGTGCAGGACGACAAGACGAAGGGGTGCAAGACGACAAGACGAAGGGGTACAGGACGACAAGACGAAGGGGTGCACGACGTCAAGACGAAGGGGTGCAAGACGTCAAGACGAAGGGGTGTAGGATGTCAAGACGAAGGGGTGCAAGACGACAAAACAAAGGGGTGCAGGACGTCAAGACGAAGGGGTGCACGACGTCAAGACGAAGGGGTGCAGGACGTTAAAACGAAGGGATGCGGTACATTAAGACGAAGGGGTGCAAGACGTCAAGACGAAGGGGTGCAGGATGTCAAGACGAAGGGGTGCAAGACGACAAAACAAAGGGGTGCAGGACGTCAAGGCGAAGAGGTGCAGGACGACCAGACGAAGGGGTGCGGAACTACGGGACGTCAAGACGAACGGGTGCGGAACGTCAAGATGAAGGGGTGCGGGACGCCAAGACAAAGGGGTGCGGGACGACAAGACAAAGGGTTGCGGGACTTCAAGATGAAGAGATGCAGGACGTCAAGATGAAGGGATGCGGGACATCAAGACGAAGGGATGCGGAACGTCAAGACGAAGGGATACGTGTGAATATTGTGAGATTTTTATGTATTTGTTAAGATCATGATTAACAAACAGTAATCACCATCGACACTCCAGTCCATATGATTAACTTCGGCCTTCATCTCCTCCAACACTTCCTGCATGATCCTCAACAACTCTCGCTTCTTGTCGCCTTGTGAGAACTTCTCGTTTATAGTCTGCAAAACAATGAGCAATGTTTTTGTCAATTTAAAAAATAAAAATCTTATATTTCTAACAAATTTCATAGTTGATTAGTATACACACAACTTAAAAACTAGTGTTAGTACATAAAACTACCAGAAAACAATTCTATTGCTATTTTAATACAGACTTCACTTAAAGCTGCAAAAATAAAAACACATTTGATAGTTTTTACTAAGTTGACTTGAGCTTCTGATATGAAAGATTTGAGGCTGACGTGTAGCGATTTAATTTAACTTCTTATAGTTAATTCATGGAACTCATCCTGGACAACCATCTTTCATTTCAAAACATTCTGACCTAATACTAAATTCGTCTGCGAACATTATAAATGTGAAAATTTGTGAGGAAGTATGTTTGTTACTCTTTCACGCAATAACTACTAAACGGATTTTGATGAAACTTTACAGTAATATAGCTTATACATCAGAATAACATATAGGATATGATTTATAATGGGAGAAATTACTGATTCGAAGCTAGTGGCCAGTAAAATTAATTGATCTGCCCAGCTTTTTCGAACTATGTTGAGCGGCTTGGGCCAGAGTGTCAGTAGGACCTATTGGTTAGACTGGTTTACTGCATCATTACTCGTAACGACCTTTGTTCTTGGTATAGAGTCGGGCACCTGATAGCGACTGGTCGCAAAACAAATACCACAAACTGCAGCAGACTGTTTGAAAAGCAAGGAACATTGGAATATTTAAGTTGGTTTTGGCAGTCAATTTTTTTTTAATTTTCATGGTTTTTGTGTTTAAATACCTCCATTCCACATGTTGCAGGAATGTATAGGAGTCCAGCTTTAATGTGTGTTAAAACTTGTGTGACCCACCTCATACAGCTGCTGTTCCTGCCTGGCCACGTACTGGATCTTCTTGGGCACCACCTGCAGCTCGCGCGCCATGTCGAACGACGCCAGGATGAACTGCTGCAGCAGCTTCACGTGCACCTGGAATGGTATGACTTTGAACCACTGCCTCGTTGGTCTCGTATCCTTGTTGGGTTCAATTCCCGGGTTGGGCAAAAAGTGAGATTTGGTTTTTCCATTAGGAATTACTCAGTAGTAGCCCGGAGTTGTTGAGCAGTGGTGGCCCCGTGGTAACGGCCGCGACTTACAAGTTGTAGGTCGTGAGTTCAAACCCAACCAGGCGCTTTACTTTGTGTAAATTATTCCATCACCACTGCTCTCAAAACAGTGGAGGAAAACAGCGTGAGGAAGTCAGAATGTCCTAGCACCAAAAAATCGAAGACATGTGACATCCACCAACCCGCATTAGCCCTCGCCCTCTCACAGAGAGGAGGCCTGTGCACCAGCATTGGGGACATTAAAATGCTGATGATGATTATGACGGACCTGACGGATATTTTGTCTAAAGGCTCAGAGCCTTTAGACAAAATACTTTTCTGTTAACGTTAACGCTAACGCTTCTTGCAAAATGTATGGCAAAGACATTACTGTGAGTGAGTCACGTGACAGTTCTCTGTCTAACGCTTCGTGCAAAACGTCGTTGCCATATATTTTGTACGAAGCGTCAGCGTTAACGTTTACAGAAATGTATTTTGGCTAAGGGGGCTGGAGTTCGAAAATTGGATGTGACATCCCAGTGCCTCGAAAAGCACGTGTCTGTGTTGGTCCTGCGCTTGATCTCTCCCCGCGAGTGTCGGCTCACCGACGCATGCAACTATGGATTGAAGGAACAGAGAGTGCATCTCCGTTTGCGCACACACTTGTGCACTATAATATCACCTGCATACTTGGCTAGTTTCCGTTAAGATAGGCCTATCCTACTAGTACTATACAGCATGTAACAAAAACCCTGTCCGATTCAATAAAGACGTATTCCTAGTTTAACATAAGTACTAGAAAAAGTTGTAAAAAAATGTAACTCATAAAAACCAAAAGTTATAGATTTTTTATTTTTATAAAATATGCGACATTTAACACTAAATATGTCAAATTTTCATAAATTGACAACACTCCACCGGACGGCGAAATCTTTTCATTTTTACCTATTTTTATTTCAAACGATACCGCCTTGGCCTACCCGCGCTGTAGGCACTCTGTCTCGCTCAGGCGGCGTTTTTTAAACGAAACAGTAGGTGAACTTTGTCGAGCGCTCAGTGTTGCCTCTGATAAGTTTTTTTTTTATAAAATAATTATTTTCTTTGGGGAAGAATAATTATCTCGTATCCATTAAATGATTACGTATATGTGTACGTAGTACGATGCCAAGTAATATCTTTTAGGATCGGACAGGATTTTTGTTACATGCTGTATATGTGAAAGTTTGTAAGGATGTATGTTTGTTACTCTTTCACGCAAAAACTACTGAACGGATTTTGATGAAATTTTACAGTAATATCTATAAGTACTAAGTTTGAGAGGTTGTATAGGGGGTAATGTCTGGATCTACTAAACCGATTTTGAAAATTCTTTCACCAATAGAAAGCCACGTTATTAGTGAGTGCCATAGGCTATACATTTTTGAAATCCACGCGGACGAAGTGATACACCAGAATAACACATAGTCTATAATTTATAATGCGGGGAAGTACTAATCGCACGCGGGCGAAGCCGCTAGCGGTAGCTATGTTTTCGGAGAAAACAAGCGTCAAATCATCATCATCATCATCATCATTTCAGCCGAAAGACGTCCACTGCTGGACATAGGCCTCCCCAAGTGTCGCGACAATGATCGGTCCTGTGCATCTCGCATCCATCGGCTACCCGCGACCTTCACCAGGTCATCGGTCCACCTTGAGGGAGGCCTTCCAACACTGGGTCTTCCGGCACGCGGTCGCCATTCCAGAATTTTCCGGCCCCATCGACCATCTGTTCTGCGAGCAATGTGCCCTGCCCACTACCACTTCAGTTTGGCGATTCTTCGGGCTATGTCGGTAACCTTAGTTCTCTTGCGGATATCATAATTTCTGCGGCGTCAAATAATTAGTGAAATTTCAAAACCAACCTCACTCAGCTTCGTAGAGTACTCCAACAGGTAGGTCATGAGGCTATCGGCCGCAAACTTCACGACGGAGCCCAGCAGCCCCGCGCGAGTCTTAACACTCCCGCCGTCCTTACCGCCCGCCTCGCTGGCGGCGAGCGTCGCGGGCGGCGGGGGGGCGGCAGTGCGCAGGAGCTCGACGTCCTCCAGAAGGACGCACTGACTTTTAACGTGGTGTTTTTGGGGAGGTGGTGCTGAAATTAAGAATTTTGACTTGGTTATTTTTTAACACCCGACGCAAAAAAAAATTATAATTATGACCGATATGTGTGTGTATGTATCTATCTGTGGCACTGTAGCTCTTAAACGGGTAAACCGATTTGAATGTTTTTTTTTTATTTGAAAACAGGTTTTCTAGTGATGGTGCTTAGATATGTTTTATCAAAATCGGTTCAGCCGTTTCAAAGTCATCAGCTCTTTTGTGTTTTTTAAATGTTCGCTTTTCTTGAGTTGGGTTTTTTTTTAATTTAATTGGTGTCTTGTTATTATAGTTAGATTGGAACTAATTTTGTTTAAATTAAATTTAGAATCATCAATACGACAAAGAAGAATATTTAAATCTATTGACCTACAACTAAATGGTAATGAATTAATGAATGGAGATTGCCCTGTGCGATAAGACCGCCTATTGTAAATTTGTTTTGTATTTTTTTGTCTTGTCCTCAATATGAGGTATACAATAATAGTAGATTGTGCACCAAGGGGGTAACGCAGTGTCTTACATCACGGGCAGCATATTAATCCCCAAGCATAACGAGGGATTCAATTAACTCCCGAGCGAAGCGAGGAGGTTATGCAGAGTCCTGAGTAAAGCGAGGGGCCCAAAACGAAGACAGCTTTATCCCAGAGGAGCATACTCTTCTTTTCGCACCTTCTATAAAAAGCCAACACTACTGAGCCCTGGCTTTTTATTGTGCTGTGAATTTCCGTTGAAAATCACAGCAAACACCGTCTTTTGTTTCATATTATTTAAAATCGCGCGCTTTTTGTTTTTTAGTTCCGCATATGGTGGCCAGTTCGATTTTCGAACAAACTTCTTTTGTAAAGCCATATGGGTATTTTTTTACATAGAGTTTTCCACGAATTTGAACTTCCAAATTCAAATAACTTTACTCCCTAGGGAGTTTCATACAACTTTAACTTCCTTGGAAGGTATTGCTTTACTTTACGTTGAGATTGCATGATGTGTCGGACATTGTCGAGCAGGTAGTGTTAAAAGTATATAAGAAATAAATTAATGAAAGGCGGAACTAAAATAAATAATTTAAATAATAACGGTGGCGTTCGTTGTCGTTAACTACGTCATAATATTTAATTATTATTAGTGCGGTCTGCTAGGTTTCAAACACACCCCGACCCTGACAGGTAACGGTACCTGTCAGGGTCGGGGTGTGTTTGAAAGATTCATCTAGCCCTGGCGCAGGCAACTGAAGGAACAGGAGTGGGTTTTTTTTTTATGTTTGATAGGCTCGCGTTTGACCACTATCTCACCTGATGGTAAGCGATGATGTGGTCGAAGATGGAGCACGCTTGCCTAGAAGTAACCTATTCACTCTTGACTTGGGTTTTAGTCAATAAGAGTCTGACACAACCTCCCGTTGCACCTAGTGCGGGAGAAGTTGTTTGATAACTTCCCACCTAAACCAAAAAATGTTCCAACTACTCACACATCATCTCCCACTGCTCCATCAGATCGTTCATGAAGGCGGTTTGCTCTTGAAACAGTCTTTTGTCCTCTCCTTTGTGTTTCTGTGGATCTTGGCTTTGTCTGGAACTGAATTAAACAATGTTTAACTTAATGCAAGGTCGGGAAATTTCGATTCGGATTTGTGCCTTTTTAATGGCAATTGGATGGCCTTTCATACCTATAAAGTAATACTGGTCTAATTCTGTTCTGTCAATGGCAATATAGCTTCGCTTTACAATTCACATAATATGCATAGTCTAAATAACATTTCAATGTTCCCGCTGCTAGAACACAGGCCTCCTCTCCGTGAGGGTGTGGGTCGTAATACATAATGTATACCGTAATAATAATTTATACAAAGTAAAGTGCCCTGCCTGAGTTCCTACCCACAACCTACAACTTGTAAGCCGTAACCACTGGACTACTACTGCCTTTCATTCTTGACTAACAGTTATTCATTTGACCATTGCTCAAGCTAACTATCCATTGAACAACGTATTATTTTTTACGATTGGTTGACTTAACCACGGATCCTATTAGCTTTTTTTCTCCTGTATCGTGGGTACATTTGCAAACATAGAATCTCACACACACTAACACCCTGACACTATATGTAGGCCGTATAAATCTTTGTTTCGTGCGGGAATCGAACCTGCGATACGCAGCACAGCAGCCGATCGTTCAGCCACTGCGCCAACGTCTCAATTGAAAAGGTCGAACTAACCTGAATATCCACTTCAAAGCGTCCACATTGATCCTCTTCTCGGTCCTTCTGGTCTCCTCTGTGGCTTCTTCTGTTCGGTTCATGTCTTCGCTGTTGGAGAAGAGAACGAACAGCACCTGTGAGTTGGGGTTGATCTCCTTTATTTGATGGAGATCGAGGCAGTTCTGTGAAATAAATACAGATCTTTGAGGTATTTCACAACTTACAGTGCAAATCTGTTTCTTCTTTAGAATCGATGGTTTCCTAACTTTTTAAATACTTTAGACCCAGAAGCTGGCCACATTAATTGTAGCGTTCATCAGGTCCTCCATAGTAAAGAGAAAAATTATTTCAAATATCCTCACCTCACTAGAAAACACGGCCCGCTCTCTACTCCCGTTCCACACCCTCCTCACTTCACCTTTATCCCCGTCGCCACTTTCCCCCCCTTCACCACTATTTCCCCCACTCGCCATGGTGTACAAATTAAACGTATTCCAAAAATCCTCCTCACTCCTAGATGTCGTCATTATATTTCCAGAAATATTATCACTAAAAATATTCTTTCCAATTTTGTCCACACCAAAAAGATAAACAGGGTTGAAATTCCTCAATATGCTATCTCTTTTTGAGTAAAGGTCTGCATGGAGTTTCTTCAAGGTCTGAAGGTTGGCTACGCCTGGGTCCACGTCCAGGTCTGGAGGCAGTATGATTCGGAGACCATCGCTCAAGAATTGGTTGTTGATTTCAACTTCTAATATTGTTGTGAGATCAGTCTTATCGTGTCTTATGAGGTCCTGAAATTAAAAAAACAAAAATGCAGTTTTTTTTTTCGGGATAATGCTAACACCACCATTCTATGTATTTCTTCCTAACCAATCTTCATTATGGTATTCAGTTTTGGTCCCTACGGTAGCATCCTTATGCTTCGGCCCCTCGTACGCCTTCCAAAGGTCCGGGACCTCAGGGTCCCGATAAATAAAAAAAAACATTACAATTTTAAAAAATCTACGAAATTCACTGTCTCCTATAGAATTAATGATATTTAACTGACTTCAGGGAAGGTGACATGTCCTTTGCAACTCTTGTATGTATCTTACAATTACTAATACTATAACTGGTCTCACCTCAACCGGCAGCGTATCCCAGGGCCTCTTGTTGCACTCCAGCTCCTCCACCAGCTCGAACTCCGAGTTGCCGAGCGTCAGGTGTACCTGCCGCTGGTTGCTGCTGCCGTATTGAATGCGGACCTGAGGATCGAAGATGAGAGATATTGGTACTAGATGCCGATTGTTTTTTTTTTATTTTATTTTTATTATTCCAATTACACAATTACAACTTTATGGACATAGGTACTATTTACATTTTTAATTATTAAAATATAAAAACATTTAAAACTATATATAAAAGAATTGAATATTTTCAAAAAACCCGACTGTAAAAAATAACTAATAAGTTCCAAACAAGTCACTTTTCAAGCAGTCTGATGCAATTGGTGACAGTTATTTTAGTTCAATTATTGATTTCATGCCACCAACTGCATCAAGTGACTTGTTTGGAACTTTTTAGTTATTTTTTTACAGTCGGGTTTTTAGAAAATATTTTTTTATTTTTTATTTTCTATATTTTAGTAAGTTACATTTTTGGAATCGCACCCTCGAACCCTTTATTTTGATACCCCACTTAATATAGTTCGCTACTTTTATTTTATTATTTTTCACAATATGGCGTCTAGTTGTCGCCAAATTGTTTTTGATTACAATTATGTCTTTAGTAGCACTCGCAAGGTTAAGACAAATCAATTGACGCAAGAATTATCAAAATCGGCCCACGCGTTTAGATCTATAGTGCCACAAAGGAACAAACATACATACATACATAGGCTGATAAACACATTACCCTCCCTGCGTCGCGCAGTCGGGTAAAAATAGTATCCCACCGGTATCGGAAACAGGGTCTAAGCTACCGGTGGTCAGGGCTCCAGAGAGAGGAACCGCCTGACAATGCGAGCCGTGTCCAGAAGTACAGCTTTCTGAATCAAGCCCTTGATCCAGCCGCCTAACGAGAGCCTCCTGAGGTGTTGGTCGAGGCTCGTGGCTATAAGGCTATTATTATTATAATTGATAGGCTTGCGTTTACACTATCTCACCTGATGGTAAGCGATGATGTGGTCGACGATGGATCACGCTTGCCTAGAAGTAACCTATCCACTCATGACTTAAAGACCCTCTGGTTGTAGCTATCAGGAAACACAGACTCCAGCAGGGAATTTCATTCCTTAGCTGTATGCACAATGAATGTGGTGTTCCGAAGAATTCTTATCTAGTGGCACCGTCATCATCATTTGCTTTGCCTTCTTCCAGCTACGTTGGGGTTGGCTTCCAGTCTTACCGGATACAGATGAATACCAGAATTTGAAATTGAGCTATCGAGCTAACGGATGGTCAATGGGTTCGAACGGTTCCGGAATGGCAACTGTTTACAGGAAGACGCAGCGTTGAAAGTCGTCCCACAAGATGGACCCACGACGCTGCGAGACGCAAAGGACCGGCCGATGAGGCGTTGCTTGTAAGAGCCCTTTGTTCACCACGGGAGGATTCCCAGCTGAAATAATGTTGATAATGATGACTCACCCATCGACATCCTCGAGGCGGAGGATCAGGCAGCAGCTGATGTCCCAACAGGCAATGCAACAGGCGGGCTCTGGCTGATGGAGACGTGCCCAGTATGACCAGCGCCGTGGAGCGGAGGGCATGGGCCCCTACCTCTTGTACTGTTGTGAACACTTCTGGATCTGGAAGAAAGGTGATTTTGATTTGTGAGTGAGTTGTAGTAGGGTTTGCAAACGAGATTCTTTTAAACATCATTATTTATCGTCATGTATTATTTATCACCAAAGGATTGACAAAAATAGGACAATGTTTTTAAAATTAAAATTCTTTAAGCGCCTAATGCACTTTTGTAGTGTGAGCTGGGCCTGTGATCTACACACAGCATCTAGCAAAAACCCTGTCCGATCCAATAAAAGCGTATTCCTGGTTTAACATACGTACTAGAAAAAATAGTAAAAAAAAATGTAACTCATAAAAACCAAAAGTTATAGATTTTTTATTTTTATAAAATATCCGAAATTTAACAACAATCCACTGGCCAGCGAAATCTTCTAATTTCAAACGATACCACCCTGCACTAGCCGCGCTGTAAGCACTCTTTAACAAAGGATCAAAGACCGTTTCGCTCAGGCGGCTTCTTTGACACAAAACTGTAGGTGAACTTTTTCGAGCGCTCAGTGTTGCCTTTGATAAGTTTTTTTTTTATTTTTCCCCAATGAAAATAGTTAATTTAAAAAAAAAAGAAAAACTTGTCAAAGGCAACACTGAACGCTCGACAAAGTTCACCTACTGTTTCGTTTCAAGATGCCGCCTGAGCGAGACAGAGTGCCTACAGCGCGGCTAGTGCAGGGCGGTATCGTTTCAAATAAAATTAAAAAGATTTCACCGGCCGGTGGAGTGTTGTCAACTGTCAAAATGTCAAATTTCGCATATTTTATAAAAATATAAAATCTATAACTTTTGGTTTTTACAACTTTTTTTATTACTTATGTTAAACCAGGAATACGCCTTTATTGGATCGGACAGGGTGTTTGTTACATGTTGTATATACTAAAGTGCCGGCAATGGGTGGTCATATTTTAGCCACTGTTTCTGCCCATGGAAATAAATAAGAAAGTCAGTCACTTCCAAAACAATATATTGTAATTTCCGTACTAAGTCATCATCAGCTGATTATAATTAGTATGGGAAGTCCATTTTTTTTTTCGAAATGGTGTGACTAAATCGTAAACGCCATTGAGTAAGCGGCCTTAGCAGGCCTTAGTGCCGCCATAGACGGGCTGATTAATATTAGTGTTTTTAACCAGTGGTGCTTGGCAACTGGGCTTACCCCAGTTGTAAATACCCCCTTTGTGCCTAATGGCCTAGCTTTGTTCTGTCTCCCGCTTGATTCCGTCCTAGGGCAGTGGAAATTTTGTTTTTCTTAGTCCTCTGCTGTCTTTTCTGATTAATTTCGTTGCGGGACAGTTTAATCGTTTCTCTGGGACTCGTCGAGTTTCATTGCCTCGGCGTTTTTTTTTTCTGGTGGTCGCCACTGTTGATTCTGGCTTACAGAAGTTACAGTTTGGGAATAGTGTGGCGGGCTTGTCCCATACAAAAAAAAGACGGACTTGGAGCAGTCAGTGCCATCAGCTTCAAGCGATCGTTGTTGAGCGATCTGCAGTTTCAATACGAATTTGACATTCGACATACACGGACCGCTGAAGCAGTTCATTTGTTTTCGCAGCAAGCCGCAGCATCTCCAAGCAGTCCGTCTATGGAGGCCCCAACCGTAACACGTCTACTCTCGTGCAGTCGTTCTCGACTACTCTAAGCGGTCCGTCTATCGACGGTCTTACTCTATTAGAGGAGATTTTACACAAGTTTGTTAAGGCGCTATTAATTTCCAATGACCTTGAGTGGTAAGCTTGCGTGTTCTGTGCTGAGCTCACGTAACGCGTCGTATATCCACCCAGTAACAGGACTCGCCCATCAAGGAGCGCTGTTCGAAATTAGACGCAATATTAATTTATTATACATAAAACAACAGGTATTATTAAAAAAAAACGTATACCAAAATATAAATATTGAAATGATCTTTATAATGGTGAAGGTTTCATAAAAATACGCTCTACAGTTTTTGAGTGATTCTCAATTTTGTAGCCGCGTTAGACATAACTTTACAAATTAATTACACTAAGTATGTTTTAAAAATAAAATTTTAAATATTCACATTTCAAATTGCGAAGGAAATTGTCCAGAGTAACATTTTTTTTTCAATGAAATAAAACTAGTCGTTTAGACGTGATGTTCAATTAAAAACCATTAGAAGTCGTATAACTGCGCCCCCGCCTGATGTCAAGTGTTTGCCATAAACTACGGATCACTAGATTACCCAAACATTGACGTTTAATACAAAACTTGCATCTAGAATCTAACTAGTAATAGAGATGATTGCTGGGTACAAAAATAAAAATTATATTTAGTCCGTAAGTTATATCAAAGTAAGATAATTTATTATCAAAAAATATTGGACACGATTTTTCGCTCTACCAAATCAATAAAAAAATACAAAGATAAAATGCATCTAAGATCGACAAGAGAGAGTGGGGGCTTGTTACGTCACTTGTAGGTAAAAAGTGCCAGTACGTTTTTTACGTAGATGTGACGTCATGAGAAATTTCAACGCTATATGTCGTCTTCATTTTTAGGGTTCCGGTATTGCTGTTCGTCTGTCCGTCGTCGTCGTCACAAAACTTCTTTCCGAAGATTTTTTTAGCTTCTCATTGACATATTTCAAATCAGGTTATGGTTATTGGGGCGCATTAATCACCATCTTCCTTCCACCGCCGTTTGACTAGCATAATTGAGAAAATATGGGCCTCAGAAGCTCATTAGATTTAATTGAATATCACGTAAGAAGCAAATTTACATTTCATTTTAAATTTACACTGTGTGACTGAACTACCAAACCACCAATACTAATCCACTAATCTTTCCTAATTTTAACGAAATTTTAGTACCAACATAATTTGGAAGTTCATGGCATCGTCGGTAGTAGAGGTACGCAAATCACATTATATTTAAATACAATAAGCATCAATAGCTGTAGCAGGAAAACGACCTTCTAAATACTTACAGGAAGTGGTCGGTATCCTATTCACGACTAGCATAGCTCGTGAACGCCAATCAATCAACACATACACCAAAATTCCCCTTGTCGTATACTAAACGATTACTTATAATAAAATTACTGTAGTTGCATGACGTGACGTCATCATGAGGTCACCGGACCGCATACGTTTATTAATAGATGAAAGAAGTGAACTGGTTACGGCATATTGTGCAATCGTCCTTGTGAGAATAGTAAATCTGCATTACAGGACGCTTGCACTGCATTAATTCCTAATCATTATCACTTTTTTAGGGTTCCGTACTCGAAGGGTTCCAACGGGGCTCCGTTTCGGAGTCCGGGTACGGAACGTAGTAAAATATACGTAATAATAAACAATATCACCAAATTACAAGTTCATATGTCACAACAACCGTAACTGTTGACTGTTGTTGTTGTCGTGTCTGTTGTTCTGTTGTTGTTGTGCTGTTCTGTTGTATCGTAACTTCTGTAGTGTATAATTCTTCTGTACTATATTAGTGAAAATACCTAGTTTACAAAATTTGTATTGCTTTGCTATGGAAGAGCGGGGTTTCCCAACACAGGCATTACTTGCTTACAGGGAAGCTCCAAACACTAAACTTAAATGTAAACAATGAAGCAATGAAGCAATTAAAATAATTTTGTATTGTATTTGTAACTATTCCAAATAAATAAAAAAAGATTAAGATTAGATTAATATGTCAATTCTGAAAATGAGTTACCGCACCCCTGGGCATGCATACATCGGCCATGACGGGCCCCGTCCTGATTGCTGACATCTCTTTGAGGCGCGAGTGGAATAGGCGGAGGAGGAGGCGAGCTACTTATTACTCGCCGACCGCAGGCCCGCGTCTACGGTGACCGTAGATCGTCTCACGACCCCCAACGCCCAGGGCGTCTCCTGCGTCGGCTGCGGCTGGGGGCGTGACCCTCACCCGTTCCGCCTCCACCATCGAGAGCATTACTGCTTCGCAGAAGAAGGAGACTGCTTCCCATTCCCTCTCGCCCCGTACCATGGCCTGGACCAGGGCCGGGCGCCAGAGGTCGCTGCCGCCAATCGCTTCCACGAGGATGCGGCGGTAAGACTTCACGGTGACATTTTAACAGAATAGTCTGGCAGGTCATCGGCCATCAGTACGTCTTACCACTACTACGCTAGTATTATATTATCTGTGCCACTACTTACCAAAGTGCAGTATATCCGCCACATCGTGCAGCGCACGCTGCGTGTCGCGCACGAGACCTCGCAGCGTGCGCGTGCGCACGGCCACGCGGCGCGACCACACGCTGCCGCCCGCCATCACCGGCGCCCCCTAGCACAGCGGAGGGGGAAGAGGATTGCATGCGGTGGTACCTGAAAAGGTAGGAAGATACTCTTGAAACATACAAATCTAACTATCATTGTTTTTCATCAGACACTTCAACACATGCAGACAGATAGAAGGTACGATACCTTATAATATCGTACCTTCGTAGTACCTTATTCTTCGAATTAGTTTAATAATTCCTAAATCACTTTAAGTGAAACCCACCATCGTCTGCGCCTAGGATGCGACAACCACTCGACTCTTGGGTGTGTGACTGACGCCCAACATCTGTATTCTTCGAATTAGTTTAATAATTCCTAGATCACTTTAAGTGAAACCCACCATCTGCGCCTAGGATGCGACAACCACTCGACTCCTGGGTGTGTGACTGACGCCCACCATCTGTATTCTTCGAATTAGTTTAATAATTCCTAGATAACTTTAAGTGAAACCCACCATCTGCGCCTAGGATGCGACAACCACTCGACTCCTGGGTGTGTGACTGACGCCCACCATCTGTATTCTTCGAATCAGTTTAATAATTCTTAGATCACTAAAAGTGAAACAACTCTTGATTTCAAGAATACAATATATTTAAACACACAGCACAACGACTCAGGACCATTTCACCAATTTTAAACGCCCAGTTTTCGACGTTTAAGCTCGCTTGAACGCGTTTAGCAGCTGTCATAAAGCTGAAGAGTTTGTTTGTTAGTTTGGTTGAACGCGCTAATCTCAGGAACTACTGAATCGAATTGAAAAAATATTTGTGTTGAATAGTCCATTTATCGAGGAAGGCTATAGGCTATATAACATCACGCTACGACCAACAGGAGCGAAGCATCAATGAAAAATGTGGCAAAAACGGGGAAAAAATCCTTTTGAGAGCTTCAGTTGCGTGCACTGCGTAAACGGTTAAAGTTACGCAAAAATTATGTATGACGGAATTGTTCTCCTTTTAAAGTTCTAAAAAAAAAAAGTCCGCGAAAGCATATGTCTATATTTTAAGGCTAACTCACTATAATCTTTTTGGTAATTGTATGGTAAAATAAGATTACGCTAAGCTCAGTTCACTAAAACTTAGTTTTTATAGCGAATGGCGAAATCGGCCCTCAATCAAACAATGGTCAGTTTAGAAAGAAATAAAGAAAGAAAAAGGATTTATTTGCCACTTTTTTAAAACTAAACGAATAATCCTACTAATAATAATATAGTAATATAATATAATAATAAACCACAACTATCACACAACGCCATCTAGTCCCAAGCTAAGCAGAGCTTGTGTTAAAAGGTACTAGACAACTGATAAACATACTTATATATTTCTAAATACATAATTATTATAGATAAATTACACCCAGACACAGAACAAATGATCGTGCCCATTACACTAATATATTGTAAGTGCGAAATGCGGATAAATGGATGGATGTTTGTTACTCAACCACGTTAGAACGGCTGAACGGATCTGGACGAAATTTGGCACACAGACAGATCATAGTCTGGAATAGCACATAGGCTATAATATATAGTGGGGGAAGTACTAATTGCACGCGGGCGAAGCCGCTCGCAGAAGCTTGTATCTTAATATTAAATACACGAAACGTTGATCTTGTTTACGTTCCCTTCCCATGATTCTTGAGCGTAGCTGCTTATCTGATGTTTACTTCTAGGCTCAGGATATTTCAGCGCAAGCACTCCAACCTTGCCAACGACCACCATGTCGGTTCAATTACGTCAATCTTAACTTTGTAAAGAGAGCACAGCCATCGCCAACATTAGGTAGGCACGTTTTTTTTTACTATTTACAGGCAAGCATTTGACCACTATCTCACCTGATGGTAAGCGATGATGTGGTCGAAGATGGAGCACGCTTGCCTAGGCTAGAAGTAACCAATTCATTCTTGACTTAAAGACTCCCAGGTTGTAGCTATCAGGAAACAGACTCCGGCAGGGAATTCCACTCCCTAGCTGTACGCACAATGAATGTGTTCTCAAAACGTTTTGTACGTGTGGGTGGGATGTCCACCATGTACCGGTGGTGCATCGCCGTACGTCTTGTGGTCCGATGATGGAACGGGCTTGGCAGTATTAAATTATGCAATTCCGTCGCACACTCCCCAAAACGCAACCGATAAAAGGCCGACAGGCTAGCAACTCGGCGTCGATGCTCAAGACTTTAAAGCTTCGACTCGACGAGCCTATCATTGCCGATTATCCTCTTGGCTCGTTTCTCAATTGTCTCAAGGGCATCTGCTTCCGCCAGTTATGATAAGTATAATGTAGGGGCTAACGCTATTGCCATTAATATAGCACAAATCTAGAATCGGTGTAAGCACCCTCTGCAAATCTAACCCAAACAAGCAGTTACTTTTGACTTAAAACGTCACAATAATAGCAATCTTAGTACAATCGCGTTCTTATCGATACGAGCGAACCGAGAGTAGGTCATGCCATGAGATTAGCCGGTGAAAAAGATTGGGAGCCGCCATCGAGATTGACTGCCCCACCGATTATAAATTGTGAAAATGTCACATGGATATCGTTCAATAAGAAACCCTATAATGATGACGGTCTGCCATTTGTAAAGATTGAAATTAAAGGGTTTTTCTTTGGCCCGGAGTTAGGAAGTTGGTGGTGTGAAAACTCTGTGCTTCGGTGCACGAAAAGCCGTTGGTCTTGCGCCTGATCTCTCCCCGGTCGTGTCGGATTGCCGTCCCATCGGACAAAGAGAATGAAGGAACAGAGAGTGCACCAGCCTGTATTTACGCAAACACTTGTGCATTAGAATAATTATTAACACCTACGTACTTCGGTAATCTCCGTTGGGGTTGGCCTACGTCATCGAAATTAGGTCGTCGTTTATTCATTAGTATATAGAACTTATATATATAAACATACCGAGACTCCTCCGTGCCTCGGAAAGCACGTTAAGCCGTTGGTCCCGGTTGTCAATCGTTGATCTTTGATAGTCGTTACGGGTCGTCAGAAGCCCGAAAGTCTGACATCCAGTCTTACCAAGGGGTATCGTATTACCTAGTAACTGGGTTGTGGAGGTCAGATAGGCAGTCGCTCCATGTGAAATACTGGTATTGCATCTAGTCTGTATCTTGTAGCTGCATCCGGTTAGACTGGAAGCCAACCCCAAGATAGTTGGGAAAAAGGCTAGACAGAAGAAGATACATAGAAATTATATGTTTAAATATTTCATTAAAAAAGTTTTTAAAAAAAAACATTTAAAAATAGTATCCCACCGGTATCGAGAACAGGGTCCAAGTTACCCGGCGTTCAGGGCTCCAGAGAGAGGAACCGCCTGACAATGTGAGCCGTGTCCAGAAGTGCAGCTTTCTAAATCAAGCCCTTAATCCAGCCGCCTAACGAGAGCTAAAAGTCTGCTATGCTTAAAGTAATTATTTATGCGCAGAGGTCTCGAAGTTAGAACAACTGTAGACAGGCTAATGCACCTAAGTCATGATTCATGCCATAATCGTAATTACGTAAACGCGTCCACCATGACCACATTATAAAACAGCGCCTAAAACAACACATTACGTAATTTTTCCAACCCAAAACAAGAAAACCACAAAATGATGACAAACGGCTACAAAAAACGCGTTCAAGTACACGTTTAGTTCACACTCGGTGCGCCGAGTTCGTGGCAAGCGCAACTAATACGTTCTTATCACAGAATAAGTACAGAAGTACCGGTACAATGGAGTGATAAGGAACTCACACAGACAATGCTTAATTGGTAGGTACATTACACCCGGAATACAATGTCGTAGATTATGACGCAAGACTTGTTGGTCAGAGAAATTAGGAGTTCAGTAACGGCGAAGAACCCACCCGTACCTATTCCTTCGGTTGCCTTTGCGCAGCTTGCGGTCCAGGGTCGCGGTGACTCTTTGAAACACTCCCACCTGGCTTCCTCCTTCGCGTGCATTATTGCTTCGCAAAAGGTGTCAGCTTCCCATATGCTCTCGCTCCGTACTATAGACTGGACGAGGGCCGGACGCGAGAGGTCTCCACGAGGACACGGCGGTGCTCCGTCCAAGCGGGGCAGACCTCCACCGTATGTTCCACCGTGTCCTCCGTGGGATCCGCACAATGATAACTGAGGGGTGTGCCTTCACACCCCCAGCCGCCGCAGGAGACGTCCTGGGCGTCGGAGGTCGCAGGACGATCTCCGGTCGACGGCGCGTAGTGTTCCACGCGCGCCTGAAAGAAATGTCACTACTCGCAGTCCGCAGGCCCGCGCCTACGGTGGCCGGAGTTCGGCTTGCGACCCCCGACGCCCAGGGTGTCTCCTGCGGCGAAGTAATCGCTCCTAGTATGTGCATGCACCGATTTTCCCATCTGTGGAAACTCCAATGGTCCTTCGCAAGCTATTTTATATTGTGTCAAACGCAATCGTTACGCTGATGATTGATATAATGAATCATGTTTCAGCCCAGATTTTGTAATTCACACGTGTTTAACTGCGCCGTTTGCTGTGACCAGATAGTGTAGGAGTTTGAAAATTCTAAAAAAAACTTTTTTACAACCAAAAAAAATCTTTTACTTTTTTGTTGTACCCCATAACTAAAACATTCATCATTTATCATTGTGTTCCTCTTCAGAGCGTAGCAGCGTGTTTTTATGTTATGTAATAAACAATAAACAGGCATGCGATTGCAGCAATTCGAAAAGGTTTGCTATCATTTATTGAAGAGTTCCATTGTCTATCTCCGAAGTTCTTCATCAGATCTTCACCAATTACCGAACTTCAAATGAGACCACCTGGGAATATATATTATATACCCCTATATACCCTTTCAAACAAAAAAAGAATTTTCCAAATCGGTTCAGGCGTCTTCAAAAAAATCTTGTACGATGGCACGCGTCTACTTGTTGCCATTATTAAGATCGAGCAAAAAAGCCAAAAAAAAACACGTTTCTTGTAGTGGAGATCCCTTTAATTTATTTTTATTGTTTGTTGTTAAAGCGGCAACAGAAATACACATTCTATGAAAATTTAATCTGTCTACCTATTACGGATCATGCCGCTGACAGACAGACGGACGGACGGAGTCTTAATAATTGGTTACCCTTCGGGTACGGAACCCTAAAAATAAAAAAAGATTCCGATGAATTGAGAACCTCCTCCTTTTTTTTGAAGTCACTTAAAAAACCGATTTTAGATAATTTTGTATTTTTTTTATTTCCTGTATTTTAGCGACTTCTAATTTTTAAATCGCCTCCTCAAACCTTTTATTTTGATATCCTACATGACCATGCCACAAAAAAAATCGACCAAACTTCTATTAGATTGACTGAAATTTGAAGATTTACGGTGTCCGTGTCATACAGATTTGTGATTCATTACGCCAGACTTTTTGTTTTGTGGTTGGCAACAGAAAACGAATTGCGCAAATTTTAATACTTTCCCCGTTTTTAGAGTTCCGTACCAAAATGGTAAAAGGAACACTTATGGTGCGACTCAGTCTGTCTGTCCGTCTGTCACAGCTGGATATCTCAAGAACTACGTATGCTATCAACTCGAAATTTGGAATAGTTTTAGATGACTTTTGCCCAACTATTTTGCAAATGGGACAGATTTTTTTTTGAAACTAGGACTGAATCTTAAAAATTCGAAGTGGGGCTACTAGGGCATGTAGGGACATAATATGAAAGAGCGCTGTTTGCACATTCTCAAACATTTTATTTTTTTGAAAAATGTAAAAAAATACCCTATCTCCAAAGTTTCCTTAGAGAAAAATCTGAAATTATTCTCTAAATAGCACTTTTTCAGAAATCATCAACAACAAAAAAAATACGTTGGTTCCACTATCAGTCAAGAGTTGGCGCTGGCCTAAAACTGCAATATTCTACACCGCAGTGTGAAAATTCTCTAACGAATATTTATATATGACTAGCTCCTGCCAGCGGCTTTGCCCGCGTGGTATTAGTACTTCCCCCCATTAAAAATTATAGCCAGTGTTATTTTGATGTATAAACAATATTACTGTAAAGTTTCATTAACATTCCTCACAAACATTCACATTTACAATATTAGTAGGATGGTACAGAACCCTCGGTGCACGAGCCCGATCCGTTCTTGACAGGTTTTTTGTTTTCTTACAAAAAATATTTATATAAGATGTCTACTACTGACAGATACTTGCACTGACTGGACAGATCCACTCAAATATGTATGGTTCTTTCTTCAAAAGACCATTACAGACAATAATCTGCATGGTCCTCAGCATATTGTGAATGTGAGAACTATGTAGGTCGTTATATTCATGTTGATTTCATGATTGTCTGGCAATTTTAATACTTTTGCGGCCTACCCAAATGTCCTTACTTTGGTATTGTTCGTCGGTTCGTTGAGCTCCTTGAAGGTCTGGATTGAGCTACACGATAACTGACAAATACTTGCACCTTCTGGACAGGGCCACTCCAACCTACGTGGTGCTTTCCTCAAAAGCTCATCTCAGATATTAACGTACATGGTTCTCATATGATATGACCAGTACATATTGTATGGATTAGAACACTTTAGTTAAAGAGACTTTGACCTCTGAGTTTGTTTTCGTGTTTCTTCTCAGGGTAGTCAGCTAACCCGGGCCTGCGGACGGCGAGTAGTCGGTAACTCGTCGTCCGATCAGCACCAAGCCCGACAGTCGAAGGCGCGTAGTGTTCCACGCGCGCCTCAAAGAGTTGTCGGCAAAACATGACGGGGCCCGTCATGGCCGATGCCTGCCCAGGGGTTGTGGATAAATTCGAAATGAAGTTACCGTGCCTCTGAGCATTCAGGGCAGGGAAGGAACAGGGGTGGGTTTTAGTCAGTAAGAGTCTGACACGCCCTCTCGCTCCACCCTAGAGTGGGAGATGTCATTGGATGACTTCCCACAAAAAAAAAAATGGGTAGTCAGCTAGGAAACACCGGTCTCATCTAGCTTAAACTGAAAAAAAAAATTGACGTGTAAAAATGTTCCTTGTAACTTATTTACTGAATAAACATCATTTATCATTCATTTAACATAATTTCCATACAATTTGCAACGACCTATGTGTCAAGTGTCAGCTTTCTCTTCTCACCTCACACAACGTGACTCGGAGATGGCACTTAGTAGTTACAGTTAGCTATTATAAATTATCTAAGCAGCTAGATACATTAACCTTTGGAAACCAATGTGATAAGCACTAATTGCCGTGTTGACATTATTATCCTACTTTCTCGTTCACTAGGTTTTTTTTGGTCGGTAACCAATTTCGAATATATTCATTGTTTAGTCAACAGGAAACAGATTGGAAAATAAAAACCAGTATTTTTTTTTTGGGTTCCGTACACGAATGGTAACCTATGGACAGCGGGCTGTATGTATCTCGTGATCCGTAATAGGTAGACAGTTGAAATTTTCACAGAATGTGTATTTCTGTTGCCGCTATAACAACAAATAATTATATTAAAGGGGGCCCTACTAGAAACGTGTTTTTTAGGCTTTTTTGCTCTATTAATAATAGCAACAAGTAGACGCATATTATGTATACTCTTGTACGATGGTACGGAACCCTTCATGAGCGACTCCTTCTCGCACTTGGCCGGTTTTTATGATACGTATAGTTTATAAATTAGCTTACAGTCATGAGAAAGGGGCTGCCGGAACCATTGACTATTGTTGTGGCTATGCTGCACACTGCTTACATTTGCTTAGCCGGAGCCAGCTCCGTTTGCCACACTACAATCCAGTATGTTCTGTATTTGTGTGTTGTCTATGTTACTTTTTTAATAATTTTATTCATGACCATAGAGATACAAGTCTTTCAGTCGGATACATAGATGGGTTTTTACAATGTAATATTATATAATAAATAAAAAAGTCTATGGCACGTTTTCCACAGTAAGTAAATAATGATATTATAACGATCCGTTTCCGTATTTCTATTTTTCATTGTTACAACTTTCCGCTCTTTCGGGTTGGGTACCGTACATCTCGGTGATATCATTGTTTTCATACTAATTTTAATTACAACTATTTAACTTAAATTTATGATTATAACACACTGAAATATTTCTTATTTACTAATAATTCCTGAACGCTGTGGGGAACACTTTGATATTCAGCATGTTTAGTTTGTACAGTGTTGCCAATAAATGTTTCTTTCCTTCTAAATATTTAATTATCAATTGATTTTACCTACCTAATTACAACCTACTTACGTAAACAGGTATTTTAATTTTAAACTCTCCTTGCCTTCAAAAATTAGATCAGATCGAGTTCGCAGTCTTTAAAAAGAATTTACAATGCTGCAATTTCGAAAAACCCCTTTCTTAGTGGATACCTACTCTTCACACCCTTTAGAAAGAACCAAATTCCATGTCTTTGTCGCAGCCATCTGGTTGAATTAGCCATTCAATTGGACGCCTAGGCCGTTCATGAAACGCCAGCATTTAAGGGTGTACTACCGGCCAAGTGGCGCCTTCATTGAATAAAAAATCGTAGCATAGCATAGAAAATAAATATTAAAGAATCCAACGTCACGTTTGTTACAAAGAGGATAAAGTATTTTTACGTTGTTAAAACAGGTCTCAGAATGTTTCGTATCCAAAATAGTAGGCAAAAGTGTCAGAAACGGCCGTTTTTGGTACTTTTGCCTCACTCAACGTTCAACAACTTGGCGTACTGAACTGAAAGTCAGCCCTTTGAAGATGACTGACTAAGACTCAACCAAGTGATTCAATTTACTTCAAGGTAAATGAAAAATTATTAAAATAATAATTTATTAGTGATTCTATTTATTTAAAAGGCGTAGTCGCTCAATGGTTTATTAAAATATTACCACGACGGGAACTGCGGGGTCTGAGTTCGCTCGAGGCATCCAATTGACTGGCTGATTCAACTAGATGACTGCGACATCTCTAGGAGCGCGGCGGTTTAGACTGTGCGTTGATATATCAGTCAGTTAGGACTTTGAATTTTATACATTTACACAGAGAAATGAAAACATGCGTAGGTAAATAGCCTTCTATGGGAACTACTTTGTGGTCTGTTGATAACTGAATGATTAAATTAAAGACCACAAAATGAGATTCCCACGCAACGCAAAGTTAAAAATAAAGTTCACTCGTTTCTATCATTAAGGTCGATGAACTATTTCAACTTGCAGTGAACAACCTCTCTATGTAAGTACAAACAGAGGTCTGAAACGAAGAAAGGCAGCCCTTTGCTCTGGGACAGAAAGACTAATAATATTGTGGTTAAATAAAACTTTAGAAACACGCTATTGAGTGACGTCATTTTATGTTTAGTATTTATTTCAGCAAACCCTTTCATTTCATACCCACATCCTTAGACTACAAAAGGTTATAGACGGAGTGTCAAAATCCAGGAATCAGAAGTACCTACCAGAATGAGAAGCCGGCTTGTATCTCTACACGCGAAATAAGCTCACATAGACAAAACTTTTTTACAAAATTAAAAAATAACTTTAATTTCGGAAGTCGGTGTTTGTATTTTACTTCTTCGTTGTTTGACACCGACTTCCGAAATTAAAGTTATTTTTTAATTTTTAGTGTATTTTTTTTGGAAGTTGTTTTGTTGTTTTTTTGTAAAAAAGTTTTTTATTTTACACTTTTTAGTTGTTATACCCCAGAAATAAGAACCCCAATAACATAGAACGTGGAGGTAAACGTATTTTTCGTTTTTGTTCAGTTTCTTAAAAAGCGCTGAAGCAATTCCGATAAAATTTATATGGGACCATCTCGGGAGTATATTCTTTCGGACAAAAAAGAATTTTGAAAATCGGTCCACAACTGACGGAGAAATCGGCGGACATACATAAAAAAAAAAACATACATACAGTCGAACATAGAACCTCCTCCTTTTTCGAAAGTCGGTTAAAAATGAGAAACCGATACGCCATCGTGACGTTCGTCAAGGTCATTCACACATTATAACGATCCTGCTTCATTTAATGTCCAATGACGTTCCGTCTATAACCTTTCATACTTTAAGCCCATATCATGGGAATACATAAAAAATAACTAGTCCGCCATATTGGATTTAGAATGACGTCACTTAGCTAATTGTCATCCAAATTAAACAAGTATGCAAAATTTCAACTCAATCGGAAACCGGGAAGTGGGTCAAACTTCACTACGAAGATTTTTTACTGTTAAAAATAAACACCTCCATCATGCCATGTTCAGGACAAAGACAACTTCACTTATCAACGCAGAAACTGGTCCTTTCTCCTGTTCCTCCGAGACCCCAATAAACTTCACTAGACATTTATTACGTGGAAACATTACAAGGTCATCGCAGCCGGTGATAACCCACAGGACAAGCACCTTGAGCGAGAACAAACAAACGTCACACGGAATAAAGTAAACAAATCGCGTAGTAACCTTATTCTCAATCTTTGAAGAGCACTGATAATTTTTAATTGATGTTCTGAGAAAAAAATGTGTTGTCATGTCACCTACCTACTATTTATAAAAGGGAATAAAATATAATAAAATCCGCTCAAAAAGCTGCAAGACTGAAGTGGGACAGGGCAGGTCATGTCTGTTGGATGCCGTCAAATCTGACTGAAGCCCTGACACAGCTAGACGGGTTCGCGGACTCGCGGCAGGGGATTCACATTTTATATAACATATTTTTATGTTTATAATCTTTACCAGTATCTTTTGGTACCTATATATTTAGATTTAGGCCTCAACATCAATATTTCACGATACTGGTTGATTAATCATCCAACTTGCAATTATTATTACGCTAGTTTACAAAACTCAACTTTTTTTCTGTTGCTGTAAATTTTGTGGGTGATAAGGATAACATGATATGTTCACTTATAACATGATGTTAACAACTACCCTTAAAAGTTTTTGTGCAGGTCGGATTTCTTTTTTTTTTAAATAAAATTAACGTTGCCCCACACTAGGAATTACTTCCTGTATCGTGGGTGCGTTCACAAACGTGTTAACTCACATACACAAGACACCCAGACCCAGAACAACTATCTGTAGGCCATGCAAATATTTGTTCCGTGCGGGAATCGAACCCGCGACACGCAGCGCAGCAGCCGAACGCTCAACCACTGCGCCAACCGTGTCGTCGTTTCTTTGTTGTTGACTTTCATTATTTTATTTTGCGTATTTATTCGGGTATTTCAATGTGTTATGATATTTTTCAGGTACCTACACTTGAAAGTTATTAACTAGAGCTGATGATAAATTTCAACCTATATGTACACTGGTCAGCAAATAAACCGAGCCACCCGCTACCTATAATAGGAACTCTGATTCGATTTTCTCAAAAAGTATACAACTTACAACTATCAAAGTTATACCTACAAAAAGTGCGTTTCATGGTGATTAAAATGACTACAAATTAATTCGAAAGTACCGTCAACTCACATTGTAATCAAGCAACAAACACAATGCTAACGATTTGCTCTGTTTTCACCAAAGTTTGAAATTAGCGTTCTTTTTCTCTACAATGAGGGTAGTCGGATAGTTTTTGTCCATCGTTTGCTCAGACGCGTGTGTTTTTGCTACTTTTTTCGATTAATAATGGATACAACAACTCCGGAAGCAGTTCAAGCTGTAGCATTACTTCAAGCAGGCATTGCGCAACGTGAAGTCGCTCGAAGGCTTCGAATCAGCAGATCTTCGGTGCAACGAGTTTACAGACGATACCTAGAGACTGGAGCATTCGATCGCCGTCCAGGTACGGGCAGACCTAGGGCTACATCAGCAGCGTTATATCCACCTTACTGTTCTGCGAAATCGCCACCTCAACGCAGTTCAAGTCCAACAAAGTCTGCGTGACGAACGCCAAGTGGTCATAAGTTCAGATACCGTCAGAAGGAGACTTGCTGAACGGAACCTGACCCCAAAAAGAGCTGCAACAGGCCCAGCATTAACGGTAGCACACCGTCGAGCACGACTTGAATTTGCTCGAGAGCATAGGGATTGGACATTAGAACAGTGGAGTAATGTACTCTTCACTGATGAGACCAGGGTGAGTCTACATGGAAGTGATCGACGTCAGAGAGTATATCGTCGCCCTGGAGAACGTTATTCTCAGTGTTGCATCGAGGAAAGTGTTGCTTATGGAGGAGGATCTGTAATGGTCTGGGGCGGCATCTCGTTAACAGCACATACAGCGTTAGTTTTCATCGAACCGACGGGCCGTTCACGTGGACTGACTTCTCATCGCTACATTACTGAAATCCTCGCAGACCATTTGGTACCTTACGCAGGATATATCGGACAGGATATGCAATTGATGCATGATAATGCACGGCCTCATGTTGCTCATGTGGTGACCCAGTATCTACGCGACGTCAGCATTCGTACGATGGACTGGCCAGCTCGAAGCCCGGACTTGAATCCGATAGAACACTTATGGGATGAGCTGAAACGTCGGGTTCGAGCCCGGGTACCTGCTCCAACAAGGCTTCCAGAGCTGCGAATCGCAATTGAAGAGGAGTGGAATACAATTCCTCAAGATTTTATCGTCAGGCTCGTAAGGTCGATGAATACAAGGATGCTGGCAGTTATCCGAGCAAGGGGAGGGAATACGGAATCATCATTCTCCTGCCCTTATCCCAATTTATTTGGGGTCGGCGCAACATGTCTTTTTCTTCCATACTCCTCTATTAGTCGTCATCTCTGTAGTCACCCCTTTTTTACCCATATCCTCTTTCACACAGTCCAACCATCGTTTCTTTGGCCTTCCCCTACTCTTACAGCCATCCACATCCATACACAAGACTTTCCTCACGACATTTTCTTCATTCCTCCGCATCACATGCCCATACCACGACAACCGATTTCCACACAACTTTTCAGTCAGCGGTGCCACTTTCAGACTTCCTCTTATATACTCATTCCTAATTCTATCCATGCGCGTAACACCACACATCGCTCTTAGCATTCTCATCTCAGCTACATGCAATTGCTTTTCATGCATCCCTTTTGTGGCCCAACATTCTGAACCATACAAGACAGCAGGTCTGACCATTGTTTTATAAATCTTAAGTTTTAGGGGAAAGCGGGAGTCACAGATAGTCCCGGTGACCTGCCGCCATTTTATCCATCCAGTGTTAATTCTGTGCTCAGTCCGATCTATTTCGCCATCGCTTTGCACGAGTGAACCGAGATACCGAAAATCGGAGCAGACTGGGAGAAGCGCGCCATCTAGCACTACAGCTTCAGAACTGGAGAGACCGCCGAAATCGCAGAACATGTATTCAGTTTTGGTTCTGCTGATTTTCAAGCCAACTTTCTCCAGCTTATGTTGCCATTTCTCCAATCTGCTCTGGATCTCAGGTCCATCTTCACCGACCAGAACAATGTCGTCGGCAAACAGCATGCGGATAAGGAGGGAATACGGAATATTGATCAAAAACTTTTTTTTTTATTTTATCTTTGTTTTTGGCTTTAATTTTTTTTTTTCACTTTATCATTACTAACGATTGTCACGACTGGAAAACGACTCTTCTTTGTAAAATCCTTAATAAACACTGAAATATTGATTAAACCCAATGAGTTTCCTTTCATTTTAATCACCATGAAACGCACTTTCTGTAGGTACAACTTTGATAATTGTAGGTTTTTTAGTTTTAGAGAAAATCGAATTAGAGTGCCTAGGTAGCGGGTGGCTCGGTTTATTTGCTGTCCAGTGTATATTTGTAACCAGCAATATAACAATTGCATGCAGCTGAGATGAGAATGCTACGCGCATGGATAGAATTAGGAATGAGTATATAAGAGGTAGTCTGAAAATAGTAGCGCTGTCATGTCGTGAGGAAAGTCTTGTGTATGGATGGATGTGGATGGCTATAAGATTACTTATAAGATAACTACAGAAATGACGACTAATAGAGGAGTATAGAATTTTATTTTATTTAAATTTAATCATCAATACAACTCTCTCAGTTAGAATTGATGCCAAGTGTCATGATTTCTGAAATAATATTTCATTTGACATCAATTCCAACTCTGAGAGTTGTATTGATGATTTTAATGATTATAATTCCATAAATATATACTTGCTACGGCCGCGAATCAAATTTTGACCAAGATACAACCTGACACTGACCTGCAAATAGCAAAAAACGTAAGAAAATTTGAATTTCGCGGGCTGCCCTGGCGCTTCACCTTAATATATTAATACAATGCAATTTTATGACGTCAGTAATGTCACTAAATACGTCTACAGACAGAAGTTCGGTACACTTTTATCAAAACCGGTCCAGTATCTAGCTAATTTGGATTGTCATTGTTTTCTTCTAAAAACATTAACCTTTTATTCCAATTTTGATCAAATTAAAGCATAACTATAGAACACAGTAGGTCTGCTTCTCGAGAATAAAAGGATATTTTTTTTTATATTTGATCGGAAAGATAGGACCGGCAAGGCTATTTAATTAAATACCTATAAGTTTTAATCAATCAACTTCACGTGTGGATGAGATTATCTATTGTTTAGAGTTTGATCATTCCAGAAATGATTATTAGGTACCCTACACTATATTTAATGATTATCATTATTATGTACTAAATAAAAGTTATCACGATTATGTTATAACTTTGTAATCACATAATAAAATGCGATAAGAAGGAGCTCGTTGCTAAATAATAACAGCCGCACGTGTCGGATCTCCAAGGTTAAGCAACGCTTGCCGAGACCGGTCTGTGGATGGACCATCGGTGCCTATTGATCCCGGCTGTCATTTAAAGATATTTGACAGTCGCTACGGCGAGTCAGAAGTCAGGAAATCTGACACCAATCTTGCCAAGAGGTATCATGTTACCCAGTTACTGGGTTGTGGGTTCATACTCGTCTGCACTAGGCAGCATTGCAACCAATAATGGTTTAACTGCTGGGTCTCAGGGCTCTTCTATCACGCGGACCCGGGATGAGTTCACGGTTGGTACACTTTAGTCTTTTAGAGGCAGTATGCCGATGCTACTGCTGCGTACATGGTAGGCCGGTATTGGGGTTGTCATGTTTAAAGTGTAAAGTGCGCCAAGTGCGAATCTGACTCGAACACGAAGGGTTCCGTAAAACCGTACTATACACCGAAAAATCACGTTCTTGTGTTCCTTTATTTTTATTATTATTTGTTGTTATAGCGGCTATAAAAACACATATTCCGTGAAACTTTCAACTGTCTACCTATTACGGTGTATGAGACACAGCCCGCGGACATACAGACAGACAGCAAAGGCTTATTAATAGTTCCGTTGGTTCCTTCTGGTACGGAACCCTACAAATGTCCCAAATCACGCAAGATACAATACATCTTCTACATAGCGCATAAGAGGCTTCACGCATCTCGTCAAGGTAAAGCGTTGCACTTAAGTATTTCTTAAGGGCCTACCTCCGCTTAAGTGGCGCCCTCATTGAATAAAAATTCGTATCTTAGCATAGAAAATAAAGATTAAAGAATCCCATGTTGCGTTTGTTACAAAGAAGATAAGATATATTTACGTTGTTAAAACAGGACTTAAAAAGTTTGGTATCCAAAGTAGCAAGCAAAAGTGTCAAAAACGGCAGTTTTTTGGTACTTTCGCTTACTTTGGATACGAAACACTTTGAGTAATGCTTCCACAACGTAAGAAAGTAAGAATACCTTATCCTCTTTGTAACAAACGCAACATAGGATTTTTTAATCTTTATTTTCCACGCTTTGCTACGATTTTTATTCAATGAGGGCGCCACTTGGCGGCTATATACGACTTAAGGCGCTATTAGCTGCTAAAGACCTTGAGTGGTTAGCTTGCGTGGTCTGCGCAGAGCTCACGTAACGCGTCGTATGTCCACCCAGTAATAGGACTCGCCAATGAAGGAGCGCTGTCCAAAATTAGACGCATTATTAATTTATTACTCATAAAACAACAAGTATTAAACTAAAGCACTGAGACTAAATTATAAATAATTATAAATAATTAAATGATCTTTAAAATGGTGAAGGTTTCATAAAAATACGCTTTATAGTTTTTGCATGATTCTCATTTTTTTATCAGCGTTAGACATAACTTTAAAAATTAATTACACTATGACAGAAAAATATAATTTCAAACATTCTCAATGGAAATTGTCTAGAGAAACATATATTTTTTTCAAAGAAATAAGACAAGTCGTTTAGACGTGATGTTCAATTAAAAGTCGTATAACTGCGCCATAAGTCTCGTCCGACTGTATTGTTATTGTAACAACGCGCACCGGCCGGCTTCGCGAGGACTACACCTGTAGACCTTGATGTTTTGAACACAAAAGTCCGAGAATAGCTCCATGACTCAGGCATCGTACGAGTTCTCAATTCAATTCATTTCACTACCACTATATATTATAAAACAAAGTCCTCCGCCTCGATTGTCTGTCTTTCTGTTCGCGATAAACTCAAAAACTACTGAACGGATTTTCATTAGAGATGCCGCGAATACTCGCTATTTTTCGGTATTCGGCATTTTTTTGTTATTCGTCGAATACCGAATAACAGCTAGTAATATTCGACATTATTTTGACAAATAGTTGTCTAAAATAAACTTAATGAACAAAAAAATGTAGACTTACAACTTATTTTTTCAAAAAACAAAACACACTTATAGGTTGCTCCAAATAAACGTGCAATAACGGTCATTGACCCACCTACATTTATTGAAATTTTTAATTTTAAAAACGGAATTAATGACTCAAAGCTGTCCCGAATCAACATCTCTCGTGATCCTTAACATTGTCTAATAATGAAAAACGATTTATATTTAATTGTTCTGGTACCTACGAAGAGTTATTAGGGAAAGGTCAATGTACTTTATTGCAAATTTATCTGAAACATAGTATAGTATTAATTATTATCAGTTGCCAGCATTGAAAAATGTAAAAATATGAGACTGATTTATTTAACCTCATTGTTTTCTTTTCTCATGAACTTAGAAATTTTTTAGATTATTGGTAAGTTCAAGACTACTACAAGCGGGATATTATTATTTGATAACAAATAAATTAATTTTAATTTTTTTATGTCGAATCATAATGGCGAGTTATTCGACTATTCGCCATAGGGAATGCCGATTAATCGGTACTTATTCGATTATTCGCTATTTATAACAACTACTCGTGGCATCTCTAATTTTCATGCGGTTTTCACCAATAGACAGAGTGAGGAAGGTTTATGTGTATAATTTTTAAAGACTTCGTTCGCGTGGAATTTGATATAACCTCCTCCCCCCCTCCCCTACCCTAACTAAACCCCTAAATATTTAAAAATTAGCCTAAGATACTCCTTATACATATTATGTATAGTCAGCTGGCCGTAAAATCTTATCAGAATCGGTCCAGCCGTTTCGAAGATTAGTCGGCACAAACAGACACAATTTTAAAAACTGATTTCTATGCATAGGTATCGTGCAAATAACTGTATGAACTTAAAAAAAACCGGCAAAATGCGTGTCGGACTTCGCACATTTAGGGTTCCGTATCTAAATTATTTTTGACTATTTGTATGGCTTTGGGTCAACAAGATGCTTATACTGTGAAATTTTGAATACTGTTGCTCCAACCGTTTGGTTGTAAAACCTTTGTGACAGACGACGGACAGACAGACAGACGGAGATACAGACAGATAGACAGACAGACGGACACGTGAGTGACAGCAATAAGGCTCTGTTTGGACCCTTCGAGTACGGAACCCTAAAAAGAACTATTATTTTGACTTTGTAATGTCAAAATAATAGTTCTTTTTAGGTTCAGACACTTCAATTTTATTTATTTGTATTGATTGTAATGAGTAAATGTGACAAATTCAACCAGACCTTGAACCGAATCTCAGGTTTAGTAAACTGATACTGATATTGAGTTTGTGAACCAATGACTGCGTCCCGCGGTGCAGAGCCACCTGCGTCGTTGTTTTTGTTTTGCTGGGAAGTTTGTAAACAACCCTAAGAAGTGCGGTGACCGTTGGGGGATTATCATTTGTAAATTTTGACGTTTAAAAAATATACGATTAGTCACAGGTTTTCCTGTAATCTATATGTCAAGAACTGGGGTTCAATCTTTTCCGAAGTATCTGCCGAATGTCCGAACATATTTGTGTGAAGTGTGAAAGTGAATGTGCCATACCTAAAATAGTAGCTCTTCTCTGAGAGCTTCTTCCACCAAAAACATACGTTCATTTCGCTACAATTTTAGGTATGGCACATTCACTTTAACATTTCATACAAATATGTCCGAACATTCGGCCAATACTTCGTAAAAACACTTCGGAGTAAACCCACAGGGGGTTTCCTGTATTTTTCTCAAAATTCTAGACTCAGTGAGGGATGATTGCAGGGTAAAAAACTTTTTAACAAAAAAATTAACCGACGAAAAAGAACTAAAAAGCAAAAAATAAATAAACCTTTTAAGTCTTGAGTAATGAGCTTATTTACCTACATAAAATATCAAATTTTATATAAACTACTACTACTTGAGACTAGAGATGCCGATGCATTCCACCAGCTTTTACGACAAATCTTTTACGGTTCAGGCGGTGCGGTTATGGAATGCCTTGCCCGTGTCGGTAAGGCGTGCTCAATCCTTGTCCACTTTCAAAACAATGGTCAAAAGTCACTACCTCTCTCTTTAATCGCTTTTACTAGGGTTCTATGCTTTTTGTTTCATAATTATTAATGTATATATTTATCTATAATGTATTTATTGTATATATTATTATAAATAGTACATCTAAGACTACCTACAGTTCTGTATTTCCTTTTTTCTTTAAAATCCATCCAAAGGTTGTCTTGAAAAGATCGCTTTTAGCGATAAGGCCGCCCATTGTGTCACCCTATGTAATGTTTTCCTCATATTATTATTGTAATTTATATGGTGTACATAATAAAGAGTATTCTATTCTATTCTATTCTATTCTAATTTTGAGTCGGCGCCAAACAACAATCTGATTATTAAATATCTAAATTTTATAAGTACCTACTTACAAATGAAGAGGGCTGTAAGAAGGTAATTAATCATTTTATTACCATCATTTAAGAACAAGCTGGATAAATCTCGTGGCGTTTTGCAAAAAATAATGGTGGAGTGTTGCCGACAATGACGTTTCGTGGAAAATTCAACTTTAATACTTCTAGCTTCCACACTGATTGATTTTGATGTGCCGTGCTTCACCGAGGGTGTAGATGCCTGGAGACTCGCTTGCCCGAATACAAATCCGCCCGACTACCCATCTTCCCAGATACGGTGGGATGACCCGCTCTGCAAAGTAGTTCAGCCCCCTTAGCCAAATAACTTTTATAATAGCGCTAACACTGACGCTTCGTGCAATGTATGGCAAGGACATTACCTGCGTAGAGAACTGTCACGTGACTCACGCCCAGTAACGTCGTTACCATACATTTTGCACGAAGTGTTAGCGTTAACGTTAACAGAAAAGTATTTTCTCTAACCCCCCAAGAAAACCTAATTGCTACATCTGCTACTACTGCGGAGCGTGCGCGCCTACTGGCTGTGGGAGAATGGGAGTCGGGTCTCAGGCTTGACGCACTTCCTTCGTCGAACATAGGCACCCTGTTCGACGATACTACTTTTCGCCTCGCTGTTGCCCTACGTCTAGGTGCTCCCTGTTCTCCTCATCGCTGCCACTGTGGCGAAGTTGTCAACAGCCTCGGACACCACGGCCTGACATGCAGCCGAAGGACGGGTCGTATAGCGCGGCTCGCGAATATCAATGACATCATCCGAGGAGCTCTTGTCACCGCCGGCGATGCGGCTGTATTAGAACCACATGCTCTGGCTCGCGACGATGATAAAAGACCGGACGGCATGTCGTTATTTCCGTGGAAGTTGGGCAGGCCTTTAGTGTGGGACGCTACATGTGTCGATACTCTTGCGCCATCTCAACTTCCTAGTTCGTCGTAACTCGTAATGTGCTGGTGCTGCCGCTGCGGCTGCGGAGAACCTCAAGCAGCGGCAATATAAAAACCTCGTCGGTAGTTACATTTTTGAGCCGTTTGGGGTTGAAACTCAAGAGTTTCTTGGACCTTGTATTATTTAAAGATCTATCTAAACGCCTTGTTGACACTTCGCGACCAAAGGGCTGGCTTTTACCTCGGCCAAAGGTTAAGCATTGCCATACAACGTGGCAATGCCGCCAGTCTTTTGGGCACACTTTAGGCTCACGGAATTATTTGACGCCATATTTTAAGTTTTATTTAGTTAGGAGTTTTTGTTTTAATTACAGTTAGTTACGTAATTCATAAGTTTGAAACTAAACTAAAATATCAAAAAATATTGGACAGGATTTTTTGCTTTAACAAATCAATAAAACATGCCAAAGATAAAACGCATCAAAGTGCAGGAGTGGGGGCTTGTTACTTCACTTTTGAGCAAAAAGTGCTACAATTTTAACTCAAGTGTGTCGTCATGCGAAATTTCAACGCACTGTACCGTCTTCATTTATTGATTTCGTGACAAAAGAAAAAATACGTATCCAATATTTTTTGGTAATCTAACTGATGGACTAAGTTAGATTTTTTTAGGAAATGCGCCTATTCAAGCTGAGCAATATGTAGCCGGGGGACCGTGACATCAACCCAATTGAAAGAATTCGAAAGTGTTTTGTCGCTACAAACACCGTAAAGTGACAGAGACAGCATGAGAATAACTCTTGCTGTACTGTAATTCAGGAAAATTTACAGCACCAGTTGGCGCAACTTAGACGACAACTTAACTAATGTCACTTTTTTGAAGAGAAAATTTCTTTAGGCGTGTTGGGCATTTTTTATCAAGTTTTCACTTCTGTCGGCACTCCCGGAGTGCCACTCTTTTTTTTATCTGACGCGTTTTGACAGGTCTGGACTGGAAGCCTCAGTGCTGCCATCTGGTGTACGACAGTTGAGAAAACCCTCATGTTTTATTTGTTAAAAATAAAAACGTTGCACACACTAGGAATTACTCCTGTATCGTGGGTGCGTTCACAAACGTGTAAACTCACATACACAAGACACCTAGACCCGGAATAACTATTTGTATGCCATATAAATATTTTTACCGTACGGGAATCGAACCCGCAACACGCAGCGCAGCAGCCAATCGCTCAACCACGGCGCCAATCATGCCATACCTACTTTAAATTGACTTGCGTTCGAGAATTCAGAAATTAAAAGCAGTCCGTTTCTGGTTATTTGCGATAGTCACGCTCTATTAACAAGAAACTCTTAACTGAAATACTTTATTCAATAAGTAACTCATTTAAGGCGCAGTTATACGACTTCTAATGATTTTTAATTGAACATCACGTCTAAACGACTAGTCTTATTTCTTTAAAAAAAAGACTATACTACTCTTGACAATTTCCTTCGTAATTTGTTATGTGAATATTTAAAATTATATTTTTATAACATAGTGTAATTAATTTGTAAAGTTATGTCTAACGCGAATAAAAAAAATAAATCACGCAAAAACTATAAAGCGCATTTTTATGAAACCATCACCATTTGAGAAATCATTTATTTATTTATATTTTAGTATACGTGTTTTAGTATAATATACGTGTTTTAGTATAATACCTGTTGTTTTATGTATAATAAATTAATAATGCGTCTAATTTCGGACAGCGCTCCTTGATGGGCGAGTCCTATTACTGGGTCAACGAACGACGCGTTGCGTGAGGTAAGCACAGAACACGCAAGCTAACCACTCAAGGTCGTTGGCAGTTAATAGCGCCTAGGTCGCTGGGGAAAACCCCATCGCGTAGGTACTCTACTATTGACTAACCGCCAGTGATTGCTCAACATCTAAATTACTGTGCGTCATACCAATATACTGTAGCATTAACTATCGAATCATTAGGTCAAATACTAATTTTATTTGAATATACACCGTGGCCCAAAAAATAACGTTGACAAAATTAAAAACAATTTAAAAAATGGAATATTTTTTCAAAAAATGACAACCAATCAACCACAATTACTGCTATTGTTAACATAATTTAATAGGGAATCACAACTAAAAAGTGAAAAACAAAAACTTTTTTACAAAAAAATTGAACCGACTTCCAAAAAAATCAAAAAAAGTGCAAAATAACTTTAATTTCGGAAGTCGGTGTCAAGAAAATGAAGACGCTAAACCAGAAACACCGAATTCCATAATTAAAGTTATTTTGCACTTTTTTTGTTTTTTTTTGGAAGTCGGTTCTATTTTTTTTTTGTAAAAAGTTTTTTTATTATTGTTTAGTCATTCGTCGGTGCCATTTTTAATTAACATTATTTGTTTGCTAAAAGTGTTAAAATATATTTATTTCGCTATGTCAGTGCAACGTGGAGCCACAATTTCATTGCATGAGCGTGGAAAAAGGCAGTAGGAGATAGTAAACATTCTTGGTGTTAGTCGTCAGATAGTTTCTGCAGCAATTAAACGTTATAATGAGATGGTCAACATCGGAGACCGTCCGGAAAGAGGACGCAAGAGGGCTGTTAGAACTTCTAGGAACCGACACATTTTCAAACAAGGTGAGGAAAATTTCGCGAAACTTGGGGATTAGTTACTCCACCATACAGCGTATAATAAAACATGATCTACAATTTGGTACCATAATATACTCAGAAAAGTGCAGTTGCTTACGGTCAAAAATCTGCCCGCGCCTTTTCACAACTATCTTGGGGTCGGCTTCCAGTCTAACCGGATGCAGCTGAATACCAGTACCATGGAGCGACTGCCTATCTGACCTCCACAACCCAGTTACTGGGTAATACGATACCTCGTGTTAAGGCTGGTTGTCAGACTTTCGGGCTTCTGACGACCCGTAACGACTGTCAAAGATCCACGATTGACAGCCGGGACCAACGGCTTAACGTGCTTTCCGAGGTACGGAGGAGTCTCGGTATGTAAAGATGGTCACCCATCCACGGACCAACCCCGGCAAGCGTAGCTTAACCTGATGGATCGACCCGTGCGGTTGTTATTACTTTAGCCACGACATCCTCGCGCCCAACGCGATCGATTCGACATATAAAATCATAAATATCTTGAAAACGGTCCGGAAAAAAGTCCAATCACAAAAATGACCAAAATTTGGTCTCCCTTTATAAAACCTCGTAGAAAGAACCATAAGATGTAAATTCATAAAAAAAAGAAATGCTCTCTCGTAGCAAATTGCGTAGGTAGCTGTCGGACGGTCGGTGACGGTGACAGATTACGTGCGGTGTCGCTCGAGTTCAATTCTTTTTTCCCCGTCTCAAAAATGCCCAAGAAGTTTTTACTTCAAAAAGTTCGGCTTGAGAGATGTCGATTTGCCTAAACAACGCTCCGCAGTGAAGATTGGGAAAATATCGTATTCTCTGACGAAAAATTATATTCCATAGAACAAGCCCATTAGCACAGGAACTCGTCTTCCACTCGTCCTGGAGCTGCTGCATTTGTTCCACATCGCCAAAACGCTAAAACAGTTATGGTTTGGGGTGCATTTTACACCACTGCCAAAACACCCCTAGTTTTTTGTAGAAAAGGGTATCAAAATCAACCAAGAAAACTACCGACGAGACATTCTTGAAAATGTGCTTCTTCCTTGGAGTCAACAGAACTTTGGTAACCGTCCATGGATATTTCAACAAGACTCTGCTCCAGCTCACAGGGCCTTAAGTGTTCAACAGTGATACAAAGATAATTTTCCTGGTTTCATCAGCTCCAGAGAATGGCCACTCTACTCGCCTGATCTGAATTCAATGGATTTTATGATCTATCTTATATGCAAGGTCCTGTGCTACGCGTCATAGAAGTGTTGATGAGTTAAACACAACTCTTACACGGGTATGGGACAAAATATCTGTGGAGAAAGTGCGGAAAGTAGATAATTTAACCAAGCGATTTCTATAAGTATCCGCGCTAAAGGAGGCTATTTTGAAGACAAATAGGGATTCTTGTATAAATAAAGTGAATTTATATAATTTATAACCTTATTTAATTCACGTATAAAATTGATTTAAATAATTCGTAAAAAATCTTGTCAACGTTATTTTGGGCCACCCTGTAGGTACATTAAGACTCATTACTTCTAGTTTCTGTTGTTCTATAAAAACACAAAAAGATGGGATTCTTTGCACAAAGATATCATTTTCAGCCGAAAGACGTCCACTACTGGAGTGACATAGGCCTCACCGCGCGTGTCGTCACAACTTATAACCACCGCACTTGTCCTGTGCCTGTGCGTCTCGCATACAATTCTCAATTCTTTATTACGTACCATAATGTTTATAGTTGGTAGGGAAATTATTATATTAGTCACAATTATGGTCCCTGTCGGGCACAGCATAGATCAAGTTCCTACAGTAGTTGCCTTCCTCCTCTCTCCTGAGAGGAGGAAATTTAACTATTATATAGTTTTTTTTTTTTTTAATTATGTTTGTACATATAATAAGTTAGTACCTAACATTGTGAAAATCATTATTTTATTATTGTTTTATTCACTTTGATTATTCGTTCGTATATACAATCAATTAATTATTAGATATTATTATTATCTAACTTATTATTATTTTTATTTATTACTAAATATTTATTATCATTAAGGTGAGTTATTTATTGGAGGCTCATCGATCCATCGGCTACCCGCGACCCTTACCAGAGGGCCCAGTGTGAGGTTTTTAACGCACTCGGACGCGTTTACGTAAACGTTCGCTTGTCAAATTTAAAAAAAAAACCGGCTAAGAGCGAGTCGGGCTCGCACGCAAAGGGTTCCGAACAAATCATATTTTTTTAAGTTTTTTTTTTTTTAATTGTCTCCACCTAATAGGTTTTCCTGTAATCTATAAGTAAAGAACTACTTTCCGTATTTTTTCAAAATATTAGGCCCAGTGGTTTCGAAGATAAGGGGGGCAATGGTCATTTTTCTTAAATAACTTCAAAATTATATATTTTAAAATTATGAAAAAAAATATATTCGAGACCCTCACAATGTGCTGTTTCATTTGATATATCCCACGACACAGTTTGAAAACCTTTGATTTTTAATTTTCCGATTTTCACCCCATAAGTGAAATATCCCATATCCCAAATTGATTTATTTAGGGTACACGTCCATGTTTGTTTTTTTTTTTTGTGCGGTGGGAAAAGAGCGGGAGGGCGTGTCAGACTCTTACTGACTAAAACCCACCCCTGTTCCTTCCCTGCCCTGAATGCCCAGGGGCGAGGTCTGTTTCGAATTTATCCTCAACCCCTGGGCAGTCCATGTTTGGGTCACAGATATTAATGTGTGTACCAAATTTTAACTCTATCGGTCCAGCAGATTCGGAGCAAATTGGCTGTGACAGACGGACAGACAGACAGACACACGAGTGATCCTATAAGGGTTCCGTTTTTTCATTCGGACTTTCGGAACCCTAAAAAGAGGTTACCCGTTATTGTTTCTAGATGGCGCTTATACAGTTTTAGTACAAATTGACGTTTACTTTAACGCGATTTATTACGTTAAAAAACTCGCATTCAGGCCGCAGGTCCTCAGTCCACCCCACAAAAAAAAGGTCCTCGGTCCACCTTGTGGGAGGCCTTCTATCGCGGCGTCTGCCAGTACGCGGTCGCCACTCCAGAACTTTTCGGCCCCATCGACCATCTGTTCTGCGAGCAATGTCCCCTGCCCACTGCCACTTCAGTTTGACAATTTTCTTGCCTAAAGGAGTCGATCGCCCAGGGTTCATCAGTTTTTTTTTTTTGACGAGCCCGCTTTGCCCTTGAATGGGATTGATGATGAGGTTTAAAACTATGAGTTTAAGAACATGGGGATTCCCGACTTGTTTTTAGGGTTCCGTACCCGAAGGTTTGTACAAAATTTTATTCCGAAGAATTTTGTAACTTCCCAATGAAATTTGATTTTAAATTTGAAATTTTAAATGATTTATAACTTTACTATTGTTACGTATTAAGATATTGTTATTTACTGTTTTTTTTTTGTCTCTTTTTAATCGGTCTTTTTTGTTGTTTAGCTTCTATTTTATTTATTCTTTCTACACAATGTATATTGTTAAGAAATAAATGACTTATGACTTTTTTTTTTTGGGGGTGGGAAATCATCTTATGACTTCTTCCGCTCTAGGGTGGAGCGGAAGGGCGTGTCAGACTCTTACTGACTAAAACCCACCCCTGTTCCTCCCTGCCCTACGCGCCCGGGGGCGAGGTAACTCTTTCGAATTTATCCTCAACCCCCGGGCAGGCATTGGCCGTGGCAGGCCCCGTCCTTTGCTGACAACTCTTTGAGGCGCGCATGGAACACTACGAGCCGTCGACTCTCGGGCCTGGTGCTGATCGGACGGCAAGTTACCCACCGTCGCCGCCGCCGCCGTCCGCAGGCCCGGGTCTACGGTGGCCGGAGATCGTCTCGCAGCCCCTGGCGTCTCCTGCGGCGGCTGCTGCTGAGGGCGCTAGGGCGACTCTGCCTCTGTTGAGTCTCCCTAACGTGTGCCGCCTCCCTCTTCGCGAGCATTAATGCTTCGCAGAAGGAGGAGACGGCCTCCCATTCCCTCTCGCTTCGTACCATGGCCTGAACCAGGGCACGGCGCGAGAGGTCGCTGCCGCCTATCGCATCCACGAGGACACGGCGGTGTTCTGCCCAGGCGGGGCAAACCTCCACCGTATGCTCCACCGTGTCCTCTGACTTATGACCTATAAACTTCAAATTTGGTGATAATGTGTAATACTACGTATATTTTACTAACAAGTACCAATTATGTATACATCAGATTTTTCTTTGATATTTCCCTAATTTGGTACGGAACCCTAAATGTGCAAAGTCCGAAACGCGCTTGGCCGGTTTTATGGTATGCCCTTAGTTATGATTTTATGATGTCACCCATTTCTAGACGTTTTCAAAAATAGATAATTTAATAAAATAAACGCTATTGCTTAATTTGCATTACTTTGGTTATTTTAAACTGTTTCTGAAGAAGATACAATAATTTAACAATCACTGTGAACGATCATAATTATGTAACCAGCAGAGTAAATAAACCCCTTTCATTTTCAATTCCACAAAATACATTGTGTTATAAGTTATTGAGCAGACGAATTTTTAATTATAAGTATTAAGCAATGGGTCAGGAAATTTATTTAGGTACAAATACAATCCAAAATAGTTTCTTGCTTCACAAGTCTACATAAAACTTTAGTGTCTGGATATTCCCTTTAAGCAAGTAATGCCTGTGGTGTGACTGCAGCTTTGTGAACAACAATCTGTCGATAAAAAGGTTCTGAAAAAATTACTAATAGTAGAGACTAGGCTACTACTAGACTACTAATAGTACAAACTATAATCTATCTTTGTGCCAAATTTCATCCAGATCCGTTCAGCCATTCTGGCATGATTGAGTAACAAACATCCATCCATCCTAACTTCCGCATTTATAATATTACTAGCTGCACCCCGCGGTTTTACCCAGACCTAACCCTAGACCGGAATAAAAGCCTATATGTTAATCCAGGCTATAAGCTATCTACATACCAAATTTCATCCAAATCGGTCCAGCCGTTTGAGCGTGAAGAAGTAACAAACATACACACTCACAAACTTTCACATTTATAATATTAGTAGGAAGTAGGATAAGATACTCAATAAAATTCAATAAATTACTCCAAACAGCAATAAATGAATTCTATATTCATAAATTGAGACGGAAGATGCAAGGTCTTTGCATTAACGTGTTTGCATCCAACTCCGCTTAAAACAATTAAAAACCTATTGTTTCATGCGGAGTTGGCAGCGAATGCATTAAAAATGTTAAGGAATATTTACACAGCTGCGTAAACAGAAAAACAGTAATTTGAGAAAACTGGCTAATTAGTTAATTATTGTAAGTTACAGAACTTATTTAAGGTGTCACTTTGCTATTATTCAAAATGCAAATTGCTTATGTGGGTTACATAGTGCTAAGCTTAAATGGAACCGGGCTAGACACTTCTGTTGCATGCCAGAAGCTGATATTACTCGTAATGAGCTATTAAATAAAAGTTTTGAAAACTCATTCATTCAGCATACAGCTAAGGAGTGGAGTTCCCGGCCAGTGGTGCCGATTCTCTTGTTCAATAACTAAATTAAAATTAGAGAATCGCTATCTTTGACTAAAAGGCATTGCGAGAAAATGACGGCTATAGCTATGAACTAAGTTAGAGTTGTCGAACTAGTTTACACCTTGCGCTGTACCGTGTTTTTAGTCAACACATATTTACGTGTGTTTTTACCCATGTGAAATTTGAAAATTATCTTAAGAGAACCTTTTCTTATGACAATTTACTGATATAACAATAATTTATGACAGAATACACATGCCTATTATAGTCTTATAGTTAACTTATTTTGATTAATTAATTTTATCGTTTCATTGCTTAAAAGAACCAGCTTAAATCCTTTTGAATACATATCCAAATAACAGTGTGAGTTTATTATTTTAACCTGTAAGCTCCCGACTGGTAAACCGGTTTACCAAAACAATAAATTTTCTATTTTGTCTGTTGTCCGGTAACTGACACATTAACATTACTGCAATTTCAACATAGTTTGGGGACCGCCAACCAAACAAATTGAATTGTTAAATAGTTACAGTTGTTTATGTTGTAGACTTAAGATCATTCTGAAGCAATAAACAAATACACTTATTCTGAATCAAAAATATAAAAAATAAACTTATTCTGTTTTATCCTGAGTAATTTACATTATCCATTTCAGTAGGCCTAGATTAGATCCATACATTATGGGGTCTATAGGACCTATCCTGTATTCTAGATATCAAGCCAGACCATTCAGCCATTAAGTGATTTATGAAAAAACATCTAGCTAGAAAATTAATCTATCTAGTGTATTGTTTGATTTAAAGTTAATGATGTGTGTGAAGTTTGTGTTTCGCTGCGCAGTAAGTACCCACCCCTCAACCCCGCCTAGCTCGCTGTCCGATCAGCACCAGGCCCGTGAGTCGACGGCGCTTAGTGTTCCACGCGCGCCTCAAAAAGATTAGTGTCATTCACTACTGACGGGGCCCATCGTGGCCGGTGCCTGCATGCCTAGGGGTAGCAGATAAATTGTGATGATGAAAATGAGTTACCGCACCCCTGGGCACTCAGGCAGGGAAGGAACAGAGGTAGGTTTTAGTCAGTAAGAGTGTGACACGCCCTCCCGCTCCACCCAGAGCGGGCGAAGTCATTGGGTGATTTCCCACCCCCCCCAAAAAAATAAAAATCCCCTCAACCCTGCTGTCACATGAATTTGCTACTGTGCAGTGTCGTCTATGCTTTAATACCACCTGTTAGTAACACTATAAACGAACTAAAGATCTCACACTCTAGGACATGTGCTCCATCTGGAGCACATACCTGCACATATATACTTCTCTAATGAACTGTAGCATGCATGCCTGACATAATTGCATTTTAAAGATAATTGCGATGCAAAAGACTCAAAAATGGCTGGTCTTTGATTATAATGTATATGTTTTGTTCACCTCTATATCGGGGTACTTTGAAAAAAATAATAGTTACAATCAAATCCATTCTAAGTGATAAGAAGTTTACCAGGTCATTTACTATCACAAAAGACAAATATTAGTTGAAGTGTCATTATTACACTATGGTTCCTTACATTAGCAAATTATTGGCATGCATATTTTGTAAGTATTGTATTTTATATAAGTTAAATATCTGCAAAAAGGTTAGTTGCACTTCTCAACATTACTGTTAACAGTCAGAAGGCAGTCAAAAAATCTGGAGGTCAACATTCAAAAATGTAAGCAATAATAAGATTCTGTTTCTATGACAACTCATAAACCATTGTATTAGCACTGAATATTATTAATGTCCTAACATGAGTGTGGAGAAAATAAAAATTATAGTAAAGTGTCACACCTATGTAATACACACAAAAAAATATCTTCTAAGAAATGTTGTTTGTAAAACTTTTACTTTTGCTAAATATTTCAATACTTTACACGCAAACGTCAATCTTATAAGAAAAACATTAGGGCTATTATGCTCTGCATGTTAGCAAGACCATCATATTGTTCTAAAAACCAGTTTACCCGCTTTATTTATACACAATATGAACATTACCATCAACAAGAACAATATCAACCGGCTTGGAACGAACAACGTAGTATTTTTATCTAAAAAATTGGAGGTAAACACAAAATTGTTGCAAATTCGCGCCACCAAAAATATTCAACGGATTTTAAAGCATTGCGAATTGCACGACTGTAGTAAGTGATCGTAAATATAATTGAGGATGTTACGGACTGTTGTTGCAACATAAATACACTTACCACGGTAGTGAGTATCTTCAGAAAACTTTATAATCCAATTACAAACAGTTGTTGGCACATAACTTGATGATCTCGTGTTCAGAACGCCACAAGTTAGTAACCGTTATCACTCTAGTCAGATGTTTCATCACAGATTTGGTGTTATAGCACTCATTATGTTTTGAAACGAAATTAGCACAAGGAATGGAAATCCAAACAACAAAAAAATAGCAAACAGACTCCTCCACTCGACGTAAGTGACATTGACGTTTATATTCTATGTTGCCATGGTAAGCACAAAAATAACCCACTACAGTATTTTTTTAATCTTATTCTCGCACTTAAACACTATCTCAGCTGGTGGTGGTGGTGGTTGTTGGTATACGTATGGCAAACCAATACCACTGGTATTGGGTGGCCGTATGTATTATTTTTTTTTTATTTCATCAGGTATATTCTATATGTTCTACATACATATTGAAACTTTTAAAATGGTTAAAAAACGAGACATTGACGTAGTTGAGGCTTTCCTTGTTAAAAAAAAGTGAGCATCTAAAATAAATTGTATTCTTGTAATTTAATACGAACTATCCGGGGTAAGTAGGTATGTAATAGATAATAGGAATACCATTTAATCACGGAGATATCAGAATTTTGCAACATTTTTAAATGTCAAATAACGTTTTATTATTGCACTGTGGCACAAGCTATGTAGAAATAATAACTAAAAATAACAGAATCATTACTTCATTTTATTAAGATTGAGTTTATTTTATTTTATATAACAAACTATGGCAATAAAACATTTTTGCGTTAAATCGTAATGCCCATCTTTAGACGAAAAATTCTTGTATGAAATGTGTAATCTTTAGATTACCTATCTTTTATCTTAAGATAAATAGAAGAGCAGCTGATCCCTGATATCAAAGGCGCCACCTATGCTTAACAGACAGAAACTAAACTTAACTTAGATAAGAACCATTAGGAATATTCATCCGCTAGGTGTCAACTGGTGACCTAGTTCCCTCGCCTAGTAAAAATAGCGGTCGACAATAGCTCAAACACTATTTATAGTGCGTATCTAAAAAATCTTAAATCACACATTGATAACTCGGATGTTTTTTTTTTAAACATCACTCGAATACCGTCCGTGTGTCAGTCACGTCGTGGCCCGTAGCGCGCAACTCACGAGACCTACCTACACAACACAAGTGGCAGTGTAATCGATAAAACCTCGCGTTACAGACAATCAGTTGTTTTTCGTGAATACCAGTGCCCTTTTAGACTTAGTTGCCGCTAGAGATTTTAGTTTAGTAAACAAGGGAACATGTTATATTAGTGTTTTAAAGTGTTAGATACAATGGAAAGTGTTAAGAGGTACATAAGGAGCGAGTCTGCGAGTTGCGCTCATATGGTTGAAGAAAGCACAGCGAATAACAGGAAGACGGCAGACCCTCACGAGAAGCTGAAGGCTCTGCTGAACTCCCCTGACGATGACACGGATGATACGCTGCCTCCGTCAGATGCTCCTAAATTCGGAACAGTTATACACAATAGAATCTTTGTGGGAGGGTTCTCTTTGACCACGACTGATGAGGACCTGTGGAAGTTCTTCTCAGGATTCGCGACGGTGACGGCAGCCCGGGTGATCTACGACCGAGCTGGCGTCTCCAAGTGTTATGGTTTCGTCACGTTCGCGAGCCCCAGGGTCGCGAGGCTGATCGTCAAACAGGTTCGTCTCTCTCTATATTGGAAAACTTTTCAGCAACAATGTTGGGTGTTTCCAACCAAACCTTTAATTAAAAATCAGGGAGTTTTAATTCATGGTGTTTCGGAATTTTCTTTTTCGGGTAGAAACTGGGGCAAAATTGTTTGGTCCCATTGTTTCCAGTCATTGGACTGGGACAATGAAATGAACACCCGGATTTGTAGGGCAGTTCCATATTTTATTATCTTTTCTGTCTTATAAACACCTTGAATTATTTCAGGTACCTACCTACTTACTTGTTTACTGAGTAGGTACACGGAAATATTTTTGGGTTGGCGACGTTCTTTGTTTAGTCTTGTGTCGGGAATTTCCGCTCGATTTTCCGAGGCGTTCTAAAGGACATGAACAAAACATTTTGATAGGTATTTTTTTTTTGACATCAGTACCTCCAAGACCTTTTATAGGTTCCTACCTAGGTACTATCTTTTATCTTATTTTCGATGCGTTTTTTTTTTTTTTTTTGGATAGTCGGTAGTTGAACCCATAACCACTTAAAATGGAAAAAAAATCAGCTTATGCACATTTTAAACACTTCGACATTGAACTTCACTGCAATAATGATAATGTATGCGATAATACGTACGATGTTATCTACAGAAGCTGGTATCAATAAGGTAACATGACGTTTGAAAGACAGATTACCTACTACAAGAATTAGAGCACAATGGCTCAAGGAGTCTTGTTATCAAATAGCGTTAAATTATGATGATTATTTTAGCACTATGCCTGGTAACTAACATGTTGTTAGTGTACGCAGTTTTAGTGATAAGAATTTATCGTGTGTTATATACTTATATGAATTTTTGCCATGTGGTTGGTTATTGTCGTCCGTGCGTGCAAGAGACAATTTTCTGTGCTTCAGGATAGAAAACAAATATCTATATTCTAATCTTTCAAATTTAAAATCGGGGTTGTTTCGATCCCCAAAATAGAGTTCCGTGTCTCTTCCTTTATTCAGCCATTTCAGGGTTATGATCAGCCATGTGCGATTGCTCAGAACCTTCGCCTTTTTAACCGACTTTCGAAAAAGGAGGAGGTTCTATGTTCGACTGTATGTATGTTTATTTTTTTATGTATGTCCGCCGATTTCTCTGTCAGTTGTGGACCGATTCCGAAAGATTATACTTCCGAGGTGGTCCCATATAAATTTTATCGAAATTGCTTCAGCGCTTTTTGAGAAACTGAATAAAAACGAAAAATACGTTTACCTCGATGACGTTTTTGTGTACTCCAAATATTTAAATTCCACGTTCTATGTTATTGGGGTTTTTAGTTCTGGGGTATAACAACTAAAAAGTGAAACGTAAAAAACTTTTTTACAAAAAAAACAACCGACTTCCAAAAAAAAATACACTAAAAATTAAAAAATAACTTTAATTTCGGAACTCGGTGTCAAATAACGAAGAAGTAAAATACAAACACTGACTTCCGAAATTAACGTTATTTTTTAATTTTAGTGTATTTTTTTTTGGAAGTCTGTTGTTTTTTATGTAAAAAAGTTTTTTTTTATTAAAATTTTTGAACTGTTTAGCAACTGATTAACTGATTCATTCATCTAGGTAGGTACCTATCTATAGAGAACCTCGGAAAATCTACCTATAGAGAATATAGGCGTCAATAAATACGCTCATACAAGCGTTAATTAGTCCGTCAGTTAAATAACCAAAAAATACTGGACATGTATTTTTTACTTTATTATACCAAGAAAAATGACAAAGATAAAACGCATCAAAGTTCAGTAGTGTGGGCTACCCGGGCCTGCGGACGGCGAGCAGTGGGTAGCTCGGCGTCCGATCAGCACTAGGCCCGTGAGTCGACAGCGCGTAGTGTTCCACGCGCACCTCAAAGAGATTAGTGTCAGCCACCACTGACGGAGCCCATCGTGGCCGGTGCCTGCATGTCTAGGCGTAGCGGATAAATTCTGAAAGTGAGTTACCGTACCCCTGGGCACTCAGGCAGGGAAGGAACAGGGGTGGGTTTTAGTCATTAAGAGTCTGACACGCCCTCCCGCTCCACCCAGAGCGGGACAAGTCATTGGATGATTTCACACCCCACAAAAAAAAAGGAGTGTGGGCTCGTTACGTCACTTTGGTAGTAAAAAGTGTCGCGCCGTGTGACATCACGCGACATTTCAACGCACTGTATCGCCCTCATTGTTGTTTACGTGACAAAAGAAAAAATGCGTTGCCAATATTTTTGGTTATGTAACTGACGGAATAATTAGATTTTTTTTACTAAAATACCACATTTCAAAAGTCATGACTGATGGTGGCATGATGCAAAAATCAAAGTATCCTTCATGCAACCGTCAGTCACTGTACCTATCGCCTAATAGATTTTCCGTCAGTCAAAACTTTTTTTTTTTTTTCAGTCACAGCCTTGACTTTAGTTAACCTGACAACAAAACCTACCGTGAAGGTAATGGACGCCGAATCTGCTAATCGATAAATTAAAAAAAAAGAAAAAAAAACTAAGTTCCAAACAAGTAACTTTTCAAACAGTCTGATCCAGTTATTTTAGTTCAATTTTAGTTTTTATACCACCAGCTGCACCAGACTGCTTGAAAAGTGACTAGTTTGAATTTTTTTAGTTGTTTTTTACAGTCGGGATTTTTGAAAATATTATTTTATTATTGGTTTCTTCATTTCATAATATGGCGTCTGGTGTATTTTGATTACTGTCAAGTCTTTAGTAGCAGTCGCAAGATTAACGAGTCAGACGTACCCCTGCGTCGCCACCAACAATAGGTTTTTAATTGTGTCTGCTAATGAGGGACTTGATGCGTTAAGAAGAATCAATTGACGTAAGAATTATCAAAATCGGCCCACGCGTTTGGTCTCTATAGTGGCACAAAGGAACAAACATACTTACATACAAACATAAGGCTGATAAACACGTTACACATTACCCTCCATTGAATTGAAAATGAAAAACTTTTTTACAAAAAATACTCCGGGTCACGGTTAAGTCAGCCAATGACTTAACCGTGACCTCACCCGATCCCTTAAAGAGAGGAAGGTAGCTTTTCATATCTACACTCTCCCCGAGGATACGCCCAACCGTGTGGTGATAAGACGTATCCCAAAGGAGATCTCCACCTCGGAGATCAAAGAGGACTTGCTGGCTCAGCAAGTCCCGGTCACAGCCGTCCACCGCCTACACAAGGCTCGTAGCGGTGAAATCTACGACATGGTGTTGGTCGTTTGCGAGCCAACTCCAACTCCGGGGCATCACCCCATCTTCAAGATTAAGTCGGTCTGCTCCCTTACTGGCATCTCCATTGAGAAGCCATTCAAGGCCACAGTAGTTGGCCAATGCCACCGGTGCCAACTCTATGGGCATGCGCAGAGCAATTGCTTTGCCCCCGCCAGATGCGTCAAGTGTCTGGGGGCCCATGGGACGGCCGAGTGCCCCCGCCCCAAAGTCCTGTCGCTCTGCACAGAGCCGCCTAGCTGCGTTCTGTGCGGTCAGTCTGGACACCCGGCTAACTACCGAGGCTGTCCTAAAGCCCCCAAGCTGGCCCCAAAGCTGGCAAAACGGGCCAACGCCCGTCTTCAAAGGGAAAGCCCCACAGCAAAGGCGCCCTCCTCCCAAAACCCCAACCGTCTTGCGCCGCAAAGACCCTCCCCCTGGAATAGGCTTAACCACATCCAAGCCTTCCCAGCTCTTGCGGCCCCCAAACCCCAAGTACCAGCGCTTATGGCCTCGACCATACCAGTGCCCTCCCCCGCGCCAGCCCCCGCGCCATCAGTCCCATTAGCCCCCCCAACTGGAGCACGTCGCATTGCGGCCCCGGCTGCGATGCCAGTGAGCCAGCCCTCTGCTATGGAAGAGGAAAAGAGCGTAGCCCTCACTATTCTCGAGGCCTACCAGATTTTCAGAACCCCCGAAGCCCGAGCCTTGGCTGCTATTTTAAAGCAGACCAAAAAGGCCGGCAATTACACTTCAGAGGCGGCCCGAGAGATATGGGCCAATTTCAACGGCATCGCTAAGATGCTAGACCAATTAGACTAGTTTTTAAAACCCAGTAATGGATATAAAAACTTGCGTAAATTCCCATAAACCACGATCCCTTAGAATTGGATATTTCAATGCTAACGGAATCGCAGGCCAACGTGATGAGATCGCTGAATTCCTACGCGACCATCAATTAGACATTTTCCTCGTGCAAGAGACATTCCTTAAGCCTCACCGCAGCGACCCTAGAATTGCCAACTATAGAATGGTTCGCAACGATAGGTCACGCTGTCATAAAGGAGGCACCCTTATTTACTACAGAAAAGAACTGTACTGTACCCCTCTAGACCCCCCCGCTTCCCTCTCCGAGATCGAGTTCTCTGCCTGTCGGCTGGGCATGACTGGTCATCAATCGATTACCATCATCTCTGCCTACTTCCCACCGGTTCAAACATCATCGCCACCGGATGATCCCGTCGCTATCACCAGTGACCTTAAAACCTCTTCGGCCTGAGTGACTCCGTCATTATGGCGGGTGATCTCAATGCCAAACATCCAGCTTGGAACAGCAGCCTGACAAATTCTAGGGGCAGGCTCATCTTTAATCTGAGCTCGTCCATAAACTTTGACGTCATCGCTCCGATGGGTCAAACTCATTTCCCCCATGACCCCGCTCACACGCCCGATGTTCTCGATGTGGCGCTTCTGAAGAATGTTAACCTCCGTTTGCATTCGATAGAGGCAATACACGAACTTTCCTCTGATCACCGCCCTGTGATCATGCACCTGGGCTCCCGCTCGGGTCAACCCGACCCTGGTCAACCTCCCATGACCCAGGTGATTACCGAATGGAAGAAAGTAAGCGATAGGCTGAAATCTACCACGTCGGTTCACCTGGACGCCATTCCCGACCATATTGACTCAGTCGCTGACACGACGGCAGCGATCGACTCGCTTACAGAGCACGTACAGTCTGTCTTGAACGATTGTTCAAAGGTGGTACCGGTGACAGAAGATCGTCGCTGGGTGCTGCCGGGCGACGTGCGGGCTCTGATAACCGAGAAGAACGCAGCCATCCGTGCGTACAGCGCTTTCCCCTGCGACGCAAACAAGACTCACATGCGCAAATTACAGCGAGCTGTAAAGAGTCGCATTAGTGAGCATCGTTCTGCGAGCTGGGGAAAGATGCTGAGCGAACTTGAGCCCACCCATCAGGCCTTCTGGAAACTCCAGAAGAAGATGCGTCCCAAGACTGAGGCTACCATGCCTCCTCTCATACGTCCAGACAAGAGTGTCGCCTTTGACAACGCTGAAAAGGCGGAGTGCCTAGCCGACAGTCTAGAGTCCCAGTGCTCACCCAGCCTCCAACCAGCTGACCAGGCCCACCTTGACGGGGTGGACGCTGAAGTTGAAAGGAGAGCTTCCCTCCCTCCCGTCGAAGACCCAGATGACCCTCTACCCCCCGTCACTCCAGACGAGGTGGAGGACATCATCAAAAAGCTCCAGGCCCGGAAGGCCCCCGGCGCTGACGGCATCACCAACAGAGTTATCCAACTCTTCCCCGCCCAATTAATTTTGCTTATGACCGCCATCTTCAATGGCGCCTTAAGCAATAATATTTTCCCCCAAGCATGGAAGCAGGCCACTGTCATAGGTATTCCCAAACCTGGCAAGCCCAGATCCAACCCTTCCAGCTACCGACCCATTAGTCTCCTTAGTAGCTTCTTCAAGATCTATGAAAGGCTTATTAATAAGCGGCTCAGGGATTATGCCGAGGCTAATAATCTCATTCCAAACGAGCAGTTCGGCTTCCGTACCGAACACTCGTGCGTCCAACAAGTACATTGGATCGTAGAACATATGAGCGCTGGGTTCCAGCGCGGTATGACGACCGGTGTCTTGTACTTCGACATAGCAAAAGCGTTTGACAAAGTCTGGCACAATGGCTTAATTTATAAGCTGTATCAACTAGGAGTGCCAGACCGTCTCGTACTCATCTTACGAGACTTTCTGTCGAATCGTACTTTCCGCTATCGTATAGAGGGAGCACTCTCCTCCCCTCACCCCATAAGAGCAGGAGTCCCTCGAGGCTCCGTAATATCCCCCATAGCTTTCACGCTGTTCACCAGCGATATTCCAAAAAATAAAATGTCACATCTAGCATTATTTGCTGATGACACGGCCATCTACTATACTGGCCGTGTACCCAATCGAATAACTCGCAATCTCCATTCCTCCGCAACTACACTGGGCGAGTGGTTTCGGAAATGGAGAATCGAGGTAAATCCCGACAAAAGTCAGGCTGTCCTCTACTCGAGACCCCGACACAAAATATCCCCACCCCCCCCCCGATCACCATGTACGATAAACCTATTCCTTGGGAGAAAAAGGCTAAGTACTTGGGTGTCGTACTCGACCAACACCTAACCTTCGCGGAGCACATAAGACAGGCCCGCTTGCGGGCCGCTTTTGCTCAAGGTAGGCTTCATAGTATCCTTAACAAAAACAGCACTATGTCATTCAAGTGCAAAATGCGTACGTTCACCACGGTCATTCGACCAATTATGACGTACGCTGGCCCTGTCTTCGCACACGCCAAGCCCCACCTCTTACATAAAATGCAGACTCTTCAAAACCGCTTCCTCCGCAACGCGGCGGGAGCTCCCTACTTTGTCCGTAACGAAGAGCTGCATGTAGACTTCAGACTCCCTACCATCCAGCAGTTCTTGAAACGTCTCACCAAGCGTTTCATGGATACTGCTGAAAAACATCGAAACCCCCTAATCGTATCGGCCGCCCGATACGTACCCTCCCGCATCTCCAAGGTGCGCCGGCCCAGACATACCCTACTCATACCTGATGACCCCACCACTCTGCTCCAGGAGAGCCGTAGGGAAACCAGCACACTACGCAAACGCAGACCGCCGTCGTTCCGCCCTCGCCGTCGAGGTCCGTCGCGAAGACCCAGTCAATGCCCTCCCAGTCTCTTGCCAGCACGCGCCGCTGAGCCAACTGAGACCCCAAATAATGGAAACGTGATCCAGCCTTCCCTTGCTGTCCCTCCCCCAGTGACGCCCTAAGCCGAGGCCCGTACTCCGCAGGGAGTGCCCTTAGCGTAGTCACTTAGTTTGTAAGAAATTATAAGTCCTGGCTGGAGGCTTTAATAAATTAGAGCCTTCACAGGCAAGCTCAGTTAAGCAGACGACAGCCTCCTAGGCTGACCTGCGAGACGTCCCTCAAAAAAAAAAAATACAACCGACTTCCAAAAAAACAAATACACTAAAAATTTCAAAATAACTTTAATTTCGGCAGTCGGTGTTTGTATTTTATTTCTTCGATATTTGACACCGACTTCCGAAATTAAAGTTATTTTGAAATTTTTAGTGTATTTTTTTTTTGGAAGTCGGTTGTTTTTTTTGTAAAAAAGTTTTTTATTTTTCGCTTTTTAGTTGTTATACCCCAGAACTAAAAACCCCAATAACATGGAACGTGGCATTTAAACATTTGGAGACCACAAAAAACGTCATCAAGATAAGCGTATTTTTCGTTTTTGTTCAGTTTCTCATAAAGTGCTAAAGCAATTTCAATAAAATTTATATGGGACCACCTCGGGAGTATATTCTTTCGGATAAAAAAGAATTTTGAAAATCGGTCCACAACTGACAGAGAAATGCGCGGACATACATAAAAAAAAAAAACATACATACAGTCGAACATAGAACCTCCTCCTTTTTCGAAAGTCGGTTAAAAAATAAATAACAATTAAAGTAGTTGCAAGCTCATCTTCTGTTTCGAACGAAAGTTCTCGTATAGGTAATAAAGTTGTTCTATATGGGCGATGTGGACGCTAAGCGACAATGCCCGAGGACACGGTAGAGGTCTGCCCCGCTTGGGCGGAGCCCCGCCGTGTTCTCGTGGATGCGATAGGCGGCAGCGACCTCTCGCTCCCTACCCTGGTTCAGGCCATGGTACGGAGCGAGAGTGAATGAGAAGCCGTCTCCTCCTTCTGCGAAGCAGTAATGCTCGTGAAGGCGGAGGCGGGACGCGTGAGGGAGACTCAACAACGGAGTCGCCCTCATGCCCTCAGCAGCTGCCGCCTCAGGAGACGCCTGGGACTTCCGGCGCCGCGAGACGATCTCCGGCCACCGTAGACCCGGGCCTGCGGACGGCGAGTAATGGGTAGCTCGCCGTCCGATCAGCACCAGGCCCGAGAGTCAACGGCGCGTAGTGTTCCACGCGCGCCTCAAAGAGTTGTCAGCAATAAAGACGGGGCCCGTCATGGCCGATGTCTACCCAGGGGTTGAGGATAAATTCGAAACAGAGTTACCTCGCCCCTGGGCACTCAGGGCAGGAAGGAACAGGGGTGGGTTTTAGTCAGTAAGCGTCTGACACGTCCTCCCGCTCCACTCAGAGCGGGAGAAGTCATTGGATGATTTCCCACCGCGACAATGCCCTTTATTTATTAAAACTTTATGCAACACAAATGTACAGACGCCAGCAAAAGTCGATAAGAATTCTCACAACGTATTAGTTTGACGTTTAGTTTGACTTACGACCTTCTATTTTCAAGTTTTCGCCAACAAATGATTGAAATTCACAATTTCATCAACTTAGCATAAGTCAAGTCAAGATGGCCCAGTGGTATAGAGCACACAGATTGAAGCGCAAATCAGTGTGCCGCAAGTTCAAATCTCACGCAATTGTTGACTTTTTGTAAGTTCTTACCCGATTGGAAGTTATGGATTAGCATTACATTATTAAATTATTCTTTAACTTGTTCACACATTTCTTAGAGTTAGAAAGGTAGATCACAAAACAACTAAATAAAGAATTAGATTTCTGCGAGGTAGACATGAGTTATATCTTTAGCTATATCTTTTAACTTGTGCCATCACCTTATCTTAAGAATGCAGTCAACTAGCTATAAATTTTGTTGACAATAATCATGATTCTATTTTGTTTTTTATTCTTCTACCCGGACTGTTCTAACATACAAGTTCAATTTATTTTTCTCATCTAATTGACGATTATCTTGTGAGAACTAAGGTTATTTTAACAGAAATTGAGGTTTAGTTTCAATCCTCTTTTCGTCAAGAAAATAAACAATTAAGCTATGACCTCAATACATTCATTGTGACGTTACATAAAAATAAAATGTTTACAAAGTCTAAATCATATATCACTTTTCAATAAATAACTGGATATAAACAATTATATTTTATTTTATTAAAATTTTAATATCCTTTCATTGTTACGTTATTCATATTATGATTGGTCTAAGTGGGTATACTTCCAACAAACAATCTTACACGTAACATAGATAACGGTTACAAGATAACTTTTTTGTCTAGGTAACAATTCGACTTCACAATTCTCATAAATGTTTAATTTGTAAATATAAAGAATAAACATTTTTATTAAACACGTCTTTTTATTTCCACCTTACAACATCGAAAAGATGTAACAACTAAATAATTGCAAATTACGAATGTGATTCTTCTTGTGGTTAATAGATCATATTCGTAATTTGCAACTATTTAGTGCAAAAAATGCAATAGTATTTTTCATGGAAATATAAAAAACAACTATATTAATATAGATTGGGAATTTTCAAAGTAAGGAATAACCGCAACGGACCGACCATGATTTGAACTCGGGCTACGTTATTTGCGAATCCAACACTTAGTTCATACGGCTACCCGCACATGACATATTTCATGATATGATATTCGAATTTTATCAATGCAATGGTAAGAACAAGTCGCCTCTGTGACTGTGTGATGCGTATTCAATGGCACCGAAAAATAATAATGATGTTTTTAAGCTCAGTGCGACGACAGTTCCTTAGTGTGTGTTATATGTGGAATGTGGATACTCATACACGCGCACACATACGCACGGAAGTATCGTGCTCGCTCGGTTCGTAGCAATGTAATCTTAAGCGTTCTTATGGACTTTTGCGGCCTCACTGTACAAAGGCGGACTTAATGCCTTAGGCATTCTTTAGTCAACCAAGGGTGGTGGAGAGATAACATGGCAGGTGCATAAACTGAAAAAAATAATAATACTAAGACGAAAATAGTTACGAAAGTATATATAAATAGTTAAAATAAACATACAGATATATTTAATATACCTACATATATAATAATAATATACATATAAGTTAGAGATAAGGATTTTGAGACGACTCCTTTACTTGTTAAGAAGGTAATTCCGCAACTTTCGCTTAAATGCATACTGACTGGTGGCCGTCCTGATATTGAGGGGAAGCGCACTCCACAGAAGGATGGACTGTATATGAAAGGAAGAATGAATAAAATTAGAAGTATGAGAAGGACAAAGCAGTAAGATATTGTTAGCAGAACGCAAATTCCTGGCGTGAGTAGAGCAAAGATACTGAAACTGAGATATAAGATAAGAGGGAGGGGTGGGAGAGTTGAGGAGAGAGAAAAGTGTAGTCAGAGCGCGCAAACTTCTTCTCTGGCGAATGGGCATCCATTTGAGCTCTGTTCTAAAGCTTAACACATGGTCATATTTCCTCAAGTTGATAATGAACCGGATGCAGTTATTGAGGAGCCTATCAAGCTTATCCAGCAAAACCGCGTTCAGGTTAAAGTAGCACACGTCACCATAGTCGATTATAGGGAAAATTAAAGTCTGCACAAGCATAGTCTTCGTCTTTGCAAAAAATTCCTCAGACGATACAGACATCGCAAAGTTCCGTTGACTCTTTGACAGACACTAGAAACCTGGCTTTGCCAGCCAAGCGTCGAGTCAAGATGCAAACCGAGATCTTTTACGCTAGGACTGATGGGGATGACAGCACCATTTAAAATAATAGGCCTTTATTTATTCAAATAAAAAAAAACTGGTACTGTCGGTTGGTTTTGGAGCTCACGTACACTTTATTTTGTGTTTGCTTAAGGCGCTATTAGCTGCCAACGACCTTGAGTGGTTAGCTTGCGTGTTCTGCGCTGAGCTCACGTAACGCGTCGTATGTCCACCCAGTAATAGGACTCGCCCATCATGGAGCGCTGTCCGAAAATAGACGCATTATTAATTTATTACACATAAAACAACAAGTGTTAAACTAAAACACTGAAACTAAATTGTAAATAATTAAATGATCTTTAAAACGGTGAAGGTTTCATAAAAATACGCTTTATAGTTTTTGCGTGATTATCATTTTTTTTATCAGAGTTAGACATAACTTTGCAAATTAATTACACTATGTTATAAAAATATAATTTCAAATATTCTGAGATCAAATTACGACGTAAATTGTGTAGAGTAACATATATTTTTTTCAAAGAAATAAGACAAGTCGTTTAGACGTGATGTTCAATTAAAAACCATTAAAAGTCGTATAACAGCGCCTTAAGCTCGAAGCTCTTGTAGTCATAGAAAATAGCTTACGCACACAACACAGAAGCAATGTGCACGTGAATCTACACATACATCCAAAGCTAACCCACCTTCGTGAGATAAAATTACTGTCGCAAGGAAATGAGGATACCAGGGATTTCACGAAATCCCTAGGGATACGTAATCACGGTAGGTGTTGAATATTCTTGTTTATTACGTCTTCTTACTAAAAATATCATCATCATCATATCACTAAGCTGACAAAATACTAAAGTAATGTCAGTGACATGTCGTTTCACTAAACTAAATCTAGTAAAATGAGAAGTCTTGATGGACAAAATAATAAAAAAAATTACAAATTAATTGATGCATTTTTATTAGATATTAAAGTTTCAAGAAATCTACAGGCAAATAAGCCTTTAAGTAAAAGGTGTGGTACTCCACCATCCTCAGCAGGTTTATTCGCTAACTCAGTTGATAGGCACTATGCAGTACATTGCTCGGTGGACATCAATTATAATAGGCACTACGGTTTTCCTATACGTCAAAGTAGCAATGTACGGCAAAGTGCCTATCAAATTGATTTTAACTGAGTTAGCGAATACGCCTGCAGGTCCAATGAGCATTGGTGATGAAAGGTAGGTACCGTCTAACAAACCTATCTGGTAGCCTGGAGATGGCGACGCTGACTGTGAACAAAAAAAATATCATCATTTATTACATAGTACTTGAACATAGACGCCGAGTTGCTAGCCTGTCGGTTTTCTATCGGTTACATTTTGGGGAGTGTGCGACGGAATTGCATAATTTGGTAAGGTGGACATCCCATCCATACGCACAAAGCGTTTTGAGAAAACATTCATTGTGCGTACAGCTAGGGAGTGGAATTCCCTACCGGAGTCTGTTTCCTGATAGCTGCAACCTGGGAGTCTTTAAGTCAAAAGTGAATAGGGTACTTCTAGGCAAGCGTGCTCCATCTTCGACCACATCATCGCTTACCATCAGGTGAGATAGTGGTCAAACGCGTGCCTACCAAAAAAAAAAAAATAGTAAGTACTTATAAAACAAAGCGTCTGCCTGTCAGTTCGCGATAAACTAAAAAACTATTCCACGGAATTTCATACGATTTACATCAATAGACAGAGTGATTCATGAGGAAGGTGTATAACTTGTACTCGTGCGAAGCTTTAGCGGTGTCGCTAGCAGAACTCATAATTATTATTATTATTTTACGTTTGACAGGCATGCGTTTGACCACTATCTCATCTGATGGTAAGCGATGATGTGGTCGAAGATGGAGCACGCTTGCCTAGAAGTAACCTATTCACTCCCAGGTTGTATCTATCAGAAAACACAGAAAAAACACAACATCAAAGTGATTTCATTAGCTACAAATACTAAAACCAGATAAGGTCGTGTCACTATATAATGGTATCACTATTTTTGACTATCTGTCTAATATTTTTATTAACATAATATAAGGATGTTGCTCATCCTTCTGATAACTTTCGGGACTAGGTATGCGGGTATGGCGCCGGTTGAGCTCCGGTATCCTTACGCTATCCAGCCCGTATCGGGCATCCGGTTTGAAAATGTGTAGGGCCATGGTTTTAGCTAGCCTTCGTCTAGGTTACCTTTCATGATACTTAGGTATAGGTACCTGAAAGCGGTGGTATGTACTTATTCATTTACCTTACCTTTCCAAATACTTAAACATACTTTGAATTCCTATGTAAAGCATCTAGGACGGTTAGCACTGAAGCCTTACCGGTATTTGCAGGTGTACTTACAGTAGATCTTGAGGTGCAGCGACGTGCTGCAGTGTACTATTCTGCACGAAAAACTACGTACCCAAACTTTTTACCTCAACGCGATCGTGCCAGGATTTTTAGATTATTTAAACCTCAAACTGACGTTTGGGAGGACCTTTTCTCCGAATGGCAATGTAGGTGGGAAAGTTCCATCATTGGCAGACACCTCCACCAGTTCTTCCCATCGGTTTGCGAACAGCTGGATAGGACATGGCTGGAGGTGGATCACTGTGTTGCCCAGTTTCTCACTGGTCATGGCAACTTCAAGGGTAAATTATTTTCCTTCAAGCTTGTTGCCTCGCTTTTATGTCAATGTTCTACACCTGATTGCGAGTACGAACAATCCGCACATCATATCCTATGGGAGTGTACTCTTTGGCAAACTGAACGCAATCTTATGTTGGATAGTATTCAGCCTACGTCTGGCGTTGTCTATTATTTTTATTTCCCATTTGTAAATACCCCCTTTGTGCCTAAAGGCCTAGCTTTTTTCTGTCTCCTGCTTGATTAGGAGAGAAGTGGAATTATGTTTTTCTTACTCCTCAGCTGTCTTTTCTGATTAATTTCGTTCCGGGACCCAATACAGTTTAATCTTTTCTCTGGAACTCGTCGAGCTTCATTGTCTCGGCGTTTTTTTCTGGTGGTCGCGACTGTTGCTTCTGGCTTACAGAAGTTAGTGGTTTGGGAATAGTGTGGCGGGCTTATCATAAAAAAAAAACTTTGAATACGATTTTGTTAGTCGGGCAACTGAAACGAGATTAAAATAATGAACTCTTGTTTATGGTTCAAAGCTGAACCATTACGAAAACAAAACCGGCCAAGTGCGAGTCGAACTCGCGCGCAAGTTTCCGAACGAATATATTCATATCTTTTTAACCGACTTTCGAAAAAGGAGGAGGTTCTATGTTCGACTGTATGTATGTATTTTTTTTTATGTATGTCCGCCTGTTTCTCCGTCAGTTGGGGACTGATTTGCAAAATTCTTTTTTTATCCGAAAGAATATACTCCCGAGGTGGTTCCATATAAATTTTATCGAAATTGCTTCAGTGCTTTTTGAGAAACTGAACAAAAACGAAAAATACGTATACCTCGATGAGGTTTTGGTGTTCTCCAAATGTTGAAATTCCACGTTCCATATTATTGGGGGTTTTAGTTCTTGGGTATAACAACTAAAAAGTGAAAAATAAAAAACTTTAAAAAAAACAACCGACTTCCAAAAAAAAAATACACTAAAAATTAAAAAAATAACTTTAATTTCGGAAGTCGGTGTCAAATAACGAAGAAGTAAAATACAAACACCGACTTCCGAAATTAAAGTTATTTTTTAATTTTTAGTGTAGGTATTTTTTTTTTGCTGTCGGTTGTTTTTTTTTTTAAGTTTTTTCACATGTTATAAAACCATAGTCTTCTAATAGGTTTTCCTGTAACCCTTAGGAGTGAAGAATTATTTTTTGCATTTTTTGACAAAATTTTGGTATCGGTAGTTTCAGAGAAAATGGTGGGACTGGGATCAATTTTCATCTACTTTCTTAAATAACGTCAAAATTGATTACACATTATGAAGAGAAAGATTATGAACGTCGATAGGATTTTTTATAAATAACTAGCTGACGCGACAAACGTCCTGTCTTAGCTATGAACTATCAAACGATAGTTGTTAAGTTTTCTAATTTTCTGCGCCACTTTCTTAATTTTTTCTTTCATAAGAACCTCCGCCAGACAATAACAAACACAACAAAAAAGAATTCAATCGGTCCAACCGTTCACGCGTGATGCCGACCAGGGTAATAGGGATTAATTTTTAAATATATAGATAATGGTGCCGATTCTCTTATTGAATATCTAAACTAAAATTAAAGAATCGCTATATTTTACTAAACGGCAGTGCGCAAAAAGGACAGCTATAGCTATGAACTAAGTTAGAGATGTCAAATTAGTTTACGCCTTGTACTTTACCGTGTTTTTAGTCGACATGTTTTTAAGTGTACCCTAAATTTGTATGGTAACATTGGTTCAACTAAATTTGACAGCTCTAATTTACGTCCGTCTCTTTCTTGTTTTATTAGAGAGTAAAAGATAGTGATAGCCAAACTACCTTCCCTACATCTAAAAGTGTCAGCAGAAATATTCTTTCACGTAATTTTTTTTTTCTACAGACATTCATTTTTTCCAAGTATACAATATGGTGGCTTTAGGTTGATGTTCATTTATTCGATTAGAACGATAAATTGCTGGTTTATACTCGTAATTAAAAACAATGGCGAGTAGAAGCTCGTTAAGTAGTTTAAATGAAGTTTTTTCTACGTTTGCAAAGAATACTCTCAAAACAGGAGGTGCAATTTCAGCAAGAGTTGACTTTTGTAAATTGGTATCAAGGATTTTGGCATGAAAACATGTTGCGGCATAGGTACTTTTGGTCTATTATATCTGAGTTTGTTTCGATGTTTCTTCTCAGGTAGTCAGCTAGGAAACACCGGCCTCATCTAGTTAAAACTGACAACAAAAATGTTGTTGAAACCTATTTACAAAAATAAAATATTTATTATCTATGGAAAACCGATCCACAAAACTTAAAAAAAGAAGGAAATTGAACATTTTTGTTTTATCTATTAGTCTAAGTACAATTTTTAATAAATAAATATTTGTAAAACCAGACGTGCCTGAATTTCTTTATCATTTTTCCTGGGTATTTCAAATATAAACAATAAAATTGACGGAAAAAAAATATTAGTGATTCTTACCTACAGTAAGCATAGTCACACGGTAACTAGAGTTTGAATTTTTTTTTTTTTAATGTCTAATGGTTAGGTACCTACCCCAAAAGTGACTCCATTTTCATATTTTATTTAGTTACGTCTCCGTGTTTTGTTCACAGAAATACATACCTATGTGTACAAAATTTCACCGAAATCGGTTTTTTTTTTCCGGACGTACGGAAACCTAAAAAAAATAGCCCTTGGGCTAGAAGGAAATGAGGCTAAACTCAGCTTCTTTTTGCGGATTGGCTAATATTTTAACATAGCATGAGCTACTCATGGCGAAGGCCATGCTGAGACTAGATGAGGAAACAATCTTCCAAGGGGCAAAGCAGCAGGTTGAGAATAGGCCAGCCAGGCATTGAAGGGCGCTCAACGATCTCCGGCCACCATAAAGAGGGGCTTGCAGGCGGTGAACTTGGCGCTCAGTCGTCACCTGACCAGTCAGGTTTATGGAGGCGGCGCGCAGTTGTTCCATGTCCATGTTTATGGGAGTATATGTGATCATTGGATCGCTCACTAGGTGATGGGGCCCGCTACAATGGCGAGCTGGTGAATTTAATTGTAGGTATCTCGGATTCCCGACACATACATGGTAGCGGTAGGAACTGTGGGGTTTTAGTCGGTAGGAGTCCGACATAACTCTCCGTTTTTCCCAGACGGAGAGCATCCTCGTAGATGTCATTACAAAATAAAGAAAACGGCCAAGTGCGTGTCGGACTTCGCATTTTTAGGGTTCCGTACTAAATGAGGGAATTATCAAAGAAAAAATCTGACTTATCAATATATTCGTATTTTTTAAATAAAATATACGTTTGACGCGTCAGGCCCCGCGCGTCGACATAACTATAGGTTTTTAATTGTGTCTGCTAATGAGGGACTTGACGCGTTAATAAACATTATCACCAAATTTCAAGTTCATAATAGTCAATAGGAAGTTAAAAAATTCTTCGGAACAAAACTTTGTGCAGACGACAGACACGTGAGTGACAGCAATCTATAGAATAGATTACATTTTTTCGACACAGACACAACACAACAGCAACAAACAAAAGGAAAAGAGAAGTACACAAAGATAAAAAAAACATTATAGGGCTCCGTTTGGACCCTTCGGGTACGGAACCTTAAAAAACCAGCCAAGTACGTGTCGGAATTCGCAAATTTAGGGTTCCGTACCAAATATTGATATTTGTTAGTAAAGTATACGTAAAATAGGTCAATGGAAGGTAAAAAATTCTTCGAAACAAAATTTTGTGACAAACGACGGACAGACAGACAGACGAACACGTAAGTGACAACAATAGAGCTCCGTTTGGACCCTTGGGGTACGGTACCCTAAAAATTGAGAGTAGACTATGTTCCAGTAAAACTCGTTAAACAGTGTAGGAACTGCTCTATCAGTTGCTACCCTATAGTCCTACCCTGTAGCCTATAGGCTGGTAGTGTTTTATTTACGTATTTATCTAGGTAACAACTATCATTACAGGGTATGGGCCTAATGCGATAGAGTACAATAATTTTTACATCTACTTATTCAATTAAACATCCAGTAAATAATACAATTAAATAAACAATGGTGTTGATTCTGTTATGCACAAACTAAACTTAATTTAGGCTATTGCTATCTTTTTCTCTCTAATAAAACAAGAAAGAGACGGACGTAAATTAGAGCTGTCAAATTTAGTTTGAACTAATATTTCCATACAAATTCAGGGTACACGTAAAAACATGTCGTCTAAAAACACGGCGAAGCGCAAGGCGTAAACTAGTTTGACATCTCTAACTTAGTGCATAGCTATAGCCGTCCTTTTCTCGCACTGCCTTTTAGTAAAAGATAGCAATTCTCTAATTTTAGTTTAGATATTGAACAAGAGGAGAATCCGTGCCATGTCATTCAATTAAAAATAACATCAAATAAATAATCAAATTCAATTAAAATACAATTAAATAAACAATTCAATCCAATAAATAATGTCATACAACTAAAAATACAAATAAATAAAAAATCCAAATCATTAAAAAATGTCATTAAATAAAAATACAATTAAATTAATATTTTAACCATTAAACCTTATAACTAATTACCAAGAAAGCATTCTTTGTAAATTCACTCAGAGAACAACAGAACAGGTCTACGTCCATTAGTAATGATGTCCTATTCTTTAATACGATTCCTACGTACCTACTACTAGAGTATCTACCTATCCCTAGCTGGTAGTAATGATGTCCTATTCTTTAATACAATACCTACGTACCTACTACTAGAATATCTACCCATCCCTAGTGGGTACGCGGCGACGGAAGGAGAATCACGACGCCTCCACTGTATTTCGAACCCACAACAAATGCCGATCAATATGATCTCTCAGGTTTTTCTAGGTTAGTCACGGCTAATATTTGCATAGAACGTAGCAATGTTTCGGGCTTATCTTGATTTAGATCAATCAAAACCTTTTTTGATCTGACGTGCTGATAAGTCTAACGCGTTTTGTGTGCGCGCTGCAAAAATACAGATATTTTTATGATACGTTCCTAGTGTCCGAATGTAGTTACATACTTAATAGGATTTTAGGCTGTTTTGAAGTCTTCAGCTAAAAGATAAAATTACCTATGTTGTTAAGTATGTGTACAATCCCATAAAATACCACTAAAGTTATGTTACCTTGAGTGGTATTTTACGGGATTGTTTACAATAGAATTATGTTCTATTGTTTTGCTAATTGACTGCGTATAGGTAAGTAGTACAAGATAAAATAAGTGGTTTGGCGCTTCAGGCAAGCGTTTTGGTAAAGAACAAACAAATCTTAGAAGTCAAATTAGACCTACTTCCTGGTTTCTGATCAAACTGAAATGCGTAAGTACATAATATTTAGTTTGGATGACAATGCATGCTCAGCTAAGTGACGTCATTCTAAATTCAATATGGCGGACTCACAAAGATGGCGAACTAATTATTTTGTATATATTCCCATGATATGGGAATACATACAAAAGGCTTACCTAACAAATGAGAAGTATACGAAAAATGAAAAAAATAATTTTGGTCTTTTGTTTTTTTTTTAAACTAAGTACAGAAAATTATTCTACACTGGTCAGCAAATAAACCGAGCCACCCGCTACCTAGGAACTCTGATTCGATTTTCTCAAAAAGTATAAAACTTACAACTATCAAAGTTATACCTACAAAAAGTGCGTTTCATGGTGATTAAAATGACTACAAATTAATTCGAAAGTACCGTCAACTCACATTGTAATCAAGCAACAAACACAATGCTAACGATTTGCTCTGTTTTCACCAGAGTTTGAAATTAGCGTTATTTTTCTCTACAATGAGGGTAACCGAACGAAAACCCCTAAACGATGGACAAAAACTAAAGAAATTTTCTTTAGTTTTTGTCCATCGTTTGCTCAGACGCGTGTGTTTTTGCTACTTTTTTCGATTAATAATGGATACAACACCTCAGGAAGCAGCTCACGCTGTAGCATTACTTCAAGCAGGCATTGCGCAACGTGAAGTCGCTCGAAGGCTTCGAATCAGCAGATCTTCGGTGCAAAGAGTTTACAGACGATACCTAGAGACTGGAGAATTCGATCGCCGTCCAGGTACGGGCAGACCTAGGGCTACATCAGCAGCAGATGATCGTTATATCCACCTTACTGTTCTGCGAAATCGCCACCTCAACGCAGTTCAAGTCCAACAAAGTCTGCGTGACGAACGCCAAGTGGTCATAAGTTCAGATACCGTCAGAAGGAGACTTGCTGAACGGAACCTGACCCCTAAAAGAGCTGCAACAGGCCCAGCATTAACGGTAGCACACCGTCGAACACGACTTGAATTTGCTCGAGAGCATAGGGATTGGACATTAGAGCAGTGGAGTAATGTACTCTTCACTGATGAGACCAGGGTGAGTCTACATGGAAGTGATCGACGTCAGAGAGTATATCGTCGCCCTGGAGAACGTTATTCTCAGTGTTGCATCGAGGAAACTGTTGCTTATGGAGGAGGATCTGTAATGGTCTGGGGCGGCATCTCGTTAACAGCACATACAGCGTTAGTTTTCATCGAACCGACGGGCCGTACACGTGGACTGACTTCTCATCGCTACATTACTGAAATCCTCGCAGACCATGTGGTACCTTACGAAGGATATATCGGACAGGATATGCAATTGATGCATGATAATGCACGGCCTCATGTTGCTCATGTGGTAACCCAGTATCTACGCGACGTCAGCATTCGTACGATGGACTGGCCAGCTCGAAGCCCGGACTTGAATCCGATAGAACACTTATGGGATGAGCTGAAACGTCGGGTTCGAGCCCGGGTACCTGCTCCAACAAGGCTTCCAGAGCTGCGAATCGCAATTGAAGAGGAGTGGAATACAATTCCTCAAGATTTTATCGTCAGGCTCGTAAGGTCGATGAATACAAGGATGCTGGCAGTTATCCGTGCAAGGGGAGGGAATACGGAATATTGATCAAAAACTTTTTTTGATTTTATCTTTGTTTTTGGCTTTAATTTTTTTTTTTCACGTTATCATTACTAACGATTGTCACGACTGGAAAACAACTCTTCTTTGTAAAATCCTTAATAAACACTGAAATATTGATTAAACCCAATGAGTTTCCTTTCATTTTAATCACCATGAAACGCACTTTCTGTAGGTACAACTTTGATAATTGTAGGTTTTTTAGTTTTTGAGAAAATCGAATTAGAGTGCCTAGGTAGCGGGTGGCTCGGTTTATTTGCTGTCCAGTGTACATTTAAAATTGAAAAATAACTTTAATTTCGGAAGTCGGTGTCAAATAACGAAGAAATAAAAAACAAACACCGACTGCCGAAATTAAAGATATTTTTAAATTTTTAGTGTAATTTTTTTTGGAAGTCGTTTGTTTTTTTTTTTTTGTAAAAAAAGGTTTTTTTATTTCACAATGTTTACGTAAGTAATACCAGTCATTTATACCCATTGTCATAACCCAAAAATGTAATGTTTACTGAGTTAATATGTCCATTAAAATTAATAAAAAATAAGCTAAAAAAATAGATTAAGATTGTTTGGAGTCATACAATTCTTTTAAAAATGATAAAAGCTTGTTATGTGCCGCAAAAGGCATAAAAAAAATCTTTTCAAATATAAAAAAATGTACTCTTTTTTAAGGTTAGGTTAGTTAAGAAAGTTGGCAACGCTAGCCACAGGTGTCTCCGTGGTCTATGGTCATAGCTAGTCAACTTCAGTTAATGTTTCCACGTTTGAAGTCAGTTGCTGCAAGTTATGCAATTAAACTTAGTAGCGGACGAGATCTGTTTAAGTTTTGAATGTGTGACAATGGAGCGCCAGGTGCGATGCAAACTGAACACCTTCACTGTCTCTAAGATGTCTTAGAAGTTTGATGATATAGTTTGATTCGAAGTTAAGTCCGGAATACACATGCTATGGTGCTCATCGAGTTTTCCGGCATATCAGCAAGCTGTTAGTCGACTCTTCACGTGACCAGAGGGCTGGGCTTTTCTTTGGCCAACGAATCAGCATTGCTATTCAACGTGGCAATGCTGCTAGCGTTCTGGGCACTTTTTCAATTAACAGCGATGTGGATCAATTTTTTGATGCCCAGTGAGTTGTTTTTTCATACGCATTTGTACATGTTAGGTATTATTGTTAGTTTGTATATATATCTTGGCCCACCTTTAATTTTTATTATTTATTTTTATAGGGGCAACAGAAATACACATTCTGTAAAAATTTCAACCGTCTACTTACTGGGAACAGGGGCTGCGCTTCTCCATACAAATGTATTCCCCTTTTTTCTTCCTGATTAATGCCTCTAGAGCAATAAATTTTTCTCATAAAGTCAAGGTCTGTTGTTGACACGTCCCTGTCATTTCCTTTTTGTTCAGCAACTAATAAGTAAAGAAAATATAACCCTCCAAAACTGACAAAAAATGGTCCTATTTTTACCGCCGTTCTTAGAAGACTACCAGGCTAATTAGAAAAGTTTTAACATAAAACATTTAATAGGGACCTAGACATACTCTTTCTTAAAAATTTGGCGGCAAAAATAATTGAATCGGCTCAGTTTTCGAGGAGAAAAAGGGGAATACGAAACGTCGATCTCGTCAAAAATTTTGTGATAAAATCGGCCTGAGTTGCAGCTGTCCCTATCGCACTCTACAGGGGCCGTCGTGCTTGAGGGAGCACGATGGCAATAGTTTCTTCAAATACCTATTTTGTAAATTCCTCGCAGGCCCTGTTCCCTCTTAATACGGATCATGAGATACAGTCCGCTTACAGATAGACGGACGGACGGACGGACAGCGGAGGCTTAGTAATAGGGTCCCGTTGGTTACCCTTTCAGTACGGAGCCCTAAAAAGTACTTAATTAGTGCTTTTACTGGTCGAACTTTAATCATACTTCAGTAATTAACAGCGAAGCATCAAGCTCACACGACCTTATCAAAATGAAAATCGTCGGGAGCCGAAATGTTCCGACATTTTCCGAACTTTCGCGATGATTGACGAACCGAACGGGGCGTGAAGGCTTTTGTGTAAAGGGGACGCTGTTTCGATTACTGTGCTAGGAATATTTGGTATTAGCGTTTCGGTTATTTTGTGTGGAGCTAGATGTTTACGTACCTAGGTAATTTCATTTATCGTTATTAGATACCGATAAGTAGGCAAGAGGAGCTCGTGGCTTAAATAATAACAGCCGCACGGGTCGATCCATCAGGTTAAGCTACGCTTGCCGGGGTTGGTTCATGGATGGGTGACCATCTTTACATATCGAGACTCCTCCGTGCCTCGGAAAGCACGTTAAGCCGTTGGTCCCAGCTATCAATCGTTAACACTGTTTAATGGGGAACCACAACTAAAAAGTGAAAAATAAAAAACTTTTTTACAAAAAAATAGAACCGACTTCCAAAAAAAGTGCAAAATAACTTTAATTTCGGAAGTCGGTGTCAAAAAACGAAGACACAAAACAGGAACACCGACTTCCGAAATTAAAGTTATTTTGCACTTTTTTTGGAAGTCGGTTCTATTTTTTTGTAAAAAAGTTTTTTATCATACCTAAAAATAAAAGTCGTTTCCTAGCAATAATATTTGCGCAAAGCTACTTTGTTAGACGTACAGTATGCGTAGTTAACGGCCCTGTGATGTGTCTTTTTACACCCTGTATGTCATGTCTATTTCTTTGGCACTACCTGTAGCCTGATCGGCTGGTTTTTATTTTTATTTTATTTTATTTTTTATAAATCAGGTATCATTAGGATCCTCTTAACCGCCGAAATGACTGCTACATAAATGTTGAAAAAGAAACAAGATGGCCGCCGCTAGGTAAGTGACGCCTATTTTTTGTGAAATAGTACCTAATGTATTCATTCATATAGTCATGCATCGAAATAAAGGGCTCGAGTAGACGATTCCAAAAATTAATTCAATAAATTTAGGAAATAAAAAAATGACGTGTAAGAATCCGACCGCAAAAATCTATTAAAAATTGCAAACAATTCACTTTCAATCGGTGACGTCAACTCTGTGATTAAACTATAATACTCGTTAATGAGGTCATGTCTTGAGAACACATTCATCGTGAGAAGGTACAGCTAAGGAGTGGAATTCCCTGGCAGGCTCAGTTTTTCCTGATAATAGCTACAACCTGAGGGTCTTTAAGTCAAGAGTGAATAGGTTACTTCTAGGCTGCAAGCGTGCTCCATCGTCGACCACATCATCGCTTACCATCAGGTGAGAAAGTGGCCAAGCGCGAGTCTATAAATTTGTAAAAAAGCTCCCTATTCTCCCACCATCCCTTAGTCACCTATTTCATTTTTGCGGCACTAAATCGAACAAAGAGTGACCTATTCTGTGCCTGAAAATAATGAACCTACAACTTACTCCTTCATCGATGAACTTTATGGAGCCTTGGCAATATTCCGAAAAGCTCAAGGGTGAGAACATTGAATACAGTATAAAATGACACAAACAAAATGTCTTATTTTTCTTTGAAACTGGCAGCGGTCGGTAGAAATCTACAATTTTATTATAAGTTGGTAGATAACTCTGATTTTGATGGAGAATCCAAATCCATACTAATATACTTCATTGGGATTATTCCTGGGTACAAAAGTGATAAATTCTATTTAGTCCGTAAGTTAGATTATCAAAAACTTTTTTACAAAAAAAACAACCGACTTCCAAAATAGAAAATACACTAAAAATTAAAAAAAAATACTTTAATTTCGGAAGTCGGTATTTACGTTTCATTTCTTCGTTTTTTGACATCGACTTCCGAAAATGTGTTGGTGTCAATTAACGAAGAACTAAAATACAAACACCGACTTCCGAAATTAGTCATTTTTTAAATTTTTAGTGTATTTTTATTTTTGGAAGTCGGTTGTTTTTTTTTTGAAAATAAGTTTTTTTTATTCCTTTGGGATCATTCTTAACTTTCACGCGGGCATAACCGCTGGCCGGAGGTAGTTAGTAACTCCGACCCTCACAAAGTCATCGGTCCATCTTGTGGGAGGCCTTCCAACGATACCCAACCTCCACTCCGGAACCCTTCGGCTCCATCACCCATCATTCAATAGATACCCACACCTAACCACCAAAATACATTTTGACCTTTTTTGTCGGCGCAAATATAATGTAGCGACATCTATGACGCCGCACACGAACTAAAAATAGCAAGAATTCTACATCGCGCAAGCAGAGTTCTCCGCGCGATTTGAACATATACAACAGTCCGAAATCAACCATTGGGCAGTTGCCCGGACCAGACACAACACCCGTCTGGTCGGAGGATCCTCCCTTTTCAATGGAGGTTGTGGGACTTTACACCCTGTTCCACGTACCTCCAAACTGGTGACCCTCGACCATGAACGTCAGCGCAGCCTTCGTGCAGCTACTTCAGCGTGACGTCATCATCATCGCTTCCTTCAAGCTCTTGAGCAACGAGTCATACAGCCAGCCAGTACCAACGGCTTCTACGGGTATCCTGACCACCAGCATGCAGCGGATGCGCATTCCTGGTCAGCATCCTCAGCCTCTTTCATCACCATCAACCTCATCAGCGATCTTGGCGCAGCGAACAGCACCTTCGGCCGGTCGAAGAACCTCTCCTGGTCGACGCCAGCAGTCAAGCCACTACGTCGCACAGCACCGCTCCGACCCACTGGAGCCTATAGCATCATCCCGACTCACTGGGACATCATCCCGACTCACTGGGACATCATCACCCCGACTCACTGGGGCATCATCCCGACTCACTGGGATAGCAACACCCCGACTCACTGGGGCATCACCGCAGACAGTTCCGACTCACCGTGAACTATGCGGCTCTTCCGGTTCCGACTCACTGGAACCAACCTTCCACTGGCCCGGCAAGCATCACAAGATGTATGGACGACTCATCAAGAACCATCGATCTCCGATCTCCGGAGGGGAGTGATGTAGCGACATCTATGACGCCGCACACGAACTAAAAATAGCAAGAATTCTACATCGCGCAAGCAGAGTTCTCCGCGCGATTTGAACATATACAACAGTCCGAAATCAACCATTGGGCAGTTGCCCGGACCAGACACAACACCCGTCTGGTCGGAGGATCCTCCCTTTTCAATGGAGGTTGTGGGACTTTACACCCTGTTCCACGTACCTCCAAAATAACAACCTTATTGGGAGTTACATGTTTGAGCCGTTTGGAGTTGAAACACTAGGGGCCATGGGGTCCTAGTGCTCATCGAGTTTTTCGGGATATCAGCAAGCAGATAGTCGACTCTTCACGTGACTAGCACGCGTAGCATGACCACCATAGAAACGGGTTTTGTCGATGGAAGAATAGGCAAAATTATATTATAGATTGTAGAAAGATTTCTTTCGTCCTAAGCATGGCGATGTTAAAACTGAAGAGAAGAAATATTTCTATTCTTCATTCAACAATGTAAAACATGATGCTCGGGCAGAAAAGATGTCAAGTTAGATAAAAAGAACTTTGTCTATTCTTGGTAGAATAGAGATAGAATTGGTCATGCTACACCTGCAGAGGGCTGGGCTTTTCTTTGGCCAACGAATCACCATTGCTATTCAACGTGACAATACTGCCAGCATTCTGGGTACTTTTTCCATTGAATTTTTTGATGCCCAATGAGTTATTTTCATACGCATTTGTACATTTTTTAATTATTATCAGTTTGTATTTATGTTATTTAGTTTAGTTGTGTTATTTGGTTGTATTGTAGTTATAAACTTTTGTCCCTTTAAATGACTAATAACTATGCTCTCAATATGATCTACTATTCGTTAGCTGAATAGACAGCATTATACTAGCTAGGCTGGTTTCTATAGTTACAAAGGGGTGAGATTTGAACCAATGACCTTTCGTTCGTCACTGGCTTGTCTAGGCAATTATTATTAAATTAGGGCCTTTAAATTAAAAGCCGGCCAAGTGCGTGTCGGACTTCGCACATTTAGGGTTCATATTGAAACAGATATTTTGGTATTTGTTACTAAAATATACGTAATAAAAAACATTACCACCATATTTCAAGTTCATGGAAAGTTAAAAAATTCTTCGGAACAAAACTTTGTAACAGACACGTGAGTGACAACAATAGGGCTCCGTTTGGACCCTTCGGGTGCGGAACCCTAAAAAAAACTAACGATTCGTTTAAACATTGATTAGCAGGTTCTTAAGGCGCAGTTATACGACTTCTAATGGTTTTTAATTGAACATCACGTCTTTAACGACTAGTCTTATATTTGAAAAACAAAAAGTTACTCAGGACAATTTCCGTCGTAATTTGATATGTGAATAATTGAAATTACATTTTTATAACAAACCTAATGTAATTAATTTGTAAAGTTATGTCTAACGCCGATAAAAAATTGGGAATCACGCAAAAACTATAAAGCGAATATTTATGAAACCTTCACTATTTCAAAAATCATTTGATTATTTATATTTTAGTATACGTGTTTTAGTATAATACCTGTGGTTTTATGTGTAATAAATTAATAATGCGTCTAATTTCGGACAGCGCTCCTTGATAGGCGGATCCGGGTGGGCGTATGACGCGTTACGTGAGCTCAGCACAGAACACGCAAGCTAACCACTCAAGGTCATTGGCAGTTAATAGCGCCTTAATTTAAAATTTTCTCCTCGGGGGTGGAGGATAAATTCCGCCCGGGGGTGCAGGATAAATTCGAAAGAGTTACCTCGCCCCCGGGCGCGTAGGGCAGGGTGGAACAGGGGTGGGTTTTAGTCAGTAAGAGTCTGACACGCCCTTCCGCTCCACCCCAGAGCGGAAAGAGTCATTAGATGATTTCCCACCCCCCAAAAAAAAAAAAAAAAAAACAAAAAACAAAAAAAAAAAAAACCCGGAAGAAGGATATAAATATGGGTGGTAAAGTGCTGAAGCTGGAAGCAAGTTATGTCCTATAGACAGCTGTGATGAATAACACATGCTATCTTGACTTAGATTCTGTTAATCAGTATTTAAACTAAGCATGTTCAGCCTTATTTATAAAACTCGCTAGCCGTGCTTAGTTCAATAATGATAAGCTGATTCTAAATTTAAATTCTCCATTTTTTAAATTGTTTTATCAGGCAATAATCTAAGCTAGTCGTGCAGAAAAAGTATTTGAAAAACAACGGCCGTATGTGAGTCAGACATGAACACGAAGGTTTCCGTACCATAAATTGAAATAATACGTTTGTATCCCTTTATTTTTTTGTTTAAATCGTGTCGTCATTATTTGTTGTTACAGCGGCAATGAAAATACACACTGAAAATTTCTATTGTCTATCTATAACGATTCTAGGATACATACATACAGCCCGCTGCCAGACAGACGGAAGCCGTTGGTTACCCTTCGGGTATGGGACTCTGATCATCCAATGACATCTCCCGCTCTGAGTGGAGCAGGAGGGCGTGTCAGACTTTTACTGACTAAAATCCACCCCTGTCCCTTCCTTGCCTAAGTGCCCAGGGGAGCGGTAACTTTGTTACGAATTTATCCGCTACCCCTGGGTATGCAGGCACCGGCCACTATGGGCCCCGTCAGTGGTGGCTGACAATCATCTCTTTGAGGCGCGCGTGGAACACTACGCGCCGTCGACTCATGTTCCTGGTGCTGATCGGACGGCGAGCTGGGTATGTAACCCTAAAAAAAAAACGAACTATGCAGTGTATTTTCTCAATTGTTAACCTCTTTAATCCAAATCTTGTCCTCCAACTCCACTCCACCTCGAATTGTGAAATTGAAAGCAATAAGATGTTATATTATATTGACATTATTCGAGGCTATTTTTCACGGTGACAGAGTTGAGTGGAGGTCCTACAAACCAACTTGGAATTTGAGCCTATGAATTGCCCCTGAAATCATGTCCTCCAAGTCGACTCCACGTCAAATAGTCAAATTGAAAGCTAACATGTTTTTGGTTGATATTAATCGAAGGTTTTTTTTTTTCATGGTGACTGAGCCAAGTGGCTTGCCTTACCTCCTCCAAATCGACTTTGAATATAAGCCTAAGCATTGTCCCTGAAACCTAGGACAATTTATTAACTTCAGGCTTCTGTTGGTGAAAATACGTTGTTTTTCTAATAAATCTTATTTACCTTATTCAGTGTCAGGTCGGTAGTGGGGGTGGCGGTGTTGCCAGCCTTCTGAGCACGTTTCCGGTTGCCAGTTGAGACGTTCGAATAAAAATGTTATTTTGTGTGGAAAAAGGGCTGCTTCTTTTTATTTAAGACGAAGAACTTTTTTATTTTTGACTATTGGGGTGACAAGAAACAGATGTAATATTTTTTCATAATGCTTGCAATGTAGGTAGGTACAAAGAAAGGCTAGACAATAAACCCCTTTTTATTGGGTGGGAAGTCATCAAATATCGGATGGCGAGCTACCCATTGCTCGCCGTCCTCAAACCCGCGCCTATGGTAGCCGGGAATCAGCTTGCGACTCCCGACGCCCAGGGAGTCTGCCTGCGGTGGCTTAGGGCGTGAGGGCGCGAGGATTGCCACCTACTTCGCGAGCATTACCTACAGCTTCGTAGAAGGAGTTGACAGCTTCTCATGCCCTCGCTCCGTACCATGGCCAGGAGTAGGGCCGGACGTGTGAAGTTGCTACCGCCGATCACCTCCAGGAGGAATAAAAAGCCCCGTGCGTCGATCTTCTAGGTTAAGCAACGCTTGCCGGGGTCGGTACGAGAATAGATGACATTCAATACATACTGTGAGCGGGTTTAATGCACGATATTTTTTATTTTTCTGAAAAAGAAAATATATTTAGGCTAGAGGGTTCTTAGAAAAATAGTAAAAAAATCCGTACGCAATTTTTTTTTTAAATGTCGCAGTTAATTTAGCGCGATCCTCGAAAACCGTTATTTTTTTTTAATACATCTTCAACTGGCAAAAGCAACTAGAAAATACAGCCATCAACGTTTACAAAAAAAGGTTTTATGTAGTGTTTCATTTTTGAAATACTATGCATTTAAACTGTTGGTCCCGGCTGTCACTTGTAAATCTTTAATAGTTCCTAGGGGATCGGCCTTAAATCCTGACAACCAGTCTTCTTCTTCTTTTCATGTCGATTTTGACTCAAATTTTGTCCGACCAGTATGTAGCCACCTGAATAGCTTTGTCATTGGCTTCGTATAAATCATTCAAGGTGCAGTTGGTTGTACATGCTTGGCAGGAAAGTAGGTGTCGCGTGTCCTGTGAAGGGGTTCCACCTCATTTGGTCAGATTATTTCTACAGCGAACAACCATTTCTTTTTTTGAGCGACGGGAACCATCAAATAACTTCTCCCGCTCTGGGTGGTGCGGGAGGGCGTGTCAGGCTCTTACTGACTAAAACCCACCCCTGTTCCTTCAGTTGCCTGTGCCAGGGCAAGGTAACTCTTTCAAACTCACCCGTAACACTCCCGGGTCCGCAATTGGTTTTAAGAGATTTCCAGACCACTGCAGTTCCTGTCCAGGCGGCAGATATGAAGTGAAGAGTGGAAGGCTAAAATGTGTGTTACTCCACAGTTCGCATCTCACAACCATTCTTAACAATGGATATCGTCGTGTTACACAGTTACTAGGTTGTGGAGATCAGATCGGCAGTGGCTCCATGTGAAACACTGATAATCAGCTACATCCTATAAAATGAAAACCGACAACTTGACAGTTGGGAAGAGGATCTGCAGATGATATTACCGAGATAGCAAAATAAACTCTGTGTGTACCTACAGGATCAGTCATATTTCTGTCTGTCAGTCCGTCTGTCACAGGCAATTTGCTCCGAATCTTCTGGACTGTTTCAGTTGAAATATTTTAATAAGGGTTCCGTTTTTCATTCGATGGTTCGGAACCCTAAAAAGGAACGTTAAATAAAATATTATAATACTACTTTCGATATGCCACTACCTAAAACTTAGTCAAGTGTGATTACCATTTTCACGCGATTGGATTAGCGAAATGTATCTTCGGTTGCTATCCTAATTATATTGTTAGTGGCTAGTGGTGAATGTCAATTTTATCAGTTAATAAAATTTTAGTACGGCCAGCCAACCGAAATATTGATTAGGGGTTTGTATTATCTTGCTGGAACACTAATTAGCTCTCGGTAGTGTGAAAGGCAATTCAGTAGACTAATTATTATTTAACTACTGGTGCGTACCTACCACCACGCGGGCCCAGTACGAGTTGGTGTATGTCACATGTCTTCGAGTCTGGTACTCATACTAAGATATGTAATACTCACAATGTTTACCTTCAACCGTTTTGAGTGTAATAGTAGACTGGTGAGTGGTGATGAAATAATATAATTACATATGCAAAATAAAATGCCAGCCTGGATTTGAACCTACGTTCTACTAATACAATTCGTAAGTCGCTGTTGTTTCCACTGGGGCACCACTAAGTTCTGTTAAAATGCCTGATATACAGGGTGTAACGGAACGGTGTGCTCATATTTTAAGAACCGGTTGTGCCCATGGAGATTTACAACTTTTTGTAAGAAAAAAAATAGAAAATTCCCAAATAAAAATTAGACTTTCCATACAAAGTTATCATCAGCTGATTAATATTTGTATGGGAAGTAAATTTTTTTTTAAGAATTTCGTCAGGTTTTCTTGAAGAAAGTTGTGTATACCGAAGGGCAGATGCAGTTCTTAAAATATGACCACACCTTTCCGTTACACTTTGTACTCGTATTATAAGTGTCTTATGACAATGTCGTAAAAATTAATGCGTCTTTAATTAATTAATTACAGATATCCTTTAGCTATGGTCGTAGTATTTTTTTAATGTAATAATTGTTATCTAGACTAATATTATAAAGAGGTAAAGTTTATGAGGTTGTAGGGGGTAATCTCTGGATGTACTGAACAGATTTTGAAAATTCTTTTACCAATAGAAAGCCACGTTATTTGTGAGTGTCACAGGCTATAATTTTTTGAAATCCACGCGAACGGAGTCGCGGGCGAAATGCTAGTACTTAATATATTCTCACTTGGGAATGTGTAAAGTATAATAAGTTTTTTTTTTTACATTTTAGAAGGGATTATCAAATAATTTCGATGTTAAATCCGGGTTTCTGTTTCTAAAAAAAGTTTGCGTGATAAAAAAGGAGATGGTTAAAAACCCCGTGGCCAAAACAAGTACTTATTTAAAAACACCCATGGTGCAAAAAGTAACGAGATTTTTAATCCTGATGGAACAATGGAAACTTTTCCAAGCCGTTACATTTACGTTCTCGAAAAAATCTGGAGCAAATATAATTACACCAAACACGCTTTTCCTTTGTTATCTGTACTTTGAATGCAAAATAGGAAAATGTGATGCCCCAGGGTCCAGTTACCTCCTGATGGCGTTTTTAACAGTTGGTCCCAGCTGTCATTTGTAGATCTTTGACACTTTTGACAGTTATAACGGGTCGTCAGACGGCCAGAAAATCTGACATGGTGACACCAGTCTTGCCAAGGGGTATTTTGTTCCCCACTACCTATCTAACCTCCCCCTTCCATGTGCGGATGGTGATCAACAGTTTGGTTTTATTTAGTGAGGTAAGTATTCCACAATCCCTAATCTTTTTCACAGTTGTCCAGGCGCCTTTGGATGGTTTCCTCCCGAAACAAAAAAAATCTATTTCTTGTCATGTTTCCCTTGTGACAAGAATTGCTTGATATAATGCCCAAAAATCTGGGGCAAATTGCTTTGCTCTTTTCCTCAAACTCTAATAGATTCTATTCTCCCCCGAAAACGGCGACGATTGTGTTATATATGTAGAATTGTACATGTGAGTTTGATACCTACATCTGTATAACGCAATGATGTCAAAGATATTTTTACCCCGAAAAAGGGGAGAGATTAGAACATCTGTCAGGTGGCAACACGAAACCCACGTCATTGTCAACCGTGACGTCATATTAAAAAAGTACAGAACTTTTTACGAAATGAGGTTGGACATGTTTTTTTGGGGCTCGTTTCGAAGCAGAAGTTTTTAGAAGGGGTCACAGTGTATAGATTTATAGCTATGTTAAGATGTTAGAGGGGTTGGTGGAAAATGGAAACGGATTTAATTGATGAGAAGATTTTTAGGGTTCCGAAGGTCCGAACGAAAAACGGTTACTTCTAAAAGCAAGCGTGCTCTATCTTTGACCACATCATCGCTTACCATCAGGTGAGATAGTGGTAACGAACGAACCTTATACTTATATTAATAATAATAATCATCTTTATTTAATCAGACTACTATGTGGTCTATAGTGTTAGTAACAAAATAGCTTATCCTATGTTAGTACTTAACAACTAAAACCGATCGGGTCCTATTTGTTAGTGCCCACACTAGCTGGTTGTCTGCCCGGGCGACTATCAAGATATTATAAAGAGGTAAAGTTTGTAGGGGGTAATCTCTGGATATACAAAACCAATTTTGAAAATTCTTTTACTAATAGAAAGCCACGTTATTTGTGAGTGTCATAAGCATAATTTTTGATATCCACGAGGAAGGTCGCGGGCGAAGTGCTAGTTAATGATAAAAAAAACCGAACCCTTATAGGATCACTCGCGCGTCGGTCTGTCTGTCCCTCTGTCACAGTTACTTTGCCTCCAAATCTACTAGACCGATTGAGTTGAAAGGTACAGGACACACATGTATCTGTGGCTCAAACACGGACGTGTGACGAAAATAAATGGATTTGGAACATCAGAGTGAATTTTGGGGTGCTAATCGAAAAAAACAAAGGTTTTTCAAACTGTAGCTTGCGACATGTCAAATGAAACATATTGTGAGGGTCTTAAAGGTATTTTTTCATAGTTTTTAAAATTATGTACCTACTTGTTTTACCGTAGCCTTTAGGGTCAACTCACACCGAAAGAGCGGCGAAGGGCAGCGCAGTTTCAGTGTCATATGAATTTTAGCTTTATTTTCATTACTACAATACTTATTATCGCATGAGAAACAACTCGAGTCGCGCGGATTCCCGCGGCGCCGCGGGCATCCGCGCGACTCGAGTTTCTGAACTGCGCTGCCCTTCGCCGCTCTTTCGGTGTGAGTTGACCCTTACACCCGGGCTGAACCAAAAGTAAAAAAGTATGCTCTCTTTAGGTTGGGTGCGGGTGTATAAATGTGTGTATTTATGTTTTGTGTGTGTTAAATGTTTGTGTTGTCAAAAAAAAAATCAAAAAAGCTTTCCTATTAGCTGCTCAACTTCCTGATAACTGAGAGTTGTTAGCCATTGACTCTCTTTTTACACTCGAATTTATATGTGATGTTGATAAATGACAAAAAAAAAACCTCAGAAGTATTGTTATTTCTTTAAAATTAGTGGTAGTTGCACAAGACTACAACCAGTCCTAAGTTTGCCAAAAGATAGAGCAAATCCTTAGCCAAGAACAGTTTGGGTGTAAAAACTCACAGAATTGGTCGGAATCCAGAATAACAACGTAATGTTCTACTCGGAATGGTTGAGTTTAATACCCTTCTGAATTAATTACCAGTAGTTAGTTGTTGTACAGATGCTTATAATATCCTACGAATATCTCATTCTGTCGATGATCGTAGAGGAGCTCGTGGCTAAAGTAATAACAGCCGCACGGGTCGATGCCGGGGTTGGTCCATGGATCATGTGATCTTTACATACCGAGACTCCTCCGTGCCTCGGAAAGCACGTTAAGCCGTTGGCCCCGGCTGTCAATCATGGATCTTTGACAGTCGTTACGGGTCGTTAGAAGCCCGAAAGTCTGACAACCAGTCTTACCAAGGGTTATTATACGTATTACCCAGTAACTGGGTTGTAGAGGTCAGATAGGCAGTCGCCCCATGTAAAATACTGGTATTGAGCTGCATCCGGTTAGACTGGAAGCTGACCCCAAGGTAGTTGGGAAAAGACGTGGGCAGATTGATTGATTGATCTCATTCTGTCGATGGTATAATCGTGAGCGCTTACGTTGGAGACCTGGATCAAGCAGTCTGATCGGAGCGCGAGAGCGCGCGTTCCAATGCTGCGTGGCGACGCAGACCCGGTCCGGTTCAATATAAATCTATGCATTGGAGGAACGCGAGCTCCAGCGCCGCTGCCGCCGCCCCGCCCGCCGCTGAGTTCGTGCCCGCGGCCTTAGAAAACTTCTTACACTATTGCAAATGTAAGAAACTGCTGAAAAAGCGCTTCCCGAAAGCAAATGAGCGAACGAATAGCGCGCCTGAGGTTTGGCGGGGTGGGGAAGCAGGCGTTGCGGAGCGGCCGGCGGACGCGACGCGCCTCAAACTGTGACAAAATGATGTATTTTTATCGATATCGAAATTCCGGTTTTGATCACACCAATGCCGATATTACAAACGATACTAAAATATTAGGTGGCTATGAAATCAGCATTTTGTATGGAGAATTTTAAAGAAGTTGCATTTTTGCAATAATGTTTAAAAACTAAGATAACGTATGCCACTTAGATTAGGCAACAAAAATAAGTTTTGGCTAAGTTAAACAAATGGTGGTTTAATTTCGTCTAACAAAAAGAGGAGTCATTTTTAAGGTTTTTTTTTTGTATAAAACTATAAGTAATGAGGTTTTTTTACTATAGGCAGTTGTCTATAACGGTCATTATTCGCTAGAATATCAAGCAATTGATGAATGTTTTAATTCATAGAAGTGACAAGGTTACCTATTTGTGAAAAAAAACGCCAATTTCATAGGTGGGGACCCAATATATCGGCATTCCGGAATTTTGTTATAACCGGAATTCCGGAGCTCAACCCCTTTACTACATTATATAGTTCTCCGATGTCATCGGTGCAATGTAATGCACATCTTACTCCCAATCAATCCACCATCCTTCACCCCACACATCTACCACCAAGCACGAACATCAAACACCTTTTACCCTCAAAGGGGGGATCAAGACAATCGGCTTCAAAAGCCGCGAGTGGCACTCGAAGTCGCGGCTTCCGAAGGGTCTACTCCTCGAGCTGAAGGGGAATGTCTACAGCTCTTGAGACAATGGCTGTCTTATATGGATGTATTTATTTTGTAGAGGGTTTGGGTTATTTGAGGGTAGGTAGGTATTTTTTTAAGGTAAAGTGTTGGAAATTGGTTGAGGTGGCGTTTTTAGGATGTAGTGTTAATTTGCTATAATTATGAAATTGTTTTTGGCAGGTCCAATTGGTTATAGAATTTTGTTATTTTTCAACGTTAAAATGCTGTTCTGGGCACTTTTCCTGTTCACAATGAGTTCCTTCCCTATTTGAATATAGTAAGTTATTCATTAGTCCATATTTTAGTTACATTATGTTGTAATTTTTTTTTTTACTTTGTCTCACACTAGGAACGATTCCGTTCAACTATTGTCGTGGGTGCGTTCACAGACATGTAAACTCACATACACAAGACACCCAGACCCGGAACAACTATCTGTAGGCCATACAAATATTTATTCCGTGCGGGGATCGAACCCGCGACACGCAGCGCAGCAGCCGAACGCTCAACCGTTGCGCCAACCCAAGAGCGGAAGAAGTCATAGGATGAATTCCCACCCCCCAAAAAAAAGATGTCCTGTGAATCATTCCTTTCTGAAACATTATGTGTTTATATTTTTTGCTAATCTAACCGACGGATTAATTCGATTTTTTTAGGAAACTACCGTATTTGAGCTAGTAAAATAAAATAGGATACATAACACATTTTCAACACACAAAACTATCATATTATTTTCTTATTATACTTTAGTAAGCTAACAAAGTTAACACGCAGTTGTACGACTTTTTGTAATGGTTTTTAATTGAACATCACGTCTAAACGACTAGTCTTATTTCTTTGAAAAAAAAAAAAAATACAATGTTAGTTTAGACAATTTCCGTCGTAATTTTAATGTGAATATTTGAAATTATATTTTTATAACATATTGGAATTAATTAGTAAAGTTAAAAACGCGGATAAAAAATTGAGAATCACGCGAAAACTACAAAGCGTATTTTTATGAATCCTTCACAATTTTGAAGATTATTTTATTATTTATATTTTAGTATACATGTTTTAGTATAACACCTCTTGTTTTATGTATAATAAATTTATAATGCGTCTAATTTCGGACAGCGCTCCTCCGAAAGAACGCGCAAGCTAACCACTCAAGGTCATTGGCAGTTAATAGCGCCTTAACACATGCCAAATTTAAAATCCATCAACTACCTATACCTAAAAAAAAATAAGTTGTAAAATACCCTGGAAAAATCATAATTAGTCATCATTGCTACAGAAACCTCACAGCAAAACAAAATACTTCTATTTATAAACACTGCAGGTTGCATACCTCTACAAATCCACTCAAATCCTTCGCATTAATCTTGATGAAAGACCCATAACAGACCGCACCCCACCATATTTTATTAATAAAAAAATAAATCCAAATAATTTTCGTGGCCGAACACTTAGATGTGGCTCCCGATATCGTCCCAAATGAAATCCATTTGTTACCGGTCGCGTGTTACGGGTAAATAATATAGGTGCGTTGGGATACGTCTCATTGTGAGCGAGTAGCGATTTGGGAAGAGCGATTTTTAAAGAATATTTTGATCCTTCGTGGCAAATAAGTAGGTGACTTGGTATTTCTGTCGGTGGGTGGTCCTAGACAAATTGGCATTTTATATCAGCGATACGGATTGTCAAAAATATCAAATATCAATAGGGAATATGCATGTAATTATTTTTACACTTAAAGCAATAAAATACCCGGCCTCATGTAGCTAAAACTGATTTAAATAAATGTTGACGTGTAAAAGTGTTGTTAAAACCTATTTACAAAAATAAAATAATTTATCATTTATACGGCACTATTAACTCAAAAAAAAATATCACGTCACACTAATATTATAAAGGCGAAAGTTTGTGAGTGTGTATGTTTGTTACTTCTTCACGCTCAAATGGCTGGACTGATTTGGATGAATTTTGGTGTGTAGATAGCTTATACCCTGGATTAACACATAGGCTTCTTTTTATCCTGGTCTACGCGGGTGAAACCGCGGGGCGCAGCTAGTTTAAAAATAAATTCATGTAAGTACTGCATGTCGTTCTAAAAAAATATTTAACTCCTACAATTTTCTACTACACTTCAAACGTTCGTGAATGTCAAAGCTGTACTGTGACGTCACTTACCTCGATACGCCTTGTTTACATCTTATTTTTGTTCCTAAATGAATAATTTTACTAATTGTAAGTATGTGCGTATGTTTACTAATTGTTAGTCAAGCAGAAATTGCAATTATAATATTATAATAAAATTTTCGTGAAATTCAAAGTACTTTTTACGAAGTGTTACTTTGACACATACATTTTTTCGTCACTACCGGCATTTTTGAGAACGATACGTTTTGAGTTTGCGTTTAGTTTCATCAAAAAGATGCAAAATAAAATAATGATTTGTAAAAAAAGGTGATGAATAAAAAAATCAAACAATTGCACCACATTGTTTAGGTCCGTTATAATATATATTTAAAAAATAAAAAAGATTTGAATTACTTGCATATTGTGGTACTTATATGTCACGCGGTCAAACCTAACGTCCTTACTATTATTGTAAACTTTTTTTTACAAAAAGCAGATAAAAAAAACACTTTTTAGTTGTGGTTCCCCAATAATTTTGTGTTAACATAGACAAACGATCGCAGTAATCGCGAGTCATTTGCTGTTATTTATTGAAGAGTTCCACTGTCTATCTCCAAAGATCTTCATCAGATTCTAATTATACTAGGATCTTCCTTGATAAATATGTATTTGAATAACGAAAACCTCATCCAAATCGGATCAGGAGTTTTCGAGAAAATCGCGAACAAACAAGCATACAAACATACATACGGGTCGAATACAGAACCGCCTATTTTGAAGTCGGTTAAAACAAAACACAAACTCGCAGTAACTAAAGCCTTATAAACTGTACCACAGCAATGATGCTTGTTCACAGAAATAAGTACCTACTCTCAGAAAACAACTTATGAATTCTTTGAGATTGTTCTCAAAGAATTCATAATTTATTTTGTCGTACCATAAGCAACACTTATTTACTATAACTTCATGCAACACAACGGACTTAACACCTTAGGCATTCTCTACCAGTCAACCTTTAGTTTGAAGAGCCTACTCTGTGGTATGTGCACAACAACTGTATGCGACCAAGCCAGGGCAAAGGATCCGACTTGAGGAGACAAGAGTGTGGAAGCGTGCGTGCCGGACCCTCAGCCTCGCAACGGGTCGCACACTTGTCTGCGATACGCAGAGCTAAACGAATTATATACAAACGTTTTGAATAACTTACCCAAGGTTTCCGAAGTCTTCGTCCAGGGACCAACCTGGCAGATAGCTGTAGATAGATAGGTGTATGTCAGAGTTAAATGTGGTAGAGTAGTGTTTGTCAGTTGGTATACCAGACTCCAAAGATGACCCCAAAAAGGCGCCGGTGATTCCACACAGCGCGTAGTCTCTCGCGAACCCACCAAACTCTAGTATTTCACTCCCATGTGACACAGACTTCCACACACAAGATGACAAGGGCTCCCAAGGAACACGCGGCGATCTCACAATAAGTTTTACAAAATTACTCGATTCACCACTACACCAAATGGTTTTTCAATCAAAATTAGTTCAATTGCAAACAATTAGGTCCAAAACCAATAGATTCGGCTAGATTTGAAACCAGCCTGCATCGCATTTTTTTTAACACGATTTTTCACTACCGTCAAACCAACAAGACAGATGACAGAAAAAACTCAGAGTATAAAAAGAAAGATGTGACAGCTAAAGGCTGCGTTCGGAAATGCACTCGGACCGAACAACAACAAATAAATAATATTATAATTAAATGGAAAAGTAAAACTTGTACTTGAAAGTATGATAGTCAAATTATAATAAAAAATATGCCAAAGCTCGTACAAAAAAAAAATAAACTTTGTGATCACAAAAAAGTATCCTTGACTATTCATAAACTGCCTATTAAGCATAAATAAATCGCTTTTTTAATTGGGTTTCATGTTGGTTGATGATTGTGTTGACTTGTGAAAAGTGGGTGTGATAGGTAAATATTTATAGGGCTGGGTCCCACTGTAAAAGAAAAGAATCAGGATTTAATACAACCACTACTAAACAAAATACTACCACTACTAAACAAAATAAAAACTACTAATAAACTAAATACTACCACTACTAATAAACTACATACTACCACGACTAAACAAAATACTACCACTACTAAACAAATACTACCACAACTAAACAAAATACTACCACTAGTAAACAAAAGACATGTACTCTGCGTTTTTGGTTTCACCAGTTTCAAACTTCTAACTTCAAATAATATACCAACCTAAGTGTTATAAGTATTATATCTTATGGCATACAATTTCGTATCAATATTTCAACCTATAGGCATGCAAATTACACGTTCCAAAGCGTAGATCTCTATGGAGAAGAACGCGCAAGAAACTCCATGGACACTCTTTTAAGTCACAGTTATACGACTTTTAATGATTTTTAATTTAACATCACGTCTAAGCGACTAGTGTTATTTCTTTGTTAAAAATGTATGTTACTTTACACTTTTCTTTTCGTAATTTGATGTGTATATTTTTATAACATAGTGTAATTAATTTGTAAAGTTATGTCTAACGCTGATAAAAAAATGAGAATCACGCAAAATTATAAAGCGTGTTTTTAAGAAACCTTCACCATTTCATAGATCATTTAATTATTTATATTTTAGTATACGTGTTTTAGTATAATACTTGCTTTATGTATAGTAAATTAATAATGCGTCTAATTTCGGATAGCGTTCCTTGATGGGCGAGTCCTATTACTGGGTGGACGTACGACGCGTTACGTGAGCGCAGCACAGGACACGCAAGCTAACCACTCAAGGTCGTTGGCAGTTAATAGCGCCTTAAACCATGTTATGTAATACTAACACTGTAGTAGTACTAGTAGTCCTTTTCTTTTCATTTCTTTGATTCCTATTACAGTTTAGTCGTTGTGTAGTTTATTTATGTTTAATTTTTGGCGACTTTCTATTCTATTCTATTCTATTCTAATGCTGCTCAAAAATAGTAATATGATGTTTTTTTTTAACACACCTTATATTAGCTTCTAATGTATCTATGTAACAAAATCTTTGAACGTGATTGTCACCCACTTTGAAACGTCGGATTGAATTGAAACTTCGCACACTTATCAAGGACCGATGACAATGCATGGTTGGCTAAGTAACGTTATTCTAAATCAAATGTGGCGGACTCCCAAAGATGGTGGACAAGTTATTTTTTATGCATTTCCATGTTAAGGGTATTCTATTCTATTCTATCATTGATAGGATCACGCTTGACCACCATCTCACCTGATGGTAAGCAATGAGGTGGTCGACGATGGAGCACGCTTGCCTAGAAGTAACCTATTCATTCACGACTTAAAGACCCCCAGGTTGTAACTGTCAAGAAACACAGACTACGGCAGGTAATTCCACTTCTTAGTTGTACGCACGATGTACATGTTATGACATGACATGAGTAAACTTGTAGTCGAATTTCAGACTTTGATGACTTCTTAGTTAAACACATCTGATGTGTTTTTAGGTATGGTTGTGTCTGCCCAGGGGTCGTGGATAAATTGGAAACAGAGTTACCGCGCCCCCGGGCACGCAGAGCAGGGAAGGAACAGGGGTGGGTTTTAGTCGGTAAGAGTCTGACACGCCCTCCCGCTCCACCAAGAGCGGGAGAAGAGAAGTCATAGGATGATTTCCCACCCACCTTTGTGTACTTATACTTCTAAATGGTTTTCACAACACTAGAGTGCGGAAGTTGTGACCAAATCCACGCTGTGAGTCGCACCACATCCTCACACAGCCCCAGATAGAAAGGTCGGTAAACCAGCTTAGTTAAATGAAATCTCAGATTTGTTTTATTGGCATTGTAAAAAATGTCTCAGCAGGTACCGGGGCCAACATTTGTTTCTGTCTCATATTTCAGGAGGCTTTCAGCTGCGTACGGAGAACATCGGAAGAATTATACCCGAACCGTTTTACTGTGACATTCATTTGAACAATCAATTCATCGTTGCCAATTTTGTGATTGAAAATGGTATTTGTTTTTGTTCAATCACAGATATAATGCCTACAACTGCATCAGACTGCTTGAAAAGTAACTTATTTGGATTTTTTTGTTGTTTTTTGCAGTCGGGTTTTTTTTAAATTATTTTTATTTTCTAATTTTAGTGATTATTTTTAAAATCAACTCTTCAAGCCCTTTATTTTCATATCTCACGATACCGTGACCATGTCACAAAAAAACGACCACACTTACCATAGGCAGGTAAGTGTGGTCGTTTTTTTGTGGTCGTTGTTTTGGCGGTCATCTTTTTTAACCGACTTCCAAAAAGAGGAGGTTCTCAATATTCGTCTGTATGTTTTTTTTTTTTTGTATGTATGTTACCCGATTTCTCCGTCGTTTGTGAACCAATTTTCAAAATTCTTTTTTCATCTGAAAGAATATACTCCCGAGGTGGTCCCATATAAATTTTATCGAAATTGCTTCAGCGCTTTTTGAGAAACTGAACAAAAACGGAAAATACGTGTACCTCGATGACGTTTTGGTGTTCTCCAAATGTTTAAATTCCACGTTCCATTATATTGGGGTTTTTAGTTCTGGGGTATAACAACTAAAAAGTGAAAAATAAAAAACTTTTTTACAAAAAAAAAAAAACCGACTTTCAAAAAAAATACACTAAAAATTTATAAATAACTTTAATTTCGGAAGTCGGTGTCAAATAACGAAGAAGTAAAAATACAAACACCGACTTCCGAAATTAAAGTTATTTATAAATTTTTAGTGTATTTTTTTTGGAAGTCGGTTGTTTTTTATTTTCTAAAGTCGTATTATAACCTAATATGTCACTTCGACTGACCCGACCAATATAATGATACCGTAAAATTATCTATGTTAAAATCCATCCAGCCTTAAGCAACAGGGCGTGCCAAAGAAATAGAAAATGGCTTTAACGGCTTACATAAAAATCTCGAAAAATATCCTACAGCGGTTTATTCACAGGCGTAAAATATTGCCAAATCTAAGGGCGCGTTTCCACTGAAGCGGAGCGGAGCGGAGCGGAGACGTGCAGGGATCGACCAATCACCATGGTTGAAATCCTCATCACGTCACTCGTCTCGTCTGTGATTGGACGATTCGTACGCGTCTCCGCTCCACTCCGGCCAGCTCCGCTTTAGTGGGAACGCACCCTAAGGCTCGGTTGCTACGCCGTAGCAGTTGTGATGAGGTCACCGCTACGCTTGCTACACGCGTTCGTAGTAGTCGGCTGATACCGCTACGCGTCGAGCGTCGTATGCCTGCGGCTTGAAACTTAAAAAAGAAAGTCGTACAGAAAATCCGACTAGCAGTTAATTTAGGTCAAATATAGATTTCATGCCACCAACTGCAACAGACTGCTTGAAAAGTATCTTGTTTGGAACTTTTTAGTTGTTAGGGATCCTTACCCGAAGGGTCCAAACGGAGCCCTATCGCTGTCACTCACGTGTCCGTCTGTCTGTCTGTCCGTCGTCTGTCACAATTTTTTTTCCGAAGAGTTTTTTAACTTCCCAGTGACGTATGAACTTGTGGTGATAATGTTTATACATATATTTTTACTAACGAAATACCAATACATTGATTTGATAATTTCCTCATTTGGCACGGCCAGGTGTGTGTCGGACTTCGCACATTTAGGGTTCCGTACCAAATGAGAGAATTTGAATTATGAATATATTGGTAATTGTTAGTAATTATAATAAACATTGTCACCAAGTTGAAAGTTAAAAAATTCTTCGGAAGACAATGTTGTGACAGACGGACAGAAGGACACGTGAGTGACAGCAATAGGGCTTCGTTTGGACCCTTCGGGTACGGAACCCTAAGAAGAAAGTCAAAAATAAAGAAAGAAAGGCATTAAGTCTACATAAATAAAGCCTTTTAAGAACACGTGTAAGTCGGATATATTTTAGGAACCATTACGTTGGGTGACTCAGTGGGCGGCCTTACCGCTAAAAGCAAATAAACCTTAACATAACCTTGATAATATAACTAGATTATTTGTTATTATTTTTGGTAGGTATATAAGGCGCGTAGTGTTCCACGCGCGCCTCATAGATATGTCAGCAACATTAGACAGGGCCCGTCATGGCCGATGCATGCATCCCCTGGGGTAGCTGATAAATTCGAAACAGAGTCACCGCGCCCCTGGGCAAGGCAGGGAAGGAACAGGGGTGGGTTTTAGTCAGCAAAAGTCTGACACGCCCTCCCGCTCCACCGGAGCGGGAGAAGTCATTGGATTATTTCCGCAAGTGGAGTTAAATACCGCCCCTTCGTTAAACCACGTAGGAACTTGTCGGATAAGTTTGATATTCATTGCGTTTTTGTAAATGCGTAATTTCGAAAATTAAAAAAAATAAACAACGAAAATTCAGGTAATGTTTGTTTGGAAAAAAGTTTAGTAATGACACTTTGAATTCATTTTCGTAAAAAGTAAAAAAAAAATGCGATTTTGACCTTCAATATCTCCAGAACCTGTGGATTCCCAGGTATGGTCTAATGGAGAAAAATGATCCAAATAATGGGAAAAATATGTGGCTTTCTGCTTCGGAAACTGTATTTGTTTTTTGTATAAGAGAGGTGGCCCAGTGGTAACGGCTCGGACTTACATGTCGTAGGTCATGTGTAAATTATTGCATCACCACTACTCTCAAAACGGTGAAGGAAAACATCGTGAGGAAACCAGCATGTCCTAGAACCAAATATTGGAAGACACGTGACATTCAGCAACTCGCACTGGCTCGCATGGATTACGGCCCATTTCTTCTCACTGAGAGGAGGCTGGTGCCCTAGTAGTAGGAACGATAAATTAATTTGATATTGATTTTAAATTTCTCGGGACTCTGAGGTCAGAGCCAACTCGCAGAGGCCCGTTTAGACGTGCTTTTTAAAGGTGGATTATCATTATTATATACTTATAAAATAAATAATTGACTATTGTGATGCTTGAATTCAGTAAATATGTAAGCGTAAAATCGGCCAAGTGCGTGTCTGTCCGCGTGTGTGTGGGTTTGTATGTGTTTCCGCGAGCATTATCAAAGAAAATTCTGATTTATCAATATATTGGTATTTTTTTAGTAAAATATACAAGTAGGTTGGGAAAGTAAAAAAATCATCGGAACAAAATTTTGTGACAGACGAATAGACGTTAGACGGACACGTGAGTGACAACAATAGGGCTCCGTTTGGACTTTTCGGGTACAGAACCCTAAAAAACCACCTACGTAAGGGTAAATTGGGATAGTGAATTAAAACGATCAGTAAACACATGTATTACATTTTTTTTAAACTCTTACATTACTTACGATAAAAACAAATGAAATTTTTTATCTTCCTGCACAATAAATAGTTCTGTCCATACTTCACTGTTCGCCGCTCGATGAATTTTTACATTCCCGACTGTACGAGCGGAAACTATGCGTTTCATTTGAAAAATAAAATAAAAATGTTGTAAAACGTTTAACTTTGTGAAGTATGTTTTATGATGAAACAGAGAGAATCCATTAAAAAGCCATAAAAATAATAATTATCTTCTTGAGGATTGCATTAAAATGGCTTTCTGCGAGTGGCGAACAGTGGAGATACTTAAATGTACATATATCCGGCACCACCTGGATTGTCAGCTGTATATTACCTTGCAGACTTGAATTTATTTTTATATATATATATTATATGTATATACAGCGCGACGCAAGGGAGGGTAATGTGTCTGTTCCTTTGTGGCACTTTAGAGACCAAACGCGTGGGCCGATTTTGATAATTTTTGCGTCTATTGATTTGTCTTAATCTTGCGAGTGTTTCTAAAGACATGACAGTAATCAAAATACAATATGGCGACCACCAGACGCCATATTGTGAAAAAGAAGAAAATATAAGTCGACGAACTATATTAAGTGGGGTATTAAAATAAAGGTTTCGAGGAGGCGAATCCTGGCTTCGGATAGGCCTCGTCGCCATAAACGTCGAAATCTCGCTTGCAACGTACACGGACGGCGGGACTCTAGGGTCGCGGGCGTTTCGTGTGGGGACTCTGCCCGCTTACCGAGTGACCCTAGGAAAGATGATGGCACAGTGATTACGCGCTGCCGTGCACAGCGAGGCTCAAGAGAGACCCCTTTACAGTCTCCTCATGGTTGTGTCCTAACAGACATTGTACAGAGGGGGCCCGGGGTGGGTTTTTAAGAGGTCACGAGACCCCTTACATGTGTTGATGGTGATCACCGGGGTGGTTCCCCGGTCCATCTATACATGGAAGGGGTGAGACGAATAATGGAGGTAGTGAGGTGCCTATTGAAGGTTTCCTCCGATGACAAAAAAATATCTCCTTTTTCTTGTGCCAATCCCCACACGCTCCTGTGCCAGCCTCATCCAGGCTATACGCGCGCTGGCAATAATGTCGTCTGCCCATCTCGCCGCTGCTTTTTCAGTCCTTGGACGACACCGCGAATTGCTGGATGTTTTGCCCAATGCTATTCCCATTGGCTCGTGTTAATACCACAGAAGATTATCTGCTCGTATTTAACGTGAGGCATGTCCTGTGAATGGGCTCTGGGCACTGGCACTGAGTTTGAGATGGGTCAAGGATACCCCATTTAGGCAGATTACATATTTCTACAGCGACCCACCAGCCACTGCGGTTCCTATCCAGGAGGCAGATATTCTGCCGGAGTGATGAAATGTGGAGGGGTGGAATGTCTGTTCTGCCACAATTTGCAGCTCACTTTTGAAGAAATGTTTTCTTTATTCTGCAAACCATTCTTCTCCAACACTTACAGACCCCGTTTACTACAATTACCAAGCGCCGTAAAGATTTGATTTGTTCTGTTCCGCAACCTAAGTTTACATTCACAAAAAGATTTTTCTACTATGTAGGTCCATACCTATACAACAGAATTAACGCGTCCTTATCCTTACCTATCTATAATTTACCTTATGCCAAATCTGACCTTCGTTCCTTCCTTCTTAATAAATCTTACGACGAGACTGAAAAATATCTTTCGTCTTTTTGATTGTTTACACTCACATCGTACGTACCACGCACATCACACCACACCACATACACTACACTATATGGCACTACACTACTCCACACATTCACCTTTTAACCACACATAATACAAGTACCCACATAGCTTCATAGAATTTGTAATTTTAATTTAATTTTTTACATTTTTTTAACCGACGAAAAAAAGGAGGAGGTTCTCAATTCGACCGTATATATATATTTTTTTTTTTTTTTTTTTTTTTTGTGTATGTTCAGCCCTCACTCCGTCATTTATGAACCGATTTTGATTATTCTTTTTTTATTAGATAGGGTATACCTCAAGGGTGGTCCCATGTCAAGGAAGTCAGGATCTGACAGTGGAAACCTGATAAAATTGAGAGAAAACCTTGAAAATTGTGGGCACGTTTAGCGTTTCTGTATGTATGTTCGGCCTTCACTTCGTTATTTATGAACCGATTTTGATTATTCTTTTTTTGTTAGATAGGGTACACCTCAAGAATGGTCCCATAATAAGGAAATCAGGATGTGACAGTGGAATCCTGATAAAATTGAGAGAAAACCTCGAAAATTGTGGATACGTTTAGCGTTTCTGTACGTATGTTCGGCCCTCACTCCGTTATTTATGAACCGATTTTGATGATTCTTCTTTTCTTGGATAAGGTATACCTCAAGGGTGGTACCATGTCAAGGACATCAGGATCTGATCATGGGATCCTGAAAAAATTGAGAGAGAACCTCGAAAATTGGGCACGAATATTGTTTCTGTTTACTTTTCATAACTTAATCAGGTATTTGCATTTAGGAACCATCACATCATGAAACTGAGCTGATGATGGAAACCATAGCTTTCCTAAACAATAGAAGTTAGATATAAAAACTAGTTTTAGTGACAAATACCACTTAGTATGGTTTGAAGAAAAGACTTCTTTACAGTATTGGAGGTAACCTCAACTGGTCAATATCCTGGGAACTTCATGGAAGGATGGTTATTTCATCAGCTCAGTGGCAAGAGGAATGATGAAGAATTAGAAATTAGCCTCGGAGTGTTACAAGATGATGCGAGCCACAAAAAATCAAAAAATAAAAAACTTTTTAACAAAAAAATTAACCGGCGAAAAAGAACTAAAAAGCAAAAAATAAATAAAACTTTTAAGTCTTGAGTAATGAGCATATTTACCTACATAAAATATCAAATTTTATACAATAAACTAATTTTGAGTCGGCGCCAATTAATAAAATGATTAATTACCTACTTACAGCCTTCTTCATTTGTAAGTACTTATAAAATTTAGATATTTAATAATCAGATTGTTGTTTGGCGCCGACTCAAAATTAGTTTATATAAAATTTGATATTTTATGTAGGTAAATATGCTCATTACTCAAGACTTAAAAGTTTTATTTATTTTTTGCTTTTTAGTTCTTTTTCGTCGGTTAATTTTTTTGTTAAAAAGTTTTTCTTTTTTTCTTTTTATACTTCATTAAGTAATACACATGGCTGCGTGTACTGCCCATGTACCTTCATTGTAAACTCAGTAACATGAACGCATCTGTGTTATTGCTACCCCACTAGGGAGTGGAATCTGTTTCTCCTTAACACAGATTACTTTGTGATCTAGCTAGGAGAACAGGGCTTCACCCAACAATTTGTGTGTACAACATGTTCTTATTTTTGTTTTTATCTCGATACTTTTTACATAATTTTAGATTTGTTTTTATTATGTCGATAATTTATAAGCCCTTTATGTACTACAAAAAAAGAAGTATCTGTTACGTACTGCCATTCCTGTTTCTGCAGTCAAGCAGTGTTGCAGTGCTGTTTTGAAAGATGTAAAAACATAAAGGTAAAATTACTGGCACATTGGTGACTTTTCAAGTTTTCAACTTCGTCTGTAACAAACTTTGTAGGCCTTGTCCACTCTGAGATACAAGTCTCGTTTCATGTCGGTAGGTAGGTAACTTATTCCCAGGCTGTTGTAAGGTACGCTAAGAAACCAACCAAGTACGTGTTGGGCCACACGCAGTTGCTTTCGTAGTAGGTCGTTACGGCATGCTCACATATGTAAGCAATTATAAAATAAGTCCTAAAATCTCAACATAAATTAAAGTAAATACAGACATTTAAAGGTTTTATGAGTAAGCAATTTGACTAGTAACGGTAATTTAGTTCGATAAAATATTGAAAGTTTGAATAAATGTTATGATCTGTTTTAATACATCAAAAATAGTTAAAAAAGTGTACAATACATATATTCATGATGAATTTAAAATAGTCATAATGTTCGCGCGCTCTCCCCCACTTTTTGTTACGTGGGCACTGAGCTATCAACTAATCGAATACGAGAGGTCAAGTCAGTTTTTGGTTGGCGGTTGAACTGTGAGGTGAAAACTGAATGTACATGTACAAGTGTTGCTGAAATAAAAGTATTTAGAAAAAGCTATTGTGTTTTGCTTTCACATAGGACGATGGTAACTGAAGAAGGAGTTATAAAATCCGCCTTCATTGCATTATAGCTTTCAATATTTAGAACACTGGGGCGTTTCTGACCACCCTGTTTGGAATATAGGTCGTGATGTTATGTATGTAATGATTTTATTTTTCCATAGCAAATTTTGGATCCTTAAAATTGGCTCCATGAAAATTATACGTAAGTACTTCCTTATTTGTTTAGTCTCATACCCGTGCTGTTTTTACCATCCATCTTCCAAAAAAATTCATAAACCCCTTTTTGTAACATCTGACAATATGTTGTTGTATGTTTTCTCATAAATTCGGTTCCGTACGGTGTCCTAATTATTTTTCCAATACAGAGGTGACTGGCGAAAGCTTTATTGCTGGCTTGGCAATATTATCGATCTAGAGCCACTGTTTTGCCAAATCATACTTATCTGGACTTATCTGGTTTAATGCGTGGGCGGTGGCTATTAGGTGCTTCCTTTTTCTGGATAGGTCTATTAGGCTTTTATTATTATTAACTAGCATTTCGCCCGCGGCTTTGTCCGCGTGGATTTTATAAATTTAATTTATAGCATACTAGCTGCACTCGCGGCATGGAATACCACGTTAAGGTGAAAGCGCCAGGGTAACCCGTATAATTCAAATTTTCTTACTTTTTTTGCATTTTGCAGGTCAATATCAGGTTGTATGTTGATCAAAATATGCCTCGCGGCCGTAGCAAGCACGTATTTACAGAACTGTAATAATTAAAACCATCAATACAACTCTGTATTAGTATTAATGTCAAATGTCATGATTTCATTAAATACTATATTTATACGGCATTAATACTAACAGAGAGTTGTATTGATGATTTTTATGTTTACAATTCTGTAAGTACGAACTTGCTACGGCCGCGAAATATTTAGACCAACATACAATCTGACGCTGGCCTGCAAATTGTAAAAACGTAAAACAATTTGAATCATGCGGGTTAGCCTGGCGCTTCCCCTTTAAAAAAGTGTTAGATTTTTTTTTAATTTATATCTTTTTTTTGGCCAGAAACCATCGCGGGCGTCCACAGAAGACCCTGCCAAAGGAAAAACAACGAACATTATTTTTTATTTATATCTAGAAAATAGATAGCACCCACAAATAAAATGTAGTTCTTACCAATTTTTTTTTTTTTAATAGAATTGGATTATAAGTTCCGGAGATTACCCCTTAAATTCAATTTTACAAACAAATTTTACCTCTTTATAATATTATTGATTTATGTTACGTACCCGAATTGGGACCGCGGTCCCTCTCACAGAGAGAAGGCCTGTGTCCCAGCAGTGGGAGTATTAAAAGGCTGATTATGCTATTTCAGGCTAGGTAATGTGTTTTCATATTTATGGTGGATTTTATTGTGATTTTGTGTGTCTTTTGTGTGCACTGAATAAATGTTTTATCTATCTATCTACCTTCTGCCAGCGGCTTCACCATCGTGTACTTAGAACTTCCCACCTTATAAACTTTCACCCCCCTTTTTTTGTGGGGGTGGAAAATCATCCAATGACTTCTCCCGCACTGGGTGGAGCAGGAGGGCGTGTCAGACTTTTACTGACTAAAAACCACCCCTGTTCCTTCAGCTGCCTCTATGCCAAGGGCAATTTATCCACGACCCCTGGGCAGGCATCGGACATGATGGGCCCAGTCTCTCATCTCTTTGAGGCGCGCGTGGAACACTAGGCGCCGTAAACTTTCACCCCTTAAAGGATGAATTTCGCAAAATCCTTTCTAAGTGGAAACCTACTCTTCATAAAGAACGCACCCTCCAAATTTCATTTCTCTAGGACCAGCAGTTTAGGCTGTGCGATGATAATGATATCAGTCAGTCAGTCAGGACTTTGAATTTTATATATACAGATGAGGAATATTAATACTACATGATGTGTTTTGATTTTATTCGAGTCTCCTTAGAAGTGAAAGAAAAGAGAACTTAATTTCCTGAGGTTCTTTGGACGTGTTCTGCGTAACCAACAGATTCAACTATCGTCTGGTCAAAGTAGATCTTTTCTGAAATCGAATTATTTGTATAAAAGTATCACTATCATACTCGTACTTCAACTAACCTGTAAAGTTACAGAAACATGAGACATCTTAACTCACGCATATTTTTATGTCAATTTTATATGGTTTTGTAAATTAATTATAAACTAGCTGGACCCGGCAGACGTTGTCCTGTCTTAGCTATGAATTGTCAAACGCGCGAAATTTAAATAGTCGTTAAGTTTTCCGAAATTTTCTAATTTTCCGCGCAACTTTCTCAATTTTTTCTTTCATAAAAATCCTTCTGACAATAACAAACACAACAAAAAAAGAATTAGCGAAATCGGTCCAGCCGCTCACGCGTGTTGCCGTAGCCAAGGAAATAGGGATTCATTTTTATATACATTATATAGATTGATTGCCTATAACTTGTATGTGTGGTGTAAACTGTCAATGTAAGTTGGTAACGGAATAAATAAATAAAAGTTTGGTGACTTGCTATGGTCTAGACAGGTGGCGTTAGGTATTAATTTTGTGTCTGAAATGAGACTAATTATTTTGCATATCTTTTTTTTTTTTGCTAGCTTTTTGTCCCACTCCTGGTGGGTCCGCCTTCGACCTTTTCCAGACCGCGTTTCCTCCTTCCAGTTTTGATTAGATAATGTCAGCCACTCGAGCGCCCGGACGACCACGGCGGTCGAAATAATTGTCCTCACGCCACGACGACCATCGCAGCGCGCGCGGTTTGTTCACTTTCATCATTGGGTTCATCCCGCCACATCCCGTCTTCACATATTTACTTATTAATCATACCTAACTACATCTGTCAGAAACACAAACACATTATAAATTAACACATTACACCCCAAAATCTCTTATCACATCCGCCATTTTGAATCTATGATTGATCTCGTTCTAGCGTTTGTCTATGCCGTCCTTGAGACCTAGACGGGGTAACGAACCTTTCTCGATAATAACATAAATCTTTGTGGAGGCGCCGATGCGACAGATATACTTTTTGTGAGTCTGTTACTAAGATATTTTGATCAGCCTAGTGTGTGTTCTGTTGAGGAGCTCGTGTTTAAAGTAATAACAGCCGCTCGGGTTGATCCATCAGGTTAAGCTACGCTTGCCGGGGTTGGTCCATGGATGGGTGACCATCTTAACATACCGAGACCCCTCCGTGCCTCGGAAAGCACGTTAAGCCGTTGGTCCCGGCTGTCAATCGTGGATCTCTGGGTTGTGGACGTGTAGTATTTCATGAAATCATGACATTTGGCATCTTTCTAACTGAGAGAATTGTATTGATGATTTTAATTTTTTATTTTATTTTATTTTAAATGATTATATTTATTTGGAAACTAGATTTACATATTTATAAAATACTTAACTAACTATATCTACACTAAAACCAAAATAAAACCTTACCTAACTACGTACATATATACAAAAACAAAATACGTTCAGGCGTCGAAGTACTCCGAATACTTTTAAATGGGTTTGCTCTTGACTCTAGTATAGGTCAGAGGTGACAGAGACAAAGTCGACGATGGAGCGAGCTTACCCAGAAGAAGCCGTTCACTCTAACTTTGAAGAGATTAGGGTTGTGTGCATTCGGAAATACAGACGCAGGTAGAGAGTTCCACTCCTTTGCTGTGCGCATTATGAAAGACGTTCGGAAACGCTTAGTCCGAATACGTGGAATAGCAACAAGGTAGGGATGGTAACTTGCAGTGCGTCTAGATGTCCGATGGTAGAAGGGGGCCGGTGGGATGAGGTCGTGGAGTTCTTGGTTAATGATTACAGTTCTGTAAATACGTACTTGCTACGGCCGTGAATCATATTTTGACATACATACAACCTGATACTGACCTGCAAATTGAAAAAAACGAAAGAAAAATTGAATTTTGCGAGTTATCCTGGCGCTTTCACCTTAAAAGGGCATTGCTTTCCACCTGCCCGTTGCGTGCTGCTGATTTCAGGCCATTAGTCCAATGTTTTCTCACGATTTTGTAGTCCGTGGTGACTTATAATTAACCTTCACAACCACTAAGCCACATTAGTCACATTGGTGCCAGATATTGAACTCTACAACCTTATGCGAGCGGGTAGTTGCCATCACTACATATTATAAAACAAAATCCCTGCCACGTCTGTCTGTCTGCCTTTCGGTTCGCGATAAACTCAAAAATTACTGAATGGATTTTCACGTGGTTTTCACTAATAGACAGAGTGATTCATGAGGAAGGTTTAAGTGTATCATTTGTACCAGTGCGAAACTGAGGCTGGTAGCTAGTTACTGTTTTTGTTCTTTTGGTGTTTCTGGTTGTGTTTTTGTTTTTTGACACCGACTTCTGAAATTAAAGTTATTTTGCACTTATTTTTGAAGTAGATTCTATTCTTTGTAAAAATGTTTTTTATTTTTCACTTTTTAGTTTTCTATTTACTCATTAATACTAGAAAATATTATGTACCCATTAAATTGTGTTAACACTACATAGACATACGAGCGCAGCAATCGCAGTTGATTTGCTGTCACTTTTTGAAGAGTTCCGTTGTCTGTCTCCGAAATTCATCATCAGATCTCTAAGAAATTTAAATGGGACCATTTCGGAATAAAGCTCTTTCGGCCAAAGAAAGAGTTTTGCAAATCCATCTATACATGACGGAGTTATGTCCGAACATATATATACATATATATAAATATCAGAATCGATAACTTCCTCCTTTTTGAAGTTGGTTAAAAACAACCTTAGAGCGGTTGCGCACTACGTCCGATACTTATCTGATATTTATCCGTGAAAATACGGTCCGGCGTGGTCGTAGAACAATTTGTATGGTAGGTTACGCACTACCGATCCGAGTTCGGTCCGAGTTTTCTATAGATCTGTATTTTGACGGATAAGTATCGGACGTAGTGCGCAACCGCTCTTAATCTTGATTAAGGTGATGATTGCCTAGCAAATTAAGGCCACTGAAACAGCATTCACTCTTCCTCTTGAAACACAAGACATTTCGCAAATTATTTATTTAAAGTAAACAAGTAAAACGTACAAAAGACAGCACTCATCTCCCTCAGCCGACGCAAATATTTGTCCTTCTCAATTTGTTTGCTGTAGCAATATTAAATTTCTATGTCGTCCGTGTTCTAGAAACTCGATATATCGTTGCAGGCTTTCTTTTATCGTCCATTTTGTGTGTATAACCAATTAAAAGTTTTTTTAACATAACATTACGACTGTAATCCTCAAAAGGTTATATCTTCAGTTAAGTTTAAGTCCCATAAAGTGTTAGATTTTAATTTTGAAAGTGGACGATGTGTAGACAGTGTGTTTAAGGCTTTACTTTGTGGTTCCAATTTAAAAAGATAGTGTGTGCTCTTTAGTATTTTTCTCTATGGTCACATCCTCCACACTTGGTGTAGTTGTAGAAATTACCGTGCTATTAAAAACGCTGAGTAATTAATAGAACGTTAAGAAATCTTTGTCAGTCGTTTTTTTTTTTTACTGTTGATAGCTGAAACGGCCTCCCGCTCCGTCGTTTATTATTACGTATATTTTACTAACAAATACCAATATTTGGTACGGAAACCTAAATGCGAAATCCGACACGCTTTTGGGCGGGTTTTACTATCAAAGCACCTAGTACTTTCCCTCATGAGACTCCAGCCTACTTTCCAACGAAAAAACAAAACATCACTTTGAACAACCCACAAGCCAGCCTAAAATGAAAACTCAAAAACATGTCAAAAAAAACATCAAACCGGGCTCAAAATAAAACAACCCAGAACTCTGGCTTTAATTACGTCTAGCCTCAAAGCTAAAAACAGACATAATCCTAAAATCCAGGCCAAAACGACCATCATTAGGCTATCATTACAAATGGCCGTTGTGTAAAAATAAGGCCTCTTCCACCTTCCACTTTCAGACTTAACCTTTTAGAGCCATTTGACATTTAAAAGGTGAGTCGAAATACCATTGGGCTTGCTAAATACTGCTATTATAGCTACGCGTTAGGGTTATTCTTTAGATGAATAAGAGTTTAATTTTCTTAGGATGTGCGCACATTTCTGCTCAACATACCTACATACACATAAACATACTTACTTTTTATTTTTTTAACATTAAAAAAAATGTGTAGTTATTTGAGAAAGCATTCGACGCCTAAAAGTTTTTAGGGTTCCGTACCCGTAGGGTCCACACTAAGCCCTATTGCTGTCACTCACTTGTCCGTCTGTCTGTCCGTCATCTGTCACACAGGTTTTACAGGCAAACGGTTGGAGCTACAGTCTTCAAATCTTCACAGTATAAGCATCTTGTTGACCCAAAGCCTTACAAATAGTCAAAAATACATTTGGTACGGAACCCTAAATGTAGGAAGTCCGACAAGCACTTGGCCGGTTTTTATTAGGCAGTAAGACCATTTGACGCTTCTAATTTTTAATTGTTGGTACTTTCTTGCTCTTGGTTTTTGTATTATGTAATCCCGGTTACTTATCCCTACATAAAATATTATAAAATAAAACAAAGTCCCCCGCCGCGTCTGTGTGCGATAAACTCAAAAACTACTGAACGGATTTTCAAGTGGTTTTCAGCAATAGACAGAGTGATTCATGAGGAAGGTTTAGGTGTATAATTTGTACCCGTGCGAAGCTGGGGCGGGTCGCTAGTTAAGGCGCAGTTATACGACTTTTAATGGTTTTTAATTGAACATCACGTCTAAACGACTAGTCTTATTTCTTGGAAAAAAAATTATGTTACTTTAGAAAATTTCCGTCGTAATTTGATTTGATAATATTTGAAAGGGAAGTAAAGTTATGTCTAACGTGGATAAAAAATTAAGCATTACGCAAAAACTATAAAGCGCATTTTTATGAAACCTTCACCATTTTAAAGATCATTTAATTATTTATAATTTAGTCTAAGTGTTTTAGTAATTTCGGACAGCGCTCCTTGATGGGCGAGTCCTATTACTGGGTGGACGTAAGACGCGTTACGTGAGCTCAGCAAAGAACGCGCAAGCTAACCACTCAAGGTCGTTGGCAGTTAATAGCGCCTTAAATAATAATTCACTCCATTTATTTAAGAATTTTCCTGAATACACCCTTCATCAAAGGTTGTCAAAAATCTTTTTTCACCTACATTATAAATACTATTCCAGATAAAAACATGACAAAACAAATAAATGACAGAGGACTGGCAAAAGTGGGTCGGAATTTAGGTCCAATTTGGAATGTTTTATTCAGAACAAGGATCGAATAACTAAGCCTTTGGAACCTTCTTCAATCAACCAATCAAGCCCAGACACTAATTAATATCCACCCAGATACATAGACAATATAACATAGCTTTAATCCACTCGCTCATCAGACCACAATGTACAGGCCTCTACAAGAAAACCCGTGCCATTATTGATGTGTACACACCCGTATGATGCGTTTATAATGAGAAAAGCTCCTGAACGTGCAGGCGGCCATTTTGATTATGACGTCACGTTTCCCGCGCTTTTTATCGCGGTACATGCAAGGGTAATGAGGTTCTTGCGTGCAAGAAAGACGCTGTGGCGAGTAAATGGGCGCGCGCCTTTTTGTGTTTTTTAGTGTTTTTTTTTAAGAGGCCTCTTACAGTCCACTAGCGCCGCCAATCGAAAAAATGTCATAACTCGTAAATAGAATCAAAAATACAAAATATGTTCTATTATTAGTGTGGAAAAGGCAATAACGTAATTGTATAACACCTTATCAACACTTGAAATATAGCTGTTTAGCTAAATCGTGCATTCAAAACATAAACGGCCGTTTTTGTTACAAAAAACAAAACCGCCGTGTGGCCGTGTTTGTTAAGTAAGCAATTATTAGTGTTTAAGTACGTGCTGCTAAATTTAATATTGTATGGCCTCGTGGTTATTATGACAGTTACAAATATTGGTTCTTAACAATATATCAATAATCTAAATTAGAAATTAGCATGGATGAAGTAAGAAAGACGGTTCAATGTATGAAAAATGGAAAGGCCATGGGCCCTGATGACATACCAGTGGAAGTATGGAAGTGTTTAAAAGAGGATGGATGTATGTGGCTGACTTTATTCTTCAATAAGTTGTTGTATGAAGAAGTGATCCCACAAGAATGGTGCAATAGTTCGCTAGTGCCCATCTTCAAGAATAAAGGGGATGTACAGGACTGCAACAACTATCGAGGGATAAAGCTCATGTCACATACTATGAAAGTATGGGAGAAAGTGATAGAGAAAAGATTGCGAGAGGAGAGTGAGATTACCCCGAACCAGTTTGGGTTTATGCCAGGTCGAGGGACAATGGACGCCACCTTCGCTCTCCGTCAATTGTGCGAGAAGTACAGACGTGTGCACAAGAACTTGCACATGGTGTTCATTGATCTTGAGAAAGCGTATGATAGGGTACCTCGGGATGTGTTGTGGTGGGCCTTGAAAGAGAAAGGTTTGCCTGGGAAGTATGTTGAGTTGATTCGTGCTATGTACAGACAATCTAGTACCTACGTCCGGTCGGCTGCTGGCAACACCGATAAGTTCAGTGTGGCTGTAGGCTTGCATCAAGGGTCGGCTTTAAGTCCTTACCTCTTCCTGTTGATTATGGACGCTCTTACGTCGGAAATACAGGAAGAGGCACCCTGGTGCATGCTGTTTGCCGACGACATTGTTCTGGTCGGTGAAGATGGACCTGAGATCCAGAGCAGATTGGAGAAATGGCAACAGAAGCTGGAGAAAGTTGGCTTGAAAATCAGCAGAACCAAAACTGAATACATGTTCTGCGATTTCGGCGGTCTCTCCAGTTCTGAAGCTGTAGTGCTAGATGGCGCGCTTCTCCCAGTCTGCTCCGATTTTCGGTATCTCGGTTCACTCGTGCAAAGCGATGGCGAAATAGATCGGACTGTTAAGCACAGAATTAACACTGGATGGATGAAATGGCGGCAGGTCACCGGGACTATCTGTGATTCCCGCATTCCCCTAAAACTTAAGGGGAAGATTTATAAAACAATGGTCAGACCTGCTGTCTTGTATGGTTCAGAATGTTGGGCCACAAAGGGGATGAATGAAAAGCAATTGCATGTAGCTGAGATGAGAATGCTAAGAGCGATGTGTGGTGTTACGCGCATGGATAGAATTAGGAATGAGTATATAAGAGGAAGTCTGAAAGTGGCACCGCTGACTGAAAAGTTGTGTGGAAATCGGTTGTCGTGGTATGGGCATGTGATGCGGAGGAATGAAGAAAATGTCGTGAGGAAAGTCTTGTGTATGGATGTGGATGGCTATAAGAGTAGGGGAAGGCCAAAGAAACGATGGTTGGACTGTGTGAAAGAGGATATGGGTAAAAAAGGGGTGACTACAGAGATGACGACTAATAGAGGAGTATGGAAGAAAAAGACATGTTGCGCCGACCCCAAATAAATTGGGATAAGGGCAGGAGAATGATGAACAATATATCAATAATCGAAAAATCATCATTCGATTTAAATTCGCTCTTGCTCTAAAATAACCATAACTTAATAATTATCATAAAAATAAATGTACAAATACGTACATAGGTATATATCTACTCATTAGTAGCCAATCTAACTGGTTACTTCTTCTTCTAAAGTCGCTGGACCACTTTTTACCCGACTACACATGAAGGAGGATAATGTTTTTGAAAGTATGTATAATTGTATGTCTATTTCATTGGCATCCCTATTAGCCTAAACGGTTGGATGGATTTTAACAAATGAGGTACAAAATAGCGGCCATCGGTTAGTGTGGTAATTTTTTTTTGTGGAGGAGGACTATAGGAGGCAATTTCAAAAATATAACTCACTAGCACTTCGACTTCGTCCGCATGGATATCAAAAATTTATATCCTATGACACTCACTAATAACGTGGCCCTCTATTGGTAAACGAATTTTCAAAATCGGTTTAGTAGATGTAGGCTCACAAACTCACAAACTTTACCTCTATCTAATATTAGTAACTTACAAAAACTAAAATGTGGGCGATAAAAAATATTAAAACTTTCAAAAACCGCGATAATTTGAGTCCAGTACCTAGGTGGCTACGCCAATAGCAGCGCCAGTGGCATTCAGTAGGTCCTCAGAGGTGCAAGACAAGTTTATGAGGTACCATAACTGGACACTTACTATAAGCCAGAATCATCCCACAGCTGGGCAAAGACCTACCTCTTAGAACAGATAATACTAGCGTACAGATGTCTCATCCCATACAAAGAAACGGTACCGCCGTAACTACGGGTTTTCGACTTGCACAAGCAACTTTTGTTCTTCATTCGGGCCCGTCCTCTACACCTCGCTAGATGGTGTTAGCAGCGACGACTTGCAAGTTGAATGAATTTACCTATAGTCTTACCAATATTTTCTCACAAGTTTAGGAATTACTATATAGTAAATATTTTTGGCACTTCATAACAGTTTTACTGTTTCAAAATGTGTCACTATACAAATTTTAAAGAGGCGAATGAATAAACTCTAAAACTTCAAACAGCACCATCTATTGGTACAAGAAATATAAATGCTTAAGAATTCGTTACAATAAACATCTAAATTTAAATTAGGAGCCAATCATTCCAAAATTTTATGCTTAGTCTATTAAATAAGAAAATAGGTACAATTTTTACCAATTTTTTTTTCAAAATATTAACGTTACAACTTCATTAAGAAATCGATGCATATTACGCCATCTATTGTTTGTTTGTTTGAACTAAATTTTCTTTGTTCAAGGTGAGACCCCGTACTCTTAGTAACCATTATCAGTTTTATTACCACTTTTATATCCCATTCCAAATCTACACTTGATATCGCGACAGTCTGTGGTGACGGGCGCGCGGGCGGGCGTTTGTGGGGGTAGTACTTTGGCGTTCAAAAAGTGCTGGCTCTCAGCCTAATTTGATAAATGACTTTTGATTTTGATAACCCAGACCACAAGTCTCAAATTTATATTTACAAAACCTCCGTATACATTTAGCAAGCCGGTCACTTTGGGCAAAGTAATCAGAAAGTCAAACTAATACCCCTGAACCCTCTGCCCTATATGAGGACCCACTGATAAATCTCCCTGTATTAGGCTGCCTGTCCATTGACGCGGAGCGAGGCAGCGGAGCTAGCGAGGGAGTAATTCGAAGTGGAGTTGAGGACTGTGCGGAGCTGGGCAGTGTTCACGCGACGAGAAATTTGTGCGGGCTGCAATACTCCGCTTCTGGTTTTTTTCCACTTCTCCGCTCCACTTCTTCGCTCCGCTTCCTCGCTCCGTTTACCGATTTTGTATGATTTTTTAAACTAGTTCTCAAATCTCGCTCCTCTCCTCTCCGCTCCATTGGACATTCAGCCTTAGACCCCTCGTCTTATTTCTAAGGGATTTTTACAAAGTTTCTCTGAGCTAAATATTTGGTAAGCCTTCTGTGGGCAACTAATTTTGAGGTATTTTGAAGTTGGTAATGTTCTGTAAGCTCTTAAGCTGTTCTCGTGTTTCATATTGATTTTAAAATGTCCATTGGACGCTAGTGCTACTGCTGAATGTGAGGTCCTAGGTTTCATTCCCAGATCGGGAAGTGTTTGTGAATTTTTAAGACCCTTCTCCCGGTCCCTTCTGGCGCCCTCATTGAATAAAAAATCGTAGCATAGCACAGAAAATAAATATTAAAAAATCCAACTTGACGTTTGTTACAAAGAGGATAAAGAATTTTTACGTTGTTAAAACAGATCTCAAAATGTTTCGTATCCAAAGTAGTAGGCAAAAGTGTCAGAAACGGCCGTTTTTGGCACTTTTGCCTAAACCAGTATTAAACTACACTAGTAAACACACAGTACACACACACACACACAGTACACACACACAGACACACACACACACACACACACAGTACACACACAGACACACAGCTACAGTAGTAAACTAGTATTAAATTTATAAACTATATTAAACTATAAAAATTTAAATTCACTTCAAAGAGTTCAAAATAAAATAATTAAAACTCTGTTCCATTATCACTATCTTACTCCGACAAAGACCATATACGAAAAAAGAAACTATTAAATATTAGACAGCTATACATTTACTACATTTGCATTCTTGTCAAAAACATAACTACTGACTCAATACAAACTAACATTCAACTAAAGAAAAAAACAATGTCATATAACCTGAGAAATAGAAATAAAAACAAACTTGAAGTCATCAGCGTACGCACTAATTACGGTGGAAAGACCATATTATACGAAGGAGCACAGCTGTTCAATGGTCTGCCGGACGATATAAAGGAATGCAATAACTTAAATATATTTAAAAATAAGCTTAAGAAACATGTATCTAACCTCTAATACTCTGGAGGAAATTATATTGTACTGTATTATCATACTTTTTAACCGACTTCAAAAAAGAGGAAGTTCTCAATTCGTCTGTATGTTTTTTTTTTTTTGTATGTATGTTACGCGATATCTCCGCCATTTGTGAATCGATTTTTATGATTCTTTTTTTGTTTGGTAGGTCATACTTCAGAGGTGGTCCCAAATAAATTTTATCGAAATCAATTCAGCAGTTTTAAAAAAATCAACATAAACAAAAAATATGTATGTAACACAGATGACGTTTTGGTTGTCTACAAATGTTCAAATTCCATGTTATCTATTCGGCCATAACTTTAATATTTACTTTTACTTCTGGTGTACACCAACAATAAAAAAAAAAACTAAAAAGTGAAAAATAAAAAACTTTTTTCAAAAAAAACAACCGACTTCTAAAAATTGCAAAATAACTTTAATTTCGGAAGTCGGTGTCAAATAACGAAGAAACAAAAAAAAATATATACACCGACCGCCGAAATTAAAGTGATTTTGCAATTTTTAGAAGTCGTTTGTTTTTTTTTGAAAAAAGTTTATTTAAGTACTCACTTTGTATCTCATTATAAGTGGGCTGTAAGTTCTTATGAGAAATAAATTCTTTAAAATGAAACTGAACTATATTAAGTGGGGTATCAAAATTGGCCCACGTGTTTTGTCTCTTTAGTGCCAAAAAGGAACAAACATACATAGGCTGATAAACACATTACCCTCCTTTGCGTCGCGCAGTCGGGTAAATAAATGAGTATTAGATACATAAAATCAAAAGCAACATTCCCATTTATATTGAGTACAAATACCAGTAGAACAATAACAGAAATGAAACTAAGTATAAGCGACCACTGCCATTTAACGCGAACATAGAAGCTTTCAGAAACAAAGCAAATACTCCAGGGCTGGCTAATGTAGTCGGGCTTACGAAATGGCGTTTTTTCGTGTTAAAATCTGGAATCTAGACTTTGTTTTTGCGTTTTTGGTGTTGAGGGCTTTTAATGTAGAGGGATTTGTGTGTGACTCTTTACACAACATTATCCTGTTTTTAGAGTTCCGTAGTACTAACAAGGACAAGAAACCCTTATAGTTTCGGTATGTCCGTCTGTCTGTCCGAACTCCGAGGCATAGGTAAGAGACTGTTAGTACTTTTTTTTTTTTGGGGGTGGGAAATCATCCTATGACTTCTTCCGCTCTAGGGTGGAGCGGAAGGGTGTGTCAGACTCTTACTGACTAAAACCCACCCCTGTTCCTCCCTGCCTCGAGTGCCCGGGGGCGAGGTAACTCTTTCGAATTTATCCTCCACCCCCGGGCAGGCATCGGCCGTGGCAGGCCCCTTCCCTTGGCTGACAACTCTTTGAGGCGCGCGTGGAACACTACGCGCCGTCGACTCTCGGGCCTGGTGCTGATCGGACGGCGAGTTACCCACTACTCGCCGTCCGCAGGCCCGGGTGACTGTTAGTACTTGAAAGCTGCAATTTTGCATGCATATATCGGGTGTAAAAAGACAGTTTCTGAAGCCGAAAGCCACATATTCTACCCATTATTAGATTTTTTTTCCACTAGATTATACCAGCGAACCCACTGGTTCTGGAGATATTGAATGTCAAAGTAGCAAGTTTTTTTTTTTTTTTTTTCTGAGGGACGTCTCGCAGGTCAGCCTCTGAGGCTGTCGTCTGCTTAACCGGGCTTGCCTGTGTAGGCTTTAATATATTAAAGCCTCCAGCCAGGACTTATTAAACTCACAAACTAAGTGACCACGCTGAGGGCACCCCCTGCGGAGTACGGGCCTCGGCTTAGGGTGTCACTGGGGGGCAGCAAGGGAAGGCTGGATCTGGTTTCCATTAATTGGGGAGTTTACTGGCTCAGCGGCACGTGCTGGCGAGAGACGGGGAGGGCAATGACTTAGATTTCGCGACGGGCCTCGCCGGCGAGGTCGGAAAATCGGCGGTCTGAAGTGTTTTCTGATAGTGCTGGTCTCCCTACGGCTCTCTTGGAGCAGGGTTGTGGCGTCATCAGGGACTAAAGTAGCAAGTTTTGTTTTTTACTATGTATTTATAACTAAACTGTTTTCCTTACAAACATTACATTTTTCGAAATTACGCATTTGCAGTTACCAAAACGCAATGAATATCAAACGTATCCGACAAGTACCTACGTGGCTTAGAGCGAAGGGGTGGGGTTTAACTCCACTTGCCTAGGTTCGCGTTACATTGCGCGCAATAAAAAATAGTTTTTTTTTATACCTAAAAATAAAAGTCGTTTCCCAGCAATAATTTTTGCGAAAAGCTACCTACTTTGTTAATATTTTTTAAGGTAGCTCCCATACATGTAAAATGGGTATGACTTTTTTTTTCTCGCCTATCCTATCGTGTGGGGTATCGTTGGATAGAGCTTTCAAAATCATTCCGGAGTTGGGCAGACTATTATTTGATTCATTGATTCGTTTGCGAAGTATTTAACTTTAAAGTGATTTTTTTTTCTTCCACCTCCTAAAAGCTAAACTATTGCCTTGAAAAATCTAAATAAATTCGTGATGGTAATATATATAATAAACTTTGAAGGAAAACTATCCCGGCTAAGTTATCACTGTTAGTGTTAGAGTAATAGGGCAGTGGTAATGAAATAATCCACACAAAGTAAAGCGCCTGCCTGGGTTTGAACTCACGGCCTACAACTTGTAAGTCGCGGCCAATACCACTGGGCCACCACTGCTCACAAAACGCCTTTAGCTGGCAGTTAAGAATATTGGAGAGTCGATGGAATTATGATTAGAGATTAGGTGTCCCATTTGTTTTATGTCAGACAAGAGTTTAGCCCTTGGAAATGGGCACACATGTAATTATTTTAATCAGGAATAAACCTAGAAGTGCCCTGACCCTCATCTTTTACTCGTTATACACCGCACTCTCGCAGTATGCAAGTGAGTCCCCAAGCTACGAAAGCACCCCTAGAACCCTGCAGGCCTTACTGGACCCCTGGGGTTCTACAGTACACCTTCACAAAACCCTATGGACAATACGAGAGTAAAAAAAAAAACAAAAATATAAGTAGCAGAGCATTGTCACTCGTAGAAATTGCTGATATAACGACAAAAATGAAGGAAGCAATAATACCCTGAAAATATTCTCAAGGATATTATCCTTCCATTTTCAGCCATGACTCGACAAACATGATTGTCTATATCGCTATAGGCTTGTTTATCCTTAAACTCACTTAACTTTATTCATATAATATTTATGCGCGATCACATAACCAATATATTCACATCACAACTTAGGGACAACCTACCTCGAACTATCAAAAATGGGTTAAGTTCGTTTTTATGTGTCTTCAGAACTTACTGTGAAGGCGTGAAAGGGTTCTAGATTTTTCTTGTCAGAATTTTGTGTGGATGTGAATTTGCCGTTACCATTTCTGTATTAGGCTTGCTCTTCATTACTTCTGACGGTTACTGGCTCAATACAGACTAATATTTTTACAACAAGCATGAGTCTTGAGCAAGTCTAACATCAAGCAGCTAAAAACAGTATTCTAACTAATATTGGTGCCGATTCTCTTAATCAATAACTAAACTAAAATTAGAGAATTGCTATCTTTTATTAAAAGGCAGCGCGAGAAAATGACGGCTATAGCTATGAATTAAGTTAGAGATGTCAAACTAGTTTACGCCTTGGGCTTCACCGTGTTTTTAGTTGACATGTTTTTACGTGTCGTCTTAATTTGTATTGAAATAATTATTAGTTCAACTAAATTTGATAGCTCTAATTTACGTCCATCTCTTTCTTGTTTTATTAGAGAGAAATAGATAGCAATAGCCTAAATTAAGTTTTGTTTGTGCACAACATAATTAACATAATCCTACGCTTTCTCGCCTTAACTCCGCGACTGATCAACATGAAGTTTCGCATACTCGTTGTCTACAGAAAAGAACATAGACTGTTGCTCATCTTTCATCCAGAATACTAGAAACTCAACAGATTTTTCTTCTTCCCAGCAAACACACTAGGAAGTGGTGCCGGGCGAGTTTTGTGGGACTGTCTTTATGTAGAACTTTGACGTCCAAATGTTGCTGACTCTAAATCTACCTACTTTGAATAAATGACTTTTGATTAATTTGATTTCATTGAAAATAAAAGAACTGATCCCGAGGGATTGGAATTCAATATCTAGTTTCATAATAATGGAGTGACTTCCTGTCAGACCTCTACCACCCAGTTACTGAGTAACACGATGCGTGTTGGTAACACGCATCGTGTCATCGTGTCGTGTCGTGTCGTATCCTGTCAAAGATCTTCGAATGACAGCCGGGGCCAACGGCTTTCAGAGGCATGATCCCTTTGTGTCTATTGGCCTAGCTTTCCTCTGTCTCCTGCTTAATGAGGAGGGAAGTGGAAATATGTTTTATTTTCTTACTCCTCCGCGATTCTTTTCTGATTCATTTCGTTGCGGAACCCAAGACAGTTCAATCGTTTCTCGGGGAATCGTCGAGCTTCATTGCCTCGGCGTTTTTCTGGTGGTCGCCACTGTTGATTCTAGCTTTCAGGAGCTGAAGTTAATGAGAATAGTGTGGCAAAAATGACCCATTTAAAAAAGGATGGTTACCCGTCCATGGTGCGACTGCGGCAAGAGTTAAATCCTCCAAAGATCGAACCGTGAGGTTGTTATTTAGCTACGAGCTCCAACAGTCTAAATAATGCAATGCCTACATTTTTCTTTAAATCTAGAAATATTCAGTCTACGACCAGCCCTGTTTCAGCCTGTTATTAAAATAAAACCGACAGTCCGAGTACCTCTAACTTTCATTTAGGTATTGTCATGTTCTTTTATTTTTTTCTTTCAACGCGGCACATAAATCTGTACCAAGTTTTCTAGCTCGTGGCTAAAGTAATAACAGCCGCACGGGTCGTCCAGTCATCCAACAGGTTAAGCTACGCTTGCCGAGGTTGGTCCATGAATGGGTGACCATCTTTACATACCGAGACTCCTCTCCTATTGCCGTTAGGTACACCAGGTACTAGCTTCGGGAGCAGTTTCATCCGCGTGAAAGTACAACATATCTGACAGTTAGGGTGACAGTTAGGGGCTGATCGACTGATACCGGTCGATAAACAATCGATCGGTCGACTTCGACTAATCCATTCTACCATCGATAGATCGATTGGTGTAATAACACCCTTAGAAAGAAAGAAAGAAAAGAAAATACATTTATTTGTGCCTCACACTGGGATAAAAAATGAAAATGTATGGGAAAATAGAATTTGTAAAATAAATCATGTTCCTCATTACATATAGCCGTTTAGATCCACTGGGCGACGTTCAGAAAAGATGGCACATATAATTACCCTGTTAGGAGTTACTCCTGACTGTAACCTTAACTTGCTTAAAGAATATTCAGCTGAAAAATTATATAATATTAGAAAGAGCATATTAATTTTGTAAATCTATTTATAGATTCTAAACTAAAACCATGACCTCATAAAATGTCTGATGTCCCGATAATAATATTATAACTACACCATTATGTGGTTAAGGTAGGTATTCCATACATGTGAAAATCCAGCATCCCCATCTCCCTTACTCCGACAGAAACCTATCAATACTATCTCTTTCTCTCGGTAATGTGGCTGTCAATAGGCATGTTTCTGTCTATTCCCGTGGCGTTTGCTAGAACCACAAAACCGCACTTTCGCACCGTACATTATTTAGTGATATAACATTACTTTCAATACTGTGTGAACAAGGATGTTCGGAAATATAGTAGTTGGTCGGTTTGTTATTGTTTAGTTTTACGTTTCTTTATTCGTTACATTTTCATGTAAAATTGGTAGGAAATTACAACATAATGTATGCAACATCGAATCGGTCTTCTACCAAATCTACGAGTACTTAATACCTATTATAAATGCGAAACTTTGGAGGGATGGATGTTTGTTACTCAATCACGCCGGAACGGCTGAACGGATCTGAATGAAATTTGACACAGAGATAGATTATAGTCTGGAATAGCACATAGGCTATAATTTATAGTGGGGGAAGTACTAATTCCACGCGGGCGAAGCCGCTGGCAGAAGCTCGTAAAATATAAGCCTCCCTTTTTAGGGTTCCGTACCCGAAGGGTCCAAACGGAACCCTATTGTTGTCACTCACGTGTCAGTCTGCATGTCTATCCGTCTTGTCCTCTGTCACAAAATTTTTAACGAAGAATTTTTTAACTTCCCATTGACCTATGAACTTGAAAGTTGGTGATAATGTTTATTATTACGTATACTTTACTAACAAATACTTACCAATATTTAGTACGGAACCCTTAATGTGCGAAAGTCGACACGCACTTGGCCAATTTTTTTTATGGTGGGCAATCATCAATTATAACATCTCCCGCTCTGGAGCGAGAGGGCGTGTCAGACTCTTACCGACTAAAACGCACCCGTGTTTCTTCAGTTGCCTGTGCCAGGGGTCGCGGTGACTATATTTCAAATTTATCCGCGACCCTGGTTGTAGCCTCCCTACCGCCGTAATCTTCATGTCTCCACGCTTGGTGAAGAGGATTAATAAATTAATCAAAGTGTGTCAGAAAGGTACGTACTGCTTATGGAAGTGCTACATTATCTATTTATATACAACAGACACACAGACTGAAAAGAAATTGTAATAAATATTCTATTACTGCTTTTGTCAGCCGCTTCACCCACATGAAAGTTGACAATACGGTATTCTTCTGTGTTTATTTTTGTACAATATTTTGTATGAAACGACAAATAAAACTAAAACAAATCCTTTTTCTGATAAAAAACTTTTTTACAAAAAAAAACAATCGACTTCCAAAAAAGAAAATACACTAAAAATTAAAAAAATAACTTTAATTTCGGCAGTCGGTGTTTATATTTTTATTTCTTCGTTATTTGACACCGACTGCCGAAATTAAAGTTATTTTTTTAATTTTTAGTGTATTTTCTTTTTTGGAAGTCGATTGTTTTTTTTTGTAAAAAAGTTTTTTATTTTTCACTTTTTAGTTGTTATACCCTAGAACTAGAAAGCCCAATAACATAGAACGTGGAATTTAAACATACTCGTAATTGGAGAAAACAAAAACGTCATCTAGGTATACGTATTTTTCGTTATAGTTCAGTTTCTCAAAAAGCACTGGAGTAATTTCGATAAAATTTATATGGGACTACTTCGGGAGTACATTCTTTCGGATAAAAAAAAAACAATTTTGAAAATCGGTCCACAACTGACGGAAATCGGCGGACATACATAAAAAAAAAAACATTCATACAGTCGAACATAGAACCTCCTCCTTTTTCGAAAGTCGGTTAAAAATAACATCAACATTGTTTTTTAAATGAAACAGCAATTAGCATTTTAAATATTGATAGAAGGAAGAATGTCACATGGTGGGGTAAGTGAGATGCTTATGGCGGTGTGAACTGTATGTCCGTGTGTGTGCATCCTATTTTGTTGTGTGTGCTTTCTTTGACAGTTTCTCCTTCCACCAAATTTGAAAGGTTTCTAAATTATTTAATTTTGAGCGAATTTATTTTCGTTTTGGTAAAGTTATTTATTGATACAAATAATAAAAAAAATAGTCGACTAGCCAATTATTTCACGAAAACTTAGTAAGTACCAGAACTGAAAGCACCATTAGCCAAGTGCCATCCAAATCTGATCGATTAAAAAAAAGTTCAAACAATCAAATTTTTGTTCTACAATTAATATTATAGTTTAAAACACAAAAATCCCGTTTTTTACGTATTCTTTACAGCAAACCCTTTCATTTCATATCCATATCATGGGAATGCATACAAAATAAATAGTCCGCCATCTTTGGGAGTCCGACATATTGTATTTAGAATGACGTCACTTAGCCAACCATGCATTGTCATCCCAACTTAACATCGGCTGCTACAGGGCTGTGCTGGGGCGGCTGCTACAGGTGCCGAAAACCTCAAACGGCGCAAATATTGGGAGTTACATGTTTGAGCCTGAAAAAGGCTGATTCTCCTAATTGCACAGTTTGCAATCAAATCGAGGACGTGCAGCATTTGCTGATGGAGTGTGCTCGAAACGGAGTAGAACGCGAGTTATTCGTGAAATAATTTAAAATAAATAAATTTGATGTAGGCATAATACAATCCATCTTATCTGTTCCATCTTCGGAGATAATTAAACAGTTGTGCCATTTAATTATGGTCCTCCACGAAAAACTCTAATTCAATAACTGTTAAGTGATATTATAAATTAATACTGTTTAAGTAAGCCAATTACTGTAAAAGGGTACGATGGGGCTGACATATCTTTGATAAAAGCCTCTAAACAAAACTAGATTACAAAAAAAAAAAAAAAATGTTTGAGCCGTTTGGGGTTGAAACACTAGGGCCATGGGATTCGAGTGCTCATCGAGTTTTGCGTGACATCAGCAAACATTTAGTCGACTCTTCATGTGACCAGAGGGCTGGCCTTTTTATCGGCCAAAGAATCAGCATTGGCATTCAACGTGGCAATGCTGCCAGCGTTCTGGGCACTTTTCTCATTGACAGCGGTGGGGACGAATTTTTCGATACTCAATGAATTATATTCCTCCCTATTTTATGCCGCTTTTACATATATTTTTTTCTTTTAGCCTCTTTATCCTAATAGCTTCTAATTTACATTTTAATTTAGTGAAAAACCAACTATTTACTGTTTTAATTAAATAGGTATGCAAAACGGAAGTAGGTCAAATTTATAACTTCTTAGATTTGTTTACATAGTTACAAGCTTACAAGTGAATCTAATAAAAGTGTGTTAATAATATCGCCTGCTTTTGAATAAAAACTATCGTGTTTTTCTAAACGAGCGAAGATCTTGCATCACAGTCTCGCAGATGATGCAAGAACCTCTACCCATTTCAATTCAATACTTCTAGCTTTGTAGACTAGGTAATCTTATAACAACGGCAGGGCTATTCTCGTCTGGCTCAACATAGCTCCAGCCTACAAGTTATTGATTGTAACTTTTCCGAAGCTATCTTTTGAAACAACAACATAAACTTTGATGTTTCTTTTACAATAGTTACTTCGCATCTTGTTTTATTGCTGACGAAAGATAAATACCTACTGAAATTCTAGGCAAGCGTGCTCCATTGCCGACCACATCATTATTTACCATCAGGTGAGATAGTGGTCAAGCGTGAGTTACTCAGGGTCGGCTTTCCTTGTCTTGAGGCGCCACTTGTTCCGCTGGTAAGCATCATCGTCAGTAGATAGACCGCACTTCTTCATGACTTTCTGGACACTCGTCATCCAAGATGTTAGCGGTCTACCTCTCCCTGTCTTTGGTGTCGTCGACCATACCATCTCGGCCTGGATTCGGTTAGCTTTTCGGCGATAGGTGCAATTTTGAAACTATCCCGTACATACTCGTTTCGTTTCTCGATTCGAGCGTTAGCCTCATCACCTTCCTGCGCTTATCCCATGTTATTTGGGGTCGGCGCAACACCTTATTAGGGTTCCGTACCCGAAGGGTAAAACGGGGCCCTATTACTAAGACTCCGTTGTCCGTCCGTCTGTCACCAGGCTGTATCTCATGAACCGTGATAGTTAGACAGTTGAAATTTTCACAGATGATGTAGGTATTTCTGTTGCTTCTATAACAACAGAATAAAATAAATATTTAAGGGGGCTCCCATACAACAGACATGATTTTTTTGCCGTATTTATAGATACATTGTACGGAATCCGTCGTGCGCAAGTCGCACTTGCCCGGATTTTTCTTCCATTCTGTCCTGTCAGCCGTCACTGTCACTAACTCCCTTTTCTTTCATATCACTCCTCACACAATCCATCCATCCTTTCTTTGGCCGCCCTCTCCCTCTTCATCCATCCATATTTATATTCATAACTCTTTTAGTTTCATGTGTTTCATCCTTCCTTTAGCTGACAATGTTAAAAAAAATGTTAGCGCAAAAAAGTTGTAAAAGTCCTAAATCAATCTGCCTAGCCTTCTGATGTAGCTGAGTGCCTGAATTTGGCATGGAGGACTGCCTGTCTGACCTCCACAACCCAGTAACACAATAAGAACCCTTTGACTAGGCTGGTGTCAGATTTTCTGGATTTGACTACTCGGTTTGTAATGGATAGTCAACCATTCATGGGCCGACCTCGGCAAAAGAAGATTGAACAGTGCAGTTGTAATTATTTAGCCACGAGCTCCTCGGAATGGACCTAAGTAATCATCATCATCATTTTAGCTGAGAGACGTCCACTGCTGGACATGGGTCTCCCCCAAGTGTCGCCACAACAACCGGTCCAGTGGGGTTAGACAAAATACTTTTCTGTTAACGCTAACGCTTCGTGCAAAATTTATGGCAACGACATTACTGGGTGTGAGTCACGTGACAGTTCTCTCCGCAGGTAATGTCGTTTGCGTGCACGAAGTGTTAGCGTGAACGATAACAGAAATGTATTTTGTCTAACCCCTCAGGGCTGAGACAAATCTCTGTTCTGCCTGCGAGAGAGAACTGTCACCTGACTCACGTCCAGTAATGTCATTGCCATACATTTTGTACTAAGTGTTAGCGTGAACGCTAACAGAAAGGTAATTAGTCTCAAGCAACTGTGCGTCTCGTATCCATCGGCTACCTAAGTAGATTAGTTAACCTGTTATTTACCTACAATCAATTTAAGTTTGTTGTTCATTACGAACGCCATAAATAAAAGAATGGTGAAGAATGTTGAGTAATAAATTAGTTAAAAGGGATGAACCGAGGGTGTTTTTATTAAGTAATAACTTGAGTATTTTAAGGTAGAACAATAAATGTAAAAGGATGCACATTGTAAGTAATGTTAAGATTGAATAGAAGGTATGCAAAATTCGTAGTAGATTTTATGAAAAGCACAGAAGGCCGCACAGCAGGGGAAGCTCTCACAACAAGGAGCTCGTGAATAAAGTGATAACAGTCGCACGGGTCGTTCCATCAGGTTAAGCTACGCTTGCCGGGGTTGGTTCATGGATGGGTGACCATCTTTACATACCGAGACTCCTTCATGCCTCGTTAAAACACGTAAGGCATTGATCCCGGCTGTCAATCGTGGATCTTTGACAGTCGTTACGGATCGTCAGAAGCCCGAAAGTTTGACAACCAGTCTTACCAAGGGGTATCGTATTACCCAGTAACTGGGTTGTGGAGGTCAGATAGGCAATCGCTCCATGTAAAATACTGGTATTTAGCTGTATTCGGTTAGACTGGAAGCCAACCCCAAGATAGTTGGGAAAAGGCTCGGCAGATTGATTGACAGAAGGCCGCACAGCAGTGGTTCAAAACCAGTATAAGTTGGAATCTCATTCTATTGAAACTTTCTACCTGCTGAGGTCAGCTCATGGTCAGTGTTACCACTGATATGAAGTAGGCTGTACTTCAAAATTATCGACAACAGAACTTAAATCATGCTCCTGCAAAGAAAAACCTATCCCAACACAAAACGTTTTGGGAACACATTCATTGTGCGTACAGCTAAGGAGTGCGTCTCACTATTTGTAAACTGGTATTGCGCAAATAAAGAATTTATTATTATATTATTATAGTGGAATTCCCTGCCGGAGTCTGTGTTTCCTGATAGCTACAACCTGGGAGTCTTTGAGTCAAGAGTGAATAGGTTACTTCTAGGCAAGCGTGCTACACCTTAGACCACATCATCGCTTACCATTAGGTGAGATAGTGGTCAAACGAGAGCCTATCAAAAATAAAAGCCGGCCAGGTTCGAGTTGGACTCGCGCATGAACGGTTCCGTACCATTGTACAAGAGTATACGCGTCTACTTGCTGCCATTATTAAGATCGAGCAAAAAAAAAAACGTTTCTAGTAGGGAAGCCCCCTTTAATTTTAATTTATTTTTATAATTTGTTGTTAAAGCGGCAACAGAAATACACAATCTGAAAATTTCAACTGTGTATCTATTACGGATCATGAGATACAGCCCGTTGACAGACAGACGGACGGACAGACAGACGGACAGCGGAGGCTTAGTAATAGGTAGGTCCTGTTGGGTACCCTTCTGGTACAGAACCCTAATAAAGAAGGACCCTGATACTTGGAATTGACTATTAAGTGCTTTCTTGTTGTATAAATAAGACAACAAGAAAGCACTTAATAGTTTTAATGATACAGCTTTCACCCTTACAATCAAAATACCTACCTATAGGTATTCACAAAAAATTGTAATAACACTTTTACATTTTAACGACAGCTACAATCTCAACAACAGAATAAGCATCATAATCCTTATATCTAAGTATTAAAATCCTTTCCGTAAAATTCTCCGAAAAACATCCTCAAAAGATTTCCTTAAATATCCAAGTAACAATAAGGAAAGATGACCTTTTCATAAGAACGCTCTTAGGGTTCCGCTTCTTAAAAATGTAGCCTTAAAATAATTGAGAAGCTGTGTAAAAATGTATAGGCAGAACGATCCGAGTAAAGGAATAAATAAATCAAGAAGGAAGAAAAGTAAAAACGTGGAATTTTATGTTGTGTTAAAAGTTGATTTAGGTAATAGTCCGGGATCCCAGAGCCTCAAGACATTATTTATTTTGTGAACAATAAAATATGTGAGATTATGTAGTGTTAGTATTGTATGCCAAAAGTGTTAATTCTGTGCTTAACAGTCCGATCTATTTCGCCATTGCTTTGCACGAGTGGACCGAGGCGAAATAGATCGGACTGTTAAGCACAGAATTAACACTGGATGGATGAAATGGCGGCAGGTCACCGGGACTATCTGCGAATTCCGCATTCCCCTTAAACTTAAGAGGAAGATTTACAAAACAATGGTCAGACCTGCTGTCTGACCATTGGTTTGGCAATGGTTCAGAATGTTGGGCCACAAAAGGGATGAATAAAAAACAATTGCACATAGGTGAGATGAGAATGCCAATATGTGGTGTTACGTGAATGGATAGAATTAGGAATGAGTATATAAGAGGAAGTCTGAAAGTGGTACCGGTGATTGAAAAGTAGTGTGGAAAACGGTTGTCGTGGTATGGGCATGTGATGCGGAGGAATGAAGAAAAGGTCGTGAGGAAATTCTTGTGTATGGATGTGGCTATAAGAGAGAAGAGGAAGGCCAAAGAAACGATGGATGGACTGTGTGAAAGAGGATATGGTGTGACTACGGAGATGACGACTAATAGAGGAATATGAAAGTAAAAGATATGACATGTTGCGTGACCCCAAATAAATTGGGATAAGGGCGGGAGATTGATGAGTATGTATTACAAACTAGTAGGTATACTAACACTGCTCAATCACACACATTTTATTACTCTGCAAAAAAAGTAATGTCAGGCAGCTCTGGGATTTACTCTATAAAGGTCATGACTTTAATTCAGTTATTATTTGTTCAGTAAAAGTATTATGCCAAAAAGGTTCACACATTCAACTGATTCTATTTGGTACTTTTTCTGCCTTTATGTCACTTTTAAGCAATTTTGCTCCATTATCGACCACATTATCGCTTGACATCAGGTGAAATAGTGGTCAAACGCGGGCCTATCTATAATGTACAAGAAAGTGAATAAAAAATAATGTATTGAAGAAATAAATTAGCAACAGCCGATTTCGTTTACTCATAAAGTCATTACCGATACATGAGCAAATTTCACTGATGAAATTCTCAAGCTGGTATTCATTAAATTTAATTACACTTAAAAACCATCGGTACTTTTAAAAATATCATCAACTCAAAACTCTCAGAACCCCTAAAGAAAGAATTCCACTACGCTTGACCGATTTTTTAATAACGAAATCACTGAATCAGCTCCTTGTAAAAGTCCGAGAGAATATTGCACAGAAGACATCGTCGGCAAAGTTTTTTGTGAGACTTCCAGGGTATATTATACGTCACACAATGTAGAATTTGAGGTAGGTACTCTCGGCAAAGTTGACTTATGACCACTTCAAACCTTAACACAAACGGTGTAAGGGTGAGAAGTGGTCAAATGCCAACTTTGTTGAGTACACTCGACTCCTAACGCCTCACTTGATATTTGTATGAATATAATATATTGTCAAAGTTTTTAGGACCTCCATGATGAATGGTTTTTGGTAAAGAATAAGTCATGGATTTTCTTTTTTAAGAGTTTACGTTGAACTCGTTTGGGTCGGTTAAATGGGGTAGGAAGTTTGTTGTGTTTCTGAGTCGGATCGATAGCACTCAGCTATTTGTGATTGAAATACTACGTACAATAATTTAAAAATCAATGTTTTCTAAACCACGTGTTTGATCATTAGTAACTAGGGTTCCCAAATTTATGTATGTGAAACTATAAGTACTATTATTATAAAGAGGTCAAATTTGTTTGTAAGTTTGTATGTAGGGGTCAATCTCCAGATCTCCTAAACCAATTTTGAAAATTCTTTCACCAATAGAAAGCTACATTATTTGTGAGTGCTATAAATATTTTTGATATTCCCGAGAATGAAGTTTTAGGCTTCCTAGTAAAGTATACTAAGGTCGGAAAAATAAAATGAACTGTATTATAGAAAAGGAAAGAGGTTATTGTTTTTTTGACGTTTTAAAAGCATAAATATATACTTTTTGTCCAATTTGACAATTTATCGTCATTTTTAAAATATTCGCCTTCATAATTTAATTTTTTTTTGAAAAAAGTTTAAGTAAAGTTTGTGTGTTTCCTTTTTTTGGTTTCTTGATAGCTCTGAATCATGAAAACGGTATTTTGTATACTTTTTTTGATAGAACAGTAAAAAGTTCTACTCACGAGCGAAAAAATTATAATACTGTTTTTAACAGAAGGTAAGGTTGGGAACCCTATTAGCAACACAAGCATAACCTTATTCCTACTTTCCTATTTATATTACTCGTATAAATACGAAAGTTTATGAGGATGTATGTTTGTTACTCTTTCACGCAAAAACTACTGAACGGATCTGGATGAAACTTGGCACAGATATAGATTATAGTCTGGAATAGCACATAGACTATAAATTGTAATGGTGTAAGTACTAATTCCACGCGGGCGAAGCCGCTGGCAGAAGCTAGTTAGTCTATAAAGTTCCCACAGCTGGGACACAAGACATGCTTCCACGTGGACACAGTGCTGGTCGATAACACAAACACTATACATATAATATAGTTATATGGGTCTATTTAATACTGAAAGATAGTATCCAAGCAAAGCCTAAAGAGAGATAAGAAACAAATAATAATCGAAGCGAGTGAAACGTTAATATTTTCGTACTTAACAACTCTGACGGCTCTAAAGATTCGTTACAATCTCTTGCGGAACAAATCACTGAAATGAGGTCAGATATTGTGGAGAAATATCTTAATGAAAATCGATACTTCTCTCTCAACGTTATTTGTGCCCTTGTTGTTCCTCTGAATAAGTTATTGGTGAACGCTGAGGCTCCCAGATTCTAAAATAATCCCTCGTGAATTTGTAGAACTTTATTCTATACTAGCTTCAACCAGCGGCTTCGCCCGTGTGAAATTAGTACTTCTCCCACTGTAAATTATAGCATGTGTGTTATTCTGATGTTTAAGCAATATTACTGTAAAATTTCATCAAAATCCGTTTAGTAGTTTTTGTGTGAAAGAGTAACAAACATACATCATCACAAACTTTGACATCTATATTAAAATCATTTGCCGAATGTATGCAAGCGCATCACTTCAGCCCCCCTAGCCAAATAACTTTTATAATAGCGCTAACGCTAACGCTTCGTGCAAAATGTATGGCAACGACATTACCTGCGGAGAGAACTGTCACGTGACTCACGACCAGTAATGTCGTTGCCATACAGTTTTCACGAAGCCTTAGCGTTAACGTTAACAGAAAAGTATTTTGTCTAAAGGCTCTGAACGGCTGCACCAATTTGGCTAATTATTGTTGGTTGTGTTCGTAATTGTCAGGACAAAGTTTGTATAAAAGAAAATGTAGGAAAATAAAAAAAAAATAAAAAAATTGCACCTGTGTGAAGCCGGGGCGGGACGCAAGTTTATAATATTAGTAGGATGTGCTATTCCAGACTATAATTTCAAAATTAAAATTCATTTATTATTTGTCACAGGTGGAAAATCAGTAAAAAAAGTAACATAATAATAAAGTAGATCGCTGTAACATACTTAGGGCGTACAATATCTATCTCTGTGCCAAATTTCATACAGATCCCTTCAGCCGTTTCGGCGTGATTGAGTAACAAACATACAAACATCCATCCAAACTTTCGCATTTATATTATTAATTAAGTAGGAAGATTACGTAATTTCTCTTTGCGATTGTTTACAGTTAAGTCTAATTAAGTATGTCTTCAAGGAGAGGTATGAATTGGTAGCGATGTTGTAGACATCCCAATTTTGCGCTCAATCTAATGGGTCAATTAATTAAGTCCCCAACTTAATTAATTGAATGGCCAAATCTTTTGTAATTTGAGGTCGACTCTTTTTACCCGGCTGCCCCAGAAGGAGGGTAATGCTTATCCAGAGTATGTATGTATGTTTGTATGTCTACTTCTTAGGCACGCTTTGTAATGTTGCATTATAAAAATTTAAATAAACACATATAATATTTTTACTACTTCAACTTATTATCATAGTTTTTATTTCAATTAATTAATTTATGTACATAAAACAAAAATATATCTATCTAACTAACTGTGTATATACACACAATAATAAATAAAAAAAATAAAACTTTTACCTAACCAAAACCAAAAATAATCTAAAACATGGCGTTGAAACCCTAATAGCATTTATTGTTGGCATTTGGTTGGGCCAACAATAAATGCTATCATTTTATTGTTGGCCCAACAAAAAATGCTATTACGTTTCGTCCTAGTCTGCTCCGTTGGCTATTAATGTGCCCAAAAGACTGGCGGCTTTGCCACATCACAGTTTTCGATACAAAATTCCCAAAACACAAAGCATTGACATTTCAATGACCATGAACTCAAATCAAATGAAAATTCATAACGCCAATACGGAGCCCATTTCCTCGGCCCACACACCTCTTTATTCTCCATTATTGCCCATAAGTACATCGTGGCCTACACCAAAATGTACTATTACCCTCAAATGGTACTATTTAGGTCGGATCTCGAATACCATTCATGTATTTCCGGTCAGCGCCATTCGTTACCCGAAATGGCAAATCATTTGACAGAGGAGGGCACTTTCACCAGTTCACCCCTTTGTTCGAGCCACAGAGCACGGAACAGGGGCGTAGCCACCGCTATATATCCACTCTTTAACACCCAAGAGCTATAGAGAATAATAATATAATGTACGGAATTATCAATCATCCTGGAATGTTAGGCTTATTTTAATCTATTTGACATTTTTATTTTACTATTATTTTTACTAACATTTTTCTCACATAATAGAAGCAACATGATATACAGGGTGTAACGGAAAGGTTTGGTCATATTTTAAGAACCGGTTCTGCCCATGGAAATTAACAACTTTCTATAAGAAAAAAACTGAAAATTCCCAAAAAAAAAATTGGACTTTGCATACAAAGTTATCATCAGCTGATCAATATTTGTATGGGAGGTGAGGGAGAATTTGTTCTGGTTTTCTTGAAGAAAGTGGTTCATATAGATGGGCAGATGCAGTTCTTAAAATATGACCACACCTTTCCGTTACACCCTGTATGTAACCAGGATTTGTAATAGATAACATGGTTTAAAAGAAAATATCTACGCTTTGGAATGTGAAATTAACTTCATCTTTCTGACTGACGGACTTGACAATTCAAAAGTGCCTGTAAATGGTTAATGGTTATTTTTTGTACTTATAACAGTAAGTAATAAATGATAATATGAAAATTAAAGCTAATTAATCCGTGCCAAGATGCTAGTGGTTGCCACCCAGAACTGAACCTTGAGTCGAAACTTGTACTCTTATTATAAATAAAGCTGTCTTCAGTTGCTGCCAGAGAGGTGATTCCGTGCCCTGTGGCTCGAGCCAAGGTCGCACAGGTAGAATATGAAACCGAGACAATAAATAGGGACAATGTCGATATTTTTTCGTTCCATTTTTAGGGTGAAATGGGGAAAGGTTATCGCCAGGGGTCCCCAGAATTTAGGAGTGCCTTGTAACGGTCGTGATGGGCTGATATTGGGCGGAGAATTGTTTTTATTGAGTGGCATGAGGATGGGAAACAACGATAATAATTTATTGGTAGTTTTTGATACTTTGACTGACAATAACACACGAATGGAGATTGCTTTGTTTTTGCGATTAGATTAACAACTTCCCTTTCATACCTCGACTAATGATGTGCAATTATTTATGCTGATTGTGACTCTCTTGAGAGCCTACGGGCCTAAATTGGTAAGTCCCTGATGAATCCGTTCCAATTAACTATGTAACTGTTTATACCTACACTACAAACAACTGTAACATATAAAATCGTATTTGAACTCCAACCTTCCAATCGCCCTAATGACTCAGCTTTTTTCTTACTAATCGGCAACGCTTTCATTTCGTGTTTCCACACTTAGGAAACGCCAATTACCAGCAGTTCCAAGAAGGTCTTGCAGACAATGTTTTGCAACTAATTAGACTTGCAAATTGTCCGAATTTTGGGACTCTCGCTCGGCTAATTTTAGACGAAACCCTGCTTATTTATGAATGTCGCTTAACCCGGAAATGTATGGTCGTCTAACCCAAGAGGGTAGATTTGTGTCATTCGTTTAGGGTAGTATGTCACGGACATCCATCTAGTCAGGGTTTTGCAGAGCATGTTATTTTGAAAATGGGTGTGGATTGTAGACCGGATTCTCTGGTAGTTTTCTGATTTCAGCAGAACTAACCTAACTGGGCAAAGACAGCAAAATAGTATAAAATATAAAATTTTATACTATTTTGCTGTCTTTGCCCAGTTAGGTTTCAATTTTATGCTGCGATTTTCACATATCTTGTGTAACATAAATGTGGTTTAAAGAATCAATAATGAGTTTTGAGAAAATAAAGACGACATTTTTAGAAGTAAACAGTTTCTCGTTTTGTATTTTATTTGTTTTGTTTAGGTAAGGTTTAGCAGATATAAATAGTTACTTAGATTTTATTTATTTATATGTATAAAATTTATTTATTTTATTCTTTAGGCACACACAAGTACAGTGGCAGTTATATTGCCTCGGGCATGTCAACCTTTGGGTGATGCAGAGACAAATAGTCAATCTGCTAAAAAATCAAGACAAAAGGACACGATGATGATACACTGAAATCTTTTTACACTACACAATTTCACAATAGTAAATTAACCAAAGACTACGAATGGATGGTTAAATACAACCGTGAAACCTCCCGTTTCACTATGTTATTATTATCAATCAACTAATGTATTTTATAAAAAAACAGCGACACTTTGCCATAAGATATGATCATCACCATAATTACACACACCGAGATACGTCTCATCCAAAACGACATATCTCATCTCAGACCGAGTGACAAAGCCATTAATAACGTACCTTAAGAGATTATATTTATAATGAATGTTTCTCGTTTCTTGCAGAGTGGAGGCGTGATGTTCTCTCCTCTGGGGCGTCTGCGGGTGGCGCAGGCTGTGAGAAAACAGGTGAATATTAATCAGTAACTGTCAGATTAATTAAGGAAGATGGTCTGCTGATAACAAAAGGAGAAATAAACTGTCTTTGGGGAGCGAATGACGTTGATGTGATCATTAGAGAAATTATAAGGGAAAGAGAATTCGAAGATATGATCGCGTCGAAAGAAACATTGAATTTATCGTAAGCAATCGTTTGAAGACTGATGTCCAATTAAACAGTCTATACATAGATAGAGAACATACAATCTGGAGGCTTCGGGTGTGTGCTTGTGCAGTCTTAGGATCTGCTGTGTATAAAAAGATGCAATGGGCTACAATACTCGATATTGATATACTGATGAATGCGAGGCGAGTATGTCGAACATTGTAATTCATCAGAAGGACGTCTGCAAGGTGTTGCGTAATCTAGACATGAACAAGGCTAGTGGCCTTGACGGGATGGCGGCAGTGGTTCTGAGAACTTATACGCCTGAGTTGTCTCCGATCTTGACACACCTATTTTGCCTTTCGTTTGAAACTGGTAAAGTTCCGATAGCTAGGAAGCAAGCTAACGTGCAGCCAAGCCCAAGAAGGGCAGTCGGGCTGACCTAGTAACTTACAGACCCATCTCTGTCACGTCTAATGTGTAAACGTTGGAAGTAAACAATAAGCTCCTGGCCTACTTTAAAGCTTACGACATCCTCAGTGACCGTCGTATTGACGGTCACTGAGGATGTCGTAAGCTTCCACCGAAATCGGTCAACAGGGGATCTTCTAGCGTATGCCATTCACATCAGGAGTGAGGCCATCAAGAAACACGGGGAAGCACTTGCGGTCTCCCTCGACGTCTCGAAGGCCTTCGACAGGATCTGACACGAAAGCCTTATTAGTAAGCTTGCTTCCTGCGGTCTACCCGACGGACTGTGTGATTGGATTGGAGATTTCCTGAGGGATCGGTCTATACGAGTGGTCATAGATGGCTGCTCGTCTGGACTGCTTGATATTTATTTATTTATTTATTAAAACTTCATGCAACACAAATCTACAAAGGCGGACTTAATGCCTTAGGCATTCTCTACCAGTCAACCAAGGGTGGTGGAGAGATAACATGGCAGGTGCATAAACTGAAAAAATAAAATAATTCTAAGACGAAAATAATTACAAAAGTATATATAAATATAGTTAAAATAAACATACATATATATTTAATATAATAATACCGGCGTTCCTCAGGGGTCGGTGCTCTCGGCAACATTGTTCTTGCTGCATATTAATGATCCGCTTAAAACCGGTACCTTTTTGTATGCGAACGCCACCCTATAGGTTTTCCTATAATATATAATTAAAGAACTACTTTCTGTATTTCTTTCAAAATTGTATGCCCTGTGGTTTCGGAGATAAGGGGCGGAATGGTAATTTTTCATCTATTTTCTTAAATTACTTCAAAAATATATATTTTAAAATTATAATAAAAATATATTCGTGACCCTCGCAATATTCCCTTTCATTTGATATGTCACACGACACAGTTTGAAAAACTTTGATTTTCAATTTTCTGTTTTTAACCCCAAAAGTGACCCATATTCCAAATCAATTTGTTTAGGGTACACGTTCGTGTTTGGGTCACCGATATTATTGTGTGTACCAAATTTCAACTCTATCAGTCCAGCAGATTCGGAGCAAATTGGCTGAGACAGACGGACAGACAGACAGACGCACGAGTGATCCTATAAGCCTATTTTTCTTTTTTAGGGTTCCGAAAGTCCGAATGAAAAATCGGAATCCTCGGAACCCTAAAAAAGAAAAATAGGCCGGTAAAGACCTGAAACTTGAGGTTATTTTTGCAAATCACGCTAAATTCTTCAACACGATGACTTTAAGCATAGTTCGTCTACTTCCAGATGAGTCAGCTGCCGGTGCTGGGCACGGAGGCAGCTCCACTGCAGGCTCCGCTATGCTACCAGCTGCTCTGCGCCCCCCCTCTCGCCCCGCTGCAGCCCTGTGCACCCTGCGAGATGCCACCACCGCCGTATGCTGTGTATCCGATGCCGTTTGATAGTGAGTACTTTATATATTTATTTAAACTGCCTAAACAGTAGTGGTACATAGGCGGACTTACTGCAAGGCATTCTCTACCAGCCAACCTTTGGGTTAATGAGACTACTTTGTGAGTACAACAACAAATAAAAAAATATATTTAAAATCGAGATTAATATAGCAATAACATACATAATATCAATCTGCCTAGCATTTTCCCAACTGTCTTGGGGTCAGCTTACAGTCTAACTGGATGCAGCTGAATACCAGTATTTTACATGGAGTGACGGCCTATCTGACCTCCACAACCCAGTAACTGGGTAACACGATACCCCTTGGTAAGACTGGTTGTTAGGCTTTCGGGCTTCTGACGACCTGACTGTGAAATTAACCCTTAATGACTGTGAAAGATCTACGATTGACAGCCGGGACCAACGGCTTAACGTGCTTTCCGAGGCACGGAGGAGTCTCAGTATGTAAAGATGGTAACCCCGGCAAGCGTAGCTTAACCTGATGGATCGACCCGTGCGGCTGTTATTACTTTAGCCACGAGCTACTCCTGCGTTTTTGTTAAATGTTCTTTATTTATCAATGACGGTTTAGATATCTCCATACTATTCACTCTGTATTACAATCTATTTACTAACTTTTATCTTTCTTTGCAGCCACCCCAGCAATCTACGGGCCACCAGCTCAGTACGCCCTGGTACCAGCTCCATACAGCACCCCTTGCTGCGAGCCCTCGTGCTGCGCTCCCTTGGACAAGCAGCCTCGAGTGCCGCCGCCCCCGTTACACCCCGCGTTCATTTACTAAACCCACCCTTGAAGAAATATATTGAAGGCATTGAATAACATCTGACGGTAAAAGTAGCGTATTGGTAGAAAGGTTAGTGACGAATAGAATGAAGTTATTGAAAAACATGATACTAATAAAGAAAATAACTATGGTCGTATGTATGCCGAAAGCTGATAAAGAACCGCTTTAGTGCGGCTATACCATTTAGGTAACTGACTAAAATTATATAGGTCAAAATAATGTTGGCAATAATATAAACAACGAAACTATAGTAACGTAATATGTAATTTTACGGGTTCTAACAGATGCTAGAAATTCAGCTGATATAAATGTAAGATCTAAAAATAGAGCAAGATAACGATAAGAAATCTTTGCGAGATAACGTAACAATAGTGATGCATCTTGTTTCAACGGTAAACGTAGTGTGTATTTTATCAAAATAATAAAACCTATACTATCTTTATAACCTCTCTTTCCACTGTCGAATCTATAATCCAAAATTTTTTACAGAGTCTTTAATAATAATTCTGATGTCAATGTCTTTAATATATTTCTCCATCCAATATCACTCGCGAAGAAGATTTATTTAATAATTATATTCAGCTTCTTCGATGTATTCCATCTTGATTGCTCAAGTCTTCCAATCCAATTCATGCTCACCTATCTTCAATACATTACTTCTCGATAAAGAAACTATTTATGAGAGATTGTCTGTGACTAACCAATGGACCTCAAGCAGAGAGATTGTCAAGTGTTCAAGTTAACTCTCGGGTTTGTTTCTATTTCTCTGAATGTCTGGTCGCTTTTATGTATTAGATTTAAGATATTTAGCTTCAAACTGGTATATTCTAAGAAACCGTGGATTCGTGCTATCATTATTTATAGTGAATCTTATTGGTGTATCAAATTGCTGTTTAAATAAAATTCATTAGCGCATGAGGAAATGTCGAAAATAAATTATGATATCATCTACAAATCAATCCGCTTTTAACATGTCTTTAATATACACTACTTAGAAAAAATATGAAATATATATTTACTGGATCTCAATTTAAAATTACTGCAAGTAAATGATAGGTACAGTTTTAGAAGGGGATTATAAACAAATGTTTAAATTTGTTGTTTTATCGTGATCTAGTGAAATTCTTAGACACGATCAATTTGATACATCTTTAACTATTCTCATTATTAGTGTTAAAATATAGAAAGCTTGGGTGCGGATATCTCTGTCTTTTTACTAACATAATATATAAACGTTAAAAATAATTCTAATGTGGATGTCCAAACTTCTTATAAATATGGTATATACTCGTCAAATTGACACTCGTCTTTTGAAATGAATAACTTAACTGTCTAGTTTTTCATATCTGCACTTGAGTCGACTATTTTAACACTTTGTTTAAATAATAAAACAAAAGTGCGATACGAGCACAACGAATAAAGCACAAATCGATTAGTTGCTAGTGTTAGATGACGTTACCTCTGATAAAAGACAAATTTGTTATTGCTTGTTATCCTTGAAAAGGATTTTTGTTCTTCCTTAGAGTAAGTTGTTTTTTGAAACCCCAATGTTGGTATATAGGCGTCTTGGAATCGAAACGCGGAATAAAGATTTTGATAGAACAATTTGTAGAGTAATCAGTACTGGTATTTGAATAAGTGAATATTGGTGTAAGAGAGATATATCGAAATATTTAAACGCTTGTATGAGCTATAGAAGAGACGATAGTTAGCGAAGTATTTAGAGAACTTTGGCGATTGGCTGCTTGCCTACTTGAGGGACCTAGTTTGAAGATAATAATAGTACTTTTAGAGTCAGATTTTAGTTTCATTCCCAAGACGCCTGTGACCTTCGCGATCTAGAACAGAGAATCAAAAAATATTTTTTAATATTATTTAGTTTTAACATGTTGCTGTTGTAATAAACTGGGGTCCAAGATGTGATAAGGAAATGTGAAATTCAAAGTTGATTTAAAATTTTGAAAGTCACATTTCTAAACCCGTTATTGTTGTGTTGGAAATAAGAGTTAACTCAGTTTTTATGCACACATTAAACTTGCTATCCTATTACATGTTTGAGTAAGATAAGCCGAAATAGATGAACGTAGAAAAGAAATAGAAGAATTCTAAGATGTTAGTACACAGGCAAATACAAACGACAACATCATCGTTTATACCTTACTTGAACATGTTAATATAGCAATCACTAATAAAATTATTTTTTAAATGTTATTTATCGAACAGCACTCTGTTCCCCACAAAGTGATTAACAATAGACTTAACTAACGAACCCAAAAAGCAATGATATCGTCAAGTATGTGATACGGAATAATTTGAGAAATAATAGCAATAGATTTGTTTAGTGTCTTTAGACGTAGATTCTTTTCAACCTTCATATTCTCATGAACCGTTGCATCGTCGTTAATATTAACATAAATATTGAAGAATTTAAATACTTTAAAGATAAGGTCTCTTGCACATGTGATAATTTCATTGTCACGCGAGTTTTTAGTCCTGTCGTGAATGTGTTCGAGAGTGTGGCTTATCTTACTGAGCTAGAATTCTTTCTGATGCAATTGGGTTTTCATATAGTACCAGAATAATAATAGGACCAAACAATGATTCCCTTAACATCAGAAATGTGCAATAATCTTCGCGCCTGTCTAGACTAGTATATCACAAATTTCTATACGTAAAAATTGTTGTACTAATATTAATCATTTTGATATTGTATTCTATCACTTTTTATGGCTGCTACTTGTGTGAGGCTGCGGTTGAATGAATTTGTCGTTATCTTTAATTTGGCTTCTGTATTTTCTTCTTATTTGATTCATATATCTGTCGATGATCTCACTGATTAGAAAATAAAATCACATTCTCTAAATCTGTTTTATTATTTTCTTCATTTTCAATTGATTGCTAAAAGAAACTAACTGCTATTTGCTACACTTTTGCTATAAACTCTCTATCAGCAAGTTCATTCACCCGAGCACTGTCGATGTGGTCTTCTGCCTCTAGTCTTAAGGCTTTCGTCTCAATTACTGTTGTACATCATAATTATACGATTAGTATTACTGGAAATGCTGTCAATTTATCGTCTTTGGATTTTTACAATATATGTATGTATATCTTAAGTATAGTACTTAATGCGATGCTTCGCTCAATATATCATTTGTATCTTCGTGTGCTTGTAACTTGAGTTCCTCGACTTTGTGTTACCTCAGAACTAAAGTTTATATCTAATCTATTATCATATTGTCATGTATCAATCTATCATGTTGGTTCATGCGGTGGAGGGTTGGCTTATAATCCTTAAAGAAAAAGGTTTATTTGTGATGTCTTTGGAAAGATATACGGAGATGAAGATGCAGGGAAGATGGTATGAGTCTTAAAAGGAAACAGAGAAGAGAAGTCAAAGATTAGACTCACTATTTAAACTTTGTTAAGAGATCACAAGCCTCTATCTAAGAATCTAATGGCTTATAGTGATCGTGTGAATCAGAATAGCACTCATGGTATACATTTCGATGTTGCACTATCGATGTCTTTAGTACAAGGAATCTATATCCAAGCTAATCTTAAGGTCTATATTTTTAATTTTGATTGCTTTTTAAGTTTTTGGCGTAAATGCATATATAGGGGTTTTTTTTTGGGTGGGAAATTATCAAATAACTTCTCCCGCTATTGGTGGAGCGGGAGGGCGTGTCAGACTCTTACTGACTAAAACCCACCCCTGTTCTTCAGTTGCCTGTGCCAGGGAAAGGTGACTCTTTCAAACAAACCCGCGACCCTTTTTTTTTTTTTTTGGGGGGGGTGGGGGGTGGGAAATCATCCAATGACTTCTGCCGTATGGGTGGAGTGGGAGGGCGTGTGAGACTCTTACTGACTAAAACCCACCCCTGTTCCTTCCCTGCCTGAGTGCCCAAGGGTGCGGTAAGTCTTTTTCAGAATTTATCCGCTACCCCTAGGCATAAACCTGCGACCCTGGATTATGTGTCTAGAGTTGTGTTGATATTTCTGCGATGACACAAACAAAACATAAATAAATAAATAAAATAATATGAAACATATTTTCTTAAAAATATTATCTGTTATATGTCGTAAGTTTTCATTAGTTTATCTTCTTTTTTTATATTAATAAATAACACCAGCAGCATTTAGTGCTTTTTATTTGTTAATATAATATAGATATATTTATTGTGCCTGTCTTATCATTTTAGGGACAGGTAATGAGTTTTAAAAGTCAAAAAATCAGTCTGGGAGTTCCTTGTTGTTATGAACAAATGTGTTTTGTATGTATTTACGCCAAAAACGATCACTACGAACATAATACGTGGCCTAGATACATACTGCCTAACATATCGGATAACGAATCACTACGCTAAAGTTAGTATTTTTGTTATAAATGTATATAATCTCTCGCTAGGTGGTTGTAGTTGTGTGGACGAATGTAATTTAGACAATATTAATGTAATTATAGGCTAGGAAGATTAATGTGTATTAATTGAGATTGTCACTTATCTTAGGGTCGGCTTAGTTTTGTGAATTGTCTTGAATAGGACTGGCTTTAATAGAAATGCTTCTTTTAATTTTGAAAATAATGCTAAGAACAAAAAAGACGAGCGCTTTTCGCCGGTTGTCATCAGGAGAAATAGTTTTCAAACGTAAAGCATCAAATAAAAAAAAACAGACGAAAAAAATATGATGAACAGCAAACTCAGTCTTTCGGCTGAAGTGATGATTATGATGAAGCACTCGATCAAGCATCTTTGTAAAAAGGAAAGAAATTATCATGCTGTCAACAGGAAGGGCGACCATCTACCTTAAGTGAGTTGTATATTTCGACGTCAAACTTCTAGCATGCTGAATTATGACCCTAAATCAAGCATTATAGAGCATAATAAAATTATTTACGCAACGTAACTACAATATCTACCATAGGTAGTTCTTCTAGACAATAATAATATCTAATAATTTATTTTTGAAATATACACATTTACAAAGTTCAGAAAAATAGAGAGTTTCCAAATTATTATGGTAGTCAACACAGAAAAAGAGTATCGTTGGTACCTGTACTAATGAAAGACATTGTATCAGAGGCATCAGCTTCCATAATAGGTACAAATAGTAAAAAAATATTAAAACAATTGCAATTGTTGTTGACTATGAGTATCGAAAACATTAAAGCCAGTTCTATTAAAGACTTATCTGTCGCCATTTGTGAACTGTAGTTGTAATTAACTTTAGTGGGAAAGCTGTCAATAGCAAGCCAGTAGTGACACTCACTGTATCACTGTCGGTATTCTTATCATCATTCTGATTATCTACTGGTTCGATTTTAACTATGATGGTCTTTTATTGTTATCTGAGGCTTACATTTTCAGGATTGTATTTTATTTATGTCTCATCTTGGTTTATACTTGCTTCGTTTGTGAAATAGGAAGAATGTTTTCTGTTAAGAATGGTTAAGCATAAAATTCCGTTCTTTAACGTATCGCAAATTTTAAATTCCTCACGGAAAAGATATACAAAAAAGGGATTCCTATGTTATTTTAAAAAGGAAACAAATTCTTGATCTTTCTCGATATGCTCTGCTACATGCGTAGCGTATTTTTTTTTACATAATAATATTATGCACGTGGCATAATTAACACGTAAATATCAACAGGCAGGGCGTCATCAACATCTACGTCTATTTTATGAAAAATACCATTAACAGGCAGGAGGGAATATGCATGATATTTTTTATTTGTCTAATTGAAGACTTATTAACTATAGTGAACAAATATAAAGGAATTTTCAAAATATCATCATCAGCGACGAAGTTATAAAGCTTTAAAGTTGATAATTAGAAAGAGAAGTCCGTCGTGTTCTTTGACGTCGAAGGACGTGACGCCCATACAACTCCCATAGAAAACAGCGTTTTCGAGAGAGGGACAGATATATTTGTTTACAATTGTTATATCTCGTTTAATTTTCGATCAATTTTGATTCTGTTTTCACTGTTCGTAGTCTATTTTAGCATATTCATCGATAAACCGGTTCGATAACAAATATTTTTTTCATGCATATTCCCTGTTGTCGACATCAGGATCAAAATTGCTCCACGTACAGCGCTTATTATGGATTTATTCTTGTATATTTATCATTTATTTTTCCTCTTCTATGAGAAATGCTCTAGATCCTTCCTAACAGTGTCCACATCATTGACTCATGACATACAGGGACAAAGACAATACAGTTGTTTTTTTTAGTTATTTTCGTAGAATGGTCATCAGGAGATGGTTCGTTACGTCCACTTTTCATTTGCTTTAGCGGGTAGACAGGATTAGTGGTTATGCTAAAATAAGTCTTGAGTTTTGCTCGATTGCGTGTATTTTGTGAAACTTTACCTTTAAACAGTGTCAGGTTTGAAATCTTCAATAGACATAATTGTGACTTAGATCTTCAATGGTTGAACTGTAATGAACTTGGGAGTCCAATTCAAATTCCAGATCTTTTTCTATATCCTACTGATATAGAAAATGATCTGGAATTTCAATAAGAACGTCATCAACATGTGTGTTCGTGATGGTGATGTTTCTGCCAATGGAATATTTTTCTTCTAGATTATTTAAAGCTTCTATATCTATTTACATTTGTATATTATTGTTTTATTAAACTCTTCTTTTTCCAAAATCTTTGCAATTGAGCAAAACGAAATCTACTTCTAATAGAAAACTCTCGATGTTTACAAAAGCTGAAATATCCAAAAAAAGTACCTAAGAATAAAATAATAATTATATATAACAATTTAAAGGAATAATAATAACTTCTCAACTCCAGTGTCCGCTGCAAAATGCTTAATAACTAAATATAAGTTACTTCTAGCGATCGTTTAAGGATTGTCCAAAAACAAGGCATCCATGAACGTTTTGTTGATTTTGTCCAATTTTCGAATTGTATAACGTGCTGTTTGTTTTGTATAGTGGCGTTATGATGGGAAGATTTAATAAAAATCTTTAGTAAAAAAATAAGAAATCTTGAGAGAGATTTTAGAATAGGAGCTACTGCTCTTTCCTCTAAAAGCTAAAAAATAAAAGTATTCATGAATAAAGCTACTCTGCGATGTTTGTTTTACAAAACTACAAGTCACATAATGAGGGTATGAAAAACCCAATAATATTTAAAAAAATAAATAAAATAATGATGACTGAAGAATTGTTGTCACGATAATGATGAATTTTTACGTGTTAACTTATTAAAATAATAACTATCATTATTATTATTTGAATTTAATAGTAATAAAACTTGGGACTGAGAATTAATAATGAAATCGTGGCGTCACTGTCCAAACGAACACATTTTTGATAAAACCTTTACAAATTTGTAGTCCAACGTTTTTGTTAAGATAGTTTTACCCTTTTTAGAGATACGTATAACGCGAAATAAAAGAATATTATTTGTTGAATATAGAAAATATTTCATAGCAATATTTTTATTGTTAACTACTTTTAAGGTACCCTCTTAAAAGCTATGCGACATAGTAAACGGCTTTTTATATATCGACCAGTGTTTAGTATGTATGGCACATAATAATTACTATATTATTATTAAATAGTGAATTTAGAGAACTATTAAAGTCACTTATCAAGCTGTCTTTATACTGTATGTAGCAGAAATATATATAACTATATCTATCTTCCTCTATACATGTTAGTACGTGACTCTGTATATTTCCTAATAACTATTAAGCGTGGACAAATTTTAATGTCGTTATTAATTTCTATGTTTAATAATAAAACTAGAATATCTTCAATAATAATTATTATAAAATAAGTTACGCGCGCTATCGTGATCATTATTCAATCATTACGCACATAAGTAAAAATAATAATATACGAATTAATTATAAGTAATAATAATAATTACAGCATTGTATCATCGAATGTAATTGTTGATTGTTATATTATAATTATTGTAATACAATTATTGTCTAGTTATTATGTATGTGATATTGTTATTGGAATAATAGATATTTTAAATGCTAATAAAGTAATTTATCTATTACCTTTCTTGTTGACTTGTGTGTGTAATAGTGTTAATAATTAAGACACTAGATGTAAGTGAGAATTTTAATGGTAATTTCAGAAACTGGTCAAAGTATTCGTGGTAATATAAAATTAATAATATCAACCCTAATAACTGCTTGATGTGTTCTTGTAGGGATAAAAAATACATTTTTGGACTTACAGCCTTTTGTCATTGGAAGATTTTATTAACTATTTCACTTTAATACTGTTGTTTTAAAACATGGATAATTTTATTCAAAAATCAAACATTTATTTTATGAGTGTTATCATCAAATTCGAATATTGTGTTATTAAATGCTGAAAAAATTAAATATAAATGAATTACATTATTCTACCAGAATACTATACAAGTAACCATACAAAATTCTGCATTTTTTAAATAATTAATTCATGTTTCAAAACAACATTTTTACATCCATATAGAGTTACCAATATACGAAAAAATATCTGACAATAATAATCGTCATTATTAAATACAAATACTATTATTATTATTGCCAGAGAGTTGTACTTTAAAATAAAGCTTGTATGTAAACTTAGTATGATCTCACATGAAAATAAGAAATTATAGACAATCTATTTTACAAAAATATCTTTCCTGGAAACTGTAATAGAGTCTTTCATTTTAAAAGTATCTAGAAGCTCTCATATCACTTGCAATCTGCGAATCACTGTGAGAGGGTCGGTTATGAGCTCACATTTATAATAATAATGGAAACAGGTTCTTCAATTTAAAAGAAACAAAAAATATTGTGTGAAAAACGTGTCACTACTGATACGGGAAATAAAACTGTAAAAATTGTGTGGATAATACAAAATACTCATATGTATCGCATAATGCATTTTGATTTAAATTATTATTAATAAGAATATGAAAGCATCTAGGATGCGTGCTTATTTATTAAATGTGCTTTGAAAATCATCAAATAGCTGCGAACAACAAAACATTTTCCTTTTTGAATGTATACCTAACATCTTTCCTCCCATTTTGCTGCAATGTGTGTGATTTCGTGAACGCGCTTTCTAATTTGGCCAATGAGCGCTCGCTATTTGATTTGACCAATGAGCGCGCGCGGTGGTAGAGTTGGCTATAAGATGGTAGAGCACGCGAACGATAGGTAAGATGAGATGTCAAATGTTACACATCATAAGCGACTATTGTAAGGGTCGCTCGTTATTATTTTCTCGAGATATCTCATAATATAAAATTTAGACTTTTGAGAATAATCGTGCAGCCAAAAATGGCAAAGTAAATAATAATTATATTACAAATGAGCGCTCATGACCCCTTCTATAGAGCTAAGTACAATAATTAATATAATATTGAAGCAATAACGAATAAATTAATTTAAGTCACGTGTAATAAATTTAATTAATGTACAATGAGTTGTTTTCTTTCATTATCCTAACACTATATTAATATGTCAACGTTAAAATGCTTCAGCCAGCGGCTTCGCCCGTGTCGAATGACTGAAGAAAAAATGACGAAGTTTCATACAAAATTTCAACCCTCACTTTAACCCCTTAAGGGATGAATTTCCAAAAATCCCTTCGTCGTGCTCACTTGCATCATTTATGAAACATTTGAACAAAATTTCATGCTTCTAGACCCAGCGTTTTCAGCTGTGCGTTGATCGATCAGTTAGTCAGTTTCTTACTTTTATCTCGCGCTGGCTGGCAACGACGCATTTCTAGAGGTTTTTTGTGATTATTTTATTAAATTTAAATGAAAGTAAGTAAGTACTATTTTTTCTCAGTCAATTAACTATATCGTTATATTTAATCTTATTACGTGGTAATGCTGCAAAAAGTACCACCGAAACGAAAAGAACGAAAGACTGCAAAAAGAAAATAATTGACTGTTATGTAATTTTTCATGCTTATATATTATATTATTATTTACCACCTTAATATTTCATTTATTTACTTTATACACATAACCTACTAATATTATAAATGTGAAAGTTTGTGAGTGTGTATGTTTGTTACTTCTTCACGCTCAAATAGCTGGACCGATTTGGATGAAATTTGGAATGTAGATAGCTTATAGCCTGGATTAACATATAGGCTACCTTTTATTCCGGTCTTGGCGGGTAAAACCGTGGGGCGCAGCTAGTAAATTATAATTTTAAATATTTTTAACTAACCATACAAAAAAAAACATTAAAAATTATAAAAAATAGTAGTCCGCCGGTGTCGAGAGCAGGGTTCAAGCTACCGGTGGTTAGGGCTCCAGAGACAGGAACCTCCTCACAATGCGAGCTGTATCGAGGAGTACTGCCTTCTGTATCAGGCCCTTGATCCAACCGCGCAACGACAGCTTCGACAGGTGGTCGTCGCGGCTTTTGGCAATAAGGCCGTTGGCGGTTATGACTATTGGCACAATGACAGCCGAGTCCACATTCCACATATCGATAATCTCGTGTGCTAAGTCAAGATATTTGATTTGTTTCTCTTTCTCAGCTTTCACGAGGTTCTCGTCATGTGGAATGGTGACATCAATTATCATTGTGCGGCGCGCTAATCGATCTATCACCAATAAATCCGGCTTATAGGCAGTAATAGTCCTGTCAGTGATGATAGACCGATCCAAGTACGTGACATGGTCTTTTTCGAGAACTGGGTCGGGCGCATAGTTGTAATACGGTACCTCAGAATCCACAAGTTTGTATTTCAAAGCAAGTTGCTGGTGAATAATCCTGGCCACTTGGTTATGCCTGTGCAAATACCTACTCGCCGTTAGAAAGACGAGAACAACCAGAGATACAATGTCTGATGCACTCACCCGGGCGGTGGCATGCCCGACACACGTCAACCGTCCTGTCCTTCATAATATGCCTCCGACACCGGTATTTATTCGTCAAGATAACTTCGTCCATAATCGCACAAATAAAACGTTCAGTTTTCCCGAAGAGGTCGCTGAAACGTAGCTGGGCCACGGACGCCAAGAAAAGCGCATTAAGCCCGCCTTTGTACATTTGTGTTGCATGAAGTTTTAATAAATAAATAAATCTACATCAGACCAATGAAGAGCCCGATAAAAGCGCCCGTGAAGCTCCTTGCTTTTCCATACCTCCTTGCGGTCATCAGTAGTGAGTACTTCAGGTTTGCCCCAGTTCTCTTTTGCCATGGACAACGGGGTGAGTCCCTTGTCCACTGCAAGAAAATATTCTCTGAGAATGCACACCTCGCGGTTGTGGAGAGTCTTAGCGTTTAAAAAGGCACCGACCAAATGCTGCGCCAGAATGTACTCGTATCAGTCAAATTTTGTTCAGGTCGCTCCCAAGCTCTATTATACCCACCTCTCATCGCTCTGGAACACGCGATTTTGCGAGTACCGGTCAACTCGCCGCTTATATCACCGAATACGGTTTGCCCATGCACAAACTTTCTGATTCAGGAAGTCGATGCGCTCTGTGATACGGGACATGTATTCTCGAGGACTAACGCCCGCCTCACAAAGCGCATCACACGTGGTCGTGTATTGCCCTCCCTAAAGCAGAGTAGTTTGCCGATGAGTACCCTGGCCCTATCGATACGCCTCTCGATCCTGCAGTACCAGGCTGCTGCAGCAGGCTTTGGCCGAATAGCTCCGTCATTATTCGGAAACTTCACGTTGGCCAAATGACATGCTGCAACAGCCCCGCAATATAAGATTAAGTGCGTATCAACGAGGTTCTCGCTGCTTTCAAAGATGTTTTTAAGCAGCGAGTCCAAAGCACACACCAACGCCCTATTTTTTTTTGTGCATGGGTAACCGTACCACCATTATTATAATTATATATACCAACGATCTAGATAATTGACTGAGAAAAAGTAGTACTTTCATTTTAATTTAATAAAATAATCGTCAAAAACTTCTAGAAATGTGACGTTACCAGCCCGCGCGCGATGTACGCTCTTAAGACTGAGATGAAACTAAAAGTTTTTAGAAAATGAAAAATGGAATGATGTAGAAACCTGTTATCTAATTTTTATTGATTTTCGAAGGATTCTCCGTTCCTTTCTGAGCACCGTCGCATGCGATGGAACCATTGAATGAAGCAGTGGGCCCACTGCTATTCTTTAGGGATCTCTTCCACGCCTTTTTACTATTCTATTCATGAAACGAATTCCTCTAAGTTTTTTTTTTTTTGGACACGTATGTTTCTTTTGTCACGTAAACAAAAAATGAAGATACAGTGCTTTAAAACGCTTCACGTTACACCTAAGTTAAAATTGTAGATACCACTTGTTGTTTTCTTTTTTTTTATTATTGATTGGCACGCGTTTGACCACTATCTCACCTGATGGTAAGCGATGATGTGGTCGAAGATGGAGCACGCTTGCCTAGAAGTAACCTATTCACTCTTGACTCAAAGAGTTGTAGCTATCAGGAAACACAGACTCCGGCAGGGAATTCCACTCCTTAGCTGTACGCACAATGAATGTATTCTCAAAAAGTTTTGTGCGTGTGGATGGGATGTTCTTGGTTTTTATTTCATTTTTTGAAAAGTAACGTAACAAACTCCCACTCCTGAACTTTGATGCGTTATAACTCATTATTCATTGATTTCATAAAGCAAAAAATACGTGTCCAATATTTTTAGGGTTCCGTACCCGGAGGGAACCAACCTATGCCTCCACTGTCCGACCGTCTTTCAGCGGGCTGTATCTCATTTATTATTTATTGTGAAAATTTCAACTGTGTAGCTGTTACGGATCATGAGATACAGCCCGCTGACAGACGGACGGATAATGGAGGCATAGGTTGGTCCCGTAATAGGGTCCCGTTCGCGACTGACTGGCACGTCGAGTCAATAGACATTCGATAGATAGGACTATCGTTGCAATGGCTTTTCGGCGAAACGGACGCTCGATCTAATGGCAATTCGAAATTGTGGTACATCGATGCTATGGAATTTCGGCAATTCGGACGTTCGGTCTGATAACTTCGGAGAATTAGCCACCGGACATAATTATAACATTTGAAATCAAGCAGTAAATTAGACTCGGATACATTTAAAAGGTTAACCTTTTAATTTGAATGTGATCTATTGTATTTGAATTTATTTCAAGATTTATTACAATTGTACGGTGTTTTCAATTATCCGGTCACAATGGCTCTACATCATGACAAATATGTTGGTAGTAATAATTTGTTATCATAAAGCCTCATTTACGGAGACGCGGGGCGTCGCGCGCGGCGTGCGGTGTGGCGTGGCGTGCGGCGTGGTGTCTCGCGACGCGTTGGATGTTTTTTAACCGACTTCGAAAAAGGAGGAGGTTCTATAATCGACTGTTTGTATGTTTTTTTCTACGTATGTCCATCGATTTCTCTGTCAGTTGTGGACCGGTTTTCAAAATTCTTTTCTTATCCGAAAGAATATACTCCCGAGGTGGTCCCATATAAATTTTATCGAAATTGCTTCAGTGCTTTTTGGAAAACTGAACAAAAATGAAAAATACGTATACATAGAGGACGTTTTGGTTTTCTCCAATGACGAGTATGTTTAAATTCCACGTTCCATGTACTTTTTAGTTCTGGGGTATAACAACTACTACTACTTTTGATTTCGTTTTCACTTTTGTAAATCTACCCATAGTTTTATACTGTTCTATTCTAAATTTTTTGAAGTCATTACTCACTTATTTTATTTTTTTTTTCACTACGAATGTCTGTCGGTAGATGTTGACATTTTATTTTTATTTGTTTTGACATTACTCTTGACGTATGTCATGTCTGTCTCAAATAATCTTTTGCGTTTCGTTATGCTTTGACGTTCGCGTACGTTTTTTGTGGCTGGCATACTCACTAGCTTACTTTTTTTTTTTATTTCGCTCTGTGTTTATATAATAGATGTTTGTTTGTAATACCTTAGTTTTAATAAAAAATTGTTAAAATCTCTTCCAACAACAGGTGTACAGGTGGTTTTATGAGTTGAGCGTATTTTTAGTTATAAATTTTTGTTTCTTATTTTTTATTTTTATTATTTTGTGCTGATATTTTTTTTTTTGTATTCTTTATATATACCTACATCTATTTATTTATATATTTTTATATTGCAATCTATGATCGATGTTAATTTTGATGATGACTATTTCTCCTGTTCTTCCTCCTCTAGCAGCTTCCACAGTGCGGCGAGCAGTTCTTCCTCTCCTTTAAATCTTGGTGACCAGATTTCCTCTTTATTTTCCCACTATCCCAATAACCTAAACATAGCACACATCAATGCTCAGAGTGTTCCTTGCCATTACTCTGACCTTCTGGCTTCCATTAACTGTGCACATTTAGATGCTTTACTGATTTCCGAGTCCTTTCTGAAACCTTCTCTCTTATCTGTTCACTATGCCCTCCCTGGCTTTGAACTTATACGTAATGATAGAACGGGGAAAGGCGGTGGTGGTGTTGCCATGTATTTACGTACTGGTATTCCTTATAAGATTGTCAGTGCATCACCATCTTCCTACTCGGCATCAGCAGAGCATCTATTCTTAGAAATCACCTTAAATCATGTTAATATGCTCCTTGGGGTCATGTATAGCCCTAACCTCAGCATTGATTACTTCGATTCTTTGGATTCACTTTTGAACAATTTCTGTCCTACTTATGATCATGTAGTCTTGATGGGCGATTTTAATACATGTCTTCTTAAAAATGACTGTCGTTCTCTTAAACTTCAATCTCTTGTATCTTCTTTTAACCTCAGTGTGCTACCTCTCTCGGCTACCCATCATTTTCCTAACTGTAACCCTTCTCTCTTGGATCTTATGATTGTTTCTAAACCTAATAATGTATCTGTCCACGGTCAGCTGACTGCTTGTTTTTCCTACCACGACTTAATCTTTTTATCCTACAAGATTCGACCTCCTAAGCGGAAACCGCAATATCTTTTTCTTCGGAACTACAAGGGCATAGACCTGGAGGCATTGTTGGGTGATGCGGGTGGCATTGACTGGACAGATGTTTACCACAGTTCCTCTGTAGATGATATGGTTAACTTCTTCAACCTTAAAATACTTGAACTTTATGATCATCACGCCCCTGTTCGTCGAGTTAGAGTTAGGCATGTTCCTGCTCCCTGGCTCACTACTACCATTAAGGATGCAATGGCAAGTCGAGACCGAGCCAACAGGAGGTTAAAGCGCTGCCCCTCTGAGCGCAACCAGGGTTTGTACAGAGAGCTGCGTAATAGCTGCAGTCGGATGTGTAGAGATGAAAAGCGACGCTATTTCCATAATTCTCTTGACAACCGTAACTCCTCTGAAGTCTGGAAGTTTCTGAGAACTGTCGGCATTGGTAAGTCCCCTGTTGTTTCTAGTAAAGACACTGACGTGTCTGCTCTAAACAAACATTTTTCACTTCCTCCTGTTACTCTAGATCCACACGTCAAGACAGCTACACTAAATAAACTCTCCTGCTTGCCAGTGCCGCAGTGTTCTTCTTTTGAATTTAGTCCAGTGAGTGAAAATGATGTTAAAAAATCTATCAGTGCTATCTCCTCTTCCGCTGTTGGTAATGATAATCTTTGCTCAAGAATGATTTCCCCTATCCTCCCCGCATTACTTCCAGTTTTGACACACATTTTGAACTTCTCCTTATTTTCTTGCGCAGTTCCCGTGGCCTGGAAACAAGCCCATATAATTCCATTACCCAAAATCTCTAACCGGTCTCACTGACCGATTTCAGACCCATTTCCATCCTTCCTTATCTCTCTAAAGTTCTTGAGCACATTGTCCACCAGCAACTTTCTGTGTTTCTTACTAGTAATGATCTTCTTAGCCCTTTTCAATCTGGTTTTCGGCCTGGTCACAGCACTGTCACTGCTCTCTTAAAGGTTACGGACGACGTTCGCTTGGCTATGGACCACAAATCTCTTACCTTACTTGTACTTCTTGATTTCAGCAGCGCCTTTAACTCCGTTGACTTCGATATCCTTCTTGGAATTCTTAAATCTTTCAACTTCTCCTCTTCCACTATTAAATGGTTTGACTCCTATCTTAAAGGCCGCTCGCAGCGTGTACGCCTTGATGAGTCTTCCTCGGATTGGTGCTGTCTTTCTGCGGGTGTGCCTCAAGGTGGCGTTCTCTCTCCTCTTCTTTTTTCTATTTTTACCAACTCTGTCACCAGAGTCATCTCCTCTAACTACCATCTCTATGCCGACGACCTGCAGCTTTACCACCATTTTCCTAGGGAAGATGCGGAAGCCGCCGTGTCCGCCGTAAACTGTGATCTGGAGTTGATTGGGGAGTGGTCGCGGTCCTTTGGGCTGCAAATAAACCCCAAGAAATCTCAGGCCATTATTATCGGTGGCAGGTATATGCGGAGCAGGCTTGATGTTGCTTCACTGTCCCCACTCTGGTTGAATGGAGTTCAAATTGAATACACTTCATCAGCTAAAGACCTGGGGGTGATATTGGACTCTAACTTATCGTGGACTGCCCATGTCGCTGCAGTCAGTCGCAAAGTCCACTACACATTCCACTCACTGAAATGCCTCCAGAGTTCTTTGCCCTTAAACACCAAAATTTCCCTTGCCCAAACTCTCATTCAGCCTATCATCGACTACGCCGACGCGTGTTATTTGGATGCCACCGAGGAGCTTTTAAATAAACTTGAGCGATTGCAAAATATATGTATTCGTTTTGTTTTCAACCTTAAAAAGTATGATCATGTCTCCAACTTTCGCAAGGTACTCAAGTGGCTCCCTATCCGTCTTCGCAGGAACTCTCGTATTTTATGTCTGCTCTTTAATATCCTTCACAACCCTAAAACGCCCGCCTACCTGCGGGAACGCTTTTCGTACTCCCGCCCTTTTGATGCGCCTTGCAGGTCGCATCTTAGGAATCTCCTAAAATCCCCTCCCCACACAACCGACTTCTACTCCTACTCCTTCACTGTGCACGCAGTACGGTTGTGGAACTCTCTGCCGCCTGACATTAGGGACTGCCAAACTCTTGCAGTTTTTAAAAGGAGAGTAAAGGAACACTATCTTTCCATTTCATGATAGTTGCATATAAGTATGTATTATTATTTAGTTTATATGTATTAGTACCTATCTATATATATACATATACATATATATATATTATATTATTTAGTTAGTTTTATATCTTTACATTGTATGTGTCCTAGCGCTGTTACACACCGTGTCTACTTCTCTTTTTTTTCCATCTCTCCTTTCGCAGGTTTGCTGTAAGAGATTTCTATAGAAATAAGCATAACCTTTGTACATATTTCTCTGTTTCCTTCTTCTGGTCTGTTTTTTTTTTTGTATGTGTGTGTACATTAATTGTTAAAAATAAATAAATAAATAAAAAGTGAATAATAAAAAACTTTTTTACAAAAAAAAAACAACCGACTTCCAAAAAAGAAAATACACTAATGTTCAAGATCAACACTAAGTAAATAAAAAGTTTAATCCTAAGCTCGATAGATGGCGTTGGCGTCGAAATAGATCGCGCTATCGTTTGCTTCACACGATGTACACATATGTAGTTTTATTTCACCTTCAACCCGTCTAGAGTGTATCTCAATAGGTCAGCAGATCGACTAGTCAGCTAATCAGCTGAGCTAGTAAACATGGGCCTTAGAGCCGGATTTTTGGATTTAGTGGCCCAACTTGGACCACTACCCCCGTACTCGCAGTGGATTGCTGCGGCAAAGGTACGCGGTACTTGTAGCAGTGTCACCAGCAGAGAAGGAGGTGAAGACAGCTACGTCCAGCGGAGTTGGACGGCTGAGATAGTTCAACGTGACGTCGCAGAGGGCGCCACCAGTCACTTGGTTTAGTGACATCAGTTCAACCAGCAACAACCACCCTCATACACGTGACGTGAGTGTGAAGTGCAACTGTGAGTACTGTTTTATACTTATAAAAAGTGCGGTTTTATAATATTTCAAGCAATAGTGAACTTTATTTCTATCAAGAATTTAACTTTAACCATTTACGAAGAAATTTTGGACTTAGTAAATTTATCGCAGTGGTGTTATAAGAAGAAAAGACTTTTGACTTAATAGTGTGCATGTTAGACTTAGAAAAATTTGGTAAAAAACGAGGGAACGGGGAATCTATGCCCGATTTCCCGCGCAGTACATTTTAACTTAAAAAACTTAGATTATTTTGTAGCTTTAGTCACTTAGAATGGTTTTGTAGATTTTTACACTTGTAAATTATTTTGTCACTTAGAATATTATAGTAAATTTTTATACTTGTGCTTTAGTTTATGTGTTTAGTCACAAGACTTAGAATATTTTAGATTGATAATTTACTAAGATACTTTATTTGTGTGGTTTAGTTGATCGATGAGATTATTATCGCTAATCCAGTTATAAACTATATATTAAGTTTTTATTTATTGTATTGTTAAAATATTTGGTGTGGCGAGTTGCCGCCACTCTGCAAGTTGGGTGGGGTTGGTATCACGTCGCGTGTGTGTCTCGCTTTAATTTGTCAGACAGACGTGAGTGGCCGGCTTTACGAGCTATAGACAATTTAAAATGCAACAATCGACGTCACGTCAGTTTGAAGTCAGTGTGTGTGTGTGTCTAACGCCGCGAGGCACAGCGCGCATCTCACCGCAGACTAAATTAATGTCTTAAAATAATATCGTCCCCGCAAATACGCTAAAATCCCGAGTAAATCCCGTAAACGTTGGGGATCCACCGGGAATAATAAATAACCCGTATTTACCGCGTCCGTTAACTACTGAACAAGCATAATCAGGAGTGTTGGTGTGAAGAAACGAGTGGCCACTCGTCGTCGTCCAGCGTGAACAGCCAGGAAAGTCAGGTACCACTTGTTTTACAAATTGTAAGTAGGGCCACATTCGCCGACTGCTGCCGACCACTCCTAACTTGAAGTTATACCGACAAATATAGGCAATTTTGGGCCAGCATTCCCTCTAAGTGCTTGGTCGTATTTACCGTTCTACATCCGCAGAGACCCACGGCTATTTACACGCCTGACCATTTCCATTTGATGGTCCTTTCGAGCCTGGATAGGCATCAGTAAAATTCAGTACAAATTAAGTACAAGTCATTACGGTAGGCACATAACTTTATTAGTGCCCCAAAATGGCGTCCCGCAAGCAAGAAGCTAAATTGGCTCAGCTTACCGCTAAAAAACAAATGATTTTCGAGCGAGTTAATCGCCTATATAATGATTCCAGAAACATCTCGAAACAATTACTGAGCAATATAACAAATTTGAGGAAATAATAGAACAAATGAATGAATTGCAATTCGAGATTGACCAAACCGCACCAGACTATTCGAGTCTATATTCTATTGAAGACTTATATTCTAATATTAAATATAAACGTAATCTCATACTTTCGAAAAACGAAACATCGGAACACAAAGTGGGTACTCGGATAAAATTACCGCCCATAGATTTGCCAACGTTTGATGGTAAAGCGGAAAATTGGCCCATATTTTATGAAATGTTTCGAAGCAATGTTCATTTAAATACCGATCTGGTTGACTCGCAGCGTGTCCAGTACTTGATCAGTAAATTGACTCATGATGCCTTGAAGCTGACCGCGGGCATTGTTCCTACAGGTGATACATACAACGTTATGTGGAACAGTCTCGTAAAAAGGTATCAAGATAAGCGTAGTTTAGGGATTCATTATCTCAATAATATACTGGACATTAAACAATGCGCCGGAAATGCCGCGAGCCTCAATACTTTTGTGGAACGATATTCAGCGTCCGTCGCAGCCTTGAAGCAGTTAGACATTCCAGACTTACTGGATTTTGTTTTATTACACTGTGGTTTAAGAAAGGTTGACGCGCAAACTGTCTTACAGTTTGAATCACGTGTGAGTGAAAAAGAATTACCTTCCTATGCGGAGTTTATAACATTCATGCAAGCATATGTTAAGGTACTACAACGCTCATACGGTAATAATTTACAGACGGAACCGCGCGCTAAGTCTAGTTCAGCGAATCATCAAACAAAAAATAATACCGCTAAGTCATTCGTATCGCGTAATGAACCGGTTTCGAATGGCAAATGTACGTTGTGCGATAAGGATGACGTACGACATCAGCTGTTCTATTGCCCGCTGTTTAAAAATATTAGAACACCGCTTGCACGTTTTGAATTTATTAAAGCTAAACGTGGCTGTATAAACTGTTTAAGTCTATCCCATTCTTTGGTTAAATGTAGGTCACGTAACGTTTGTAAAATTTGTAAGAAGAACCACCATTCTCTCTTACATTTCCGAGAAAAACATGAGTCATTATCGCCCGAGCCGCAAGCGCCTACTAAGGATACATCTGTTTCGCTCACTACAGCTGTTAAAACTGGGTCAACCATTTTGCTAGCGACCGCGCAGTTATATGCATACTATAGCGACATCAGAGATAAGGAGGTGGTTCGGTGCCTACTAGATAACGGATCGCAAAATAATTTAATTACTGTGGACTGTTGTAAACGTTTGAACTTACCCATAATTAAATTACGCAATTCATTTTTACAAGGTGTTGGAATGTCATCGAAACCAATACACGGTTTTATTCATCTCAACATAGAATCTCGGTTTGATTCTCATACGAAGTTTTCGATACAAGCGTTAGTTGTTGATTGTATTACAGATAGACTTCCCGCGAAATTAATTAGATTACATAACAATGATAACATGTCATACTTAAGTAACTTGCAGCTCGCTGATCCGCTTTGGAACGTGCCGGGCACGGTAGACGTCGTGCTTGGAGCACAATTGTTCCCCTTTATTTACCTGAGAGACAGGGTCGAAACAGGTACCCGCGCACCCCCTGCTGTACTGACTAGCTTCGGTTATGTACTTATGGGTGATATTGATGGTTGTAGTAGTGATGTGACACACATTACATCTTCGTTTACCGCGCAGGCCGACATTGAGGTCGAGTCAAGTTTGCATGGGTTTTTTGAGCTAGAGGAAATTCCACCAGCCGCCACCGCCGCGCCGCGCCGCGCCGCGCCGCGTTCCGTTATTGGTCCGCACGAATTAGAGTGTGAAAATAATTTTAATTCTTCAGTCTTATTTGAAGACGGCAGATACTTTGTCGATCTGCCTTTTGCGCGCTCACCCGGCGGGCTAGGTAGCTCGCACGGTTACGCCCCTGGGCGCTCACTTGCGCTTGAGCGTAAGTTTGCGTTGGTGACCCTACGCGAGAATAATAATAAAACTATCGCGGATTATATGACTCACTCGAGGTTGTCGCTCAATGACATTTTGCATGTCGGACCTAATTTGCAAGCAGACTTGTTTTTGTTATTGCTTGATTTTCGTACATTCCCTGTCGCGATGACAGCGGATATAAAACAAATGTTCTTGCGTATCGGTGTAAGAGAGCACCACCGCAAATATTTACGAATCTTGTATCGTTTTAGCAAAGGTGAGCCTATTCGCACCTTTCATTTTAACCGCGTTCCCTTCGGACTAAAACCTAGTCCTTATTTAGCGATGCGCACATTGCGTAACTTGGCGTGTGAGCAAAGCGACCGCTTTCCTGAGGCTTCTAAATTGGTAGAAACTCAGTTTTACATGGACGACTACGTCTACTCTGTTTCGGACGAACAGACAGCTATGCGTCTATCCCGCGATTTAATTGATTTAATGAAGGTAGGTTCCTTTGACTTAGTCAAATGGGCTACCAATTCACCCGCTTTATTAGAGATTCTCCCAGAGTCTCACCGCTTACCAGTTAATTTTTCTGGCATGGATAATGATGTCCATAATTTCAAAATCCTTGGATTAACCTGGGAACCCGCTGATGATTATTTTTCTTTGACAACAATCGCCGTGGATGATAAATGCACGAAGCGCGCGATTCTATCGCTAGTTGCCCGCTTGTTCGACGTACTGGGCCTTGTAGGACCCGTTGTGCTGTACGCGAAGGTATTAATCAAGGAACTTTGGTTAGCTAAAGTAGGATGGGATGAGGTTCCACCGGAATCTATCACAAATCGGTTTGCCGCTTTTACGCGCGATTTTCCTTCACTCTCTTCTCTAAAGGTTCCTCGCCACATTGGCGTCTTTAGAGAAGCTGTAGTGAACATCGTAGCCTTTTGCGACGCCAGCTTTACTGGTTATGGCTGTTGTATTTATTTACACATTACCAACCCTACTGGTGATATCACTGTCCGACTCTTATGTGCAAAGTCCAAAGTCTCCCCCGCTAAAATAACAACGCTAGCTCGATTAGAACTTGTCGCCGCTTTACTTCTATCTAAACTTGTTCGCGTAGTCAAGGAAAAACTTTCCGCTCGTGTACCTATTACAGGTGTCCACGCTTTCTCGGACTCCACCATAGCTCTCTCGTGGATCCACTCATCTCCCCATAGATGGTCTATTTTTGTCAGCAACCGCATTGCTCAAATACAGGAAAACTTACCTGCCGCTTGTTTCCGTCACGTGTCCGGGAAAGAGAATCCTAGCGATTGTCTGTCTCGCGGCATGCTGCCGTCGGATTTAATAAGACACTCGTTGTGGTGGAACGGCCCCACATGGCTCCATCAGCCCATGAGCGAGTGGCCTTTAAAGTTCGCTCCTGCTCAATGTGAAACATTGCCGGAGTTTAAATCAAAGGTTTTTCTTGTAGAAACTTCGAATACTGAACCGCGTATTTTAGATACTATAGCTGACCGTGTTTGCTCATGGAACAAACTGTTACGTGTATTTATGTACATTCTTAAATTTACAAACAGACTACATAGTCATAGTTCTGTTGAAAACATAAACCTAAACAACCGCAAAAGGCTCTTGGATCAACTTGTGTTATCCTACTGGAATAAATGGCGAATTGAGTACTTGCACACGCTGCAAGTTCGCCAGAAGTGGTGCACTCCCGATCGCCCTATAGAGATAGGTACTGTCGTTCTCTTGGGTCAAGATAACGTACCTCCATTGACTTGGCCATTAGGTATCATAGAGGCAGTTTTTCCGGGATCGGATGGTGTAATTCGAGTCGCTTCAATAAAAACCGCGTCAGGCACGTATAAACGTCCTGTCACTAAGTTGTATCCTTTGCCAACTCAATAGATTATTATTACTACATAATTTAGTTTAATTTAGTTTAGGGTTCATATTATACGTTCCAATGGTACGCCATTACATAGTTGTAATTTAGTTTATTCGACTTACCATAGTCAAGTCGAACCGCAATTCATTCTTAGGACACTGATAATTATTTTTCCCGAGCATTATATCAATGCGATGGTATTTCGGACTGCTGCTTGGATTTCCCTCAAAGCTCTTCAACAAGTTAATGCTTACATATCATCACCGCTTCTTGAACCTCACTCGCTCCGCATAGATTAGCAGCTTTTGAAAGCTCCTGGACCTTTCAAGGCGGGGAGCATGGTGTGGCGAGTTGCCGCCACTCTGCAAGTTGGGTGGGGTTGGTATCACGTCGCGTGTGTGTCTCGCTTTAATTTGTCAGACAGACGTGAGTGGCCGGCTTTACGAGCTATAGACAATTTAAAATGCAACAATCGACGTCACGTCAGTTTGAAGTCAGTGTGTGTGTGTGTCTAACGCCGCGAGGCACAGCGCGCATCTCACCGCAGACTAAATTAATGTCTTAAAATAATATCGTCCCCGCAAATACGCTAAAATCCCGAGTAAATCCCGTAAACGTTGGGGATCCACCGGGAATAATAAATAACCCGTATTTACCGCGTCCGTTAACTACTGAACAAGCATAATCAGGAGTGTTGGTGTGAAGAAACGAGTGGCCACTCGTCGTCGTCCAGCGTGAACAGCCAGGAAAGTCAGGTACCACTTGTTTTACAAATTGTAAGTAGGGCCACATTCGCCGACTGCTGCCGACCACTCCTAACTTGAAGTTATACAGACAAATATAGGCAATTTTGGGCCAGCATTCCCTCTAAGTGCTTGGTCGTATTTACCGTTCTACATCCGCAGAGACCCACGGCTATTTACACGCTTGGGCAACTCCAATATTAGTTTTAATAAAATGGAAGGATTAATTAATCTTTTAAAAGAACTTCAAAATGTCATTCAACGTGTCATTAATTTTAAAAAGAGTGCTAAGGATAGACTTTCCGTGGAGTACATACAAACGAGACAAGAGTTGTTAGAAAGAGATTGGGGCTTATTCACTAGTAATTACACCAAACTTCACGAGCGACATACAACACAAGGGAGTCCAGATCTAGCGGAATTATATGATAGTACGGCAGATACTTATATTACTTATACATGTTTAATAAAAACAATGCTTAATAAATATGTTACCAAAGAGCCTAGTAAAGAACTGGGTACTTCCAGTAGTGCAGCTAAATCAAGTATGTGCGGTTGTTAAATTGCCTAAGATCTCCATTCCGACTTTTAGCGGTAAATATGCAGAATGGATAACATTTCGGGATTTATTTGTTTCACTTGTACACAACAATGACAGCCTGGATAACGTTCAAAAAATGCACTATCTAAAAGGCCACCTTAACGGTGAAGCTGAACAATTAGTGAGACAAACACCGGTTACTGAATCAAATTACATTCAGTGCTGGAACCAATTAGAGAAAAGATATAGTAATAAAAAATACTTAGTTAACTGTACCTTAAAACGACTTTTTGCCCAGAAACGCATGCAGGCTGAGTCAGCAACTTCGCTAAAGGAGTTACTTGATACAACAAACGATTGCCTAAATGCTTTAAAAGTTTAAAGGTGGATGTGACGACTTGGGATATCATCATCATTCATTTAGTTACTTTTAAGTTTAATCCAGAAACAAGAAAGCAATGGGAATTTAGTATTAGTAATCATGATTCAAATTACTTGCCAACCTTTGTAGAATTTGCTACCTTTTTAGAGAATCGTTTTCGTGCTTTAGAATTCATAGAACCTCCAGGTTGTAGGTGTTGAAACACAGACCCCGGTCTATTTCAGTAAGATTTGTAGTACAATCTTCCTTTACGCTACACAGTACCCCTCCCCGGTCTGGTCACCACCGTTGTTCCTTACGGACTGTAGTGTTATTCTCACAAAATGTAGTACAGTTCAATATAGTTTAGTATAGTTCAACACAGTTCAAAAGAGTTCAAAAATAGTTCAAAACAGGTCAAAACAGTCCAATATAGGTCAACATAGGTCTACATAGGTCAACATAGGTCAACATAGGTCAACATAGATCAATATAGGTCAATATAGATCAACATAGGTCAATTTAGGTCAACATAGGTCATTATAGGTCAACATAGGTCAATATAGGTCAACATAGGTCAATATAGGTTAATGTGATTCTTTGAAAAGAAAAAAACCAATAAAATATGTATTTCACCCAATCAAAAAAAAATAATTTTTACATTTTTTATCTTTTACATTGTTTTTAATCTTTACATACTATTGTTTTAATGTTTTAACATGTTTTTGTATACTTTCATGATATATTTTGGTTTATATACACATTGTTTTCTATATTTACCTTGTGTTTAGCTTAGTTAGTAGCTAAATCAATTTTACCGAATTTTCTTGATACCTGTTATGAACTCAAGTTTTCGATTATCTTTATATGTACTATTGATGACAAAGGTGCATGGAGAGCCTAAGGTCGACTTTTGACTGTGAGGTTTTGCATTACGTATCATGACTTTCATGAGACGACTAGATGGCGCTGTTCAATCATGAAAATAACACTGCAAAGCTTATAAACCTTATTATGCAGAGGCAGATAATAAGGTTTTTAATACCTAAAATAATTACTAAGTAATAATAATATATTTATATTCAAATAAACAAAAATTACTATATTTTCTTATTTCCGAGTACTTAATACAGCGCCATCTAAACCAAACTAAATAAACCAATTGGTACTATATCGGTTAATTCGACTACAGATGGCGTCGATCACAAATAATAAAAATCCCTACATTCACAAAGTAGCTCTTATTTTCACGTTCCAGAATAAATAGTCAGTAGCTCAGGTGGATAAGCATGGCAGAATAACATAGATCGTTCAACAGGGCACCGGTTCGCAACCCAGCTCTCTGTCGACTTTTTTTAAATTTAATTATTCTAATATATAATTTATATTCTATTTTTTGTATTTTTAAACGTTTTTATTTTATTTTTTGTTATAAATAATATAAAAAATATGAGGTATAAGATGTATAAATGAATATAGGGATAATATACAAGTATACATATACTACTATATATAACATTATATAAATATATATTATATAAATTACTTTCTTAATTGGTGGTAAGTATTAGTATTATTAGTAAAAAACATTTATGTAAGAAGATTTAGATATATTTTTCTTACAGCTTAAGATTTACTAAGTTTAATTCTCGTAAAGGATAAGAAATGAAACTATTTTATTGATTATAGTTTAAGACATTTAATTAATAAAATTTTCAAAGAAGAATACAATTTATGTCTTTCTTTCTTATAGAATGTATAACCTAACCTAGCAGTTTTACATCCAATTAACAATGATTTAATTCACTTGTTAAGGAGAAATACAAGTAAAATTTATAACTGAATAACTCTATTACAAAATAGAAGACCTTAACAAAGTAAAACTGTATAATAGATATTATAAGTATTCTAAATCAAAACTGTGTTGTGCTATTCTTCTATTATTTAGTTTTATTTACATTATGTTATAATAACTTTCACTATATATGCAACCTTAGTTCTGTAAATATTTTACCTACTCATAAATTATAAAAATTTTACGTTTTGCATAATTATGTTTAGTGGTATTGACTATTCTCAGCGAAACCTTCCTCTCCAAGATCTGACTCAAGCGGTGCGCTATAAAAGGCGGCGCGCGCCTAGCGTTTTTTTTTTTTCACTCCGTCTTCGGTCGGCAACGGTTGAACATCGCTACCCTCGTTTGTACTTTCATATTGTTATTAATTCATATCATTTACAGTAATTAGAGTTTCGGATGTCATAGTTTTAATTTATCATTTGTTTTAATTTCGGTTATTAAATTTTGATTATTAATTAAATAATTTTGGGAAATACTTGTGCGTTATTTTTTTTTTAAACTGTCCTCACTTCTGGTTTCTAAGATCAGAAGTGGGATAGACCACGTGCTTAGTGCTGTTTGTGCCATCTGTTTTAAGTTAACTAAATATCCGTTAGTGTTTGAATTTGACCTAATTACTGCAAGTTTTGTTGTTTGTGGTTTCGCGTGTATCGGATAGTGCAGACTAGATGTGCAGTCGCTCCGTGTGAGGTGCTGGTGCTTACCTGTATGCGCTGTATCATGCGCAGTGGCCCGCGTCGTGGTGCGCGGTGGCGCCTTACGTAATGCGCATGGTGTGCGCCCCGTGGTGCGTGCTGACGCGCTTCATGGTGCGCTTGGAATGCGCTGTGTCATGCGCAGTATCCCGCGTCGTGGTGCGCGGTGGCGCCTTACGCGATGCGCATGGTGTGCGCCCCGTGGTGCGTGCTGACGCGCTTCATGGTGCGCTTGGAATGCGCTGTGTCATGCGCAGTATCCCGCGTCGTGGTGCGCGGTGGCGCCCTGCGTGTAGCGCTATGGTGTGCGCTGCGTGAAGCGCTATGGTGTGCGCTGTGTGATGCGCATGGCGTGCGCCACGTGATGCGCATGGTGTGCGCTCCGTAGTGTACGCTGGGCACTTCATGGTGTGCTGTGCTGCGCTGCATGGTGCGCTGGGTGTGCGCTTCATGGCGTGCGCTGTGTGGTGCGCATGGTTTGCGCTCCGTGGAGAGATGCCGTCTTGATGCCTGTCTTTATGACGCATGCTCCGCTTTCTTCGAGGCTGGGCGACCGGAAGACTTCTGTTTGGCCTGAACCCCTGGTTCACGGCTTCTGTTTGGTCTGAGTTTCTGGCTTATGACTTCTGTATGGCCTGAACCCCTGGTTCATGGCTTCTGTTTGGTCTGAGCCTCTGGCTTATGACTTCTATTTGGCCTGAACCCCTGGTTCATGGCTTCTGATAGGTCTGAGCCTCTGGCTTATGACTTCTGTTTGGCCTGAACCCCTGGTTCATGGCTTCTGATAGGTCTTAGCCTCTGGCTTATGACTTCTGTTTGGCCTGAACCCCTGGTTCATGGCTTCTGATAGGTCTGAGCCCCTAGCTTATGACTTCCGTAAGGTCTGAGCTCCTGGCTTAAGACTTCTGTTTGTTCTGAGCCTCTGGCTTATGACTTCTGTTTGGCCTGAACCCCTGGTTCATGGCTTCTGATAGGTCTGAGCCCCTGGCTTATGACTTCTGTTGGGTCTGAGCCCCTGGCTTATGACTTCTGTTTGGCCTGAACCTATGGTTCATGGCTTCTGTTCTGGTTAAGTATAAGCTTTACTACTGTTTATTTATCTTGGCTAGTATTCTACCCAATGGAAGGCCGGAATTCCATTGCTTGGAATGCTATTTAGTTCCATTTACGTTTTAATGCTTAAAATCACCGTTTTTGCTTTGTTACTTTTTTCTTTCTAGTCTGAAGCATTTAAATTTACATTTCAATTATCTAAGAAACCTTCCTGTTTCGTTGGGTGCCTGATGGTGGGAGTGCACGCTCACTATCGCGTACTTAACAATATTAGTTCAAGTGTTTACTACCCTTTGGCTTCAGACACATAAGTGACGCAAGAAAACAAATGTACAGTATGTGTTACTTTACAGATGATTATGGCGAGTCTGAGGATGGCGGCCAGTCTGGTGATGGTGGCCCTAGTGATGGCGCAAGGCAAGATGCGGTCGAGGACGCCTCGCTGTCAGGAACGGCCGTCTCAGCGAAACCTTCCTCTCCAAGATCTGACTCAAGCGGTGCGCTATAAAAGGCGGCGCGCGCCTAGCGTTTTTTTTTTTTCACTCCGTCTTCGGTCGGCAACGGTTGAACATCGCTACCCTCGTTTGTACTTTCATATTGTTATTAATTCATATCATTTACAGTAATTAGAGTTTCGGATGTCATAGTTTTAATTTATCATTTGTTTTAATTTCGGTTATTAAATTTTGATTATTAATTAAATAATTTTGGGAAATACTTGTGCGTTATTTTTTTTTTAAACTGTCCTCACTTCTGGTTTCTAAGACTATAATGATTGATTTGTGCATTATGTTATGACTAAGGTTCATAGCTTAAGTATTCGTTCCAGAAGGAGGAAGAAATTGAAGCTAAACCTAAAATCAATAACAATTGTAAGACCGGGTTATAGCTGTCATTTTGGGACCGAGTTGTTTATAATAATAAATAAATAATTTATTATGTTGGAAAGGAATCTATATTTATATTGTTTTTATTTTAATTTCTTATATTATATAAGAAATCAAAATCATTAGTGTAATAACATTTTGTTGTTATAAAGTAATGTATAAATTTATCCAACTTACACCAAGTTTGATTACTGTAATTTATCATATAAATTATAGCTACCCCGGTCTTTTCATTTTTACTCAATCATTAGTACTCAATTCAATAGTCAACACTTTATATTCTTTAATATTTCGTGTATCCGCCATTTTGATCGATTACAGCTTGCAACCGCGAACCCATGGAGTCTATTAATTTTTCACATGAATTGTGACCCCGTATAGAATCCCATACCTCCATGCAGTGAGTACTCAGTGCTTCCTTAGTCCTTTCGTTCCTATTGTCCCACTTTTGAACCATAACGCCCCATAAATTTTCAATGGGGTTTAAATCTGGCGATCTCGCAGGCCAAGGAATAATTCGTATGTCCGATTGCTGGCTAAACCACTCTTGCACAATTATGGAACGGTGTATAGGACAATTGTCCTGCACGAACGTTATTACTGGCATGTCTTCTACAGGAAAAACATTCCGCACAGTGGGCAACATGACGTCATTCAGCACATCTAAGTAGTTAACACTGTTTGCACGACTGGGTATTACAGTAAGTTCTCCTGGTCCTGCAGCTGTCATCCATCCCCAAATATTCACTGTTATACGACCGGATTCAGAGTTAGGCACAACGTGATCACTATCATAACGCGTATTATTCCTACGCCACAACCTAACTCGCCCGTGCTGGCTAGACTTGAAAGTCTTTTCATCACTGAAGATAACGTTGCTCCAGTCGAAATGTCTGTATTTCAAAGCGAACTCCAATCGTGCTCTTTTATTAGCTTCGGTTAGCAATGGCTTAATAGCATGTCGACGATAATGCAGACCTTCACTATGAAGAGCACGATACACCGTCCGCAAAGATGTATCAAACAACTCTGCGTAATATCTTGTTGGTGTAAAGCCATTTTCCTCATAACCTTGCACCATAAGTTGACGCTGGTCTGAGTCAATATGGCGTCTTCTGCCAGATCTACTGTGGTGTTCCAACGAACCCTCTTCTTGAAACCGCTTTATCCATAAAGTGACAGTCTTTACCTATAAGGGAAATATATTATTTATTATTTTCGTGTATCGATAACCATGGATAATAAAATAAATAACGAACAGTGATTTTAAAACATTACTTACGTTTAAGCCAGTTTCTCTCGAAATTTCAGAATAATTTAGGCCTTGATTATGCAATGCTATTATTTGGGCCCTCGTAGCCATATCAATATTAGAACGCGAACTCATGGTAAAGATAAATATTAAAAAATTGTTAAATGCAATCGTAACTGAACTCACTCAAAGATAGTAAAGAACGTTATGATTGAACAAAAAGATTTAATTTTTATACAGTCAATATTAAACAACAACTTCGATATAATAAAGAGTAGGATAATTTCAACTCATTGCGTAATGACGCAATAGTCCAGTGGCTATGGTATCGGTAAATTTTATGCCACCGAGTTCGAATCCTAGTTATTACGAGCTTTGCTTTATAAGGTTTGTAATGTCGTAGGAGAATTTGTGTTAAAATTAAGTAATATTGTAACTAGCAAAAAACAAGATAATGTTCTTTAACGAGAGATGTATATTTTCCAATCCAACTACTATACTAGCGCCATCTATGTCGTTCAAGACGTATTATTAAGGCGATGAAACCCTGTACAAACGATTTTGGTTTGGAATTCTCCATGCAGTTCTGTCTTCATTAGTACATGTGAGTTTAGAGCAATTATGTAAAAGGATTTTTTTTTAAAAGAATGGGTGATTATTGAGTTGGATTAACTCATATGCTTTTAAATAATGTATTCGTAATAAGGTCAAATTGTAAAGGACATTCCGCCACTAAATGTCCTTGGTGGGTGGTATGTTCAAGATCAACACTAAATAAATAAAAAGTTTAATCCTAAGCTCGATAGATGGCGTTGGCGTCAAAATAGATCGCGCTATCGTTTGCTTCACACGATTTGGTTGGGGTCATTAACCATCATCATTCATCATTCTCCTGCCCTTATCCCAATTTATTTGGGGTCGGCGCAACATGTCTTTTTCTTCCATACTCCTCTATTAGTCGTCATCTCTGTAGTCACCCCCTTTTTTACCCATATCCTTTTTCACACAGTCCAACCATCGTTTCTTTGGCCTTGCCCTACTCTTATAGCCATCCACATCCATACACAAGACTTTCCTCACGACATTTTCTTCATTCCTCCGCATCACATGCCCATACCACGACAACCGATTTCCACACAACTTTTCAGTCAGCGGTGCCACTTTCAGACTTCCTCTTATATACTCATTCCTAATTCTATCCATGCGCGTAACACCACACATCGCTCTTAGCATTCTCATCTCAGCTACATGCAATTGCTTTTCATTCATCCCTTTTGTGGCCCAACATTCTGAACCATACAAGACAGCAGGTCTGACCATTGTTTTATAAATCTTGGGAATGCGGGAATCACAGATAGTCCCGGTGACCTGCCGCCATTTCATCCATCCAGTGTTAATTCTGTGCTTAACAGTCCGATCTATTTCGCCATCGCTTTGCACGAGTGAACCGAGATACCGAAAATCGTAGCAGACTGGGAGAAGCGCGCCATCTAGCACTACAGCTTCAGAACTGGAGAGACCGCCGAAATCGCAGAACATGTATTCAGTTGGGGTCATTAACCATTTCTAATAAACGACCAGCTTAGATCAGTACACATATGTAGTTTTATTTCACCTTCAACCCGTCTAGAGTGTATCTCAATAGGTCAGCAGATCGACTAGTCAGCTAATCAGCTTAGCTAGTAAACACTAAAAATTAAAAAATAACTTTAATTTCGGCAGTCGGTGTCAAATAACGAAGAAATAAAATACAAACACCGACTTCCGAAATTAAAGTTATTTTTAATTTTTTTATGTAAGTATCTTCCTTTTTGGAAGCCAGTTGTTCAGTTTACAGACAGGCGGCGCGTGCAGTGGCCCGCATCATCCCACGCGCAAACACAAACATAATAATATGGCAATGTACGATGTTGTTTATGAAGATACGGGGTGAGACGCGGCGCGTGCGACGCCGCGGGTGTCGCTACGTTTTACATTGCAAGAATAGCTGGTCGCAACGCTGCGTGTGCCGACGCGATATACGTCGCGTTCAACACGGCTTCTCCGAAAACGCTCTCCATAGAATGCCATAATATGTGTGAATTTCAGGCGTGCGTTTAGTGCGAGCCACATTGCCGGACGCAACGCGCGACGCCCCGCGTCTCCATAAACGAGGCCTCAGACGCCGAAGCTTTGGCTGCACACTCAGTTTTTGATTTTCTACCGCGGCCTCGAATTGGACAAACCAGAGTCGCGTTCGGTCTGCCCAAAACTCCGGAATACGCGAATAGACAGTTAAGCTGGCCATCTCGTTTTCGCTGGCATCTCCGGGCATGCACTTCGCATCTTGCGCACGTGGCGGAACACTCTGTTGAGGATTCATTTCCGTTCCAGTCTACCCAGGCATCATCATTCTCCTGCCCTTATCCCAATTTATTTGGGGTCGGCGCAACATGTCTTTTTCATCCATACTCCTCTATTAGTGGTCATCACTGAAGTCACCCCCTTTTTACCCATATCCTCTTTCACACAGTCCAACCATCGTTTCTTTGGCCTTCCCCTAGTCTTATAGCCCCTACTCTTATAGCTCTTATCCACATCCATACACAAGACTTTCCTTACAACATTTTCTTCATTCCTTCGCATCACATACCATGACAACCGATTTCCACACAACTTTTCAGGCACCTAACCAAAAAAAAAAGTGTGCACAAGTGTCACCACTTTAACCTGTGAAGCCCCATGGCAAAATTTAATTTAATTTAATTATAAAATTAAATGTGTTCTACTTGTTTCGTGTTGGGGTGCAGGTTTAATAGAAACGACCAATTACGACTGCAGTTTATTAGCGACTAAAAATCCTCTCTGTATCACGGGCGCAGCCGTGTTTCATAAATAATATTACGCTGAGTAAGCTTGTACATTGTGTCCCGACACTTTTAATTCAAGAGGTAGAAAAGGTTACCCATTTACGTATACCTACGGCATGTAGAAGAAGATGGAAGGGGATTATTTTCATAGGAAAGTATAATCATTGCTGGGACACAGGCCCCGTGTCCGTGAGAGAGTGTGACCCTAAAAGCAGCACCTAGTTATTTTCAGGATAGTCCTGTTCTAGCTTTGAAAATGAGAACTTAGCGCATATTATTATGATTAAAAGTTTTGGCGAAAACTGCTTAATTATTCTCAGAACAAGTGGATTACAAGCGGGGTCCCAGCGACATTTAGACCATTTAGAAGGGTGTGACTAAATCATCAATCATCTAAAAGCGAATCTACTGCAACAATTTCCAGATCTAATTAAATCTCTCTGAAATAAAGCAACACCCTTTTCGTTTAAGTAACCCACATGTCTAATCTCAAAGAAGCCACGTGGCCGTCTCGATTCCTGTAGTCCTACACACGAGACAGGTCACTGACCCCGTGACGTCGGCTACTAGGCCCAGACAACTAAATTAATAGAGCCTAAGTCTAAAAACGTCATCTCATTTCCATCTGACTCAGACGGTATAACTCACTATGATGACAGAACAGACGAATCGATTTTTTTGGCGGTCGAATGTGCTTTTATTTAGAAACAGCCCATACTTTTTAGGGTTCCGAACATCTGAATGTAAAAACGGAATCCTTATAGGATCACTCGTGCGTCTGTCTGTCTGTCTGTCCGTCCATCTGTCACAGTCAATTTACTTCGAATCTGCTCGACTGATTGAGTTTTTTTTTTTTTTTTTTTGGGGGGTGGGAAATCATCTTATGACTTCTTCCGCTCTAGGGTGGAGCGGAAGGGCGTGTCAGACTCTTACTGACTAAAACCCACCCCTGTTCCTCCCTGCCCTACGCGCCCGGGGGCGAGGTAACTCTTTCGAATTTATCCTCCACCCCCGGGCAGGCACTGGCCGTGGCAGGCCCCGTCCTTTGCTGACAACTCTTTGAGGCGCGCGTGGAACACTACGCGCCGTCGACTCTCGGGCCTGGTGCTGATCGGACGGCGAGTTACCCACTACTCGCCGTCCGCAGGCCCGGGTCTACGGTGGCCGGAGATCGTCTCGCAGCCCCTGGCGTCTCCTGCGACGGCTGCTGCTGAGGGCGCTAGGGCGACTCTGCCTCTGTTGAGTCTCCCTAACGTGTGCCGCCTCCCTCTTCGCGAGCATTACTGCTTCGCAGAAGGAGGAGACGGCCCCCCATTCCCTCTCGCTCCGTACCATGGCCTGAACCAGGGCACGGCGCGAGAGGTCGCTGCCGCCTATCGCATCCACGAGGACACGGCAGTGCTCTGCCCAAGCGGGGCAAACCTCCACCGTATGCTCCACCGTGTCCTCGACTGATTGAGTTGGTTGGTAAACACATGAATATCTGTGACCCAAACTCGAACTTGTAACGTAAATAAATGAATTTGGAATATGGGGGTCACTTTGGAGGTGCTTATCAAATGAAAAAAAGGGCTTATTTTGTAAGGATTTCATTTTATTTTTTTTCATAATTCCAAAATATTAGTTTTTAAGAAAATAGATGAAAAAATACCATTCCCCTTCTTATTATCTCCGAAACCACTAGGCACTTATAGATTACAGGCAAACCTATAAGAAGTACCTATTTGTAGTTAAAACCTGAAAAAATATGATTTGTTCGGGACCCTTTGCGTGCGAGTCCCACTCGCTCTTAGCCAGTTTTTTGCTTATCATGCTTGTACGTACCTAAACGAATTGAAAGAAGTATTTTATTTATGCCATAAAGTTGCAAACAAGTAGGAAGCCCACCTGGGGCCGTACGATGACGTCTTAAAATCATCACAATACCGGTGAGAGAGAGTCGGAGCTATACAGACCATATAGCACTATCTCTTTCTCACACCGGATTCATGATGACTTTATGACGTCATGGTAACACAGTAAACAGTCAGTAGCACCTATTGCAGATGCTCATCTTCAATAGATACCCGGGGTATTACCGGTGCGGTGTCTATCCTTTTTAGAGAGGAATCTTTAATTTTTTCAAAAAGAAGGAGGTTATCAATTCGGATGTTTGTATCTTTTTTATGTATGTTCGGGCATAACTCTGTCATTAATTAACGGATTTACAAAATTCTTTTGCAAATCCGTTAATAAATGACGCTGCTATCGTACGTGCTATGAATTGTTAACGCAGTTTAATGGGGAACCACAACTAAAAAGTGGAAAATAAAAAACTTTTTACAAAAAAATAGAACCGACTTCCAAAAAAAGTGCAAAAATAACTTTAATTTCGGAAGTCGGTGTCAAAAAACTAAGACACAAAACCAGGAACAACGACTTCCGAAATTAAAGTTATTTTTGCACTTTTTTTGGAAGTCGGTTCTATTTTTCTGTAAAAAAGTTTTATTGTATGAAGCTGTCCATGTCGTAGCTCACCGGAAAGACGGATGAAAACCCATATCACATACCTAGGTACTTATTTTTCTTTTCTGACTTCTTAGTTACAGGATCACCTAGTTTAGGAGTCAGGGTTAACTTTTCCGTATGACCTTTAGCTTACCAAGTTATGTCTTAAGCAATGTCATAGGTTTTGTATCAATATTTTATTTTATTTATTTATTATTGAAGTGAAAACTTCTTTAGGCCCGTTGGACTGTTTCGAGATGGGAAAAAACAATTGAACTCGCGCCATTGACACCGCTATGCGATTCGCTACGAGAGTGCTACGCTACTCGTCGTAGCACTCGTAGTTGATCGCGAGGCGCGACATTTTTGTTCAAGTTTTTTGTTTTCACTTCTGACGGTACTCCCGGAGTGCCCAGTTTTTTTTTAATTTTCTTTTTTGGGCAAGCTCGTGTCAAAGTATATAATAGGTTAAAGATCAATTACCCCATACACATATTACGTTTGCAGAACTCGACGAGAAGTACTAAACAACCAATTTTTTTTCGCAATTTCATGGTTGGTCCCATAGTAAGTTGTTCATAATGAAGAGTATTGTCGGTGTTTTCATTTATTATTGTATTATGGGCTCCATCCTTTATAAGCAATAAGATCAGTTAGTGGATGACAATCCATTAAATGTGGAGACCCCTCCGGGCCTTTAAAAGCATGCTAAGCCGTTGGTGCTGGCTTTAATTCGTAGATCTTTTAAAGTTGATAGAAAAAGGTAAGTCAGAAGCCGGGACTGGACCCGAGACTGTATGTAAACCCGAACATGGGCCGTCAAGAATAAGCCTGGTAGATAATGATGAATCACGCCAGTTTTCCTGGAAAGGACTGGCAGAGTATGTCTCATGTAATAGAGTATGAATTTTATTGCCATTAACTGCTTACAAATCCAGGCTTCGGGCTACTACTAAGAATTTATTTATAGAGTAACATTTTGCCCGACCTGGATATTAAACACGTTGACTACATTCATTTATAAATAATTTCATTTATAAAGTACCTAGGTACTATCGACCCGCCATGGCTCCCCAGGAGTACAAATAATACACACAAACCTTCCTCGTTTATCATTATTTCTATTACTGAAAACCGCATTAAAATCCGTTGCGTGGTTTAGGAGGTGTTAGCGGAGAAACAGACAGACGTGGAATGCAAAGGCCTATGTCCAGTAGTGGACATCATTCGGCTGAAATGATGATGATAGAGTATATATAGATCTCCCATAATTATTGGCTGACATTAGTAAAATGCTGTTTCGTCAGTGTGTAAACAGACAAATCCTACTAATACGAGTAACATAAATGTGAAAGTTTGTGAGGTTGTATGTTTGTTACTCTTTCACGCAAAAACTACTGAACGGATTTTGATGAAACTTTACAGTAATATTAATAATATAATAATAATAATAATAAAAAAATTCAGACTAAGTCCATAGGGTTAGTAAAAAATTACTTAAAAAACTAGTGTTAGTAGGTACAGACGTATTACAGCTAAAACATACAGCTACACATCAGCGTGGAGCTGCATCCACCTCTGCATCAACGGAGAATCACACCGATCTGCGAACACACTGACAATAGTGTTGGTACTGCCGAGAACACGCGTCATCAGAGAGGCACATCTTTTCCTAATAATGGCGACGAAACCATCAATGTTTGTGTCCGCTAACATCCCTGATGCACTGCAACGCCACGGCAGCCCCAACAGTACTCTCAGTGCATTATTATATTGGACGCGTAGGTCGCTGTATGTCCGCTGAGTGAAACTGACCCATAGGCTGCACGTGTAGAAGGACTGACAGTAAGCTTTGAAAAGCGTTACTTTTACTGGCTTCGTACATCGCGCAAACCTGCGGGCCAGCATGTTACAACGAACAGCCAGCGACCTACGTTCCCCCTCAATGTCACTATTGTCTTTTAAATCCTCGATGACCCAGTGGCCTAGGTATTTACACTTATCTACCCTTCGCAGGGATTTTCCACACAGTGCGACATTTGGAATACTAGAATATTATGTCACACTGCCTGCCTTAAAAACCATTAGTTCGCTCTTTGTGACGTTATATTTGAGCCCATGACTCTCCGCGTAAGATTCGCATATAGCGATCAGTCGCCTCAGAGCACCGATCGATGGGCTCAGCAACACCATATCATCAGCATAACTAATGTTATTAATACACACCCCGTCAACATGACATCCGATATTGATGCTGCTGAGCTCAACGATCAGTTACACATTTTTTTTAATTTTTTACATTGTTTATCTTCATCATCATTCTCCTGCCCTTATCCCAATTTATTTGGGGTCGGCGCAACATGTCTTTTTCTTCCATACTCCTCTATTAGTCGTCATCTCTGTAGTCACCCCTTTTTTCCCATATCCTCTTTTACATTGTTTATCTTATTCATTAGAATAACACAAAGGCAATTTTTTTTAACCGACTTCAAAAAGAAGGAGGTTATCAATTCGGATGTTTGTATATATATATATATTTTTTATTTATCTTCGGGCATAACTCCGTCATATATTGACGGATTTGCAAAATTATTTTTTTGTTCAATTCGGGTTTATGCCGAAATTTAAATGGGACCACCCATTTAAATTTCATATAGATCTAATGATGAGTTTCGGAGACAGACAACGAAACTCTTTTAAAAATTGACAGCAAATCAACCGCGATTGCTGCGATCTAATGTCTATATTGTTAACATAATTTAAATCCACAACTAAAAAGTGAAAAATAAAAAACTATTTTTACAAAAAAATAGAACCGGCTCCCCAAAAAAGTGCAAAATAACTTTTATTTCGGAAGTCGGTGTAAAAAAACGAAGACACAAATCCAGAAACACCGACTTCCGAAATTAAAGTTATTTTGCACTTTTTTTGAGAGTCAGTTCTATTTCTTTGTAAAAAAGTTTTTTCTTAGTTTTCACGCGGGCGAATCCGCTGGCTGAAGCTAATCTCAAATATACAAACACCCAATTAACACGACCTTGTGGCTGGACTAAATTAATTATTATCCTTAACCCATTTAGTGACCCTCAGACACAGGACTATATATTTTATCTCTAGGCCATACTAGTTAATGTTTATACCGACTGGGAATCAAACTAACCCGTAGAGCAGTTAGTAGGCCGTCTAGCCACAGACAGCATCTAATTGTGCCATCAAAGTTGGCCCAAAGGTCGATGGACCAGCAGATCATAATCTGACGAGTCTAGTGCTCAGACTCCAGACAAACACATTGAGATAATGTGTATGTTGTATACAATTGTGATTCTGGTTTTTATTTCAGGCTGGCGGATAAAAAAACGAATGATGTAATGTAACTTGGATATTCTATTTCACGAAGTTGGATTGTTCTTAGATGTCGTAACACGCGCATCGGTGCACATTGTTTCAGTATGCATAAGCAGCAACAAAAAAATACCGGCCAACTGCGACTCAGACTTAGTTTAAGGTTCCGTATCAAATAAGGTTAGGTATTAAAGAAAAAATCTGATTTATCAATATATTAGTATTTGTTAAATATTCGTAATAATAAACATTATCGCAAAATTTCAAGTTCATAGGTCATTATCATTCTCCTGCCCTTATCCCAATTTATTTGGGGTCGGCGCAGCATGTCTTTTCCTACCATACTTCTCTATTAGTCGTCATTTCAACGAACACATTCATTCATTTTTAATTTTTTGTCGTGAACTAGCATAGTTATATAAGTATTACTAACACCTGATTGTGGACCAAAGTTGTCTTGAATAAATAAATATTATTATTATTCCGTTTATTCATTTTTATATACATATTATTTACATTTTTAAATATTTGAATAAAAAGGATAAAAAAAAAAGACATTTGAAAAAATAAAAATAGTATCCCACCGATATCGGGAACAGGGTCCAAGCTGCCGGCGGTCAGGGCTCCAGAGAGAGGAACCGCCTGATAGAGAAGACCGCCAAGTCAATATACTTGATTTGTTTGTCTTTCTCGGCTTTCACGACGTTCTCGTCATGTGGGACGGTAATGTCAACAATCATTGCACGCCTCTCGACTCGGTCCACCATCACTATATCAGGCTTATTAGCTATAATAGTCCTGTCAGTGATGATGGACCGATCCAAGTACAATGTGATAAAGTGACCATTATCGAGAACTGGGTCGGGCACATACCTAAAGTACGGCACTTCCGATTCTACAAGAGAGTATTTCAGAGCAAGTTGCTGATGAATAATCCTGGCTACAAGGTTGTGCCTATGCAAGTACTCTCCGTTTGCTAGACGAGAACAACCAGAGACAATGTGGCGAATTGATTCTCCCGGACGGTGACATGCCGGACAGATGTCAACCGTGCCGTCCTTCACAATAAATATCCGGTAGTTTTTCGTCATGATAACTTCGTCCATAATTGCACAGACAAAACCTTCGGTCTCCCCAAAGAGGTCACCGACACGCAGCCAGGCTATGGACGCTAGTTGGTGTACATCAGGCCCTAACCTAACAAACATCGTAAAACAGACTTAAACGTGTATAAAATTAGTATCCCAATGCTCTCATGCAAACTTCGAGCCAGTTACTATAACAATATAGTTTAGCGAGCCAGGTCGTTATTTAGCTGGGTGTTAGGCCCGTTTAGCCCCAACACATAGTTGGAGCCGGTCGCTACCCGCGTCGTGTGTCGCTCCTAATTACCACCAGAAACTACCACCACTGTACCCCCATTTGACTATTCATTGGCCGCAATCCAGTTATGGGGATGATGGAAGATTTGATGCGGCAATTTGTGCTGAAAATGTTAGCTAAAGTCTGTACGTATCGTACAGTTCTTGAATGGTGATGGAAATTCAGGAAGATTTCCAGGATGAGGGGGGGGGGGAGGAATTTTCAGGGTCACAGGAGTGTTCGAAAGAGTCACCGTGGCCCTGGAAAAGGGTACCTGAAGGAATACGGGTGGGTCTTAGACAGTAAGGGTCGGACTCGCCCTTCCGCTCCATCCAGACTGGAAGAAGATATTTGATGTTGGCTCAACATCATCAAGACAAAGATCACTCCACGTTCAGGGATCACGACCTTCATTAACCACTCCCACGTCTACCGGCCCAGCGCATGCACCGTAAACAATTAAAAATCTATTCTGACTGCTAACTAGACGATACGATGATTAGGATATATATTAAGTCCGGGAATAAATCTGCGGTGAGACCAAATAATTGCTGCGAAAAGACTGAACTTGTAAAATACTAAATGTGAAATTTTTTGAGCGATACCATGTCCATCTTAAGTACTCGTACATTCATCGACAGCTGGATATGGCCTTGTATAAAGGCTTTTCCTCATTGAGCGGTGTCATGTTTTTACACGATCCCAAAAGAAAGGTAATGTTTTTCGAGAGTTTGTATGTATGCATGTATGTTTGTACCTACCTTTGTTTGTATGCCTATTTTCTTGGCCCGCCCTGTACCATATAGGGCTAATTGGATTTAAACAAATGAGGTATTTGGCAATCACGCTAAAGACCTAGTCTGAAATAGGCTATAGGAAATAAAATTAAAAAAAAAACCGGCCGAATGTGTATATTCCTTAGTCGCCCTGTATAAGATACGGCCTTAGAAGGGGGCTTTATATTTATTTCTATGAACATATTAGTTGAGTTCATGGTTAAAATTAAAATGGAAAAGAAACTTTTTTTTTTCTCCAAAATGTATATGTTTACTACCCGTTGTAAATATTAAATAAGTAATAACTTGATGTAAGTATTTTTTTTCTAAGGACTTTGTGTTTTGTACGAAATTTTCCAAGAGATAATTTTTGTGAGTTAAGCGACTATTGCTCTTAAACTAACAAAGCTATAGCTTAGTCGTGATGGTGATAATTTTTCTTCAAAGTTAGTTCTAGTTCAGATTTTTCAAAGTTTAATATTTCGCAAACGAATCCCCGAGTCGAAAAAACTTTTTTACGAAAAAAACAACAGACTTCCAAAAAATAAAATACACTAAAAATTAAAAAATACACTAAAAATTAAAAAAATAACTTTAATTTCGGAATTCGGTGTTTGACACCGACTTCCGAAATTAAAGTTATTTTTTAATTTTTAGTGTATTTTTTTTTTGGAAGTCGATTGTTTTTTTTTGTAAAAAAGTTTTTTATTTTTCATTTTTATACCCCAGAACTAAAATCCTCAATAACATGGAACGTGGAATTTAAATATTTGGAGAACACCAAAGCGTCACGTATTTTTCGTTTTTGTTCAGTTTCTCAAAAACCGCTGAAGCAATTTCGAAAAAAATTAGATATATGGGACCACCTCGGGAGTATATTCTTGTGGATAAAAAAAGAATTTTGAAAATCGGTCCACAACTGAAGGAGAAATCGGCGGACATACATAAAAAAAAAACATACATACAGTCGAACATAGAACCTCCTCCTTTTTCGAAAGTCGGTTAAAAATAGACAACAACCCGCAATGATCTTAAAAGACCTATCTAACGATGATTCCAATATTATAACTCACTTTGAGTTTAAAAAAAAAAACAATGAGCACTGTTACTGAAAATGGGGCACTCTGTATACCCCTAAGTAACAAAGCCCTATCCCATAACCTTTAGGCATCAAAGTTCAAAGTCCCACATCTCACAAAATCCCACTTTTCAAGAACACAGCCTTACAGCCCGCGAGGCAACCGCGCAAGCTATGGTAATCCTCAAAAATATTATTTTTAATTTATCGCGGTCAAGTTGACTTTATTATCTGCCTGCTTTATGATGCAAGGGATTCTTGTAAAGGTTTATTTTTACTGGCAATGCACGCAGTAATGCTTCTTGCATCTTTATTGAGTTAAAATGGTGTCAACATTTTTGGGTTGGGAGTTAAAATTCGTTGTTTTTTTTTTTTTTTTTGGATTTGTGATTCACGAAGTGTTCTACATTCTGATCTCTCAAAGTATTCATTGATCAAATATACAGCCTTATTACCTGACTGCGCGACGCAAGGGAGGGTAATGTGTTTATCAGCCTATGTATGTATGTTTGTTCCTGCGCTTTAGAGACCAAACGCGTGGGCCGATTTTGATCATTCTTACGTCACTTGATTTGTTCTTGCTACGACATGACAGACATGATAGTAATCTAAATACATATTGTGAAAAAGACAAAAATAAAGTCAACGAACTGTTTAAGTGGGATTTAAAATAAAGGTTTCGAGGAGGCGATTCCAAAAATGTAACTCACTGAAATATAGAAAAAAAGGAATATTTTCAAAAATGACGGTTTTTCTGAAAACATTCTTTTTTTTTTATAAAACTCACTAACCAAATTCTTCGTTTAAATACTGATTATCTGATTTTAAATTTAAGATAGAATACGTCTCACCCATTCAATTCAGCTGTCTATAGGACAAAAACCTCTTTCAAATGATAAGTCAGCACTTTACTACCCACATCTATCCTTCTTCAAGGTAGATTTTTTTTTTTTTGCCAATCCCTGACAACCCTTAGTGTAAGCACTAAGGATTGTCAGATGCAGATGAAAATGGATGCATGCAGAAAATGTCAATAGAATGCAAGGAATGTCTGAGTGCTGAAAGGGCATGAATCTAAAAAAATGCAAGTTTTCCGACTAAAACCGCGTCTTGAACACTAAATTTTAAGGCGCTATTAACTGCCAATGACATTGAGTGGTTAGCTTGCGTGTTCTGTGCTGAGCTCACGTAACGCGTCGTAATAGTAATAGGACTCGCCCATCAAGGAGCGCTGCCCGAAACTAGACGCATTATGTATTACACATAAAACAACAGGTATTAAAATAAAACACTGAGACTAAATTATAAATAATTAAATGATCTTTAAAATGGTGAAGGTTTCATAAAAATACGCTTTATAGTTTTAGCGTGATTCTCATTATTTTATCCGAGTTAGACATAACTTTACAAATTAATTACTATATTATAAAAATATAATTTCAAATATTCTCAGATCAAATTACGATGGAAATTGTTTAGAGTAACAATATATATTTTTTTTAAAGAAATAAAACTAGTCGTTTAGAAGTGATGTTCAATTAAAAACCATTAAAAGTCGTACAATTGCGCCTTAAAATGTACAAAAATACATCATGTATGCTCTGCCGTGCGTCAATTCACTCCCAAAATGTAGGTCGCACTCAAATTGCAAATACATGCGAGCCTAGAAAGCTAGCTTATTATACTTAAATATTTTAAGAAAATATTATAGATCTTTCAGGAAGCGACCGCCTTTTTGACTTCCTCAACCTAGGATGAAAACCGATAATGTATTTCTTACGCAAGACTGTCAATGATCTACAAATGACAAGCCCAAATACGACGAGAGAAGTTCATATGGCTACCTTACGGCTTCACCACCAGACTCTGGGTAAAGCCTAGGAATATCTTGAAAAATCCAACTAGATAGGACCTCTTACCAAAAACACATACAAACCAAGCAAGTTATACTTAGAATGATTGTAATCACTATATTTTTTTTTGCGCATGCAAACTGCATAAAACATAAAAATCACTACACCAGACCGACGGATCTAGTTACCACATGATTATTACTAAAACATTTTCATTTTTTTCATAAGGGCCTCCCCCAAAAAAAAAAAAAAAAAAAAACCTCTGCATAAGTGGCGCCGTCATTGAATACAAAATCGTATCTTTGCGAAGAAAATAAAGATTAAAGAATCCTATGTTGCATTTGTTACAAATAGGATAAGGTATTTTTACGTTGTTAACCTGTCAAGCCCCATGGCAAAATCCGGGTTGTCAAATTAAACCCCGAGGACAACCCGGGTTGACAGCCGATTATTTTTTATTTTTTATTCTCTTTAATTTTTTTTTTTTTGGTCCGACTCACCGGTCAGTTGGCGGGGCTTCACAGGCAGGAGTCAAAATAATTCGTATCCAAAGTAGTAAGCCAAAGTACCAAAATCGGCTGTTTTTGACACTTTTGCTTACTACTTTGGATACGAAACATTTTGAGTCCTGTTTTAACAACGTAAAAATACCTTATCCTATTTGTAACAAACGCAACATAGGATTCTTTAATCTTTGTTTTCTACGCTTTGCTACGATTTTTTTATTCACCAGCCACTTGGCGGCTGTATACGCCTTAACTTATTCACGGTTTAATGTAATTAATTTTCCACATAAAAACTCATTCATTTTAGTACTCACATCTCCCAACCCAACTTCACATTACTCGATCCGTGACATACGCATTAGGCCATAAATACACTCATGTACAAGCTAGTAATATATGTAAAAGTGTGGCCAAAAGTGTCCAGTGTACAAAGGCTATTAAACTCGAGCCGCGGGTAACGACCCTGGGCTAAGGGATGCGAGCAGAGCATATGTTTGATACACCCTCGTAATGGGGAAGATGAATTTACGCACAGATTCGTTCCAAAGCAGACTTACATAGGAATTTGCCTTAAGTAATGTCTTGACGTAAAAAAGGTATGAGTTTTAATAAAAACAGACAATAAGCGTAATAATTATTACAATAAACACAAACAATACAATAACGATTCACACGACGAATAAGAAAAATAATAATTAATAACAGACACAACATAATTAATTTGTTTGTATCATTTTGAGAATGACATTTTTGATATTTTGACACTTTTTTATTTATTTTATTAACATTTTTAATTTATTTAATTGACATCTGTAATAAATGTTATTGTCATCTTTTTATTTTATTTGCATCTTTAATACTTTTTTATTGATATTTTAAATTTATTTTATTGACATCTGTAATAAATAGTCGACACGGTTGGCGCAGTGGTCGAGCGTTCGGCTGCTGCGCTGCGTGTCGCGGGTTCGATTCCCGCACGGAACAAATATTTGTAAGACCTGCAGATAGTTGTTCCGGGTCTGGGTGTCTTGTGTATGTGAGTATACATGTTTGTGAACGCACCCACGATACAGGAGCAATTCCTAGTGTGGGGAACGTTTTTCATATAAAAAAAATGACATTTTTAATTTTCATATATATACATATCCCATTGCACTAAATCAGCAGAAGGTAATATAAGTTTTTTTTTATATAAAAAAGTATCTAAATTTTACGATCTCTTGAGTAATGAACTGGGATTAAATTTAAAGCATGAAATAAATGAATTAAATTATAAACAATTTATAATAGGTTTGTTTGTGGATTGGCTAGGATTTTTGTACAATAAGTATCAAGAAATATATCAAGTTGCTTTTGCGCTATATAATTACAGAATATAATGAATTTGCCATATGATACATGTGTATCCTTTCCATCATAACAGCGGCAAAGGATTAACAGGTGCATTTGCTTATACAGGGTGTAACGGAAAGGTGTTGTCATATTTTAAGAACTTTTTTGCCCAGGATATGAACAACTTAGAAAATTCTCAAAAAAAATTTGGTCTTTCCATACAAAGTTATCATAACTTGATCAATATTTGTATGGGAGGTAAAAAAACAGGTTTTCTTGAAGAAAGTTGTTCATATCGATGGGCAGATGCTGTTCTTAAAATATGACCACACCTTTTCGTTACACCCTGTAAAACACAAGTCTGTCAAAGATGTGAATGGTACAGCAGTACCAGATATTGGTGTAGTACAGTACTTTAAGTTATTTCTGTTAGACTCAGAGTACTGAGTTAATAGTAGCTATATAATATATATACTCTCAGATATGAAGACACTACAACGAGAGAGCCACAAACAAACTTTTAATAATCTACAAATTAAACCTCACCCAACACGACACTCATAGACCAACATACAAAACCTACTTGGACCTCTGCCCGGCCCCCGAGCAAAAAGGGCGTGAAGTCGCCATTTTAAAATAAGCATACGCAATGCGTATTTTATTGGACTTGCTCGCATTCTATTCCCACAGTTAGCTATAAAATAAAAGTACTAAATGATAGTAGCGACAGAGGCGACATCTATTGTAAGAATGCACTCAACTCACACCCCCCCACACCCCCTTTTCTCCTATCAATCAGTACTGTAGCGCAAATGTGAAAAATCGAAAAAAACCGTCGCGAAATCCGCCTGTAGACTGGTTTAGAGTGAGATGAAACATGTGTTTGCATGAGGACAGAATGGGACGGAGAGAGGATAGTCTAAATTATTGTATTATACATAATAATATTCGGGTGGTTTAATGTATACGGTTGGTTGTTAGAAGCGAAATTGATAGACTGATTTAAATATGTCTATGCGTTTGTGGTGACGGGGTGGGCACAGCAATACGTTTGTGTTAGCACTGGTAGTGGAAGCCATATTATCCTATTGTTCTCCTTTAATAAAGGCGGTTTACACACGACGCTGCTCACCGCTGTGTAGGGCGGAGGCGGCGAAGCGGATTTTGTGGCGGTGCGCCGTACAGAAACGCGGTGAGCGCGCCTCTCCGCGCGGATGAGTTTCGGTTAAATGCAACACACCCTTATTCCACAGTGATACTATAATGCGGTATCTCGTATGTCATGAGCCGCATACCACACTATGTACCGTGCAGACGGGCAGAGGCGACGCGAGCACCGCTCGTCCGTACGTACGGTCACTGGTGTACGTGTGTTAAGCATCCGCGGATTACACACAAGCCATTGCGACGTATGATGACCGCCGGCACCGCGGCCGGCGTGGTGTTGGCGTTGTGTGAGAATCGCCTTAGAGGTACTTTGACTAATTTAATATGAGTATTGAGACCCAAACAAAAGTAGTCTAAGCTGTGGCGGACTTGGGTGAGCCGTCCATACATTTTTGCCTACTATCCTTCAGTAATATCATTTTTTTTAATTATTTTGAAATCTAGCCTTTACTGTCCCACTGCTGGGTCAAGGCCTTCCTCCATTATTTCCACTGTTGTTGTTATATTGGTAAAGATTTGTTTTAATGTGGGTTGCACTCTAAACCTTTCTTGAGTTTCCTTTAATCTCTCTTAGCAAGCAAGTGCCTCGAACAGAAGTGGCTGTTCTTCAATAATGCAAAGAATTTGGTATGAATTCAAGATTTTCTCAAACCTTAAAATACAGATTTAAACTCTTGACTTTTAAAAGAAGCTTTCGCTAGGCAGCCTTTGCCCAACTATCTTGGGGTCGGTTCCCAGTCTGACTGCCTATCTGACATCCACAACCCGGTTACTGGGTAATACGATACCCCTTGGTAAGACTGGTTGTCAGACTTTCGGGCTTCTGACGATCCGTAACGACTGTCAAAGATCCACTATTGACAGCCGGGACTAACGGCTTAACGTGCTTGCCAAGGCATGGAGGAGTCTCGGTATGTAAAGATGTTCATCCATCCATGAACCAACCCCGGCAAGCGTAGCCTAAACCGATGGATCGACCCGACGGCTGTTATTAATTTAGCCACGAGCTCCTCCTCAATTGACTTAAATTAAATTTACTGTTTCAAATTACCACATTTATTTATAACACGAAACCAGAAACTATTTTTTTGTAGTTCGGGCAATCATTGAGGGCGTGTCAGACTCTTTCTGACTAAGACCCACCCGTGTTTCTTCAGTTGTCTATGCCAGGGCAAGGTGACTATTTTAGGCGACACTGGTAGGGAAACCTTAAACATAAAAGCAAACAATGAGTGGTTTTTAAATTCTAATAGAAAATCGTTTTCATCAACACTTACAAAAAATATTCACCATCTGATATCCTTCCATATACTGCAATACTATAATCGTATTGTCTCCATTTTCTTAGAGGACGCTTCGAGCGAGCCCACTACACACCCCTGCAACTGTCTACACGCCAAGCCCAAACCCAACCTTACCACCTTCTAACAAGAGTCGAAAATTGGTCGTCAGATTTTGCCTCATAAGTCTTTTGGTGTCATCCCGTCGATTGCCGAGACCCGACGGCGCGGTGGCTCGAAGGAAACCTCACCACTTAATTTAGGGTTAAAATATACTTCACCCGATTCTAGATGGCGGGAGAGGGGGGCTCAAGGTCACATGGGCTTGTCACGACCTGCTGTTGGACTGGTGAGACTAGCTGGTGATTAGTGGAACTGGTGTTGTGCGTCTAATTTGATGCAGAAGTTAATTATGGCTGCGTATGACCCAGTTATGAAAATGGATGTCTTTTGGGTGGTGCTTATATTTTCTGTTTGTTGCGATAATCACCACACTTGGCAGACTGATTGTTGATTTTGAAAATATATCTCAAATATATTTTACTAATGTTGTTATGTTACTCGTATTTATGTACATTTTCTAGGTATATTGAGCTGTATTTGGAGACAGATTTTCAGATCTTTATGGGGCCCAAGCTAACGCTGTCGACGTGGCAAAATTTTGGTCGAAAGAGATTTCATTTTGGGTCATCGGTGCAACGACTAAGAAGAAGAAGAAGCTGCATTTGGTTACATTGAAAGCTACGACCCCAAAGTTGTTGGGAAGACGGCTACTCAGATGATATACTTAGACGTGTTATTTCGGCTAAGCATTATCAGACAGACGCCACGGATGGGTTATGTCACGATAAGGAGTGTCCTACTATGACATACGAGTAATAACAATCTCAGTGCGATACCTAATTTTTCATGCATTGTAATTATGACAATATGACACGTTTCTCCCATTTCTGCTATGATTCGTCACGAGCGGCGTGTGATAGAGCTGTCTTTTACTGTCAATCTTAAGACTATCTGACCTAAGGAGTCTACTGCTGAACATAGACCTCCCCCAAGTGTCGCCAAAACGACTAGTCCTGTGTATCTCGCATTCATTAGATTTTTGCAACCTTCACCAGGTCAACGGACCACCTACCATATCATTCGGCAATTACTTAAAACGAGTTGGTTTTGTAATAAATGTTAGCTTGATCAATGTATTTATTTTGAGGCTACAAAAAAATATTCATCATCATCATTATCATCATCATCATCAGCCTATTAATATCCCCACTGCTGGGGCACAGGCCTCCTCTCTGTGAGAGGGTGTGGGCCATAATCCACCACGCGAGCCCAATGCGGGTTATAGATGTCACATGTCTTCGAATGTTTGGTTCTAGAACGTACCGGTTTCCTCACTATGTTTTCTTTCACCGTTTTGAGATCATACAACAAAAAAACAATGACAAAAAACAACAAATAACAAAAAAAATCTTGACTCTATTCATTTCATTATTCATGATTTAATATCCTGAATTAGCCTATTAGCTTTTAGCCCTATTTTTCTTTTTTAACAACAAACCTTTAATAACAATAACAAATAATTTAAACACTTATTACCAACCCATAAGCCTAAACTTTTAACTGAAGCTGAAACATATGCAGACGGGCATAAAAAATGATAATGTAAACATATGAATATAAAATGAACGAGCGACGCCCCGGGATAACTCACTGCTCTCCGTGTGTCCGGACTCCGAACAAGTACAAACGTGTACAGGGACACTGCAGAACTAATGCTTTTAAACAGTACGAGTATTTCATTATAAACTTTTTTTCACCTTGAAACGACGGTCATATGCATGGTCGGGTTAATATTTATTGAATACGTTTTAATTTGATTTAATTTATTGTCATTTTTATTTTATGACATTTCTGTTTTTAGTTTATTTTTGACATTTATTTATTTTTTCATTTAATTTATTGACATTAATTTATAATTTAATTAATTGACTTTTTTATCTCATATCCCATTATACTATATCATTTAATTATATGTTAGCGTTCTGGGCACTTTTTCCATTGACAGCGATGTGGATGAATTTTTTGATGCCCAGTGAGTTGTTTTTTCATACGCATTTGTACATGTTAGGTATTATTGTTAGTTTGTATATATATCTTTTAAGTTATTTCTATAAATAAAATCATATTATATGTGCTTTTATAGCCTGAAATAAATGAATTTAATACCAATTTATTAAAATATATTTTCGTGATGTAATGAAAGACTTCAACTTTTTTTTTTAAACGTGTCCCTGTCCTTTGCATTTGTTTTTCTCGCTATTAGTTCATTCACTTTCTTCTTGCTGGTTTCTTGTTTTTTCTTATTGTCTAGTGGTCCGATGATGGAACGGGCTTGACCGAACCAACTATGCATTTTTTTAAGTGATGGTTTTTTTGGTTGGCGAATTCTCCGAATTTACGAGAGGTACTTACAGCCACCTGATTTTGAGATTCACTGAGGATAAAAAGAGTGAAAAACCTAGTGGTATGTGGCATGATTCGATTTTTTTCTGTGCTCGTTATAACCTACATTCTTGGGAACTGTAAAATCAGCTCTGGCAAAATTCCTTCGCAAATCAATTTAAGAACCTATGTTCACATACATAGAATAATTTAGTTTAGGGCTTTTTTTAGCGTGGGAAAACATCACATGCCTTTTCGTGCTCTGGATAGAGTGGGAGGGCGTGTCAGACTCTTACTGACTAAAACCTGGCAGTATTATTTCAGTTGACTTTTGCGTTTCAGGGTGTGGGGGGTGACTCTTTCACATACTGCTGCGACCCTGGTGCGTTTAGTGCTTGAGCCACATTTATTGCCGCTGAGTGTATTATCATAACGCTAGATAAACTATGAGTACCTTACTGAACTTGAGAAAGAACTCATTAGGTGGTAAACCATAATTATATGAAGAACGAATATCGGGAAATCGGGCTGTCTACTATTCTTATGCAACGGTGATACAGGTCTTTAAAGCTGGTGTCAGTTTCCTGGTTATATGTCATATAATATCACTAAATATTACAAAGCAAAGTCCCCGCCGCGTCTTTTCGCGATAAACTCAAAAACTACTGCACGAATTTTTATGCGGTTTTCACCAATAAATAGAGTGATTCATGGGGTAAGGTTCAGGTGTATAATTTATACCCGTGTGGAGCCGGGGTGGGTCGCTAGTATGTCATACAACAAACTAGCTTCTGGCAGCGGTTTCGCCCTCGTGGAATTAGTACTTCCCTCATTATAAATTTTCAACCCCTTTTTCACCCCCTTAAGGGTTGAATTTCGAAAAACCCTTTCTTAGTGGATACCTACTCTTCACAAAGAACACACCGTCAAAATTTCATATCTCTTGGACCAGCGGTTTAGGCTGTGCGTTGATATCTCGGTCAAGCAGTCAGTCGGCTTTGAATTTTATGTATATACATAAGATATTGTTTACTAACTGACTCGATGAACTTTCGTACCGCCTCAGAATCAATAAACAAAAAAGCTGTTTCATACAAAATGTATGAGAGACTGATTTTTTTTCATAATTTTTTTTTCGTGAATTTTTTCGTTGTGAAAATAGTTATTCAGCTATTGAGGGTAGGGACAAATCCGACAAATCAAAGATCATAAAAATTGGTCCCGCCTTTCTTGAGTTATAAATGTAAATCTTTTTTGTGTATAAACTAAAACCAAACCCGGCTTTGCTTTATATTCAGATTTAGATTAATTTGAAATATGATTTTGATGATATGAGTCGGATATAAAACGGTTCGGTGAATTTTATTAGTTCTACCACCCCAAAACTCTGTTAGAGTGGTGGCCACTTCCGTGTTCTGTGAATTATTCCAAATTATTATTTAATATTATTCTAATATTAAAAATATTTAAAAGCCAGCAGGTTTTGGGATTAATCGCTTAAAACACTTTTCTGCATGCAAATACCTTTGTTCCAGAGCTATAAAAAGTTAACAACATGCACGCATAAATTGCTGACTCAGCCACTGGTCATCCCGAAACATACGACTTTCTGTGGACCGCACGCAATCAACATTATCGGTTACCCACCAACTACTGTTAAAATCAGGATGACGATAATCTAAAAGTTGATAACAGCATCATAGTCATCTCAGTCGAAAGATGTCGACTGCTGGACATAGATCTCCGACAAGTGCCGCCACAATCCTGTGAATCTCGCATCCACCAGCTACTCGTGACCCTCACCAGGTCATCGGTCTTTTCGGCCCCATCGACCATCTGTTCTTCGAGCAACCCTGTCCACTGTCACAGTTTGGCGAAGCTATCAGCATGCAATGTTAATCATAATTATGTTAAACAAATGGGCTTGCTTATGAAGTCCTTTTGCTTCGTACACGTCCACAAGATACTTTTTTAATCACTTTGAAATCTAAATCGAATCCAATGACCATTAAAATAATTTATTCATTTACTAGCGACCTTCACTCGAATCATTCTGTCTGTTTGTGAAAATGGTATGAAAATCCGTTCAGTAGTTTTTGAGTTTATCGCGAACAGACACACAGACAGACGCGGCGGTGGACTACAATATGTAGTGATTCTTGTAGCAGGGTTACGATACTATAAGTTAGAACCGAAACCTTTTCACCGTAGCACGTGTAATTTATAAACATGCAAAAGATTCGCTGTAGAAATGTGTAGTGAAAATCAATTCACAAACATACGAGTACCTACTACTCTGAGCACTATCACAAGTTATCATCACTAAATAAATCAGAGTAAACTTCTAGGTAATAAATACAAAGTATAAAAAAAAAAACAGTGGCACTCTCGGGGTGCCGACAGAAGTGAAAACTTGAACAAAAATGCACAACGCGCCTCGCGAACCGCTACGAGTGCTTCGACGCGATCGCGTAGCGATCGATTCGAGATTTAAAATCAAAAATATCTCGAAAACGGTAAGTCCAATCGCAATTTGGGCTCCCTTTAAAAAAGCCCGTAGAAAAATCCATAAGATCTAAATTCATAAAAAAAAACAATCCAACGCGCCTCGAGATCCGCTACGAGTAGCGTCGTAGCACTCTCGTAACGAATCGCGTAGCGCTCGGACTGTCGGTGACGGTGACGGTGTCGCTCGACTTCAATTGTTTTTTTCCCCCAACAAAAAATGCCCAACGCGCCTACAGAAGTTTTTACTTTAAAATTTTTTTTGAAAACATCCTTTTAGCTGGGATAATAAATTAAAAAGTTAATAATAAATTCTAGTAAGTATGAGGCACTACCTGTTACAGGTTTTTTTTTTTTTTTTGGGGTGTGGGAAATCATCTTATGACTTCTTCCGCTCTATGGTGGAGCGGAAGGGCGTGTCAGACTCTTACTGATTAAAACCCACCCCGTTCCTCCCTGCCCTACATGCCCAGGGGCGAGGTAACTCTTTCGAATTTATCCTCAACCCCCGGGCAGGCATTGGCCGTGGCAGGCCCCGTCCTTTGCTGACAACTCTTTGAGGCGCGCGTGGAACACTACGCGCCGTCGACTCTCGGGCTTGGTGTTGATCGGGCAGCGAGTTACCCACTACTCGCCGTCCGCAGGCCCGGGTACCTGTTACAGGTTAGGTACTTACTATACTTCTGTGCCTCAAGCTTTTAAAAATATAGGTAAGTAGCTTACCTACACGCCAAATACTTAGTAGAATTTACTTTTAACTTTTTAGTTCATTGTCCCAGATAAAAGCATGTTTTAAAAAATATTTTTTATTTTAATTTTTTCTACTTTTTAGTAAGTTTATTTCAGAGTAGGCGTGATGTTTTAAAATATTTAATTATGATGTGACGTAAAGTAGTCCTCAAGACGAATCAATCGAGTCCAAACTCGGTGGGGTTATGTTGTTTTATCAGAGATACCGTGGCCACCTACCAGCTTCATCATCAGACCCTGGATATCGTCTAGGCGTGAAGTGCTCCTCAAGTCGAATCAATCGAACCCAAATCTTGTTTAGTTCAGAAGTTTCTGTGGCCATCTTCGGTTTCTATCATCAGACCAGCTCCATGGTACCATATTATTGTGTTGACATAAATTTGGTGTACACCAGTACACCAAATTTGGGTCCAATCGGACATCGAGAAGTTGGTCTAATTTAGCTTGCAAGATTTGATTACAGACCGACAGACAACGGCGGGACAGGTGAAACTAAATGAATGCTTGTAATGTAAAAAGTAGTCGATATATTCACTGTAATCTAAATCAAATCAAATATATTTAAGAAACTCAATTAACAATTATTATTACTCTATTCTGAGTGTAATCCACCTGCTATCACCCCTAAATCTACCAACACAATACGTAGAAACAGTTATTTCTATTCAAAAGAAACACAATGAGACTCCATTTAAAAATTTAAAGAACTTTTCTTACTTGAGATTCATGGAATACATACAATATGACCAGAGCATCAACTATACAATCCCATGATAATATCCCCATGTAGTTTGTTTTATTTATGGTACTAAAATAGTTGACAGACTTATATATGGGCGCTTTAGAAATTATTACGCGCACATTAAATTCGTAGCTGTTAGCTGGGGACTACAGTACTACAGAATCGGTCGCAGCGAGTTGTACAACCTCTCCGACATACAGCCTTATGTGTATGGCATTAAACTCTTGAATTGTTAGTAGGCGTTTGCTGTCAGAATTAGTTTTACGGGTTTGGTATGTGATAATTACAATATTCAACTCTGAAATTAACAGCATTTTATTTAGTTAGTCTGGTAAAGGGAAATCTGTGATATGCTGTGGATATGTAGTGTCGTATGGAGAGAGGGCATTGCCCTGAAGTTGTGATAAAATTATATGAAGGCTGGTATTTTTATTACTTAAGCTAGTCTCTTTAATCCTGCTGAGGAGGTCTTGGCGAGGTGTTTATTGCATCACCTTTTTAGCTTAATAGTACCAAAAGCTGGTTGTTTTGCAGACCGTCTTTTGAAATGTTTGAGGTTTAAAAAATATGGATTTATATCCTTTGAATCTTGAATTTATCGTCTGATTTACCAGTCCAGTCAAAATCGTTTCTCTGGGACTAGTCGAGCTTCAATGGCTCAGTGGCGTTTTTCTGCTGGTCGCCACTGTTAATTCTGGCTCTTAGGTGATTCAGTGGTTGGGATTCATACCGCGGCTATGAATCCCAACCATTGGCTTGTCCTTAAAAAGTCTGTTTTATCTACCGTTAAGATGCTGTTAATTTTCTGATCAGTTCATTTTTTCGCTTTCTTTTCTTTATATTTTGAAGATCGAGCATTTCTGGGCACTTGTTAACTGTAGCCTGGCTGCCTTGTAAAATGTACTGGAAAGTGGTAGCCTTAAGGTCACGTTAATGCTCGTCTATAAAAGCCCAGTGCGAATAAAATTAACTTCGAACTTAAGTCATAGTACATTCAGTTCCTAGCATTCTTTGTTTAAGATAAAATCATCAACATCATCCACAAAGCCTTTTGTTTCATAAACCAGTAAACTATCGTCTTATCTATGATAACTTGCAGTAAATCCTTTTCCTAAGTCATTTTTTATGAGCAGAACATGATATGTGGCTGAAACATCTCAATGCATTTCTCGCCCAGTTTTCTGTGGAGCGAAAGTCAAAAGTATATCTTTATATATTCCATAAGTGTGTGATTTAGGAGCCTAACTCTATTTTCCGGGATGAGGGGAAACATTTTGACTTCATTAGCATATGTTGGGTAATGTGGTATCTTACTCCAATAATCTTATGATATAAACGACTCAGATGAAGATACGAAGGGTAAATCTGATGAAACTGAATAAGGTATTGAAGAATCAAAGTTAAATATGCGCATTTCAGATATATGGTAATGTATTTCATCAAAATTCAACATTAAATATAAAAGAAAATTTGTGCTTTTTTACGCAAACCCGAAAGCAAATAAAACGGCGTTGGTTAAATTTATGATATCTAAGATCTTACTGTCTTAGGACATAGAGAACATAGTTTTTTTCGCTGTCTCGTCTGAACTAGTCATAATTTAACATGAAAACGTGCCGTCGACGAAATGGAACATCTATATTCATGCTCTATAGCCTTCTAAAATACGAGCCCGACTTGGACCGTCACGAGCGTCACGAAACATGAAAATACACAAAATGATCTGATTAAGTTCTTTTCAGCGGATTTTTTTTTATGACTAAATTGCATTCGAGGAGCGTCGAGTCAAGCTAGTAGCCAATGAGGGCTGATGCGATTACTGCCTGACTCATAGCCAAAAAAGAACACGATGCGGCATTCCAATTGCAACTGTGTGTAGTATTTTCTCCCGATTATCAGGGAGCGTTTGAAGGATGCAACTGGGGGAGGGCGGGCGGAGGCGGGGGAGCGCGCGCCGCCCAGTCGAGCCGTGGTCGCCGCGCACACCGCACGTAAATGGCGCGCTAGAAACAACCAAATGAGTACTCCGCGAGACCAAACGCGAACCCCGTTCATCACAAGACGACCGGCCAGATACTGTTGACTGTGATCATTTTGTAGTTTAAATTAATTAATCACCTAGTATAAGAGTGTTTCGGACTGTACCGGTTTGTGGCTAATGTGAGTTCAGATCTTGAGGCGTGTGGCTGCGGATCACGTGCCCTACATTTGGGTGTCGTCGCCGGAACGCTCAAATGCTGCATTTTTACGTTTATTTACAATCAGGCAATGCTTCAGTAGTAATAGTCGTGTAGCCTAGCTTGATACGTAGTTAAGTAGTCCTTGTGTTATTACTGTCATTAAAGTGTATCGTCTCGTAAAATGTTGATGTCATCTGTATCGAACGCATGCGATCTCGCAAAGCATTTGCAATTTTGACTATGTAGTGTTCATGTATCAGCTTGATGCAATTCATTGTGATCAATAAAACAATTAAACACTCTTATTCATGTTTTTAGTATCACCCCTGTCCGTTTACCGAAGACCAGCCAGTCTTTTGCACTGAGTGTCTTTGCGTATATTTATGTGGCGTAGCCGGTAGCGTTGTAGTTTGAGCCCTATGACTAGTATTTAGAGTCTAGATTTGATTGTGGGGCTCTGAATAGAAACATTAAACCCGAATGTCTGTAAATTCACCATCTTATTTCTTCATTTTTAGTTAGCTCCTCCGCAATGCTTCGCTAGTGGCTATATACGTTTCACTATATGTAGTTTTGAAGTGTGTAGTTTGTGTATTTCAAGATTGGAGTGACGTTGTATCGAGTCGGTGAGCGATGCACGTGGTTACCTGAAGGTAAATAATTGCTCCCACGTGGCTGGGAGCTCAATTAACCTCCCCGTGGGGTCGGCACGCACACTTTCACTGATGGAAAACCTGTACAACTAACTGTTGTTATAAATACAACCATTTACTGACGTCACCCTTCATTCGGCGTCACTAATTACTGATTTTCGGGTTGATTAGCTTTTCTGTTAACAGTTTTGGCGTTGGATTCGGTTCATTTGAATTCGAATGCGGTTTTTGACTCTTCTGGATTCGGTTAGCGGATATAATCAAATTAAAACTATTTGAGATTTTCTTTGAAAAATGTTACCTAATATTTTCTAAAACAGAAACATACAAAACACATTCAAAATGGAGAAAACACGTGACTTAGACCCAATAAAATTTTTAGCAGATCCATGACCATCACTGTTATAGATACATAGATGAATTAATATTCTATTCGGATCATTTGGTAGAACACATTAGATATGTGGTGTGTGTGCGTCTGTGCGTGAGGGTGTTTGTGTCTGGCGGGGTGGATGGGTGCGCAGGGGAGGGGGAGGTGGGGGTGTGTGCCCCCGGCGGCGCGGAGGGGGGGTTGCGGGCCGGCACATGGGCGATCGATGCGGGGCGCCTTGCCCGCGTATCATTTGCGTGCCACAGCTATGCTCCCCTCTCTCCCCTGATTCCTTCGATGACCTACAGAGTCCAGGACTCCGTCAGATCATTTGTGTTATATCGCACGTGATTCTCACATGGGTTTTATTGAGAGGTTATTTTCTTATGTCATGTTCATTACCAATTATGTTTTATTTATTTAATTGTAATTGGGGGGTTGATTGCGTTCTTGTTTCTAGTCGATGTTGGGGTCGTTTGGGATTATTTTCTTTTTATTTTTTAGACGCTCCTTACGACCTATATGACTATGATTAAATATTTCTTTTACTTATGAAATCTTGCTGGTAATGAGATCCAAAGACATCTTAAGTTCGTGTTGAGTTCTTATCTTTTGAAAATGATTATTTTTGCAACAATTGACTATTATAATACATAAATTAGGTAACATCAGACTTAATAGTGAACTTTTTTTGCTAATAACTCATAGTTCAACCTTATTATTATAATGCATGTCATGCATATCTTAAAAGCGAGGGGGAAAATTCGGGATAACTCGGTTGATCGGATGCAGGATCTTCGTGAAAGGTTGCACGGAGACAGAATCTAAATGATATTTCGTATCTTTTTAGATGTTTTCCGAATTAAATGTTGCCAGACATATGGTGAATGTTCTGAGAAAATTAGTTTATTTGTAACTGATTAAAATATCTGAAGATTTCCAACTAAAATAATTTCTATCTAACTTTATTATGCGGTCAAAGTAAAAATGTTTTCTGTTACTATTACTTGAAACAGCTGACTTCCTCGTTGGTCTAGTGGTGGCAAACGCTAGTAAAGAGCATGAGGTCCTGCAGTCCATTCCCAGCTCACATCATCAGATCATCAGCTCGAAGTCTGAATTTTTTGCTGATTGGTAGCAATAAGCTTGCCACCTATTCCGTAGGAATTAAACATACTGGCAAAATGTTGGTGCTACTATAATTGGACCCCAGAGCCAAACTTTAAAACGTTCCTTCGAGGGATACAAAACATCATTGATGACGTACCCTTCAGAGCTATCCACAACTATATGACGAGGGATCCCAACATAAACATTTATTAAAAGATTTACGTTGTTACTGGACCAAAGCTTTAATGAAATGCAATTAATACTCTTGTTACTTAGTGCTGATAAAGAAGACTAGATCTGTGACTGGATCGTGGCGTGATGTCAGGGTCGTTTTTGACCCACACAATTTGCCTTTAATATCTCCTGTAACGAAAGCTTGTATTACGAAAAGATTTCGTCACATAAATGATTAGTAGATCGGCTTGCTTGAAGATAAGGTGCTTTATATTCCGGTTTCTTCATATTTCTATCTTACTCGATAATTCATGTCCCGATTTAGATTAACGCCTGACTGAATATCAGAAGCAAAAAAGTGTATACAATTGATTAGTAGGGTTGCATAATTTTTATTCAGATTCAAAACGCTGTTGATTCTAGAATTGAAGTTTTTTTTTGTAAATAAATTATTCCTGGACCCCAACCCTAATCCCCCACTAACCTAACCCCAATGGTTAGGTTCAGGCATGATTTATTTACTTTTATTTTATAGTTCTGCAATTTTGATACATATTTTGAAATATCAATAAGTATTCATAAAGACAATTTTTTTATCATAAAATCTTGTGACTATGATAAGATTTTACTAGAAATGCTATAAAAATATCAAATCTACGTACAAAAAAAGGTATAATAATACATATTTAGATACGTGGCTGATCGTTAGTTTCTTCATTCCAAATAAGTTTTTAATAAGAAAATTACACACATACGTACATTCATTATCTCATGACTTTTTTCCATGGGGGCGGGCAGAAAAAACAAAATATGGTTCGTTCCTTGCGTATACTTATATAAAGAAGAATAATAAAAATGGCGGTTTGAAATATTTCCTTTAGAAGAACCTGTGAAATCACCATTTTCATTTCTCAGATAAAAGTAATCGGACGTACGAGTATGAATAAACAGCCCTTATAGTTACTACGTAAACCATAGGTCATACGATTCAGTTAGAACTATGACAAATATATGTATTTGTCCCCGTACTCACCGTAAGATTGTAATATATCTTGTTATTATGATCAGATCATTTCAAATACAATAAATCTCATTTAAATTCGATAACTTACAATGTTCGGAGTCTTTATGAAATTAAAACGTTTACAATTTTACTTGATTTTTCATAAACTAACGCTGTTTTCAATTATACGGTGACATATACATTTCTATCATCATCATCATCATCAGCCTATAGCAGTTCACTGCTGGATAAACCTCTCCGTCACACGTCATTCAGCTCGGTTCTCGGCAACTCTCATCCAGCTGCTACCAGCCACCCTGCGAAGATCATCGCTCTACTTAGCCTGAGGGCGTCTTACGTTACGTTTACTTATTCGCGGTCTCCATTTCTATACCAAACTGAAACTAATATTTTGACAAAAACTAATTACCTTTTTATCGTCCCAAATCTCCAACATTCGCGCAAATCCCAAAATTCACTGTTACATTTCCTTCCATCCATATCACAGGACGATCTCATTTACCTAATTTAAAGGGTCAGTCTCCATTGATGGGGTATTAATGGGCTCGTCAACAACCCCTATTTCCTTCCCGGTATTATTCCCGGGATCCGTCGGTTCAACCAAGTTATTTTGTTGAAAATTTTCACGGTAGAATCTCTCTTCCGTTATGTTATGGGTTTTGGTAAGCGGTGCCGCAGAAAAATGGTTGTGATTCTGTAGGTTGAATGGGGTTCTATGTTTAGTTGTTGGAGTTTGAGATGAAGGTTGCTAATTCAAGTCCTGGGAGATCTTTTAATTTGCTCTAATTGCTTCTAATTGCTAAATCTCTTGGTTGTACTGTGTTATTGTTTATAATAAAGAATAATCTATTAATATATTACTAGGTTACTTCTAGACAAGCGTATTCCATCGTCGACCACATTTTCACTTACCATCACGTCAAGTCTAACGCGATCCTATCAAAGTAAAAACAATATGCAATTAATTTATAGCTGAAAACTTCAATGTAACATACATTGAAGTTTCCTGAAACCATGAATGTTCTACAAAAACAAATGTCTAATAAATTATGTTCATTACAAATCTAAGGACAATATTATATTCGTTCTATAAATATTGCTCTATAGAGAATTATTACACGTGTCAATTGTAACACACTCATTGTGCGTAAGGATTACTAAGGAGTAAAGTCTGTTTTTCCTTTTTTTTGTGTGGTGGGAAATCATCCAATGGCATCTCCCGCTCTGGGTGCAGCGGGAGGGCGTGTCAGAATCTTACTGACACCCCTGTTAAAACCCACCCCTGTTCCTTCCCTGCCCTGAGTGCCCAGGGGCGCGGTAACTCTGTTTTGAATTTATCCATATAATTGAGTGTGCAAGTGGCGGATTATTTAATTTTATGATTATATTTTACACGACATATCTTTATTTTTCTGTTTTACATACGTTACATACACATATGTTAAGATAGTTGCATATAATTATATAGATTCAAGTTCTTCAAACTTAACCAACAGATGTGTTGCTGGAGAGTATGTTGGCCACTTGTTCTTCACAGCTAAAACACTAGGAAGTGGTGACGGGCGGGCGTTTTTGGGGGACTGTCTTTATGTAGAACTTTGATGTTCAAAAAGTGCTGGCTCTCAGCCTAGTTTGAATAAATGACTTTTGATTTTGATCCACAACCCCTGGCCAAAGTCTCTGTTTCCTGATAGCTACAACCTGGGAGTCTTAAGTCGAGAGTGAATAGGTAACTTCTAGGTAAGCGTGCTCCATCTTCGACCACATCATCGCTTACCACCAGGTGAGATAGTGGTCAAGCGCTAGCCATTCTATGATAAAAAAAAAATCAAATAGTCAAATAAAATTAACGTACCCAAATTTTTTATACTTGCCAGACGTTTGTTGTTTAGACTTACCAAAGATGGTGTCTTCTTTTGTAACTTGTATGTGAGTGAAATAAATGACAATAGGCTAGTTTACTAAAAAAATGTAATTAGTCCGTCAGTTAGATACCAAAAGGATATTGAACATGTATTTTTTATTTTATCACGTAAACTAAACATGAGGACGATGCAGTGCGTTGAAATTTCGCGTCACGTCCCACCTCGATACACTTTGTACCGTTTAGTGACGTAACAAGCCCCCACTCCTGAACTTTGATGCGTTTTATCTTTGTCATGTTTTATTGGTTTAGTAAAGCAAAAAATACTTTTACAAAAAATTTTGATAATCTGATATACGGAATAGATAGATTTATTATTTCAATACCCAGGAAACAACCCTATTGTAGATAAAAATTCAATGCATCTTAATCCAATAACTATTTTCTGTCTCACCTAGTTCATGCTGGCCGCCATGTTTTACTGTCCAGACGACATAAAACAAATGAAGTGAAACAAAATACATCATACCGACACAATATTACATGACGATATGTCAGCAGAACAGACAGTCGTTATTCACGATCGATTAGTTTTAGACTTTGTTTATCGGTATGATATTAAAATTAAAATAAAAAATATTTTATGACAAATACACTTTGTAATGGGAAGCGTTTTACAAAATATTATAACAATATTTTGATTGTCTGATAACTATGCTTCAAGCTTTTACATAATCTTTCTGCACTAAGATGTGCTAGCTTCCTTTGAGTTTGGTTAACAAAAAAAAATAGAACAACAACCATCATCAGACCAATATACGTACGGCGATGTACATGGTGGAAGTCCCACCCATAAGCACCAAACGTTTTGGGCACACATTTATGGTGCGTACATCTAAGGAGTGGAATTCCCTGACGGAGACTAAGTTCCCTGATAGCTACATTCTTTAACGCTGGTTACGAGTATATTTCTGACCCTAGTTAAAAAGGGGCGTGCCTTTTTCCATCAACACTAGTCAAAAAAAAAATTTGTTGACTTTCATTGTGCGTACAGCTAAGGAGTGGAATTCCCTGACGGAGTCTAAGTTCCCTGATATCTACAACCTACGGGTCTTTAAGTCAAGAGTGATTAGGTTACTCGTAGGCAAGCGTGCTCCAACGTTGACCACATCATCTCTTACCATCAGGTGAGATAGTGGTCAAACGAGACCCTATAAATAGTAACAAAGAAGTAAAGAGCTTGTGTGGCAATGCAAAGTTAGTGAAGGATATAGAAAACTGGTTAATAAAAAAAAAGAGTGGCACTCCGGGAGTGCTGACAGAAGTGAAAACTTGAACAAAAATGCGCAACGCGCCTAAAGAAGTTTACACTTCAATCCGCTACGAGTACTACGACGCTACGCGTCTATGCGTTGCACTTGTAGCGGATCGCGTAGCGGCATCGGCATCGGTGTCGGTGTAGGTGTCGTTGTCGGCATTGGTGCCGGTACCCGCTACGAGTGCTACGACACGTAGCGTCGTAGCACTCGTAGCGGGTCGATGTCGCTCGAGTTCAATAGCTTTTTCCCATCTCAAATGCCCAACGCGCCTAAAGAAGTTTTCACTTCAATAAACTGTTAATAAGAGAACCTCGTGAAAGCCGAGAAAGCAATGCAAATCAAGTATCATGACTGGGTTCACGAGGTTGTCGACAAGTGGGATGTGGACTCAGCGATCATTGTACCGATAGTTGTGTCAGCCAAAGGCTTAATAGCCACGAGCCTTGACCAGCACCTCAGGAAGCTCTCGTTAGGCGGCTGGGATCAAGGGCTTGATTCAGAAAGTTGTACTTCTGGACACGGCTCGCATTGTCAGGCGGTTCGTCTCTCTGGAACCCTGACCGTTGGTAGCCTGAGCCCTGTTCCCGATACCGGTGGGATTTATTTTATATTTTAAAATGTGTTTTTTTTTAAATTTTATTTTTAAAGATATATTTAAATATGTACTAAAAAATAACAGTTAATACCTATAACCTATGATGGCCTGTGTATTAAGACACGTCTCTGTTAGTTAAGAGGCTGTCACCCTGGTACTCTGTTCTCATTCAAATCTATTTATTTACTAAGCTCACCAACAGATGTTAACATCATATCCATAAGTAATTATGTTTTGAAAAGTAATTGTGTAGAGGTCAGATAGGCAGTCGCTCCGTGGAAAATACTATATCCAGCTACTGGAAGTCGATATATGTACTTATAGTCAGGAAAAGGCAAGTATTTTCAACCAACTTCAAAAAAGGAGGAGGTTCTCAATTCAACTGTATTTTTAGGGTTCCGTACCCGAAGGGTCACAAACGGGACCCTATTACTATGCCTCTGCTGTCCATTGGTCTGTCAGTGGGCAATATTCTTTATATTCTTTACGGATCATGAGTCATCATGAGATACATCCCAAAAAAAAAAGTTTCTAGAAATGTTTTTTTTTTGGCTTGCACATAAAAATGAATTTGACGTTAACACCTTGGCAGTGCTACCAGTCTTCTGGGCATGTTCCGGCGTGCCCAGAAGACAAGAGATACTTCGAAGCCTAAGGGTATTTTATTTATGTGTATACGAACGTGGTTATGTTAGATATTTATATCATCTGTGTACATATTTTTAGTTATTGTCTAGATATAGACTGTTATAAATCAATATAATTATTTATCAAAAAAGCAAAATATTCAATCTTGCCACCATGTCAAACAGATAGTCTGTGCCAATTCTTATTGATAATATTATGAATATCTCAAGAATTTGTGGTCCGAAGAGAGCGCTCAACTGAGTCCGACCTTATTATATCGTCTAGACACGAAATATACAGATCGATAGGCTCAGGCTTCCTTATAGTTAGACTAAATTATAATTTTTCTAGGTTGAAGTATTAGGTAGATATTTGTCTCTGAAAAGTTGAGGCTTAAAATGAGTGGATATGTGTGTTCTTTCCTGTTTTTTATTACCTGAAGTAGTTGAATTTATGTGAATAAATGAGATGTCTAGGTTGAGGTATTTTTTGAGCGCAGCTTTCCATTACAGCCTCCCCAGTGATGTGCCCTTACAGGCGTTGCACAGAGGGGATTCTGGAGTGTTTATTTAAGAGGTCACGGAATCTCTTCCATGTGCTGTATGTGCATGTCCGTTCTGTGTTGGTGATTACCGGATGGTTTTAGTGAAGTAAAATCCTACACTCCCAGGTTTTTTCCCCGAAAGTCTAGGTACCTTTTGAAGGTGAAAACCCTCTTCAAAGTTTTGTTCGTATTAATTTATCCGCAATCCCAGGCAGGCATCGGCCCTAACAAGCCCCGTCAGGTACTGCTGACATCTCTTTGAGGCGCGCGTGGAACACTATGTGCCATCGAATCTCGGGCCTGGTCCTTAGCTACCCATTACTGGCCGTCCGCAAGCCCGCGCCTACGGTGGCCGAAGATCGGCTTGCGAACGCCGACGCCCAGGGCCGGCCTGAACCTTGCCGGCTTCCACCGATTGCCTCCACGAGGACACGGCGGTGCTCCGCTTTGTATTCACCCTTGCGATCCTGTTCACCCCGTTTGACGGTAGTATCTACAATTTTCAAAAACGAAAAGCACTCCTTCCCCTTATCGTCAAGCAAGCTTTAACTCTACCTACCCCATTTCTCATATGACGTAACACCTCTGCATACCAAACCCTGGTCTCATTAGAAAACTTGCGAACTCGTCGCTTGCCCGTGGATCCCCAAGTTTGCAACTTTACGAAGTTTATGTAAAGTTTTTTTCAATGTCAACAAACTGTAACTGTTCTGTAAGGGAATAAATTTGTTTTCAGGTAGATAGGTGATAGTTTCAGTAATGATGGCGAAAATGTATAACTATCGTTTCGAATTTAGGGAGTGTGATGAATTATTTTGCTCATCAGAGTGAGTGAGGTCAATTACATAAGTCTCTCTGATCGAGATCTATTCTAGGTATACCTGCTAAAATAAATTCATAACACTCTTGTTTTGATTGATATTTTTTCTGTTACATAACCATGTGGCATATCAAAATAAAGAGCTTAAGCAGGCAATTTCAAAAATATAAGTCACTTACTACAAAAATTAAAAAATAATTAAAAAAAGCAAAAATTAACTATAAAATTCCAAACTTATTTTCCTAGTAATTTGATGCTGTTGGTGGCATTAAATCTGCAACGGAACTAATACAATTACCACCAAGTTTGAATTTTTTCTCTTTTTATTTAATCACGAAGTGAATTATCCTCTTACTGATAAGACAGGACAAGAAGTAACCTATAACAACATAACATAACGCCTATATATAAAGAGTGCCGTACACGGACGTTGATACACCTCTGTGTATGGCACCTTTTCAGAGATAGCACACTTACATTAACAAAATGAACCTTACCCACCAGGACATAGTGATCGTAACCTTGAAACCCACCGTACTATCTCAAGTTCGAATCCTGGGCGTGGACCGGTACTGTAGACATCAGCTCGTTATTTATGACCCGATAACACTCAGATGTAGCAGAAAAACATCGGAGTAAGGAGCATGATTAATACAAAGGTGTTACGGTTGTGTGTAATAGTGGTTTTGTTATAATAGGAACTTTTATTTATTTATTAAGGTAAACCAACAGTTTCTGCGTACAGCATATCTGTATAGGTAACAATGGGCCCTAGTCTTACACATTCACCAATTACAGGTAAACCAGCATTAATAGAAAAAAATAAACGTGAAAACACAAGAAACAAATGCCCAACGCGCCTAAGGAAGTTTCACTTCAATCCGATACTCGTAGCGGTGTCGGTGGCGCGCGAGTTCAATAGTTTTTTCCCATCTCAAAAATGCCCAACGCGCCTAAAGAAGTTTTCACTACAAAAACCAGCTAAGTGCGTGTCGGACTTCGCATATTTAGGGTTCCGTACCAAATGTATCATCATCGTGTTAGACTCTTACTGACTTAAATCCACCCCTGTTCTTTCAGTTGCTTGTGCCAGGGCCGCGGACTGGAGAGATCTCACGGCGCCCTCACCTTCCGCCTGACGCAGGTCCACACCGGACACGGTTGTTTCGGGAGGTTCCTGTTTCGGATCAAGCGGGAGGTGACGCCCGGGTGTTTCCATTGCACGGATCGCCCCGAGGACACGGTGGAGCATACGGTGGAGGTCTGCCCCGCTTGGGCGGAGCCACGCCGTGTCCTCGTGGATGCGATAGGCGGCAGCGACCTCTCGCGCCCTGCCCTGGTTCAGGCCATGGTACGGAGCGAGAGGGAATGGGAAGCCGTCTCCTCCTTCTGCGAAGCAGTAATGCTCGCGAAGGCGGAGGCGGGACGCGTGAGAGAGCACCAACAACGGAGTCGCCCTCACGCCCTCAGCAGCAGCCGCCTCAGGAGACGCCTGGGACTTCCGGCGCCGCGAGACGATCTCCGGCCACCGTAGATCCGGGCCTGCGGACGGTGAGTAATGGGTAGCTCGCCGTCCGATCAGCAACAGGCCCGAGAGTCGACGGTGCGTAGTGTTCCACGCGCGCCTCAAAGAGTTGTCAGCAAGAGACGGGGCCAGTCATGGCCGATGCCTGCCCGGGGGTTGAGGATAAATTCGAAACAGAGTTACCTCGCCCCTGGGTACTCAAAGGCAGGAAGGAATAGGGGTGGGTTTTAGTCAGTAAGAGTCTGACACGCCCTCCCGCTCCACCCAGAGCGGGAGAAGTCATAGGATGATTACCCACCCCACAAAAAAAAAAAAAAAAGGGCCGCGGAAACTATCTTACGAATTTATCCGCGACTCAGACAGGCATTGGTCCTGGCGGACTGCGTCAGTTTTGCTGACATCTTTTGTTTGGCGCGCGTGAAACACTACGCGCCATCGACTCGGGCCTGGTCCTGATCGGACGCCGAGCTACCCGTTACTCGCCGTCCACAAGCCCGCGCCTATGGTGGCCGGGGCGGTGGAAAGCGCACTCCCTTAAGACGAGACCTGGGCATGAACGTTTGTAAAGATAGCCGGCATTTATGCCAATAGCAAAATCCATCGAGAAAACTCTTTGAAAAAAATATCATTATTTTGTTGACTGAGGTCGTGGCTAATATACCTAATAACAGCCGCACAGATCAATCTCCAAGGTTAAGCAACGCTTGCCGAGGTCGGTCTGTGGATGGGTGACCATCTTAATATACCGAGGTGGACATACCGTGTCTTGGAAAGCATGTTAACCCTTTGCTCCTGCTAGTGATTTTTAAATATTTAACGCGTCAAGCCCCTCATTAGCAGACACAATTAAAAACCTATTGTTATGGCGACGCGATGGGACTGACGCGTTAACAGTCGTTTCGCATAGTCAGAATCCAGAAAATCTGACACCTCACACCAGTTTTGCCAAGGGGTATCATGCTATCCAATAACTAGGCTGTGGAATAACGCATAGCAATAATAAACTAGCAATTTTCCACACAATGAATTTCACTATAAGTCTGTTTAAACCCTTCATAGAAAATTTATCAGCTCTTCACTGTTAAAACTCAACCATAAAAAATCCAAAACGTCAGTATTCACTTTGAAAGACAAATATTGAGTTCAATACCATAAGTTTGCTTATCATACTCGTACAAAACAAAATCTCATCATCTTATTTATCTTTCTTTCTTTTCTTTTCAAAACCATTTCAATCCATCATTCGATTAAGTTGCACAAAATAATCCTACTTTATTCTTGTCTAAACTATCTCAATCCGGCTTATCAAAGAAAAAAGTCACTGCAATCAACGGTATGCCCAATTTTCTCCAATTTCAGCAAAAAGCTAAAGAAAAAGAAACAAAATAAGATTACTTCTGAGAAACAGCGAACCAAGGTGACCGCTTTGACATTGGTACAGACCATCAAACCATTGGAACTTAATATATTTATTTGAATGTTCTGCGTTTCTTTCGCGACAAAAATTGACTATTTAGATAGAGATACTTGATTTATATAAACTTCATGCATAAATGTACAATGGCGGACTTAACGCTAGGTATTCTCTACCAGTCAATCAAGGGTGGTGAAGACATTTTATGACAGGTGCATCGTTAAACTGATGGAAATTTAGGAAAAAAAACAGTGGCACTCTGAGAGTGCCGACAGAAGTGAAATCTTGAAAAAAAAATGCCTAACGCGCCTCTCGATCTGCTACGAGTGCTATGACACTCGAAGCGAATCGTGTAGCGATCGATTTGAGATATAAAAACATAAATATCTCCTAAACTGTCATAAATGGAATAACGTGGGTACCTTCAATTCTTGTAAAATATTGTATTATTAAAATTTTTGCTAAGTCGAGGGTAGGTTGCTGTTTGACACATTGATGTATACTGTGCTATGCTACTCAGCGCAATAAATGATTATGATACTAAAATCTCGTGTTTTAATGCACATAATAGAAACGGTAAGTCTAATGGCAAAAATAACCAAAAATTGGGCTCCCTTTATAAATAAATAAAAAATGCCCAACGTGCCTAAAGAAGTATTCACTTCAAAAACTAATTTATTACTATCAACGGTATTCCCAATTTTCTCCGACTTCAACAAAACTACTCTACTGATTACTTTATACAAAGACTAATTTCTCTAGTGGAAACTACCTCTTTCTTACTAATTTACCTACTACTAAGCTCTCCCATACCTTTCGATGTCAATGTTTAATTCCTAGCTATTGCTATTAGGGTTCCGAAAGTCCGAAAGAAAAAACAGAACCCTTATAGGATCATTGACAGCCTGTCTGTCTGTCTATCTGTCCGTCCGTCTGTTACAGCCAATTTGCTCCGAATCTACTCGACCGATAGATTTGAAATTTGGTACACTTATGAATATTTGTGACCCAAACACGAAAGTGTACCCTAAATAAATTGATTTGGAACATGGGGGTCACTTTTGGGGTGAAAATCAGAAAATTTAAAAAAAACGACGTGCGACATGTCAAATCACATTGAGAGGGTTTCGAATGTATTTTTTTCATAATATATAGTTTCATAGTTATTCAAGAAAATATATGAAGAATGACCCCCTTATACCCGAAACCACTTGGCCTAAAGTTTTGAATACTGAAAGTAGTTCTTTACATATAAATTACAGGAAAACCTATAAAGAGGAGCTAGTTTAAAAAAACCTGAAATAAAATATATTTAGTTCGGAATCTGTTGCGTACGAGTCCGACTCGCTCTTGGCAGGTTTTGTTTTTGAAAACCTTAACTTCTCTTCGTGTCGCTGGTACTACAATGATTTTTTTGCCATCGTCGCTAAATTCTCTAAGCACAAATAACCGTACCACCTGTCGATACCCCTCGTGTTACCCATTAACTGCAGGGGTAGAGGTCTCACAGGCAGTTGTTCCTTGAAGAACGCTAATATTCAGCGGTATTTGGTTTGACTGGAATTTACCTCCGTTACGCCTTAAGAGGATTGTGAAGCTGTAAATTTTCATGTAAAAAGCAATAACGTGTTCTCCCAGTAAACATACTTAGTTAAATTTTCTTTGGAAATGTTGTAGATGTAATGAAAAACTAGGTCCGTATGTTTTCATTTTAAAGAAATATTGCGTATGATACGAGTATAAGTTCATCATCTGCCTAGCCTTTTCCCAATTATCTTGGGGTCGGCTTTTGTATATATAAGTTATGTCGTAAGTTATGTTGCGTATGATATAAGTTATTATCATATTTTATTTTTAATTAAGCTAATCTGAATTACTAAAAAAACTGGCAAAGTGCTGTTGGACTTCGCAAATTTAGGGTCCCGTACAAAATATTGGTATTTGTTAATAAAGTATACGTAATAATAAACATTATCATCAGCTCATAGGTCAACGGGAAGGCAAAAAATTCTTAAGAACAAAATTTTGTGACAGACGACGGACAGACGGACAAGTGAGTGACAGCAATAGGGCTCCCTTTGGATCCTTCGGGTATGGAATTCTGAAAGAAAAACGTACAGCCTTAGATTAAGGTATACTGAAACTAATGAGTCCAAAATTGTCTCATTTCGTAAAGGTTTAGAGGGATGAAAACGTCATCGCCTGAAACTAGAAACGAATACGATATATAGTTAAAATAAATATGTACATGTGTATGTGCATATATGTGTGTGTTATGGTATAATTACCGGAAAACATAAAAAAAGAAACTTAACAGAGTATATTTTAAATTCGAAGACATCTGTGATATTTACCAACCCGCACTGAGCCCGCGTCTTGATGAAGGCCCATTCCCTCTCACAGAGAGGAGGCCTGTGTCCCAGCAGTGGGAATGTTAAAAGGCTAATTATGCTTATCATGCTGGAAAAGGCTGAACAGAATATGACAATATCCTGGCTGCCGGTAAAATTACACGCAACTAAGAATTTCCTTCTACTATTACGAAAGCTTATATATAAAATCAGACACACCCCCGTAGTCCCGCTCCAAGGTGACCGCTCTGACATTGCTTGCCCCATCAGATAATTGACAAACAGTCCCAAAGGGGACAATTTTATTTTTTTGTTCTTTAATTTTTTTTATATTTTGCTTCACATCATTTTGATAGATGGAAAGTAATTGAATTTCTGATATGATGGTTCTCGTCACGCCAATTTTTTTGCTAGGTTGAGGAAAAGCTGATTCGCGTTCGATTTTATTTGTATACAGATATAATCAATTTTGGAGTCAAATCGAGTTCAGTTTTAGCATCCACTGTGTAGACTATTCTCACAAGTATTGTCAGTATTTATTTTATCATTTATTTATTGATTTTTACTTTAATGTAAAACAGTGCCTTCTGCGAAGCAGTAATGCTCGTGAAGGCGGAGGCGGGACGCGTGAGGAAAGTTCAACGGAGTGGCCCTCACGGCCCCGGCCGCTACCACCGTAGGAGAGGTACTGAGCGTACTGGGCGTAGGACGTCGCTGGCCGAGACGATCTCCGGCCACCGTAGATCCAGGCCTGCGGATGGCGAGCAGTGGGTAGCTCGCCGTTCGATCAGCACCAGGCCCGTGAGTCGACGGCGCGTAGTGTTCCAAGCGCGCCTCAAGGAGATGTTGTCAGCCACCACTGACGGGGCCCATCGTGGCCGGTGCCTGCATGCCTAGGGGTAGTGGATAAATTTTGAAAATGAGTTACCGCACCCTTGGGCACTCAGGCAGGGAAGGAACAGGGGTGGGTTTTAGTCAGTAAGAGTCTGACACGCCCTCCCGCTCCACCCAGAGCGGGAGAAGTCATTGAATGATTTCCCACACCCCAAAAAAAAAAATAAAAAAAATTAAAATAGTGATCTTAAAATTAAATTAATATTCTTCTTTTAGAGAAAAACTTGACGCAAGTTTTACTTAAAAACTCCTCCAAAGCCAAGTGATTGATTGAAACCAGTTCGAAGTAATACTTGAGTTTGGACTGAGATTTTATAATACGTGCCATAGATTATAAATCTTTGCTCTTCTTGATTCTCCAATACAATAATAATTCCTATAATAAAATTTTTGTCTCTCTGCACGTCTTCGTCTAAGCTGTAAGTGCAGAGAATAACTGTAATAAAATAAATAAATAAATATGAGGACTTAAAAAATTGTGAATAGCAAAATACTAACCTCCAGACAGCTATTAAACCATCACATTAAATAAACTTTTAAATTATAGTCCTTATCAATGAGGTAGTTAGGTTGTTATTCTTTAAAATAATCATTGTTTAAAACGATGAAATAAAACCAAACTTTTTTCATCAAAAATATTGCACTAAACTTCATTTCTAAACCAATCTTCCACAAACACACCCCATCAAACCCGCTCTCATGCCCGTAAAACCCTTAAAACCATGTTTACTCATCTGTTACGATCCCCCGCATAACTTCCACAATACAGCCGGCACTATTCGGTACTAGCAGACTGGCGGCACTAGCGGTACCGATAGTGACGACTGATGTATATACGTTTGTCCGAAGACCATTAAATTCGTAATAATGCCATGCAATTGCACGCTGAGTCGTTGTGATTCCACGACGGGTAGGGCTGCCACTATACAGAAGAATATATGTTTGAATTTTTGTTAGTTTGCGTAATGTAATTATATAACGCTACTTACTTCTGCCAGCGGCTTCGCCCGTGTGGTATTATTACTTCCCTCATTATAAATTATAGCTTATGTGTTATTCCAGACTAGAATCTATCTCTGTGCCTTTTTAATTTAAATTTAATTTTGCCAATTTTAATAAATTATCTTATCTTATCTGTGCCAAATTTCATGTACAGACGTTCTGGCGTGATTGAGTAACAAACTTCCATCCAAACTTTCGTATTTATTACATTAGTAGGTATTTGAAAATCTCCTCGTCGAAGTATGAAAGGGAGACGTCTTAGTTTAATTTTTTTAACCTGTGAAGCCCCACGGCAAAATCCGGGTTGTCAAATTAAACCCCGAGGACAACCCGGGTTGACAGCCGATTTTTTTTTTTTTTTCTCTTTAATTTTTTTTTTTTTGTCCGACTCACCAGTGAGTTGCGGGGCTTCACAGGGGTGACATTTTTTCTTTTCACAATGACTGCTATTAAAAGGCGTAGTTAAGGAAAAAAGAAAGATTCAGTTTAGTAAAACAAAAAATTCACTCGAGAAGATTTACAATCTTACCTATTCTTAACCGACTTCGAAAAAGGAGGAGGTTCTATGTTCGACTGTATGTTTTTTTAATGTATGTCCACCGATTTCTCTGTCAGTTGTGGACCAATTTTCAACATTATTTTTTTATCCAAAAGAATATACCCCCGAGGTGGTCCCAGATAAATTTTATTGAAATTGCTTCAGCGCTTTTTTAAAAACTGAACAAAAACGAAAAAATATGTATACATGGATAACGTTTTGGTTTGCTTCAATTACGAGTATGTTTAAATTCCACGTTCCATGTTATTGGGGTTGTGAGTTCTGGGGTATACAAGTAAAAAGTGAAAAATAAAAAACTTTTTTTTTACAAAAATAGCAACCGACTTCCAAAAAAGCAGAAACACTAAAAATTTAAAAAATAACTTTAATTTCGGAAGTCGGTGTCAAATAACGAAGAAACAAAACTAGAAACACCGACTTCTGAAATTAAAGTTATTTTTAAAATTTTTGTGTATTTTCTTTTGGAATCCAAGTTGTTGTTATGTACTCTAGCTAGCAAGAAAAGGGTGGCAAGGAAATGACAGGCACAAGACAACATTGTAATCTGACGTAATATATACACGTCAGACAAACAATAATAACCATTGCATCGCCGATTTCCGTGTCCTAACTTCTACGCCGAGATCCCCCCTTCGAAAGTCTTCAAGTGACGTCATCTGACATTCACAATCCTATGATATACACAGGTGGTTGCTCTTGGTCCACGTGACATATTTCATATAGTCTTACCTACTTGGCACATGATATGTTACGAAATTATTATTACATTGGTTTCATTTGTTATATAGACTTGATACGAGTAATTAGCATCGCGCAATGTTGAGACCTAAAATGCGATTGTTGGCATTCTTATCTCATCATCATCATCATTTCAGCTGAAAGACGTCCACTGCTGGACAGGCCTCCCTCAAGTATCGCCACAACGACCATTCCTGTGCATCTTACATTCAACGGATTTGCGTAACCTTCATCAGGTCATCGGTCCTCCATTCTAATCTCAGTCTCAATCTTTCAAAACTCTTCTCCTCATCTGCCTAGCCTGTTCCCAACTATGTTGGGTTTGGCTACCAGTCTAGGCCAGATAAAGCTGAATACCAATATTCTCAAGGATAGATTGCCTTCTCAGTTAGCTACGAGTATACCGAAACTTTATATAGATTTTTTTTAAGTTTTTCTACATTGATTTCAAAATCAAGATATAGAACGTATTTTTGTGGCATGTTTATTTCATCAGAAAGCCAATACTCGTATTTAAAACATTCATATTTAATAACAACAGCAAAAATCAATATCAAAAATTTGTCAAATTGTAGGGAAATTAGTGATGTTTTTGACATCCTCCTTCCAAATACGAGATTCCCCTCTGGTGTGAGCTAAAACCTAGTTAATTAGCACCCCAAAATCTTATTAAACTATAATAAGACTAAAAAACTGTCCTCAAAAACGAGTTTAAAAAACCAAACCCAGAACTGTCAACCCTATACATTTGTGACTTAATATCTTGGGTGTGGTAGTGTGCGCCCCCACCCCCCCTTGGCAAGCTCTGCAGTATACATATACCAGTTATGTACCGGCTATGTACAGTATACGCATTTTAACACCAGTTTCTGTATATAATATAAGCAGAAGCACTAGTGTTTGACCGATTTGGCTTGTTCGCGTTGGTATAATGCGTTTGAGTGCCTAAAGGATTTATGGGCAGTGTGGCTAAGGATTTATCGCCGGCTTTTGGTGGGAATTGGTTAAAAGAATTTTAATCGGTGGCGTTTGGAAAGAATTGTGGGTTTTTGGTTCGACGAAATCTGTAGCTCAAAAATTTTATACGTAAGTAGTATTTTGGCCGGCTTAGGTACTACCTACTCTTAGTTCAACTTTGAGAGGAACTCGTGGCTAAAGTAATAACAGCCGCACGGGTCGATTCATCAGGTTAAGCTACTCTTGCCGTGGTTGGTCCATGGATGGCTCACCATCTTTACATACCGAAACTCATTAACCGTTGATCCCCGTTGTCAATCGTGGATCTTTGACAGTCGTTACGGGTCGTCAGAAGCCCGAAAGTCTGACATCCAGTTTTACCAAGTGGTATCTAGATTGTAATATATATGTAAAATTTTGTATGCCCATGTGACGGCAGAGCATGGAGAACATTAACAAAACATGGATAACGTCTGGACCCCTACCCATGTTGGCAAAGAAATAAATAATTTGAATTTGAATATCGTTTTACCCAGTAACTGGGTTGTGGAGATCAGATAGGTAGTCGCTCCATGTAAAATACTGGTATTCAGCTGCATCCGTTTAGACTGGAAGCCGACCCCAAGATAGTTGGGAAAAGGCTTGGCAGATTAATTCAACTTTAAATGCAACCATGTACAGTTCACCATCATTAAGAATAAACAGGCAAGAACACCAGAAAACGAATTTACAGGAGCTTATAACGATATTCAGTAAGTGCTATGCTAGCACCCATAAGAATTCAAGATACTCCTTGCTAAAGAAATATTTTTTTAATGTTTTGTAAAAAACACATTACAAATAAGATTAAGTTTAGTAGAGAAAGCTTGAAGCTTAGCATTGACAGTTCAGATAAATTGAAAAGTTATTATTCTTATTGATGCTTTTAGGAAAAACCTTGATACCGTTTTTGGGTTTGTGCCCGAAAACTTTCAATAGGTAAACCTCAGTATTACGTGATATCACCATGTTTTACTGTTTATCAATCTTTGACCTTGCCTATTGTGTATCTATTTTTGTTCCCATAATAATAGCATTGTTCACAAAAAGCTACGTACTATCCATTTCCGTGTAGTGAATTACGCGTAGCACGGCCTACGCCGTAGCACAACTTTGCCTACGCCGTAGCATATTGCTACGCTGAAAGAGAGAATTTTATTTGTGATGTATTTTTAACCGACTTAAAAAAAACTAGCAAAGTGCGTGTCGGCTTTCGCACATTAAGGGTTCCGTATCAAATATTGGTGTTTGTTAGTAAAGTATACGTAATAATAAATATTAATCATTAAATTTCAGGTTCATATACGAGTAGGTCAATGAGAAGTTAAAAAAATTTTCGTAACAAAATTTTGTGATAGATGACGGACGTACAGACAGGCAGACGGACAGACGGGCATGTGAGTGACAACAATAGGGCTCCGTTTGGACCCTTCGGGTACGGAACCCGAAGAAAATATGAACCTGTTTATTACATATACTTTACTAACAAATACCAATATTTGGTACGGAACCCTTAATGTGCGAAATCCGACACGCACTTGGCCTGTTTTTATGTCTGTCCGTTGATACAAGTTAGAAACAGACTATTTGATAGCTGTGAGCACTTACGTCGATAAAGCACATACAACTAAAATTAACTAAATAAAACTTACAACAAACCATAACCTAACTTATACGCGATCTCGCGGAAACTCGGTTCAATAAAGTTGAACTGAGTCCCCGCTACCCCAGAACTGGTAAATTAACCCACTTTTATAAAAACGACATTGCCCCATTTTTTCGATGTTTCGCGTTCCATAAAGATATATTTTTACTATAAAAACAGCAAGTTTTCGGTTTAATATGCAGTTTTCAAGCAAATGTCGTTTTAAGTTATTTTTATTGAGACTTTTTCTGTAAATAGTTGAATAACTGTGTATATTGAGTTTTGATAGAAATTTTATTTTAATTTTACTGTACCTAAGCTGTTTCAACCTGCATTGGGCCCGCGTACAGAGAGGAGGCCTGTGCTCCGCACGTCAAGCAGTGGGCACATTAAAAGGCTGATGATGATGATGATGATGAAGCTGTTTTTTGAACGGTTTTGATACAGACTGTAAAAATAGTGACTGGAAACAGTATTCAGATCTAAAGGTAATACATATTTAATTATTTTCTTGTACTTATCAGGTAAATACACGACAGTGTTGTCGTGTTCGTTATGAGGTTGCTCATTATGGGACCTTTAGTATTTTTAACCGACTTCGAAAAAGAACTAGAAACCACAATAAAATGGAACGTGGAATTTAAACATACTCGTAATTGTAGAAAACAAAAACGTCATTTAGGTATACGTATTTTTCGTTTTTGCTGTTTCTCAAAAAGCGCTGAAGCAATTTCAATAAAATTTATATTCTTTCGGATAAAACAAGAATTTTGAAAATAGGTCCACAACTGACGGAGAAATCGGTGGTGTTTAGCAAAATCATATTGTTTTGTATGTCGTTAATTTGTGGCAAATAAATTCTTTTTCTTTCTTTCTTTCTTCTAGAACCTCCTCCTTTTTCAAAAGTCGGTTAATGAAATACAAACACCGACTTCCGAATTTAAAACGAATTTAAAGTTATTTTTTAACTTTTAGTGTATTTTCTTTTTTGGAAGTCGGTAGTTTTTTTTGTAAAACAGTTTTTTTATCTAAGCAATGTCTGTTTCTTCACTAACTCCTCCTGAACTACGCATCGCAGGATTTTAATGCGGTTTTCACTAATAGTAAGAGCAATAAACGAGGAAGGTCTGTGTGTAGAGTTGAAGTTTGTACCCGTGCGGAGCCGGGCGGGTCGCTAGTTTTGTATAAATCAAACTCGAACTAAAACTCAAAGCATTTATTTAAAATAAACCATTTACAGGCACTTTTAAATTGTCAAGTCGATCAGTCAGAAAGATTAAGTTAATTGCACATTCCAAAGCATAGATCTGTATGGAGAAGAACGTGTAAGAAAGTATATGGACACTCTTTTAAACCATGTTACGTATTACAAATCCTAGTTACATATATCACGTTGCTTCTACTATGTGAGAACAAACAAAATATGAAAAAATATAATATGTGAGAACGAACAAGAAAAAAAAAAATAAAGATTAAAATAAGCCTGTGGCAGTTAAGAGATGACCATGTCTCTCAAACATTTTGAAGAGAACTAAATTTTGAAGAGAATGACCCGACACGCGTCACCATCAGCGAGACATTTGAGTGAGCATGACGAACTCTTAACTGCCATGCTCGTTCATGTAAAAAAAACAGTAACATAATAGGATTACAATGCCCCATGGTACTCACATTTACAAAAATATTGTCCAGTTTAGTTAAAAGAAACCTATATAAAGGTCCTCTGTAAAATATAGTGCAGTTAATTACGCCATACGCAAGCGGAGGTTATTCAGTTGTGTTTTTAACCGACTTTCGAAAAAGGAGGAGGTTCTATGTTCGACTGTATGTATGTGTTTTTTTTTTTATGTATGTCCGCGCATTTCTCCGTCAGTTGTGGACCGATTTTCAAAATTCTTTTTCATCCGAAAGAATATACTCCCGAGGTGGTCCCATATAAATTTTAACGAAATTGCTTTAGTGCTTTTTGAGGAACTGAACAAAAACGAAAAATACGCATATCTTGATGACGTTTTTGTGTTGGATGTTTAAATGCCACGTTCCATGTTATTGGGGGTTTTAGTTCTGGGGTTTAACAACTAAAAAGCGAAAAATAAAAAACTTTTTTACAAAAAAAACAACCGACTTCCAAAAAAAAATACACTATAAATTTAAAAATAACTTTAATTTCGGAAGTCGGTGTCAAATATCGAAGAAATAAAATACAAACACCGACTGCCGAAATTAAAGTTATTTTTAAATTTTTAGTGTATTTTTTTTTGGAAGTCGGTTGTTTTTATTAACACAGAACGGATCATGTTACCCAGTACCTGGGTTTGGACGTAAAGTAAGCAGTCGCTCATCAAACATACAGATATTCAGCTGTTTTCGTTGAGACTGGAATCCAACCCAAATAATATGCTTATTGGAAAAAGCCTAGGCCAATAAAAATAGGGTAGTTTACTAAAAAAATCTAATTAGTCCGTGCACGTTATCTTATTAAAGATATTTCTCAACGACTGGTTGACACTTTGCGTGACCAGAGGGCTGGCTCGTTCTTCGCGCAAAGAATCAGCATTGCCATTCAACGTGGCAATGCTGTAAGTCTTCTGGGCCCGTTTCCGGCTTGCCCAGATGACGGTGATGTGGAGGAATACTTCGACGCCTAAGTATATTCTGTTTTTATATATATTATTATATTGTATATAGTTAGGTTATAAATAATTAGTTATTACACTGTTATTGCACTTTTCCCAATGAAGCGATGTGGACGAATTTTTTTGATGCCCAATGAGCTATACTCCTACCGGATCTTTTATGCCTCTGGTACATATTTTATTTATTAAGTTATTTATTAGTTTAATATAATATGTATTGTAGTTATAGTCTGTTGAAAATAAATTTACCTATCACATGCTATTCCATAATATCTATTTATTGTAAATTAACTCGAATCTGCCTAGCCATTTTCCAACTATTTTGGGGTTGGCTTCCAGTCTAACCGGATGTAGTTGAATACCAGTATTTTACATGGAGCGACTGCCTATCTGACCTCCACAACTGAGTTACTGTGTAAATTAACTATGTACTTAAATAAAATAAACGACCACAATTAGCATTAGTCTGTTAAATAACCAAAAAATATTGTTTTTTTTGCTTTGCCAAATTAATAAAAATGACAGAGATAAAATGCATCTAAGTTCAGGAGTGGGGGCTAGTTACGTAACTTTGGTGTTAAAAAGTGTCGCGCAGCGTGACGTAAAGCGAAATCTCAACGCACTCTATCGCCCTCATTTTTTGTTTACGGGACAAAAGAAAAAAATACGTGTCCTGCATTTTTTGGTTATTTAACTGACGGACTATAGATTTTTATAGTAAACTCTCTTCTATGACTCAGGGCTTTAAAAAAGTTTCCTATAACAGTTGAATCATTAATAAGCACATTCGCTAAGTATACCATGTACATATCCTCGCCTTAAAACTGTATCAAAACCACCCACAATCAGAAAACACCCCCATAAAAAACCTACTTACCTAATCAATTACATAACCCCGCACTTACCGTACATAACACATAATCTGCGCGACATACGACGTGTCCCATGTTCGGACACTCGCGTATTACTCATACAACGCTGAACTTAAAATCTGGGTCAAACTTTCAAGTGTCTGCCACCCATTAGGGTCATATTTTTAATCTGTTCTCACTGTTCATCCATCTTAAATGATGTTGGTATTTTATAAAGTTAATGTTGAGGTTTTGTGTTTAAGATGTTTTGGTGATTAAAATTGTAATTAATTATTTTAAGTCTTTAAGTCAAGAGTGAATAGGTTACTTCTAGGCAAGCGTGCTCCATCTTCGACCACATCATTGCTTACCATCAGGTGAGATAGTGGTCAAACGCGAGCCTATCAAACATAAAAAAAAAAAAAAAAATATTTTAAAGTTCCGAAAGTTCGAATGCAAAACGGAACCCTTATGGATCACTCTTGTGTCTGTCTGTCTGTTTGTCCGTCTGTCACAGTCAATTTGCACCGAATCTACTGAACCGATTAAATTGAAATTTGGTACGCACATAAATTATCTGTAACTCAAACACGGAGGTGGAACATAAATAATTAGATTTGAAATATGGGGATCACTTTTGGGGTGCAAATCGGAAAATTAAAAAAAAAAGGAATTTCAAACTGTACCGGGCTACATATTTAATGAAAAGGCTTAGTAAGGGTCTCAAATATATTTTGTTCAAAATTTTTAAATAATATTTATAGTTTTTAAGTTATTTAAGAAAATAGATGAAAAATGACCAGCTCCTTATCTCCGAAACCACCGGGCATTTTATTTTAATTAGATTTATGGTACCTACAGGTCGAACTTAATTATATCTTTTTTTTTCTAGAATTAAGGACTATGAGTAGTTTCTGTCCATTTCAGGCATTTTTTGGGCATTCCCTTTTAATAGGTATCTTGTAACTGGAAGTAGTGTTTATTTCTTTTATTCACAATGTGCCATGAGTTCCAAACCTAGTCTCTGCAATACTATGATATTATATCGTTAACAGCCCGACTTCGCCCACTATTGGGCATAACCCTCTCTTATCTTATGTAAATCCTCACGTGCCTGTGCTAGTTCAGGTTCGACCCGCGACATGACATGACATGATGTTGGATATGGTGGTCTTATATATATAAAAGTGCAGGTTTCAAATCCCACATAATTACGAACGGTTGATATTTTACTAAGGTAGACATATTAATGCAAGAGGCATTCAATTAATATTAATTTATTAATTATGTAACTTAATAAAATATTGAACACATTTTAGAAAAAAACTAACAAGAGTATCACAAGAGCCAGACCTCTCAATCTACAAGAATTAAAATACAGAAGAAGCATGATAGACAAAAAAAAATTACATTAATGCTGTCTGTCAGTAAAATGTATATGTTTCCTAATTCAGATGGTTAAAAACATCATGAGATAACATCAATTTGCGAATCTTTCATTTTGAGAACTCAAGAATAACTTTACAGTTACGAAACATGACTATATGATTCGTCATCAGCCTTTTTAATGGCTCACTGCTAGGACACAGGCCTCCTCTCTGTAAGAGGGTGTGGGCCGTAACCCACCACGTGGGCCCAATACGGATTGGTGGATGTCACATGTCTTCGAATTTTTTGTTCTAGGACATTCCGGTTTCCTCACGATGTTTTCCTTCACCGTTTTGGGAGCAGTGGTTATGAAATAATTTACACAAAGTAAAGTGCCTGCCTGGGTTTGAACTCACGACCTACAACTTGTAAGTCGCGGCCGTTATCACTGGGCCACCACTGCTCTCGACTATTTGATTATCTGAATAAACGCGTAACAAACATAAAAAACCATACAGTCGAATTGAGGTCCTCCATCTTTTTGAAGTTGGTTAAAATCGTGCTCAATTCCTCAGGCATGATATGACGGCATATTTCTGGTTACATACCAACTAAACTCTTGAAGTTTTCCCTAACGTTTCACTATAAAACTTTTGGTTTTCTCGCGACTTTTCCTCCACCGTTTGGTTGGTCGTAAACTATTGTGCATGTTCGAGACTATAAAAATCATAAACTGTGTTGTTTTTGGTGTTTGTGCTTTTTGACATTAGTGACAATATGATGAGTGTACATCGTAATCATCAAGCTTTTTTTTTCTTTTCGTGGGTTGGGAAATCATCCAATGACATCTCCCGCTCTGGGTGGAGCGGGAGGGTGTGTCAGACTCTTACTGACTAAAACCTACCCCTGTTCCTTCCCTGCCCGAGTGCCCAGGGGAGCGGTAATGATTGTTTAGTACTAGAATAAACATATCTACATGACTCAGTCTGCTTAGTCTTTTTCCCAACTATCTTGGGGTCGGCTTCCAGTCTAATCGGATGCAACTGACTACCAGTATTTTACATAGAGCGACTGCCTATCTGACCTCCACATACGATATCCCTTGGTACGACTGGTTGTGACAATTTCGGGCGTCTGACGACCCGTAACGACTGTCAAAGATCCACGATTGACAGCCGGGACTAACGGCTTAAGGTGCTTTCGGAGGCACGGAGGAGTCTCAGTATGTAAAGATGGTCACCCATCCATGGACCAACCACGGCAAGCGTAGCTTTGTGGAGGTATGCGGAACAGAGTGTAAAGTCCCGCAAACCTCCATTGAAAAGGGAGGATCCTCCGACCAGACGGGTGTTGTGTCTGGTCCGGGCAACTGCCCGATAGTTGATTTCGGACTGTTGTATATGTTCAAATCGCGCGGAGAACTCTGCTTGCGCGAAGTAGGATTTTGTTATTTTAGTTCTTGTGCGGCGTCATAGATGTCGCTACATCACTCCCCTCCGGAGATCGGAGATCGATGGTTCTTGATGAGTCGTCCATACATCTTGTGATGCTTGCCTGGCCAGTGGAAGGTTGGTTCCAGTGAGTCGGAACCGGAAGAGCCGCATAGTTCACGGTGAGTCGGAACTGTCTGCGGTGATGCCCCAGTGAGTCGGGGTGTTGCTGTCCCAGTGAGTCGGGATGATGCCCCAGTGAGTCGGGGTGATGATGTCCCAGTGAGTCGGGATGATGCCCCAGTGAGTCGGGATGATGCCCCAGTGAGTCGGGGTGATGATGTCCCAGAGAGTCGGGATGATGCCCCAGTGAGTCGGGGTTATGATGTCCCAGTGAGTCGGGATGATGCCCAAGTGAGTCGGGGTGGTGATATCCCAGTGAGTCGGGATGATGCCCCAGTGGGTCAGGGTGGTGATATCCCAGTGAGTCGGGATGATGCTGCAGGCTCCAGTGAGTCGGAGTAATGCTGTGGGCTCCAGTGGGTCGGAGCGGTGCTGTGTGACGTAGTGGCTTGACTGCTGGCGTCGACCAGGAGAGGTTCTTCGACCGGTCGAAGGTGCTGTTCGCTGCGCCAAGATCGCTGATGAGGTTGAAGGTGATGAAAGAGGCTGAGGATGCTGACCAGGAATGCGCGTCCGCTGCATGCTGGTGGTCAGGATACCCGTAGAAGCCGTTGGTACACGCTGGCTGTATGACTCGTTGCTCAAGAGCTTGAAGGAAGCGATGATGATGACGTCACGCTGAAGTAGCTGCACGAAGTCTGCGCTGATGTTCATGCTCGAGGGTCACCAGTTTGAAGGTGATGATGTCATGACGAAGGCTGCATTCACGTTCATAGTCGAGGGTCACCAATGTATGCGGCAAGGTATGCGGAACAGAGTGTAAAGTCCCGCAAACCTCCATTGAAAAGGGAGGATCCTCCGACCAGACGGGTGTTGTGTCTGGTCCGGGCAACTGCCCGATGGTTGATTTCGGACTGTTGTATATGTTCAAATCGCGCGGAGAACTCTGCTTGCGCGATGTAGGATTTTGTTATTTTAGTTCTTGTGCGGCGTCATAGATGTCGCTACAGCTTAACCTGATGGATCGACCCGAGGGTCTCTTATTAATTTAGCCACGAGCTTCTCATATAAATGACTGTGATTATTGAAGACACTAATTAAAGACAATAATTTATTAGAGAACATTTTTTGTCGCAAATAAATTATTGCACGACGCAAAAATCCAAATATACCGTAATTTTGGTAAACCTTAAAATATGCTTATGTAGCTTCCGCCAGCGGCTTTGCCCGCGTGGAATTATTACTTCCCCTGTTATATATTTTCAACCGCCTTTTCACCCCCTTTTTTTTGTTGCATTTCAAAAACGCTTTCTTAGTGGATACGTACTCTTCACAAAGAACACAACCTCCAAATTGCATGTCTCTAGGACCAGCGCGCAGATAGGAATACTGTGCATTGTCATTTAGGAAATATTCACAAAATATATCTAATAATACTATTGAAATACACTATCGGCAGCAGCTTCATATTTTACAGTGGATCATGAAACCTACACAAATATTTATTGCGACACAATAAAATATCCATGAAATACTAATAAAATTGTTCACGACTTTAAAAATCTCCAAACAGTAATTCTTTATTCAACATCTAGTTACGACTACACGCAAAGATAAAAGTTAAAACTAGGGTAATGTTTAATACCATATAGCTCATAAAAAGACCCCCTAACTTGTCCAAGAGCCACCAGGTGGCGTCACGACCGGAATCGTCTTTTTATAACCGATTACCCATTTCTACGATCTGCCCCCTTGTGAAACTAAAATTATGTCCCTAAAAAAATGACAACAGTTATAAAAGAGGAATTTTTAGCGACTTTACCATATTATAAATATATTTTTTCCCTACCACGGGGTTTACGACATCAGTTTACGATCCAAGGTTTTACGATTTTTTTATATGTAGCCGGCGGAGTTATGGGTGGGGTAATGATAACGGTTATCAGCGGGTACTGGCAATCGGCAAATTATTATCGATTCATCGGTAGACTGCGGGTGAAGCCGGGGTGAAATGTGATGGTTCTGTGTCATGATTTTATTATTAACAACATACGGTACACGCAATGTGTTGCTGATGGTAGGGGAACATATTTTATGTGTTATTAGGATGTTTTTTCACACGTTGGTCCTCTTGCTAACATTTTTGTTTTGTATTTTGACCTTGTTTTCCTTTTCATGTATGGAAGTCCAACCATTCGGTAGCTACTTATTAGTAATCTGTGCATTCGGTTAGAATGTTGGTCTTAAGAATACTGGGGCGTAAGTCTTTGACTCAAATCTAGAATGATAAAAACAGACACGATATGTCAAATTGATGTCAAAGTCATGTTTACGTCACTATGCTTCGTTTTCAAAGTAAAAGACCTGTCGCCTAAAAGGCACCAACTGGTGGCTTAAATTTTCCTGAAAGGGTTCATTCGAGTGGAAAAATTTGCCTCCAAAAGTACTAAGAATATAAGGCTGCTGTTAATTTAATTTAATTTGATTCAGACATAGTCCATATTTTATTTTAAAAAAAACTTTTTTACAAAAAAAACAACCGACTTTCAAAACAAACAAACGAAAGTCGGTTATTTTTTTTGTAAAAAAGTTTTTTATTTTTTACTTTTTAGTTGTTATACCCCACAACTAAAAACCCCAATAACATGGAACGTGGAATTTAAACATTTGGAGTACACCAAAACGTCATCAAGGTAAACGTATTTTTCGTTTTTGTTCAGTTTCTCAAAAAGCGCTTAAGCAATTGCGATAAAATTTATATGGGACCACCTCGGGAGTATATTCTTTCGGATAAAGAAAGAATTTCGGAAATCGGTCCACAACTGACGGAGAAATCGGCGGACATACATAAAAAAAAAAAACATACATACAGTCGAACATAGAACGTCCTCCTTTTTCGAAAGTCGGTTAAAAATAGACAATAAAGTCATATACAGCATGTAACATAAACCCTGTCCGATCCAATAAAGGCGTATTCCTGGTTTAACATACGTACTAGAAAAAATAGTAAAAAAAATGTAACTCCACACCAAAGTTATAGATTTTTTATTTTTAAAAAATATGCGAAATTTAACACTAAATATGGAAAATTTTCATAAGTTGACAACACTCCACCGGCCGGCAAAATCTTCTCATTTAATCTTACCTAATTAGGCACTCTTTAATAAAGGATCAAAAGGACCGTCTCGCTTAGGCGGCTTCTTTGACACAAAACAGTAGGTGAACTTTGTCGAGCGCTCAGTGTTGCCTTTCATAAGTTTTTCTTTTTTTTAATTAATTATTTTCACTGGGGAAAAATGCTAATCTCGGATCCATTAAATGATTACGAATATGTGTACGCAGTACGATACCAAATAATATCCTTCAGGATCGGACAGGATTTTTGTTACATGCTGTAGAAACACACTAAAAATAACCAACACACAATTGATAAAATAAGACGTATTATAAAGTAAAATTTTACATACAATATCATTAAATTAACATAACATAACAAAAAATTAATACAATGAGACAAACACACTATATATCTTACGGTTTTGCTATGTAAATGTAAATTATCCTGAAAAATACGAGTACGGAAGTGTTCTTTAGATTGCCCATACATAGATATTGAACTACAATATAGAACTTTAACAACAATAACATAAAATCGCTACAATTCTAGCTAAATTGTTAGCCAGGTGGACAATCGTATACGATAGCCCAGTCCCCACCCTTTACAAATATGTGTGGGAGTCAACAGCTGACACAAACTACGTTTCATAATATTTTTATGGCAATAATGACATAACTACACCTAGGGCAATTTACTTTGTTGTTGTGTACTTGTATTGTGTTTTCAAAGGAGGAAGTCTGAAAGTGGCACCGCTGACTGAAAATTGTGTGGATATCGGTTGTCGTGGTATGGGCATGTGATGAGGAGGAATGAAGAGATTGTCGTGAGGAAAGTTTTGTGTATGGATGTGGATGGCTATAAGAGTAGGGGAAGGCCAAAGAAACGATGGATGGACTGTGTGAAAAAGGATATGGGTAAAAAGGGGGTGACTACAGAGCTGACGACTAATACAGAAGTATGGAAGAGAAAGACGTGTTGCGACGACCCCAAATAAATTGGGATAAGGGCAGGAGAACGATGATGATGAAACGTGTTTTCCAAACGCAGTGTTTTTATTAAGAAAAAACTCAAATTCATTTGCAGCCACACGCAAGCTACCGTATCTAGAAACATGAAATGTTGCACAAGATTTTCTTATCTTATGAAACGAAAATGAGCATTGAGTAAGGATTTTTGAAAGTTAATCTGTATATTTTACTATATAAAATTCAAAGTTCTGTCTGAGTGACTGACTAATATATCAACGCACAGACTGAATCGCTGGTCCTAGAGACATGGAATTTGAAAGTTGTGTTCTTTTTGAAGAGTAGGTATCCACTAAGAAAGGGTTTTTTGAAATTCAACCCTTAAAAAAACAAAAAAGGCGTTCAAAAAGGGGTTGAAAGTTTATAAGGAAAGTACTGTACCACGCGGGCACTAGCAGAAGCTAGTCTCTTATAATAGTGGAATAGAGGAAAGATGCCCGATGACAAGCCGTGAGCCTTGTTACTTATGTATTTAAAAGTACTAGTGGTCGCCAATAGGTTGAAATTCGAGCTCATTACATTTTAAGTTCGAAACGTCATTGAGATTCTATAATCAAAGAATTTTATGTTATCTTCGAAATTATATATTTTAGGAACACTTGTTCTAGTATTTTTTGTATAATTTTTACTTATGACATATTAACTTAGAGCTATAGGACATCAAAAGGAACACGTTTTATAGATAAAACGTCACTTTTCAAGCAGTCTGATGCAGCTACTGGCATTTCATCACAAATTTTCAATCATATTTTTGACGCAAAACATATAGTGGGATACAATAATCCAGTACATATTGTATGGATTTGAACACTTTAAAAGAGACTTTACCTCTGATTTTATTACTGTGTTTCTTCTCAGGGTAGTCAGCTAGGAAACACCGGCCTCATCTAGCTTAAACTGACAAAAAACATTGACGTGTAAAAGTGTTCCTTGTAACCTATTTACTGAATAAACATCATTTAATCTAAACTAATATTATAAAGAGGTAAAGTTTGTGAGTTTGTGAGGTAGTAGGGGGTAATCTCTGGATCTACTGAACCGATTTTGAAAGCCACGTTATTTTTGAGTGTTATAGGCTATAAATATTTTTGAAATTCACGAAGACGAAGTCGCGGGTGGAGCGCTAGTATCAAACTATCCATACGCACAAAGCGTTTTGAGGAAACATTCATTGCACGTACAGCTAGAGAGTGGAATTCTCTACCGGAGTCTGTGTTTCCTGTAAGATACAACCTGGGAGTCTTTAAGTCAAGAGTGAATAGGTTACTTCTAGGCAAGCGTGCTCCATCTTCGACCACATCATCGCTTACCATCAGGTCAAACGCGAGCCTATCAAACATAAAAAAAAACTGTCTTCAGCTAAAATTTATCTGACTATCGAAAAGTTGCTCTTAAAAAGATTATTAGTTCCGCATTACGGGTATTAAAGTTAAGTCTACCAAACTAAGCTAAATACGTAAGTTGGTAGGTATGCTATTAGTGTGTCCGCGTCGATAGTGCAACGGTCAGGGTTCGACTTTACGACCTCGGGCTCGCCAGTGCGACGCCAAGCCGCTGAGCTTCTCCTATTTGTAATGACATTTATAACTGCAGCTAAACGGAGGACGCACTTAGGTAATTTTCTAAAATACGCAGAGAAGTTACTATAACCAAAGTATTTTAAAAACGGATCATTTTATAAATATTTTTTTGGTGTTTGTTTAAAATTGTAAATCCTACAAAATGGTCCAAGCGAAAAGGGCTCAGTAGTGGGGTATTGAGTTAAGATGGAGGATTGAGTTAAGGATTCGGTATCTAGAATAGTAAATTAATAATAAGGATTAAAAAAAAAACAAAGTTGGCACATATTTTTTATCAGACATTTAAAGTTGAATCTTGATTTATAAAAAGCTTGATTTAAGAAAAAGCATCAAAAAAGGACTTGAAGCAAAAAACAAAATTCTTGTACTTAGAAACATTATATATTATAAAGTCATTTACTGTATGAACTTGTAGAAATATTTTATAAATTTTTACGTGGTAATATTGCAAAAAGTACCACCGAAACGTAAAGAAGAAGACTGCAAAAAGAAAATAATTGATTGTAATCTAATTTTTCGTATATAAATACCAACGATCTAGTTAATTGACTGAGAAAAAACTTGTAGATAATTCAGAGCATTAATATTCAATTAAAATCGCGAAAATGCAATTTTTCACTAAACTTTATAAAACTGCGTATATCTCGGAAACTAACTGTCGAGAATTTTTTTTAGGTGTGGTAAATCATCCTATAACTTCTCCCACTCTGAGTGGAGCGGGAGGGCGTGTCAGACTCTTACTGATTAAAACCCACCCCTGTTCCTTCCCTGCCCTGAGTGCCCAGGGGCGCGGTAACTCTGTTTCGAATTTATCCACGACCGCTGGGCAGGAATGCCGGAACCGGAAGACCTGGACCCTTTTTGCTTGGACTCCCGCATATTATATCCTGCTAATATTATAAAAGCGAAAGGTTGGAAGGATGGATGTATGTTTGTTAGTCAATCCCACCAGAACGGCTAAACGGATCTAAATGAAATTTGGTACACAGATACATTATAGTCTGGAATAGCACATATGCACATTTATAATGGGGGCAGTACTAATCCTACTCGGGTGAAGCCGCTGGCAGGAGGTCGTAGTAGATAAGCTGCTTTTAGTCAGCCTCACTGATACGTCGAATTAGAGGTAGTAACAACAGAATCTTAAGGGCGTTCGCAGAAAGACCAGAGTCGGCAGTGTGGGATAGATTTATTAAGCTGCATATTTATGAGAGATTTGCAGCTTAATATGAATGATTTTGAGTGATGACATGATTGTAAATTGATTTATTATTATTATTTTTGTGACTAACATAGATTTAAGTTTATTACTACTAACATAATATGGACATAAAATTTATTACTGGTCTGAATTAAATGATTTGAATTTGAATATTATGCGCATAGCCTAAGTGTAACCCTCTCAATTATGACCAATCAGCCATCAAAACAAGAGTGATAGGCATCTTCTAGACTCGCTTATTCTTTAATAGATCTCATTCTATGGTTTACCATGAGGTGAGATTGAAGTCATGAATAAAAAAACCAGCCAAGTGCGTATCAGACTCGTGCATAAAGGGTTCCGTACCATTCTAAAAGGTCATCGAGCAAAAAAAGTAAAAAAAAAAACAACGTTTCTAGTAGGGGAGCCCCCCTTTAATTTTTAATTTATTTTTATTAGTTTTTGTTACAGCAGCAACAGAAATACACATTCTGTGAAAATTTCAACTGTCTACCTATTACGGATCATGAGATACAGCCCGCTGACAGACAAACGGACGGACGGATAGACGGACGTACAGCGGAGACTTAGTAATAGGGTCCCGTTAATTACCCTTCGGGTACGGAACCCTAAAAATATGCAAAACTGTTTTACTTTGCAAAAAAGATCATTCTATATTTACAACCCCTAAATCAATATAACTCTGGTATATCTAATATTTGACTCATATTAAATTCGCGAACTCCAGTGCCTATTTTAAGCACGCCTCTGACGTTACGAGCTACCTACCTGGGGTTAATTGAGGTCAAACTTCGCCTAGTCTGACTTAAATGTCTAAATTAGGTAAACCAGGTACTTAAAGGTGAAATAGTTTCGAAACTTAGGTTGTATTTTGGTTAGTAAATGACGGGTTTTGTGAGTGATGTGATTTCTTTTCTAAAAGGTTGACACGGTTTCAGGAACGAAAGTTTTCGCAAATTACATGTTGCAAAAGCACATTAGCTGCTGTGGTTGCTTAACTGAATTTTCAATAGTCAAACTTATCATAACTTAACTTGCGTTCATTTTTTAGGGTTCCGAGCATCCGAATGTAAAAACGGAACCCTTATTTATAGGATCCGATTTATAGGTCCGTCTGTCACTCAAAATCTAGAAAATTTAAAAAAGTTACATGTAAGTACTTCTGTGACCCAAACACCGACGAGTAAAGTTAATAAATAAATTTTCAAATATGGGGTCACTTTGGAGGACTAACTACAAAATTTAAAAAAAGTTTTCAAACTGTACCGTGTTACATATCAAACGAAAGGGCTTATTCTGAAGGTCTCAAACATATTATTTTCATAACTTTAAAATTATGGTTAGATAGGTTTTAAGGAAATAGATGAAAAATTACCTTTATCTCCAAAGCTACTGAACCTAAAATAGAAATAAAAATACAGAACGTAATTTTGTACTTACAAGAAAACACATAGGAAGTTTATAGTAAAAAAAAAAACTTAAAAAATTTGCCAGTTTTCACCAGGAATCGGTTTAAAAATACAGCATTGAAAAACGTAGGTAATACATGAATAATAATAGTTATATTTAATTGTGTGCACCTTTTTCTATGTCACCTATACGTTATTATTTTTTTTCTAAATAATATTTTTTCAGACTAAAAGAGCTATCCGTCCGCAACCATAGCACTATGTAAAAACATCTAAACTATTCCCTGGGCTTCATCTACCAAATTATATACACAGACCTTCCTCGTTTATCGCTCTTTCTATCATTGAATACCGCATCAAAACCCGTTGCGTGGTTTAGGAGAAGTGAGGAGAATCAGACAAACACCTAAAATTCTTCACATTCCGAGCTTTATCTACCATACTTCTGAAGCTTTTTCTTCCTTATACCTTAACGAAAGCGTATCAAAAGATCAGCATAAGCACTCGTAATTTGAGTCCTACAGTACTAGTTAAGGGCATATGGATACACTATCGGTATATAAACAAGGAACAGGAGGTTTTCAAGCTCTTACTGATTATTCTACAGACCCTCAATTCCTCATGGATCCCATCATCAGAACTGAATTTTGATGAAAATGGGACCAATCTCGATTTACTTGTAGGTCGTGAGTTCAAACCCCGGCAGGTGCTTTACTTTGTGTAAATTATTTTATCACCACTGCTCTTAAAACGGTGAAGGAAAACATCGTGAGGTCACATGTCCTAGAACCAACAATTCGAAGACATGTGACATCCACCAACCCGCATTGGGCCCACGTGGTGGATTACGGCCCACACCCGCGCAGAGAGAGAGGAGGCCTGTGCCCCAGCAGTGGGGACATTAAAAGGCTGATGAAGATGAGACCAATCTGAAAGTACTTATATCTTTCAAATAAAAAAAGAATTTTCCAAATTGGTTTATAAATGACGTAGTTTTGAGGCAACATACATAAAACCGGTCAAGTGCGTGTCGGACTTCGCACAGTTTTTGTCTTATATTGGTATTTGTTAGTAAACTATACGTAATAATAAACATTATCACCAAATTTCAAGTTCATAGGTCAATGAAAATTTAAAGAATTTTTCGGAACAAAATTTTTTGGAGACGACGGATATACAGACAGACGGACAGACGGACACGTGAGTGACAGGTATTGGGCTCCATTCGGATCCTTTGTCTACGGAACATTAAAAAAGGAAGAAAAAAAAACACAACCGAAATTAAGAACCTCCTTCTTTGCCTATTACTGTCACTCACGTGTCCGACTGTCCGTCTGTCTGTCTGTCCGTCTTCTGTCACAAAATTTTGTTCCGAAGAATTTTTTAACTTGCCATTGACCTATGAACTTAAAATTTGGTGATAATGTACGTATATTATACTACCAAATACCATAAATTGATAAATCAGATTTTTTCTTTGATAATTCCCACATTTGTTACTTTTTATTTTATTTATTTATCTAAGTAACAACTATCATTACAAGCCAATGGGCCTAATGCGATAGAGTACAATAATTATAATATCTACTTATTCAATTAACAGTTTCATTAAATAACAATTAAATAAATAATACAAATCAATAACAATCCGATTCAATATGTCAATCAATTAAAAATACAATACAACAATGAATACAATTCATAAAACAATCCAATAAAAAATGTCACTAATTAAAAATACAATTAAATAAATCAAGCAATACCTAAACACGGTCATTCAATTTAAAAATACAACTAAATAAATAATCCAATAGCCAATATTCAATTAAAAATACAATTAAATTCATCTTTTATGCATTAAACTTTATAGCTAATTACGAACAAGGCATTCTTTGTGAATTCGCTCAAAAAACAACAGAATAGGTCCGACTCACTTGCTATGAGGTTGAGAGCGCGGAGCGCACGCGTCACTGGCGCCTCCAGTAACAAATTGGTTCGAGCACTCGGCTCAGCCAGCAGCTGCGGCCGTCGTCGTCGCCACAAGTACCGGTCCGGAACACACAATCCTACCTGCCCCAATATGTCCGCATTGTGTACCTTTCCTCTAAGTACTTTGAATAGGTACGAGATGAGTGCGAGATCCCTCCTGACCCTCAGCTCGTTATATCCAACCATACCCAAAATAAATAAAGTCGGGTACATCAATGGGTAAAATGGGTAAAAACCATACAAGCGCAAGTACAAGTACCTGACAAACTTGTTTTGTACTCTCTCCAGCATGAGCCTATATTTAGATTCATGTGGAGCCCAAATGACTGCGTTACATTCTAATTGACTTCTAACCAAAGCATTATATAACGCAATTATCGCTTTAATGTTAGTAAACTCACGTACCATACGGAGCATGAAACCTAGGTTACGGTGAGCCTTTCTGCAACAACTTACGACGTGATCATGAAACGTTAGCTCGGTGTCGAAGTTCACCCCTAAGTCCTTAACTTTCGTAGCCCTAGCAATTGGCACCCCGTCCAGGTCGTAACTATATAGGATAGGAGATCGCCTGCGAGTGAAAGTGATCGTTACACACTTTGAGACGTTGAACTGCAAGAGGTTCTCCTTGCTCCAGGCCACAAGTCTGTCTATGTCTCTTTGAAGCCTTTCACATTCGTCCAACTTACTTATCTCCAGTGACAGCTTGAGGTCATCAGCAGACAGCAAGAATTTGGCGTTTTCTACTACTTTTGGCAGGTCATTTATCATAAGTATGAACTCCAAAGGCCCAAGGTTACTGCCTTGACTTACCCCCGACCAGTAAAATATGGCTCTGAGTTATGTCCCTCATATTCTACGTATTGCTAAATGTGCGAAGTAGAGTACTTAACCCTAAATGTGTGAAGTAGAGTACTTAACCCTAAATGTGTGAAGTAGAGTACTTAACCCTAAATGTGTGAAGTAGAGTACTTAACCCTAAATGTGTGAAGTAGAGTACTTAACCCTAAATGTGTGAAGTAGAGTACTTAACCCTAAATGTGTGAAGTAGAGTACTTAACCCTAAATGTGTGAAGTAGAGTACTTAACCCTAAATGTGTGAAGTAGAGTACTTAACCCTAAATGTGTGAAGTAGAGTACTTAACCCTAAATGTGTGAAGTAGAGTACTTAACCCTAAATGTGTGAAGTAGAGTACTTAACCCTAAATGTGTGAAGTAGAGTACTTAACCCTAAATGTGTGAAGTAGAGTACTTAACCCTAAATGTGTGAAGTAGAGTACTTAACCCTAAATGTGTGAAGTAGAGTACTTAACCCTAAATGTGTGAAGTAGAGTACTTAACCCTAAATGTGTGAAGTAGAGTACTTAACCCTAAATGTGTGAAGTAGAGTACTTAACCCTAAATGTGTGAAGTCCAACACTCACTTGGCCGGTTTTTTGAAATTGGTTAAAATTCTTCATATTCCGAGCTTTATCTACCATACTTTTGAAGCTACAGCTCTTAAACGAGTTCCTTAAAACCTTAGCGAAAGCGTATCAAAAGACCCAGTATAAACACTCGTAATTTGAGTCCCACAGTACTAGTGAAGGACATTAGGATACATTATCGGTAGGTACATTATCTAAACAGGGAACAGGATGTTTTCAAGCTCTTTCAGACTATCCTACGGACTACAGACTTTTATACTAATCTATGCTACATCTAACGGGGGAGTTCCGACTCTGTGATGCTTCTTTTAGGTGTGTTAATAAATGTAATGATTATGTGTCTAGAACAGACAGTTCTCTATAAATATTTAAATTTCTAATATCTTGTCATTTTATCAATGTCAATTAATCTGCCAATCTGCCTAGCCGTTTCCCAATTATCTTGGGGTCGGCTTCCAGTCTTACCGGATGCAGCTGAATTTCAGTATTTTACATGGAACGACTGCCTATCTGACCTCCACAATCCAGGTACTGGGTAATATGATACCCTTTGGTAAGACTGGTTGTAAGACTTTCGGGCTTCTGACGACCCGTAACGACTACATGGAACGACTGCCTATCTGACCTCCACAATCCAGGTACTGGGTAACATGATACCCCTTGGTAAGACTGGTTGTAAGACTTTCGGGCTTCTGACGACCCGTAACGACTGTCAAAGATCCACGATTGACAGCCGGAACCAACGGCTTAACGTGCTTTCCGAGGCGGACACGGAGGAGTCTCCGTATGTAAAGATGGTCACCCATTCATGGACCAACTCCGGCAAGTGTAGCTTATCCTGATGGACCGATCGTGGTGCGGCTGTTATTGGTTAACGAGTTATATAAATAAGGCTGGAAAACTGCAAGCCGGTTGTAGTAACACATTTAATTATATAAGTTTAAGGTCATCATAATATATTTATAATAATTAGGAAAATTCTAGAAAATGCAGATTTAGAACTCCACAGAGAACTTTTTGATACAAAACTTGTTTTTTTTTTACTGACTTCAAACAGAAAGAGCTTCTCATTTCGTCTGTATGTTGTTTTGAAGTGAAAACTTCTTTAGTCGCGTTGGACAGTTTTCAAATGGGAAAAAACAATTGAACTCGCGCCACCAACACCGCTACGAGAGTGCTACGACGCGTAGTGTCGTTTTGTTTGTATGTTTGTTACGCGATTTCTCCGCCACTTATGAATAGATTTTGATGATTGTTTTTTGTTTGGTAGGTCATCATACTTCAGAAGTGGTCCCATATAGATTTTATTGAAGTTGATTCAGCACTTTTTGAAAAAATCAACATAAACAAAAAATATTTGTACTTAGATGACATTTTGGTTGTCTCATATTATGTTCAAATTCCATGTTATTGGCGTAATCCATTTTTTTTTTTGTATGGTGGCATATAATCCAATGACATACCTCGCTTTATTCGTGTCAGACTCTTACTGACTAAAACCCACCCCTATTCCTTCCCTGCCCTGAGTACCCAGGGGCGAGGTAACTCTGTTTCGAATTTATCCTCAATCCCTGGGGAGGCATCGGTTTTTGCTGACAACTCTTGTTCGTCGCGCGTGGAACACTACGCGCCGTCGACTCTCGGGCCTGGTGCTGATCGGACGGCGAGTTACCCACTACTTGCCGTCCGCAGGCCCGAGTGGCGTTATTCTTTCATACATAACTTTAATATTTAGTTCTAGAGTAGGTAGAACTAAAAAGTGAAAAATAAATTAAATATTAGTCTGATTGATACAAAAGTTAATGCAACATGCAACACTACCATGATCAAAATATTCGTTTGGAACCGCTGTTTTTTTAATATTTCAGCATTTTATCTTGTTAACCGACGAAAAAAAAAGGAGGAGGTAGGAATTGAGAATTCGACCGTATTTTTTATTATGGTTATGTTATTTTTGTAACTATTATTTTATTCATTTAAAAGATTGGCCGTGGAGAGCGTGTTCTCACATGTTCTTCTTCATAGAGATTTACACTTTGAACCGTGCAAATAGCTTCATCTTTTCTGAAGTGAAAACTTCTTTAGGCGCGTTGGGCATTTTTGAGATGGGAAAAAAACTATTGAACTCGCGCGTCACCATCACCGAAAGTCGTAACACTTGTAGCAGATTGTTTTCATTTGAAGTGAAAACCGACACCGACACGGGCGTGGATTTTGTTCAAGTTTTCACTTCTGTCGGTACTCCCGGAGTGCCAGTTTTTTTTTCACTGACCGTCCTTGACAAATCAAAAGTGCCAGCAAATGGTGTAATTGAAATAAATGCTTTGAATTTGAGTTACGGTGAAGGTTATGTTGTACGAAAATGTCTAAACATCCTTTTGATCGCGAAAAAACACAGATCTAAATAATCAAGAATCAGAATAATAATTATGCCCAATAGGAAGTTCAATATCATCACAAGTTTCTACTCACTCGCGTACGTGTACAACATGCTAACAGCCATGTTAAAGGAAGCAGTTTCCCTTTCCTGTACTAAAATAATAAAGCTACTACTATATTATTACTGCTGCTGCTTATTATTAGTTTTGCTGCTGATACTATTATATTATGTTATTATTATGATGTAAAAATTATTATTATGTTGCCGTGCCCAAACCGGGTTTCATGTTGGAACTTACTTACATATTTTCACAACTAAATGTAACACATGAATGCAATAAAGAGATTTGATTTGATTTGATTTTTTTGAAGAGTTCGTTTGTTTGTTTGAATGCGCTCATCTTTGGTTGGTTTTATGTTATAAAAATATAATTTCAAATATTCACATACCAAATTACGACGGAAATTGTTTAGAGTAACATATTATTTTCAAAGAAATAAGACTAGTCGTAAAAACCATTGGAAATCGTAGAACTGCGCCTTAGTATCACTTTACAACTCATAGGAACTGAGCAAAAATAAAAAGTCTTTAGTACTTTATTAACTAAATTTTTAAATAAGATATCTTTTTAAACAATGCACAAACATGCACGCGTTATCTCTTCACGACCCATGGTTGGCTGGTAAAAAGTCCGCCTTTGTAACTTTGTGCATGTCAGCCTTATTATAAAACTTACTAATCATAATGCTTAGTTTCCGGGGCGCCCCGCGGACTCTCCGTCCGCTTACCGGCCCATTGTGCTGCTCGACGAGGTGGGCAAGCTCTTCGAAAGAGTAATTGCAGACCGCCTCGTCGGGCAGCTGGTGCGGGTGGGGCCGGATCAGGCGGAGAGCCAGTATGGCTTCCGCAGGGGGCTCTCTACGGTGGACGCCATCATGCGCGTACGAGCCCTCACCACGGAGGATACAGTGGCCCGGGGTAGGGTTTATGCCTTCTGATGAGGCCCATTGTGAGCGACCACGTTTCTGACTGAACAAACTGATAGCATACGTGTCATCCATCAAATTCAGCTGTCTCTAGGTCAAAATTCAGCTGTCTATAGGACAAAATTCAGCTGTCTATAGGACAAAATCCAGCTGTCTATAGGACAGAATTCAGCTGTCTATAGGACGAAATTCAGCTGTCTATAGGACAAAATTCAGCTGTCTCTAGGTCAAAATACAGCTGTCTATAGGACAAAATCCAGCTGTCTATAGGACAGAATTCAGTTGTCTATAGAATAAAATTCAGCTGTCTATAAGACAAAATTCAGCTGTCTATAGGACAAAGTTCAGCTGTCTATAAGACAAAATTCAGCTGTCTATAGGACAAAATCTCCTTTAAATGATTAGCCAGCATTTTACCACCCACATCTACCTTTCTTCCGGTAGAAAATTTTAAAATAAACTGGTAATCTGTGTTTAAGCTAATCACGGCTATTTTTAACCTGCTTCCAAAAGGAGGAGGTTCTCAATTCGTCTGTATGTTTTTTTTTGTATGTATATTACGCGATTTCTCTGTAGTTCCATATAAATTTTATCGAAATTGATTCAGCTGTTGTAAGTCGGTTGCATTTTTTGTTTAAAAGTTTTTTTTTTAATAAATATTGTGCGTAGTCTAAGTAAATACATATAAAACATTACGAGAAAACGAAGTAAGTAACAGCGCGAGCGGGTGAATACGCGAGGCACAACTAGTAACCAAATAAAATGCTTTTTCTGAAAGCGTGACTGAAGTAATTTCAGGCAGTTTACGATACACGTGGCGACTGTTCAGTGACTACGCATTATTTACGTCCTTGTAGTTGTGATTTGTTTCCTTACTCTATTTCAGTTTGCTGTGTAATTCAGAAGTTTGTAAATCATTATTTTTATGGCTATGGAAGAAAATCGTAAAAACTATTTTACAAAAAATAAAACCAACTTCAAAAAAAGACAAAAAAAGTGCAAAATAACTTTAATTTCGGAAGTCGGTGTTTGTGGTTTTGTTTCTTGGTTTTTTGACACCGATTTCCGAAATTAAAGTGATTTTGTACATTTATTACCTTTTTTTGTAAGTTGGTACTATTTTTTTGTAAGTTGGGACTATTTTTTGTGAAAACGTTTTTTATTTTACACTTTTTAGTTGTGGTTCCCCATCAAATTGTGTTAAAAATTCATAGACAAACGATCACAGTAGTCGTGAGTAATTTGTTGTTAGTTATTAAAGAGTTCCACTGTCTATCGCCGAATACCTTCATCAGATCCTAATGTATAATAGATATACTAAAACCTTACTTAAAAAATGTATTTGAGTTCGGATCATTAGTTTTCAAGAAAATCGCGGACAAACAAGCATACATACATACATACGGTTCGAATACAGAACCTCCTTTTTTGAAGTCGGTTAAAAATGTTTGGCGCGAGAGGTCGCCGCCACCTATCGCATCCACGAGGACACGGCGGTGCGCCGCCCAAGCAGGGCAGACCTCCACCGTATGCTCCACCATGTCCTCTGGCCGATCCGGGCAGTGGTAACACCCGAGGTCATAAACCGTTGAGGTTAACATAAATAACCGAACCAACCACATTAAAATATTTAGTTTTCAGGCCAAATACCTAGAATTCAAGACTTGAAGACTGGACTGACCCCAAAAAACTAAAAAATACATGTTGAATGTAGGAACACATTAGGGCTGACAGTCGGACACCCAAAACACAAGTTTTCCAAATAGCATATCCTGCTATTACCTAAGGCTTATGTGATTATATTACTAAGTCAACGCCATACTTATGATACGAACCACTAACGGAATATCTAAACCCATATTGTAGGAAAGTCAGCTATGAATCTGTCGACGTGTGTGTGTGACGTTTTAATCTGCCAGATTCATAGCTGACTTTCTTATAATACGGTTTTTTATCAAAAACCCAGTCCATTCTTGTATTAAAAATAAATCTCAAATTTCCAAAATCTACAAAAGCCAAGTAAAAAACGTTTATGGGAACAAATTATTAAGAGCGGACACCCAAACACCAGTTCCCATAACCTAACTTCCTGGAAACATAGGACAAACACTCAAAAAAGACATTACTTAGAAACTCACTAACCTTATGATTATTGTTATTGAACAATAATTAGTGGATTCTAAACTCAATATAACTTAATTATTACTAATTATTTACCACCAACATCTTAAAATATTTTAATAAGAACCTGTTACTCAGTGTTTAAACTAATAACTCATTTTTATTTTTTTGAAATAAGGCCCTATCGGGTTTGTATGGTGTTATCTAAATATATCTATTTAGATCACCACCATTCAAACCACGAATTTAATAACTAGGATCGTATTATACCGTCAGCAATCTCGAAATATATATCTAGAGATGTTACTTATGTTTAGAAAAAATTAAAGTCCAGACCTTAAAAACCCCAAAATCCATGTATAACAAAGTCGTTAAAAACACATCACTAGGTTGCCCAAAAATAAGTACTGATAGCCAGCATCACAAAAAATATTAAAAATACCATTTAAGTGCGAGTGTGACTCGTACATAAAGGGTTCCTTACGATTTTATTATTTGTTTTTATAGCATCAACAGAAATACACATTCTGTGAAAACTTCAACTGTCTACCTATTACGGGTCATGAGATACAGCCCGCTGACAGTCAGACAGACAGTGGCGGCTTAGTAATAGGGTCCCGTTAGTTACTTTAGGCTGCAGAGGCAGACGCTTACGAAAACGGAGATGTTTATTGACTTATTAGACCTTAATAAGTCAATAGGTGGAGAGGGGATCTAATAGGTGTAGTACCGACTAATACAATTATTAGTATTGTGCTAAATTCATAAAATGCCGTATTATTGAAAGTGGCAGAGCTGCGATTAGAGTAAAATCTGCTAATTTAAAATCTACGAAAAGTCCTTAAAGTCAAACTAAGACCCTTCATCTCCAAAACTAAAACCAAAATCTTCAAAAAAACCTGTTCCGAGAACACATCATTAGGGCGGACACCCAAACACGCGTCCCATCGCGTCGCACGAGACGCGCCGCCTCGCGCCGCGCGCCTGTGCCGAGACTCGGCGGCGCCGGCCAAGGCTGTCTGTCTGAGGTTAAGGACTGGCCAGTGAGCCAGCAGATTGATTGGGTTTATAGGTCTTCTAGAGAATTTTGGAAGATTTTTTGGTTAAAATTTTGGGATCTTATTCTTTTCATGTCGTGGTACATTGAATAAATATTTAACTAATTTTTGACTAGCCACGAGCTCCTCCTCCAAACAGCTTATACTGTGGTTCTGGAGCTCGTGGCTAAAGTAATAACAGCCGCACGGGTCGATCCATCAGGTTAAGCTACGCTTGCTGGGGTTGGTCCATAAATGGGTAACTATATTTACATACCGAGACTCCTCCGTGCCTCTGAAAGCACATTAAGCCGTTGGTCTCGGGGCTGTCAATCGTGGATCTTTGACAGTCGTTACGGGTCTTCAAAAGTCTTACCAAGGGGTAACGTATTACCCAGTAACTGAGTTGTGGAGGTCAGATAGGCAGTCGTTCTATGTAAAATACAGGTATTCAGCTGCATCCGGTTAGACTGGAAGCCGACTTAAAGCGGCGTCGAATGCCTTGTTCAGGTCATCGAGAGTGCAGGTGAAAGCACATTTGGGACAATCCAGCATGTGAGACATAGTTTTATCAGGAGCACCACACCCATCATGATCCGTTCAATGCACATTACCAAATCACCCAAATTTTGGGATATGATCGATTTTACTGAAGTACGAACTGCGTTATCAATTACCTCCTTTTTAAAGCATTTTACCCATTTAACCATTTAAGCTGTTTTTCTTAATAAAGACTGGTTTCTACAATTTCAGAGAAATGATTTGAGGAATGACGTCTAAGGTTAAGGCATTTCTAGCCAGCTGGTATGTAGATTGGGCGTATTGGTCTTTTTAGTTAAATTCTTGATTGTGATTCAGACAACGTTGTCAAGTGGTTGACAAGTGAATACCCATTTTTAGGGTTACGTACCCGAAGGTTCCAAACGGAGCCCTATTGTTGTCACTCACGTGTCTGTCTGTCTGTCACAAAATTTTGTTACGAAGAATTTTGTAACTTCCCATTGACCTATGAACTTGACATTTGGTGGTAATATTTACTATTACGTATACTTAACTAACCCAACACAATACCAATATTTGGTACGGAACCCTTTTTTTTGCTCTGGATGGAACGCTTAATGTTCGAAATACGACATGCACTTGGCCAGTTTTTAGGGTCCCGTACCCGAAGGGTCCAAACGTAGCCTTTATTGTTGTCACTCACGTGTCCCTCTTTCCGTCTGTCTGTCTGTTCGTCCGTCGTCTGTCACAAAATTTAGTTACGAAGAATTTTGTAACATTCCATTGACCTATGATCTTGAAATTTTGTTGATAATGTTTATTATTACGTATACTTTACTAACAAATACCAATATTTGGTACGGAACCCTTAATGTGCGAAATTTGAAACGCACTTGGCCAGTTTTTTAAGATATTTTAATACACGATTTTGAAACTGGTTTAGAGAAATGATTTTTAAAAAGTTGTCATGTTTTATTCCAATGATTGGTCAGATCGGTGAACATACTGCACACAATTTTGAAACTCGATCACTCAGTATAATTACACTTTAAGGGTTTCGAGTCACTAACTTTGATAATTACTATGAGAAACCTTGCAAGGCAAACTTGCAAACCTTGTCTAAGATTAGGGACTGGCAAAACTGTGAGCTTGTAGACTGATTAAGTATATGTCCAGTAAATTCGCGGTTGGATTTGTGATGATGTTTTGATTGCGTAGCAAATAAATTAATTTGACCCTGGACAGAGATGGTTAGTTTTCAGTTTTTTACGGTTTCTTGGTAATTATTAAAATATTAAAAAGTTTGTTGATTTTACAAAATTCTTATCGATTCCTAATTATTAGCCAGCTTCTGCCAGTGGCTTCAACTATTATAAATTACAGCCATTTCAGACTATAATCTATCTCTGTGCCAAATTTCATCCAGATCCGTTCAGCCGTTTTGGCGTGACTGAGTAACAAACATCCGTCCATTCATCCGAACTTTCGCATTTATAATATCATCATCACTAGCCCTTTAATGTCCCCACTTTAAAATATTATTACTTAGGATAATGCGAAACAGAGCTGGTATGCTTTCGAAATACTTGGGACTCGATTCAGACTCTCTCACATGACCTGTCAATAGAAAAATAAACAAAGAAAGAAACACACACAAATTTGTTGCTTTACAAAAGCCTAAAAACTAAACAAGTGGGTATACAATACATTTCTGAAGATGAAATAAGACGGAAATATGCGTCTCTACCACGCAAAACAGCTAACGCTCAGCATATTGCCGCAGCCCGTGCACGCAGGCACGAATCGACGGCGCTGGATAGATGTTTGGACATCACACGTCTATTAACTTACACTTCTTATCTATTGGAATCTAGACTTCATTAGTCCTGCAAAGTTTCAGAGACAGATGTCTTCACATAAGTATGTACTACAGCCAATGATATTGTACACAAGATATATATATTTTATATAAGATAGGTATTTATTTTTTATCATTGATAGGCTCGCGTTTGACTACTATCTCACCTGACGATAAGCGATGATGTGGTCGAAGATGGAACACGCTTGCCTAGAAGTAACCTATTCCTTTCTTAATTTTTTCATTCATAAGAACGTTCTCCTTACAATAACAAACACAACAAAAAATCAATGATGGATTTTCACGCGTGATGTCGTGACCAAGGAAATTGGGATTCATTTTTAAATAAATAGATGTATAAAATCATTGACTACAGGTAAATAGTACCTGCGATACAAGTGGGTCAAATTGAAACACGTGGAGTGATAAAACAGTTTATTACAACCGTCCATACGTAAACAAGTTTATATGTGCATCAGTACAACGAGGTACCTATTCTTATTGTAAAAACATCTATCTATGTGTTATATATCTATCTGACTAAGCTGGTTGCTTCCCATGGCCTTTAATTTAAAAACTAATGGGTTTTGAGCTGATTAAATGAAACCGGCCAAATGCGAAACGGACTTGCGCACACAGAAATGTTATTTTTCGGTCTACGGTACCGAGAGTCTAAATCTCACTTGTTGGCTATAGCGGCAAAATAAATACACATTGTGTGTTAAATTTCAACTAGCCATCTATAACCCTTATTTGGTACGAAACCGTAAATGTGTGAAGTCCGACTTGCACTTGTTAGGTTTTTTATTTTATAAATATAGCTCCGTTATCAGAATTAGAATCATTTATTTGTAAAACAAAGGTAATAATTCCGTACGTTATCGCACTTTTGAACTTTCTTTACGCTGCTAAAACTTTGCAATGCCTTTCACTGGTTCTCAATTTGCATTTGAAGGGTACAGGCAAAGACCAGGATATACCTAACACAATTTTTGTATTTATGTATTTATTTTGTTCTGATAACACTGTAAGTAAGTTTATTTCATTCCCAACTAGCAGTTATCACAAAAACTCAATACGTGTCGCCATTACTACCTTACTGCACACTTTGATCTCATCACTATCACTACATAGTATAAAACAAAGTCGCTTTCTCTGTCCCTATATCCCTATGTATGCTTAAATCTTTAAAACTACGCAACGGATGATGCGTTTTTTTTAATAGATAGAGTGATTGAAGAGGAAGGTTCATATGTATAATTTGTACCCGAGCGAAGCTGGGGCGGGTCGCTAGTTAAAAATAAATTAACTTCTGAAGTTTAAATTTACGAGCACCCTTCTCAAAAATGGAATAACGTTTCGAGTCGCTTTTTGACGTCAGAAATATAATCTCTAAACAGAGATTGATAAGCACCACTAAACTTCTATAGTACTCACTAGTAAACTAAAACCCTTATGGCTGTGTCAGCGAATGCAAATTTTGCCGTCGCTGAATACTGGGCCAAACATAATAATATTTAGACACTATTAACTGCCTACTAGCTACCTTCAGTGGTCAGCTTGCGTGTTCTGTGCTGAGCTCACGTAACTTGTCGTACGTCCACCCGGTAATAGGACTCGCCCGTCAAAGAGCGCTGTCCGAAATTAGGCGCATTATTAATTTAAACACGTATACTAAAATATAAATAAATAAATGATCTTTAAAATGGTGAAGATTTCATAAAATACGCTTTATAGTTTTTGCGTGATTCTCAATTTTTTATCCACATAAGTCACAACTTCACAAATTAATTACACTATGTTTTAAACATACAATTTCAGATATTCACAAATCAAATTACGAAAAAAATATCCAGACTTACATATATTTTTTTCAAAGACATTTAACTAGTTGTTTAGACGTGATGTTCAATTAAAAATCATTAGAAGTCGTATAAGCTTACGGGGCTTAAGCCATCGACACGCTAAGAAGAAGTACTCTAAAACATAGAAGTCTCGAGATCTATATCATAATAATGTGTCTAAGGCGACCGCGGTGACCTTCGCAGGATTCGTAGTAAACAAATTGTGGTAAAACATGAGTCATCGTCTGTAGAATAGTAAATACTAGAAAATATTGGAATTAGGAGGTTCACACGTGAATAATATGGGGCTGTTATTGTGACACTATGGGGCAAAGTCCTCAGATTATACACATGAGGAACGAGCATTGACCAAGTTTGCTCCGGGGACTTTTAATTATCAAATATCTTCTCCCTCTGTGGGTAGAGCGGGAGGACGTGTCAGACTCTTACTTACTAAAACACAACCGTGTTCTTTCAGTTTCAAAATCAAAAGTCATTCAAACTAGGGGTAGCGGATAAATTCATAACAGAGTTACCGCTCCCCTGGGCACTCAGGCATGGAAGGAACAGTGATCGGTTTTAGTCAGTAAGAGTCTGACACGCACTCCCGCTCCACCCAGAACGGGCGATGTCATTGGATGATTTCCCAAAAAAAAAAAGACTAAGAGCCAGCACTTTTTGAACGTCAAATTTCTACATAAAGATATTGCCTTATGAGTTCCAACTCTTTCAAACACTCTCACGACTCTAGACATTAGTGCTCAGGGTTACCATGACGTTTTAAAATTATCATGAATCCGGTGTGAGAAAAGGATGGTGCTATACGGCATGTATACGAGGTAAATGAAAACAAAATCCACGAGCTATCTCTCACAATAATTTGTTGCTAATTAATATTGTATTTATTAAGTTTTACTAATAACTTTTGAGTGTGGAAAACGTCATTTGATAGACGCGGGCAATCATCACTGCAGTTTCTTAGCTCTAAAACGACCTCGCCTGCGGCTCGAGTGTATATTCCACCTCAGCTGCAATGACAAAAATGTACTAAGTATAGATACTTATTCTAGGTTTTGAACATGCAAAAGAAATACTAACCCATGGAAGCATCCGTTCAATTTTAAAATCTTTGAAAGTGTCGGAAAAGTAATGCCTTAGGAACTTGCATCGTCGCCCATTTCCATTAGAATGTGTCCATAGCCATATTTTGTGACAAGGCTCGCATTTTCCACACAAGGACCACGCAATTGGTAAATGGGTGCAAAATCTGGGTTCTTTAATCCCGACTGCATATTGATTAATGTAGTTTTTTATTAGCATACTGTTTAAGTTTACTTGCACATTTCAATAAAATTTAAAATTTCGCCAATTTCTTTTACTTCCCACATTATCATTTATAGCTTATGTGCTATTCCAGACTATAATTACCTCTGTGCCAAATTTCATCCAGATCCGCTCAGCGGTTCTGGCATGATTGAGTATCTAGCATCTATCCATTCATCCAAACTCTTGCATTTATAATATTAGTAGGATAAGATTGAGACATGAGAGCAACTGCCGACAAAACTGTTTTACCTACAGTTTGGCGGAATTTATGAATGTTATATAGTTGAAACAATTTATGAATGTTATATAGTTGAAACCATTTATGAATGTTATATAGTTGAAACAATTTATGAATGTTATATAGTTGAAACCATTTATGAATGTTATATAGTTGAAACAATTTATGAATGTTATATAGTTGAAACAATTTATGAATGTTATGTAGTTGAAACAATTTTTGAATGATAAGTAGTTGAAACAATTTTTGAATGATAAATATTTGAAATAATTTTTTACAGGCTTCAAAAAAAGGCTCTTAGTTCGACTTTTTTTTTGTGTGTTACCTCAGATCTTTTTTATAGATGAACCGATATTGATGATTCTTTTTGTATTTTAAAGCTGGTACTTTTATTGCGTTCCCATTTAAATTTGTTGAAGAACTTCGGAGATACACAATGGAACTCTTCAATAAATGATAGCAAACCTACCTGCATTGCTGCAATAGCATGTCTGTTTATTATTTACACCACTTCACAACATAACATCACGTCTGATATGCTCTGAAGTACACAGATTTGTACAGTTCACCCTGATACACCCTAATTTCACCAATTGCGTTCAATTGTGTTCATATTTTTGGGGCTATCAATTCGGACATATCTTTACTATTTAGTATTTTTTACGGGTTATAACAAATGAAAAGTGAATAATGAAAAACCTTTTTTAATTTTGAAAATATAAATAAATAATAATTTAATTTATTTTTAACAAAAACAAAACTAGAAACACCGACTTTCGAAATTGAAGGTACGAGTATGTCGCATTTTTTTGTGTTTATAGGGTTCGGTACCCGAAGGGTCCAAACGTAGCCCTATTTATGTCACTCACGTGTCCGTCTGTCCGTCTGTCTGTCTGTCCGTCCATCGTGTGTCACAAAATTTTGTTTCTAAGAATTTTTTAACTTCCCATTGACCTATGAACTTGAAATTTGGTGATAGTGTTTATTATAACGTATACTTTACTAACAAATACCAATATTTGGTACGGAACCCTTAATGTGGGAAATCCAATACGCACTGAGGCACTGAGCCAATTTTTTTATGGAAGTCGGTTGTATTTTTTTGTAAAAAGTTATTTGAATAAATAAATAAGTTTCCACGGGTTTCAGCGCTGAACTCAGTAGGTCAATACTTCAGTCAGTGAAATCAAGCCTGAACTGATATTATGAAACTTATACGCGCAGTCCTCATCCATTCCCCTTCAAATTATGAGGCGGGGAGACTTGCAAACTCTTATCATATCAACCAAAACCCTACCATTGAAAAGACACTCTTACGACAAGAGTTTTATGGTTGAAATTGCAATGGCAGATAAAATCTTGAAGTCCACGCGATTTCCTTGAAGTAATTCATTTATAAACCATTTTTCTTTCTTTCTTTTCGTCCTATTTATTGATATATTCGGTTAATGTAACGGTCGACGATGGGTCCTCTCGTCAAATGTTCATATATTTCCCTTATTTATGAAGATTGCAGTAGATTTTTGTCTGTTGAAGTAAGGAGGCATATGGAGGAAGTTTTCCAATAGCACGATGAGTTTGGACGACGGTCCATGATTGGATGCACGATTTTTTGTGAAATATGGCTGTTAGTGTTGACAGGAATCGAAGGGAAATGCGTAGATTGTCATCGCCAACATTTAACAATTCTATATGTCTCAGTTTACAATACTCAGCACTGTACACCGTTATTTATTATTTCTTAGCTGATCCGGTGAACTTCGTACCGCATCAGAATCAATAAACAAAAACGGTCTTACATACAGAATGTAGATTTTTTTTTTCATTTTTTTTTTGCGAATTTTTCCCTGATTTTAATACTTATTCAGTAAATCGGTTCTGAGTCAAATCCAACAAATCAAAGATTATAAAAATAAGTCTAGGTAACTAACCCGACTTTTTTTTTTTGTTTTATAAATATGTTACGGCTGAAACCCGAAGTGGGGCTACACCTAGTTTTAGCCAGCTAAAACTCCAACTGAAAAGTAACATTATGTGAGCTAATTTTAAGTATCTACTTATCAGAAATGTTGTGTTTTCTTTGACCATAATCGTTACTTTTGATTGTAAAGAAAAGGTGTGGTACAATTTATGATTTAAGTTTTTTTTTTCAGATTAACAGAGTTAAACTTTTTCTTGCCTACTGGTCCCTGTTAACAACAAAGAAACCAAAGTGGTCCCCGGTCAAAAAATATTGGAAACCACTGCTATAGAATAATATAAATTGCACTTCAACGTCCTTTTCTTTTATATTTTTGCCGACATAGATACCACACCTAGTTTTAACAGCTAGGGATTGGCTATACCTAGTTGTAGCCGGTATGATGAAGGCTACAACTACTTTCAGCCGTGAATTAATAGGCTATACCTAAGTTTAATCAACTGCTACCGACCACACCCAGTTCTAACTGGCTTAGACTAGGTGTAGCCGCACTTCGGGTCTTACCCGTAGCATATAATTAGGTATACAGATTAAGACTTCATTCACAAAGGTAAAAATTCTCTATCAGAAAATCAAGGGTGGTGAAGAGATAACAGGGCTGCAAGTGCATCGTTTAATGAGCAAAATAAACCGACAAAGTGCGTGTCGGACCTTGCACATTTAGGGTTCCGTACCACATGACGGAAATCAATATTTTGGTATTTGTTAGTAAAAAAAAAGTAATAATAAACATTATCACCAAATTTCAGAGCTTAAAACTTATGGCCACCTAATTAGGTATGTCATTTGAACAACTGATTATTAGTCTTAATTAAGCCTTTATTTAATGTCAGATAGAGAATAATTCTGTACCTTTTTACATCCCAAGTTTGAAGATTCTCCTATATCTAGGCCACGAGTTTCGAGATGAGACTATATTTTTTTTTTAAATGAAATGTGCACTCTTTTCCTTCTGTTCTGTGAGAAAAAAAAACTTTATATATAAACTAGCGACCCGCCCCAGCTTCGCTCGGGTACAAATTATACATATAAACCTTCCTCTTCAATCACTCACAATAGGGATATAGGGACAGAGAAAGCGACTTTGTTTTATACTATGTAGTGATTACTTTAACAATAATTAAATAGTCAATAACAATAATTTTTATTTATTATTTTATTAATGTATAATTATGTATATAAAATAGTTAAAATCAAATAATAATTGAACAGTCATGAACATATGAACTATTTACAGTAGTATTTGTTCAATTAAGTAACTGGGTGACACAATAATATTATAGAACGGGTCAACTAAAACTCTTCCACAACAAAAACTATATTTTACACGTGTACTAAAAATTAACCTACAACCTAAAAGCCCTCAGACACGACCCAGACATCATAAATAATTCAGAAAAATCCCCGAATTCCATTTAAATACTAAACCGAGCAATTATCATGACAAAGGTCGTCCATAGCCTGAATAGCCACAAACAGCCCGGATATTGTACAGGCAGCCTATTTATACAATAGAAATTGGGTTGTTCGCGTCTGTTTCCTAGTAAAATACGGCTTTTATTCTATAGAAGCAATGTTTTATGTTTAGTAGGTTAAAGTTTTGTGCTGGTGTGATTGTGTAATAGTTTTTGGTATGTAGGATGTAGGTATTGTGTCTGGTGTAAGGAATTTTGTAGAGATTATTCTCGTTGGTAGTCGAATACTAAGGAAGGGGCATAGATTTTGTGTCTACTTCCTGTGAATGTATAAAGTGGAGATGACAATACGATGATAAATGAAAGCATGGGTAATAGGTACCTACACATAATTATAAACAACTTTTACTGTGGGACCAATTCTGAAGTCGTGAAAAAAACCGGACAAGTGCATGTCGGACTTCTCACATTTAGGGTTCCGTACCAAATGAGGGAATTTCAAAGAAAAAATCTGATTTATCAATATTTTAGTATTTTTTAGTAAAATTTTAAGTTCATAAGTCAATAGGAAGTTAAAAAATTCTTCGGAGCAAAATTTTGTGACAGACGGACAGATAAACAGACGGATACATCAGTGACAGCAATAGCTCCATTTGGACCCTTCGGGTACGGAACCCTAAAAAGTCAGAAATATTAAAAGTGAGGGGTTCTGCAGTTCAAATCTTTCTTCAAACAGCAAATTGTGTTTTTACTTTAAAAAAAATATGTATGATTTGTTAAATTTTAAATCTACACAAACAGTTTCTGCAACCGTTATGAACATACAATTTTAAATTCTATCGAATTCATGATAGGTGGTAAAATAAGAATGTCCTTCTGTGTCGAGTCTTATATAACTTAATAGCTTATATCAGTTAAATTTTTATTTGCAGACCCATTAAATTGGTCATTATTTATTTATTTTTACTAAATTTAAATATTATAAATAGATTGGGAAAATCACTAATAATATGCTTTAACATATTATATACGTCTTATTCATTGTTCCCACTTTTTTGTCTCTCACATTTGTAACATTTTATAGGTACATTCGGGTCAAAGTAAAGCTGTCAGAAAAGATATCTCCTTTCGGTTCCTCTCTCTGTTATGGGTATCAGTTAATATAATAATCTCGCTGCATGCAATTTATCCTGCAGTGGGATTATACATAGGCTAGTAAGAATAGATTAGACGTAGTTAATAAGTCCTAAAGTAAAACCTGGCAGTAAAAACCTACTAAAAAGATCCAAACAAGTTGCTTTTGAAGCAGTCTGATGCAGTCGGTGGTACCTATTAAATCTGCGATTGGACTAAAGCAAATACCATACCTATTTTTAGTTCCTAGATTTTAAGTGAGTTATATTTTAGTGAGCTAAATTTTAGTGAGTTATATTTTAGTGAGCTATATTTAAGAAATCGCCCCATGTGCGATAGTTGGTTGTACCTATTAAATCTGCAATTGAACTAAAGCAATTACCATACCTATTTTTAGTTCCTACAATTTTAGTGAGTTATATTTTAGTGAGCTATATTTTTGAAATCGCCCTAAGAGTGATAGTTGGTGGTACCTATTAAATCTACGATTGAACTAAAGCAATTACCATACCTATTTTTAGTTTCTACAATTTTAGTGAGTTATATTTTAGTGAGCTAGATTTTAGTGAGTTATATTTTAGTGAGCTATATTTTTGAAATCGCCCTAAGAGTGATAGTTGGTGGTACCTATTAAATCTACGATTGAACTAAAGCAATTACCATACCTATTTTTAGTTCCTACAATTTTAGTGAGTTATATTTTAGTGAGCTAGATTTTAGTGAGTTATATTTTAGTGAGCTATATTTTTGAAATCGCCCCATGTGCGATAGTTGGTGGTACCTATTAAATCTGCAATTGAACTAAAGCAATTACCATACCTATTTTTAGTTCCTACAATTTTAGTGAGTTATATTTTAGTGAGCTAGATTTTAGTGAGTTATATTTTAGTGAGCTATATTTTTGAAATCGCCCGATGAGTGATAGTTGGTGGTACCTATTAAATCTACGATTGAACTAAAGCAATTACCATACCTATTTTTAGTTTCTACAATTTTAGTGAGTTATATTTTAGTGAGCTAGATTTTACTGAGTTATATTTTCGTGAGCCATATTTTTGAAATCGCCCATGTGCCCTTTATTTTAATATACCACACGACCATGTCACAAAAAAAAATCCACTATACTTACCGAATGGCGACCACCATTTTGTTTTTGTTTTTAAACTCATATAGCCTATCTCACTTCGGGTGTCAAGACCAATCTATTGATACCTCATTTTTGTTAAAATCCATCCAGCCATTAAGGCTAGCTGCTGATGCCTGACTTTTTGTCACTGTCACCCACGATGCGCCCACTTGAAAAGTCACTGTGCAACAAAACGCACTCAATCTTGAAATGGATTTCGTACAGATTGCTGTAATAAGTGCTCTTGAAATAAGAAGAAAAACAATGAAACGAAAAAAAAACTACTGGGTGCATCCCATATACACTGAAAGTTTGTTTCAAGGAAAATTTTACACTCAATACGTCAGTATCTATCAAAATTCCTAGGAACTATTTGTCACCGTATTGTCACGTCACCATGATCAGCGCACTCCCATGTATCTTCATAGCACTCGACTGGGTAACAAAAAGTCACGGTGACAAAAATCACAAGTCAGCGGCTAGCCTTAGGCTACAGGGCACGCAAAAGAAATTCGCATAAAATATACATACATACTCTCGAAAGAGAGACTAGAGCAGTGGTGGCCCAGTGATATTGGTCGCGACTTACAAGTTGTAGGTCGTGAGTTCAAACCCGGGCAGGGGCTTTACTTTGTGTAAATTATTTCATCACCACTGCTCTCAAAACGGTGAAGGAAAACATCGTGAGGAAACCGGCATGTCCTAGAACCAAAAATTCGAAGACATGTGCCATCCACCAATCAGCATTGGGCCCGCGTGGTGGATTACGGCCCACACCCTCTCACAGAGAGCAGGCCTGTGCCCCAGCAGTGGGGACATTAAAAAGGCTGAGATGATAATACTTTCGAAAAACATAACCCTCCTTTTAGAGCGGTCGGGTAAAAACTATGCCAAAATTAGCCTAACAAAATGTCATCATCCAAAATAAACAACAATAAACTCAAATGTCTCCAGAGGAAAGGTGACTGACCCCACACTCCTTTAAATCTGTGCCTAGCAATAAGTCTAAGTAGCTCCGTTCTCCCAGCCTATAAGTCTACTAGCAACACTAAATCATTTTAATAGTACACTAAAGAATATAGCCAACATTCCGCCGAATGCAGTAAAAACATTAATCTGGAAAATTTGGCATCAACGTTGTAAATTTTAATAGGATATCTTCTAACAATGGGGCCTGTCCGCGGGTTATTTTGTGGGATTGAACTATGTTTTTCGTGGTTTATTTTGACGTGTCTGGCTAAATATTGTTTAATTATTGATAGACTCATGTTTGACCACTATCCCATCTGATGGTAAGCGATGATGTGGTCGAAGATGGAGCACGCTTGACTAGAAGTAACCTATTCACTCTTGACGTAAAGACTCCCAGGTTGTAGCTATCAGGAAACACAGACTCCGGTAGGTTTCACTCGTTAGCTGAACGCACAATGAATGTGTTCTTGAAACGCTTTGTGCGTATGATATCCACAATGTACCGATGGTGCATCGCCGTATACGGCTTATCTGCCATAGGTTTGTGAGTTTTTTCTACTCAGCCTACTGCCCACAGAATTTCACTGCTGGTCATTGTCTTCCTTGATTGTCAATGAGTTCGCTCTTCGGCTACTTTCGTCAGTTTGTCCGAGAGACCAATCAATATTGTTAAGCATGCTATAATTAGAAGATTGATTGCATTTTACGAGTATTTAAGACCTTTATATTATAGTCGGACTCTTCACCACTTTGAGCCATAGTTATAAAAAAAAAAACATGTGTGCAATTCACACGTGGTAGAAACGAAACCTTCAAAAATGTTGGCTAAAACAAAACAAAACACAAAAACAAAACACTGTGTAATGCTTCCTATCTCATTTTAAAAAAACAAAAACAAAACACTGTATAATGCTTCCTATCTCATTTTAAAAAAACAAAAACAAAACACTGTATAATGCTTCTTAACTCATTTTAAAAAACAAAAACAAAACACTGTATAATGCTTCCTATCTCATTTTAAAAAACAAAAACAAAACATTGTATAATGCTTCTTAACTCATTTTAAAAAACAAAAACAAAACACTGTATAATGCTTCCTATCTCATTTGAAAAAAACAAAAACAAAACACTGTATAATGCTTCTTAACTCATTTTAAAAAACAAAAACAAAACACTGTATAATGCTTCCTATCTCATTTTAAAAAACAAAAACAAAACATTGTATAATGCTTCTTAACTCATTTTGAAAAACAAAAACAAAACACTGTATAATGCTTCCTATCTCATTTGAAAATAACAAAAACAAAACACTGTATAATGCTTCCTATCTCATTTTCTCCCACGTTAAATCTTATGAATTTATGTGTCTGTCTCCTTTTACTGTCGCTTTCTCGTTTCATCGACTTTCAAATCACAACGATGTTAAAGAAGTTTTCACTTCAAAAACATTTTTTACAAAAAAATACAATAACCGACTTAAAAAAAAAAACAATAAAATGCAAAATAACTTTAATTTCGGAAGTCGGTGAACTTCTTGTTTTGTTTTTTAGTTATTTGACATTTTTAGTTGTTGTACCCCGTAGCTAAAACTAAATAGTAAAGTTATGCCCGAATTAATGGCCTCAAAAATATGGAATTTGAACATAATTGGTAAAATTAGGGTGTATCAGGGTGAACTGTACAAATCTGTGTACCTTCAGAGCGTATCAGCGTGAGTATTATGGTTTTGTTATGAAGTGGTGTAAACAATAAACAGACATCCGATTGCAGCAATTCCGGAAGGTTTGCTATCGAAGTTCTTCATCAGATCTTCACCAAATTTTAATGGGACCACATGAAAAGCATCAGCTTTCAAATAAAAAGAATCATGAAAATCGGTTCACCTTAAAAAAAGTTCTGAGGTACCACACATAAAATACACATACAGTCGAATTGAGAACCTCCTTCTGTATTTGAAGTCAATTAAAAAAAAGAACTGTGTGCTTCAAACACTGATTAGAAAGTTCTTAATTTCAAATGTTCAAACACTGATTAGCAAGTTCTTAATTCAAATGTTCAAACACTGATTAGCAAGTTCTTAATTCAAATGTTCAAACACTGATTAGCAAGTTCTTAATTCAAATTTTCCCGAAACCCGGCTGGATATATTATGATATGTGGGTGGTAAAGTGACAGTGATATTATGTGAGTTGCTTAAATTGCCTAATAATTTGAACGAGGTTTTGTCCTAAAGATAGCTGAATTTGATGTATGGGACGTATCAATCTGAATAATCTTTTCCCAACTATCTTGGAGCCGGCTTCCAGTCCAACCAAATGCAGCTGAATATCATTACTTTATATGGAGCAACTACCTATCTGACCTCCACAACCCAGTTACTGGGTAATACGATACCCCTTGGTAAGACTGGTTGTCAGGCTTTCGAGCTTCTGACGACCCGTAACGACTGTCAAAGATCCACGATTGACAGGCAGCACCAACGGCTTAACGTGCTTTCCGAGGCACGGAGGAGTCTCGGTATGTAAAGATGGTCACCCATCCATGGACCAACCCCGGCAAGCGTAGCTCAACCTGATGGATTGACCCGTGCGGCTTTTAATACTTGAGCCACGAGCTCCTCAATGGATGTCTTGAATTCAGAATCTGCTGATCAGTATTTAAACCAAGCAATTTCTTTACTGAGTTTTATAACTGTATGTAAGAAGGACGTTTCGATTTATTTCTATCTGGCCTCTGCCAGTAAGCGGCTGGCTGAGAGTCGAAAATATCCCAAGAGAAGATACTCCCGGGATATAAAATATCCAATGTCCTATTCCAGAATATGGACTAACCGTATGACAAGTTTCATCCAAATACATTCAGCTAGTTAAGACGTGAAGAGGTAACAGACAGTCAGATAAATAAGCAGACGTGCTCCATCTTCGACCGCATCATCACTTAACATCAGGTGAGATAGTGGTCAAACGCGTGCCAAAACAATAAAAAAAAATATTTAAAAAAAGACAATAACTTTTGCATTTTATTAGTATGATGATTGTGATGAGTCCTCTTTGAAAATCACACTAAACAGTGTTATATAACAAAAACTACCTGGATGAACGAAACCTAGCTAGAACGATTTATCGCCCCCGAAACCCCTCCTTCTTTTTTAGCATACTGAATTTCATGAAAATCGTTAGAGCCGTTTCCGAGATTCAGATTATATATATACATACAAGAATTGCTCGTTTAAAGGTATTAGATATCGCCAAGGGTTGCCAATCTCTTAACACCTATAATTAACAAGATAGGATAAATCTTGCTTGTGATTGATGTCCGAGAAATAAATACTTACTCTGCTTACATCTGAGATCACAAGCATGATAAACCTCATAATTCAGGCAACGTAGTCTAGATCCAGACCTCGGTGAGACCTGTTTGCCTAGACACAATGTAAACACTAGCCGTGACGTCATTGTTACGTCCGGTAACCTTCAAGATGTAACAGTGATAGGTCCGCTAAGGGCCGACTCAATAAATTGAGTGTACGTTAATGTATTAAAGGCCACTTGCACCACAAATAGTCTAAAATTAATGTATTAAAGCCCGCTTACACCACAAATTTTCTAATATCCCGGAGCCGCCAGCCATTACTTATATTCTGATTAACAAAATGTGTAGGATTGAGTAGTGTTTTAAGATCCAGCTCTTGTTTTTAGGGTTCCGAAAGTCCGAATAAAAAACGGAACTCGTACAGGATCACTCGTGTGTCTATCTGTCTGGCTGTCCGTCGGTTACAGTCAATTTGCTTCGAATCTACAAGACTAATTAAGCTGAAATTTGATACACCCATGAATATCTGTGACCCAAACACGTAGGTGTAGGGGTAACGTAAATAAATGGATTTTGCATATGGGGGTCATTTTTGGGGTGTGAATCGGAAAATTAAAAAAAAAGTTTCCTAAACTGTACCGTGCTATAAATCTATCTCTTCATATTTTTTATGTTATTTTAGAAAATAGATGAAAAAATATCGTTCCATAGGGGGTAGGAATGATCATTTATCTCCAAAACTACAGGGCCTAAAATTATGAAAAAAATACAGAACGTAGTTCTTTACATAAAGATTACAGGAAAACATATAAGAAGTATGTAGTTTAAAAAAACTTCATCTGTTGGGAACCCTTTGCGGACGAGTCAGACTCGCTCTTGGCAGGGTTTTTTATCATTGATAGGCTCGCGTTTGACCACTGTCTGACCTGATGGTAAGCGATGATGTAAGTAACCTTTCCACTCTTGACTTAAAGACTCCCAGGTTGTTAAATAACGGTAACCATACCTACATAATATATTTGCTTAGTAACATACGTAACATTACATGACCCCTGTACTTCCCAAATGGTAAGCAGAGGTATACCTACAACAAACACCCATAATAATAATTATAATTATTTTAAAACCCGTCTGCAAAATACAACTAAAAGTTCCAAACCAGTCACTTTTTAAGAAGTATGCAGTTGATGCATGAAATCTAAGACTGAACTAAAATAAATTCGTTGGGAACGTTTAATTATTTTTTGTAGTCGGGTTTTTTGAAAATATTAATTTATCTATGACATAACTTGTTACAGAACTCAGAAACTCCAATACATATTCAAAGGTGACATTCGTTCACATTTACACCAACTACATTAATGTTGACCTGAATCTGTATCTACATACAGAACACCCTTGTTTATTATCACACTCACCTAACTTCCAAGAACTGTTGTCTAAATATAATGCATGTATCGATCAGCCTGTTGTCTACGCAAGGTATAAAGCAGGGCACAGATTTTTGTGTCACAGTCGACTATTCATTATTTATTAGTACATAGAGCACTGGTTCATGGTGGACAGCCCACCCATACATCCTGGTGGTTTTTAAGTCAAGAATGAATAGATAACTTCTAGGCAAGCGTGCTTCATCTTGGACCACCGCTTACCATCTCAGGTGTGATAATGTCGCGAGCCAATAAAAAAGTAATCGCAACACATTCTGTAACCACCGTTACAAATGACGCCAAGTTTTCTAAACAATTCCCCCAAAAACCTAATCAACACACGCTTTTAAAACATGATCGTTCCACGATTAAATTCACGGAAAACAATTATACTAACACGATTAGTGATCGCTTGTCTGCACACGCCCTAACCAGGGGTGCCTTACCCTTTATGAGGTGACAACATCAAATTACAGGCTACCCCTAGTATTAACTGTAATTGGGTAGTGTTTGACCGAACTTTCGGCTTCGGTAAAAGTGGATCGAACTTTTAGCCGGAACCGAAGGTTTCTGGCAAGCGCTAAAACTGAACCAACTGTTATGAATTTTGACATAATTAGTATGCTTCGTCGTCACACTAGGTAGAGTGGACGAGAACGTCTTATCAGGGTTTTTTTTTTTAGTGTTGGTGGCAAAGTTCACAAACCGTCGCCATTCCTCCCGTACTGTTGTTTTTCCTGTACATTCGTGGATACTTAGTATAATTGACATTATTTCAAAGTCCTATCCTAACTCTTTGTCAAACTGAACGCAATATTATGTTGGATAGTATTCAGCCTACGTCTGGAGTTGTCTATTACACTGACCTTGTGGAACCTAGAACGAATTGCCGTGCGTTCAAGTGTTTTTGTCATAAGTACCTATTATTGGAATCAAATAGATTCACAATTTAGGACCCATTAATATTAGTGTTTTAATCCGTGGTGCTTGGCAAATGGGCTTACCTCAGTTGTAAATATTCTTTTGTTCCTAATGGCCTAGCTGTGTTCTGTCTCTTGCTTGATTAAGAGGGAAATTATGTTTTTCTTACTCCTTCGCTGTTCTTTTCTGATTAATTTCGTTGCGGGACCTTGAAAAAATTAACAAAAACAAAAAAATGTGTATACGTAGATGACGCTTTGGTCTCTTCCAATTACGAGCATGTTCAAATTCCATTTTATTGCGGTTATCAATTCGGTCGTAACATTAATATTTAGTTTCAGTTCTGGGGTATAACAAGTAAAAGGTGAGAAATAAAAAACTTTTTAACAAAAAGTACAACCGACTTCCAAAACAGAAAATACACTTAAAATTGAAAAATAACTTTAATTTCGGAAGTCGGTGTCAATTAACGAAGAAATATAATTTGTGTTACAGACTTCCGAAATTAAAGTTATTTTTCAATATTAAGTGTATTTTCTTTTAACCAAACTTCAGTTGATTTTTGAGGTTCTGTAGGTAGACCAAGGGTGCCAACGGAACCCTGTTACTAAGCCTTCGTAGTCCATCCGTCTGTCTGTCAGCGGGCTGTCTCTCATGAACCTTAATGAGTAGACATTTGAAATTTTGGCAGAGTGTGTATTTCTATTGCCGCTTTAACAAAAAATGAGATAAATTAAAGGTTGCCTTTTGTCTTGTTTTCCTTATGATACGGAACCTTGGTCGTTTTTTTTTTAGGTTTCTTAAATATTCGGCTTCGGCTTGTGGCAATTGCTGACTAATCGACTTCGGCCTGAAGTCGGTTGGTCACTATAACTGGGCGAGTATTTTTATGTCATCGGGTAGGCTTTTAGAAATGAGGTGTATAGGTTTACAAAGTTATGTTCACTTTTGTTAACTAACGGCTTCGGAACATGTGTAGAACGTATTTTATATTGAGGTGAAATTGAACTAAAAGTATTTTGATTTTTATGACTTTTTAGGAACATTTAATTTGGCGTACATAGGCGGTAATCGTGTATACTTTTCGATACTGTTTAGTTATATACTTCATGAACCGGAGTGGAACCAATTTTTTTAAAAATTTTAATATAAAATATATCAAATAGAAATCAGAGACACAAAACAATATAGTAGCCAACAATGATGTCCACAGATTAGCTATCGGATACCATAAGGGGAAAGCGCCAGCGTAACCCGCGAAATTCAATTTTTGTACGTTTTCTGCAATTTGCAGGACAGTGTATCAGGTTTTATGTTGATCAAAATATGATTTGCGGCCGTAGCAAGTACGTATTAACAGAACTGTAATCATTAAATCACCAATACAACGCTCTCAGTTAGAATTGATCTCAAATGACTGACCTGTAGTTGGTCTAGTGGTTAGTGACCCTGACTGCTATGCCGGAGGTCGTGGGTTCGATTCCCACCCAGGACAAATGTTTGTGTAATGAGCACGATCATTTGTTCTGTGTCTGGGTGTAATTTATCTATAATATGTATGTATTTAGAAATATATAAGTATGTTTATCAGTTGTCTAGTGCCCATAACACAAGCTCTGCTTAGCTTGGGACTAGATGGCGTTGTGTGATAGTTGTGGAATATTATTATTATTATAATATTAATATATTAAATGTCATGATTTCATGAAATGCTACATTTGACATCAATTCCAACTGAAAGAGTTGTATTAATGATTTTAATGAATATAATTCTATAAATACATACTTGCTCCGGCCGCGAATTATATTTTGACCAACATACAACCTGACACTGACCTGCAAATTGCAAAAAACGGGAGAAAATAAAGCGAAAGTAAATTTTACCTTAAGTGAAATAATCACTAGGATAACACACGTAATGGATAAATACAAAATTACAACAATTACGTGGTCAAAGATCAAATAACGAGACTTCGCAGACGTAATGGGAATTATGTATTAGACGGCACGATTGGTGCAGTGCTTGAGCAAATGTCTGTTCATCTGTTGCACTGCGTGTCGCGGGTTCGATTCACGCACGGAACAAATATTTGTATGGCCTACAAATTCGGGTCTGGGTGTCTTGTGTATGTGAGTTTACATGTTTGTGAATGCACCCACGATACAGGAGTATTTCCAAGTGTGGGCCATTTTTTTTTTGATGGGGTAGTTTCGTCATCTTTTTTGGCTTATTAATCTTATTTGACCCAGTATAGGCGTCATCCTACGTGAAATTTAAAAACAGGATTTCAGCTGTGAACTAGTTTATTAAAAGTTACATCAAAAAGAGCAGTTTTAATAAAGGTCACAAAAGCTGTTTGTTGTAAACTCACCAAATAACAAATAACCAAAATAAAATGAAATACTTACAAGTTTTATATTATTTATTTAAAAAAAAAAGTGTGTTCTAGTCGGTGTTTGTATTTTATTTCTTCGTTAACTGACACCGACTTCCGAAATAAAAGTGATTTTATAATTATAAGTGTATTTTCTTTTTTTAAGTCGGTTGTTTTTTTTAAGTTTTTTTTTGTTATTGCTTTTTAGCTCTTACCCCAGAACTAAAAACTGTAATAAAATGGAACGTGGAATTTAAACATACTCGTAATCGGAGAAAACCAAAACGTCATCTGTGTACACATATTTTTAGTTTTTGTTCAGTTTTTCAAAAAGCGCTGAAGCAATTTCGATAAAATTTATATGGGACCACCTCGAGAGTATAGTTTTTCGGATAAAAAAAGAAATTAAAAAATCGGTTCACAACTGACAGAGAAATCGGTGGACACACATAAAAAAAAACATACATACAGTCGAACATACAACCGCCTCCGTTTTCGAAGTCGGTTAAAAATAAAAATAGGCTGTCAAACACGACACTAGCATGTCGGTGACGGGAACCCATAAGTTTTGCCCCTACCAAAAATCGCTCAACGCAGCTAAAGAATTTTTCACTGCTTACTGGAAAAACCGCCTATCCTTCATCTTACTTTCCTTAAAATCAGGGTTAAAACCACCAGAAACCTGATACCTGAACCTGATACTCACAGCCCAAACGTGTACAAAGTCTACAAGCTCTCGCTGTCAATTAGCAGACGATCTATCAACTCCTCATCTAGATTGAAAACCTTTAGAGGTCATCAACCTTTTTACTCGATTACCTCAGAAGGATGATAATGTTTTTCGAGAATATGTATGTATTAGCTTCTGCCAGCAGCTTTGCCTGCGTGGAATTAGTACATCCCCCACTATAAATTATAGCCTAGTGCTTATTTCATCTAGATCTGTTCAGCCTTTCTGGCGTGATTGAGTAACAAATATCCATCCATCCCATTTATAATATCAGTAGAATTAGAACGATAGGATGAAAGTACATAAGTACTTATGTATGTTTGTATGTCTTGATTGTTGTAGAACAACGAGGCAAAAAGGCTAGAAGTCGCTAGATGCCCGTGTTTAGACAAATGTTTTTTTAGGGTTCCAAGAGTCCGAATGAAAAAACGCAACCCTTATAAGATCACTCGTGTGTCTGTCTGTCTGTCCGTCAGTCACAGCCAATTTGTTCCAATCTGCTGAACCGAGTTGAATAGAATTGAACAGAATACTCTTTATTATGAACACCAAATAAATTACAAAAAAATTTAAGAAAGGCTTTTTAATTTTGTGGGGTGGGAAATCATCCAATGACTTCTCCTGCTCTGGGTGGAGCGGGAGGGCGTGTCAGACTATTACTGACTAAAACCCAGCCCTGTTCCTTCCTGCCTGAGTGCCCAGGGGTGCGGTAACTCATGTTGAGAATTTATGCGCTACCCCTAGGCATACACTTAACATAACACCACGTCGTTGAATATCGGCGTGGTGAACCTCTGCTGTACCGACGTACAGCAGAGGTTTACATCGTCCAAGGTCACGGAAGTGTTTAAAGCGGCCCTCAACTAACTGAAGGAACACGGGTGGATACTAGTCAGTAAGAGTCTGATACGCCCTCCGAGCTCGCGTGCTAATTATTTGATGATTTTCCACCTAAATAAAAAAAGAGGTTTACATAGTACACCTACATTTCACCAGTTACATTTAATAAAGTAAGATCCCAGAGCCGCCAGACATTATTTATTTCTGATTTACAAAATGTGTGTGATAGAGTAGTGTCCTTTTTTGCGTACGTTTGAAAAACCAAACAAGGCGCTTAGCACCCTCCCAAATCATCGCTGACTTTAATTTTTAGGGTTCCAAACAGAGCCCTTTTGTTGTCACTCACATGTCTATCTGTCCGTCTGTCTGTCTGTACGTTCGTCATCTGTCACAAAATTTTGATACGAAGAATCTTTTAACTTCCCATTGACCTATGAACTTGAAATTTGGTGATAATGTTTATTATAACGTATACATTTCTAACAAATACCAATATTTGATACGGAACCCTTAATGTGCAAAATTCGATATGCGCTTGGCAGTTGTTTGTTATTTACTCCTATTAATAAACTATGCCCAAAATTCGGCATTAGGATTAGAACGTCACTCGAGGTGGCGACCAGCCCTTAGACTATTATAATAATTAAATAGGCGTTAAAATATACTTAATTATGAAATTTATTCAACAATTACGTAACTTTAGCACCAGCTGATACCAGTAAATTGGCTATCCCTTGAGCAAACTAGCAGGTATGTGGACTATTACGTACGTTCAAAGTAGGTAATATACCTACCAACACTACTCAATCCCACAAATTTTGTTAGTCAGAAAATAGTAATGAGTGGCGGCTCTGGGATCTTACTCTATAACTTCCGTGCAATAGGGCGAGTTCATAATGGCGTAATGTTAAGTAACTTAATATAGACATTTCTTTTTCACTTCTCTTTTCGCGGGTCTGCTGGCAGAAATTTCTTTAGAAATAAGCAGTACCTTTGTGCTAATTTTTATTATGTTGTTTATCTATAGTTATCTTGTGTGTACATAAATTGTTAAATAAATAAATAAATAAATAGACGTAGTCTGACAGTAAATTTGTTAAATAAAAAATTTTTTTTTTTCAAAAAATACAACCGACTTCTAAAAATTGCAAATAACTTTAATTTCGGAAGTCGGTGTATATATTTTTTTTGTTTCTTCGTTATTTGACACCGACTTCCGAAATTAAAGTTATTTTGCAATTTTTAGAAGTCGGTTGTATTTTTTGAAAAAAAGTTTGTAGTTTTTTTTTATTATTGTTGTTGTACACCAGAAGTAAAAGTAAATATTTAAGTTATGCCCGAATGGATAACATGGAATTTAAACATTTGTAGACAACCAAAACGTCATCTATGTATACATATTTTTTGTTTATGTTGACATTTTTTAAAAGTGCTGAATCGATTTCGAAAAAAATTATATGGGACCACCTCTTAAGTATGACCTACCAAACAAAAGAAGAATCATCAAAATCGATTCACAAATGGCGGCGATATCGCGTAACAAACAAAAAAAAAACATACAGACGAATTGAGAACCTCCTCTTTTTTGAAGTCGGTTAAAAAATAAGTAATAAAGAGAAAGCACCAGCAATATAATAATAATAATAATATTCCACAACTATCACACAACGCCATCTAGTCCCAAGCTAAGCAGAGCTTGTGTTATGGGTACTAGACAACTGATAAACATACTTATATATTTCTAAATACATACATATTATAGATAAATGACACCCAGACACAGAACAAATGATCGTGCTCATTACACAAACATTTGTCCTGGGTGGGAATCGAACCCACGACCTCCGGCATAGCAGTCAGGGTCACTAACCACTAGACCAACAGGCCAGTCTAATATATCTGGTCTTGATTAAGATGGGTTGACGATTTCAGACTTACACTAACTATATTAGTCCTACGTTTCTTGCAAAAGCAAAAATATAATTTCAAATCCGTCACCTTAGCAATTTTTCGACAGTGCTGCCTCTACGGAACATCAATGAACTAGAAATCTTTTTATAACTCTTTAATAGGTATACTGAGTTATTATCTGTTACGATAGGTACACACAGTTTATTCTAATGAACACACGACACAAGACGTATTTTAACAGCGTTAGGGCTCTGTCTTGCACAGGGTGAGCACTAAGCTGAGCGATGGCCGTTTTGCGTGGATGTGACGCATGTTTCCACCCACCGTTTTGTTTTTTGTTGTGTTTCTCTGTCTTTTTGCGTCATGTTTACCGTAAATAAACTTTTTTTTAAAATTCTTTTTCAATTTTTGGTAAAAATCTTAGCAATAATTTTTTTTATGGTAATAAACCTAATTTGTACTTAAAAATCAGCGAGCGAACAGCAATCGACTTAGAAGAAAATACCGATTTTTATGACTAAGGCCTCGCTTCTCACGCTTGAATGAGAGGTACGACCTTAATCCCAGGGCCATCCCAATAAGTTATGTTAATTAAACCTCAAAGCCACATTTTGAATTCCATAACCCCTGAACCCCTCCATTCTTCATATGTGTCTCTATCCCCCTGTCCTCCATTTTATGGTGTTGCTAAGGGAAAAGTTGGGGCCCTTACTCTTATAACTACTTTATGAATAGGCTTTTTGTCCACAAGTAATGGTGCAGTTATTTTGACTTACTATGATGGAGAGACCTTTGTTTTTCGACGGGACTTCCTTTTGGATTTGTGTGATTGGGTTGTTAGTGCAAATTCAAACAATGAAAGTGGTCAGTCATTTTCAAATAGAATAGAGGTTCTTACTTCCTTTTTTTTTTGACAAGCCGGTTTTAATTTTTTTTTTTTTTGCAATGGGACTATAATGAAATACCCTTTCATGTGTAAACAAATTACTAGTAGAACCTGAAAAATTTGTTAACATTTTTAAAATTGAAAAAGACAATCAACTTTTGCTCGTAAGAATGTATACTCAATTTCGATAAAAAAATTGGATCTTGCACTAATGTTAGAAAGATATTTTTTTTATCATAAAAGAGTATTTCATGATATTTCATTGCAATCATAAAACCGGCTTGTCGAAAAAAAGCTATAAAAAAAAGTAAGTATTCATATGTCTCCTAAATTATCAAAAATCGCGGCAAATACATGGGGTATTTTCGAATGCAAAAATAAGGTATGGGGAATCTATTTTTTTTTTATGACGTCACTATTTGGACCACTCTGTATATTATTATGATAAAATCTTTACTGCTTTTCCACCTGTGACATAAATGAATTTGAAAGTTTTTGTTCTCTCTCCCCGGGATCAGTATTTTTTTTTGTGGAGAGAGGGTTCCCTATGTCCTTTTCTGTGCCCCTGACAACGTATATGAAAAATGTCATGATGATCAGCTCAGTGGTTTATGAGTGAAAAGGAAACAAACAAACTTACTTTTGTATTTATAGTATTAGTTAGGATCATATACTAGATATGTTTCTGCCTAAGCACTACCTATGTTGTTAAAAATCAATCCACGGCGCCTGTCTATTTGAAAACATCATTAATTCTCCATTCTCCTGCCCTTATGTGGGGTCGGCGCAACATGTCTTTTTCTTCCATACTCCTCTATTAGTCGTCAGCTCTGTAGTCACCCCCTTTTTACCCATATCCTTTTCACACAGTTCAACCATCGTTTCTCTGGCCTTCCCCTACTCTTATAGCCATCCACATGCATACACAAGACTTTCCTCACGACATTTTCTTCATTCCTCCGCATCACATGTCTATTTGAAAACGTTTATCTCTAAAAGTTCACAACGCATTTTTTAAAAGTTTTTACCAATAGAACGTCTATCAAAGAATTTTAACCTGTTCTGAATGTTAATGTTAATATTTTTGTCGTCATTATACATGGTAGATTCCTTCCTACCTGTATACTAAGATGTTAGAAGGAATTATTAAAACATTTTTTGACTATTAGTCTTCAAGATATTGTGAAACGTTTTAACGAAATATAAATACTTAACGGTCTAAACCAATGTAAAAAATCTTCAACAAATAACATTAAAACTCTAAACTCACCCCCAATCTACAACAACCTTCGAAGTCGGTACAAACAAAGAAACTTCTCAATTAACCGAGAAACGATAAACAAATACACTCCATTATAACTGAAAGTAAATATCCATTAGAGAAGAAAACAATCAAATGTTGTTGTCATTTTTTTCCATTTCACGTTTCAACCGACCTCTAAAAGTTTTAAGGAGAAAAACTCGCAAGTTTGAAATGTCAGTTTCAAAAATTTTAGTGATTTGTTTTGATTTTTAGTGTTGAAACTTTTTTTTATTGTTTAAAATATTATTTATTTATTTACACTTCATGCAACAATAGTACAAAGGCGGACTTAATGTCTTAGGCATTCTCTACCAGTCAACCACGGGTGGTGGAGAGATAATATGGCAGGTGCATAAAAAAAAAAACAAAGTAATAATAAGTAGAAATAATAAAAAAAGGGGAACGAAAATACATATATTAATAATAAACATACTTTATTACTCTATAAAATATTATATATTATTTACGTACTTAGATATTAAATACTTCATAACTATCATCATTCATCATTTCAGCCGATAGACGTTCACTGCTGGGCATAGGCCTCTCCCAAGTATCCCCCAAGTATATGGATAATATCGCCACAATGACCGGTCCTGTAAATACTTAACTAACTTTAATTAAAATAAAAACTCCTGACTACATAAAACTCCTGACTAAATAAAACTCCTGACTAAATAAAACTCCTGACTAAATCAAACTTAAAGTATTCCGTCAAAGAATGCCTCCGCTTCGCTGTCAACAATAAGTGTGTCCAAACGACTGGCGGCATTGCCACGTTGTATGGCAATGCTTACCTCTGGCTGAGGTAAAAGCCAGTCCGTGGGTCACGCGAAGTGTCAACTAGGCGTTTAGATAAATCTCTAAAAAGTGTGTGAGCACTCGGAGCCCAAAGCACGGATTGAATATTCTCATACTTGCTTTAGTTGAAATTGCCTCATCAAATATGAACAGCTTCGTCGCGATAAAAGTATGGATAGCCCGTGGTTAACCCGTCTGTCAAATTCAGCCAAAAAAGTTCCCATTGGTGCTGAAGTCATTAAAGGAAACATTTGTTAGTTTCGTCTCTAGAATGTCAATGCTTTTGGAGCGTTCTCTATAAACGAATACAATGTTGTCATTTGGGGGTTTCTGGCGGGATTTTCTCGAGTGAAGTTCAGTGGCTGTTTTAATTATTCGTTTATTGATTCCTAGTGGATATTGCGAAGTAAAATTGGTGTAGTTTTGTGTCTCAAGTGTCTACGCAACTGGACAATATGTGGAATCATTGAAACAGGCGCGATCTCGGTAAAATGGAGCTGAGAATTTTATTGTAGTTTTGACTACCTTAGCGAAGTTTGCCGAGAAGGCTGACTCGACACGTTTGTTGTCAAATACTGCAAAAAACATTAGAATGTGTTACATCTGCATTCTAATGGAAAAAAGTACTACATTACATTACAATACACACACACACACACTCACACTTTACATTGTTGTGCATTATGGTCAAAAGACTATAGCCTTCCCTTCGGGATAAATAATAAAAAAAAAAATGTTGTCACTTGTAAGACAATCTGTCAATGTCAAGCGTATAATTATGTCTTTTTGAGTTTGATTTCGGGAATGTTCCTCTCTGCTAATGGCTGTCACCGTGTAACTATGTATCTGCGCTCTCAGAGATTAAAAGCAACTTTAATCTCAGTACCTTGTTATTTTTCGCCCTAAACCCATCAATTGCATCAGCCTCTGGTGTGCTCAGGTGTGGCGTTGAACACTTACCATCAGGTGAACCGTCTGATTTTTTTGATGAACTACATTCAGTCACTCATCAAGCAAAGACCTCCAAGTATTGCCACATGGACCGGTCCTGTGCGTCTCATCATCTCATCATCTCAGCCTTTTAATGTCCCCACTGCTGGGGCACAGGCCTCCTCTCTGTGAGAGGGTGTGGGCCGTAATCCACCACGCGGGCCCAATGCGTATTGGTGGATGTCACATGTCTTCGAATTTTTAGTTCTAGGACATGCCGGATTCCTCAAGATGTTTTCCTTCACCGTTTTGAGCACTCACATCCATCAATTCCCGCAACCCTCACCAGGTCACCAGTCCACCTAGTGGGAGACCTTCAAATGTCTTCCAGTACGCGGTTGCTACTCCAAAACTTTTCGACCCCATCGACCTTATTATGTTCTGCGAGCAATGTACCCTGCCCACTGCCACTGTAGTTTGGCAATTCTTAAATAGCATCCTGTTTTTTGTTTCACCGTGGTTGGGTTTAAAAGAGAGATAATCTACGTAAGAAGCTACAAGATAACACTTTAAGATAAGTCAAGTGCATCAGATTACCCATTTTATATTTCCTCTTTTCCTGTATTTTCCACGCAAGATGAAACAGCATTTTCCCCAAAATAACAATTCATCCGCAAATGAGCGAACATTTTTTAAACTTAACCGAAGTTATTGAACTCTCATTGGCCCACTTTCAAGTAAAAACTTTCCACTCCATGAATAACGTCCCGAGTTCGATTCCCGAGCAGTGCACCGAGCTGATTCAACGTTATTGTGTTGTAAATCATATTACATTTTTGTTTGCTTTTTGCTATGTTATTTTAATGTAAGCAAGAGTTTTGCACAGTTGCGGTATTTTGGTAAAATGTAGAGGAAATAGAAGTTTAGTTTTAGTTTGAGATTTTGTTTAGATGGCCGTATTTTGTTATTTCTGTATCTTCCATTAGATGGCTTGAATATTGGTCGGTCAATATTACCTGTGTTTGATGATCACTAGGTATATTGTTTTATTGCTTTTTGACTTGTAATGTGGATACAAAAATATTAAATAAAAAACCGGCCAAGTGCGAGTCGGACTCGCACACGAAGGGTTCCGTACCATAAACTGGAAAAAAAAAACAAAAAACCACGTTTCCAAAAACGTGGTTTTTTGGTTTGGTGTTTGTATTTTATTTCTTCGTTATTTGACACCGACTTCCGAAATTATAAAGTTATTTTTAAATTATTAGTGTATTTTTTTTAGGAAGCCGGTTGTTTTTTTTTTGTAAAAAAGTTTTTTATTTTTCAATTTTTAGTTGTTATTCCCCAGAACTAAAAACCCCAATAACACTGAACGTGGAATGTAAACATAGTCGTAATTGGAGAACACCAAAACATCATCTAGGTATAAGTATATTTCGTTTTTGTTTAGTTTTTCAAAAAGCGCTGAAGCAATTTCGATAAAATATATATGGGCCACCTCGGGAGTATATTCTATCGGATCAAAAAATAATTTTGACAGAGAAATGGGTAAAGGATGGAGAATAAATTCGAACACAGAACCTCCTCCTTTTTCGAAGTCAGTTATAAAAAACTCTTCGAGGAATACACGTTTCCAGTGTCGCAAGATTAGAATCCACTTTTGTCATTCCCTAGTATTAGATTCCACTTTTGCCATTCCCCAGGAACCAAAACCTACTTATTCACCCACAAACGTGGGTGTGAAGTTAGCAAAACAGCTTAAATGGGCTATTTTCCTAATGACGATACGACCCTACCTTAGCATTATGTGTTCCCAGAAGCACAAAGTGTGTGGGCGTTCCTTTATCACGTTTAGGAGTAACGAGTTCTTTGCATTATGCTTGTTGTGTGGGTTTGCTTCTGGTACTAAACTTGTATTGGGTGTCTCAATTTCTAGGAATGATATAGGTAAATATAGGCGTGTGTTTAAGTGTGTATAGTAGAATCTGGGAGCGTGTAGCGCAGTGGTGGATACTCCTAGCGTGTGGTGTTAGGTTTCTCGTGTGTAGTAGAGGACACTGGACCACAAGACTTGCTACTGTTTTATTATAAAAAATTACAGCTACATTATATATATTACATAGTCGGTACTATAGTTTTTATTATTTGATTACAATATACATTTATACATACCTACCTAAACTAATAAATAACTTAATAAATAAGATATGTACAAGCGGCACAAACGATCCGGGAGGAGTACAGCTTGGCATCAAAACATTCGTCCACATCGCTGTCAATGGGAAAAGTGCCCAGAACGCTGGCAGCATTGCCACGTTGAATGGCAATGCTGAAATTATATTTATTTTCAAAATCCACGTGGACAAAGTCACGACCGAAGTGCTAGCATTATATAATTCACAACACACTTCCGTCTGACATCAATCAAACACAAATCAATATGTTACATTCATATCACCCTTTAATATTATATTTGACCAGCCACCCTGTCTGCTGACAAGGTTCGTGTTTCAAGCGACTACCTTAGATGTCACAGTATATACTTGTACGTTTTGGTTATTGTGATTTTCTAACTAGAATTTTTCAGTAGTAGTTTGGTGTCTGGATTTGTGCCCGTTTGATGGCAATAGGGTCGTCCCTACTACATGACCGTAAAGCGCAGATATTGGTACCACTTCTAATGATTTTAAATTGAACATCACGTCTAAACGACTTGTCTTATTTCTTTTAAAAAAATATATGTAGATAATTTTATTTGTAATTTGATATGTGAATATTTCAAATTTTATTTTTATAACATAACGCAGATAAAAAATTGAGAATCACGCAAATTAAGTGTAATATTATGAATTTTTCACCAATTTAAAGATAATTTAATTATTTATCTTTTAGTATACGTGTAATATAATAATAATACCTGTTGTTTTATGTATAAAAAATTAAGAATGCGTCTAATTTGGGATAGTCACAGAGTACATTATAATATATAGAAAGGGATAGTGCTCCTTGATGGGCGAGTCGAGACGTACGACGCGTTTCGTGAGTCCAGCACAGGACACGCAAGCTAACCACTCAAGGCCTGTGTCGGATCAAGGCGGAGGTGACCCCCGGGTGTTTCCATTGCGAGGATCGCCCAGTGGACACGGTGGAGCATACGGTGGAGGTTTGCCCCGCTTGGGCAGAGCACCGCCGTGTCCTCGTGGTTGCGATAGGCGGCAGCGACCTCTCGCGCCGTGCCCTGGTTCAGGCTATGGTACGGAGCGAGAGGGAATGGGAAGCCGTCTCCTCCTTCTGCGAAGCAGTAATGCTCGCGAAGAGGGAGGCGGCATACGCTAGGGAGACTCGAACACAGCCGAGTCGCCCTAGCGCCCCCAGCCGCAACCGCCGCCTGAGACGCCAGGGGGTTCGGACGCCGCGAGACGATCTCCGGCCACCGTAGACCCGGGCCTACGGACGGTGAGTAGTGGGTAACTCGCCGTCCGATCAGCACCAGGCCCGAGAGTCGACGGCGCGTAGTGTTCCACGCGCGCCTCAAAGAGTTGTCAGCAAAGTGAAGGGGCCTGCCAAGGCCGGTGCCTGCCCGGGGGTGGAGGATAAATTCGAAAGAGTTACCTCGCCCCCGGGCACTCGAGGCAGGGAGGAACAGGGGTGGGTTTTAGTCAGTAAGAGTCTGACACGCCCTTCCGCTCCACCCTAGAGCGGAAGAAGTCATAGGATGATTTCCCACCCCCCAAAAAAAAAAAAAAAAACCACTCAAGGCCGTTGGCATATAACTGCGCCTTAGACATTACTGGCAGAATGTATCCCAAAGTAACACCTTTGCATTACGCTTCAGGGAATTCATGCGTGATATTATGTGTATTAAGTTGTTTATTAAGTTATTATTGATCAGTAATCGTCATAGGCGTGCATAATCAGCCATTTAATGATCCAACTGCTGGGACACAGATCTCTATGAAGAGGTGTGGCAAGTAATCCACCACGTGGGCCTAGTGTGAGTTGGTGGATGTCACGTGTCTTCGAAGTTTTGGTTCTAGGACATGCCGGTTTCCTCACGATGTTTTCCTTCACCATTTCGAGAGCAGTGGTGACGAAATAATTTACACGTAAAGAGTCTGCCTGGGTCAAACGTGGTTATTTGTGGCAATTGTCAGTATAGTAGGAATACGTGTTTACTGACAAACTTGTTATGAAGGGCCAGCTAATTGACTTCATGAATGCTGCAAAAGTGTGACAAGGCAAAACAAAAACAAGTATCTTAGGCCATTTTTTTATTTAAATAGTTCTAGACTCACTTGGACTGCGTCAGAATTCCTATGAAAATTATGATTCATATTGGCGAAAGTCCACTGGAATTTTGTAAATACTAATGATTCGTGAGCACACTTCTCCTCGTTCCAAAAGACTGTGGAACCACGTTATGCAATAATGGAAAATAAGTTTTAAATTTTTTTTAAGTTGTTTTTTTTTCTGGACGCGTAGCACTTCGTAGCACTTGTGATTGTTTTTTTATTTATTTTTATGAATTTAGATGTTATGGATCTTTATACGGGGTTTTATAAATGGAGCCCAAATTTAGGTTATTATTGCGATTGGACTTACCTTTTCGAGATATTTATGATTTTATATCCCGAATCGATCGCTACGCGATTCGCTCGTAGCGGATCACAAGGCGCGTTGGGAATTTTCCTTCAAGTTTTCACTTCTGTCGACACTCTCAGAGTGCCACTGTTTTTTTTTACGCAAACCTTGTCCTGACAATTACGAACACGAAAAATAGCTAAATCGGTCGTGCCGTTCTCAAAAGATGTTCCATCATATAAGTGGCAATTTATATATAGAAGACTAGCTTCTGTCAGCGGCGTCGCCCGCGTGGAGTTAGTAGATACCTGCTCTTCACAAAGAACACACTCTCCAAATTTCATGTCTCTAAGACCAGCGGTTTAGGCTGTGCGTTGATATCAGTCAGTCAGGACTTTAAATTTTATATATACAGATTAGCAAAGACACATCCTTTAGGAGACTGTAAAGGGGTCTCCCCTGAACCTCGCTGTGCACGGTAGCACGTGATCACAGAACCGCCCGCAAAATATTCCCTGGCATCACTCGGTGGCCAATTAGAGTCCCGAGATCGCCCGAGACTATAAAGTCCCGTTTGTATTATATGATGCAGGTGGGGTTTCGACGTGTTACAGGCATCGACCAATTCACCAACCCGCATTGGGCCCGCGTGGTGGATTATGGCCCACACCCTCTCACAGAGAGGAGGCCTGTGCTCCAGCAGTGGGGACATTAAAAGGCTGATGATGATGATGACAGGCATCGAGGCGATCGCTTTCTGTTTGCCAACCTAGGCCACGAATAAACCTATTTTATTCAGTCCCCTGACACCGGGCAAAAGGTGGTTATGCTCCATACCTCTGTCTACCCCTGCAGAAACAAAGGCATGATATCTCTTATCCAGTATCTTATCCATACGCAGTAACATTTGACAATTTCGATCCCAAATGGCCGACCTAGTTCTAAAATTACAGTTCGAAACTTTCTGTAATAAATATTTCAAGTTAAATTGCAAAACATGACTTATGGCGCTTACAAAATTGGTTCGTTGGTGAAATGAACAGTCTAATTTTCTGCGTGTTCCTGGATCAATCTTTCTCTCGTGAAATGCTGTATAGTAAATAGATGAACTAGTCAGTATGACTGGGGATTATCTAAATCTGAAAGCATCTTAAACTGAGGCAAATCCCGCGTTGGATCATCTGTCAATCCTTTTCCATCGAACTGGGTGCAGCTGAAGTACCAGTAGTTTAGTTACCTGGAGTAATTACATTTTTAGGGTTCCATACCCAAAGAGTAAAACGGAACCGTATTACTAAAACTCCGCTGTCCGTCCGTCTGTCCGTCTGTCACCAGGCTGTATCTCATGAACCGTGATAGTTAGACAGTTGAAATCTTCACAGATGATGTATTTCTGTTGCCGCTTTAACAAAAAAAGGGCTCCCGTATAACAAACAAGATTTTTTTGCCGTTTTTATAGATAATGGTACGGAACCCTTCGTGCGCGAGTCCGACTCGCAAATGACAGGTTTTTTTTTCGGGGGAAACCTACAACAGGCACTTTTAGGGCAAAGACCAGGGAGCGTAGGATTCTAACCTCATCAAAACCACCCCGGTCATCACCTGGATGGGATAGGCACATGGATGGGGAAAAAAGAGACCACTCCGGAACCCCCTCTGTGCAGCGCCTATTAGTTAGGGCACATCTCTGACAAGACTGTAGAGGGGTCTCCCCTGAACTTCACTGTGCATGGCAGCACATGATCACAGTGCCGCCGAATTCCCTGTAATCACTCAGTGATCAATTAGAGTCCCCACTTTAAGCACACGAGATTCCAAAGTCCCATGTTCCATGGACCGACGGCATTTTTTTTATGGGACAAGCCCGCCGCACTATTCCCAAACCACTGTAACTTCTGTAAGTCAGAATCAACAGTGGCGACCACCAGAAAAAACCCCGAGGCAATGAAGCTCGACGAGTTCCAGAGAAACGATTAAACTGTCTTGGGTCCCGCAACGAAATTAATCAGAAAAGAACAGCGAAGGAGTAAAAAAACCTAATTTCCACTTCAAGCGGGAGCGGGAGCCGGGGGGAGGGACGCCGGGTTTTCCCAATCAAGCGGGAGACAGAACAAAGCTAGGCCATTAGGCACAAAGGGGGTATTTACAACTGAGATAAGACCAGTTGCCAAGCACCACGGATTAAGACACTGTGGCTCCTAAATTGTGAGCTGTTACACTTGATTCCAATAATAGGTATGGCAAAAACGCTTGAACGCACGGAAATTCGTTCTAGTTTCCACAAGGTCTGTGTAATAGACAACTCCCAGACGTAGGCTGAATACTATCCAACATAATATTGCGTTCAGTTTGCCAAAGAGTACACTCCCATAGGATAAGATGTGCGGATTGTACGTATTCGCAATCAGGTGTAGAATTTTGACATAAAGCATTGGAAAAAACATGAGACTGACGGCATATCTGACTATAATTCAATTACTAGATAATACGATGACCATTGGTATACTGTTTGTCTAGTTAGATTTTCGAGATTCTGACTACCTACTCCTCACGACTGTTAATATTAGAATGCGAGCCAGGGCAAATAACGAGCTTACCGAGGCACAGAGAGTTCCCGATAATAATGGATGCTCACCCATCCCTGAATTTACCTCGGCAATTGTAATTTACCCTACGATTGACACGTGCGGCCTTATCATAGCTATTTTTAGATAAATTGACATTTGATTTTCCATCAGATTTAATGAATACGCATTCAAAAGCCGTAGGAGTCTTAAGAAACAGTAATTTCATTCTGGTATTTTCCTCAGTTTGCTCTCCGCAGACAAAAAGCCTTGATCTTTCGTTTTTTTTGTTCGTTGATCAAATATACGGTTAAGTGAAGAATCGAGAGCTTTAATAAGCATCGCCCACGGAATGACGGTATGTTATTCCTGTCGAGGAGGTTTGAGTTCTAGATGTGGTAAAAATTTAGGGCATATGAGTGTACTAGTTTGTAAAAAAACCCATCGTTACCTACGCTCATACTTCCTAGCGGATGGCTTTTTTATGGGGTTCATTGTGGTCCCTTTGATTGTATCCCGGCTTTTTCCTTTTATTTTACTAATTCATTCATTGTGCGTAGCAGCTAAGGAGTGGAATTTCCTGCCAGTCTGGGTTTCCTGATAGCTATAACCTGGGGTTCTTTAAGTCAGGAGTGAATAAGTTACTTCTAGGCAAGCGTGATCATCGTCGACTACATCATCGCTTACCATCAGGTGAGAGAGTGGTCAAACGCAAGTCTATCATTGATAAAAAAACTCAGTATTGTCCCCGTGGTTTGTGGCCAGATGTCACTTCTAGTCTCTCCCAAACATCTTCGCATTTCAGACAAGCTCTTTCCATTAATAGACAATTTGGTATAAGTATAACAACTATATACGTACACCGGAGTATATAATAGAAGGCCCTTAGGTTTTTATTCAGTTCTGTACTAACTGTGATGAAAGGTGGAAGTGGGTCCAATTAAACGTGTTTTAGGCAAAAGTGGCTCGTTGTAGAAGTTGTTAGTAAAGTGGTTGTTTTAATTTAAAGTGAGTGTTTCATGAGGTAAGTGGGTGTTTTTGTGTTTTAAAGTTAATTGTTGAGTTTAAGGGTTGTGATTATGAATTTAGGCTTAGAATGGAATGAGCTTTTAAGATTGTGTTGGAAGTGAAGTGGTGAACGCTTTCTAATTAATTTATAGTTTGTGGGTTTGGAGATTTTTTTTTAATAGAACGGCATTTACATTTTTCCAGCAATAGGGTATTCTTCTGAGTTTCTGGGTGGGTGTTTCTGGGTTTCTTTTGAGCTTTTGAGTTTTGAGTGTTTTTTTTCTGAAAGCAGCATCGAAGTTGGTAGTTAAATGAATCAGCAATTAGCATTTCAAATATTGGTATAAAGAAGTAGGGACATCTCACTATCTCTTTTATACGCACATAACCTGATGGCGGTGACGTCATACGTCAGTGTGTGCATCCTTTTTCTGTTATCTACTTGACAGTTTCCACTTCTTCTTTTTTTTTTCAGTTTCAAACCTTTCAAATTTAGCGGTAGGGAACCTACCGCTAAATTTGAAAGGTTTTCTAACTTACTTAATTTTGAGCGGATCTGAATTCTCTTTTTCGATTTTGGATCAAGTTACTTTTCCCCCTCGCCTACACCTCATATTATTACTGTAACATATATGTAGTTGGCGGAATTTGCCACACACACACACACACACACATATCTCTGCCTATCCATTGAGGAATAAAGGCGTGTTGTATTGTTATGTTAAGAATAACTTTTTTAAAACCGACTTTTGAACATATTAAATAATTATTTTTCAAAAAAAAAAACTTGTTGCTCTATTGCCATAAAAAAATGAGTTGCTGGTATTTGTTTCAGTTCAATTGCAGATTTCATGCCACTAACTGCATCAGACTGCTTCAAAAATAACGTCTTGTTTGGATTTTTTTTGTGCTGTCGGGTTTTTGGAAAATTTTCAAATTTTTATTACCTGCTTGTGAGTGAGTTATATTTTTGAAATGATTTCCTTAAGCCCTTTACTTTGATATTTCACTTGACCATTTTACTGAAAGAAGCTTCTTGTAGAACAATCTGGTAATAAGCTGTTTCGTACGTAATATATACACAGGTTTTTACTTAGACCACCTGTTGATCAATTCTCAGCTTCATAAATTTTTCAAACTGTGAAAAGCTGTAAAGATTTTGCTTTAAAGGAGGCTTCGACATGTTCTTAACTTCAAATTCTTAATTCAGAAACCGAGGATAACAAAATTCTAACATAACCTGTTTAGCCAGAAGGGTTACACATACACGCCCCCATAAAAGATAATAGCAATGAAACACACCCCCTTACAACTAAGAAAAAATGCTATAAACAACTGATCTATACGAAAGAAAATGGCTTACTGTGTAATAATGACTGAAACGCCTATAACATATAATATAACGACATATACTGGTATAGATGATATAATAAGTATTCTGAATATGAGAAAAGGCATGAGTTGTAGGTGTATGGATATACATATATGTATGTATAGTGCGTAACAGAAATGTTTGGTCATATTTTAAATAGCAAATTCAAATTCAATTTATTATCTATCGTAGGTGGAAATGCAGTTTTAAACAATATTTAATAGTAATTTAAAATCTATTGTATCATTAATATTATTATTCATGCTTCTGCATGTTATAGAAATTAACATGTTTGTTTCAAGAAATAATAATAAATTCCAGATCAAAGATTTGACTTAAAGACTTACTGTTTTGGGTGCAGGGTGGTTTGATGCAGTCCAGAAGTGTTTATTTATTTATTTTAATAAACAAATAGAAAGGACACAGAAAAATAGGAACAAGGGTAATGCTTGTTTCTAGAGAAATCTCTTCCAGCCTGCGAAAAGTGAGATGGAAATAAAAGAGAAGTGGACACCGTGTGTAAGAGAAGTTAAAAAAAATACAAAAAAAGACAATGTAATAAAACATACAAAGTAAAGATAAACATACATATATACGAACATATAGGTAAAATAAATATCACAATACCTAATACATTTACACAAATATTATTGGAGGTTAAGTTTGTAAGTTTGTGAGTTAGTTTGTAGGAAGTAATGTCTGGACCTACTGAACCGATTTTGAAAAATCTGTCACCATTTTAAAGCTACATTATTCCTGAGTGACATGTATTGTAATTAATATGTTATGTAATTAATCAGAATAAAATATATCCTATATTTGATTGTGATTAATTACATTTTTAACCGACGACAAAAAAAGGAGCAGATTCTCAATTCGACCGTATATATGTTTTTTTTTTTAATTTGAAATTGACAAATGTTTTTAACCGACGAAAAAAAAAGGAGGATGTTCTCATTTCGACCGCATATATATATATATTTTTTTTTTTGTGTATGTTCAGCTCTCACTCCGTCATTTATGAACCGATCTTGATAATATTTTTTTTTGTTACATAGGGTATACCTCAAGGGTAGTCCATGTCAAGAAAATCAGGATCTGATGATGGAATCCTGATAAAATTATGAGAAAACCTCGAAAATTGTAGGCACGTTTAGCGTTTCTGTACGTATGTTCGGCCTTCACTCCGTTGTTTATGAGCCGATTTTGATGACATACGTACAGAAATGCTAAACGTGCCCACGATTTTCGAGGTTTTCTCTCAATTTTATCAGGATTCCATTATTAGATCCTGATTTCCTTGACATGGGACCACCGTTGAGGTATACCCTATCTAACAAAAACATAATCATCAAAATCGGTTCATAAACAACGGAGTGAGGGCCGAACATACGTACAGAAACGCTAAACGTGCCCACAATTTTCGAGGTTTCCTCTCAATTTTATCAGGATTCCATTATCAGATCCTGATTTCCTTGACATGGGACCACCCTTGAGGTATCTAACAAAAAAAATCATCAAGATCGACTCAAAATTAGTTTATATAAAATTTGATATTTTATGTAGGTAAATAAGCTCAATACTCAAGACTTAAAAGGTTTATTTATTTTTTGCTTTTTAGTTCTTTTTCGTCGGTTGAATTTTTTGTTAAAAAGTTTTTGTCAATCAAGTCCGAGAAAAACAGGCAGGTACGTTGATTTATCAGTGTGCGCTGACTAAACGGTTCAGTACTTAGAACCACACAAAATAATTTCATCACAATTTCATTAAAAATACTTGACGCCCAGCGAAGTGGGCACGGGTTACCTAGTATGCTATTATTAAAATACTTGACGCCCAGCGAAGTGGGCACGGGTTACCTAGTATGCTATTATTAAAATACTTGACGCCCAGCGAAGTGGGCACGGGTTACCTAGTATGCTATTATTTATAATGGAGGAAGTACTGATAATACCACGCGGCCGAAGCCGCTGACAGAAGCTAGTCATCATCTTCCTGCCCTTATTCCATGTTACTTGAGGTTCACATTTTTTCTTCCATTCTGTCCTGTCAGCCGTCACGCTATCACTAACTCCCTTTTCTTTTATATCACTCCTCACACTCACACAATCCATCCATCTTTTCTTTGGCCTCCCTCTCCCTCTAAATTCATCCACATTTATATTCATAACTCTTTTAGTTACATGTGTTTCATCCCTCCTCTTCACATGACCATACCAAGATAAGCGGTTCTCTTTCAACTTTTCTGTGACTGGCGCCACTTTTAAACTACCTCTAATGTACTCATTTCTCACTTTATCCATTCTCGTTACTCCACACATCTATCTCAACATTTTCATCTCCGCCACATGCAATCTTTTTTCATCCGTCTTTTTCAAAGTCCAACATTCTGATCCATTCAGTACGGCAGATCTAGTCACGGACTTATAGATTTTCCCTTTTAACTTAAGGCCCTACCTCCACACAAGTAGCGCCCTCATTGAATAAAAAATCGTATCAAATCATAGAAATTAAAGATTAAGAAATCCCGTGTTGCGTTTGTTACAAAGATGATAAGGTATTTTTACGTGGTTAAAACAGGACTCAAAATGTTTCATATTTAAAGTAGTAAGCAAAAGTACCAAAAACGGCCGTTTATGACACTTTTGCTTACTACTTTTGATACGAAACATTTTGAGTCCTGTTTTTGAGTCCTGTTCAACGTAAAAATACCTTATGTTCGTTGTAACAAATGCAACATAGGATTCTTTAATCTTTATTTTCTACGCTTTGCTACGATTTTTTATTCAATGAGGGCGCCACTGACGGATTTATACGCCATAAGGGGCATCCGTCGGTCGCAAGTTGTGTGTGCAGTGACCTGTCGCCATTTTCATCCATACTGAGTTGATCCTGTGCGTTACGTCTCGGTCTATATCGCCATCCCTCTGAACAAGCGACCCGAGGTACCGAAAGTCGGAGCAGATCGGTATAGGCGTTCCGTTGAGAGCTACAGGCATAGGACTGGAGAGACCGCCGAAATCGCAGAACAGATATTCTGTTTTGGTCCTACTCAATTTCAGGCCAACACTCTCCAGTCTTTGCCACCACGTCTCCAGTCTGCTCTGGACCTCTGAGCCGCTTTCGGCAACCAGCACAATGTCATGAGCAAACAGCATACACCAGGGAGCCTCTTCCTGAATGTCCGACGACAGAGCGTCCATTATCATCAGGCTGACAGAAGCTAGTACTAAATAATTTTATAAAATAATAGAGAATAATAATATTAAATAATAATAATAATATGACTACTATAGCGCAAATAGAAAGAAATGGAAAGAATATGTTCTTTCACGAGAGCTGTTTGTAACACCAGGTTATTTAATGTGTTTCGATTTAAGGTTATGGTTTAGGTATTGATGACTTCAGTGAACTTTTTAAGTTCACACGGCTGCAGTGGTAAAGACTTGCATCAATACTTCTTCTTGGTTCCATGCACACAAAGTATCAAGCTACGTCGTTATTTATTTTATACCTATTTTAAACTTTACGTTCAAACATCATCTCTGGGCACTCTCCTTAAACCACCACAATCTTTGTTAGAAGTTTGTTTTATAGTTAAAAACATGAAGTCAGGAAAACAAGCTACAATGTAACTTGATGGAACTTTCATAGTTTTCGGGATAGTATCACTTTAACTTGAAACTGTGATCTCATGGTTACGAGATTTTACGCTGGTCCTAATAATTCAAAATCAAAAGTTCAAATTACGCTGAGAGCCTACACTTTTTAAACGTCATAGTTCTACATAAAGACAGTCCCCCAAAATTGTATAAATAATAATGTTATTTAGCACTAAAAAAAAAAAAAAAATATATCGTCCAAAATTTAATCATAAAAATCCGTTTTGTTAGAATCTTTCCATTTCACACGTGCCGTAGCAACAAGAGACTCTTATGAGTTCATTCTTAGTTCTATCCTGTCCAAGAATAGGCTTTATCCTTAACCTTTGGGTGGGTACTTCAAAAAGGTCACACTTATAAGATACGTGGGTTGAAACCCACGGGAATCCAATGATAATTATATTATTTTATACGTCAACTAAATGTTTAATAATAAAATGTTAAATAATAATGTTTTTTATCTTAGATTGATTGTCTATCAATCTGTTCGAAGTGACCTTTAGTAAAACTCTAATTACTTCCTTAAATATATCATCATCATCATTCTCCTGCCCTTATCCTAATTAATTTGGGATAGGCATAAAAATTCTTTTTCTTCCATACTTCTCTATTAGTCGTCATCTCTGTACCTCCTTAAATATATATTACAAGCGACACGCCCCAGCTTTGCTCGGGTACAAATTATACACTTAAACTTTCTTCATGAATCACTCTGTCTATCGGTGAAAACCGCATAAAAATATGTTCAGCAGTTTTTGAGTTTATCGCGTACAAAGGCGGCAGAGGACTTTGTTTTATAATATGTAGTGATTTATTAAATAAATATAATATCCATAAATACAATTTGATAGTTTATGTAAATAAGCTCAATAATCAAGACTTAAGGTTTATTTTGCTTTTTAGTTCTTTTTCTTCGGATATTATAAAAGCGAAAGTTTTGATGGTTTGATGAATGGATGGATGTTTGTTACTCAATCACGCTATAACGGCTGACGCTGAAAAAATCTGGATGTTTGGCACAGTGCTAAATGTAGTTTATAATTATATTGTGGGCACTAATAATTAACGCGGGCGAAACCGCTGGCAGAAGCTTGTGATAGAACAAAAGCGAATGTACGTTTGTTTGTTACCTTTTCACACATAAATCACTGAACCAATCATCATGAAATTTTGCATTATACGTTGTCAGGGGTACTGCAGACGGCGAGTAGTGGGTAGCTCGCCGTCCGATCAGCACCAGGCCCGAGAGTCGACGGCGCGTAGTGTTCCACGCGCGCCTCAAAGAGTTGTCAGCAATAATGACGGGCCCGTCATGGCAGATGCCTGCCCAGGGGTTGAGGATAAATTCGAAACAGAGTTACCTCGCCCCTGGGCACTCAGGGCAGGGAAGGAACAGGGGTGGATTTTAGTCAATAAGAGTCTGACACAAGAGCGGGAGATGTCATTGGATGATTTCCCACCCCAGAAAAAAAAGAGGTACAGAAAAAGACATATACCTTGCAACCAGAAAAAAATTACTGTTCCCGAGGGAAAGAATATTAACTTTGGTTGGTAACAATAGCTTAAGGACGCTAGATGACGCTACGGGTCTACTCGTCGCTAGTACATTTATCAAAATGCAAGTAAGAGTAATTCCTTTTAGGAGTGTCTAAAGTCCTATTTGTCTGTGCATCAAAATAATACTTAGCCGGTAATGCAACAACTTTCGAGCTTTTCTGAAGTAAAACTTCTTTACGCACGCTTGAATTGGGGAGTAAGCTGGTGAATGCGTGACGAGAGCGTTACGAAAAGTGTGATCGGGCGAGGCGAACGTGACGAAAGCGTTACGAAAAGTGTGAGCGGTCTAGAGGAGCTAAAGAAGATTTACTTCAGTCGTGTGGTCTAGAGCACATTCTCTTTTTTTATTTATAAGGCTAACAAAATATTCTATAATTATATCTAGTCAATTAAATTGAAGTTGTAGTTCAATTAAATTGACTAGACATATTAATTCAGTTGTATTTAATTTTGCTAAAATTAAACTTAAATAGATATTAATTCGCTCCGTGAATTAAATTAGCCCACTTTTTTTTTTGAGGGGGTAGAATATCATCATAAGACTTCTCCCGCTCTGGGTGGAGCGGGAGGGCGTGTCAGACTCTTGCTGACTGAAACCCACCCCTGTTCCTTCCCTGCCTGAGTGCCCAGGGGTGTGGTAACTCATTTTCAGAATTTTTCCGCTACCCCTAGACATGCAGGCACTGGCCACGATGGGCTCCGTGAGTGGTGGTTGACACTAGTCTATTTAAGGCGCGCGTGGAACACTTCGCGCCGTCGACTCACGGGCCTGGTGCGGATCGGACGGCGAGCTACCCACTCCTCGCCGTCTGCAGTCCCGGGTAAATAATTATGATAACGTCGCATTTTCTTAGCTTTAAATACGAGTATGGTTTGAATGAAAATGATTTACTCGCAAAATTAATAATATTCGTCATACGGGTGACAATTTTTAATTAATTGAATTATGATACACAACACTTACAAGTCGGTGTACCGTATAGTAATTAGGATCCATAAAGGAGTCTACCCATATCACCGTATCATACCATGACCGTGCTAAGAACATATCAAGCACGGACGAAGAAACACGACACGGTCATTATCTGTCACCGACTATCGTCAAATAATATTTTGCTGGTGTCGAATTGCCGATACGCTCCGGGCATGGCACGCGACGGTGTTGGTTGGTGACGGAACTGTCCAGTGGGAATTGTCTCATACTTATCAATACAAAGAACATTTCTTTGCCTGACGCGTTCCTAGGACGGTTGTGATATGGTACGGTGTAGTGGGTAGACTCCTTTACCCCTAAAAAGGTCGACGTCCTTTCCTTCCATTGAATATTATTGCTGAACTTGAATTGAAGGGGTGCCCTCAGCAATCCCTTTTCTATTTGTTGTATCTGTATATATAAAATTCAAAGTCCTGACTAACTGATATCAACGCACAGACTAAACCGCTGTTCCTAGAGACATGAAATTTGGAGGGCGTGTTCTTTGTGAAGAGTAGGTATTGTAGAGCCTGCAGGGCTCCAGAGGTGTTTCTTTAGCTGTGGGGAGCTGTCTCACTCGTGACTGGTTATGGGTAACACTAATTACAAGAAAAAAAGTTTTTTACAAAAAAAACAACTGACTTCCAAAAAAGAAAATACACTAAAAATTAAAAAAAATATTTTAATTTCGGAAGTCAGTGTCAAACAACGAAGAAATAAAATGCAAACACCGACTTCCGAAATTAAAGTATTTTATTTTTATTTTTAGTGTATTTTCTTTTTTGGAAGTCGGTTGATTTTTTTTGTAAAAATGTTTTTTATTTTTCTCTTTTTAGTTGTTATACCCCAGAACTAAAACCCACAATAAAATGGAACGTGAAATTTGAACGTGTTAGGTTTACGTATTTTTCGTTTTTGTTCAGTTTTTCAAAAAGCGCTAAAGTAATTTCGATAAAATTTATATGGGACCACCTCGGGAGTATATTCTTTTGGATAAAAAAATATTTGAAAATTGGCCCACAACTGACGGAGAAATCGGTGGACATATATAAAAAAAAAATATACACATATACAGTCGCACATGGAACCTCCTTCTTCCTTCTTCCTTTTTCGAAGTCGTTTAAAAACTAGGAGGGCGCGCACTCGTAACTCTTATATTTTTAAGTAAAAATAGTCTTCGACTTCTCTCTCTTCGACGGGCGAGCTAAAACTCTACCGATAAACAATCGCAACGTTCTAATAAACTATTTTAATTCTTAATATTCGAACTACTCTCCAAAAGCAGCCAGCAATGCGCGATTTATACTTGTGGTGTATGAGCCGAGTGCACACGCGCCACAGTATCCGCTAAATTCAACCCTTAAGGGGGTGAAAAAGGGGTTGAAAGTTTATAACGTGGGAAGTACTAATTCCACGCGGGCGAAGCCGCTGGCAGAAGCTAGTCTACTATAATAGAACTGTGTCTACATCTCTTATCTAGCTTTCTTGTCGCAGGTCTGCTGGAGGAAATTTGTTTTTGAAATAAGCAGCGCCTTTGTGCTCTTCTGTCTGTATTTATTATTTTCTCTTTTACGTGTTTTGTGTGAACATCTTAATACATATATAAAACAAAGTCGGGTTAGGTTAGGTTAGGTTAAAAAACTCCAGCCATTCTTGAGTTATAAATGGTGTAACATTTATAACTCAAGAATGGCTGGAGTTTTTTATGATTTTTTGTTTGTTGTAGTTGTCTCCGCCCCGAATAGCAGAATAACTATTAAAACATTTTAGAAAAAGAAATTATGAAGAAAATTCATTTTCTCATTTTGTATGAAATTGCTTTTTTGATAATATCTAGAAACGAAGTTCGCTGGGTCAGCTAGCCACTGGAACGCCCGAATGACCTAGGTGGCCGAAATAATTGTCCTCAGGAACGCCACGATGACCTACATGGCTCGCGCGGTTTGTTCACTTTAAACCATTAATGGAACATAAATGGAATTGGGTGAGAAATATCATGCTGTGTATTGTCAAAGCCCTTTTAGCTTGAATGGGATAAGCAATGATATCTCTAGCGTTTGGTGTTAGTTGCTAGATAAGTATTGGTACCAGTTTAATAAAATACAAGTTTGGAGAATAAATAAAGTTATAACTGAAAAGGATCAAAATCTTAACTGGCAAATTTTTTACATCATTTTAGTCTTGCCCCAAAATAATTAAGACCATAAATATCTAAGTGGTACACTAATAATATTTAAACTTCCACCTGGGGTGGGATGGCCATAAGTTTGGAAGGGTACACCTCCTCGCTTCCTTTTAAAACTTTTACTTAAATGTCCACGGTTTTCCGATTTAAGTAGGTAGGTTAGCTAAAGTTTGGCCCAAGGGGTTTAAATGTTTTGGTAATGTCATTATTGCCTGTCTGTCTCCACATTTAGGTACCTTTCCAACCTACTTAAAAAAGAGGGGTTTTTTTTTTAATGTGTACCTCAGAACTTTTTTCTACGGAAACCGATTTTGATGATTATTTTTATTTGAAAGCTGGTGCTTCTCATGTGGTCCCATTTAAATTTGATCAAGATCAGACCAGTCGTTTTTGAGTTATCTTTAATATTGCCTATTTAATTGACTTCGACTACATTGATGATGTTTTCATTTTATTTATTGACACTATCAATTCGGGAATAACTTTACTATTTAGTTTTAGTTCGGGGGTAAAATAGGGTTTGTACAAAAAAAATACAACAACAAAAAAAAATAAGTAAAGTAAAAAAAAAGTAAAGTTGAAAAATAAGTTGTTGGAAGTCGGTGTCAATTTACGAAAAAGTAAAATACAGACACCGACTTCCGAAATAAAAGTTATTTTTCAATTAGGCACTGAAACTTATCGGTGAGTTTGACAAAAAAAAAATGTTTAAGTGAAAAAAAAAAAATAGGCTGTCAACCCGGGTTGTCGTCGGGGTTCAATTTGACAACCCGGGTTTGTCCGCTGGGGATGAAGTATTTTCTTTTTTGGAAGTCAGTTGTATTTTTTGTAAAAAAGTTTTAAGTGTATTTTCTTTTTTTTGTAATATAATCATTTTTTCTTCTTCTTCATGAAATCTGCGAGGGCTAGGACATTCAGCAATTAGGCCTATGATGGTTTGTTATTCTGCACGGTTTGGAGCCACTACTCCACCCGTTCTATACTAAAGCTCATTTAACAGAAGATGGGGCAATATATAGGTTTCACAATACTTTTTTTTTTTTTTTTTTTGGGGAGTGGGAAATCATCTTATGACTTCTTCCGCTCTAGGGTGGAGCGGAAGGGCGTGTCAGACTCTTACTGACTAAAACCCACCCCTGTTCCTCCCTGCCCTACAAGCCCAAGGGCGAGGTAACTCTTTCGAATTTATCCTCAACCCCCGGGCAGGCATTGGCCGTGGCAGGCTCCGTCCTTTGCTGACAACTCTTTGAGGCGCGCGTGGAACACTACGCGCCGTCGACTCTCGGGCCTGGTGCTGATCGGACGGCGAGTTACCCACTACTCGCCGTCCGCAGGCCCGGGTCTACGGTGGCCGGAGATCGTCCCGCGGCCCCTGGCGTCTCCTGCGGAGGTTTCACAACACTTCACTTGATTAATTGACAAATAGGTGACGCTGTTTATTTTTTAAAGTAGAAATTGGAGTGCCCTCTTCTTCACTGGATTAGATATCGACCTTGATACAGTCCTCACATTCACAAATCTGATATAGCATATTATGAATGTAAAGACTATGTAGGTCGTTATATTCACGTAGATTTCATGATTGTCTGGCATTGAGTACTTTTTCGGCCTACCCAAATACCTATATGTCCTTACTTTGGTATTGTTCGTTGGTTCGTTGGGCTCCTTAGAGTTCTAAGTTGAGCTACACGATAACTGACAAATTGTTAAACATTACGATGGTTAACTGTTGATATTAAAGGAGTGATAAATAACTTGAAAATTGTATTAAAAAATAAACATTGAAAATCACATTTGCCCTCCCAGACAGTCAAATTCGGTCACCATCACCACTGACATTTAACAAATAACATGTTCTAAAATAGCTCCCTTTCAGAATATCTAAAGTTTGTTTATACCCAGGCCTAAAAGCTTTTCACTGGAAAGCTCTTAGTGCTTTAATAATTTCATTCAATTAACCCTCAAATGCGAATAGTCTATTGAAATAAAACGAATAGCGAATGGTATAATAAAGTTGGTTTTGCGTGGGTGGTCCTCCGAGTCTATTGTTATAGGTTATTATTGTTTAAGGTCTGGGGTTTATTTATGGAAATATTTAGACTTACATAAATAAATTTTGTAGACAACACAAGTTTTTTGGTAACGTAATAATTAAGAGATGCTAAAAAACTGGCCAAGTGCGTGTTGGATTTCGCACATTTGGGGTTCCGTAACAAATGAGGGAATAAAAAAAAAATCTGATTTACAATATATTGATATTAGTTAGTAAATTATACGTAATAACCCTTTGGGTACGGCACCCTAAAAATATGTAAACAAAAGGCCAGAATGGCAGATATGGATACGTATTTTTGGTTTTGTCACGTAGGTACTCTTAAACAAAAAAAAAATATATATATAGGTATATACGGTCGAATTGAGAACCTCCTCCATTTTTTTTCGTCTGTTAAAAAATGAGAACGATACAGTTTTGAAATTAACACGTTACCTCACACCCAGGTCAAAAATGTACTACTCTTTACCTAGATGAGACGTAACACGACCCCACTCCTGAACCTTGATGCGTTTTACTTTGTAATTTTTTATTGGTTTGCTAAAGCTAAAAATACGTGTCCAGTATTCTTTGATAATCCAAGTTACGGACAGAGGTTAAGGCGTATATAGCCACCAAGTGGCGCCCTCATTGAATAAAAAATCGTAGCAAAGCGTAGAAAATAAAGATTAAAGAATCTTATGTTGCGTTTGTTACAAAGGCTCTTAAGCATTGCCATACAACTTGGCAATGCCACCAGTCTTTTGGGCACACTTCCAGTAGACAGCGATGCGGAGGAATTTTTTGAAAAAAACTCTTTGGGCATCAAAAATTTCATCGTTGTCAATGGGAAAAGTGCCCAGGACGCTGGCAGCATTGCCACGTTGAATAGCAATGCTGATTCGTTGGCTAAAGAAAAGCGTGTGTCCTCTGGTCACGTGAAGAGTCGACCAGCTATTTTCATCTTTGCTTCACAGTGGTCACTTTAAGGGTCCAACTGTTTTCGAACAATCTACTACAATTTTTCATTTGTTATTTTGTATAAATATCCCACGACTTTCAAATTCAATGTAAAAACAAAGAGTTAAGTCAACCGTGTCGATAATAAAAACTTTTTTTGCAAAAGAAAAGGATCCGACTTCCAAAAAAGTGCAAAATAATTTCAGAAGTCGGTATTTCTGGTTTTTGGTCTTCGTTTTTTGACATCGACTTCCAAAATTTAAGTTTTTTTGCACTTTTTTGGAAGTCGGTTCTATTCGTGAAAAAGTTTTTGTTTTTTTCACTTTTTACTTGTGATTTCCCATTAAATTGCGTCAACACTACGTATACATACGATCGCAGCAATCGCAGTTGATTTGCTGTCATTTTTTGAAGAGTTCCGTTGTCTGTCTCCGAAACTCATCATTAGATCTATATGAAATTTAAATGGGACCACAGCTCCGCGAGGTAATAATGGCGGACTGGCTTCGGAATAAAGCCCTTCCGAACAAAAAAAATAAAATAATTTCAAATTCGTCTATGTGACGGAGTTATGCCCGAAAATACCAAAAAAAAAAAAACAAACATCTGAATTTATAACCTCTCGATCCTTTTTGAAGTCGTTTAAAAAATATTAGATATCATAGACAAAACCTAAAATGACTTACAAATTGTCACCAACAGCAAGACCCACAAATTAACATAGTTAACATTTCACGATCGCAGCTCTCCCCTTGACTCTATTCCATATACCTACCGGCCTAGCCGCGAGCATTGCAGGGTTGAATCCATCGCGTGACAGCATTGAACGAACGCCTTGAATTACTCAACTTATTGACGGGGAGGTAGTTTGAAAAATGATTTATTGGTTGTTAGCACTTTGCCTGTGATTTCGGCCGCGTGGGTAGTTTAGGAAGGGACTATCTTGTGTCTATGGGTGTTTAACCCCCGACGCAAAAAGAGGGGTGAAGTTTGACCGTTATGGGTGTGTGTGCACCGTAGCTCTTAAACGAGTAAACCAATTTGAATGCGGTTAATTTATTTGAAAGCAGGTTTTCTAGCGATGGTTCTTAGACATGTTTTATCAAAATCGGTTAAGCTGTTCAAGGTCATCAGCTCTTTTCTGTTGTTTAAATGTTTAATTTAATTGGTATCGTGTATTATGGCTTTCTAGTACGTAATTAGTGAAAGTTTACAGTATAATTAACTTCATCAATCTTACATTTTAGTTACCTAATTCACACAAAAGCTTATTAAAATTAACTTTTTTTTAAATTGTTCTCTCTTTATCATGATCTTCCTGGCCTTATCCCATGTTACTTGAGGTCGGCGCAACACGTTTTTTTCTTCCATACAGTCCTGTCAGCCGTCACGCTATCACTAACTCCCTTTTCTTTCATATCACTCCTCACAAAATTCATCCATCTTTTCTATCATCATTCAATTTTTCTTACTATAAATATTATTTTATTCCACTACTGAACGAAGTATTTTCCTTTCATCTAGTATTTGTTTTTGTTCAACAATATTGTTATAATTAGTCTGTATTTATAAAATTCAAAGTCCTGATTGACTGACTGAAATCTCAACGCACAGCCTAAACCGCTCTGGCCCTAGAGACATGAAATTTGGAGAGTGTGTTCTTTGTGAAGAGTAGGTATCCTTTAAGAAAGGGTTTTTCGAAATTCAACCCTTAAGGGGGTGAAAAAGGGGTTTGAAGTTTATAACGGGGTAACTTAGACTATGAAAGGTTAAAGACGGAACGTCATTGGGCATTAAATGAAACAGGATCGTTAATATGTGTGTACTTGCTTCGGCAGTACATATACTAAAATTGGAACGATACAGAGAAGATTAGCATGGCCGCTGCGCAAGGATGACACGCAAAATCGTGAAGCGTTCCACATTTTTTCTGCCCGGGGGTGGAGGATAAATTCGAAAGAGTTACCTCGCCCCTGGGCACTCAAGGCAGGGAGGAACAGGGGTGGGTTTTAGTCAGTAAGAGTCTGACACGCCCTTCCGCTCCACCCTAGAGCGGAAGAAGTCATAGGATGATTTCCCACCCCCCCAAAAAAAAAAAATCGTTAATATGTGTGAGTGACCTTGACGAACGTAAAGATGACGTATCGGCTTATTTGGCGTGTACAGATACAAGCCGGCTTCTCATTCTGGTACTTCAGATTGCTGGATTTTTACATTCCGTCCACAACCTTTCATGGTCTAAGCGGGGGAAGTACTAATTTAACGCGGGCTAATCCGCTGGTACTTTATAAAGTTATCTTCAAAACTCTTCATAATAATATTATTCTCTAGCCTTGTGCGTTCTGTAGGGATTAAAAGCCGTATTTATAAAATACAGTAACCATTTGCTTAGTTGCCTTGACTACTTTGTTTTCTCTACTCGATAAATCCACTTCTCCTTCTTATCTGACTTCACATTTTCAGTTTCTCTGCTCGACTCACGCTAAAAATCTTCGTTCAACCAATAATCGTCTTCTGCGATGTCCCTCTCACCGCTCTGGGTTTATCCATTCTTCCTTCCATGTCCAGGCGGTCTCCCTATGGAATGCGCTCCCTCCGAACATCAGGACGGCAACCAGCCGGTTCTCTTTTAAGTTGAAGGCGCGTGAACACATTCGCAAGGAGTTGGAAAAATCGTCACAACGCTGATTCGTTGTTTTCGTCTTAATCAATTACATTTTTAATTTTGTTGCATGTATGTATTTAAGTATGTATTTATTATTATATTTTTTTCCCGTTTATTCTTTCCCTTAAGTTGCACTAGCCACGTTCCATCTCTGCATCCCCTACGGTCGACTGGTAGAAAATGCCTAAGACATTAAGTCCGCCATTGTACAGTAATTCTTACTTGTGCATTAAGTTTAATAAATAAATAAATAGTATACAGTCTCATCCATCAAAGTCAACTGGATACAGGATAAAACCTGCTTTAAATGTTTATTCAGCACTTGCACTTTGCCACCCACATCTACCCTTGTTCCGGGTAGAAAATTTTGAAATAAGAACTTGCTAATCAGTGTTTAAACTAATCACATGGATTAAGTTATGAAGTATTACTGGGTAAGTTAGAACAGTACGACGTTAGGAGAAACATATTAAATCTAGTCAAAACATATCTCACTGGACTGAAGCAAGCCACTGTTTTAATAAATAATAATAATTATAATAACTAATAGATTTTGTTATATTTATCCAAAATAGAAGTTACTCATATATCATCAATTAGAGATACAAAATGTGGTGTACCCCAAGGAACTATCCTTGGACCCTTGCTGTTTCACATATTGTTTATTAACGATTTTAAATAGAATTTGTTCCAAATCCAAAATAGATGTTACTCATATGTGATCAATTAGAGATAAAGCATGTGGTGTACACCTAGGAACTGACCTTGGACTCTTGTTGTTTCACATATATATTATCGATTTGCCAAAATGCACTGAACATCAAACTGTTTTGTTTACCGATGACAGTACACTTATTCTTCCATATTAAAATATAGAAACTTATGAAGATGACTTAAACAAGTCCATCTTTAACATTATAAATTGGTTATTTGTGAGTTTGTGAGGTTGTAGGGGGTAACTTAAATATGTGATAACTTAAATATGTTTAAAAATAAGCTTAAGAAACATGTATCTAACTTTTAGTACTCTGGAGGAAACTGTATTGTATTTTTATATTTTTCAAAGTATGATAAACTATTATCATACTTTTTAAGTACTTTGTATCTCATTATAAGTGATCTGTAGGTTCTTATGAGAATAAATTTCTTTAAACCGAAACCGAATCTCTGGATCTACAGAACCGATTTTGAAAATTTTTTTACCAAAAGAAAGCCACGTTATTTGTGAGTGTCATAGGCTATAAATTTTTGAAATCCACGTGGATGAAGTCACGGTCGGAGTACAAAAATAAACATTTTAAGCTTATGAAATTTTATCAAAGAACAGAAAAACTTAACTTAAACTTAACATATGCAGATCAAATAATAGCTGAAACAAGTAGGGCTAGATTTCTGGGACTTCACATGGAAATGTCTTGTAGATACTTTTTGTAAAAAACTATACCAGTACCCATATGCTCTCTACAATCTTGCGAAAATAGTGAATGAGTCCGTTGTTCTAATTTCACAGATGCTACATCTGCATTACGTTATGGAATAATAAATTGGGGAAATTCCACTGACAAAGAAATTGCGTTGAAGGCCCAAAAAAAATGTGTGCGTGCTGTGTTTAAATTGAAACCAACTGGAAGCTGTATTCCAGATTTCAAAAATTTTAAACTCTTATCATCAAAGCTTATTTTTGAGACAGCAGTATTTTGTCAAATCCAACTTCCATCTGTTTGAAACATTGAGATCTAAAAGTCGCAACATAGAGATATGCACTAAGCCACATGCCACTGCTCATTACAAAAAGTTTTCTAGGAATGGCACCTAGGATCTATGGTAAGATCAATAAAAGAAATAAACAACATACACGATTTTAAAAAGGCTTTACTGAAAATCTTATAAGAAAAAACGTATACCTACATCTATCTAAATCATTATTATTTTAATTTATTATTTATTGATTTGACAATTTATGCTAGAATTTATTTATATTATAATTTAATGGAATGTTTTTTTTTTTTATTTTTTTTATTATTTTGACTTTTTAAATTAGAATCATTTAATTATGTGTGATAAAGCATGTTTGAACCACGACAATATTCGTACGCCGATGACGGCTAGACATAGCGTTCTTTAATAATTACAACATCTGTACCTAACTTATTTATATTCAACAGTTAACATATTTGTATTTGTTTATTTATTTACAAATAAATCTTCGCGCTAAATCTTCTCCCTTGGACACCACACTTCCTTATTTTAGCCAATCTTGTCCAAATCTTCGCAACAACTTTAATTATGCAATCACCAAATCTCACCATCAGTCTTCCAACGCAAACTAGTCCTCCAATCCAAATACAAGAAGAAACCCCCACAAACGATACCCCATAAAAAATCAAAGATCCCAAAGCAGACACATCGATAAAATAAAGTCATAAAACAAAAATATACATAACACAGTCGGACAGACGCGAGTACCGATGGTACTCAAAGAACCGGGAACAGCACTAAAAAGTGCCGGCGTCGTAACGAGACCTTTAAGTGGAGTTAAAGCGTGGTACCGAGGTACAGCTCGACGTGAGAGATAGTCGTAAAAATTGTGGGAATGGGGCAAGGTATGGGCGGACAGCGGTTTTTGAGAAATTTAAGAGCGTTTACTCCTCGCGGTATTTCATACAAACTGTCAAGTCCTTATACTAGAGGAGTTCGTGACTAAAGTAATAACAGGTTAAGCTATGCTTGCCGGGGTTGGTCCATGGATGGGTGACCATATTTACATACCGAGACTCCTCCGTGCCTCGGAAAGCACTTTAAACCGATGGTCTTGGCTGTCAATCGTGGATCTTTCCTAGTCGTTACGGGTCGTCAGTCGTAAGCCCGAATGTCTGATAACCAGTTTTATCAAGGGGTATCGTATTACCCAGTAAGTGGGTTGTGGAGGTCAGATAGGCAGTCGTTCCATGTAAAATATTGGTATTCACCTCTGAAAGCCGCCATTCGTCAAACGTACCATCCTTCAAGCCGCCCGCATACGACAAACCGGATTCAAATGTCAGTTTGACATTTTTTCTCAGTTATGACAGCATATATTTTTTATCGGAGGGCACCTGAGACGACCAATAATGTCTATGGCCAAGCGTGTAAATGTTGCCACAGCATAAAATACATTGCGATTTGGTAATAATAGAGGTAATAAACAAGTGGATCGCAAGAATCGCAAAATTCACTGGTGAGTTTCAGTGCTCAACGTGGTTTCGATCAATGAAACTCACCAGTGAGTTTCCGGGCTTTACAGGTTCAGCTGCATCTGGTTAGAATGGAAGCCGACCCCAAGATGGTTGAGAAAAGGCTAGGCAGATGATGATGATGTCAAGTCTTATACTCGGCAATGAACGAACCGATTGTAATTAAACTTGGTACGTAAACGCAAGGTACCCAGGTCAAAAAGTTAGTTACAAACATTTTTGAAAAGATTTCAGAGAGACATTTAGAGCAATTTTAAATCTCACTTCCTCTCTAAACTCTTTTTCTAAAATGTTCGTAACTAACTTTTTAGACCTAGGTAAATTGCATATGTGTATCAAGTTTTATTATATCAGTTCACTCATTGGCAAGAATAAGGACCTGCGAGTAGGTATGTATGATATACCGCGAGGAGTAAACGCTCTGAAGAGTGTTAAAATTGTGACTTAAATGGTTTTGGTGGTCAGCTCATTAGATCTAAATAGAGTCCGTACTCAGATTGGCCGCAGTAAAGACCTCCACAGGGTTCTCGGATGGTTCCGATCTTCGGTGTTGAAGCAGTGGATGTCTTACGGCTGCCATGATGATGTTGACAAGTCATGTTGTTGTTCGGTAGTATTGGAACTCTTCAGGGAGCGCGTCTGGAAAGTCATAACTTCCCACTCATTCATAATTCTTCTGCTTGTCAATCAGCATGGCTCTGTACGATGGGACGGTAACGCGTGTCCTCCAAAAAACGCATGTGTACATTGTTTAATGGTGATGCTGATATTTTATCAAATGAAAAGTTGTGCTTTGCAGTTTTGTCAATGTTTTCAGTGCATCTGTAACCCATAACCATACTTTAATCAACAACACCACCCTGTTGCCCAAATCGAATTTTATTTTTAACCGACTTAAAAAGGAGGAGGTTCTCAATTAATTGTATGTTTGATACGAGAGTATTACCGCAAATATGAATCGATTTTGATGACTTTTTTTTTTGTTTGGTAGGTCATAAGTACTTCAGAGATTTTATATTCTTTTTTTTCTTCATTCTTTAGAGATTATATATATGTTTTAAATTGATTCAGCGCTTTTAATAAAAATTAACAAGAACAAAAATATATACCTACACATTCCCAATTATGTTCAAATTCCATGTTAATGGGGTTATCAATTCGGACATAACTTTACTATTTAGTTTTTGAGTTAGTCTTCCATACTTACATACATCCCAAACAATTTAACCTTCAACCAAATATAATATTTCAGGAGATATGTACTTCACCCTCACCTCCCATTAAATTCAATCAAATCCGCTGATCCGCTTCCTCGTCTAACCTGTCCCATCCGGGAGGGTGTCACCCTACCCGGCCCTTGATGTAACACCGCAATAAATCAGGCGCAAGTAACGGATGGCCTGCTTGTCTGCCTACCCGCTTTACTTGCTAAATTAATTGACTCATTATGCGAGGTGTTTGTGTGACCTTGAACGGGTTCCACGTGTTTTTGTGATGTGTAGAGAAGCAAGAGTCTTCTTGTATGATCAATTTTTAATTTGTGGCATGTTGCACTTTGATAACTTATGAATCACTTTATTTTGAACAACTATCAAATCTTGGGCAACCCAGGCTTTTTACAAGTTTTTATTTAACTTGCTCTGTTAGTATGTATGTGTAATCTATATTCATTTATTACTCTATTTAATCAAGTTATATATGTGTGTATGTGTGTGTGTTGTGTATGTGTGTGTGTGTGTTATGTGTGTTATTGTGTATGTATATATGTATGTATTTTTAAATGTTAAATTTAGACATCCATTTTTTATTAGCAGTACACCATAGACTACCCCTTTTAGATTTTAAGTTCTTTCAGTCCATCCCATGGTTGTCTGGTAGATATCGCTGTTCAGCGATAAGATCGCCGTTGTACCCATAGATTAAAGCTCGTGTAAAACAATTGTGTGACTGTTTTGGTGTACAATAAAGTTTTATTCTATTCTATTCTAATAGCTAGTTCAACTGTCCAAAAAACTTAGCTCTGCAGCATACGCCGTAAGGAAAATTCGTGGTTTAACTGATTTAGAGACAGCTCGTTTAGTATACTTTAGTTATTTTCATAGTGTGATGTCGTACGGCATTCTGTTGTGGGGAAATGCCACCGATATTCAGACAATTTTTGTTTTACAGAAAAGGGCTATTCGTGCAATTTATAAATTAAGTCCCAGACACTCCCTCAGAGACAAATTTAAAGAGATTAATATTATGACTGTTCCCTCTCAATATATTTATGAGAATCTCATGTATGCACATAAAAATATTAATCTGTTTAAAAGATACAGTGATATCCATAGCATAAATACTAGGAACAAACACAAATTTATTGTACCAAAAACCAGGCTCAAGAAAAAAATAGGTGGTTCGTTTAGATGTCAATGTATACGTTTCTATAATAAACTTCCTAGCCAAATTCAAGAACTAAGCATAAATAAATTTAAATCATTTATTAAACGTAAGCTATGCCAGAAAGCTTTTTACACAATTAATGACTTTCTTGAGGACAAAAAGGCGTGGGATTGAGCTGCTTCAATGATATACATGAGCCATTGTTTTCATATGTACTACTTACTGATGAAAAATTTTTTATATATATATATTTTTTAATATTCGTTTTTGACATGAATACTTGTATAGTATTGCATTATATTTTTTATTTTATTTTTTTATTGACATTTTATTATTATTATTATTTTTTTTGACTTGAATACTTTGTTAAGTATTATATTTATTTTTATTTTTTGATTGACATATTATGATTACTATTTTGTTTGACACAAATATTTACTTTGTAAAGTATTATATTTTTTTTTTTTTTTTTTGATTACTTAATTATTGTAAATGTGAGGACTATGTGGGTTATTATTATTATTTTCTCCTCCTTTTTACAGTAATTTTCAACGTTGTCTGACAGTTTGAGTACTTTTGCGGCCTACCCAAATGTCTTTTCTTTGGTATTGTTCGTCATGTCATTGAGCTCCTTAGTGGTTTTTAAGTTGAGCTATTCGACTATTGACAAATGCTTGCACTGACTGGACAGGTCCACTCAAATATGTTTGGTTCTTTCTTCAAAAGACCACTACAGACACTAAGCTGCATGGTTCTCATATAGAATAATGTGAATGCGAGAACTATGTATGTCGTTATATTCATGTAGATTTTATGATTGCCTGGCAGTTTGAGTATTTTTTGCGGCCTACTCAAATGTCCTTACTTTGGTATTGTTCGTCGGTTCGTTGAGCACCTCAGAGTTCTGAGTTGAGCTTCGCGATGACTGACAAATGCTTGCACTGTCTGGACAGGTCCACTCGAATTCGTGTGTTGCTTTCTTCATAAAGCTCATCCCAGACATAAACGTACATGGTTCTCATAGGATCTAACCAGTCCACATTGTATGGATTTGAACACTAAAAGAGACTTTGACCTCTGAGTTTGTTTCGGTGTTTCTTCTCAGGGTAGTCAGCTAGGAAACACCGGCCTCATCTAGCTTAAACTGACAAAAAAACATTGACGTGTAAAAGTGTTCCTTGTAACCTATTTACTGAATAAACATCATTTATCATTTATCATTTATCAACTACAGCTTGCCAAACGGTGTTTGCTAGAATTATTTGCGATGGTTATAGTATCTCAATTGACTAACAACATGGATATAAATTATTAGATACAGCTGTCAGACGTACATTCTTGTTTCAACCCCGTCGTGCATAACGTCGGTTTAAAGTAAAGCTGTAAAGCTCTTATTTGATATGTATGATTATGTTGAACTATAAACCTAAGAATATCCATGTTTCAACAACAGTTGCACAGTTACAGTGTTTTAGACTTCTTTATACTCATGGAATTCAGATCATAGTCGGCAAAAGCACGTCTTGTCTGGTGTCGGTGCTATGGGGCCAGCGGGGTTGGGCGTGACCTTTTCCCCATAGGGGAAACCGACCTGGTGACTTGATATTTCTACCTGATACTAGTGAGGTATTTAGGAGGTTTGTTACATATGTTTGTAAGTTGTCCGTCAGAATTAGCAAACAATTTTTGGATCATTTGTTGGTATTCGATTGAGCTGAAATTTTGCATATACCTTTAGTTCTGGTGACATTTTGATGATAAGCTTGACCTGAATCGACATTCAGGATTAGCTCCAGATAAAGAAACTCTCCAATGCTCGAAAGCACGGACACGAAATGTTGTGTACACATTTAATTCAGATAGCGAGGATAGATAGAGAGGAGCTCGTGGCTATAGTAATAACAGCCGCACGGGTCGATCCATCAGGTTATTTTTTTTTTTTTTTTCTTCGGGGTTGGGAAATCATCTTATGACTTCTTCCGCTCTAGGGTGGAGCGAAAGGGCGTGTCAGACTCTTACTGACTAAAAGCCACCCCTGTTCCTCCCTGCCCTACATGCCCAGGGGCGAGGTAACTCTTTCGAATTTATCCTCAACCCTCAGGCAGGCCTCAACCCCCGGGCAGGTCTATCCATCAGGTTAGGCTACGGTTGCCGGTGTTGGTCCATGGATGGCTGACTATCTTTACATACCGAGACTTCTCCGTGCCTCGGAAAGTACGTTAAGCCGTTGGTCTTGGCTGTCAATCGTGGATCTTTGACAGTCGTTACGGGTCGTCAGAAGCCCAAAAGTCTGACAACCAGTCTTACCAAGGGGTATCGTATTACCCAGTAACTGGGTTGTGGAGGTCAGATAGGTAGTCTTTCCATATAAAATACTGGTATTCAGCTGCATCCAGTTAGACTGGAAGCCGACCCCAAGATAGTTGGGAAAAAGGCGCGGGCAGATTGATTGATCTAATTGAGATAGTCGGTATAAAAACTTCTATAAAAAATGTTTTTTTTTTACTCTATACTTATAACTGAAGACTGGCCGGATTGCCCCGTTGAATGGCAGTGCTTATTCTTTGGGCGATGAACGAGCCAACTCTCAGGTCACGCAGTGTCAATCAGTCGGCGAGAAATATCTTTGAAAAGATGACGTGCTCTCGGACTCCATGACCCAACCGTGCACTAAGGACTTATGATAAATGATTTTATTTTTGTAAGTAGGTTTTAACTACACACAGTAATAATAAAATGTCAATAAAAACAAATATAAAACTTTACAAAAGTATTCATGTCAAAAAATTAAAAAAAAAAAAAAAAACAATCAATCAATCATTTATTTTGTAAAACATAGATATGGTTACAGATACGAGTAGTATATGGTTAAAAATATGTGCACTATGTTTTGCCAATATATGGCGTACAAAATCAATATATAAACATACAAAATCAATATTAAAAGTTATATAATACTATATTATTACACACAAGCATTCACCATACCCTATAAAAAAATATTGTCTACATCTCATAAGCTCAACTTTAAGATCTAAAACTGTGTCACCAAAGGACAGTGCCATTAAAACATTCGAAACCATGATAATCGGCAGTAAACGGTTTGGACTTTCCAATTACATTAATAAAATAGATTACTTTGACCTACTTTAGTTTAATATTTCCACGGGCATTAACTGTGTTTGGACTCGAAATATTATGGGTAGATTCCTATTTGATTTCCAAATGATTGAGGAGGATTATCGATGGTCCATTTGGTTGTTTTAAGATTAAAATATATTTCGCACTCGGATAAAATTTTTCATTAATCAGATGAGCTCGTGGCTAAAGTAATAACAGCCGCACGGGTCGATCCATCAGGTTGAGCTACGCTTGTCGGGGTTGTTCCATGGATGGGTGACCATCTTTACATACCGAGACTCCTTCGTGCCTCGGAAAGCACGTTAAGCCGTTGGTTCCTGCTGTAAATCGTGGATCTTTAACAGTCGTTACGGGTCGTCAGAAGCCCGAAAGTCTGACAACCAGTCTTACCAACGGGTATCGTATTACCCAGTAACTGAGTTGTGGAGGTCAGATAGACAGTCGCTCCATATAAAATACTGGTATTCAGCTGCATCAGGTTAGACTGGAAGCCGACCCCAAGATAGTTGGAAAAAGGCGCGGGCAGATTGTTTTTGGAGTATTTACGATGATATGTACTGAAATTGTTGATAGATACTTAAATTGAAATGGCTGTCAAAATTACGCCTCGCTTCAAACGTACTCGTAGTTCAAAAGACCCATATTGAAATTCATTCACTTTTTATTTTTTATTATCACAGTACTCATTGATTTCCTTCTCTTTATGATTATCGTTCATATTTTTTTGACATTTATTTTATTTCTTTTGTTAAGATGTTGGAGTGTTGAGGTCTGACAGATCAACTGAACGACAGAACAGAAATAGTGCGAGTCTGACAAGTTGCGGCTGACTTCGAACGGAGCGTCTGACCGTCTAACTTCATAAACCAAATTTGTGGAGACATCGGTATCTTAAGGTTAGACCAAACTAATCAAAATATTTTTTCTATTTAATTAGTTTCTACTTTAGAATTTATTAATTTTTAATTCACACACTCACCTTTGACTATGTTCAATTGATGAAATGTCTATACTTACCTAAAATAGTTTGTTTTTGTTGATTTCCTTATTTATATTTTTTATATTATTGATATGCTTGCGTTTGACCACTATCTCACCTAATCTATTGTATACATAGTTATTGTATTTCATAATATTTTGGTATGTTTGACGATGGATGAAGTTCATTGATATAAAGAACGTTAGTTTTCCATGACAATCTGGCCTACTACGATCTATAATAATTATGTTTAGTATTGATCCATGATCTCATTTATTGCCAATCTAGTAACAAAAGAATACTCGGCTAGAACAAAACGAACAAAACTGTAAGTCCTCTAAAGCACTATGGTAGTCGGTATTTAATATTTTGAATTAAGAACAATGTTGGGTTTAAAAATAACATCACTCCAATAAAAATAAAACAGTGTGCAATCTTTTTAATTTCTGATACTTATTCTTCTATTTTTTTTATCTATGGTTCATCTAATTTTCAAAAGTGTTCCATTTGCTTTTAGGCGCCATGTTGCAAATTCTTCTACTCATAAAACTTAAAGAACCAAGATTGTCATTATTATAACGACAAAAGTCAAGCGTTTTATTTAAATTACAATATACCTAAAATTGAAAAGCAGATTTAAGATTCTTTATTTATGGTAAGGTAACAAAAGATACTAAAATAAAAACTATACAAATTTTAACTTTAACAAGTTTAATTGAATTTTTAAGTGTCATTTAATTAATGTAACTTGAAGTTTTGTTGTGTAGGACAATTTATTGGTGGTCCAAATGTAAAAAATGTCTATCGCATTGAGATTTGCGGTTAAAAAAAAAACAGTGGCACTCTGGGAGTGCCGACAGAGGTGAAAACTTAAACAAAAATGCTCAACGCGTACGAATCGCGTAGTGGTCGGACGGTCGGTGACGGTGACGGTGTCGCTCGAGTTCAATTGTTTTTTCCCATCTCAAAAATGCCCAACGTGCCTAAAAAACTTTTCACATCAAAAATTCAATTCTAGGATAAGCTCGCCTGTGTACACAGTAGGAAAATTGTTTTTTTAATTGAAAACTTCTATAGGCGCGTTGGGCATTTTTGAGATGGGAAAAAACAATTGAACTCGACACCGACACCTACACCCCTATTTGGATTGAAGTGAAAACTTCTTTAGGAGCGTTGGGTATTTTTGTTCAGTTTTCACTCTGTCGGCACACCCGGAGTGTCACTCTTTTTTTTTAGGGTTTCGAAAGTCCGAATGAAAACGGAACTCTTATAGGATCACTCGTGTGTCTGTCTGTCCGTCTGTACGGCCATTCTCCCGCCCCCCCCCCCACCCGGCCTTACCTCCGAAACCACAGAGCCTGAAACTTTGAAAAAATGCAGTGCGCAGTTCTTTTCTTTATTACAGGAAAAACTATGAGAAGTACATAATTATAGTATAAAAAAAATACCTGAAAAAAAATATTTGTTCGGAATCCTATGCGTGCTAGTCCGACTCGCTCTTGGCCGGTTTTTTACAATCCTACTTCCTATTAATATTTAAATACGAAAGATTGGACAAATCGATAGACGGATGTTTGTAACTCAATCACGCCAGAACCACTGAAAGGATCTGGATGAAATCTGGCACAAATATAGATTATAGTCTAGAGTAGCACATAGGCTTTCATTTATATTGAGGGAATTACTAATTCCATGTGCTGCTGGCAGAAGATAATAATGCTTAAAATAAGTTTAACAGAAGTAATATCTAAAAGATCGATCATAGTGTTGTGAAGATGTTGACAACGCAAATATTCCGCTGGCAAGCGTTGTACACAGCTGAGAGGTTGGTACGTCTATTGGGTACATTCCACTCTTTGTTGCTTGCCATGCTCTTCATAATTATTTTGTTTGTAACTTTCAAAGTTTTGTTGTGAGACAATCCTGCTCGTAGTTTTACTTAAAGTTGGCTTATATTAGAATTGCATTTAGGTATTGAGAGGAAAAATGAATGAAAATTAGGTAGATAAGATGCCCAGATTAGAAGTATACAGGTCAACAGCCTAAAAAGTTTGCTTCTAGTGGACCAAAACCAAAAAAGGATTAAAAAAAAATTCAAATCACAATTTTCAGACAATGTTAAAGCTACAGGTTTTGAATACGAAAAATAATTATTTAATAAATAAAGAATCAAACTCACTGAACGAACTCGAACTCACTATGTTTTTCAAACATTAAAGAAATCCCATGTGTTCATCATTTTTCAATTTAGTTACAGTTTACTAAACCTATTCCTATCATTGTCAGGCCCGGAGATGTCGCGTTGGCGCGGCTTCGATGGCGCGGGGTAAACGCGCGCCGCGGCTAGGCGCCCATGCGCGCCTGGCTCGTCGTGTGTGCGGCGCTCGCGCTGGCGCCCTGCCGAGCGACCGCTGCGCACCCCCACCCAGCGCGGCTCGAGCGCATCAAGTCACAGATATTAGCCAAGGTGAGAACAGCACACGCATAGCACACATGGCTTGCTGTCCCACTAACACGCCAAGCCGCACAAAATAGTTAATAGAGCCAAAAGAATAAGCAAGTTAGAAGGTGCAATGGGCCGGTCATATTAGCCGTAGAACAAATCACTGTAGGGGTTGATGAGTGAGACAGAAAGACCTCAGGGTGAGCATCGATCTTCACAGGTAACAATAAGAGCCAGAGAATGTTCAGAGTAGCCGACGATCGTGTCAAATGACGTGTGATTGGAGAGGTCTACATTCAGCAGTACATTGCTAAAGGCATGATGATCAGGATTTATGAGTAAAGAAGCCGTACACTCATATTGTTGGCCTCATCTACTCATTATCGATTTCTAGCAAAGCTTTGCCTACCTCATCTCATAATCAAACAATTTCTCTTATGATTTTGCGTCTTCAGCGTCCTAGTAAATATTTTTCCTCTATCTTGTTCTGATATTGTTGTTCTCCACCAGCTGGGGCTCTCAACGCGGCCCACGCCACTAGGGGCGCCGCCGCGCGACGTAGTGCGACAGATATTAGCACGAGCCGCCGACCCGCGGCCCCCTCCCCGCCACCACGACTCAGACGCCGAACACGCCATGAGGGAAATCATTGCGATAGCACATAGAGGTACCAACACACACAAACAGACAGACATGCAGCACATACACAGACATCCAACAGACACGACAAAATAAACATCATCACAGGTAGAAACACTTGCTGACTAGTGGACATATTAAACATTGAATACGCTATCAGCTAATCTTTGCTATAGCAAATACAGGTACCAACATACGAACAAACAGAAATGCAAAATTTAAACAGCAATCAACAGACACGACAACAAGAGAAACGTCATCTTAGATAGAATGATTTACTGACAAGACAAGTAACCATATGCACATTGAACACGACATAAGGCATAAATCTCAACGAAGCCATAATTATAGCGGTACCAACATACTCACTTATAGAGATATCAAAGAGAAGATTAGATTATACGCGGACATATGACAGACATAAAAAAGATTAGAGAAAGACTATGTTGGCACCGAGTTAGAAGTAGTTGAAATCATCGCGATAGCACTAAAGGTACCAACACAAAAATAAAAAACAAACAGATCAAATTCGTGTCAGTGAATTCAAAAACGTGGACAAACAGAAACCAAGACACTAACTAAATGACGCCAGGGATATTGACATAGAAGATGACTTATCTTAAGTCTCCAAATGTAAGATCAGAATATATGCAAACGTCCCAAAAGATACGACAAGAGTGGATGTCCTAGATAGAAAAACTTGCTGACGAGATGCATTAGGGAAAATCCTCACAATAGCACATAGGAGTATAATATAAACATTATATAGATACAAACAGATCAAATGCAAACTAAAGAATTTAAGAATATATTCAGACGATACGAAAAGAGAGAACTCATTCCAGACCAAAATACTTTCTGGCCAGTTGACAATGACGCAGAACTTGACATGAAGGAAATCATTGCCATAACACTTAAGGATACTAAACACAGACATATGAATTAACAAAGACAGATAGGTTGTAAGGTTTATTAACGAGGTTGATGAACCAATCAGCAACTTGACAAGTAAACAAACACTTCAGACGGAAAGATACACGATTTGTAAGACGAATAAAATTAGCACAATACAGGGACACGACATAGTGCCATAGTAAAGATCATGAAATAGTGAAAATGAAGATCTGCCAGACTTTTATGCTTCTCAACATATTACAAATTAAAGTCGCGTGCCGCGTCTGTCTCTTTCTCTGCTAACTCCTCCTAAACCACGCAACGAACTTTAATGCGATTTTCACTAATAGAAAGAACAATACACAAGGAGCAGGAGCTGGTCGCTAGTACAAAATAAAAGTCGTCGGACGTAGTATTCATATCACAACCAGGCTTAATTTCGAGGAGCTCGTGGCTAAAGTAATAACAGCCGCACGGGTTGATCCATCAGGTTAAGCTACGCTTGCCGGTGTTAGTCCATGGTTGGGTGACCATCTTTACATACCGAGACTCCTCCGTACCTCGGAAAGCACGTTAAGCCGTTGGTCCCGGCTGTCAATCGTGGATCTTTGACAGTCGTTATGGGTCGTCAGAAGCCCGAAAGTCTGACAACCAGTCTTACCAAGTGGCAGTGGCGTATTTACCCTTAGGCCAAGAGGGCCATGGCCAGGGGCGACGAATGCTACCTGCTGCCATTTTTAAAGTTGGATAAGCTTTTTTTTATTTTTATTTCTACTTTTCTTGCCACCCTGTAACTTCTTGTCTTTCACAAGAAAATCTTACCCATCCGAATCGGCTGTCAATCGTGGATCTTTGACAGTCGTTACGTTACGGGTCGGCAGAAGCCCGAAAGTCTGACATCCAGTCTTACCAAGGGGTATCGTATTACCCAGTAACTGGGTTGTGGAGGCCAGATAGGCAGTCGCTCCATTTAAAATACTGGTATTCAGCTGCATCCGGTTAGACTGGAAGCCGACCCCAAGATAGTTGGGAAAAGGCGCGGCCAGATTGATTGAACCAGGCTAAATTTGGTGATAAAGAATTAGTATTGGAGTGACTATCCGATGGTCAGTAGGTGTCATAAGTTACAAATATTTATTACGATGAATATTCAAAAACTGGCCAAGTGACAAGACTTCGCACATTTAGGGTTCCGTAACAAATGAGGGAATTATCAAAGAAAAAATCAGATTTATCAACATATTGGTACGAGTATTTGTTAGTAAAATATACGTAATAATAAACTTTGTAACCAAATTTGAAGTTCATAGGTCAATGGGAAGTTAAAAAATTCCTCGGAACAAAGTTTTGTTACAGACAGACGGACACGTGTACGGAACCCAAAAAAGATAAAAGAAGGTTTATTTATAAAATAAGAGTATGCAGTACAAATTGGAGTGTACTGCAAGATGTTGTCTACAAAACAATGACCTACGTCACGTTTCAAATCCACATAACCGTTAATATTAATATCCGACTTCAAGGACCAGAAAGAGCCTTCCACTAAAAAATGTCTAAAACGATACGACCTTCTCCACAATGTTGATTGCTTCCTCCACCGTAACGAAATAAATTAACTCAACACCTTTCCACAAACGGAAATAATGGTTTCACTAACTTCTATCTGATAGTAACTTTGCAAAGTTTCCAAGATGGCCGCGATGTGTTAACTCGAGTTCCTGTTTTAAAAACAAGTTCTTTCTATACGTAGCTGTTAAGCTTGGGTATGAATTAGCAATAGAGCGAAGGTACTGGTCATAAAAATTAAATTAATTAAGTGCATGTATGTTACAACATACATGCACTTAAGCATCCTACTTCCTACTAATATTATAAATGCTATAATTTTGCGTACAGCTAGGGAGTGGAATTTCCTACCGGAGTCTGTGTTTCCTGATAGCTACAACCTGGGAGTCTTTAAGTCAAGAATGAATAGGTTACTTCTAGGCAAGCGTGCTCCATCTTCGACCACATCATCGCTTACCATCAGGCTGGTGAGATGGTGGTCAAACGCGTGCCTATCAATAATAATAAAAAATAAAAAAAATTTGGATGGATGGATGGTTGTTACTCAATTACGCCAGGATGGCTGAACAGATCTGGATGAAATTGGCACAGAGATAGATAATAGTCTGGAATAGGACATAGGCTATAATTTTTAATGGGAGACATACTAATTCCTCGCGGGGGAAGCCACTGGTAGAAGATAGTAAATAAAATAGCTAACACAAGCTTAGTGTTAGTAAATTCATCGCGTTTAGATGTAAACCTGTTACACGTTGCTATTAGTTTTCAGGCAACCGTTTCTTTCTGAACGAATTTTAGCAAGGTTCACGACAATATGAGTAAATCATTCTAGGAGCTCGTGGCTAAAATAATAGAAGCCGCACGGGTCGATTCATCAGGTTAAGCTACGCTTGCCGGGGTTGGTCCGTGGATGGGTGACCATCTTTACATACCGAGACTCCTCCGTGCCTCGGAAAGCACGTTAAGCCGTTGGTCCCGGCTGTCAATCGTGGATCTTTGACAGTCGTTATGGGTCGTCAGAAGCCCGAAAGTCTGACAACCAGTCTTACCAAGTGGCAGTGGCGTATTTACCCTTAGGCCAAGAGGGCCATTGCCCGGGGCGGCAGACTGCCAGGGGCGACGAATGCTACCTGCTGCCATTTTTAAAGTTGGATAGGCTTTTTTTATTTTTATTTCTACTTTTCTTGCCACCCCATAACTTCTTTTCTTTCACAAGAAAATCTTACCTATCCGAATCGGGTAGCTCGAATTCTAAATAAGCAATAGCAAAAAAGAATATTTCCTTTTTTTGTTAACTATGGGGCAGCATAAATATTTGGATCGGGGCGCCAAATCTTTGAATACGCCACTGCCAAGGGTTATCGTAATAATAATAATAATCATCTTTATTTAATCAGACTACTATGTGGTCTATAGTGTTAGTAACAAAATAGCTTATCCTATGTTAGTACTTAATAACTAAAACTGATCGGGTCCTATTTGTTAGTGCCCACACTAGCGGGCTGTCTACCCGGTAGTAATACCCAGTAACTGGATTGTAGAGGTCCGATACTACTTATCTTACATACATGGTGCGACTACTCGCACCATGTAAAATACTGGTATTCAACTGCATCGGGTTACACTGGAAGTCGACCCCAACATAGTTGAGAAAAGGCTAGGCAGATGATGAATGATGATTCTAGACCAACAATAAATTATTACCAATGGTTTCGCAAAAATAAAATAATTTCACCATCACAAAAAAAAAAATTAATAAAGTTTCACCAACACAAATGAAAAGCAGACACAAACATTCTGTTCTGCCAAGGGCGCGGGTGTTATCAAAAGAGTCACCGCGACCCTGGCACAGACAACTGAAGGAACACGGTGTTTTAGTCAGTAAGAGTCTGACACGCCCTCCCGCTCCACCCAGAGCGGGAGAAGTTTATTGATGATTTCCATTTACCGTTTAGTTAACATTTCGTGTGTACCTCGACGAACACATTACACTCTATAGCTAATTCATACCACGGCTAACTTGTATTTTATCGTACCCCAGAAATGGGTCACAAACATCATTGGCAACTCTATAACGTCCACTAGGGGTAGTAACTGGCCAATAATATAGTGTCTAGACTTACCCATTCGAGAGCCAGTTATGTACTTTGGCATAAATACCGACTAAACCAGACCGATCTAGATTTTTTTAGACAAAAATTGCGTGATAGACATTGGCTGTTCATCAAAGTCTGGGTAGTGACATCATTTTGTTGTATAATCGTCTGGTACGCTTAGAAACTTCGGCACTACCAAAAGTTTTGTCTGGAGTTGAGGACCTAGTTTTTCTAGTTCGTTAAACATCATAAGAGCGTCTGCAAATTTCGGTTCAGACTTCGATAAAAATATTTGTGTTGAAAAAACCTGAAAGAACAGTTATTAACAAATTCAATTCGAATCATGAATGTTCCGATTTTATTCCAATGGATTTCTAAAAGTAATCTCCCAGACAAAGTTGCTCGGTAACACTCATTGCGTAGTTAAAACTTACAAAGCGTACTGCGAATAATTGAACTAATTTAAAAGTACCGAACTGTTAGAACCCAGTAACGATTAGCAGTAAACCTGTTCTTATAGTTCACTAGTACTGGTATTATAAACTAGTATTTTTTCCCTCACTATCGCCGAATTTTGCCTGGTTTGTGTTCACGTTTGGCCTACTATGCAGTATTTACATATTCGATTTGTGATTCCGTAGTTATCTGTCCATTGTCTGGGCCGTCAGATTGAGGACTAGGCTTGGCACTCGTTGTACATCATAAATAATCATAGTCCATGATGGATACTACAACGATTTGAGGACTGTTTTCCTTTTTCTTTTGCGTTACATTGATTTCTGGTCCTTTGGGAATTGTTTTGATTTTCTTTGGTTTAGTTATATATGATTACTGACTGTTGTTATTTAATTTTGTAACATTCTTGTTTAACGATGCCCTTTGAATTGTTGGCTGATAATTCTTTGGGAATCAACTTTGTTTCTTTTTTGTTTTGTTTTTTGGGACATAGACTTGACTGCATAATACAATATCGAAAATTAACGACTTTACACTATTACTTTCATAAAACATAAATTTTACTTTAGGTTAAGACAAAAGAATCAATTCATTGATAACAATAATTAGAAATTAGTTTTATTAAGTATACGAAATGGCCCATTAACTATTGTTAAGTTAAATCTGTGTTTGAATTTATTTATAATATGCCTTTGTGAATAAATACATTATTGTTAAATGTTTCTTGCAAGTATATTTTCAGATCAGCTGACTTTTTCATAGTTTTTGAAACGGAACTGAAAATGTAAGTATCGGTCTAAAGTCCAATTTAAATGATGAATTCATTGCACTAAATACTTATGATTGTTTTTCAGGTTCATAAATACAGAAACTGGAAAATGGTCCTTTGCGGGATTGCACGTGCATACCATTTTTTGGTGAATTTATCGGTGAGTGGCCTTTTTAGTTTTTGCTATCGGGGGGCAATCTTCAAAAAGCGCCTGGGGTTTCGAGGAAAAATACCAGGGAGCGTGGAATTTTCACCTCACTAAAACCACCCCGGTGGTCAACATCAACACATGGCCACGTGACCATTAAATGACCACTTCAGAACCTCCTCTGTACAACGCCTGTTAGGGGAAATCGCTGGAAGCTGCCTAACCTATAGTTAAGTGTAACTAGCTGATAAATGAAGATAGTTAAAATATTCTAACTGATTTGACAGTCAATGCTAGTAGTGAAGAGACTGAAACTCTGGCAACCTAACTTGCCAAGGGGTATCATGCTATTGAGTAACTGGATTCTGTAGGTCAGATAGGCAGTCGCTTTCTGAAAAATACTGGTTTTGACTGCGTCTTTTAAGACGGGAAATTAAGTGCAACAAATGCTGAAAAATGGTGACATGAGTGATTGGTGAGCGCAGTTCTTTTTTAACTAGTCTATACTGTCCCACTCTTCTCCAGCGCTTCCACAAACCAGCCCTCGCGGTATGCTTCCAGCTCGTCTCACCACCTGTTTCTGGGCCGGTCTCGGCGGCGCCATCCATTTTCTGTGGAGAGTTCTTCCCAGTGGTCGTCATGCATGGAATTGACGTAACCCACCTAAGCCCATTTTAGTCAGGCAGCCTTCTTGCCTACGTCTAATATAATATCTTTTGGATCGCATCGTGATGTTTCAAGTTCTATCCTTTGTTTTTACTCCCAGGACCAGGATGCTGCGTTCCATCGTTCTTTGGAAAATTCTTAGGCAGAACTTTTGCGAATCGGTGAACGACCAGCAGGTGTATTCGCTAACTCAGTGGACATCAATTTGATAGGCACTATGTAGTTCATTGGTCGGTCAAAGCAGCAATGTACTGCATAGTGCCTTTGGTGTCAAATGAGTTAGCAAATACACCTGCAGGTCTGAGTTAAATTATACTGAAGAAAATGACACTGCTGCTAAATTAAAAAAAAATCTTTTACCTACCCTCGAACGATTTAAAGTATGCCATGGTAGCAACACAACGTTTTATCAATATACCCTTCAAAGTTACGCCACAGCTTCGATACCCATCACTAGTGTTACGTATACATTTCTAAGGGATGATGCAACCGAGCCATTTGGGCCAGAGCCAGGGAAGAGCGATTTTCTAGCCAGAACCACATAACGATTTATGTCATACTTTTTAACCGTTTTCAAAATGCAAAATCTTTTCAAATGGGAAATTGGAAATGTCCTGGATGTATTGAAAGTCTCGTTGTGGAGGTGGGAAGTAGTTTGTTGAAAAAAAAAACAGTGCATGGATTTGGGGCTCTAGACAAAGTTAAATCTATCATTCTTCTGCCCTAATCCCAATTTATTTGGGGTTGGCGCAACCTGTCTTTTTCTTCCATACTCGTCGTCATCTCTGTAGTCACCCCCTTTTTACCCATATCCTCTTTAACACAGTCCAACCATCGTTTATTTGGCTTTCCACTACTCTTATAGCCATCCTCATCCACCCCCAGCTGGCCAGTCAGCAGTGCCACTTTCAGACTTCCTCTTATATACTCTGTCCTAATTCTATCCATGCGCGTTTCTTTTTTATTGTTTTAAGGTGTAATTATTACCATTTTTTTCTGTAATGCCAATTAACGCATTTTTCTTTCTTTCTTTTTCTTTCATACATCGCTATTAGCATTCTCATCTCAGCTGCATGCAGTTGCTTTTCATTCACTCCTTTTGTGGCCCAACATTCTGAACCATACAAGCCAGCAGGTCTGACCATTGTTTTATAAATCTTTCCCTTAAGTTTAAGGGGACTGCGGGAGTCGCAGATAGTCCCGGTAACCTGCCGCCATTTCATCCATCCATTGTTAATTCTGTGCTTAACAGTCCGTTCTATTTCGCCATCGCTTTGCACGAGTGAACCGAGATACCGAAAATCGGAGCAGGCTGGGAGAAGCGCGCCATCCAGCGCTATAGCTTCACGAACTGGAGAGACCGCCACTCAAAAGTTAAAATCTATCGGTGGCAGCAATTGTGGAAATACCAAAAAGTTGGAGTACCTAAGTGTCATTTTGGTGAGTCGTTGGAGTGGTTTTAGTCAGTAAGAGCCTGACACGCCCTCCCACTCCACCCAGAGCGGAAGAAGTCATCTGATCATTTCCCACCATAAAAAGGGGGTAATATTGATAGCTCATCAACATATTTGACTTTGCGACAATCGTTAGGTAACGCTGATGCCACTTCGTCAAGAGGAACATTAAAAATATTATCACTGTTCAATAAGACAGTCCGTGTTTCCTAGAAATCTGGTTATACTCTCAATTAAACATCAATTTTTACAAAATACTCTCACAGACATACGACATGTTATTATCTCTATTTAACATTTTAATCTGCTTCTCATTATTTCAGTTTTCATCTGCAATCCAATCCAAAACAGTGTAAAATAAAGTTAAGTTTTCCAAGCAACTGATTTGCGTCGCAGCAAAATATCGTAAACCTTGAGCGAATGTTTGGAAATGGCAACTCGCAGTAAGCAGTGTAAATCAATGCTTGTTCTGTCTTTTCTCTTCTGTGCGAGAATAGCTCAAAATCAATATTCTACATAAAGAGTATTTCAGGCTGGTATAGATCGTCAATGATATAATGATAGCCTTTTTATTAACAATCTATATTTTGTTTCTACTTAATACTAAAAATTAGTTTGATATATACTCTAAATGATAATTTTCATAATATACACCGGTTTCTTGATGGTCTTACTTGACTCTCCAAGTGTTCTTCACAATGATTTATCTCTTGCTGGTCTCACCTACATAAAGTCGTTCCCGCAATAATTGTTTTGATGATCATCTTCCCATCTACTAAACTTCCTTCCTTTACATCTCTTTTGATATCTTGAGCACCATTCTGTCATTTATTTGGCCCATTTTTTGTCTTAGTTTTTCATCTGTAAAATCAATTAATTGAAATTAATCGTCAATATTTAATATTAAATCATTATGATCTGTCTTGCTGTTTGCCACCTTTCTTTAGGTCGGCTTTCAGTATACTTACCTTCATGCAGCTGCATAGTATGTAGTACTTACCTACATGGATCGACTGCCAATCTTTCTACCACAACCCACTTACTGGGTAATATGATACCCCTTGGTTAGTCTGGTTGTCATAATTGCTGGGTTCCTGCTACCCAAAACGACTGTCAAAAATCTACAAACGTTAGTTGGGACCAACTGTTTAACTTGCTTTCCTACCAGTCGAAATGGGTTTTTATAGACTCGTCTGATACCAAATGTGAGTGTGGTGCCCCTGTCCAGATCATGTCTGCTATACTGTTATGCCCAAGTGCCTAATGGTAATACACCTGCACTATGGAGGAGCTGATGAACGCCACTGGCACTATAATTAATGTGGCCAGCTTCTGACCCCACAGTATTTAACCAGTATAAAACCGGCCAGGTGTTAGTCGACTCGCACACGAAGGGTTATAGCGACAACAGAAATACACCATCTGTGAAAATTTCAACTATCACGGTTTCCGGGCCTGCGGACGGTGAGTAATGAGTAGCTCGCCGTCCGATCAGCGACAGGCCCGAGGGTCGACGGCGCGTGGTGTTCCACGTGCGCCTCAAAGAGTTGTCAGCAAGAGACAGGGCCCGTCATGGCCGATGCCTGCCCGGGGGTTGAGGATAAATTCGAAACAGAGTTACCTCGCCCCTGGGCACTCAAAGGCAGGAAGGAACAGGGGTGGGTTTTAGTCAGTAAGAGTCTGACACGCCCTCCCGCTCCACCTAGAGCGGGAGAAGTCATAGGATGATTTCCCACCCCCAAAAAAAAAAAAAAAAAACTATCACGGTTCATGAGATACAGTCGGACTTGCGCACGAAGGGTTCCGTACCATTATCTATAAAAACGGCAAAAAAATCACGTTTGTTGTATGGGAGCCCCCTTAAATATTTATTTTATTCTGTTTTTAGTATTTGTTGTTATAGCGGCAACAGAAATACATCATCTGTGAAAATTTCAACTATCACGGTACTTGAGATACAGCCTGGTGATAGACGGACAGACAGACAGACGGACGGACAAACAGCGCAGTCTTAATAATAGGGTTTACCCTTTGGGTACGGAACCCTAAAAAGTTAGGAAACCATCTATTCGAAAGAAGAGAAAATCTGTCGATACGCCATTTTGAAGATATTCTTTACAAAAACAAATGGTACATTGCGCATGCAACTTGGCTTAAATCTCTACAGAAAACAAAGCCAACTCCTTTAAATCTTCAAGCTATTAAATCCTTCTTAAAAAACCCATTCTTCACACAAACGCATCTCGCCAATTTAATGGCAACTTCTAAAACTGTCATAAGAAAACGACGAAAAAATACTTTGTCTCAAGTGCCTGCTTGAAAAAGGCCAAGTGCCTACACTTTGGCTAGTAAATAATAAAAGGATCACTGGTTGAGGCCATTCCCATACATTTGAGATTAGGTTATACTGCAAGCGGGTAAATAAAAGCTTAAGCAGAGCGATTTGTTAACGCGGACGAGCAAAAACCGTATTATTCTCAAGTTTAAAACGTGGTCCTTCAAGCCGGATTTTCGCGTGTTCAGTTTTCTCGCTCCGCTATGTTTGTGCCCGCTTACAGAGAGACTGTAGCCTTATAATTATGCGACGCATTCTTTATATCGTCGACGATATATCAAAAATTATGCCTTTTGCAAGGCTATAAAATTTTAAAGTTAAATTTCTGTGCTTTGCTGATTTTAAAAGCGGCAAAGCCTTGGAACGGTCGTTGGCGCGAATTGTTGCATCGGTTCCATTATTTTGGAACACTTTGTATTATAATTTGGATTGTGTAATCCTTTTATAATGGGATAAAAAGGAAACTGAAAGAGATTTTAAGCTAAAGACCAAAATAGTTGTTTCTTATTTATAACCATATGGTTAATACATATAAACACTAATTAGCTGGTTCTTGTTTCAACATTTTCTAGCCAGAAGTAAGGTGGATGTGGGTGGTAAAGTGCTGACATTAAATGGAGGTTTCGTTCTATATACAGTGGAATCCCGTCAAGCCCCTAATTAGCAGACACAATTGTCAAACACACCTATTGTCGCGTGTCCTTTAAGGAGACGCGAGGGACCTGACGGATTAATGGATGATGCATGTTATCTTGGGTTTAAAATCATATGTTTAGTGAGTTTTATATATAAGGCAGCTTGATTAGTAGTTTTGAAGGACGAAAGGATCAATGTGGTCTTGACTACAACAATCCACAGCAATGAAATCTATACGACGAGTATAGTATATATTAATCTGTATAGACTATACAGCTGTAACAAAAACCCTGTCCGATCCTGAAGGGTATTACTTGGTATCGTACTGCGTACACATATACTCGTACGTAATCATTTAATGGATACGAGATAATTATTTTTCCCCAATGAAAATATTAAATTAAAAAAAAAGAAAAACTTATCAAAGGCAATACTAAGCGCTCGACAAAGTTCACCTACTGTTTCGTTTCAAACATGCGGCCCTGAGCGAGACAGAGTGCCTACAGCGCGGCTATGCACTAGCCGCGCTGTAGGCACTCTGGGCGGTATTGTTTGAAATAAAAATAGATAAAAATGAAAAGATTTCACCGGCCGTTGGCGTGTTTCTATTTAAACTTACGAAATTTTGCCACATTTAGTGTTAAATTTCGCTTAATTTATAAAAATAAAAAACTTTTGGTTTTTTTGACTTACATTTTTTTACAACTTTTTCTAGTACGTACCAGGAATACGCGTTTATTGGATCGGACAGGGTTTTTGTTACATGCTGTATACAGGGTGTAACGGAAAGGTGTGGTCATATTTTAAGAACTGCATCTGCCCATCGATATGAACAACTTTATTCAAGAAAACCTGTGGAAATTCTCAAAAAAAAGAAAATGTACCCCCCAATACAAAAATTGATTAGCTGATGATAATTTTGTATGGAAAGTCCAATTTCTTTTTTCATTTTCTATTTTTTCTTAGAGAAAGTACATTTCCATGGGCAGAATCGGTTCTTATAATTTGACCACACCTATCCGTTACAACCTGTATATTATATTCTTAGTCCTGACTGACTGACTGACTGATATATCAACGCACAGCCTAAACCGCTGGTCCTAGAGACATGAAATTTGGAGGGTGTGTTCTTTGTGAAGAGTAGGTATCCACTAAGAAAGGCTTTTTCGAAATTCAACCTGTAAGGGGGTGAAAAAGGGGTTGAAAGTTTATAACGAGGAACGACTAATTCCATGCGGGCCTAGCCGCTGGTAGAAGCTGTATATATATATTATAATTATTTAATATAACACAGCTGAAGAGTTTGTTTGTTTGAACGCGCTAATCTCTGGAACTACCAGTCGGATTTGAAAAATTCTTTCTGCATATGATAGCCACATTCATGAGGAACAGTAACCAAATACGTGGGTAAAACCGCGGGGAACAGCTAGTGCTACTATAAAAATACAAATTCGTTATATATCCAAAAAATTGATAGTTAACTTCCTAGTGTTTCAGCTTTGCTTTTTCCTTTCAGGTCGAAGTGAAATTGTAAATGGCGGTGCACCGCAACGAAATAATCTGAAACTTGAGCTAGTTCCTGGTCAACGCACAAGATGGCGCTGCCGGTCTTATCGTGAAGAATAGAGGTGAGTTATAGATAAATAATGTGTTATGTTGTGTGTTTACTAGTGTTAGATAAATAATAATTGGTTTTGTTATTTTGAGTGTTCAATTATTATACTGTTATGGAGATGATGTTACTTTGAAGCATATTTGATTCTTATGAACTGATCAATTATGTAACTAGATCACCCAAAATCGAGGAATAACTTACTTGTATTATTGGCTAGCTTCTACAAAGTCGAAAAGTATCCCAAGTGAACGTGCTCCCGGGATATATACAGTATGAAGAAATGCTATCCTTTGCCTATTCCTGGACATGGTCTACCTGTACCATCTAAATTCATTCAGCCGTTAGGACGTGAAGAGGTAACAAACAAACAGACAGAGTTACTTTCGTAATTATAATAGGGGAGAGTGGGGTAAGTCTGAATGGCGGGTAATTAGGAACAGTGAATTTTAGGGGTTTATATCGTGAAATTATTTCATAAAACCTTTCGATTGTCTTTGTCTTTGCTAGAAAACATAAATTTCAGTTTTTTTAATACTTAAACGTAACCCAGTTTTCAGCGAATTCAAATACATGATTTTGAACCAATTCTTACAATAATCCGATGAACTGTTGAATCGGTTACTACTATTTAATTTTTTTAATTATTTTGGGTCTTTAATGAGCTTGTTATTAACAGCATAATGCTAGACAAAATGGTGTAGTTTATCTGGGAATAGCATCATTGTAATAGATGTTTTTTCTCAAATCTTGGTGCTCATATGTTTTCGGGTGATTAGGAACGCTGCGTTTCTCATAAGAATCAATAAGGGGTAGTTTATGAACATAATTATTGATCTAACATCTATTTTCAAAAAGGCTTTATTTTTAAATATATGTATTTTGGCTATATTTTAGATATATTTTAGTAATCTATGTAATAGTGTAATTAATCGGAAATTAACCATCAGTTTTTAATTACCCCAGCAAATGCAGGATAAATAGTAACAGCAGGGGTTTTGTTTTCCCTTAAAATTGTATTGATCCATGTGATTTTTATGTTATTTGTTTAAGATGAATTTTTCGACAAATAGTCAGTTTAGTTTTGAATAAAAATTGATAAAAAATAACATGGTTTTGCTTCTATTCCCTAATAGCATTTATTGCTGGCATTTGGTTGGGCCAACAATAAATGCTATCATTTTATTGTTGGCCCAACAATAAATGCTATTGGGGTTATTCTTCATTTCCTTTAGGTGTTCCCAATTACCCCGATTTCCCCTATTAGTGTGGATTTAGTCCTATTAGAGATACCTACTGTCTTTTCTGTAGGTATCTCTCCGGTCATAGACTTTATTGCAACTTTATATTTGTTTAAACGGGATCCTATTTATTGAGTTCAATTTTATTTCTGTTTTCAAATACTTACATTTCAAATAGATTCTTATTTTGTCAAATGACAATAATTTCTATGATGAACTTAGAAACAGTAACATTTTATTATTAAATTAGTTTCGGCCAGCGGTTTTGCCAGCGTTGAATTAGTACTCTTTAGAATTATAAATTATAGATAGATCTCTATCGCTATGCCAAATTTTATCCAGATCCATTCAGCTGTTCTGGCGTGATTGACAAACAAACATCCATGACATTGACGGCATGTTTGGTGCAGTCGCTGAGCGTTCGGCTGCTGCGCTGTATGTCGTGGGTTCGATCCCCGCACGGAACAAATATTTATGTGGCCTACAGATAGTTGTTCTGGGTCTGGGTGTCTTGTGTATTATTATTATTTCGTTTATTAATTTTTTAAACATATTAAATACATTTTTAAATATTTCTTAAAAAAGAATATATAAAAAACATTTAAAAATATAAAAAATAGTAGCCCACCGGTATCGGGAACAGGGTCCAAGCTACCGGCGGTCAGGGCTCCAGAGAGAGGAACCGCCTGACAATGCGAGCCGTGTCCAGAAGTACTGCTTTCTGAATCAAGCCCTTGATCCAGCCGCCTAACGAGAGCCTCCTGAGGTGTTGATCGAGGCTCGTGGCTATTAAGCCATTGGCTGACACGACTATCGGTACAATGATCGCTGAGTCCACATCCCACAAGTCGACAACCTCGCGAGCCAAGTCAATATACTTGATTTGTTTATCTTTCTCGGCTTTCACGAGGTTCTCGTCATGTGGGACGGTAATGTCAACAATCATTGCACGCCTCTCGATTCGGTCCACCACCACTATATCAGGCTTATTGGCTACAATAGTCCTGTCAGTGATGATGGACCGATCCCAGTACAATGAGATATGACCATTATCGAGAACTGGTATTATTATTATTATTAGTTTAAATGATTGTAAACGCATCCACGATACAGGATTAATTCCTAGTGTGGTGTAAAGTTTTTTATTTTATTTTTTAACTGACTTCAAAAAAGGAGGTTCTGTATTCGAACCGTATGTATGTATTTTGTTTGCCCGCGATTTTCTCGGAAACTACTGGTCCGATTTGGATGGGGTTTTCGTTATTCAAATGCAAATTTTTATAAGAAGGTTTCAGTATTCAAATAAATAGGATGTAATGAAGATTTTCGGAGATAGACTGTGGAACTCTTCAATAACTAACAGCAAATGACTCGCGATTGCTGCGATCGTATGTCTATGTATTATTAACACAATTTAATGGGGACCCACAACTAAAAAGTGAAAAATAAAAACTTAAAAAAAAAAATCACTGTCAACACATTTTTTTGAAACCGGTCCTTTAACCCCCTAGCCACCCCGGCACAACAATGTTAAATAGTATCAATTTATTAGAGAGAGATAACGAGTGACATTTTGTCTCATTACATTATATTATTTACTCAGTGATTTGTGAAGTATATTTTATCAGTAATGGTAATTCATTGTACTTTTGAACTTATATTGTGAGTTTACATAAGAACTGTCCTTTGTTTCGCATTTGAGAATTTTGCTATTTTATTTCTGCAAGCTAATAATATTAGTAGGAATAATATTATAAATGCGAAAGTTTTGATGGATGTTTATTATTCAATCACACCAGAGCGGCTAAACGGATCTAGATGGAAATTTGGCAAAGAGATAGATTATAGTCCGAAATAGCACATAAACTATAGTTTATGATGGGAAAAGAACTAACTCCAAGCGGGTGAAACAGTTAAGTTTGTAATATTTTGTAAAATTTTGACAAAGACAGTGAAGATGCACTTAAATTAATAAATTTTATTTGAATTAGTTAAATTAGCTACATATTATGATTATAATAATAGGACCCTCAGGCCGTTTTAGTTAGATGAATCATATTCTTGCGCACAATTTATATAGCGGCAATATTAACACAATATGCTTACAAACTATGCTGCTAAAAACTGTACAAAGCAATACAGAACAATACAGTGGAGCAGTGTTGGCCCAGTGGTAATGGCCTCGACTTACAAGTTGTAGGTCGTAAGTTCGAACCCAGGCAGGCACTTTACTTTGTGTAAATTATTTCATCAAAACTGCTCTTAAAACGGTAAAGGAAAACATCGTGAGGAAACCGGCATGACCTAGAACCAAAAATTTAAAGACATGTGATATCCATCAACCCGCATTGGGCCCGCGTGGTGGATTATGGCCCACACCCTTTCACAGAGAGGAGGCCTCTGCCCCAGCAGTGGAGGCATTAAAAGGATGTTGATGATGATGACATAACAAGAACAGTACAGAACAAAACAATAGGTACAAGATGTACTTTAGAAAATCCCGTTTTACTGTAGGAAAAATGAAGTAAAGTCTATAAATTGATACAGTTTTGTAGTAAAGAGACGCGTCACCATCTGAAATGAAGGTACATCTTATTACACCTTCCACATCACACGAAGAATATTACACGTTCAAAATATCGCATATATCATACCATAATAGCCTCGTAAATATCTGTTGTTGACCATGAGTGGCCCCATAGATCCACCGGGTCCAGTGTCGAACGCTCTTACATTATATTACTATTGGCAAGCTTACTATGCGAATATTAATCGTTACACCTGTGAGGCGAGATAGGGAAGGTTGGAAGTTGGAAGAGATATGGTATGAAGTACGTGTCTGGAGATTATAGTCCCAGGATTCCGGACCATTTTGCTTTCGGGTTTGGATCTGCTATAAGTTTCCCTTGGTTACAAATTATGAGGTCTAATAATGAACATAATAATGAAAAAAAAAACAAAAAACCCGACTGTTAAAAATATCTAAAAAGTTCCAAACAAGTCACTTTTTAAGCAGTTGGTGGCAGTTATTTTAGTTCAATTATTGATTTCATGGCACCAACTTCATCGGACTGTTTTAAAAGTGACTTATTTGGAACTTTTTAGTTGTTTTTGCTGTCGGGTTTTTTTGAAAAATATATATAGCGGTCAAATTGAGAACCTCCTCCTTTTTTTTTCGGCGGTTTTTGGTCCAAAATAGTAGGCAAAAGTACCAAAAACCGCCGTTTCTGACACTTTTGCCTACTACTTTGGATACGAAACATTCTTAGACCTGTTTTAACAACGTAAAAATACTTTACTCTACTTTTATTTTTATTTTTATTAAGTTGTTTTTTATTTTTATTTTATTGTACCTAAATTGTGTGTATCTGTGTGTGTCAAATAAATTAGTTTTCTTTCTTTCTTTATCTTCTTTGTAACAAACGTGGCTTGGATTCTTTAATTTTTATTTTCTATGCTATGCTATGATTTTTTATTCAATGAGGGTGCCACTTGGCCGGTAGTAGACCTTTAAGTCAAGAGTGAATAGGTTACTTCTGGGCAAGCGTGCTCCATCTTCGACCACATCATCGCTTACCATCAGGTGAGATAGTGGTCAAACGCGTGCATAAAAACGATAAAAAAAAGCAAGAAAGATAAACGAGGAAGGTTTGTTTGTATAATTTGTACCCATGCGGAGCTGGGGCGAGTCGCACTAGTATCCCACAAATAAAAGCTTTTCCTTCGACTAGAACCAGGTGAAATAGAAAAAGTTATTTGATTTAAGTTGAGTTTATCCAGTTCCCAGTTTCTAGTTAAAATCTAATTTGCTGATGATGAGGTAACCCTAAGTTGCCAAAACGTGGTCAAGTTCAAAGTACTCATGAATTATCTTTTTACGTCTAAAATTGAGTCGGTACCTATCGTTTTGAGTTCAATGTCGTTCATTGCCACTTTTTAATCTATTATCTCTCTAACTTATACTTTGTTCTGATATAATTACGCATGATTTTTTTCATTCATTAGTTAACGGCTCATTATTAAATTATGTTGTAATAACAGAAGATTTAAACGTTATTGGTAGGTTACCAATGAACAACGTTTGTAAGGATTTTTTCAGACCACTTTTTAGCATTTTGGTACGGAACCCTAAAAATACGCTTTTCGCACTCTTCTCAGCAAATGAAAGGGTCATTTGATACCCATATCAAAGTAAAGAAATACATAAAGAATGAAATGCATAAAGATAACTTGTCTACCATCTTTGGGAGTCATTGGATGAATGACCTCTCTTAGCTAACCAGGCATTGTCATCCAAACGAAACCGGGAAGTGGCTCAAATTTAACTTCTAAAAGCCACCACCACACCACACCACCACACACCACACACCACCACCACTCACCACCACTTTTATAATTTATTAATTTGTCATTGAAGAGCTCACCTCCTAGCACAGGTATATCTTTATTTAAAACCAGTTCCCTACGTAAGATTAACTGTAAAAGTTGTACAAGTTTCTGCAATAAATCTTATATTTTTATTTATTTATTTTATTTATATAGTCAAATACAAGTGAAGCTAAAATAGTGTGTTAAAAATAAGTACGGCCACGAAGCCAGAGTGACCAGCTAGCTAGTAGCTAGTATACCAGCGCAATCTTACTATACTTGCATGAAATGTTTCGGGAAATCTGGGTCTGAGATTATTTGATCCATTTTGGGAGCCTGGAAATCCTACTAATATTATAAATGTGAAAGTTTGTGAGTGTGTATGTTTGTTACTTCTTCACGCTCAAACGGCTGGACCGATTTGGATGAAATTTGGTATGTAGATAGCTTATAGCCTAGATTAACATATAGGCTATAAACCTAGATTAACATATAGGGAACATACCTTTTATTCCGGTCTAGGCGGGTAAAACCGCGGGGCGCAGCTAGTATATCATAAAGGCCTATGCACACCGTAACGGAATGGCAGAGGATTTTGCCACCGGTCAGCGCACACTAGCCGCCTAGATACTGTAGTATTTCGGAGGCCTACCATGACATCCCGCGAAGTGCCGCGGCATGCCGCGTCGGGCACAAATGTGGTCTGCAAGTACTCCCGCTTGCACTGCCTCACCCCGAGGCATGTCACAGCGTCCTTAGGTGCAGTGCGCTGCGGGATCTCGCCGCGAGATCTCTTAGCGCGCTCTCCAATGCCGTGTCAAGAAATCCCTCTCGATGCCACGGAATCAATTTAAAACATTGGTATTTATGTCGTATTTCTACTAGATAAGTTTGCATGTCCTTTGGCAAAAATTTAAATCCTCTGCCATTCCGTCTCGGAGTCCTTTTTTTTTTGGGGGTTGGGAAATCATCCTATGACTTCTCCCGCTCTGGGTAGAGCGAGAGGGCATGTCAGGCTTTTACTGACTAAAACCCACCCCTGTTCCTTCCTTGCCTGAGTGCCAAGGGGCGCGGTAACTCTGTCGCGAATTTATCCGCGACCCCTTGGCATGCATGCATCGGCCATGACGGGCACCGTCAGTGGTGGCTGACATCTCTTTGAGGCGCGTGTAGAACACTACGCGCCGTCGACTCTCGGACCTGGTGCGGATCGGACGGCGAGCTACCCATTACTCGCTGACCGCAGGCTCGCGTCTACGGTGGCCGGAGATCATCTCGCGATACCCGACGTCCAGGGCGTCTTCTGCGGCGGCTGTGGCTGGGGGCATGAGAGCGACTCCGTTGAGTCTCCCTCACCAGTTCCGACTCCTCCTTCGCGAGCATTACTGCTTCGTAGAAGGAGGAGACTGCCTCCCATTCCCTCTCGCTCCGTACCATGGCTTGGACCAGGACCGGGCGCGAGAGGTCGCTGCCACCGATCACCTCCACGAGGACCCGGTGGTGCTCCGCCCAAGCAGGGCAGATCTCTACCGTATGCTCCACCGTGTCTGGGCGATTCGCACAATGGTGACACCCGGGCGTTTCCTCCCGCTTTATCCGACAGAGGAACCTCCCGAAACAACCGTGTCTGGTGAGGACCTGCGTCGGTGTGCGTAGGCCTTAGGTATCAAATTCAAAACACACTGTAGTTACTTAAAGGTTGTTTAAAAATAAACGTCAAGACGCAAAGGGCATCATTAACAAAGCCCTTCAAACAAGAAGGGCGCGTGTATCAGTGTTCTTGACATTAAACTCGCTGTTCCCGAGTGCTAATAGGAATATTTCTGAGTGTGACCCTCGCTTATCACTCACTGATAACCCGGACAACGCTCTCTGGCACTTTGTTACGGATAGAATGTAGTTGTCGCCGTAGGCGAATCTTGGAGCGTGTTAGTTTTGTGTGGTTAGCGGTTTTAGCTTGACTACTGACTTGCCTAGTTCTTTTCTCATGTCGTCACGAGCCGCGTGTACTGTGAAACTCGAACCATTTCAAATAAACATTTACAGGCACTTTTGAATTGATTGATCAGGAATTTGATGCTACAGACATACAAGGTGTAACAAAAATCGTGGTAACATTTTAAATACTGCTTCTTGCATAGATTTAAAAGACTTTCTTCAAGAAAATAATAGTCAACTACAATTTTTATTGGGAAATTGTTTATTTCCAAAGGCAGAAGCGGTATCTAACATCAATCAATCTGCCTAGACTTTACCCAACTATCTTGGGGTCGACTTCCAGTCTAACCGTATGCAGCTGAAAACCAGTATTTTATATGGAGCGACTGTCTATCTGACCTCCACACCCCAGAGACTGTATAATACGATAACTCTTGGTAAGACCGGTGGTGGTGGTGGTTGTTCCAAAACTTTTATCTGTATGAAGAAGAACGGGCAAGAAACTCCATGGACACATTAAGGTTTGTTGATTGTGATAGCTTAGCCACTGACCCTTCCTCGAGTAGCTGGTGCCAATACATTCGATTGGAACCAGCTACTCGAGGAAAGATCATCATTTCAGCCGAAAGACGTCCACTAGTTACTGGATATAGGCCTCCCCCAAGTGTCGCCACAACGACTGGTCCACCTTGTTGGAAGCCTTCCAACGCTGCAGCTTTTGGTACGCTGTCGCCACTCCCAGAACTTTTCGGCCCCATCAACCTGCATTCTGCTAGCAATGTGCCCTACCCACTGCCACTTAAGTTTGGCTATTCTTTGGGCTATGTCGGTAACCTTGGTTCTCCTGTCGATATATTTATTTCTGATTCGATCACGCAAGGAAACTTCGAGTTTAGCCCTCTCCGTTGCTCTTTAGGTGACTTTAAGCCTTCTTATGAGTCGCATTGTGAGCGATCAAATTTCAGTGCCATATGTCATCACCGGCAACGCGCACTGGTCATGCTGTGGTAAAAATCAGTGAGCAAGGTCTGCAACTTTGATGTAGTCAGAAGCTTAGAAATCTGTCGCTAGTTTTGCCAAGGCGTCATCGTGATACCCATGCAGTTAATGGGCTATGGAGATCAGATAGGCAGTGCATGTAGAAACAGATATTCAGCTGCATCGAATTGTACTAGAAATGACCCCAACATAGTTGGAAAATGTCTTGGGGGATTTGATCTAGTGTCGATGGTACCCGGCACCTCCACCATTTGTAATACCCAGTGCCTCCTCCATATGTAATACCCGGTGCTTTCACCAAATTTGTAGAGCCTGGGGGCGTGGGCTCCGAGTGTGTGCTTCTGGTGTAAAGTTCTAGACTCTATTGTGTATGAAGCACCGGACAACAATATTTGATACTTCTATTATTAATCACTTCTTTTACATCGACTACTCAAAACTGACTGAATTAAACAATTCTATTATTTTCTTATCAATTTTAAATTTTATTCTAAAGAAAAACCCTTTATAAGTATGTTCGACCAGCCTATCTGCTGATAAGGTTAATTTTTCACGCGATCTCCTTAGATGTCACAGTACAGTTAAATTTTGTTTTTCCAATACTTCGACACTTCCTCGGCACGTCAGAGATTGCGCATACTTCACTTTGATTACAACGTTTGGGGCACAGAGGTAGGATAGGTGGGACCAGATCCGCACCCTTCAGCAGTTTGCTCGAAATCTTCTCCACTGTAGCACAAAACATCTGCACATTTAGTAACGAAATTGAATGCCGGGACCAACTGCTTACCGTGTTTTCTGAGGCGCGGAGGATTCTCGGTATGTTAAGATGATCACCGATCCATAAACCAACCCCGGCAAGCGTAGCTTAACCTGATGGATCAACCTGTGCGGCTGTTGTTACTTAAGCCACGAGCTCCTCCATACACACACCACTACTATACATACAGTTTAAATAAACATGATATATAGCTGTACATACTCATTTCTTCTTCTTAAGAGAAGACACCTTTTGCCACTAAACTCGCAAGATTAGAGACCAACGCACAATATCTATCTATAGGTAATGTATGTCTTTATTGTAGAACTTTGCCGTTCAAAAGGTGCTGGCTTTCAGTCGGTGCGACTCTAGTCCAGGTCAGAGGTGACAGAGACAAAGTCGACGATGGAGCGAGCTTGTCCAGAAGAAGCCTGTTCACTCTAACTTTGAAGAGAATAGGGTTGTATGCTTTCGGAAATACAGACGCAGGTAGAGAGTTCCACTCCATTTGCTGTGTGCATTATGAAAGACGTTCGGAAACACTTAGTGCGAATTCGTGGAATAGCAACCAGATAGGGATGGTAACTTGCAGTGCGTCTAGATGTCCGATGGCAGAAGGGGGCCGGTGGGATAAGGTCGTGGAGTTCTTGAGCACACTCTCTGAAGTACATTCTGTAGAAGACCGACAATTAAGCAGGCAACCTTGTGGCGATGAGCCAAGCTATGAAGGTGGTCACCCATTAGTTTTACGTCGCCAATGAGCCTCATAGCTCTGCGTTCTACTGAGTCAAGCGCAGCATGTTGGTATTTAGCCGAACCATCCCAGATGTGGCTGCAATACTTCATGCAGGATCGGACTTGTGCTTTGAGTTTGTAGTTTTGTAGTTTGAATAAATGGCAGTTTTTTTTTAATGCAAACTGCACACTATTTTCATAGACAAATGGATATTTATTTATTTTTATTTACCCGCATTGGGCCTGCAATGTGGATTTCGGCCCACACCCTCTCACAGAGAGGAGGCCTGTGCCCCAGCAGTGGGGACATTAAAAGGCTGATGATGATAATGAATGGATTCGATTCCAATCGTTTGTTGCTTATCAATTAATTCTAATAATTAATTATCTTTGTAAGTGTCTTTCTCTAACTAGGTTAGAATTGTTTACCCTTTTCATCATCATCAAGAGTAGTACCTAAACAATATCGAATTTCCTAGAATATTATCAGCTCTTGGAACTACTTAAAAACACTTCTTAGTAATTTAAATAAGCATGAATAATAATTGGGGGCGTCTCCTAATCCTCTGGGTAATAAAGACATGAAGTTTGGTAATGAGTGTGTTAAGGATTACTTGATTACTTTGTAAGTAGTTTTTTCAAGTGGTTAATAAAGTCACAACTCATGAACTATAACATACCACCCATATAATGCGCTTTCTTTATGTACCGCAATAAAACCAGAAAACTTTCAAAATTAAGAAAAATCCTTACACCAAACAATACATTATAATACAGAACATTATACATAACAATACAATACAGAACAAAACAGAAACAATACTAGATGTCAGTTTTAAAAAATCTCGTCTTTTTATTGGAGATTTGGTAATCATTAAATGACTTCTCCCGTTTCGGTTCGGGTGGAGCGGAGAGCGTGTCAGACTCATTACTGACTAAAACCCTCCAGTCTTTCCTTCCATCCTTCAGTTGCCTATGCCAAGGGGCCATGGTAACTCTCTTTAGAATTTATCCGCGATCCCAGACAGGCATCGGCCCTAGCGGAGCCCGTCAGTTGCTGTTGATATTTCTTTGAATCGTGCATGGAACTAACGACGCGCCGTCGACTTGGAACCCTGGTCCTTTATCGGATGGCGAGCTACCCTAGCTAGTTACACGCCGTCCGCATCCAAAGATTTCTAAACTTTTTTTTGTGTTGTGGGAAATCATCCAATGAGCTTGCTATGCTTTGCTACATTGCTTGCTAGAACTTGAAAGAAAGAAAATACGAAAAAAGAAAAGAAAAGGCATATGACCGGGTGTCTCGTGAGGTTTTGTAGTGGGCCCTTAAAGAGTAAGGTGTGCCTGGGAAGTATGTGCAGTTGATCCGAGCCATGTACAGTCGATGCAATACCCCAGTCCGGTCTGCAGTGGGCACCACTGACAGCTTCAATGTGGCAGTCGGTTTGCACCAGGGGTCGGCCCTCAGCCCTTACCTCTTCCTGATGATAATGGACGCTCTGACGTCGGATATCCAAGAAGAGGCTCCTGGTGTATGCTGTTTGCTGATGATATTGTGCTGGTTGCCGAAAGCGGCTTAGAGCTCCAGAGCAGATTGGAGACGTGGTGGCAAAGACTGGAGAGTGTTGGCCTCAAATTGAGCAGAACCAAAACAGAATATCTTTTCTGCGATTTCGGCGGTCTCTCCAGTCCTATGCTGCAGCTCTCACCGGAATGCCTTTACCGATCTGCTCCGACTTTCAGTACCTCGGGTCGCTATTTCAGGGGGATGGCGATATAGACCGAGACGTAACGCACAGGATCAACTCAGGATGGATGAAATGGCAAATCTATAAGTCCGTGATTAGACCTGTCGTACTGTATGGTTCAGAATGTTGGGCTGTGAAAAAGACGGATGAAAAAAGATTGCATGTGGCGGAGATGAGAATGTTGAGATGGATGTGTGGAGTAACGAGAATAGATAAAGTGAGAAATGAGTACATTAAAGGTAGTTTAAAAGTGGCGCTAGAGGTAGAAATTTTGAAAGGGAGCCGCTTATATTGGAATGCTCATGTGAAGAGGAGGAATGAAACACATGTAAATAAATGTGGATGGATGGAGTGGGACAGGGAGGCCAAAGAAAAGATGGATGGATTGTGTGAGGAGTATACGATAGAAAAGGGAGTTAGTGATAGCGTGACGGCTACCAGGACACAATGTAAGAAAAAAACGTGTTGCGCCGATCCCCAGTAACATGGGATAAGGGCAGGAAGATGATGACTCATTCGTCATGTCCTGACACCAGTCACGAGAGGTGAACGTTTCCAAACCCGTGGCAAACGGAAACCTTGAACGCACCACATAATAATCAATCATCACTAAAATGACTAATAATTTCTTCAATAATTAATGGAGAGAAATACCACGTGCATTGCATCCGCTTAGATAAAGAACTGCAAAACACACTAAATACAATGTTGTTTTATTGTAATAATCATAATGTTTTATCAATTTGTTGATGTTATATTAATTAATTGAGCGATTGCTTAGGGAAGTTCATTCATATTGTTCTTGCATGCTTACGTGTCATGCAAGGCCAAAGGGCTAGTTACTTCATATCCTGTTTTCAAGTAAGCAACATGTTGAAAAGACCATGCAATCGAGATTTTCAGTGTTGCAAACTTATAAGAACCCTATTTCTATTTAAATACCATCCTGTCTTCATTTTCTTAAACAAATATGCTGCAATTTGGGTTTGACTGCCGAAGTGATAAAGGCTGTTTGAATTTTGAAAACAAGAAAACAAAATGGCGGCCGCGATTAGGTTATTGAGGTCAATTTTTTTGTGATATAAACATGAGTGGTTTCAAAATAAAGGGCTTGAGTTGAGAAGGCTACAACTATCTTGGGGTCGGTCCAGTCTAACCGGATGCAGCTGAATACCAGTATTTTACATGGAGCGACTGCCTATCTGATCGCCACAACCCAGTTACTGGGTGGTTGTGGGCAATTTCAAAACTATGACTCACTAAAATGTGGAAAATAAAAAAAAAAAAACAAATTAAATAACCCAACTGCACAAAACAAAAAACTTTTTCATCAAAAAAACAACCGACTTCCAAAAAAAAAATACACTAAAAATTAATAAATAACTTTAATTTCGGAAGTCGGTGTTTGTATTTTACTTCTTCGTTATTTAACACCGACTTCCGAAATTAAAGTTATTTATTATTTTTTAGTGTATTTTTTTTTTGGAAGTCGGTTGTTTTTTTGATAAATAAGTTTTTTATTTTTCACTTTTTAGTTGTTATACCCCAGAACTAAAAACCCCAATATAATGGAACGTGGAATTTAAACATTTGGAGAACACCAAAACGTCATCGAGGTACACGTATTTTCCGTTTTTGTTCAGTTTCTCAAAAAGCGCTGAAGCAATTTCGATAAAAATTATATGGGACCACCTCGGGAGTATTTTCTTTCAGATGAAAAAAGAATTTTGAAAATTGGTTCACAACTGACGGAGAAATCGGGTAACATACATACAAAAAAAAAACATACAGACGAATTGAGAACCTCCTCTTTTTGGAAGTCGGTTAAAAAAAAAGTACCAAACAAGCTACTTTTCAGGCAGTGCGATGCAGTTGGTGGTATAAAATCTGCGATTATCATCATCATCATCATCGTGAGCCTTTTAATGTCCCCACTGGTCCACCACGCGGGCCCAATTCGGATTGGTGGAAAGACATATTTCTTCACGATGTTTTCCTTCACCGATTTGAGAGCAGTGGTGATGAAATAATTTACACATAGTAAAGCGCCTGCCTGGGTTTGAACTCACAACCATAACTTGTAAGTAGCGGCCGTTATCGCTGGGCCACCACTGCTCTAAATCTACGATTCAACTAAAACAAATACCATAGTAAACAAATATCACAGTAAACAAATACCATAGTAAACAAATACCACAGTAAACAAATATCACAGTAAACAAATACCATAGTAAACAAATACCACAGTAAACAAATACCGCAGTTGGTGCTTTTAGATCTGCGACTAAACTAAAACAAATACCACCAACTGCATCAGACTGCTTGGTTACTTGTTTGGAACTTTTTGGTTGTTTTTTGCAGTCGGGTTTAAAAAAAAAGTAAAAAAAAGTGACAAATTAAATCTACAACATTCCCTAATAACTAAACCATTTCATGCATTATAAAATCATACATATACCTAAATTAAAAATCTACACAATACCATAATTATTCCAATTTCATATTTAAGTAATCATTTCAGCAATCGCAATAATAATTCAGTAATAACAATAATAATTCGATAATAACAATAACAATAGCAGTAATTTAATCATAACAAAATAGTTTTGAGAACACATTCATTGTGTGTACAGCTAGGGAGAGGAATTCCCAGTCAAAGTCAAGAGTGAATAGGTTACTTCTAGCCAAGCGTGCTCCATCTTCGACCACATCATCGCTTACCATCAGGTGAGATGGTGGTCAAACGCGTGCCTATCAACAATAAAAAAAGCAAAAATAATTTTATTGTTACAGTAATTATTCAACAATTTATTCTAATACTAATAATTTATTCAAAGATTAATAATTCATTCTTTTTTTTTTTTTTTTTTGTTAATTATGTCTTTGTCTTTCATGATTTTACTGTATTTGAGTCCCTGTATACTGAGAGGTCTGGCTCTTGTGATACAGGATGACCTAGTACAAGAGCCAGAGCAACATTGTTTTTGTATATCTTTGAGGTGTTTTAATAAATTATTATTATTATTCTAATTAGACACATCGCAATTCAATTAGTGAAATTAAATTGATCATAATAATAAACTCTAAGGTAATATGATGAGTAATTAAAGATTGTGATAGATATTAAAACCTAGTCTTCCTATTATATTATGTTATTATTTTGATGTTAAAATTATTTTTATGTTGACGTGCCCTCACCGGGTTTCATGTTGGAACTAACTTATATATTGTAACAACTAAATGTACACATGATTGCAATAAAGAGATTTGATTTGATTTGAAATCATTCTCAGTCTCTATCGAACAAAAAAAACTTCCATATTACTTATTTTTCTAACAAATATTTGACAGATGTTTTTGCCAAGATGATGCTTGCTAGCTAATGTGCTAATTTTCCCAAACTAAAGAATCAATTCCCGAGTTAATTTATTTTATTGACGTAAACGTTTACCTGCTTGTTGAAGATAACCTCCCTAGAACCACGTGTAGATACTAATCATATTAGGTTCAAAGTTTGTAATGCTAGCGTCAGATATCAACACGTAACTGACTTAGTTTGTTTAGTTGACTTCTTCGACTTGTGATAGTACAATTTTTTATGACATACAATTCCGTAATTTTGAAAAAAAATGAGAAAGTAGGTCTCTAATCTATAAGTTATATAGATTACAAGAAAACCCACAAGAAGTCCATTTGCGTGCAAGGATGACTCACATTTGGCCGGTTCTTTTTTCAATAACAGATAGTTTTCGAAAGTAGCATTTAAATTCTGTCTGAAAACCGGTGAAAGCAAGCACTCTCTCTGAAAGAATAGTTTTTATTTTTTTTTGTAACGAATCTAATAAAGAACTACTCTTTTAGCAAGCATCATATTCCTGCTCGTATTTCATGCTACTTGGGGTCGGTGCAAAACATTTTCTTATTCCATTCTATGCTACCTGCCACAGATTATTATATGAGAATGTCCTTGGTTATCTGTCAATCTGCCTAGCCTTTCCCCAACTATCTAGGGGTCGGCTTCCAGTCGGATCGGATGCAGCTGAATACCAGTATTTTACATGGAGCGACTGTCTATCTGACCTCCACAACCCAGTTACTGGGTAATACGATACCCCTTGGTAAGACTGGTTGTCAGACTTTCGGGCTTCTGACGACCCGTAACGATTGTCAAAGATGCACGATTGACAGCCGGGACCAATGGCTTACCGTGCTTTCCGAGGCACGGAGAAGTCTTGGTATGTGTAGATGGTCACCCATCCACGGACCAACCCCGGCAAGCGTAGCTTAACCTGATGGATCGACCCGTGCAGCTGTTATTACTTTAGCCACGAGCTCCTCTCCTTGGTTATCTGTATATACATAAAATTCAAAGTCCTGACTGACTGACTGATTGATATTACAACACACAGCCTATACCACTGGTCCTAGAGACCTATAATTTGTAGCGTATTCTTTGTAAAGAACACAAAAAAAAACAATGCTCAGACCTGCTCTCTTGTATGGTTCAGAGTGTTGGGCCACAAAAGGGATGAATGAAAAGCAATTCCATGCAGCTGAGATGAGAATGCTAAGAGCGATATGTGGTGTTACGCGCATGGATAGAATTAGGAATAAGTATATAAGAGGAAATCTGAAAGTGGCACCGCTGACTGAAAAGTTGTGTGAAAATCGGTTGTCGTGGTATGGACATGTGGTGCAAAAATGTCGTGAGGAAAGTCTTGTATTGATGTGGATGGCTATAAGAGTAGGGAAAGGCCAAAGAAACGATGGATAGACTGTGTGAAAGAGGATATGAGTAAAAAAGGGGTGACTACAGAGATGACGACTAACAGAGAAGTATGGAAGAAAAAGACATGTTGCGCCGACCCCAAATAAATTAGAATAAGGCAGTACTAATTCCACGCGGACGCTGCTACAAAAGCTTTACATGACCTGATAATCGAACCCAAGACTGCTCAGCTAAAGGGTCGCAACAACAATTTGCACAGTCACTCCTCCATCTAAACTTAGTAACAACAACCTCAATACAAAAATAAGACTACGAACAAAGAATAATAAAGAATTGTTTATTCCTTTCGCTGGCTATCGGGGGAGCAACGTTCTTGGACAATAAACACGCGCTATCGGGTGCATGTGATTATTAATTGTGCTACATTTCACAATTTGTCATATTTGTTAATTGAGACTTGGGTGGTTGTACCTCAAGCTTGAGGGATTCTATCTCCAAAGATAACAAACAGCCACATTTTTTTTTACGATTGATAGGCTCTCGTTTGACCACTATCTCACCTGATGGTAAGCGATGATGTGGTCGACGATGGAGAAAGAAAGAAAGAAAGAAGAAAGAAAAACGTTTATTTTGTGCTTCGCACAGAAAAACACAATTATTTTACAACATACCAACAACCAACCAGCCATCCATCAACCAGCTTGCCTAGAAGGATCTATTCACTCTTGAAGTAAAGACCCCCAGGTTGTAATGATCAGGAAACTCAGACCCCGGTTGTTTTCAGAACATTATTAATCTAGGTTTTGTCACGACACATTACAAGTATATTGTTATGGCTTGTATATTAACAACTATCCCACGTCAAGCCTTCAAGGTCTTCTTATTCAGAGAAAGCACGAGCAGTAACCACCACGCTTGATCAAGGTGGGTCAGCTATTTCATTTCAGACTTAAATGCTAGTAATATTATAAATGCTACTAATTTTATAAACGCAAAAGTTTGTATTGATGGATTTTTTTTTTTTTTTTTTTTTGGGGAGTGGGAAATCATCCTATGACTTCTTCCGCTCTAGGGTGGAGCGGAAGGGTGTGTCAGACTCTTACTGACTAAAACCCACCCCTGTTCCTCCCTGCCTCGAGTGCCCGGGGGCGAGGTAACTCTTTCGAATTTATCCTCCACCCCCGGGCAGGCACCGGCCGTGGCAGGCCCCTTCCCTTGGCTGACAACTCTTTGAGGCGCGCGTGGAACACTACGCGCCGTCGACTCTCGGGCCTGGTGCTGATCGGGCGGCGAGTTACCCACTACTCGCCGTCCGCAGGCCCGGGTCTACGGTGGCCGGAGATCGTCTCGCGGCCCCTGGCGTCTCCTGCGGCGGTCGCGGCTGGGGGCGCTAGGGCGACTCGGCCGTTGCTGAGCCTCCCTAACGTGTGCCGCCTCCCTCTTCGCGAGCATTACTGCTTCGCAGAAGGAGGAGACGGCCTCCCATTTCCTCTCGCTCCGTACCATGGCCTGAACCAGGGCACGGCGCGAGAGGTCGCTGTCGCCTATCGCATCCACGAGGACACGGCGGTGCTCTGCCCAAGCGGGGCAAACCTCCACCGTATGCTCCACCGTGTCCTCTGCGATCCTCGCAGTGGAAACACTCAGGGGTCACCTCCGCCCTGATCCGACACAGGTACCTCCCGAAACAGCCGTGTCCGGTGAGCACCTGCGTCAGGCGGAAGGTGAGGGCGCCGTGAATTGTATTGATGGATGGATGTTTGTTACTCAATCATGCCAGAACGGCTGAACGAATCTGGATGAAATTTGCCACAGATATAGATGATAGTCTGAAATAGCACACAGGTTATACTCGTAATTTATAATGGGAGAAGTCTTTATTTGACGCGGACGAACCCCTGGCAGCAGCTGCATGAGAGTTGCCGAGAACCCAGCTGAATGGCGTGCAATTGGAGAGGCTTATGTCCAGCAGTGGACTGCTATAGGCTGATGATGAACCCCTAGCAGAAGCTAGTTAATTATAATTTTAGGTTTTCTCACGATGTTTTACTTCTCTCAAATATTTCACCAAAAATATGTGACTCATAGCACCAAACTTCGTTCCATTACATAGGATATTGAAAGTGGAAGAATCTCCCGAGCTAATCTTCTAACAAGGCCTGAGCTATGCTCGTAGGTATACCTCGGAAGAAGAAAAATGGTTCAATTCATTTTATTCAGTTAATGGCCTCGACTGACGTGCTGTGGGTTCGAAGCCAAGCAGACTGTACTTTGTCTAATTTAGCTCTCGAAACGGTAAAGGAAAGCATTGAGTGTTCCTTCAGTTGCGACATACACCAACTTGCGCTGTGCTCGCGTGGTACTTTATAGCCTACTCCTTTACTCTTGAAAGGGGCCTGTGTCCCAGCAGATGGAACATCAGGCACAGCAGGCAGGGCAGGTGGGGGAGGGGGGGTTGGCAGGGGGTTGAGGCTAATGCCCGCCTTTGTTCATTTGTGTGGCATGAAGTTTTAATAAATAAATAATAAATAAATAAATATCTTATGCTAAATTATGCTTATGTACTGTAGCTCCTCTTTCTAATAGAAGAATAAGTTTACATCTTTCGCTATATAATTGCGAAGGTGACGCTCAGATATGTTATACATACATTAGACGTGATATCATGTAAACTAGCCATAACATGAGAAACGTGTTAGTTTGATGTCATATTCTTCTGATAAAGTCTGTTCTGTTCAACATTGTAATTCCTTTTGGAGGGTGGAAAATCATCCAATGATTTTTCACGCTCTGGGTGGAGTGGGAGGGCGTGTCAGACTTTTACTGACTAAAACCCACCCATGTTCAATCAGCTGCCTGTGCCAAGGGCCGCGGTAATTCTCTTTCGAATATATCCACGACCCCAGCCAGGCATCGGCCCTAACGGGCCCCGTCAGGTACTGCTGACATCTCTTTGAGGCGCGTGGAATACTACGCGCCTTTGACTCGGGCCTGGTCCTGATCAGACGGCGAGCTACCCATTACTCGCCGTCCGCAAGCCCGTGTCTACGGAGGCCGGGAGTCGCCTTTCGTCTCCCGACGCCGGGGTATCGCCTGCGGCGGCTGCTAGGGGCGTGAGGGCGTCTTTGTTGAGTCTCCCTCACGCGCTCTGCGTCCTCCGAACATTGTAATTCCTGGGAAATAAATATGTTTCTGTCAGTTGCTTTCTTTAATTAAATAAGAAGTAGTGAGTCATTACAATAGGCACCTAACTGGGTGCTACCAGCAGCAGTGAAGGCTATGCTGACGGATTCAGAAAACCGGAGGGAAATGGCCTCCTTCTTTGAGCCCGTGATGGTCCAGAAAAGGAGGCGTCGGGGAGGTAACCGCCTCAACATCCAAAACGCCGAAACCCCGCCTGCACCATTTAAGGCAGGTGGGACGTGGATAGTGGCCTCTCAGAGTGGAGACTGTGGGCCCATCTCGTTAAATCCTCTTTCCCCTGGTCAGTTTTTAATTTAGCACTTCATCTTAAACTTAAACTTTCCGTGCATTTCATTACATATGTAATGAAATGCACGGAAAGGAAATCTCACGCTAGAGAAAATCTGTAGGTGTGTAACTATGGGAAAATTGAATTTTTTAGAGACAATTTTATTCTAACAAATTCAAAATATGACACAACTGTTTTTTTATGTAATACTAATAACATAAGAAAGAAAGAAAAAGTATTTATTTGCCACAAATTAACGACATACACAACAATATGATTTTGCTAACTTAAATCTTAACCCTTATCGATACTTAAAATTATTTAAAACATAAACACATTAGCTGACTAAGCTGTTGGAGTTGTTAGTGTCTAATTAGTAATAGGTACCCACAAACATAATGTAAATAAACAAGATAACTAATTAGTATCAGACACTCGGGCTCTTGTGTTAATCATAATTATTATATTTACTGAAAGACTTTATAGTTATACACACTGCCAGCGGCTTCACCCACGTCGGATTAGTACTTCACCTGTTATAAAGTATAGCATATATGCTATTCCAGACTAAAGTAATAACAGCCGCACGGGTCGATCCACTGCCCGGGGGTGGAGGATAAATTCGAAAGAATTACCTCGCCCCTGGGCATTCAGGGCAGGGAGGAACAGGGGTGGGTTTTAGTCAGCAAGAGTCTGACACGCCCTTCCGCTCCACCCTAGAGCGGAAGAAGTTATAGGATGATTTCCCAACCCCAAAAAAAAAAAAAAAAACGGGTCGATCCATCAGGTTAAGCTACGCATGGCGGGGTTGGTCTGTGGATGGGTGACCATCTTTACATACCGAGACTCCTTCGTGCCTCGGAAAGCACGTTAAGCCGTTGGTCGCGGCTATCAATCGTGGATCTTTGACAGTCGTTATGGATAGGCAGTCGCTCCATGTATAATACCGGTATTCAGCTGCATCCGGTTAGACTGGAAGCCGACCCCAAGATAGTTGCGAAAAGACTAGACAGATTGAGGTACGATGATGGTCTACGTGACATCTGATACGCAGAATCTTGTCGTTATTTTGTTAACAATGGGTCCTCCATTAACTGACTTTCAAAAGTCCTTCCAGGTAAACCAGGCTACTATTGTTTTGGAAGATGTAAATGTTTATTATGGAGCTAACTAGCCTGAAAATTTCTTTTACTGATAGTCTTCTTAAATCTTTAAGCTTTTAAATGTTTTTTTTTTACGGTAACTTTTATCTAATCTTCCTTTTAATTAGGGTATTAATACTTCAACTAAATAAGGTATAATTAACACTTTCCTTTGTAGATTCCTGATGGTACAAAATCGACACAAAAACTTAAAGGTTAGACTGGAAACCGACCCCAAGATGGTTGGGAAAAGGCCAAGCAGACTGATTGAATCTTCTTAGCTTAGTATATAAACTAAATTAACTAATTATAGCATTTTGGGTAAAACTCCCTGGACTTGAAGGACTAATCAAAGACGTCGTAGAATCTCATAAATGACTAAGCGCAATCTTTTAACAAATATTTATTACATTAGGTAAAGTTTATATTCAATTAGTTTTATATGTATATGTGTGTCGATACAGAATGGATTTTGAGGTGCCAGCAGTGGTAAAGGACTTACACAAGCAGGCGTTTTACTTTTGTTTATTTCATCGCCACTGCTCTCAAAACGGTGAAGGATAACATCGTGAGGAAACCGGCATGTCATAGAACCAAAAATTCTAAGACATGTGACATCCACCAACCCGCGTGGTGGATTACGGTCCATTTCTCCTCTTTGAGAGGAATACTGTGTGCATCAATTATTGTTAAAATGTTATTTAAATTATTAGTGTATTACTTATGCCTGATTTTATTATTTTTTCTGTAATAGTTTAATAATTATTTACTCAATGTTTTGACTCTCTGCGCGTGTTGGTTTGAAACTGTAAGTGCAGAGAGTAAATTGTGATACAAATTAATAAATCACCCGAAGGTTGTCTGGTAGAAAATGCTTGATGCATTAAGTCCGCCTCTGTACTCGTGTGCATGAAGTTTGGTTCATAATTCCATGACAAAAGAACTTATTTAACCCCACGCTCAGCAAACATTTAACCCCGACACCCCAATTATGTCCCTACATTATTACCTCCTATATGGGGATAAACTCTCCCCGAAACATATTTCAACCTTACAATGGGATAATCTGAATCTATGTACAAACAAAACTGGCTTAGTTTTTGGTTTCTTTTAGGGATTACTGTATTTCTTACATCTTTATTGCAACACTAGTTTTTCCCTTTGAAAGTGGTTAATATTTGATCTCATTTGGGTTGTACTACTAAATAATTTGATGAACAAACAAACAAAAATAAACTTTGACATGGGTTTTTTGGTGGGATTTTTTCAAGTGTACTTCAGTATCTGTTTTAATTAATTATTCGCAATAAATGGAATCATTGAACAGGCGTGATCTCAGTAAAAACGAAGCTGAGAATTTTCCGAAGCTTGCCGAGAAGGCTGACTAGACATTTGCTGCTAAACACTGCAAAAATATTCGAATGTGTTATATCCGCATTCTCATGGAAAGCAAAGTGACTGTATTCTGTATCTAAAAACTAAATACTTGTTAAACTTGACACTGGCAAGAGCGCAAACCGAGCGAAGCCAAAATAAATAAAAAACTTTTATAAAAAAAAATACCACTGACTTTTGAAAAAGGAGGAGGTTCTATGTTCGACTGTATTTATGATTTTTTTTATGTATGTATGTCCGCCGATTTCTCCGTCAGTTGTGGACCGATTTTCAAAATTCTTTTTTTTTATTCGAAAGAATATACTCCCGAAGTGGTCCCATATAAATAAAAAACACCCCGACTTCCAAAAAAGAAAACACACTAAAAATTAAAAAAGAATTTTAATTTCGGAAGTCGGTGTTTGTATTTTATTTCTTCGATATTTGACACCGACTTCCGAAATTAAAGTTATTTTTAAATTTTTAGTGTATTTTCTTTTTTGGAAGTCTTCCAAAAACACTACACTGCTAAATTGTTCCTAGTTTTGTTTCTTTGTTATTTGACAGCGACTTCCGAAATTAAAGTTATTTTGCATTTTTTATGGAAGTCGGTTGTTTTTTTTAATATTTAAGCGATTTTTTTTTTATTTTTGACTTTTTAGTTGTTTACAAAAAAAAACCCATAGTTAAAACTAAATAGTAAAGTTATGCCCGAATTACTAGCCCCAAAAACTTTGGAATTTAAACTTATTTGGTGAAATCAGGGTGTATCAGGGTGAACTGTACAAATCTGTGTAGGTAAGCCTTCAGAGCGTATCAGCGTGATGCTATGTTAACAATAAACAGACATGCGATTGCAACAATTCTAGAATGTTTGCTAGCATTTACATTGTTGTAGTTACGTTGTGTATCTCCGAAGTTCTTCACCAAATTTAAATGGGACCACATGAGTACCAGTACTTTTAAATAAATTAGTAGCTTTGAAATAAAAAAAGAATCATCAAAATCGGTTCACCTAGGAAAAGTTCTGAGGTAACACATAAAAAAAATACAGTCGAATTGAGTCTTGTTTTGTTCGAAAGTGGTTTATTCCGAAATGGTCCCATTTAAATTTCATAATATAGATCTGATCATGAGTTTCGGAGACAGACAAAGGAACTCTTCAAAAATTACAGCAAATCAACCGCGATTACTGCTATCCCATTGTTAACACAATTAAATGGAGAATAACAACTAAAAAGTGAAAAATAAGGATTACTATTTTACAAAAAAATAAATCCGACTTCCAAAAGAAAACAAAAAAGGTGCAACTTAACTTTAATTTCGGAAGTCGGTGTCAAAAAACGAAGAAACAAAACCAGAAACACCGACTTCCGAAATTAATGTAATTTTGCACTTTTTTGTTTTCTTTTGGATGAGTTTTTATTTGAAGTCGGCTAAGAATAACTTTGACATGAATAACCGGTACATTCGTGGAATTCCCTCTATATTATATTACTCTTTGCGTGGAATCTTTTAGACCTAGTAACAGTTCAGTAGTAGGATGTTTTGATGCTCCAAATGGCTGACCTTAGGAATCAGTCACTCAACTACTTAGTAGTTCTTATCTGTTTACTCAATAATGATCACCTACATAGTAATAATTTGCATGTTACGACATATTTCCTTACAACACTGCTAGATATATAGCCAATTAAATTAAATTATCTTTACACGTGGGATTTTTCCCTGGTAGGGTCGCCATGTATTGGAGTGATGTAGGCAAAATAAAAGAAAACTGTTCAATTCAACAATTCGTGTAATAATACTGCCATTAAATTAGTGTGGTTAAGTGAGCTGCACACTACATCTAAGTTGAATCCTACTCAATCTACTCAGCTTTTTTGCCAACTCTCTTGGGGTCGGCTTCCAGTCTAAACGGATGTAGCTGAATATCAGTATTTTACATGGAGAGCAGTGGTGGCCCAGTGGTAACAGACGCGACTTACAAGTTGTAGGTCGAGAGTTCAAACCCGGGCAGCCGTTTTACTTTGTGTAAGTTATTTCATCACCACTGCTCTCAAAACGGTGAAGGAAAACATCTTGAGGAAACCGGCATGTCCTAGAACCAAAAAATCGAAGACATGTGACTAATCCGTATTGGGCCAGCGTGGTGGATTATGGCCTACATCCTTTTACAGAGAGGAGGCCTGTGTCCCAGCAGTGGGAACATTAAACGGATGATGATGATGACATGGAGGTACTACCTATCTGACCTCCACAACCTAGTTACTGGGTAATACGATACCCCTTGGTAAGAATGGTCAGACTTTCGGGCTTCTGACAACTCGTAACGACTGTCAAAGATTCACGATTGACAGCCGGGACCAACGGCTTAACGTGCTTGCCGAGGCACGGAGGAGTCTCGGTATGTAAAGATGCCACCCACCTATCCATGCCCCAACCTCGGCAAGCGTAGCTTAACCTGATGGATCGACCCGTGCGGCTGTTATTACTTTAGCCACGAGCTTTAGTACGATACGATGGATCCTACTAATATTATAAATGCGAAAGTTTGAATGGATGGAGGGATGGACAGATAGATGGATGTTTATTACACAATCACGCCAGAACGGCTGAACGGATCTGGATGAAATTAGGCTCAGAGATAGATGAAACTCTGAAATAGCACATAGGCTATTATTTATAACGGGGGATGTACTAATTCCTCGCGGGCGAAGCCGCTGGTCGATAAAGTATTATATTGTAGTATATAGTAGGATAAACCAGAGATGTAGGGTCAATGCTTATTCTTGATCAAAAAAGAAGACTACTTTTACCCTTAGATGGGTCAGTAACAAACAGATACGTATAATTACAAGATATTAATGGCGCCCAATTTATTTATTGTTTCAACTTTATGTAAACAAAAGAGCATCCATTAACTACTTACACTATCTATCTATTTACGCATTCCAGTACATACAAACTTCCGTGACTCTAGGTTTAATTCAATAAAAATTGCTGATAAAAATAATGAATGATCCTTGTAAGAGAAGCAATAATAACTCTATTTTTTGTAGTCTATCAACTTAATGGGTGCCTTTTTAATTTATTTGGGGTTGGAAATCATCTAATAACTTACCCTACAATAAAATTCTCATCAACATTTTACCGAGATCGCGCCTGTTTCAATGATTCCACATATTATCCAGTTGCGTAGACACTTGAGACACCAATCCCCTCAAAAACTTCCCTTCAATTTATTTAGCAATCGTTTCTTATTTCTTTCAAGTACAAAGCAAATAAATTATATTTAAAATTAAAGCATCTTTCGGCCTTCAGAGTTGCACACTTAGAGTGACCCCGTTTTTAAATTCATTTATTTACATTACACGTCCGTGTTTGCACCTCGTGCACCTAAACATTAAACCCGGACTTAAATATTTATAAATAATACAGGGTGTAAAAAGACACATCACATAGCCGTCAACTACGCATACTGTACATCTAACAAAGTAGCTTTTTTTTGTGGGGTGGGAAATCATCCAATGATATCGCCCGCTCTAGGGTGGAGCGGGACGGCGTGTCAGACTCTTACTGACTAAAACCCACCCCTGTTCCTTCCCTGCCCTGAGTGCCCAGGGGCGAGGTAACTCTGTTTCGAATTTATCCTCAACCCCTGGGCAGGCATCGGCCATGACGGGCCCGTCATTATTGCTGACAACTCTGAGGCGCGCGTGGAACACTACGCGCCATCGACTCTCGGGCCTGGTGCTGATCGGACGGCGAGCCCATTACTCAGGTTAACAAAGTAGCTTTGCGCAAAAATTATTGCTGGGAAACGACTTTTTTTTGGTATGAAAAAAGCAATTTTTTATCGCGCGCAATGTAACGCGAAACCCAGGCAAGAGGAGTTAGGCCCCACCCCTTCGCTTTAAGCCGCGTAGGTATTTGTCGGATACGCCGTCGGATAAACGTAATGAATATCAAAATATTCATTACGTTTTTTGTAACTTCAAATACGTAATTTGTTAAGAAAAAGCCAAAATATGTACTTAACACTTTTTTTTTTCAATTCGTATAAAAGTGAAAAAAATTGCGACTTTGACCTTCAATATCTTCAGAACCAGTGGATGCCCAAGTATGGTCTAGTGGAAAAAAATATCCAAATTATGGGTAGAATATGTGGCATTATTTTATTAATTGCAATTGCAACAACAAAAAAGAATGATGGGGATGAAGATAGGGTGTCCTTAGCTTTACTGGCACCATCATAGGTAATTGCGTTTGTTACTTAGAAGTCATAAAATTAAGCTAACGTATTTTTTAATAAAATGATCCAAATAATGGGTAGAATATGCGGTTTTCGGCTTCGGAAACTGTCTTTTTACACCCGTTATGATAGAAATGAATACACAACTAACGATAAACTGAGTAGGTATACGTTATAAAGTTTAGTAACTCAATACCCTTCGCAGATAATAATAAAAAAAAAATGGAAAAATACTCTATTTATTTTAAGCACAATGTTTTTGCGTTATTATCTTTTCCCTCCGATGAAGGGTTAAGCTTTCCTTCAACAAAACAAATCAGTCACACGAGCCCTTTGAAGACCTTGCGATAAATTGTATAATTTTTTTCCAATCTCACTAAATTCAGATCACTGTTTGAGCTCATTATTGTGTGCCTTGTATTTTTTTTAAGTGAAAACTTCTATAGGCGCGATGGGCATTTTTGATTTGCGAAAAAACTACTGAATTCGTGCGACACCAACCCGCTACGAGTGCTACGATCACTCGTAGCGCATCGCGTAGCGGATTGAAGTGAAAACTTCTGCGCGTTGGGCATTTTTGAGATTGCAAAAAACAATTGAACTAGACACCGACACCGACACCGCTACGCGATACGGATAGCGGATCGCGTAGCGGATTGGAGTGAAAACTTCTCGAGGCGCGTTGGGCATTTTTGTTCAAGTTTTCACTTCTGTCGGCACTCCTGGAGTGCCACTCTTTTTTTTTTAATTGTAAAATAACACACATCTACCACATCTGTATTCCGTGTATAGTTCATCATTTCAGCCGAAAGACGTCCACTGCTGGACATAGGCAACTCCCAAGAGTCGCCACAACGATCCGGCCTGTGCGTCTCGCATATATATTGACTTCCCGCGACCCTCACCAGGTCATCGATATACCTTGTGGAAGGTTTTCCAACGCTGGCAATCGAACCAAGGACTTGATGCTCAGCAGCAGCGCTTTCGGCCACTTGACAACAACACAACAATAAGCAAGAAAAATTACTACCGGAGTGTATTAGGTATTCTGCAAAACGTATATAGACTTCATACAAGATTCCTAATAAATCATAGAAGAACATCTGTCAATGGTTACCGATGTTCACCATATGTTTTGGATTTATTAAGTTATCTTGTAATACTTTTTGTGATAATTAATAATAACAATAATAATTTATTGATAATACAAGGTTATTTGTAGTACATGAAATGCTTAGAAAGTATCGAGATAAAAACAAAAATAAGAACATGTTGTGCACACAAAGTGTTGTGTGAAGCCCTATTCTCCTAACTAGAGCACATAGTAATCTGTGTTAAGGAGAAACATATTCCACTCCCTACTGGGGTAGCAATAACACTGATGCGTTCATGTTACTGAGTTTACATTAAAAAATTACATATTTATTAATTATAAAATAACGCCTCTTTGTTTGGACAAGGTACAGGTTTCGAGTAATTTACGATTACTTATCATCCTTCACGTTCGCCATCTTCCTTCTGCAGTCAGGGTCTTCTTCCATTCTACTTCATTTGCTTTATTTCTGAAGTCAGCTCCTTTCGAGTCACATCATCTTTAACATGGTCCGTCTATTGTTTCTTCATAATCACCATTTTAGCTGAAAGACGTCCAGTACTGGACATAGGCCTCCCCCAAGTGTCGCCACAACGACCGGTCCTGTGCGTCTCGCATCCATCGACTACCCGTGATTTCACCAGGTCATCGGTCCACCTTGGGAGGTCTTCCAACGCTCTCTTCCAGTACACGGGTTTTCTTCGGTTTCCCCCAATTTCTTATAGCCGGGTTTCTTACACCTCTCTTACTCAAAACCTTCCTCACTCATACTTGTACCATAACAATGGATATCCACAAAACGTCTCAGTCACCGGCGCAACTTTCAGACTTGACTGATCTTGGCAGACAGAGATCTAGGCAGGTGCTCTACTTTGTGTAAATTATTTCATCACCACTGCTCTCAAAACGGTGAAGGAAAACATCGTGAGGAAACCGGCATGTTGTAGAACCAAAAATTCAAAGACATGTGACATCCACCAACCCGCATTGGGCAACCCGCGTGGTGGATTACTTGTTTTAAAAGTGGATTATTAATTAAAAAAATCTAAAATTTAGGCAATGTTTGTTTGGAAAAAAGTTTACCAATAACACTTTTTTTTTGTGCGGTGGGAAGTCATCCAATGACTTCTCCCGCTCTTGGTGGAGCGCGTGTCAGACTCTTACTGACTAAAACCCACCCCTGTTCCTTCCTGCCCTGAGTAATAAATAACACTTAGAATTCGTATTCGTAAAAAAGTAAAAAAAAAAATTGCGACTTGGACCTTCAATATCGCCAGAACCAGGTATGGCCCAGGTATGGTCTAGTGGAAAAAAATATCCAAATTATGGGTAAAATATCTGGCTTTCGGCTTCGGAAACTGTCTTTTTACACCCAATATTAATTGCTTTAAAACACAAAAGGATGATGAGGATGAAGATAGGGTGTCCTTAGCTTTACTGGCACCATCACAGCTAATTGCGTTTGTTACTTAGAAGTCATAAAAATATGCTAACGTTGTATTTTTTCTTGCGGGTGGTAAAGATGTAAGGAGATCATAGACGCAGCATACTTATTTATTTAAAATTTAAGTACAATTTAATTGTATACAATTAGAAGATTATGACTTTATAGTCCAATCAAGCCAATTATTTGGAAGCTCACTTACTAAGAAAGATAAAAATGACAATGTCTTTGTTGTCAAACAATACCTCGTGATAAGTTTTACCAAAAATAAATTGTAGCAAAATGATTATTTTTAACGCGTCCCATATCGGGGACGCAGAAATAGCTGTTCAATAATAATAATTAATATTATTAATTAATAATATTATTAATATTCAGAAAGTTGTATGTACTTCTGGACACGGCTCGCATTGTCAGGCGGTTCATCTCTCTGGAGCCCTGACCGGGCGTAGCTTGGACCCTGTTCCCAAAACGGGTGCGCTACTATTTTTTTATTTTTTTAATGTTTTTTGTATATATTTTTAAGAAATATTTAAAAATGAACTTAATATGTAAAAAAGATCAATAAACATAATAATAATTATGATTTTTAATAATAATATTTTTTTTCGCACGGCTTCACATGTGAGGTGTTGAGCGCCGACGGGTGTGTATAACATGTACCCGTGCGAAGCTGGAGCGGCGCTAGTCACCTAATATTTTCGAGATAATAACCATTTTATTTATTGCGATTTTAATAATCACTCATTCGATTTAAAAATAAAACATCGCATAGTAGGTAGGTACTGTTAATAAACGTGAAATTCAGTCAACTCGTTGCTTACACAAATACTTCAAACGAATTAAAATCTAACGTCTAACGCGAAAACTATATAATCTACAATAGTAAAATACCTATTGACCTATGACCGTAAACTTATCAACAACAAATATTCTTAATAGATTTTGTATCTACAATTTGAAGGCTCCTGATTGGTCGAGCTCAAACGTCTATAAAAGGGGCAGTTGCGGGAGTCTCCGGCGCATTTACCTACTGGTGCAGGTAGCCGAGGGACGTATTATTGTAACAATAAATAAGACTGATTTTATGTGTTACTTTAACCCCTTTCAAGATGGGGAAAAGTAGTATTAGCGTTTTAAGTGTTATATTATTAATTTCCGTTTTATGGAAACCAAGTTTCGCTGCTGGTGAGTGATTTTTTATTTTGGTCCTTTCGTATTATTTGGTCCTTATGCTGTGTATTTTTTTACCAGTTCTTTTTTTATTTTAAAATTAAAGCCATTGTGTTCTTTAAAAATGTTTAAAAGCTCCCGCATGTTCAAGAAGCACCCTCTGAAAATTCATTTCTTTTTTCGGTGCTACTATACTGTTGAAATAATTTACTTTTTAAGATATTAATAGCACCTCCAATATTCATAAAATATGTCTTTGTTTAACTATGTTATATATGAAATTAATTAATTTACATTACTTTTAACTATAAAAGCTCATCGATTTCATGAAAAACTCATGTTTTATATACTATTTACGCTTATGATTTTTCCAAAAGCTAGCGTCTCTAATATCCTAATAAATCACATTAGATTACAAAATAATTCTACCACGAGTACCTACAAAATCATTGTTACAACATAGTAGGTATGGTCAAGTATTAAGAATTATTTTACATTTATTTTATAGAATTTCTTTGACTTACAAATAACAATATTTACTATTTATTTATTGAGTCCCAACCAAAATTGTAACCGCTCCTTTCATCGAGGCCTATCGGGTCGATCTAGGTTTAATTTTTTTTTTGACAAATGGCAGCTGTAACGAGAACGTAGCTTACGCCTACATGGTGTCCAGTTGATATTTCGAGCACTTTCTCTTACGCCCACTTAGTGTCCGTTTGACAAGTAAGGGGTTAATCCTAGTTGGATTAACGCCTTGATTTTGCTGTTATTTCTTTAAAACCATGTAAAGCCGAAAATCATTGCAATTACTCAATATCGTGATTATACCCATTTTTACTAGAAGGCTACATTACTTAAAAACTTCACCATCACCATTTCAACCGAAATACGTCCACTGCTGGACAAAGCCCAACTGTTAGAATAAGGCCAGCAGAATGAAACTTAAAAAAAGATTTCAAAAAGTTAAAACAAAACAATGTAAACTCAATTTCCGATAAAAAGTAATAATTTGAATGACCTATGATAACCTTGGTCCTTGTGTATCTAATTAAGGCCCAATAATAATTAGTTAATTAATTGAAAAATATTAAATTTTGATAAAAAAGGTGGTTCTCAATTATCAAGAGTCAAAAAGATAAAAGACTGCTAATAATGACGGGTTTATTCAATATAAATAAAAAAAACTGGATTTTTTTTTGTAAACAACTGATAAAACCTAATCGTGGAGCTAGTCAGTAATTAAAACTTTCATAAACGAATGGGAAAATGCATTAAGAGTTTTTAAATATAAAAAAAAACTTTAAGACTACCTAAAAAGTTACTGAATATAAGAAAGAGAACGTACCACAAAACATAAGTTTTAAATTAATCATAGGTACGAAAGATATCAAGACAAAATTCTGCTTAAAAAACAACAACCAGCATTTCGCAGAAACATTTAAAGATAGTGAAGGAAAAAACAAGAACTGCCAAAAAAATTCCGCATTAGGTACAATGGAGAACAAAGTATAGTTGACAACCGATAAAGTTAACAATTATTATTTACTGCAAACATTGATACCGCTCATCTTTGACCTGAGATTGTGCTATCTCCTGCTCCAATGTCAGTAACGGGTATCAAGTCATAGGTATTCACATTCGAGTAAATTTTTGCTGGTTTTAACTGGTCTTTTTTTATTTTTGGTCTACGGCAATTTCTTCATTGATTAAAGTTTTATTTTGTCTTTTTACATCATAGTCCGATTGACTCTCACAAACCAATCAAAGGGAATTTCAAATTCATACGGGTTATACTGTCTCAAAGTGAGAGATATACTTTCTTTGTATTGTAAATATAAAACATATTTACTTCAGAAAACTTACATGCCTAAAGTCCTTCTAGACGGAGATAACCGAGAAAATAAGTTTATTTTCAACATAATTTCGTATCAGCTTTCAACAAATTTTTATCACCAAAAAGCCTTGACAATGGCCGACTGTTCACCGATGATGAAACACTCATTTATATCATTAATAGTGATAACATTAGCGCTCTTTAGCTTAATATTATCACAAGTGTGCCTACTCGTATCAAAACCTTTGTTCTTTGTTATACATATATAATTGACTGTTATGCTGTCTTTTAATATGGATAAGGAAAGATCAGAGCAGTTGTTGAAGATCGGTCTTCCACGAGAACCTAAGCAAAGATTGAAGGGTTAAAGGAACGGGAGTCATATTTGTTATAGTATAGGTGAAAATAAAAGCAGAGGATATTCTTTGGAATAGATTTACTGATGAGGTAGTCCAGGTTTTATTTTAAAGTCTTCTACAGTTTGCAGAGGTAGTGTAGTGGCTATCCTTAGGATAAATTTATCATGAAAATACATTTTGTACGTGTGCATTTCCTATGAATTCCTTTGTATCGAACTCTCGTCACCAGTACATCAATTATATGCGTCCCAACTGTGTACGGATGTGTCTGTTTAGCGATCGCTCTTAGATTAACTGACGTTAAAAGCTTGGTTCCGTTCCCGATGCCTAACGCTTCCGAATTCATGGTTCTGCATGAAAACATTAGTTTCATATTACTGGTGGAAGCTTAAACTTTTATTGATTTCTTTCGAAACATCAAAGATGACTTTAATGCACAGGGAGACATGGTTGGAAAAACTAGATACTTTGTTGAATACACTACTACACAAGTACCTTAGACAAGACTATTCCAAGGGGTTCTTTGTTACTTCATCGTATATTACACCATCAACACTTGAATCAGCCCCAAGGTCTTATAAAGAATAGTCCAGATACCCAAATATTGGTCGTATATTATTTTAATTTAGAGGTTATTGTGGCGGGTCGCCAAACTCTGCTCCTGTCTTGTCCCCTCTGTGATTCAAATTGGATAATTGGCTGTTTATCGAGGGACCGTGGTTGAGAGGGAGAGTGTTCCGCCGTTTGGGAGGCAGACAGAGAGAAAAGCTTTCTAATATAGAGTTAATTCAAATCATGGTCATGATCAATCATATGTGGGACGTGTAGTATTTGTTCTTGAGGATTCAGCTCTTTTTTGAAGATGCTCACATTTTTGATAAAGATGTAGCAATAACAGAAAAAATCCAAATTTTAATTCAATATCTCGCAACAATTGAAAATCAGGTTGATTCACATGATATTCCGCTACTTTTTGTTAGTTTTGTAACTCTGTACTTAAGCAATAAATTGGTATCTATTTCAATTTAATATCAATCGAGTATCAAGTCGAGCCTGAGTATTTGCAACACTAATTGTATCAGTTAGTAACACTTCATTACTTTCTTCCTTTTCTAGATTACTATCTAGAAATGGAAGAAAGTAATGAAGTGTGACTAATTAGCCTTGAAGTCACATATGGTTCCCTATCATATTTGAGTCATACTGTGTGTGCGTGTACTGGTTCACATCTGACCTCATTGATCCGGGATCTACTTTGTTGTCAACGTTCAAGTTAATAGCGGAATTGTACCTTGAACTGCCTCTATCTAATTATTATGTGTGTATTCTAATTATTATTTATTTGTTAGATAGCATTGTGATCTCATTTCTCCAGTTTATCTAGCTGTCTCCTAGTAGTTTTTTTGCCTGACGTATATACATTGATATTGTATATCGTTATGTTAATATAATGTTGCGTTTTTCTTTTGTTTTTTTTTTTCATGGGATTCCTTGTCGTTTTAACAATTTTAGTTTTTCTAAAAACTACCTAGAAATCTGTTCAGAAGCGAAATCGCGTGATATGGCTTCCATACTCAAGGACCAATAAATTAACGGTTTTAAAATTAACCGATGTTATTTTCCCAAAAAATCACGTAACCTAACCCTGAAAATTTTATTCAGTAAAAATAACCAACCTCAATACGTGTGGTCCCACGTGGCAATTCAGGTTTGACCTCACGAACTTGTTATTTATTGAAATCTGATATATCACACTTAAGGTTATCAGTACCTATAAACTTATCATATTTTTTCGTTATTCCAATTTAAATGGAAATTATTTAATAGGCTCATGATCGTACCTATTATAATTCGATAACTGTTTTTTTAACAATATTATCACTATTTGCTTTATGATCGTTATGCTTAAGTAACGGCCCGGGTTTAAGCCTTAGTGCGTGACCGTCACAAAAGCTCTTTAGAACAAAGAGTTTATTGTCATTAAGTTTATCAACACCTCTAATGAGTTTGTAATTATTCTTAAGTGTTATAATTAAATAATTGACACAAATTGCTTTGTTTGTTTCAGATAAATGCTCTTTAGGATGCAAAGGATGTGAGTATATAATTTATTTTATTATTTTATGCTTTATGACTGTTTTTATTTAAACGACCTTCTAAACCATTCTTACTTTTATTATTTCTTGGATTATTATTTTCTTCTGCCTTTTCTTGTGCATAACCTACCAACGAATCAACTCCTTTATTTTTTTCAATATCTTCACTTATATTTAAATTCCTAGATATCATAATAATATCTTTACTTCTTAGATTTTTTTCTGTTACTTATTCTGTTTTCCCTCTTCCAGCCCCAACGACTCAATCTTTTCTGAACGGACATAAATACAACTATGGTGTGGAAGGCGTCGTGACTGTCTACCTGACCGGAGCATCGAACCAGGAGACCAGCGTCAAGCTGCTCGGTCAGGTCTCCGTATCGTCTGTCGGCAACTGTGTGCATGAACTGGCTGTGCAGAACTTGGTGATCTCTGGCCCTGATGGCAAGGTTTGTAATCGTCTTCATCAGCATGTTGTCAGTCGAAAGACTTAAAGCTATAGGCTTCTCGCAAGCATCGTCACACCAACTGGACTTTCTTCCTTTATTGTTTTTGCTTCATTGAGCTGATTTCTGCAAAAGTGATCATAATAGCTGAGAGCATCTTCAGTTATTTTACGTCAAGACTCGTCTGACCATCTCTTCTTCATTCAGAAACACCATAGCCCACCCGGCATTGAGAAGCCGATTCGCTTCACATTACAAGATGGCCGCACCGGAGCTGAGATCTGTGCTGAAGAGGGCGACACCCGCCGCTCGCTCAACATCAAGAGGGCCGTCATCTCTCTGCTGCAGACAGAACAGAAGCCTTCCACTCAGGTAAGAAGCCCTTCAGATCTTAAAGCTATTGAATGAAACTACAATGACCTTCAGATGTTGAAGCTGTTTCAATGAGACTTCTTCTATTCACAATCAATAAAGTCAATTAACAACCAAATCTTAATAGCCTTTTCACCACTACTTTGGGAACGACTTCAACTCTAAATTCTTTTTCTTCGAAGTTCTTTACTATAATGTTAATTTTTGAAGCCTTGAGTTTGAAATAACACTTTGTAGATGATTTAAACTGGAATAACATGAAACAATGCCCCTGTTCTCAAGCAGGGTTGTAATGGTACAACCACATGCCGCCGTCTTTGTTAACATAAAGTTAACCAGTCAGCAATTATCAAAAGATATTCCGGATCTAAACTACAACTAAATTTAACTTAACGTATTTCATAAGCAGTATTTCTTACACGCAACTTTTTTCTACAGGTGGACGTCTTTGGAACATGCCCCACCGAAGTGTCGTCCTCTCAGGAGGGTAGCTCAGTGTTGGTCCACCGCAGCCGCGACTTGTCTCGCTGTGGCCACCGTGAACAGGGCAAGAACGACTTCGTTACTGGAGTCTTCAACCCTAATGCTGTAAGTATCCTGGATAATGAACTAAGAGAGTTTATTACCGACAACATCATCTTCACCTGTTACTAGCCGTTTCCAAACTATGTTAGGGTAGGCTTTTAGTCTTCAGGGGATCGTAGAAGGCTCACTAGTTCTCATGATCCCCGGTCCAAGTGTGGAAAGAGGAACACCGGGGTTGTTTTTGAAGTGAAAACTTCAATAGGCGCGTTGGGCATTTTTGAGATGGAAAAAAAACGATTAACTCGCGCGCCACCGATATCGCCACCGCCACCGACACCGCCACCACCACCGACACCGACACTGATACCGACACCGACACCGCTATGTGGATTGAAGTGAAAACTTCTTTAGGCGCGTTGGGCATTTTTGTTCAAGTTTTCACTTCTGTCGGCACTCTCGGAGTGCCACTCTTTATTTTTTTAGTCAGTAATAGTCTGAGAGACCCCTTCACCCGCCGCAGGCGAAGGACATCCATTTCACCCCCGGGACAAAAAAGAGGCTTGTAGTCTTACCGGACGCAGCTGAATACTCGTACCAATATTCAGTGGCATCCAATGTCACAATAGTAAATAATAATAACTAGTCTTGTGAAAACAAAAATTTAGTGCAAATCAATCTTCAGATTTATTTCCAAGTTTATTTCATTCTGATAAAAAAGGAACCATAAACTTACATTTTAATAAAATCTATTTAATTTCTTTTGAAGTTTTGTTATTTCTGTAATCTATTTTTGTCTGGTATAGGTTTCTCATTGAATTTGGCTTGTAGCTATGTATAGGAATTTCAATGACCCCATTTGACATGAGGAAATCAAGGACACTCAATCTAAAGTAGCCAATATTTATTTTATCAGGAAGTCAAGGACACCCAAGTTCTTCAGTCCTCAATGAACGTGGAAACCAAGGTCAACAACGGAGTGCCTGAGAAGGTGGATGCCACTGAGGAGTACCTGTACAGGCCCTTCTCTGTGGGAGAGAACGGCGCCAGGGCTAAGGTTCACACCAAGCTGACTCTGACTGGCAAGGCTAGGGCTGCTAACAACCCAAGTAAGTTATGATGAATCTAGAATATCTGAAATCTTAACTCGCTAGATGTTTTTTGCTGTTGTGAGTGCCGTGATAAATAAAAATACTATCTTTCTTTCTTCGAAACACAACGTTTGTAATCGAACCTCATCAAAATCAAAAGGTTATAAAAAAAATGGAGAATAGTTTCGATTGTCCCACGTTGATTTATTGAAAATATAGCCAGAGGTTTTAAGTGTTTATAAGACTTAGGTACTAATTAGTATAACTGCAAAGACTTCGTTTAGTTATTTTTTTCAAATATTAAAAAAAAAACTCAAACATTACTTACCTTTTCTTCAATATCCTAACCACCACATTCCTCCACCAGCCCACTGCACGGAGACCCGCACCATCATCTTCGAGAACCCTCACGGCGTCACCATGAACCAGAACAACATGCAATCCGCCCTCAACGCCGTCAAGGAGACCGCCAAGACTGTGGCCACTGAAGCCAGCTCCAAATCTGCTGGAAACTTCGCCCAGCTCGTCAGGGTAAGAATTCCCAGCTTTTTAAAGGGCTTATCAGATATTCCATCAGACGAGACGCGACTCTAGACAAATCTAGACAAGGTCATATTCTTCCAAATATAACTATTGTCAAAAAATCTAAAACGTATGGGACTGACAAGCGCTACTTTTGGCATTTCGACAATTTTTATCATGAGTCCTAAAGAAAACGATGCAAAGTCGTGAAACAATAATTCGTCTTCAATTCATAAAATCTTCCTTAGAAGATGTTTAAATAGGGTCACTCATAAAATATGAAATGTTACAGATCTTACGCACGAGTAGCAAGGCTGACCTCCTGGCGGTCTACGCCCACGTCAAGGGAAACAACGTTGAGAAGTAAGTTATCATCTCCATTTACTTTCTATAATACATATTTTTTTGTCTAAGCATTCCAATGTCTATCTTTTGAAAATTAAATCTTAATTTTTATGTTTTAATTATTTTATATTTTTAGAAACAGGCTCATAAAATTCCAAAATAACGATTCCTAATAAAACGTTTCTTTTTTAATTAATAAAAAATATTATACAGTAAACTCATCATCATCATTCTCCTGCCCTTATCCCAATTTATTTGGGGTCGGCGCAACATGTCTTTTTCTTCCATACTCCTCTATTAGTCGTCATCTCTGTAGTCACCCCCTTTTTACCCATATCATCTCTCACACAGTCCAACCATCGTTTCTTTGGCCTTCCTCTACTCTTATAGCCATCCACAGTAAACTATTAGATTACAAAGTATAATAAAAGTTAATTTTTAAAAAATATACATGTACAAGCGGCATAAAAAGGAGAGGCGTAAAACTCATTGGTCATTGAAAAAATATATTGTTCTACGATTTGATAAGTTCCTTTCTCATCATCATTCTCCTGCCCTTATCCCAATTTATTTGGAGTCGGCGCAACATGTCGTTTTCTCCCTATTAGTCGTCATCTCTGTAGTCACCCCCTTTTTATCCATATCCTCTTTCACACAGTCCAACCATCGTTTCTTTGGCCTTCCTCACGAAAGTCTAAATTAAAAATATGATTCCAACTAATTCTTTTACCTTTTTCCACCAGGCGTGTCTTCCTCGACGGTCTGATCCGCGCCGGAACTGGCTACAGTATCGAGGCTTCCATCCAGCTGTTGAGGAACAAGGAGCTGGGCCCCCTCGAGCAGAAGCTGGTCTTCTTCTCCCTCAGTAACGCCAGACACGCCAACAATGATGCTCTGAAGGCTGCTGCTGTAAGTTTCAAAACCATGTTTTTTATGAGCTGGTCTTGATATACACAAATTTTGGTTATAATTCTAGATAGTTCCTCAGAATTTAGGGTCACAAAAACGAAAGTTACAAAATTTTTACAGCTGTTAGGGTCCTTATTTTTGCAAAAGATCCCAAGAATATGTTTAAACTTTTAAGCAAAGTCACTATTACTTTCGAAACTATTATAACCTGTATGATAAACTTTTGTGACTGGGTATCAACACAGTCTACCACTGATCTCTCCATTTTTTATGCCTGCGTTTTTTGTACACAACAGCTTCTTATAAACCTTCTCCTGCACAGAGTCTCCTGGACCTGCCGAACCTCCCCAGAGAGGTGTACCTCGGCGCGGGCGCCCTGGGCGGCGCCTTCTGTCGGGAACACGACTGCCATCACTCCAGGAACGACGGCGTCGTGGCGCTCAGCAACAAGCTCGGAGCCAAGCTGCAGAGCTGCAGGCCCAAGACCAAGGTTGAGGAGGACAATGTAAGTTGTAAAAGATTTTTGAGATACATTTACTGTGCATATACCTAAACAGCTAAGGAGTGGCATTCCTTGCCGGTGTCTGAGTACAACTTGGGGCCTTTAAGTCATGAGTGAAAAGTTTACTTCTACGCAAGTGTGCTCCATCGTGGACTACATCACCTACCGGTGAGATAGTGGTCAAACTCGAGCCTATCAATAACAGTACAAGAATTGTCTTGATCTCTTGATCAAGATCCAGCACATTATGTACTTCAATATTAAACGTTGATCCAGTCTGTCATCTAAATAAAATCGATTGCCATTTTTAATTCTTTACGGTATTTGAGTGCTGGGTTCAATTATTCTCATGTACTCATTTCATAGAACTCCAAAAACACACCTAACCCTGCATCTTTGCAGTGTTTTAATAGAAATTATATCTTCTAACTGTCTTTTCTTCATCACCAGGTCGTAGCTGTTCTGAAGGGTGTCCGCAACATCCGTCACTTGGAAGACTCTCTGGTCGACAAGCTGGTGAAGTGCGCCCAGGACGCCAACGTCAAGCCCAGGGTGAAGGTTGCAGCGCTTGAGGCTTTCCAAGCTGATCCCTGTGCTAGCAAGGTAGAGTAACAGAAACATTCTGAAAAGTAACAATATTCTTGAAAAGATCCTTTTAGTGTTTCGTACCCGAAGGATCCAAACGGAACCCTGTTGTTGTCACTCACATGTCCGTCTGTCTGTCTGTCCGTCCGTCATCTGTCACAAAAAATTGTTACGAAGAATTTTTTAACGGTGATTGTTTATTATTACTTATATTTCACTAACAAATACCAATATTTGGTACGGACCCTTAATGTGCAAAATACAACACGCACTTGCCAGTTTTTTTTTAAATTCATAAACACACTAAACACTTAAAACAGAAGAGAACAAATACAGATAGGGGGAGCATAAAGATGTGAGTGAGAAGAACAATATTATTGAAGACACCAACCCTTTAGAAGACAACAAATTATTTTACTCCGCTAGGCCAACTGATGATGAGTCTCTCAAATTATTTTGAAGACAGTACAACTTATTTCTTAAGAGTACAACAATAACTATGTACATTATCAGCTACTAAATCTTCGTGCATGAAATTTAATTCTTATCAAGCTCTGTTTTCCAATAATGTGTCATAACATAGCCTTTCTTATTCTATCAGCTTTCGTATTTTCCCCTCGTTCTTTCCTCGTCACGAAAATTATTACCTCAGACATGAATAGTAACGGTAAATTTGTCAATAGCTGAAGAAGTCCGCCGTCGACCTAATGAAGAACCGTCAGCTGGACTCCGAGATCCGCATCAAGGCTTACCTGGCCGTCATCTCCTGCCCCTGCGCACACTCCGCCTCCGAAATCAAGAACTTGCTGGAAACTGAGCCCGTCCACCAAGGTAATTTACGTTATTTATATCCTCACAACTATTCCCTAAAATAGGAGGAGTTGTAAGTTGCCAGTTTGATATTATTTTCTTTCAGTATTAAAAAATAACAAATCTAAGAACTAATAAACTTGCTACGATATATGTTCTATATAATAATTATCGTCAATTAAGTAACAAGTATCGACTGTATCATTGTTGTGTATTTTAAGGTGATATTTAAGTGATCATTTGTATTAAAATGCCCTAAAAAAAGGATGGGTTCCATTGAATTTGAATGTTGTCTTGTATTCGATGGAAGTGGTTGTTCCAAGATTTGATTTAAATTATTATATAGATTGGTTTGAGAAACCAATAAAACTTTAGTATAATTTCAAAATAACTCTTTTGTTCACATTTTTCTGAAGTGTAGGATTGGTTCATAATTCTCAGTGCTTGTGTTGCAACGTTAAAACAAAAATTTTGATCGAAAATGTGTGTTCCCTACTCTAGTCGGCAACTTCATCTCTACGTCCCTCCGCAACATCCGCGGCTCCTCCAACCACGACAAGCAGCTCGCGCGCCAGCACTACGGACTCATCCGCACTCCCAGCAAGTTCAACAGCGATGTCAGGTAAGAGGATCCTTCATCATATTCCATGTCTAAATCGGTTCATTTATTGGTTAAAAAAAACAAAATACGGAATAATACATAAAATGAGACATATAATTAAATCTATTGCGAGACGCCCGGGGGTCTCAGTTTACTTTTTGAGTTATTCATGATAGATACACAAAACTTAAATCAATTAAAAAGTGACAATTCTTAAATAAAAAAGTGTGTGCCTCACGATTAAAACGTTCATTTCAACAATGTCACCAGACAGATCCTATATACCGGTAATTTTACAATGCACCTCTAGGGACATATTGACAATATATACAGGCTAACGCATCTTTATACAGCATTTTTTTCTAGATATTTTATTTACGTTTACGAAAAATTCATTGTTAATCCACTCACTTACTTTATTTAATTTTTTATCCTTTAGGAAATACTCGTTCTCTGAGGAGGAATCCTTCGACGTCGATGCCCTGGGTGTCGGCGGTACCGTCGAAAAGAACGTCATCTACTCTCAGGAGTCCTTCCTGCCCCGGTCTGTCAACCTGAACCTGACTGCTGAAGTCTTCGGACGCAGCTTTAACGTTCTTGAGGTTGGTGTTTTCTTTAACAGTTATTTTTCTAAGAGTTCACAGCTTACTGCTGTCTGCCATCCGTATGCCACTAGTCAAATATATTTCTCCATGATTGCTTTTTTATTATTATCGAATGTATATTTATTTAAACTCTGTGTACAAGAAAAAAATACTTAAATATTATCTATTTGACCAATGGCATACCCCTGTAACTCACAAATATTAATGACACTTTAACATAAAACGATTTACATATAAGTATTTCTGTTGCATCAATACACTTCAAAGTGTAAGAAAGAAAGCTTAAATTTTAACGTCGGTTTCAATTTATTTTTTAAATTCAATTTTTTTGTTAACTCCATTGTTAGTTTTTAACTAACTCATACTTTTCCACCAGTTCGGCGGTCGTCAAGGCAACTTAGACCGCGTGGCCGAGCACCTGTTCGGACCCAAGAGTTTCCTGCACACCGAGGAGCCACAGTCCCTGTACAAGAAGTACGTCGTGGACAAGTTCAACCAGTACAAGGACAAGGTGGAAAGAGACCTCCACAGGGGACGTCGCTCCGTCAAGAGTGATGTCGACAACTTTGACAAGACTGTGAGTATTAAAAAAAAAATCTGTATTTTCAGACATTTAGAAGCTCTTGAAATCTAATTCAAAAACAAACACAGAATACATATGAAGTATATTTATCTAGCAGACTTTTTTTAAAGATGTTGCACCTTTTTTATCATTGTGTGTTTTCTATTACTCAATACCCATTGACAAACAAAAATATTTTAAAGCTGTTCTGCTTTACTAATAACCCTATTCTTATATAAACTACACTTTTCCCTTCTACAGCTGAAAGCCGAAGCAGCTCCCTTCAACAATGAACTGGACCTGGACCTGTACGTCAAGCTCTTCGGAACTGATGCCGTGTTCCTGTCTCTCGGAGACGACAAGGGATTCAACTTTGACAAGGTTGTCGACCAGTTCATGCAGTATTTGAACAAGGGAATGAATGATGTTAAGCACTTCAAGGTAAGGACGAACTCCTCTTTTTTTCATTAAGGTTTAAATAGTGGGTACATAGGCGGAGTCCAAAAATTTGAAACTAAGGAAATTTGCATTTTTGCGCTAACACTAACTCAATGTACACGAACGGCACGCCATGTTAGCAATAGCAAATTCTCTATTTTAAATCATTATTTAACTGTAAATATAATTTTATAATTCTGTCTTCTTTCTCACAGACATAATTTCAGCCAAGCTATTGTTATCAGTATTACTAAAAATTGGTTTCATCTTTGCAGCAAGAAGTCCGCGCGCACATGCTGTTCCTGGATGCTGAGCTGGCGTACCCCACATCCACCGGTCTCCCCCTGAAGCTGGACCTGGTCGGGGCCGCCACCGCCCGCCTCGAGGTCGCCACCAACGTCGACATCCGCCAGTGCCTCAACAGCCCCAAGGACGCCAAAGTTGAATTCAAACTGGTCCCCAGCACTGACGTCGAAATCACTGGAGCCCTCTTAGTCGACGCTGATGCCATCTCTGCTGGTCTCAAGGTCATCGTCAACCTCCACAGTTCCACCGGTGCTCATGTCATCGCTAAGGTTCTAGAGAACGGACGTGGTTTCGACCTTCAAGTCGGACTCCCCGTCGACAAACAGGAAATCGTCACCGCCTCCAACGACCTTGTCTACTTCTTCTCTGAGAAGGGACAGCCGGAGAAACACACCCCGGTCAAGATGGACAATGTTGTGAAGGAGAACGCTGGCTGCTTCGACCAGGCTGCTGACTTCCTCGGACTAACTGTCTGCGGAGAGATGACTGTGCCTTTCACCGTCTCCGGTAAGATTATTATTTTATTCTTCTTTCTGTTTGTTTTGTTTGACTTGTGTTGAACCATGGTAAACGACTTTATGACTATGCCTTGAACTAAACTCATTACTTCCTTACAGGACCTGATGCCCAGGCTTCCATCGCCAAGTACCTCTCAAGCTACCCCCTGACTGGAAAGACCAAATTGCGCGTGATGCTGGAGAAGCAGAACCTCAGAGGATACCACGTCAAGGGTGTTCTCCGCTCAGACGAGTCTACTGGCAGAGACACCTTTGAACTGCTGTTTGATGCTGAAGGTAAAAATCCAAATGCTTTTGAACTTTCAAAATCTAACTATGGATTATGTAGATTAAAAAGAAATCATCACTGATCAATCTCTCACTAACTTTGGTCTTTCACTGAAACATTTTTTATTTTATTTTTAGGTGCCAAATACGGCCGCGCTCAAGTCAACGGTGAATTCGTCAACAACAAGAACGAGATTGGAGCTCAACTGTCGCTGAACTCCCCGCTGAAGGTCGTGTCGGGCCAGGCCACCTTCTACCGCAAGCCCAACGACATGTCCGTCGTCGTCAAGGGCAAATACGACGCCAATGAACTTTACGGCAAGGTTGGCTTCAACGTCCAGGGCGGTGGCAACCGCAGGGTCTACAAACCCGTCGCTGAGTACCAAATGCCTGGAGAAAAGGAAAAGCACAGCGTTCCCGTCTCCGGTCAAGTTGTTGAAGAAGTCAGTAATGGAAAGACCAAATACTCCATTGAAAACGTCAAATTGAGCTTGCCCAGTGTAAAGGAGCCAATCTGCATTGATGGACACTTCACCAGTGCTGATAAAGACATTGAATTCGATACTACTGTTAAAGATTTGGCTACACTCAAGGGATCTGTCAAGAAGAATGATGTCAATGTGGAGTTCCAGAACAGGCTGAACCCCTTCGTTAACTTCAGGTTGAAGGGACACTTCGAATATGAACCCGTTGTAAGTATAATTACAAAAACTATAAATAAAGACTTGTGGTTGTAGAGAAAGTAAGTATAATTAAAGATATGAGTGAATGAGGGCGTTATATCACATTTTTAGGTATTTGGATTTTCTCCTTTCAAATGCCTAGAAATTAAAATTACCAGTGGATGAAGATGTTAATGCGCACAAAGTACGTTGCCACAATTATGAATGAAAGTGTTGTGGGCACATAACACTGACCTTCATCTGTCATGTCTTTAATTATGAAATAGCATAATAATTACCAATTATCCCATAATATGTATCACCACCAACGTTGTTTTTCGTACAGCTTCGCAATGAAGTCGACCTGGTGTACGGCGGAGACCTGCGCAACAACCAAAACCGCCTTGTCTTCGGACAGATGCTGAAGTACCACAACAACTCCCCTAAGGACTTCAACGTTATCTCCAAGAACAAGTGTAAGTTTGCAACATACTCGTATTTCTTTCTTTTTGAAAATCTTAACATTCCTGATATTTACCTATACATATAAAATCAATGATACATACATACGTAAACTCACACCAGCTACTGTGGTCCTTACATACTCCTTGTGCTTCGTTTACATTCATATATTTGGTTAAAAAGGCACGCTGGTTGGGAGTACTATAACACACACCTGGCCTTTCTCAAGAACATCATCTCCACCATCTGTATATATGATCTACTTGCGCCTTCTAAGGTGTCTCCTCCCAGCGTTACCTCAATAATGTTATTTAAATTATTACGCATTCTTGATTAAACATACTTCATCTTCTTACAGTCGAAATCCACGCGATCCCCTTCAAGGTCCGATTGGATGCCGACCTTGACCCCAAGAAGTTAGACGTAGAGCTAGAAGGACAGTACCAGAACAAGAAGGCCGACTTCGACCTCGAAGCCAGACAGCAGATCAAGAAACCTGGAGACTACAGCTTGAAGCTGAAGGCTGTAGTTGACAAGAACGGCGTTGAAGTCTTCTCGAAACGGGACATCGTTTCTGATGACAAGTCCAACCTGGAGAACTACATTGAGTTCAAGAACGTCGGCAGATACGAGCTGTCGGGAGTGTTGCTACACAAAACTAAGCCTAATGACGTGAATGTTGGTGCTGTTGGACATCTGAAGGCGACTGTTGGCAGCAAGACTCAAGACATCAAGTAAGTTTTATTAAAATATTAGTAACAACTGAAACAGAAAATATAATTGCTTAGTTTGACATAAAATAATATAGGGCTGAATAATATTCCTAATAGCATTTAGTGTTGGCGTTTTCTTGGGCCAACAATAAATGCTATCATTTTATTGTTGGCCCAACAATAAATGCTATTAGGGATGTTATTACTTTTTAGATTTATTTATTTCATAATGTTAAAAATAAATGGTCTGAAGTGTATAACAATGCGAGTAACACTATCCCTTGTTCACAACAGAACAATATTTTTCACACTTCATAGTACAGCTCTTAGTCCAAGTTTCCTGAACCAAACAAGAAGATTAAGAAGACATTCTCAATTGAGAATCAATTCTCTTGCCTATTCTTTCCATCTTTCTATACAGGGTCTATCAGAAATAACGCAAATCTGAAAGAGATAATTGTACTCGTCTTTATGAACAACTTTATACTTTATGAACAGCGAAAATTCAACTACCCCATACACTTATGCTTGCATATTTCTACAAAATATATTGAACAGCAAAACAAATTTAACTATAACAAATTGTCTTTTCCTCCAGATTTGACGTTGGAGCGATCCAAACCCCGGCCTTATACTCCTCCCACGCCAAGGTCTCAGATAACGGAGGAGATGTCCTCGACTTCCTGCTGAAGACCACCCGCGGAGCCAACGCCAACGGACAACTGAAGCTCGTCGTCAAGAACACCATCTCTGCTAACGGACAGTTCAAGGTCACCGACAGTGACGGCAAGGGCAACGGCATGGTCATCGTAGATTTCAAACAGGTGAGGTTTTATTTCTGAAGAGTATTTAGCAGGGCGAGTACATTTTGAGTATCTTGTTCATTCTAAAGGCTATGGTGTCCGTGTTTTGGGAACTTTTCCCATTGACGGCGATGTGAACGATTTTGTTGATGCCTAATAAGAAATTCTTTTTTTATACGCGTTGTACATAATTACTATTATAATCTATTTTGAATTAGTTGTCTATGTGTGTTAATTATAATGATACAGATTAAATAAAACACATTTAATTGAAAAGGTTAACTATAATATTCGTAACAAAGACATTAAATGTATACTATCAATATATTTTGTATATCTTGTATATCTTTTAAATCTCTTTCATTCTTAATGTCAAATTTAGGATGCGTTTCTTTTTCCAATCCAATGGAGGTTTTTAAAGTCTAATACTTTTGTCATTCTGTTTATGTATCTGTGTGTCTGTCTCTAGCATTCCCAAATGGATGGTCTAAGAACGAACCATACGGTTTTCCTTTTGTATCTCGCTGGCCATTTTGATTGTTGGGTTAGGTTAGGTCAGATTTGCAATTAGTTCCAACATTTACTAACCAATCGTTTCTCTATTCAGTCCCAACGCAAGGTCAAGGGAGACTTCAAGTTCATGGCGAAGGCCCCGGCGTACGCCGCCGACGTGGATGTGTTCCTCAACTACGAGAAGGACAACAACGACAAGGTGCACTTCAGCACCAACACCAAGAAGACCGACAAACTGCTCGACTCCAAGTAAGTGTTGAAAGAAAGAAATTATATTTATTCAGTCACCGTTCATAAAACACCCATGATACACAGAAATAACAATTGAAATAAAAAGTGTCAGCTAAAATAAAGTGAGGTTCTCACGACTGCGCTAAGAAGGTCAAGTTCAGCATCTAATGCTGGTCTTCTAGTAAACCTTTGGGAGGGGTTGTTCTAGACTTTCCTGTTTTTCTACAAACGAATTATGTCTAGTCATTTTGAATTTTAAATTATGTAGTGAAACTTCATTGACGAGTTTTGTATCGGTATCTAATCATCAGTGACGTTACGGTCTTTAACCATATGCCATAAATAACTATTGATTGTCAGTAACCATGAGCAAAACATCTCCAAACGAACTACAAAAATCTAACCAAAAACGTCATTTCCCACAGGAACAAGTTTGTCTACGCTGGCAAGAAGTTCGAGCTGAACGTCCACCAGGACGGAGTGTACTCCCCCACCGGCAAGACCCACGGCCTCGTGGAGCTGGTGCTGCCCACCGAACGCTGCCTCACCCTCAAGGTGGACCGTGACGTCTCGCAGGCCAATGACGTAAGTAGACAATGATCAGTGATCATCATCATGCAATAGGGAGAGACATCTTCTGGGTTTACTATCTCCATCAAAGTAACTAATCCATACCACAAGACGAGATCGAAGTCAAGAGCGGACTCATTTATTTATTGAGGACATCCAACAAAATATGTATTCAAGCAATATCACTTTTTTACAAAAAATAAAACCGACTTCCAAAAAAAACAAAAAAGTGTTAAAATAACTTTGGAAAACTTTAATTTCGGAAGTCGGTGATTCGGGTTTTGTTTCTTTTTATAGTAATATCTCGCATATTTTTTCAATTTACATTAATATTACACTTTCGAAATGTCTTCTTGTTTATAAAATTAACAGAGATAGAAGATATTTTCCGTTTCACTCCATCATTTCTTTGACATATTTCTCCCATATCTCAACGTTCCTGTCCTTACAGAAATACAACGGCCACGCTGAGGTGGTCCTCTCCGACGCCACCAGGCGCGGAGGATCAGCCTCCACTGTCTCCTACAAGGGCAAGCTCACCAACACCAACCTGGACAAGGAGCTGGTCAACTACGAGGGTCAGGTGGAACTGAAGCTGAAGGATGGCAAGCATCTGCTAAACACCTTCGCGCTCAAGAACAACCCTGAGGGAGACAAGTTCAAGTTTGGACTGAAGGTTGGTACCATACGATTTTTATAACGGAGAACCGTTTATGATAGTTAGTAAGATTTTGTTTAAATTATTTTTTAAAAGGGGTTCTGCTAATTTCTAAGCGTCTCTTGAATCTCTTCTGTTAAACACTATCTTCCATTTTACTATGTTTATCCTGCTAGCATAGTAAATAATTTGACGCTAGAACAGAAAAAACCTAGAATCCTTTCTGCTGCGAACAAGCCTCTAAATAATCGTTTCGAGGCCTTCGTTGCTAGAAACAAGGTGCGCATTTTTTTATCCCAACGAATTTGTTTTCTAAACTTTCATTTAAACTTGTCCTGCTAGTCTATACCATGTTTCTTTTTCGGTGATCTAAACAAGGCCTCCGATACCGCTATAAATGTGGCCACTTACTGTGCCCAAACAATACCCGAAAAGAAGAAGAAGACTAGAACTTACGTTTCTTTTCGCAGTACGATAATACTCGTATCTATCATTTTTGATCATGGTCTTTTTGTAGTACGATAACATTAACCATTTCTGATTATAGTCTTTTTCGCAGTACGATAATATCTACCATTTCTTATCATAGTTTTTTTCGCAGTACTATAATATCTACCATTTCTGATCATAGTTTTTTCGCAGTGCGATAATATCTACCATTTCTGACCATAGTTATTTTCACAGTACGATAATAGTGTTGATTCTGTTATGCACAAACTAAACTTAATTTAGGCGGTTGCTATCTTTTTCTCTCTAATAAAACAAGAAAGAGACGGACGTAAATTAGAGCTGCCAAATTTAGTTTGAACTAATATTTCCATACAAATTAAGGGTACACGTAAAAACATGTCGTCTAAAAACATGGCGAAGCGCAAGGCGTAAACTAGTTTGACATCTCTAACTTAGTGCATAGCTATAGCCGTCCTTTTCTCGCACTGCCTTTTAGTAAAGGATAGCAATTCTATAATTTTAGTTTAGATATTGAACAAGAGAATTCGTGCCAATATCTACCATTTTTTATAATAGTTTTTTTCGCAGCACTGTGATAGTAATCATTTCTGACTAAATTTTTTTCCCAGTAGAATAAAACCGTACCATATTCCTTATTCTTTGCAATACAACCATATCTGACCACGTCTTACTCCCGCAGTACGACGTGACCGGCAACCTGCTGCCCAAGCCCGTGTCCCTGGACGCCTCGTACACGTACCTGGACTCCGCAACCGACCGGGACGACAAGTACCGCATCAAGGGAGGCTACGGAGACGACACCAGCTTCGAGTGGTTCGGCACCTGGGAGGTCAAGCTTCTGGAGGGAAACAAGAAGTAAGCTAATATTAATCCCTTCAATATGTTGATACCACCGAAAATATTGTTTAGCTCAGCATTGGTCACCACGAATTCTTATACCATATTTCTAAGAGCTTTTATTTAATTTGCCTTGTTCAATTTTTTAATTAGAAATTTTGCATACATCTGTCTGGATGACAATGCACAATGCATTGGTATCCATACCAAACAAACTTGTAGTAGCTACGTGATGTCATTCTGAATCCAATATGCCGGAATCCTAAAGAGAAATGAGAAGAGAATTTCCTAAAATGTAGTTTCTTTTGCTAATCTTTAAATCGCTTCCGCAGATACCAGGACGACTTCATCGTCAACGTAAGACTGCCTTTCGAGAAGGCGCATGACCTCAAGTGGGTGTCCACCGTCCTGTTCCTGCAGCCTGAGAACAAGGACACTGTCGAGGTAAGACACTTAAAAATAAACCTGGATTTTACATCATATGATAACATTCTTAATCAGCTAGCATTACAGGCATATAGAAAAGTTTATATTTTTATTACATTGATGTCTTTCCATCTTCCTTGTAAACGTTTCAAACCTTATCTATGATTAGCAGATTATATATTAAGAATTAGTAATGTAGCTGATATATTATTAATTGTAGCTGCTCGACACCTAAAAATAGCAAGATAGAAAGCCTTTAAAGTAGCTAAGTTGGCATTACTAGATACTTGACAATTTGACGTACAGTGCAGGTGCAGTGTTGCCAACTTTAAAGATTGACATATTTAGCGGTCGCCATGCTTACGAAAGCTATCGAGCGCTATTTTCTGCAGAACGCACCCATTAATAAGATCGCTAAATGTATTTATGTTCAAATTTATTTTGAAACTAGCTGTGCACGCAGTTTCACCCGCGTTTATGTTTTTTTCGTAATTTTTTTTTTTTCTTTAGCAGTATCCTATGTTACTTCTAATACCTCCAAAAATATGTGTACAAAGTTTCATGATGATCGGTTAAGTAGTTTTCGCGTGAAAGCGTAGCAAACAAACTTACATTCACATTTTTATAATATTAGTATGATATTTATTATTTGAAATACTAATTGCAAAATACCTCAGCGTCAGGTATTTAAAATATCAATTACAAATTACATTTTTTAAGAAGTAATTGATACAAATACGTATCAGTTACGTATTTTAATTAGAAGTAAATCAAATGCTGCTCAACCCTGCCCAGCAGTGGGAACAATATACTTAAGCTGATTATGTTATGCTATCTTATATTAATTCAAGTATGGCTCAACCTGTTTGACAAAAATTTCGGCTTTGTAGAACATAGTCTCGGTCACTCATAGTCTCTTTCCAAAACATGATGAGAATAGACGTTTCTCCTATTATTCCCTCAAATTCTTCAAAAGACCCTCAATTGAGCCCACAACCTCTCCACAGTTCACGCTGGTGGAGTCAGTGCAAGTGAACGCGGACGTGTACAAGGTGGACGCCCACGGCCAGCTGGGTCCTCAGACCGGATCCTCCACCGTGAAGCTGCTGGCGCCGCACGTGGACCCCGTCGTGCTGGAGACCAACTACAAGACTGCACAGAACGGTGAGTACAGTCTTCTATTCTATTTTTGTTTTTAAACACATGATATGCGTGTTTTGAGGTGATCACGCGTAGTCTATCATATTTTGGACAGTCAAAATAATGTTTTAAAGGTCAAAAATCACTTTTTAAAGCAAAAGTAGGGAGATGTGTTGATGTTATGCGTTTTAGAAAAGCTTTTGCCTCAATACTCAATATTAAATTATGTAGTGACATCTCTCACGCCATATACAAACTCCAAAAAATCTTACATCATACAAATCCTACATCGCGTAATCAAAATTCTTCGCAAGATTTGAGCATACACAACAGCCCTACAGCAACCACCGGACAATAAGGAACATGCATGAAAAAAATAATTCTTAACTAACCGGTTTATCGATATAAATGAATATATATTTATCGAAAAACAAACGAGATATGACAATTTTAAACAAATATGTCTGTCCATCTCTCGAAAACGCCGTTCTCTATGGCAGCTCTATGGGCGTCACGTCCTTTGACGTCAGATGTTACGTCGGGCTTCTCTTTCTATTATCAACTTTAAAGCTTCGTAACTGCAGTTCTGATTTAGATATTTAGAAAAAAAATCTTAGTGGTTAATTAATATTTTAGTTTTACTTTAATTTAATTATTTTATTTAGTAAAACTTAGTAAATACAAAATTGGCATGCATATTCCGTATTGTCCACCAGATACCACACTCGTCTCGGTCGGAGGATCCTCCCGCATCAATGGAGGTTGTGGGGCTGTACACCCTGTTCCGTATACTTCCATGTATAGAATTTTACCGTATTTTCACATGCAATTTTCCACTAACAGGAGACAAGAGCGACAACCACGTGGATGTGAAGGCCAAGTACGGCAAGGGCAAGTCCGCCGTCGTGTCCGTGGACGCCGCCGTGGCTCCCCGGGACAACCAGTTCAGCATCAAGGCCAACGCACCTGATGCCGAGGCACTGAAGAAGCTGGAGTTCACTGTGCACTCCAAGGTGAGTCAAAATATTAGCTGAAATCTTAAAAAGAGTGCCACCTACTAAATAAAGTCTTTCTGTTGCATCATTACTGGCAAATGAATGTAACTTTTTCAATAAATACTCTTTTTCAACACCATTCCAGAAAGAGATGATGATGTTTCAACTTTGATACTTTGTCTGTGTCTGTACAGTTCTTAGCAGTGTGATAAAATTGTGCTCAGCCGGCTATAACATAACAGATAATTTTCCTCGGATTTTATTATTGTTTTCTTGTTTAGCTTTTCAGTCCTAAACTGCTATTGTTTTTGTTTGACAGAACCCGTCCCCTGACACGTACAGCTCCAGCTGGACGGTGGACGCCGACGGCCGCGTCTACAAGTCGGACTCCCTCTTCGTTTTCTCCAAGGCGCATCCTCTGGTCGACGTCAAATACACCAGCCCCTCTTCTTCTAAGACTAGCAGGTAATTTGTTCTTCTCTTTTTATTGTATGGAAATGTGGTTAACTCACTAGGGAACTAAGATATCTGTATAGAATACTGTTTATCCTTTTCGAGGGTATTTTAATGCGTGCAGGGTGCCCAATTGATACATCTGTCCGTACTTCAAAATATCGCTTTGATGGTTTGTTTTTTTGCACTGTTGTTCCACCATATACCTATAACTATGTGTTATTTCATTAATCTTACACATTACTACCAGTTCTTGTCACACCTTACAGCATTTTGAAGTCGTTATGTATCAAAAGCCACTTTCATTTCGAGGTAGTGTACCTGTCACATTCAGTAATGTTAGTTCTCTAACAACTTCCTCATCTTCCACAGGCTGTACCTCAAGGGCAATTCCTTCAGCTCCACCCAAGGCAAGCTCGAAGTCAAGGTCGAGAACGTTCGTGACGTCTCATTCGACCTTGTCTCCGAAGGCAACGTCCAGAAAGACAACGTGCAGTTCAAGTTAACCGCCAACTCCGACAAGCTTGGCATGAAAAACTACCAGGTCGAGGTCGCGAGCAAAGACGCTGGAAACGGCAAGCGATTGGAGTTCCACGCTGTTAATGATGGCAAGAACGTTCTTAGTGGAAGGTAAATATTTTCAATTTTGTTTTATATGTCCTGAGTTCCTTTTCGATGACTGCTTGTTTTATTCAAATCAAGAAATGAGTCTAATCAAATCTTTTGTTACAGCCAGATGAGCTCTGGCCTTTTTATATATTGTATTTTTTATGTTCTTCAAAATCAATAGTATTTTTTTATGGAATCTTTCCATGGACTTCATTTTCGATGGCAAAAAACTTAAGAGATTCATCTAATAAAATCACTAGCCGCTGCCGGATAAGCTCTGGCTTTTTTCCATATCGCTTTTTGTAATCTTTCAAATAAATCGTATATTTTAATGAAAAGATGTCACTGACTTCTACTTGTCTTCTCTTTTTTTGAGTATTTTTTTTTCACCAATCATCTTAAAAACATCAAGTTTATCATGTCCTGACATCAAGTACTAATGTCATTCTCCATCTCCTCCAGCACTTCGTACATCAGCAAGCAGGAAGGTCCCAAGACAATCATCGAAGGCTCCGGCGCCGTGAAGGTCAAGGAGGAGCAGAAGTCCGCCAACTTCAAGTACATCCGCACCATCCTGGGTGAAGGCAACGAGAAAGGAGTCGAGGTGCGTATCTTTCCTTTCTTCTTCTGCATATATATGAACTAGTTTCTTTCTGCGGCTTTAACGCCTGTTGGTCGCGTTTTTTTGTTAAGGGCGGGAAATCAGCAGTGACTTTGTGTCACTGACTTACGGACTAAAATCCACCCCTGTTCCTTCAGTTGCCTGTGCCAAGCACCGCTGTAACTCTTTCGAACACTCCCGCGACCCCACAGAAACCACTTATTAATATTCATGAAAGTAGTATATGACTGAAATTTTTTGAAATCATTCTATTGGTTTCGGAGATTACATAAACATACAATCTTAACCCCTCTATGATGCTAGCGTAGACTGATTGTAGCTCCAGCTTGAACAATGAGCAAATCCGGTTCTTCTATTTACAGTATCTTTAGCTCTGAGCTGTTACTTGTATTTCGTTTTAAAATTGTGTTCAGCATTTTGTTGATCTTTAAAATTTATAATGCTTGAAACATTCGCTAGAGTATTTTCTGTATTGCTTTTCTGGTCTTCCTATTTAACTTGTGAGTCCAGTAGACAACGCTCTACGGCTGTAACATTCGTCGCTTTCCCGTCACCAATTTATCGACATCGACTTTTTGACCTACGTCTTCGATTTATCAATTTTGATCTATCGGCATCAGTCTCCCAATGTGCAAGCTAACCCATCCTCTGGTCCGCAGACATTCTTCAACATGGCCATCGGTGAGCGCAGCTATGTGGCGGAGTCACGCGTCACCAACCTGGAGTACAAGAACTCCTACGTCTACTGCGAGGAGAAGAAGCAGTGCGCTCATGCTGAGCTCAACTCTAAAATTGATCTATCCAGTAAGTATTTTATCATTTATAAAAGAAAGTGATTTGTGGCGTTATTGACTCTTTTACATACACTGAACTGGCTGTTTAAAAAACATTTTTTTTATACTTGTCGAAAGCCCGAAAATGGATTGTTTTAATGAATGAAATAACTTAGTTCTTAGACACAACATCCTAAATTATAAATTAAAATTGTCAATAAAATGTGAGTAAATTTGAAAGACTTACTTAGAGTTTCAAGAATGTCCCAGAATATTTCAAATGTGTTCTGTTACAAATTCAGCCTATCATTCCAACTTATACCTTATCACAATGTAATAAGACTCACATTGCATTACACTATCTATACATTACTTACTATAGATAATACAACAGAATGTAAATCTTATGGTGACTATTATTAGAAAATTAAGATGACAAACTAACCACCTTCTCCTCTCCAGAACCTGGTGTCATCACCAACACCGTGAGCGCCGGCTTCGACCTGCGCAAGCTCGGCATCGCGCCGGAGTTCGGTCTCGAGGTCAAGGACGAGGTCTCCGAGCGCCGCCTGCCGCAGTACACGCTGGACCTGCACGTCAACAAGGAGGACCGGAAGTACCACCTGCACGTCTACAACACGCCTGAGTTCGGAAGTAAGTAGATAATGAAGAATTTATAAGCTTTACCAAAGAGTGCAAACTGTGTTCGTGATTTTGTTTCTAAACATAAACCGTAAAAAAAGATAAGTTTTTGGAAAAATAACTTTAACTACTTACTCATATAGTATAGTTAGGTACTTCTGTTAACTCATTCTGACATAAACTTGATTTACTACTAACTTATTCAAGTTGATATTCGATTCAGTGGAACATCAATAAAATTGGAAACAAGAATTTAAATTACTCATCTTAATATCCACTTAATGACAGTTAACTTATTCGTTTGTTAATTGAAACTAAATCAATTCAAAGCAAAGGCCTCACACAAAGACAAGTAGAAAACAAGAAAAGGAATATTGAAATAACCTAATATCTTAAACTTCAGAAACACTATTTAAATTCATACTGACTAAAGAAACTCCCATTGATACAAAAAACCTTAGAATTAAAAAAAAAAACATCGTTGCCATAAAAGATCACATAATAACCAACCACCTCTTCTAGATGCCAAGTCCGGAGTGACAGTGAAGACACCCCAACGCGTGATGGCGCTGGAGTCCGTGGTGAGCTACCCCACCGACAAGGGGCTCCCCTTCCCGGTGCGCGGAGAGCTGTCCCTGGACCTGGACAAGAACAAGCAGGGACACCGCGCTTCGGCCAGGTTCCTCGCCGACCTGAATTTGGCCAATGAGAAACAGCAAACTGCCGTCGCTGAATTAGGATTTAGTCATCCTAAGTTGAACAAGGTAAGCAAGTGTTTAACAGTTCTTATTATGACAGTTTTAATTTTAACAGTTGTTATTTTTACAGTTTTTATTTTAACAGTTTTTATTTTAACAGTTTTTATTTTAACAGTTTTTATTTTAACAGTTTTTATTTTAACAGTTTTTATTTTTACAGTTTTATTTTAACAGTTGTTTCATTAACAGTTGTTATTTTAACAGATGTTTCATTAACAGTTGTTATTTTGACAGTTTTTATTTTAACAGTTGTTGTTTTAACTGTTGTTATATTAACAGCTGTTGTTATTTTAAGTTGATATTTTAACATTTGTTATTTTCTATGAAACTTAACCTCGTTGACTCAGGCCTATATACTTAGTCCTTTTGAGGAAACTTTCTCCACTCCAATCGGCACTGTCACTATGACAAGCTATAAACTGCCAATTAGATTTATTCGAGTGGAGGAACCGAGGAAATTACTAAGCCCTACCTAACCTATGATCTCAGTACCCATCATAATTTGCGGTATTTGCCATTTACACTTTGCTTTATCTATCGAGTAGTCATGAAATTGGTCTTTAGGAATAATATCTTCGATTGTTAACTTCAAGAAATTTTACCATCCTTATATATTTTTGTTGGATTCTTACCTCAATGCTTTGCATCTGAGTCAAAGCATCCCACCTACTTCTTAGCTCACGTTCTTTAAATGACTCGCAGTTAACTAACCCATACTTTCCTCATCATAGGAGGCCGTAGTGAAGTTCCGTGGAAACCTGCAGCGCCCTCAACAGAACTCCGTCAAGCTCGAGACTTCTGCTTCCGTCTCTCATCCAGTCTTTGGAGCCGTAAGTATATTGGAGCATCTTTTGTCTGGTCTTCTGTTTCTGTTGCTATCTCTTTCTTAAACATAACCAAGGAGATCTTTTGTCTCTTTCTGGAATATTAGGGCTATTGATACTTCTGCAGTCTTGATAATCTTGAAGACAAACTTAATGAATTAATTGTTTTTAGGACCGCGAAGCTAAACTGTTGTTGGAGGGATCACCGACACACGTCAAGGTTTTGGTAAGTTACTTAAAATGCCTAATCACTTTTATAAATAGATAGATGGTATTTAGTAATATAAATATTTAGATAAACTAAATACATGTATAATGATTAGAATATCTCCACAGCTTTATCTCAATTTTGAGTTAGGCGTAGTTAGACAAATATAGAACCATCATTTCAGATTTACCATAATTACACAAATATCATTCTCTACTCTTCTTAACTAGATACTCTAATAACCGAATTGCCTTAGATTTAACTAACTTCTTAAAAGGAGGTGGTTATGCATTTGCTGTTTTTTTTTTAGATCCTAAAAATTCGATATTTTCATCATATATTTTTTCAATCCTATTATTTTTACTGAATGTGCCATCAGCACGATAAATGCTAATTTCCACATTGTTAGGCTTTCCAATTAACCATAACTAACAAACCATCCCATTTCAGGTCAACACCCCCCTCGTGAAGGTTCTGGACGTGGAAGGCTCAGCCACCGTCAACGACCAGCTCCAGAAGTGCGAGATGAAGGTGTGTCTCCTGGAGGGCAAGCCGGTCCGCGTGTCGGCCCTGGCCAAGGACTTCCAGTACTTCGAGTTCAGCACAGGTTATAGCGGTGATTATATTTAAGTGTTTGGTGTCAGGTGTCACCAAATTTTTTTAACAGTCTCTGTTTTGTCTGATGTCTTATTCTTTTTGAGACTGTTATTGGCTTTCGATTTTTGAGAAGAGTTTTTGGGTTGATCCGTTTGATGGCATTACTTAATTTGATGATCAGATGCATATAAATCCAATCCATCCAATCCATCCAAAAAATGTTTTAAGGTTTTTATATGAAAAAGCACCGATACTATTACAAAATATAGCCTAATGAAGTTTCTGAGTTCGATTCCCTCAGGGACAAAAAATTGTCAGGCCACAGTTTTTTTTAAGTTTGAGCAATTTGTGCCAGAAAACGAGAATCACATTACAAGAGTTACCAGCGGAGCTGTTCTGTAAACAGCTCACCGTGATAACTCAGGTGGAGTGAGCATGAAGTGAACAGTACTTCATGACATTTCACTATTGTAAAACCAAGAAATAAAAGCTGATCAATCCTCTCGTCATCCAAAACTCTTATAATATCAAAAAAACAAAATAGCTAGTTACTCTTGACCCGTCCATTTAACCTGACTTCTCCAACAGAGGAGTCTGACCGCAAGCTGCTGGTGGTGGGACACCTGCAGCCGGAGAAGCGCGTGGACCTCAGCGCTGACCTCGTGCTCGGAGGAACCAAGAAGAACCTGCTGCATGGAGCCCTGTACCTGGATGATAACCTCGTGAAGAGCGACTATGGCGCGTCTAAGGATAACTTCAACTACTTCTTGGTGAGTTGATATAACCACACGCAGTCCCGGATCAGATCAGCTTTCTTTATATTTGGTTAATAAACTAACCAGATCTCGTCTGGACATAGTAAAATATATCATGATTAGTTTAACGATCCCAAAGGATTCAGTGTATCTATAGTAGTTTTTATTAAAACACCTACAGTAACTTAAATTCAATTTACGACTAAACTGAACTTCTTAGATCCATCCAAAGTTATTTTTCCAAGCCAATAGAATAGAATTAACTTTATTATACAACAAAATTCTAACACTAATATTTTACGGTATTTAAATATCAAGATAGGGCAGGAAGATGATGTATTTCTTCCAAGTCCAAAGGCAAATCCATATCATGTTTAAATAAAAATTTCTTCTTGCCCACCAGACTGCCCTCCGCAAGGACCTGGACAACCTGGAAGGTCGCGTCAAGCAGCTCGGCGAGAAGGCCAACAACGACTTCAAGGCAGTTCTGCAGCGCGTCGAGCCCACCTTCAAGAACATCGAGAAGGCTTACAGCGAGGACCTGGCCAACTTCTACAAGGAGGTCGCCGACGATAAGGTGCTGAAGGAGATCTGCGAGATGCTGTAAGTTGAATTACAATATCTTGACCACCACTTTTTTATTTTTTTTGTGTGGGTGGGTAATCATCCAATGACTTCTCCTGCTCTGGGTGGAGCGGAAGGGCGTGTCATTACCCATGTCCTAGAATATAAAAATTAGTCCACCAACTTTCACTAGGCCTGCGTTGTGGTTTGCGGCCCATTCCCTCTCACAGAGAGGAGGCCTCAGTCCCAGCAGTGGGGATATTATACGGCTGATTATGTTATGTTACGTCATGTCATACTAACGCAACTCTTCACCTCCAGCGACGTGATCGTGAAGTCCCTCGCCAAGGTCCTGGACTCAGTGCTGACGGGAACCAAGCCCATCGTCGACACCCTCATCAGCACGTACGTCCACGTCGCCAAGACGCTGCAGGACCTGTATGAGAAGACGGTACGTTAAAGTTATTCATTATATATTTAATTTTAATGTGCTCTCTTGTTTGGTATTAAGTTGTATTATAGTGGTCTCTCCATGGTATTCAATTCGACAGCCCGGGTTTGACCGCGGAGTCTAAGAGGCAAAATATTGATCTCGTATCTAAAACAAATAAATAATAAAAACCATCAAAAGACTGCTTAATAAACTATATGGAACTTGTCCTCTTAATAATTCTGGCATTTATATCTAAACCAACTTGTTGGTTGTTGAGAAAACAACTAATTTGTCTGGTATGACCCAAAATCTATAACGTTGGTACCGACTTTTTTAGCTGGAGTAGTCTTAGGGAGCTATCAACGGAGCTATAAATGTAAAAAAACGAAATGTCACGTGGTAGATGCCTTACATCTTATAAACAACTATACTCTTTAACCTTTACTTTATATTATGATCCCTCTAGGGATCATTGTACTCATCATTATGAACAACCTTTACTGTGGGACCAACCCCAAAATCGCGAAAAAAAATCCGCTGTTCACTACATTTTGTCGAGTTATTCGCACATAAATGTACTGAACAACCGTTTTTTTTTATAATTTATAAAAAAAATACATTTCGACAATTCCCATCGGTGTTACCACTTTGTCATAAAGGTCCTCGGTCTGTTCTTCAAACACAAGCGTCTCTTTCTGATTCACAAATTGGACCCAAATTTCACAGACTTTTGAAGTTATACTTCCTAAGCGACTTCCAACAAGGTTGCGTTAAACGTTTAACGCTCCTGGGGAGGGGGAATAGAAAGAGACGGAGCGAGAGTGAATGCGAAAAAAAAAGAATGTAATAATATTATGATCTTTGATAGTCGTTACTGGTCAGAAGCCCGAAAGTCTGACATCCAGTCTTACCAAGGGGTATCATATTACCCAGTAACTGGGTTGTGGAGGTCAGATAGGCAGTCGCTCCATGTAAAATACTGGTATTCAGCTGCATCCGGTTAGACTGGAAGCCGACCCCAAGATAGTTGGGAAAAGGCTAGGCAGATGATGATATTTAAAAAAATATAATAATAATAATAGAGAAGTATAACTTCTTACGTGCGTACAAAAGTACACACACACTTTTTTTTTCTTTATAATCCTGCAACACAACAATAATGTGCCCCCCTCCCCCCAGTTGGAGCCGGCCGTGAAGCAGGTGTACGCGACGGTGGCGAAGGCGGTGAAGGAGGTGCTGGACGCGGTGCTGGACGTGGTGGCGCACTACGCCGCGCTCGTCTCCGACTTCTACGAGAAGCACAAGCCCGAGCTCGAGGAACTCACCAACACACTCACTGCTATCTTCAAGGGTGAGTAAACAGAAGCTCGTCACTATTTTTTTTAAAGTATTACCACAAATATCAGTTGAATTTCTTAACTTCTAGTACGAGTAGGTTTATACTACTAACCCGTAGAATTTAATATCTATCTTCAAGAAGATTTCACCAATTTCCAGCACCAATTTATAGGTACTACTATTTACAATCCAACAATAGCATTGTCTACCTTTCAGTTAAATCGAAGTGCAACAAATTATTGGTATTAATTATTTAAAATATCCAACTTAATAAATAATTGTAAGGTTGATAGTACTGAAGTAACGGCGGCAGCTTCACCTGGTCTACCGCTATTCTTGTCACAAAATAATATTGTTTCTTCTATTATATAGACCTGACTCGTCTCCTGGTCGCCCAACTGAAGGAGTTCCGCGCTCGCTTCGACGCTCTGACCAAGGAACTTACAACCACCGTCAAGGAACTGCCCCTCTTCGCACTCCTCAAGGAGAAGGTAAGGAACGAAGTACTTTCATTTAGTATCTCCTCAGCATTTAACTGAAACTAGTGGTCACACGGTGATCGTAATTCGACCATTAAGGTTTTATTGTCAAATACCATAAACATGACATGACTGCGAGCCATAAATAAAAGAGTATATACGTATCAAAGGCATGATAGTGTGTGTAATGTTATTTTTTTATTAGTTTTTTTTTTTTTGAACATATTAAGTTTATGCACTCCTTCTCCATATAAAACCATAACTGTGCCAAATTGCAAACTCCTTCGCCCGCGTGATTTTTGCAAAAAGGAATGGAAAGTGTTTGCTTCACATAGATTAGACAAGCTTTATAATAAATAATATCGGAGAATTGTTTGGGGCATAGAAATATAAATAGATATGCTATAAACAAAGAATGAAGGGAAAAAAAAATCATATAGCCAAATTCCTAAAGTCGCATGTAGAGAAAAACAAAAAAAAAAAAAGATATAAATCGATGACACAAAAACACGACATACATTTTGTGACACTGCCCGAAACTCTTAGGCTTTTTAACTGAAAACCAAAAAGGTTCAGTTTACTTGTGGCTCATCATTTAATGAGTCGTTAACATTCCAGTACCAGGAGCTGGACGTGCCGGAGCAGGCGCTGGCGCTGCTGGGAGACGCGTATCACACGCTGCGCGAGCTGCTGCCCACACCCGAGCTCAGAGACTTCACGGATGCGCTGCACGCATACGTTGTCAAGGTAACTACGAAAACCCCCCCACACCAAAACACCCCAAAAAAAAAAGGAACAACGAAATCCAATCCAAAAAATCTGCTCCCCAATTTCAATCATCTAAAATTCTTAACAATCATAAATAATGTGGAGAATAAAACTTCACCACAACTACAACACGACAGACACGATTCTGTCCAAAATTAACTTAATTTGGACAGTATTTAAGAAGACATACAAATCTTGATTGTTCTTATGAAATCAGTGAATAGCAGAATAATGTCTTTTGAAAATTTACTACCAACGGTACCATTTGAAATTCTAGGAGCACTTAGCAAATGTTCCTTCATCTACATCTAGCCGGTGATTTTCCTACCGCTGGGCAATGGTATGGCCTATGTCCAGCAGCGGACGTCTTTCGGCTCAAATTATGATGATAATATCCTTGTTTGACTTAATCTTTGTCATTTTCACAACCAGCTCCCGTATTCATCACAATCACTACCAGTTTTTTTCAAGGTCCTAATCTTCTCTTTCCTTATAGAAACTGAAACAAGAGAAGGTGGACGACAACAAGGAGCTGCGTAACCTCTACCAGAAGCTGTCCACCGCCGTGACCTCGCTCGTGCAGTTCGTGCGCGCTCAGCTCGGACAGCTCGGAGTGGGCTTCGCACCGAATGGCTTCAACCCTGTGAGTATATACTACTTAAGAATCTAGATATCCGTCCTTTACCTAAATAGTTTTGGATCTTCAATTCCTGAGAAACCGGTCAACTGAGAAACTGGCCAAATTTCAGGAAAGTGGAAGCTTGGATTTTAAGATCCATCCCTAGGTTCAATAAAAGTGAACTCAGTGCAGAACCTTGATGAACTCCCAAACCCACGGTGAAATCTTACATCGTAGTACATATTATCTTGTATGCTACTTATAAAGCATTCGAGAAGCGGTGAAGCCGATCAACTTACAGCCTCTGTAAATTTCAAAATCGCATCCATGGACTTCGTGGCGTTGAAATACGTGATTGATTCTTGTAGCTTATCAAACGACTATTGAACTGGCCAAGCCAAGTATTTTCTTAGATTTTTCAAACAGCAAAAATACGGCAATATCGACATCAAATCAATCTGCTGAAAATAAATCGATTTGTTTTAAAGCTTATGACGATCTTTTGCGTGATCTCTTCAAAGTTGAAGCAAGAAAACTATAGCAATCAAAATAAATATACCCTCAAAACTAACTTAACCCTGCACTTTCTCTCCCCAGCTGACATTCACCCCTGGCTCCGTATCGTCTCCATCATTCGGCACCCCTCCCTCCTCCAGCCTGTTCAGCAAGCTGCTGACCGGTGACGTGCCTGATGTGTTCGCGCTGGTGAAGGCTTACAGGCCCAGGAGCTACAACCCTCTGGATGAAGTGCCCGCTAAACGTGAGTATACTCAGTATTTAAAGAGAAAGAAAAAACAACACCATATAACAAATACTTAATACATTGGATAATATAACAACCGCACGGGTTGATCGAACAAAGTGGATGGGTGACCACATTAGACCCTTCTGTTTCTGCCCCCCCTTCTCCTCTCCGTCTCTTTCCCGCTGTCATTCTCAGAAGTCGGTCCGCCAGTAAGACTGGTGGTAAGACTTAAAGGTTTTCGTGTTATCCAATATCTGTGTGTTCTAAATCAGTTGCTAACCGTAGACTAGCAGCTGACCCCAACGTAGTTTCGGGAGGCCAGGAAGATGGATTTTTGAAAATTTTGTCACTTCTACCAACGATGCCAAAAAGTGCCACACTCGACTCCAGGAATAATGGCGCCATTACACTTGGTCACTTGGTTGGCTCGTATTCTATTGCCTATGGAATTCGGACAAACGACTTAGTGCAAATGAACAGAGTAGAGTACACCCGTATTCGAGATTTATTCAAACAGAGAGACAACTTCGGCGTCTCCTTGACGCTATGCAATAATAATTAATGCATCGGGTGCCCGAATTCGAGTAACGTCTTTCGTGAACCCAAATACGGGCTAACGACCTAGTGTAATTGCGTCATAACTCACATCTGAAAATCCCTTTCAGCTCCTTTGTTACTAGTCTTTCCTATTTCATTATTATAATTTATTCTTTAAATAAACACCATTTCCTATATTCTACAACTATTTTCTGCTCGCGGGTTTGCCCGCGTGAAATTATTACTTCCCTCATCATAGATTCTAGCCTATGTGCTATTCCGCCCGTTCAGACGTTTTCACTTTATTGACTAACAAATATCCATTCATCCATCAAAACTTTCGCATTTATTATATGAGTAGGTTAGGATGATACTATATTATGTAAATCTAATATAATTTCCATAATTACCATTTCCCATATTATAGTCATATTGAACCTCTTCTCCTCTCCGCAGTCCGCGCCGTGGTAGTGAACGGTCAGCACATCTTCACGTTCGACGGACGCCACCTGACCTTCCCGGGCAACTGCCGCTACGTGCTCGCGCACGACCACGTCGACAGGAACTTCACGCTGATGCTGCAGCTCGCCAACGGACAGCCCAAGGCGCTGGTCTTGGAAGACAAGAGTGGCAGCGTTGTTGAGCTGAAGGATAATGGACAGGTAAGCATTACTGGTGAAACCTGTCCCAAGAGCTAGTCTTGGTCAGCTAGTGAAATACTGGTATTCAGCTGCATCCATTTAAACTGGAATCCGATCACAATACAGTTGGGCAAAGACTAGGTCAGACATATTGATTGAAGCTTGCCCGGTTCTATTTGAGAGAACCAGGTTTATACCTGTACCTAAGTATCATCCTAGTGAAGGGTATTTGAAGCAGAAAAGTGCGAGCAAATGATCAATATCATAAGATGCTCATTCCGTAATGATTCTAAACTTTTTAAGTCCGAAACAAATAGAAAGAAAGATAATACGTTTATTTAAGGTAAACGTGACGCAAAAGACGGAGAAACACAACAAAAAGCTGGGGGAAAACATGCGTCACATCCACGCAAAACGGCCATCGCACAGCTTAGTGCTGTGACCCTATGCGAGACAGAGCTCCAGCGCTGGTTTTCAGCGACAGAATAATAATAATTATAGACTATGTTGTCTTTTACCATCAGTCAGCCTCACCCAATTTAAAATCACTTTGGAACTGACCAGATTTCGTGATAGCATAAACAGTTTTCTCTTAGAAACTGGCCTAGATGTGAATCTACTTCTTCTTCTTTTCATGTCGCGGTACATTTACATAATATAAGTAGTTAGACTGTTTGGGCCCAGTAAGCGGCGTCGGAGGCCTTGTTCAGTTCCTCGAGGGTGCAGGTGGAAACACATTTGGGACACTCCAGCCGATGAGACATAGTTTGATCAGGAACACCGCACTGGCACTGTATATTTGATGGATCGATGATCCCCCACTTCGCCAAATTGAATTAGCAACGACCTACTCCGCAGTTCTCGCGTCATCTACTCGTATTTTCACAAGAATTTTAACCAACCCAATCTTTTTCTTGCAGGTGACCCTGAACGGAGCCAATCACGGCTTCCCGGTGATGGGGAAGGACTCGTTCGCGTTCCGCGAGGCTAACGGCCGCGTTGGACTCGGAACACTTTACGGACTGATGGTCTTCTGTACTGCCAAACTTGAGGTATGTATCAAACAGATCTTTTAAATATCAAAAGCTAAAACAGTTGTTGGAAAAACCAGTCACACTATTTCATACAGAATCTAACAAAATCATGGCAAAGATTTTTGGATTTCGATTCCTTTAAATTGAGGTGTATACCACGGTTCTACAATACTGCCTTGTTTCCAGGTGTGCTACGTGGAAGTGAACGGCTTCTACCTCGGCAAGCTGCGCGGTCTCCTCGGGGACGGCAACAACGAGCCCTACGACGACTTCCGCCTACCTAATGGAAAGGTACGTTTTTAGAAAGCATATAAATAGACCCACCACTATCTCCTAAGAGTCTTTAACTTTGTGCCTAAGTTTGGCGATACCTAAACTTTGTGGAGTTCCTAAAAGCTGTCAGTGGCAGTTTATTGGTGGTGTCGAGTATTCACCATCCAGGGATCCCTCGATTGCTATATTTTTTGTTAAGCTAAATGAACATTGGACAATAATAGTAAACCCAGACATCACCACGTAAAGAGATCACTCTAGCTAGAGCAAAATACCTTGATATTACAACACCAAAAACATTTATTTTTCGTCTAACCATTACTTCCTTTCCAGATCTGCACGTCAGAGAGTGAGTTCGGCAACGCGTACCGCCTTGCGAAGAGCTGCCCCGAGGTGAAGGCACCCGAACACAACCACCACCAGATGCACCACATGGCACTGCCACCTGCATGCGAGGAGGTCTTCGGAGGAGCTTCCCCACTTAGACCGCTGAGCCTGTTCCTCGACCTTGCACCATTCAGGTATATTTAAACTTAATATTCCTTCCCCCGCATTTCTGCAACCAAGGACGATGTCGTCTGCACAGCAGGGATTCCACGAAAGAGGAGCCCGTATTTTTACTTTCATCACGAGGTTAAATAAAAGCGGACTGAGTGCAGAGCCTTGACGGACTCCCACCCCAGTGAAATCTTAGTTAAAACCAACCTCGCTCTTGCCATTCAAATGTACATCGTAGCTATCTTGTATGCCACGTATTATGCATTCGGGAATCTTTTGTAACATAAGCACTAGGTAGTACACTTGCGTCACTGGCACTTGGTCAAAAGCCTTTTCAATGTCTATATAAATATGATACAGGTCTTCCCGTTTCATATGATTTTTTTCAACTAAAATTTTGAACGCTTTTATTCTTCTGTCGTAGACCTGGAGGGTGTGAATCCAAATTGGTTTTGGCTTATGGAAATCAGTATTAACTGAATGCGGTGACTTTACACTTTTTCCCAAAATAAATAAAATTGTATTGTATTGTAATGGAAAAAAAACGCTAAGTTTCACCAAAATTCTGTGGACGTCTTATTTCCTCTGATCTTTAATTTAAATTGTCATGTAACATACAACTAACCCTCTCTTCTACTTCACAGACAAGCCTGCATCCACGCGTGCTCCGGCGACTCCAAGGAGGCTCTGCACCAGGCCTGCGACCTGGCGCGAGGGTACGCGGCGCTGGCGCTGACGGGGATGTTGCCCGCCGTGATGCCCGAGGCGTGCGTGCAGTGCACGGACGCCGACAAGCCCCGCAAGCTGGGCGAGAGCTACGAACTGAAGGTGCCCAACAAGCAAGCTGACATTGTTGTGGCTTTCGAGACTACTGTGGTGAGTGTTACTATTATATCTCTATCATCTGTAGCCATATCATTACGTCCTTTGACTCATTTGCTATTTTTCTCTTTTAATAAATCCTTAAGGACTTGCGACAGTCACATTCAGATATTCTTTAAAATGTATTAATTCACTGTATTGCCACGATTTAACCAGTTTTTCAAAATTCTTTCTCTCCTTACGTACCTTAAAGCCATCAATGAAACTCAAATGACCAAAAAAGTCATCAATTTTAAAACATCATTTAACCTGATCTCCCCCTACAGGACAACGAGAAGAACTACAAGAGCATCGTAGTTCCCCTGGTGGGGCAGGTGCTGGACGCTCTGAAGAGCAAGCGCATCACTGACGTGAAGGTGTACCTGGTCGGCATCACGCCCAAGTTCCCTTACCCCATCCTCTACGATACCGACTGTGAGTACTACTTCTGTAGCTCCAATGGCACGTCATCACGCCTGGAGTCCTCGACGGGTTAGATAGGAGCTGTATATAGTATACCGTACATCCAGAAGATTCTAGCATGATTGTGTTGAAATTAGTATTTTTTAAAGTTTCTGAAAATCACAATAATAAAAACAGGCTTTTTTTTTAAATTTTAACAATAACCTATATATTTTCAAACTTGTATCTAAATAATGAAAACCTTATGACAATGTAAATAACATTTTAAGGGTTCTCTCGCCATTATTTGTAATTAATTACAGTATTTTTAATATTATAAAATTAAACTGCTAGGAAAAAGACTCAGCAACTTTCCTGTTTTTCTAAAGCTTTTTTCTAGAAACAAACCCTATCTCTTCATTACAGTGAGGCTGAGAAACCCGAAGCCCGTGTTCGACGACAAGAGCCGCTACCTGCGCCTGGTTGACCGTGACGGGAACCCTGACAAAGTGTACAGCAACTACATCAACGAGGTGCTCTCCCTCGTCGACGAGCTCAGGATCCAATTTGGTAAGATTATTATGTTTTACGGGTTCGCCCGCGTGACACTGAGAAAATTACCCAAGAGAATTTACTACTACCAGGATAAGAAGTATGGCATAACTTGAGCATTAACACTCAATTTACTGAAGGAGCAGGTAACTGATTAAAAACAAAGTCCCATCAGTTCCTTTAGTCTATGTTGGCCATAGCCCCCTTTCTAGATATTCTCACAGTGAACAATGCATTATTTGTTTTTAAGTCGTCCCTGCCTCTTATAGCCATTCAAATTCATCACAGAAACATATTGCCTGCCAAATCAGTTTCACAAGCAGACATTAATGTTATTCTTACATCCTGCAGGTCTCACCAACGTGGTGGCCGGTTACCAGTCCCTGTTCGAGCTGCCCCTCCGCGCCGGAGCTGTCAAGCACACCATCAGCGTCGTCGGAGAGCATTGCCGCCCTCAATTCTTCTTGGTAAGTTTTTCTTTTATAATTATTGATAGGCTCACTTTTGAGCTCTATCTCACCTGATATGCGATGATGTGGTCGATGATGAAGAACGTTTGCCTAGAAGTAACCTTATTCACTCTTGATTTAAAGATCCCCAGGTGCTAGCTAAGATACAAAGTTCATAATAACGAGACATGAACCCTCTTCCCCGAATTCCAATTTATTTGAAATTGGCGCAGAATGTTTTCCGTTATCTCAATATTCTTTATCATGCTGCAATAAAATATTAGAGGAGATATAGAACTTCTTTGCCATAAAATAATCTCCAACCAGAAATTATTTGCAAAATGTAAAGTCTAAATTTCTGTAAAATAGGAAGCGTTTTGTTGAAATCAGTTTCTTTAAAATCAGTCTTTTCATCTCACCATCCTACTGTTCTTGTCCCAATTTATATTGGGTTCGGCGCAGCATGTCTAGTCTTTTCATTCCTACCAGTAACTATTTGTTACTAAGTGCTGATGTCTGCCCGCAGCTGGAGGTAGCCCGCTCGGTGGCCTACAGCGTCGCCTTCGAGAACCTCGCGTACACACACTCGCTCGTCACCGTCTTACCTCACGGAGACCTCACAGTTGGAAACGGCAAGAACGCCGCACAAGTTGTCGGTCAGTATTTCTTATTTACTTCTCAATTTTCAATTCGTTCAGTACAATTTAAATTTTTCCATTGTTAATTTAGTGCACGAACTGGATCATTCAATTTTGAGCTGTAACTTTTTCTAAATTCAGTTGAAATTCCAATGTCAGAATCACATCGTTTTTGATCAAGATTGGGATTGAATCTGTTAACATGTCTTGGTGATAAGATTGTAATTTAAAAAGGTTGTGATAGCTCGATTGTCGGTTACAAATTAAATGTTTTTACAATTTGAAAAGCTCATGTAATTTTAAAAATATTAACCAAAGAGCAAGAGCAAATAATCAGGAACCTCAAAAACATGGCCTTCTTGTTACTAAAATGTGATTGATTTTCTGCAGGCTACACCGAGAAGGCTGTGATCATGCTGGGAGACAGGAAGGTCGGCAAGGAGGCCGAGAACCTCAGGAGCACCCTCAACAAGACTCCTGACGCCTGCAGAGACTTCGTTGAGTCGGTAAGTGCTACCACCCAACTTATTATATACCTTCGTAGTATTTTACAGCCCATTGTATATGATTATCAAAGTATTACTGACTTCGTATTTGGAAAATGCACCAGTTTTTGAAATTAGTCCATTTAAGTCATTTAAAACAAAAATTGAATGCTTGCCTTTTTCAGATGTAGGTACCTATTCCATGCCGTTTCTTTATAATTTTACGATTTTGGCGGCTTATCTATTCTTCAACTTTATAAGCGAATGATCTTTCTCCATTTTTTCGTGTCAACGGTCCATCAATTATACTGTAGGGGTTCTATACGTGGCAACTTTGGAGGCGTTCAAGTCACTTAAAGTGCAGTGAATGGACATTTGGGACCCTCCAGCAAATGCGACATAATCTGAGTCTTTTCTAGTCCTAAATCAATCCTAAATTCTAATCCAACCTCCTATCTCCACAGACTGACGGCATCGTGTTCTCCGCAACGAACTTCCACGGTCTCGACGCTGGTAAACAGAAGCAGTTCCTCCAGACTGCTGCTGCAGCCATCAGCCAGCGCCTGCTGCATCAGACCGCCGTCCAGGACTGCACGTGCGTGTACGCCGACCCCTTCCGAGTGCGCTCCGTGTGCGTCACCAAGGATAGGAAGGAAGTGGTAAGGGATTCGCTTTCTTTGTTCTTATTCAGCCTTCCTACTGCCCGGAAGGGTACCTCTCAAAACTGAAAGTCAGATTCCATTGAATCTATCAAGCCTCGACTAATGAGTTCTGTTACGAGACTCCCGGAAGTCCGTGTGGGCATTATCAGAGCATTGAGAAGCTTACGGGAAATCGTGGAACTGCCTCGTTGGCTCAAAGATCGCGAATGTCATTGCCGAGTCTTGTGTTCGATCCGCAAACCAGCCAAAAGTATCATTTAGTTTTTCTAAATGCAATTTTCAAGAACAGTTTGGTAATATGCTCGCTTCTATGTTGGCGTTAAACTATACCACCACCACTAGTTCTGCTATCAGAACTGGGTAAACTAACATGGATGCAATATCCACCGCACATCAATGGTAACATTTCGACATTAAGAGCGCCTTCATGTCGTGGCTGTGAGTGGGATATTCGTAATGAAAGTGTAACTGCTGATGTGCGTAATTTTGCGTCTCTCAACGTCTTGCGTATCATTGCTAATATTCTCTTTCCTTGTCTACAGGCTCGCAGACGGAAGTAAGCTCTGCGCTCGAAACTGTGATTGAATCGTGCGAAGTACCAAATACTCTAGCGTTATGTAGTCGCGTGTGAGCGAGACGCACGTATACAGCTATACGTGCGTCTCTCTTGCACGCTTTCATCAAATAATCTACCGCTGAAATATGGAGCATTGAAGTAGTCCATTGCCGCTCCGGCATTCAACAATATTTAACGTCATTTAGCAGACTAGCGATGGATGGTGGTAAATAGTTTGGTAATGTTTCATGTTTCCGTGGTAGAGCTAATTAATTATTCATTATAATGTCATCCGCAGAATCTGTTATATTTATGAATTGCCGCGTACCATGAGGTATTGAGTGATCATGATCGACTCTGTATTAGATCTAATAAAATATGTTATTTAATACTTGGCTTTTATTTTGTTCTTTACCGTAACCTAAAGACAGCTCTGCCAGGGTCACTGGAGTGATCGAAAGTTATTTTCCGACTAGTTACAATTGATTTTTATGCTTTATTTTTCATTTCTTACGCAACCTTATCTTCGTAATTAAAATTCTGTCTACTGGGTACAGACGTTTACACAGTTTTTTGCTTGCTTTAAACCTTACAGGCTAGAAGCTACTTTTCGAATAGTTAAAATTTACTTTTACAACACTTTATTTTTGTTCCCTCACATAACCTTATCTAATGACGACTAATAGAGGAGTATGGAAGAAAAAGACATTTTGCGCCGCCTCCAAATAAATTGGGATAAGGGCAGGAGAATTATGACAAAACCTTATCTAATCTAAAAACTTAACATTGGCTATAAGATCATTGTTCATAATCAGGAACAGAAGTGGCCCTAAAACGAACCCTTGACTTACGCATTAGCAAGTATAACAAGGCTTAGACTCAAAGCATCCATTTCAGACAAACTGCTTGCAATACCGCAGGTAGTCGGCAAACAATTTCAAGAAATCCGCTTGGAAAACCGATGGTCCCCAGCTTTACCAAGCGCACATCATTGTCAACTTTGTCGAACGCTTTCCAGAAATCAAAATACAGAGCATCCACTTCCCTACCTAGATCCATGCGCTGGATATGTGGTTATATGAATCAGTAGATTCAAATTAAGGAGCGGCTGCAAAATGTGTTCAACATCATAGATGTACATATTTATTGTTTGTTGGAATAGATGGTCAAAAATATTGGCAATGGTTGGCAGAATAGCGATAGGTCTGCGTCTCCTCTACGGATGTGTTGGTCACTGGTTTTAGAGTGATAGGAGTGACTTGTGAAGTTTTCCACGACCCAGGATACATACCGGACCAGAGAGCTAAGTTAAAAACATGACACAGAGATGCCAAGATCATTACATCCTATTAAGGATAAAGACTGAAATGTTGTCAGAGCCAACCGAACTACAGGTTTTGAGTTTGGCAATCCCCTTATCTACATAAAAAACATCCGAAGAGATTAAAAAGGTAAGGGGATATTATCTCCCTTACCACGAAAATCTTCTGTCAATGTTTTACACCTGATCGTGCATACGAAAAATCTGCACATCATATCTTGAGGGAATATATACTCTTTGGCAAACTGAACGCAACATTATGTTAGATAGGGTTCAGATTACGTGTGGACTGGTCTACTAAATGGATCTTGTAGAAACTAGAATAAATTACCGTGCATTAAGCGTTTTAATCCGTGGTGCTTGGCAAGGGGACTTACCCCAGTTGTAAATGCCTATTGGCCTAGGTTTGTTCTGTCTCCTACTTGATAAGAAGGGAAGTGAAAATTATGTTTTTTTTTCTTACTCCGTCACTTTTATTTTCTGGTTAATTTCGTTTCGGGATCCAAGACAGTTTAGTCGTATCTCTGGGACTCGTCGAGCTTAAATGTCTCGGCGTTTGTCTGGTGATCGCCACTCTTGATTCTGCCTTTCAGTAGTTGCAGTTGTTTGGAAATAGTGTGGCGGGCTTCTCACCACGAACATGACTTGGGGTAAAAAATAAAAACATAAATATGCTATAATCAGCTCTTTAATACAAAAATACACTTACAAAAATAAACGCGAGAAAATACATTTAACTTTGGCATCAAATCAATATGGAATGTAAGTTATTATATTAATTGACACAACAATAATTCCTGATACATTTTAATGTTTAATTAATTAAGAATTCTAATTTGAATGCATCATCAATTATTATCCGATAAAATAGCACTTAAAAATATACTTGGAATGTAAAGGCCAATACACACGGTGTTTTTCACACGACGTCAACGCACGTTGCAAACGTATAGTGTCTTATTTATAAAACTTGCTAACCAAATGCTTGGTTTAAATACTGATAAGCGAATTCTAAATTCACCAAACCACTACATGAAACATAGTCCCCTGCCGCGTATGTCTGTTTGTTCGCGATAAACTCAGGAACTACTGAATTTCGTTCATTAGCTTCAGCCTTTGATAGCACATAAGGGAAGAGTGAGACAGCTCCGACACAAGGTACTATTGTAACCTACTGGGGCTGCCTCAGTTTATGTATGACACAATGTTTGAGATATATTAAACATTTTTTTTTGTATGAATGAATTTTCATGCGGTTTTCATCAATAGACAGAGTGACTCACGAGGAAGGTTTATGTGTACCCGTGCAAAGCTGGATCGGGTTGCTAGTTCTTTTATAAATAAGGATTAAATAGTGCTGTTTTGGTCAGAAAATGCGCCGTAGACGCAAAGATGACATGCGTTTCATATAACACCGTGTACAATGTGTGCGTGGGCCCTCATGTGTGTATGTAGTGAGTACTAGTGGAGCAGTTAGTACACGTTCCTGTGTGTATGTAGTGAGTACTAGTGGAGCAGTTAGTACACGTTCCTGTGTGTATGTAGTGAGTACTAGTGGAGCAGTTAGTACACGTTCCTGTGTGTATGTAGTGAGTACTAGTGGAGCAGTTAGTACACGTTCCTGTGTGTATGTAGTGAGTACTAGTGGAGCAGTTAGTACACGTTCCTGTGTGTATGTAGTGAGTACTAGTGGAGCAGTTAGTACACGTTCCTGTGTGTATGTAGTGAGTACTAGTGGAGCAGTTAGTACACGTTCCTGTGTGTATGTAGTGAGTACTAGTGGAGCAGTTAGTACACGTTCCTGTGTGTATGTAGTGAGTACTAGTGGAGCAGTTAGTACACGTTCCTGTGTGTATGTAGTGAGTACTAGTGGAGCAGTTAGTACACGTTCCTGTGTGTATGTAGTGAGTACTAGTGGAGCAGTTAGTACACGTTCCTGTGTGTATGTAGTGAGTACTAGTGGAGCAGTTAGTACACGTTCCTGTGTGTATGTAGTGAGTACTAGTGGAGCAGTTAGTACACGTTCCTGCGCACCCACTTCATCCTCGGGCCGCGCTGTGACATGATCTTGACGGACGCACTGGCCGCGCCTTTGACTACGTCTTGGATCTGGAATATGACAGTATTTTAATTATAATACTTAATCTCAACAGAGATGATATTATAGTGCACAAGTGTGAGTGCAAACATAGGTGCACTCACTGTTCCTTCACTCTCATAGTCCTCAGGGACGGCAATCCGACACGACCGGGGAGAGATCAGGCGAAGGAGTAACAGCTTTACGTGTGCTCCAAGGCACGAGGGTGTCACACCAAAAAAAACCAATAATACTTTTTTCCCGACCACGAGACCAACGAGGCAGTTATTTTAAATAGTTAAGTAGAGAATTCGAGATAGTTGTCAAATTTTAAAAGAACAAAACTATTTCATACATGACAAAGTTTAAATTCCATTGCAACTCATGCTTTCTGTATGATCTTTATAATATAAATAGTCACCTAAAAATAAACCTAAATTACACGAAGCTAAAGTCGATAATTGAGTTAGGTTTGATTTAATCTAGAATTATTATTTTTTACAAGGAACATTTTTACACGTCAATTTTTTTGGTCAGTTTAAGCTAGATGAGGCCGATGTTTCCAAGTACTTATAACTGACTGCATCCTTGGACTGATTCCCGGATCGGGTAGAGGGTTCTTCCTTTACGCAATCTCATGGAAATGAACAATATTCTTGAGGAAATTCAAGATAGTCATGATGAATTCTCAAAAAAAAATGAATTTTTCGTACAAAGTTATCATCAGTTGATCAAAATTAGTACGGTAGAGCCAGTTTTTGTTTCTTTAGACTGGACTAGAAGACTTTCTTCAAGAATATTGTCCTATCCTATGCAAAGAAGCAGTACCTATTTAAAATATGAATATCCATTTCCATTACTGTACATGCAACTACTTCCAAACAAAATGTGATATACTTACACTCAACATCAAGCTCTGTGCGTTGCCCACCAACATGTCCAAAGCTTCTTTATCTTCCTGAGTACCTGTATATTAAAAAAAAGGTTTAGAGTAAGAATCAACCAAAGACAAACAATTGCTCAGAAACGCAACAAAAAGAAACTACTGGGGTAAGTAATAACATTTTCATTTTCTGTCTTAAGATGAAGAAAACGAAAAATCAAAATAAAAATGAAAAATAAAAAAAAATAGTGTGTGTGTGAGTGTGGTGAGTGTGTGTGTGTGGTGTGTGTGATGAGTTATGTGTGTTTATGAATTGTGTGACTGTTTTGGTGTACAATAAAGTTTTATTCTATTCTATTCTATTCTAAAACGATGCTTGCTACCCTAAAGACTACAGCGTACCCAGGACAAAACATTATTTTTAGATACACGCCATCTAGTTATCATTATTTGTAAACGTACGGACTACGTCTGTGTGTGTAAATGAACACTATATTCAATGACAGATGTTACTTTGCAAGAATGTGTCGAATTGGGTGGATTTTTAGGCAATGACATGGCCCAGTTGAATAAAGTGTAATGTCCGATTACTGCGTACAGTACTCCTACGACTTACTAATGTTCCAATTACACATAAAACCAAATAAACTAAAAATGATGAGTTCAGCGCCATCTAGCGGGTAAATCCTCGGGAGCAGACCGTATGTTTTAGTTTTTTAGGTTAAAAAACTAGTTTCTGTCAGCTACTTCGCCCGCGTGGAATTAGTACTTCCTCTCTTTAAATTATAGCTTATGCGCTTTTCCAGACTATAATCTACCTCTGTGTCGAATTTCATCCAGATCCATTCAGCCCTTCTGGCGTGATTGTGTAACAAACATCCATCCATACAAACTTTCGCTATTATAATATTAGTAGAATAGTAAGATTACCGTGGCGTCCGAGTGAGAACCCTTTGACTGTCGTCAACATCTTGAGCTGGCCGCTGATCGTCGGGATCCTCTCGCACGTTTGTAGCAGGTTCTACAAAGAAATGCATCAAATTAATAAACATAAAAATAAGCCTCTAATCGCCTGTCGTTATGCCTCTTGTACAGAGCACAAGTATTTGTCACTATTTTTGCAAAGTGCAATAGGTGAGAAATCCAGTTCCCTCTCGATCTTAAGGCGTATATAGCCGCCAAGTGGCACCCTCATTGAATAAAAAATCGTAGCAAAGCGTAGAAAATAAAGATTAAAAAATCCTATGTTGCGGTTGTTACAAAGAGCTTAAAGCAAAAGTACCAAAAACGGCCGTTTTCGACATTTTTGCGTACTACTTTGGATACAAAATACTTTGAGTCCTGTTTTAACAACGTAAAAATACCTTATCCTATTTGTAACAAACGCAACCTAGGATTTTTTAATCTTTATTTTCTATGCTAAGATACGATTTTTTATTCAATGAGGGCGCCACTTACGGGGAGGTAGGCCCTTAACATTGGTATACGTTGTAGACATCTGCAACCAGCGCTGAGCCAACGGTGTGGATATGGGCCTCTTTTTATTGGGGGAACCCTTCAAAAGGCCCCTGGACTTTTGGGGAAAAAAGACCCCGGAGTGTGAGATTTTTACGTCACTAGAAACACCCAGGTGGTCACCATCAGCACATGGAAAGGGCCCTGATAACTCTTAAAAGACCTCTCCCCAAACCCCCTTTGTACAACGCCTGATAGGGCACATCCCTGAGGAGACTGTAAAGATGTCTCAATACTTTATTGTTTATATATAATACTCAACACTTTATTAGTCTCCCCTGAGCCTTGTTATCTCTTGGTGATTACCAGGCACCCCGGAATTCTCCTGCCTTAAGGCCCTACTCACGGTCCAGTGGCGCCCTCATTGAATAAAAAAACGTAGCATAGCACAGAAAATAAATATTCAAAAATCCAACTTCACGTTTGTTACAAAGAGAATAAAGAATTTTTGCGTTGTTAAAACAGATCTCAAAATGTTTCGTATGCAAAGTAGTAGGCAAAAGTACCAAAAAACGGCCGTTTCTGACACTTTTATCAAACAGCGGATTGATTCGGGATTGTTCTTTGTAACAAACAGGAAGTTGGATTTTTTAATATTTATTTTCTGTGCTATGCTACGATTTTTTATTCAATTAGGGCGCCACTGGACCGTGAGTAGGGCCTTAAATAGTGCAGGCAACACTGAAAAAAATAAGTAGTAAAGCATAATGGAAAAGCATTAATCTGAACTGTTAAAGCATTAATCTGAACTGTTAAAGCATTAATCTGAACTGTTAAAGCATTAATCTGAACTGTTAAATCATTAATCTGAACTGTTAAAGCATTAATCTGAACTGTTAAAGCATTAATCTGAACTGTTAAAGCATTAATCTGAACTGTTAAAGCATTAATCTGAACTGTTAAAGCATTAATCTGAACTGTTAAATCATTAATCTGAACTGTTAAAGCATTAATCTGAACTGTTAAAGCATTAATCTGAACTGTTAAAGCATTAATCTGAACTGTTCAAGCAGTTTAGATTAATGATCTTTCATTATGCTTTACTACTTATTTTTTTCAGTGGAGGTTTCGGTATTTTAGGTGTCGAGGTGGCTCCCTCCCCGAACGCCTGCTTGTCCGAGCGGGACCGGCCCTCTCCCGCTCCTGCTCGGCTCCATCTGCCCTGCGCTGTGAGGGCCTACAGAGGGGAAGCATCTGTGCCAGTAGTGGAAAACTCATGGACTGACCATGCACAGTGTAAGTTGGCGATAAGAACCGGATTTCCTGTCAACATTTCAATTTACCCGGCAATTTTCAATTTAGTGGATGAGAATTTTAAGTCTACTACTACCTTCAAACATAGCGATATCGTTATAAATCTAGGTCTTCAACTAAGTAGGTACTCACCGTCTTGATCCTGTGGTCCGTGCACTCGTGCGCAAGTTTCTTAGCAAGTCGCGCAACCTCATGCGACTCTGTTACTATTGATTTTGAAGTCGTTAGGACTTCGCGTTGCTTGTCTGCAATACAAGAAAAGTTTTAATACTTCTCACAAACGAATAATGTTAAGATGCTTTTTTTTATAAACAGTCAAAACGTCCATCTTTGATTTCAACTCAAAAATAAAACCACGTATATCTTTCTTCTTCTTTTATCTTACGTGAACTTTAACGAGGAGTAATCAGCACCGAACCAGAACTAACTTCCCTATACTATTGTAGCCTTATAACCAGAGGTCGGAATTAGGTAGAGTTATTTATGTACTTGCATCGAAATGTTAATATTAATATTGATCTTCCCGGGATTCCTAATGGACAATCCCGTGTGGCCAACAATATTACAAATAAATAATAATATAAAAAACTTTTTTACAAAAAAATAGAACCGACTTCCAAAAAAAGTGCAAAATAACTTTAATTTCGGAAGTCGGTGTTCCTGTTTTGTGTCTTCGTTTTTTGACACCGACTTCCGAAATTAAAGTTATTTTGCACTTTTTTTGGAAGTCGGTTCTATTTTTTTGTAAAAAAGTTTTTTATTTTTCACTTTTTAGTTGTGGCTCCCCATTAAATTGTGTTAATAATTCATAGACATACGATAGCAGCAATCGCGGTTGATTTGCTGTCAATTTTTGAAGAGTTCCGTTGTCTGTCTCCGAAACCCATCATTAGATCTTTTTGAAATTTAAATGGGACCATTTCGGAATAAACCCCTTTCGATCTAAAAAAGAATTTTGCAAATCGGTCAATATATGACGGAGTTATGCCCGAACATACATAAAAAAAAAAAAAAAAAAATACAAACATCCGAATTGATAACCTCCTCCTTTTTCGAAGTCGGTTAAAAAACCTCTATTGTTTTCTTGTGTTCTTACAAGCTATGTTGTGTGAACTACAAATGTGGCAACATCACGCGTTGCGCATTGGAATTTTGCAAGTTCGGACATCCGATTTCGTTGATGTAAATTAGCTTTTTTATTTAATAAATCACGTGATTTTTCTGCTTTTTAAAATTAATCTCGAGATTTGAGGCATATCCACTTTATTCTTTCGCTGTATGAAATCAGTGTAAGTACATAAATAACTCTACTTAATGCCGACCTCTGATAATAACGTCAAAAAAATTGATTACGAGATATTTGCAAGGAAGTGGTAATAGCAATCCGTTCAGAACTATTTTATTTTACAAACTTTTATTTAAGTTTGTTTGTTCGGATCAAATCTTGCAAACTGAATTAGAACTACTTCCTCTAATCCTACGCAGTTGAATTTTTACATGCTGCTTCAGTTCCGATGACAATGCATTTTTATGGTAAGCATGACCTGAATCGACATCCGGGATTAGCTCCAGATAGAGCAACTCTTCAACGTTCAACAGCTCAAACACTCAATTTTGTTCATGAATTAAAAAGCTTGTTTAAAAAAATCCTTTTAACTATCAACTTTTTTCTTAAACAAGAAATTAAAAATCTTTACTTGATTTCACAGACAGCCTTTATTTCCTAGACAAATGGGAGCCGTTTGCTCAGCAGCGAGCCTGTAAATGTTTATAAAACTAGATTTAACGTTACCGTTGCTCATGAAGTTGGAGAGCTTGGCCATGAGCACGGCCATGCGCTTGGCGACGGCCACGATCTCGTTGTCCCTCGACGACCAGTCGCGGATGGCCACGTGCAGGTTCAGGGCCTCGTTCTGTAACCACACCACATCATATAGCATAAAAAAAATATCCACCAATCTGGGCTCGCGTGGTGGATTACGGCCCCCTCTTTCATAGAGATGAGGCCTGAGTACCAGCAGTAGGAAAATTATAACCCTGTTTATTTATGCATGTTAGAATACAAAAAATCAATCTGCCCGCGCCTTTTTCCAACTACCTTGGGGTCGGCTTCCAGTCTAACCGGATGCAGCTGAATACCAGTATTTTTCATGGAGCGACTGCCTATCTGACCTCCACAACTCAGTTACTGGGTAATACGTATAATACCCCTTGGTAAGACAGGTTGTCAGACTTTCGGGCTTCTGACGACCCTTAACGACTGTCAAAGATCCACGATTGACAGCCGAGACCAACGCCTCAACGTGCTTTCCGAGACACGGAGGAGTCTCGGTATGTAAAGATGGTCACCCATCCATGGACCAACCCCGGCAAGCGTAGCTTAACCTAATGGATCGACCCGTGCGGCTGTTATTACTTTAGTTACTAAACAATAATAATATTAATCCTCCCGACCATATTTCGATCACAGTCGCTTATCTCAACAGAGATAGCCAAGTACGCAGGAGATATTTTAATGCACAAGCGTGTGCGGAAATAGAGGTGCACGCTCTGTTCCTCTAGTCTCATAGTCCTATCCGACACAACCGGGTAGAGATCAGGCGCAGGACGAACTCATTTACGTGCTTACTCAGCAACGTGGGTGTTACATCACTAACTTACAAACTGAAACGGGCTGCTACAGAGTAATTCCTAATAGAAAACCCAATAGTACTTTTTTCCTGAACCAAGAAGTACCCAGGACCTCACACTTATCAGTCTGAACCTAATTGGCGTCGTCACCTATCGCCATTTCGATTTTTCTTTGCAGTTTATTTTTTATTTTTTGGGGGGTGGGAAATTATCCAATGACTTCTCCCGCTTTGGGTGGAGCGGGAGGGCGTGTCAGACTCTTACTAACTAAAACCCCCCCTGGTCCTCCCTGCCCTGAGCACAGGGGCGAGGTAACTCTTTCGAATTTACCCTCAACCCCCGGGCAGGCATCGGCCATGACGGGCCCCGTCCTGTTTGCTAACAACTCTTGTTCGTCTTGCGTGGAACACTACGCGCCGTCGACTTTCGGGCCTGGTGCTGATCGGACGGCGAGCTACCCACTACTCGCCGTCCGCAGGCCCGGGACTCGCTGTCCGCAAGCCCGGCAGTTGCGACACAGCAACGCGACCTTAGAGCACTCAGGTTTTTGTTTTTTTAAGTGCTGACCCATACCAGTTTATATCTAGTGCGTCACAGCTTTCAAAATAAGGCCAGCTACAATATAAAAAAGTTCAGAACCCTTTCAAATGTGTCACACACGTGTGTAAACATACGCTGGAAATACACAAGTGCATTGCATGTCCCTTACGACATTTGAAATTGTTTCTGTAAAGAAGTTTCGGGTTTGTATATAGATCTTTTTCGATGTCTCATATTTTACATCCGGGTGTTCTTATGTATGGTCAATGTTATACAGCTATATTCATAAACATCCCTGAACTGTTTAAGCACCTCTTAAGCATATAACCATCAATATTCTCTCTAGAGAATTTGAACGACTAATCGGCTGACATAGATTTTCTTATTTATAAAAAGACAAGTGTTTACAATGTTTTTATTTTATAAAAAAAAACGTTGCCCCACACTAGGAATTACTACTGTATCATGGGTGCGTTCACAAACATATATACTCACATACACAAGACACCCAGACCCGGAACAACTATCTGTAGGTCATACAAATATTTGTTCCGTGCGGGAATCGAACCCGCGACACGCAGCGCAGCAGCCGAACGCTCAACCACTGCACCAACCGTGTTGTCAAATCAAAAGATCAAAAATAAATAAAAAATCAAATACTAATACTTACATAGATGGGTTGGTTCGGTCCCGGCTGAGTCTTGAAAACGTTCTCTCCGCCCAAAAGTGATTCCACTTCTCCGGTCGCTTGTAGGATCTGCAGATATAGAACATAAATAAAGATTTGATCATAATCGATGGTGATTAACTCTCGAAGGAACTTTAAAGATGGTTGAAATCCAGGTCGCAATCCCATCTCCGTAAAAACCTTGTCAAAAAAGTAGATAAATCAGAGGTTTTTGTGACTGGGGAGGACTCAGTCTCAGTTCAGAAGTGGAGGCTTTACGTCACTTTTGAGTAAAAAATGGTACAATTTTAACTCGTGTAACATGACGCGAAATTTCAACGCACTGTATCGTATTCATTTTTAGGGTTCCGTACCCGAAGGGTCCAAACGGAGCCCTATTGTTGTCACTCACGTATCCGTCTGTCTGTCCGTTCGTTGTCCGTCACAAAATTTTGTTACGACATATTTTTCAATTTCCAATGAACTTGAAATTTGGTAATAACATTTACTATTACGTATACTTTACTAACAAATACCAAAACTTGGTACGGAACCCTTAATGTGCGAAATCCGACACATACTTGACCAATTTTTTGTTTACGTGACAAAAGTGTTCAATATTTTTTGGTAATCTAACTGACGGATTAAATAAATTTTTTTAGTCAGAACAATTCTTTATTCTTAGATTGTCAGGACTATCGAAATGCCCTCTAGTGTAACTTTTTTTTTTTTTTGAGGTTGCGAAATCATCCAATGGCTTTTCTCCTGCTCTGGGTTGAGCGGAAGGCCGTGTCAGACTATTACTGACTAAAACCCACCCGTTTTCCTTCATTTGCAATTTGCGTTCTAGGGTCACGGTGGCTTTTTCGAACGACGCCTTGACTCTGGCAGGCTGATGACGCTCACCTTGGCAGTGGTATCCTTCCAGTCAGGCATCCTGCTGGCGCGGGTGTCGGCGGCTGGTGTGGCCGCGCTGAGCTGCTGCTGCGCTTCTGACAGAGCCTTCTGCAGCTCAGGATCGCTCTTAGCTGTGCTTGATGACAAGCCCACGTGGATGACGCGGTTGGCTAGCCTGGTTACATACAGGATTATTAGACTCGGTTCCAAAAAAAGATATCGCAAAAGTCAGCAATATAATAAGAAAGAAGTCGCAAAACTGTCTCAAACCAATATTTTAAAAAATGTTTATGTTCGTTACTAAATCATAGAACCTGAAATCTTATGAAAACTTAGTGAAACCTATTGCTAAAGGTTCCTAATCTTGTTCCTATAAAATAGTATAATAAAGTATAAAAATGCATAATAAGTTATAAAAATGTATAAGGTATGAAAATGTATAATAAGGTTTAAAAATGTATAAGATACCTATAAAATGTTCGTTCATAATATATTTCTACGGAGCTTCCGAAGCTAAATTTTGGGATAAAACACGAACTTTTCGATCATCAATACACTAAGTAGACAAGAACATCTTACTTGGTGATGGCGGCGGAGGTGTACGCGCACTGCATGGGGTCGTTGTGTTTGGTAGACTCCTCGCGCATGCGCTCCATTGTCTCTCCTGCAAAATTATATTATTATAGAACTCAACTTTAAAACTCATTCAGCATAATTATGCTTAGTTTTAACACTGATAAGCGGATTCTGAACTTAAGAAAAACATAATTATATAGTCGTACGTCTCATCCATCAAATTTAACTGTAAACAGAGCAAAAGCTGCTTTTTTTGTGGGGTGGGAAATCATCCAATGACATCTTCCGCTCTAGGGTTGAGCGGGAGGGCGTGTCAGACTCTTACTGACTAAAACCCACCCCTGTTCCTTCCCTACCCTGAATGCCCAGGGGCGAGGTAACTCTATCGAATTTATCTTCAACCCCTGGACAGGAGCAAAAGCTCCTTTAAGTGATAATTCAGCACTTTAGCTCTTACATCCTACACTTCTTTTGAGTAAAAAATGTTGAAATAAGTACCCGCTAATCACTGTTCCAACTAATCACATGGTTATTTTTTTGTAGTTCCATTCCCAAAGGCCGACTACGACCGCGACCGTCTGTCTGTCTGTCCGTCTGTCACCAGGCTGTATCTCACGAACCGTGATAGTTATAATCATCATCTTCCTGCCCTTATCCCATGTTACTTGGGGTCGGCGCAACACGTTTTTTTCTTTCATTCTGTCCTGTCAGTTGTCACGCTATTACTAACTCCCTTTTCTTTCATACAATCCATCCATACTTTCTTTGGCTTCCCTCTCCCTCTCCATCCAACCACATTTATATTCATAACTCTTTTAGTTACATGTGTTTCATCCCTCCTCTTCACCTGACCATATCAAGATAAGCGGTTCCCTTTCAATTTTTCTGTGACTGGCGCCACTTTTAAACTACCTCTAATGTACTCATTTCTCACTTTATCCATTCTCGTTACTCCACACATCCATCTCAACATTCTCATCGCCGCCACATGCATTTTTTTTTTTCATCAGTCTTTTTCACAGCCCAACATTCTGATCCATACAGTCTAATCACGGACTTATAGATTTTCCCCTTTAACTTAAAGGGCATCCATCGGTCGTAAGTTGTTCCAGTGACCTGTCGCCATTTCATCCATCCTGAGTTGATCCTGTGCGTTACGTCTCGGTCTATTTCGCCATCCCCCTAAACAAGCGACCCGAGGTACCGAAAGTCGGAGCAGATCGGTATAGGCGTTCCGTTGGGAGCTACAGGCATAGGACTGGAGAGACCACCGAAATCGCAGAACAGATATTCTGTTTTGGTTCTGCTCAATTTCAGGCCCACACTCTCCAGTCTTTACCACCACATCTCCAACCTACTCTGGACCTCTAAGCCGCTTTCGGCAACCAGCACAATGTCATCAGCAAACAGCATACACAAGAGAGCCTCTTCCTGGATGTCCGACGTCAGAGCGCCCATTATCATCAGGAAGAGGTAAGGGCTGAGGGCCGACCCCTGCTGCAAACTGACTGCTACACTGAAACTGTCAGTGATACCCACTGCAGACCGGACTTGGGTACTGCATCGACTGTACATTGCTCGGATCAACTGCACATACTTCCCAGGCACACCTTACTCTTTAAGGGCCCACTATAAAACCTCACGAAACACCCGGTCATATGCCTTTTCTTTTCTTTTTTCGTATTTTCTTTCTTTCTTTTCTTTTAAGTTCTAGCAAGCAATGTAGCAAAGCATAGCAAGCTCATTGGATGATTTCCCACAACACAAAAAAAAGGTTAGAATTCTTTGGATGCGGACGGCGTGTAACTAGCTAGGGTAGCTCGCCATCTGATAAAGGACCAGGGTTCCAAGTCGACGGCGCGTCGTTAGTTCCATGCACGAGTCAAAGAAATATCAACAGCAACTGACGGGCTCCGCTAGGGCCGATGCCTGTCTGGGATCGCGGATAAATTCTAAAGAGAGCTACCGTGGCCCCTTGGCATAGGCAACTGAAGGATGGAAGGAAGGACTGGAGGGTTTTAGTCAGTAATGAGTCTGACACGCTCTCCGCTCCACCCGAAACGGGAGAAGTCATTTAATGATTACCAAATCTCCAAAAAAAAAGACGAGATTTTTTAAAACTGACATCTAGTATTGTTTCTGTTTTGCTGTTAGCTCGGATCAACTGCACATACTTCTCAGGCACACTTTTCTCCTTAAGGGCTCATCACAAAACCTCTCGAGGCACTCGTTCATATGCCTTTTCAAGGTCAACGAACACCATGTGCAAGTTTTTATACACAGCTCTGTATTTTTCGCACAGCTGACGAATAGCGAAAATGGCATCCGTTGTACCCCGACCAGGCATAAAACCGAACTGGTTTTGTGAGATTCCACTCTCCTCTCTCAGCCGCTTTTCAATAACTTTCTCCCATGCTTTCATACTATGTGACATTAGCTTTATTCCTCTATAGTTGTTGCACTCCAGCACATCACCTTTGTTCTTGAAGATGGGCACCAACGAACTGTTGCACCATTTATTAGGTATGGCTTCATGCATGATAGTTAGACAGTTGAAATTTTCACAGATGATGTATTTCTGTCGCCGCTCTAACAAGAAATACTAAAAAACAGAATACAATAAATATTTAAGGGGGCTGCCATACAACAAACGTCATTTTTTGGCTGTTTTTATAGATAATGGTACGTAAAACTTCGTGCGCGAGTCAAACTCGCATTATCGCCGGGTTTTTTTTATAAATAAGGCCCTCATTGTTTAACTATTGACACCTAATGTATCATTATTCACATACATTTTTCATCAAAAATATTTTTAGATATTTTCCCAGTTACAATTTTAATTATTGCAATGTAATCATTTTAAACAACAATGCATTGTAATATTGCTATGGGTTAACCGCTTAGGATCCGCGGAAAAACCCGGGTTGTCAGCCGATCACGCTTTTTTTTTCACTTATTTAATTTTTTTTGTTTTCAAACTCACAGTTGAGTTTCGGATCCTAAGAGGTTAAATTGAAAATAAACGATTATTATTATGTCATTTATTTATTTTTATTTACATATTGTTTACATTTTTAAATATTTAAATAAAAAGGATAGAAAAATCCCACCGGTATCGGGAACAGGGACCAAGCTACCGGCGGTCAGGGCTCCAGAGAGAGGAACCGCCTGACAATGCGAGCCGTGTCCAGAAGTACAGCCTTCTGAATCAAGCCCTTGATGCAGCCGCCTAACGAGAGCTTCCTGAGGTGTTGGTCGAGGCTCGTGGCTCTAAGGCCATTGGATTTTTTTTTTTTGTGTTGTGGGAAATCATCCAATGACTTCTCCCGATCTGGGTGGAGCAGGAGGGCGTGTCAGACTCTTACTGACTAAAACCCACCCCTGTTCCTTCCTGCCCTGAGTGCCCAGGGGCGACGTAACTCTGTTTCGAATTTATCCTCAACCCCCGGGCAGATAAGGCCATTGGCTAAAACGACTTTCGGCACAATGATCGCTGAGTCCACATCCCACATATCGACAACCTCGCGAGCCAAGTCAAGATACTTGATTTGTTTATCTTTCTCAGCTTTCTCGAGATTCTCGTCATGCGGGACGGTTATGTCAACAATCAGTGCACGCCTCTCGATTCGGTCCATCACCACTATATCAGGCTTATTGGCTACAATAGTCCTGTCAGTGATGATGGACGGATCCCAGTACAATGAGATATGACCATTATCGAGAACTGGGTCGGGCGCATATCTGTAGTACGGCCCTTCCGATTCCACAAGAGAGTACTTCAGAGCAAGTTGCTGATGGATAATCCTGGCTACAAGGTTGTGCCTATGCAAGTATTCGCCGTTAGCTAGAAGAGAACAATCAGAGATTATGTGGCGGATTGAGTCTCCCTAAAAAGACGATGACATGCCCGATATATGTCAACCGTGCCGTCCTTCACAATAAATCTCCGGTAGTTTTTCGTCATGATAACTTCATCCATAATTGCACAGACAAAACCTTCGGTTTCCCCAAAGAGGTGGCTGACACGCAGCCAGGCTACGGACGCTAGTTGGGTCTACATCAGGCCCATGTAGGGCCCGGGAAAAGCGTCTCTGAAGTTCCTTACTCTGTCATACTTCTCTACGATCGTTAGTGTCAAGCACTAGAGGTTTGCGCCAGTTCTCGTTAGCCAAGGAGAGTGGAGTAAGGCCCTTGTCCACCGCCACTACATCTTGATGCATACTCACGTCAGCAGCTAGGAAATTTTCCCTCAGACTGCATACCTCGCGGTTATGGAGGGTATTAGTATTTAAAAAGCCTCGGCCTCCACACTTCCGCGGGATATACAGTCTCATCACCGACGAACGTGGGTGATACATTCGAAATGCAGTCAGCAGTGTACGGACCCGCCTATCCCGGGCGTCAAGTTCAGTTTGAGTCCATTTCAGTATGCCGAAGGAGTACATCAATACCGGCATGACCCAACCATTGAACGCGCGCACCTTGTTTCCGTCTGAAAGAAGGCTATTAAATACCTTCTTCAGGCGGCCAAAGAAGCGCTCCTTCAACGATTGCTTCACGTCAGTAACATTGATACCTAACGCTTCCGACATACTCAAATACTTATAGGTTTCAGTTGGAGAGAGGGATCTCAGGTTTATGGAATCCGAGAGTTGAGTGCCCACGGATTCTACAATCTCCCCTCGCTTTACAAGCATGACCGCACATTAGTCCACACCAAACTCCATACTGATGGCACTACTGAAGGTTTCAGTTACCTTCAGTAGCTCCATCAGTTGCAGATTGTTAGAGGTAAAAAGTTTCAAGTCATCCATGTAAAGGAGGTGAGATATTACCTGTTATTATTATATTATAATTTATTTTGTGTCGGTTTATGGCAAAAAGCTCGTCCCTTTTAAAATACAGTTGCATTCTTCAGTTATACTTTTGTATGCGTGATGTTGAAATATTGAAAATTTCTGCATTTCTCGTGACGGCGGCTGTGGGTGTCGTTTTAGGAGTGAGATCCAAGAGCCGCCCGACAAAACATACTTTCTGATTTAAAAAATGTGTGGAGTGTTGACTAGTGTTAGTATTATACTTTGGAGTTAACTGCCAGCTTGGGTATTTTGTTAATCAGAAAATAAGTAATGTCTGGCGGCTCTGAGATTTTTGAATGATTTTACCTGCGGTCTGCACGAAGTCCATAGGATCAACCGACTGGTCACACAAGTCTCGTATCTTGGACAATGACTCTGCATATTTTGCTAGCAGGCTCTTGTAGTTCTCAATCACGGCCTAAAATGTAACACAATAATAATTGATAAATGGCTATAAATTTCTTTAAAGTAATTGAATATTAGATATTTTTTTTAAGAATCAGTTACTCATGAGGCTTTATAGGAAAATTTACGCCACTAGCTGGCACCACAGGCGAAAGGTCTTTGAAAACTTATTATAATGACGTAAACATGAAGTTGACGTCAATATAACTAATTTCAGTTTTTGACATAAGTTTAAATGTTTTGACAGGTGTCTGGACCTGTCGCCTCAGTGCTGCCACCTGGTGTATGTCATTTCAGAAAACCTCAATCCTTAATCTTACCTTATCATCTGGAGATGCAACTCTTTGTTGTGCAGCCTTCACCAACATTGGAGCAAGCAACTCCGCCTGAAAGATAAAAATGTTATTAAACAGTCTTCTTATATGTATCAAAAGTTATTTATAAAGATGGGGTAATTTTTAAGAAATACCGTATTAAACGTCTTTTTTTTCTGGGATGGGAAATCATTAAATAACTACTCCCGCTATTGGTGGAGCGGGAGGGCGTGTCAGACTCTTACTGACTAAACCCCACCCCTGTTCCTTCAGTTGCCTGTGCCAGGGCAAGGTGGCTCTCTTTCAAATTTACCTGTGACTCAGACAAGCATCGGCCCTAGCGGGCCCCGTCATGTATGCTGCCAACTCTTGTTCGTCTTGCGTGGAACACTACGCGCCGTCGACTCTCGGGCCTGGTGCTGATCGGACGGCGAGCTACCCATTACTCGCCGTCCGCAGGCCCGCGCCTATGGTGGCCGGGAATAGGCTTCCGACTCCCGACGCCCAGGGCGTCTCCTGCGGCGGATAGGGGGGATTAGGGCGCGAGGATTGCTTCTCCCTCAAGCGTCCCGCCTCTTCCTAATCGTATTAAACGTCTGACGTAAAATTAGTGTCTGACCAAAATTTTGGTTTCGGTTTCTGCCAAAAAAGTGGTCGAATATTCGGCTCGACCGAAACTAGACCTAAAAACTGACTGTCTCATTCGTCTTTGTGTGTAACCATCGTTTTACTAATTTACAGAGTTTTATGAAAGTTAACGCTGACTTTTCAATTGTCTAATAACTTTCTAAGACATCATTTTTAATTTTTGGCCATTTTCCCCCACCAAGTGAGTTTCAGTTTCAGCCGAAAGAATCAAATCAAATCTCTTTATTGCAGATAACGAGGACCAAACATTCGGCTACGTTTTCGGTTTTCTTTTGAGGCATGCCTATCCAGCCAACACATGTTGAGGTGCATACCTGTTCACTGCAGCTGTTGAGCTGCGTGCTGACAGTGGTGCCCGCGTCCTTGTCAGTGTCTGCGATGAGCCGGGCGGTCTTGGTCACGCGGCTGAGCTGCGCCAGGAGCTCGGCTATCTTTTTCTCCAGGAGGAACTTGCGTTTTGATTCGTCTGACGAAGTAACAAGTCACGTTAGAAAGATATTAAAAACTTGACTGTCATCAATACTTTTTTTAACATACTTATAAATTTAAACACAAAATTTCGTCTGTGCTGTTGATTGTTGAAGAGTTCTTTTATCAGGAGCTGCTGGATGTCGATTTAGGTAGTGCTTACCATAAAAATCCCTTGTCATCGGATCTGAACCAACGTGTACAATTTCAACCCCGTAGGATAAGAGCAAGTAGTTCATTCAGCTTGCAAGATTTGACCCCAACAAATCATCATCTGCCTAGCCTTTTCCCAACTATCTTGGGGTCGGCTTCCAGTCTATTCGGATGCAGCTGAATACCATTATTTTACATGAAGCGACTGACTATCTAACCTCCACAACCCAGTTACTAGGTAATACGATACCCCTTGGTAAGACTCGATGTCAGACTTTCGGGCTTCTGACGACCCGTAACGACTGTCAAAGATCCACGATTGACAGCCGGGACCAACGGCTTAACGTGCTTTCCGAGGCACGGAGGAGTCTCGGTATGTAAAGATGGTCACTCATCCATGGTCCAACCCCGGCAAGCGTAGCTTAACCTGATGGATCGACCCGTGCGGCTGTTATTACTTTAGTCATGAGCTCCTCAATTTAACCCCAACAATAAAAGCTTGTAAAAATGTGTTGTTGTGAAGATGTTTCTATTTATAAAACCTACCTTTCTCATAGTCAGCCACGAGGTCCAGGTCAGCCAGCGGCGCCTCTGCCTCCATGAAGTCCTGCACCACCCTGGTCACCACTCCGCGCTCGATGCCCTTCTTCAGTTCTCGGACACGTTCCATCAGTACGCTGACCATGAAGGGAATATGTAACGTTACTTCAGAAGCTTTCATATGTATGTAGGAGAGGGTTAGAATAACAACATCCCTTTATCAAACACACTTACTTTTAAACCCCCGACGTAAAAAGAGGGACTGTTACAAGTTTGACCGCTATGTGTGTCAGTCTGTCTGTGTGTCTGTTTGTGGCACCGTAGCTCTTAAACGGCTGATCCGATTTGAATGCGGTTTAGTGATGGTTCTTAGACATGTTTTATCAAAATCGGTTCAGCCATTTCAAGGTCATCAGCTCTTTTGTGTTTTTTAAATGTTCGCTTTTCTTATGCGTTGGTGTTAAATTTAATTAGTATCTTGTTGACGACACGGTGGGCGCAGTTGACCGCTGCGCTGCGTGTCGCGGGTTCGATTCCCGAACGAAGCAAATATATGTATGGCCTTCAGATAGTTGTAATGTGTGTGTGGTGTTTTTGGAAACGCACCCATGAGAGAGAGAAAGCAGAAATTCCTAGTGGGCAAAATTTAAATAAAAATGTACCCAGAAACTTAGATGATTATTATTTATACCTACTAGCTTGGCTTGACACTTAATTTCCAAAGTAACGGGTTTTTTTTTTATTTAGGTTGTTATTTGAGAGATTAATTCGTTCATGAGCTTTCAGAAACGTACCTATTAGTTTATTGTTTAGTGGAGTAGATTTCTTAAAATTTAATTTTACTCATCGTGAAATAGAACATTAAAAAAAAAACGAAGAGGTACTCGAGAATAAAAAACGACCCGAAGTTAACTGGGTCAAAGTTGTTACAAATTCTCTGAACATCCCATTTGAAGGACTTGTAGAACCTTAACCAAAGGTATGAAACATGCTACTCAAAACCCCCAACTACTCGATTATTTATCTGTTAGGGGCGTAACAGATAAATAATCGAGTAGTTGTCCACGTTACATCCTCAGGATATGTCCTCCACAGAGGACATTCTTTTGTATGCTCACTAAATAAAATCAATCCAGTGCTGTGCCTGAGTTTTCATTACCGGGTGAATCTCCAGGTGTTTTGCAGAAAATAATGACGGAGTGTTGCCGACAACGGCACTACTAGGCAATGAATAGGTACTGCTAGTGTACTTTAATATTAGCACGGGTTCGCATCTCTAACAAAGAAAATTTAGTTGAAATAAATCTCAATAGATGGCGTAATATGCATCGATTTCTTATTGAAGTTTAAGTAATATTAATATTTTTATTTTATTTTATTTTCTTTATTTTTTTTCTTTATAAACTGCCCTAAGCATAAAATTGTGGAATAATGGGCTTGTAATTCAAATTTAGACGATTATTGGAACGAATCCTTAGACATCTATATTTCTTGTATCAATAGATGGCGCTGTTTGAACTTTTCAAGTTCATCCATTCGCCTCTTTAAAATTTGGATAGTGATACATTTTGATACAGTAAAACTGCTATGAAGTGCCAAAAATACTATAAAATAATTCCTCAATATGTATGAAAATATTGGTAAGACTTAATAAATCTATTCAGCTTGCAAGCCGTCGCTGCTAACACCAACTAGCGAGGTGTAGAGGACGGGCCCGAACGAAGAACAAAAGTTACTTGTGCCAGACGAAAACCCGTACTTACGGCGGTACCGTTTCTTTGTATGGGATGAGGCATCTGTACGCTAGTATTATATTATCTGTGATACTAGTGTATTAAAGTAGAATTTCCCACGATTCGTTACTGTCGGCAATACTCCTTCGTTATTTTCTGTAAAACACCTGGAGATTCACCTTACCACACTATTCAAGTCCAGTATAACACTTGCTACACGACCCTCGCTGCCAGCGAGTGCCACAGCTCTTCAAGGCTCCTCAAGCGAGCCCCAGAAGCCCCGAAGGCTTCACAATATATTGAAATTGTATCACATTTTACAGACATAGATTTCCGCAAAGTAACGCCTGAACCCACTTAAATTCAGACTTCCTTCGTAAACTTCAACATTATTTTTTAGTTTTATACAACAACAAGCTTCTGCCAGCGCCTTCGCCCGCGTGGTATTAGTAGTTCCCCCGTTATAAACTTTCAACCCCTTTCTCACCCCCTTGACGGGTGAATTTCGAAAAACCCTTTCTTAGTGGATACCTACTCTTCACAAAGAACACACCCTCCATGTTTAATGTCTCTAGGAACAGCGGTCTAGGCTGTGCGTTGATATATCAGTCACTCAGGACTTTGAATCTACACTAATATTACAAAGAGGTAAAGTTTGTGACTTTATGAGGTTGTAGGTGGTAATTTCTAGCTGTACTGAACCGATTTTGAAAATTCTTTTACCAATAGTAAGCTACGTTATTTGTGAGTGTTATAGGCTAAACATTTTTAAAATCCAAGCGGGCGAAGTCGCGGGCGATTTGCTAGTTTAATATAATATACACATATTTTTTTTATTACTAGTTACACACCTGTACTGCTCATGATCATACTTCTTGCTGCACTCAGAGAGCAGCTGTTCCGTCTCCTGCATTAAGGTCTTCATGTCGTCCTTGTCACTGCCGTTCAGGTCTTCCGCTACCTGAGAAAGAAGCATCGCATTAGTACCCATAACTTTATTACTGTCTTTTGATGTTCAAAAAGTGCTGGCTCTCAGCATAGATTTTTTATTTTGATTTTTCATAATAGTAACTATGTAGTACATAACTCCGCACATCAGAGGTAACATTGGAACAATGAAAAGCGCCCTCTCATCCTATTCTAAGATATAGAAACTAATTATAAAAATAAAGAAATATGTTACCATGTTGATAAAAGTTACCACCTAGTTTATTTGTTTATTATTAAGGGTTCACCAATAGCTTCTATATCCTCTATAAACAATAAATCTTAAGTATAGCGGATAGGGTCAAAACATCTTGGCAACTATCACAGCCACAACATTATATGGTATACTTATTTAAAATATTGCTTGGTACCTATTAAGTATTTCGAAATTAAGTTAATTAAAATTGTAATTTTTTTTTTAGTAGTGAGAAATAAACAATTTTTTTATCTCATCATTTATTTTTAAACACTGATTAGTAAGTATCTAATATAGTAAGCGAATTTTATGTATATACAGAGGGAAAGGTGTGGTCATATTTTAAGAACTGTATCTCCCCATCGATATGAACAAGTTTCCACAAGAAGACCTGAGGAAATTCTAAAAAAAAAATTTTACCCCCATACAAATATTGATCAGCTAGCAAAGAAAGTCTAAATTTTTTTTTGGATTTTTTTATTTTTTCTTAGAGAAAGTTGTTTATCTCCATTGGTAGAACCGGTTCTTAAAATATGACCGCACCTTTCCGTTACAACCTGTATGTCAGAGATAATGATAAAGTCTAGGATAATTGAATACGTGGAAGCACTACCTTGGTGGACGATAAAGACTTTAATTTATAGTATTTATATTTATTTAAGCTTCATGTGTACCACAAGTTATTAAGGTGGACTAAATGCCCTAGGCAAACCAGTCAGCTGAGGGTGGTGGGGTGGTGGTATATAAAATTTTATCATTATCAGTATCATAAGTTGTTTAGCTGACTAGCATGGAAAGAAAGATAAAAGAGAAAATAATTTAAAACAAAATAGCATTTCCTCAGACAAATAAGAAGTTAAATTGAATTTATATTCTTAAAGTTTAGATTACGAGTGTCAGTGTAAATTCGTACCTTGTTGGCAACTTCTAGAAGGTTGCGTACTGCCTGCTGTCCATTCGTCTTCACCTCTGCCTTGGACACCGGCTTCAGCAGCCATTTAGATGCTGCTTCGAACCTATAACACAAATTGGTGATTATAGATTTTATTACATTACTTATTTAGTATATTTTTTTTATATATTACTCCTATAGAGTCCTACAGCTGGTCAAAGGAGTCCCCTATATCCTTCAAGACACTTTTTTATGCCTCCCGAAATCAGCCTGCGTGGTGTGCGTCCAGGTCATTTCACCAGCGCTTGCTGGGCCTCGGCAACGCCATCCGTGCTCTGGCACCATTGTGTGGACACTTTTGCCCAGCGGCCATCACACATCATGCATGCCGGATGCATAATGATTAATGCATGCTAATTTAGGATAATAAGGGCAGATGAATAAAAATTGCAATGCTTGCAAAATGCTGCTAAGTCATAAGTACCAAAATATTATAACACCAACATTGTACACTTAGTTCGCAATAAACGTTTTGACTTTGACTTTGACCTTGAGCCTGGCAGCCTTTTTTAGTTTATTATTTTTCAAAGAAGAACTCCGATAAAGTTTCTTCGCAGGGTGGCTGGTAGCATTTGGATGAGAGTTGCCGAGAACCGAGCTAAATAGTGTGAAATTAGAGAGGCCTATGTGGACATAGGCCATAGTGGCTATAGGCTGATGATCAGTCTCTTATTTAAAATAGAATAAACCACTTACTGTTTCTGCACAAAGCTCTTCTTCTCTTCCTGTTGAATAAAAACCATTGTTTTTAAACTTAAACTCAAAGTATTTATTTCAATTAAACCATTTACAGGCACTTTTAAATAGTCAAGGTTTGTCTATAATAAAAGATGAAGCAATTTGCATTAGTTAGATCCTTGAAGGGGTTTCTATCTTGTTACCATAAAAAATAAGGTTTATGATAGTGACGGCCCACATACTTTAGAAATACGTCAGGGTAATATTTTACAAAAATACCTCAGAATCCTCTGCGGAGCCTTCTATGAGTTTGGCACGCTGGCCACTGGTCCTGCAAAATTAAACTTAATGTTAACACACCATTTTAAAAGCCCGAAATATTTATACAGGCTGTAATTGAAAGACGTGCTCATATTTTAAAAATTGCTTCTGTCCATAAAGATGAACTAATTTCTCTAAGAAATTCATAGATAATTCTCAAAAACTATTGACTGTTCCATACAAATTTATCATCAGCTGATTAAAATTAGTATGGCAGGTGTATTTTTTTCCTTTCTGTTACACCCTGTATAAAAAATAAGGTTGAACTGTGTGAAGGATGATATGATTAGAAAGAGGGACTACTGTTTCTGTCTTTTTTTTAATTCGAGATAACTATCAGTTTCTCGAGGTAACTCAAATATCCATTTTACTGCAGTGCAGAGGCGGGGCCCGGGTGGGGTGGGGTGTAGCGGTGTGATGTGGTGTGTATACATCTCAGGCCCCGGACGCGTCACGTTTGGCATCTGTCAGTCCCCGTTGACAGGCGGCCATCGTGTAACTACAGACTTTGTCAGGTTCCGGGTGTATGAACCTTGTCACAGGTCTAAAGACCTTGGCTAATAGTGATAATAGCGGTTTAAAACGTGTGAATCGGGTTTTTGGCAAGGCAAACTAGCGGCACACATGTGCGCCATCGGGTTTATAAAGTAAGAGTAAGGTTCATACACCCGGCACCTGACAAATCTGTAGTTACACGATGGCCGCTTGTCAACGGGGACTGACAGATGCCAAACGTGACGCGTCCGGGGCCTAGCCCGAGTAAATCATGGGTTGCTATAGAGTTTGAACACTGTCGTGTATGTCATAGAGTTTGTTGTTACAAAATATTATAGTATGGTAGAAGAAGTACTGTAGTGGGGGTCTGGAAGATGGTTCTTACTTGATATTCTTGAGCAAGTTCTCGAAAGCGTCGAGCACGTCCTTCCGTTTGTTGAACATCACCCACTTCATCACCTCCGGCTCCTCGGGGGCGGACTTCACTTGTTTTATCAACTCCTCTGTGTTCGTGACGAGAGCTCTGCGAAGAATAACAGTTAAAGTTAGTTTAGACACTAAAACTGGCTAAATGAAGTTCATCAGGTCAGGTAGTAGTCAAGCGCGAGACTATCACAGATAAAAGAAAAAGAAAGTTACTTTAATGTATTTTTTTCCTTTATTTTCGGATTACAAACAAAAAACTTGGAGAAATTGGCAAAATATATATATAATAAACCTGAGGCTTTCTGGAGCTTAGCAGACAGTTTAAAAATTTTGTAATTCAGGAATCAAATTCTAATGCACTTACTGTCAACCAAAAATGAGCCCTGCACAAGTTAAAATAAAGTCTAAAATAATTAAACTTATACCATTTCTTGAGATCATCAAAGTAGAAAAATCACACATTCAAATTTACTCATTTTGAACTTTACTTCAAACTACGCAAGGTTGACATTTATTCGCCAGGGTAAAACGTACTTCGCAAGTACTACCCCGACACAAAATGTAGTTTGTTTTCTTGAATACTCACAGAGAACTCTTCACGACCTCGTCGACTTGGTGCTGGATATCAGCAGTCACCTCGCCGGCTGTGGGCACCAGCTCGGGATGCTCTATCAAGTTGGAGGCGTCGTTGACATCGTCCATCAAATCCATCACCTTTGAGATTATCGCTTCCTGAAAATGGGTTCAGGGTATTACACGTTTTATAAAAAAAAAATACACAAGGCAGGTCGATTACATGAATGATTTGTTGTGGAGAAGTAAGGCCGTGCATAGACGGACTGCTTAGAGCAGTCGAGACCAACTGCACGAGAGCAGTCGTGTTGCGGTCGGGGCCTCCATATACGGACTGCTTAGAGCAGTCGAGACCAACTGCACGAGAGCAGTCGTGTTGCGGTCGGGGCCTCCATATACGGACTGCTTAGAGCAGTCGAGACCAACTGCACGAGAGCAGTCGTGTTGCGGTCGGGGCCTCCATATACGGACTGCTTAGAGCAGTCGAGACCAACTGCACGAGAGCAGTCGTGTTGCGGTCGGGGCCTCCATATACGGACTGCTTAGAGCAGTCGAGACCAACTGCACGAGAGCAGTCGTGTTGCGGTCGGGGCCTCCATATACGGACTGCTTAGAGCAGTCGAGACCAACTGCACGAGAGCAGTCGTGTTGCGGTCGGGGCCTCCATATACGGACTGCTTAGAGCAGTCGAGACCAACTGCACGAGAGCAGTCGTGTTGCGGTCGGGGCCTCCATATACGGACTGCTTAGAGCAGTCGAGACCAACTGCACGAGAGCAGTCGTGTTGCGGTCGGGGCCTCCATATACGGACTGCTTAGAGCAGTCGAGACCAACTGCACGAGAGCAGTCGTGTTGCGGTCGGGGCCTCCATATACGGACTGCTTAGAGCAGTCGAGACCAACTGCACGAGAGCAGTCGTGTTGCGGTTAGAGCCTCCGTAGACGAAATGTTTCGAGCAGTCAGTACATTTTTAGCTGCGAAAACAAATGAACTGCTTGAGCGATCCGTGTATGGCGATCGTCAATTTTGGATTAAAACTGCAGATCGCCCAACAGCGACCACTTGAAGCTGTCGACACTGACTGCTCCAAAAAGTCCGTGTATGGCGGCACTAAGCGCTACTGCTGAGCTGTAAGCATGGACTCCTAAGGGAATAACAAAAAATACATTTTTTCCGTTTTACATTTGACTTAAATATAACTGGCGATGAGCAGTGGTGGCCCAGTGGTAACTGCCGTGACTTACAAATTGTAGGTCGTAAGTTTAAACCCAGGCACCGGCATGTCCTAGAACCAAAAATTCGAAGACATGTGACATCCACCAAACCGCACTGGGCCCGCGTGGTGGATTACGGCCCACACCCTCTGACAGAGAGGAGGCCTGTGCCCCAGCAGTGGGGATATTAAAAGGCTGATGATGATGATAACTGGCAAGATCTGGATGTACTAGAGGTGGGATTGGTGAGCATGACACTGTAAAAAAATGCTTTTCACACACCAATTTACACGCTCTGATAAATTTTTCTCCTCGTACATACCTTATTATTAGCATTTCCTTTCACCCCCACGAACAGAGCTCTGCTCGAGCCATCGATCTCCTTCCTGCACTGTTTCAGCATGTCTTGCAGCTCTCCTTGCTTAGTCTTCTTGATGCCATCGTCAAGGCCATGCAGCAGGTCTTGGACCTGGACCTTCAGGACTTCAGTCTCTTCTTTCACCTGGAATACAGCCGTTATAGTTATGTTATGACACGAATCGAAACAAGAACTGCCCTCTTGAATATCTATTTTTGCTTTGTACTCTAAGATGTTCAATACCACTACTCTCGTAACTGTGATGGAATACATCGTAAGGAAATTTAATAAATATGACATTTAAGAATTCTTTTATGATAATTTAATATGACCTGAATTTAATAAATCTATAATTTTTATTTGTAATTTAAATGGTGTAACGTTTGATGAACTTGAATTTATTGTAACACTATTGAAATACTTGATTTGTGAGTCTAAAGTCTTATTAATTTGCACACCATCAGGTGTATCTATCGACTATTATTTGTAATACTTTTATCAACCTGTATTATGAAAATAAATGATTTGATTTGAAACCAGCACGTCTTACAACGAAATAATCGAAGACGCGAACGGTTTGGAAGATGGCACATCCATCTTCCAAACCGTTCGCGTATCGCGCGTGGTAGACCACTCCCTATCATAGATAGGAGGCCTGTGTGAACATTACTGAACAGAACTGAATGTTTGTTAAATATATTTATACATCATCATTCTCCTGCCCTTATCCCAATTTATTTGGGGTCGGCGCAACATGTCTTTTTCTTCCATACTCCTCTTATACATCTAGTATTAAAAACCCATACATGAAATCTATGCAGACGTCACAGAGGCGGTTTTTAATCCGCCTCTGTGTCGTCTAAGATAAAGTAGTTGGCAAAGTCTATTATGTACCTACCCCAAAAATCTCCAGGGTTGCAATTTTTTGTACCAAAGTGTCGTGAGGGAATTTGAATAAATTTTGAATTTTCGCAGGGAATTGTCTCTGATTGAAGTATTCTTTTGTGTAGTACTTAAATGAAGTTTTATATGATAGCGCTATTATTTGTCCAAATCTGAAGGCTAGTTTTATTTATGATACGATGTTTTAATTTCGGTTCATCACAGTAGCTTTCACTCAAAATACCGAAGCATTCAGAAGCTGGTGGGGCTTTTTTTGTTGGTTTTTACTCTTGGATGTTGAAAGGGCCTATATCACAGTGATTTTACAGGCTATTTCCAGAGTAGATCCACTACTAAAAGTTGTTTATATTCAGAAGTACCACGTGAAAAATAACTACAGAATTAAAATAACCCCTTCTTTTGGGATAAGCCAACCATACCCCAACTGCAACTCCTGAAAGCCAGAATTAACAGCGACGACCACCAGGAAAGTGCCGACACAATGAAACTCGACAAGTACTAGAGAAACGATTCAACTGTCTTGGATCCCGCAACGAAATTAATCAGAAAAGAACAGTAAGTAAGAAGTGGAAAATATCAGACATAATTTTACAAATTGTTTGTATAAGGATTTTCTATTTACCTGTTCCTCGTGGTTAGCCATGATGATGGACACACAGCTCTCCTCGATGGCTCCTACACTCTTGTGCAGTTTGGCCACGTCCACTATACCTTCCTTGCCAACGGACTCGTCTTTCTCTGATACCGATATCTGTGGAATACATATATAACATTATCAAAACAGGTTTTTTGAGATCGCATTTAAGAAATTTGCAATATCAGAGGCATTGCAAATGGGTTTCCATTCTAGGGACGAAACCGAAATATTGTATATGTGTCTCTTTTGATTTTGTCTCTTTTCATGGCGATAGTAATTTGGTATGACGGTAGTAGAGATAGTGCCCTGCATTACCTGATAACTCTTTTGTTTGAAAGGGTCAGGTAATGCAGGGCACTGACTGCACTCTCCAGCACCTCCGTAAAGATATCTCATGTAGTTTATTTCTATGTAAACTTTCGGGCAAGCCTGGTTCAATGAAATTTAATCAAACCAGGAGTCTTGAGATTTTGTGGAACATAAGCAAGCTACTTAAGAGGAAACTAATAAGTCATCGAGGTACACCACTGACCAGATAAGCAGCTTGCGCCGCACACTCAGTACTGTTGCTGACAGCCGAGGCCACGTAGTGCAAACTCTTGAGGAACTCCTCGCGGGACATGGCTTGGTCACTGTTCAGTTTCTCTGTAACAATAATTTATAGTATTTAGTGAGATCAATAGGTAGTTGGCGAAAACCAGAGTTTAAATCCAGGTCATGAAAAGGCATACAAGACGCAATATTTTTAATCCTAACCTAAACGTTTTGGAAACACATTCATTGTGCGTACAGCTAATAAGTGGAATTCCCTGCCTAAGTCTGTTTCCTGATAGCTATAACCTGGAGGGTTTTAAGTGAAGAGTGAATAGGTAACTTCTAGGCAAACATGCTCCATCGTCGACCTCATCATCGCTTACCATCATCAGGTGAGATATTGGTCAAGCGTGAGCCTATAATTGATAAAAAAATTCCATGTTCCATGATTTCGTTGCGATAACCGAGGAAGGTATACAAGACAGCGGGGATAACTATACTCACGCAACACATCTCTCTGCGACTGCAAGGTATCCACGCAGTGCCCATAAGGTAGGGCTCCGCAGGGCTGCGGTGTGGCTTGTAGCAGGCTGCGCTGCAGTTGCAGTGAGCGATGCACTTCACCGCACTCTTGGTTCACGCGGCCTGTGGGGTTCACGCTGCGTGCCTGTGGATATAAGACTCAAATGAAAGGAGTTTGGTCATCGCCGCTAAATGGTATAATTGACTAGGGACCATAGAGAGGAGTATGATAATATATATAAAGTCTGAGAGAAAGCTTGGGAGACAGACTATAAGTTGTAGCGACCCTAGAGATGCGATACGTATTTTTAATATTTAAACGGAGCGCTAGCGTGTGGCTCTCTAGTCGCTTACATACCACACGTTTTAATTAACCGAGTTACTGTAGAAAAAGATTAAACTATTAGTAGGTATATTCAGTTCAAGTTTTCTTTACATCTCCTCGTCATCTGTGTGTGTTATCCAACAGAGGTCCTGATGAATATCAGGATCTTTAATGGATAACACGCACAACAATGGAAATCTTCACGTACAAAAGAGCTGATTTTCAGCATAATTTGAATAAATGACTTTTGATTTTGATTATTCCAACATTTTAGAGGAGAGAGGTTTAGAACCCTAGATGTTCATAACCCATGGTATTGATACTTTAAAATAGGTCAGGTGGATAGTAATCACACCCGAAGCCAAGAATGGACAGCGTTTGTATAATCTCGAAAAAAATTTGTGTACTAACCAATTTGTTTATAGAATCGTTGAGATGACGGCAGGCGTCCATAAGTTTCCTCCTGGCGTCGTGATGGTTAGGCTCCTGAAACATTATAAGTCTTTATTAGCAGAAGCTTTATAACAAAAAGAGTAACTGGAGGTCACAAAAGTAGTTCTGGAGACCAAGCTGTGCACTATGTAAAATTAAATATTTTGAGTTTAAGAGTTTTAGTCAAGATAAAGATAATTTATTTGTCATCACACACGTTTACATAGATAAATTAGGCATGCAGAATGTTAACGAAACTAATACTTAGGACAAGGTTTTCTTACACCGACGAAAATGTAGAAATAGTATGGGCCGGTTCCTGAATTGAAAATTTGGAGTTAAGAACATGTAAGACCCTAATTTAATTTCTAAGTTTTAAAGATTTTTTAGGCCTAAGTAGAGTTTGACAAAACTCAACTTCCAATTCTTAATTACAGAAATCGCAGGTAAATTAATTATGTGCCTGTAATATCCCGGGACGGTTCCTGGGTAAAAAAAAATCAATTTAGTCTGTAAGCTAGCTATTATCAAAAAACATTGGACACTTAGTTTTTTCTTGCCAAACAAACCAATACAAATGACAAAAAATTATCATCGCATCAAAATTCAGAAGTTGGGGCTTGTTACGCCAATAATGGTAAAAAATGTAGCACGGTGTGACGTCACGCTAATTTAAACGTACTGTATCGTTGTTATGCATAGGGGTAGCGGATAAATTCTGAAAATGAGTTACCGCACCCCTGAGCCTTTAGAGAAAATACTTTTCTGTTAACGTTAACGCCAACGCTTCGTGCAAAATGTATGGCAAAGTCATTACTGGGCGTGAGTAACGTGACAGTTCTCTGTCTAACGCTTCGTGAAAAATGTCCTTGCCATACATTTTGCACGAAGCGTTAGCGTTTACGTTAACAGAAAAGTATTTTGTCTAAAGGCTCTGGTCACTCAGGCAGGAAAGGAACAGGGGTGGGTTTTAGTCAGTAAGAGTCTGACACGCCCTCCCGCTCCACCCTAGAGCGGAAGAAGTCATTGGATGATAGCCACGCCCCCAAAAAAAAAAAAAAAAACTGTATCGTTGTTAATTTCTGTCATCGTAACAAAAGCAAAAATACATGTCCAATATTTTTTAAACATCTAACTGACGGACTGGAAACTACCCTATTGCATTTATATTCCTTCTAGACATACACGTCAGTTAATGAATTGCACATCGTACACGATGTCAATAGGCAAATAAAATATTGCTTTGTTTATTGTTACCTGACAGACGAGTTCCGCGGTCTTCAGTAGGCTGTATGTAGCGAGACACATCTCATGCGAGGCTTCCTCGATCTTCACGCACTGGACTGGTTTCTGGAAACCATCAAATAGTTAACAACGCGATTTAGCGCCGAGTTTACGCTATTCTGTGTCACCGACCCGAGCGTGACTGCTCAGTTTCGTTCACTGCTCAAAAAGAGCGCAAAGTACAAAAACGCTTAAAGAAGTTTTATCTTCAATAAATACATAAATTCACGAGCGAAAATCAATGATAGGGCATACGTTTGGAATCTAAAAGGCTGAAGGAGTAAAAAGAAAGATGGGAACAGAGAAAAGGTTGGAGATGTACAAAATGTGGGGAATCTGAAAAAAAAGAAAAGAAAGTAAATGGAAACGTAAAGACAAAAAGGGATTGAAGAAGGATAGCAGACGTAGGGAAGGAAAAGTAAAATACAGCAGGATGAGTAAACTAAGTGCAAGAAGTCAAGATGTAGGGTGGTGTAGAAGACTGAAGCAGAGTGGAAATTATAGAGGAGGGAGGCAGTGCTGCGAGAAAAGCTAGACTTCAGTGGGGGCAGAATTAGATTGGTGAAGAATGGGGGTAAGTGAAGACGAAAGGGGGTGATTGTGAAGAAAAAGGTTGCTTTGGATTCAGTGACGAATATGTAGGGGTGGCTTAGGAGAGCAGTTGTGGCCAAGTGGTTACGGCTTCGACTTACGAGTTGTATGGTAGATTACAGACCACTCTCTCTCACAGAGAGGAGGCCTGTGTCCCAGCAGTGGCAATATTATAGGTTGATTAAGTATGCTATGCTTTACAATTTTAGATGTGGAGACTTACCCTGCTGTTCTGTAGCGCGCGCGCAGTGTTGCTGAGCTGCACGGCCACGTCGGCGGCGGCGTGCAAGCTGCGCGCCAGCGACTCCGGCTTCTTCACGCTCAGCACGACCGTGCCGCTCATGGACGACAGCTTCGTGGACAGCTGCTGCAGCTTGTCGTCCAGTTGCCTATGATATAGAAAGAAATGTTAACAAGGGTTGTCCTTTTACAAGCTTTCATTTAACTTCCCTTGTTTGTTAGTACAAAATGTGTCAAATCTTGCAACTGAATTTTAAAACAGTTATCCCAAACAGATAGAGCTGAATTTTTATCCAGGGTGTAAAGGAAAGGTGTGGTCATATTTTAAAAACCGGTTCTGCCCATGGAAATGAACAACTTTCACTAAGAAAACATAAAAAAATCCCAAAAAAGTTATTTGTATGGGAGGTAAAAAAAATATTTGAGAATTTTCTCAAGTTTTCTTGAAGAAAGTTGTTCAATGTTCATATTGATTTGCAGATGCAGTTCTTAAAATATGACCACACCTTTCCATTACACCCTGTATACACGTTCGGTTTAGATGATAATGCACGGCTACCTACGTGACATCAGTCTATATCCAATATGGCGGACTGCCAAAGATGGAGGATCAATATTATTTTTTAATATTTTTTATGCACCCCCAAGATGTAGGGTACAAAGGGTTAGCTGGGAGAAAGTCGAAAAAAGCTACTTCTTAATTTTTTTTTGATTAATCATATCAATTATACACCGTATTTTATCGAGTTTAAAGAAACAGTCTGACAGTGTATTTTCAAGTTGAAAGTTTTACTGCAGACTTTCCTAATTTCAAGGTGTGCGGTGAAGGTTGCGTTGTGATAGAAGACTCACCTCTACCTACGTAATATGAAACCAAAAAATATATCTGCCTAGCTTTACCAGCATTACGGAGTTGGCAAAACAACGTTAATCTTAATGAATATTATTGAAGTGACAACGTCTAATAAATCGGTGAACGCCGGCTGCATGCACGAAAAAGTGTCCCGTTACGCTCATTGTACGCATGCACCGCATCTATATTTCATCAATGTTTTGTTATGACGTTGTCACGTTAAACTATCGTCCGTAAACCAGACAACCAATTTTTTTAAATGATAGACAGCAATTAGTTCAGACAAACGGTGTCAATCCATCGAGATTAAACGTGAAAATGGGGTACCCCAAGGCTCAATTTTAGGTCCATTCTTACTTTTAGTTTATGTCAATTATTTTTTTTACTTTATATCATACATTTACCCCATTTACTGGAAAAGAAACTTAAATGGTGTTGTTATCAACTATGTTGGGGCCTTCTGCCAGTCCAACGGTAGCAGCTGCGTACCAGTATTTTGCTTGGATTCGATCACTGGGGCGAGTTACTGGGTAACCTCATAAAATAAACTACTTACTTGGGGGTGCCCTCGACCGGCTGTTTTTTGCACAGTAGCAACTTGTTGATGTCCTCTGAGTTCAGCACGGGATTCTTCATCTTATGTGAGGAAACCTTGTAGTCCAAGTCGTTCAGCTCCTGAACATTTTATAAAATTTCTATTAATAATCGTAAAAGGCATAATCCCGAATAAGCTACAATTTAACGCAGTACTTTTTCTATGTTTGCGTTCTATCCAATCTTACAAAGAAAGGTTTTGAAGGCATAGTTAAAAAGAGATTCAATATATAACTTAACTAACTTCTGACAGCGGCTTTGCTCGCGTCGAATTACGAGTAGTACTTCCCCCATTATAAATTACAGCCTATGTGCTATTCCAGACTATAATCTATAACATAGACAGGCATAAGTCCGCCTTTGTACATTTGTGTTGCATGAAGTTTTAATAAATAAATAAATAAATCTATCTTCGTGCCAAAATTCATACAGATCCGTTTAGCCGTTCTGGCATGATTGAGTAACAAACATCCATCCATCTATCGATCCCAACTTTCGCATTTATAATATTAGTAGGATAGGTATATTGAAATTACAATTATTACAAACTGATTATAATAATCATACGTAAGACATATATACTAACCTTCAACAAGTTATGCGCTTGTGAATCAGTGTTGTGTATGACATCTGCAGAGCCCTGATGAGCCTCGCTTGTCATGCAGTGTCTCGTGATCTGATGCGTCAGATCCACTATATGCTGTAGCCCTGCTAGGTACCTGAAATGACCGTTTTAAATACCTTCATAATTTAGATAACGAATTTCGATCACTCCGGAAAATATCAATGAAGATTATCCAAGTACGCAGGAGATATTATAGTGCACAAGCGTGTGCGCAAACACAGGTGTCAAGTGCCAAGGAATCAGACGCAGGAGCAATTTCAGGCATTACGTGCTTTCCGAGGCACGGGGGTGTCACACCACCAAACCCCGGGCTGCTACAGAAAAATAAATAGCATATTTTGCCCGACCCGGGAATCAAGCCCACACACAGCTCAGTAGTCGCACTTGCGACTGCTAGATAGATATCCTACCTACTTGTATTTGTCTATGATCTAAGAAAAAGAAAGAAGAATATAGGTGTCAAGAGAGCTCGGTCATGATGGCTCATGAAAAATAAATTTTGTGAAACTAAATAATCTTTCACTAATCGTATGTCCTAAGCAATATCATAAAAGGTTATGGGCCGCATATTTGTGATGATTAAATGAAGAAAAATGGAAATATATTGAAAATATAATAAAATAAGAGGAAAATATTGAGCTGACAGAAAAAAAAAAAACAAAATTTTTGAAAAATGGATGTTAGAAAATATGAAGCAATGCCATTTCTGAAAGAGGAAGTAAATTTTCAAACATGGAAATTTCGGATAAATTTACTGTTGGAGGAAAAAGGAGTCATAGAAGCGATAAAAAGTGAGGTACCAATTAAGGAAATTGACATTAAAGCAAGGTCAATAATCGTACAATGTGTATCAGATAAGTACATATCATATATAAAGAAGTGTACAACATCATTAGACATGATGAAATGTTTGGAAGCTATTTTTGAACGAAAATCTGTTTTCAATAAATTGCAATTAAAGAGAAGATTGCTAAATTTGAAATGTAAAAAAGATACAAAGCTTCAGGACCACTATCTAAGGTTTGATAACATAATAACTGAAATTGAAATTGGAGAAAGTATGTCAGAGTCTGATAAAGTGTGTCATTTATTATTAACACTGCCAGATAATTATGAAAATGTAATAACATCACTAGAAACGATGTCAACAGAAAAGGAAATCACAATTGATTTCGTGAAAGCAAGATTATTAGATGCTGAGCTAAAAATGAAAAGTGATTGTGAAAATAGGAATCATGAGACAAGTACCGAGACAAGTTTTTCTACGGAAAATATAGTATGCTATAAATGTAAGCAAAAAGGGCACAAAGCATATCAATGCAGGAATAACCAAAGAGGTAGATACTTGAGAGGAAATATTTTTGGAAGAGGCAGAAGAGATGATAGAGGAAGAGGTGGATATGCAAACATCTCCCAACTTATGTTCACGGCATATGATGAAAATGAAACTGTAAACATAACAAATGAGTACAAGTCAAACGTAATAGAGTTTATAATAGACTCAGGAGCTTCGGAAAACATGATACAGAATAAATACAAAGATTATATGACAGAAATTAAAACATTATCAAAACCAGTAAAAATAAAAGTTGCAAATGGCGAGCATTTAAAAGCAAATGAGAGAGGAGTGTTAAAAACAGAAGAAAAAGGTAGATGCATAAATATTGAAGCGTTAATTGTGCCTAATCTAACGCAAAATTTATTATCAGTAGGTAAACTAGTTGAGAAGAAGAGTAATGTAATATTTCAAGAAAATGTGGTAATAATTATACAAAATAACACGAGAGTGTATGGAGAAAAATGTGGAAAACTATATAAACTGAAATTGAAAATAAAAACAGAGAATGAATGTTATACAACAACAAATGACACAAATCTATGGCATCAAAGACTAGGACATTTAAATAGAAATGGGTTGAGCACTTTAAAGTTACCAAATAGTGAGAAAAGATGTGATGTGTGCATGAGGGCAAAATCAACGAGATTACCATTCTATCCAGTAATAATGCCAAGATCAGAAAAAGTATGCGACTAACTCAAAAATTATATAGATAATATGAAAATATTTGGATCGAAAGCATGGATGATTGTATTGCCAAGAAAATCAAAATTTGAAGAAAGAGCTAAAGCAATGAGATTTATTGGATATAGTACAAATGGATATAGATTGTGGGATCCAGAAAGTAATGAAATTAAAATCTCGAGAGATGTACATTTTGATGAAACGAATGTGAGATATGATGGAATAAGAGAAGTAGAAAGAGACAATGAAATGTCAGTAATATACAGAGAGTTAGATGAAAAAGAAAGCAAACCAAGTACATCAGGACTAAAAGAAAGACAAGGTAAAGGTGAGATTCAAGTTATACGACATCCTAATATGACTGAAAATGATCCAGATAGTGATGATGATGATACATTTGATGATGCAACTGAACAAGTGAAAGAAGTTATACAAGAAAAGTTACCGCAGGAAAAATATACAAGAAGTGGAAGAAAAATTGTTAAACCAAAAATACTACAAGAATATGAGACACACTATGCTTATAGTGCAAATATGGAAGATGTTCCTAAAAGCTACAATGAAGCTCTAAAAATGGGCTGGAATGAAGCAATTGTTAAAGAATTGAATGCTTTAGAAAATATGAAAACATGGACAATCACTAATTTACCAAATGGAAAAGAAGCAATTGATACTAAGTGGATTTTTGTGAAGAAAGATAATAACCTAAAGAAGGCGAGACTGGTTGCAAGGGGCTTTCTACAACGAGATGATGGTTTTACAGTTAATTATTCCCCTGTCGCAAGAATGAGCACAGTCCGCACTTTCTTATCACATGCAGTACAAAATGATTTTGAAATCCATCAATTGGACATCCCGACAGCATTCCTAAATGGAATCTTAGAATCAGATGTATACATATAGATACCTAAAGGAGTAAAATGTGAGCAAAAGAATAAAGTTCTAAAGCTGAATAGAAGCTTATACGGATTAAAAGAGAGTCCAAAATGTTGGAATGATAGATTAAATGAATTTATTCTAAAAATAGGACTAACAAGGTCAAATAATGATTTTTGCCTGTATTATAATGATGAATGTTGGATTATAGTATTCGTAGATGATATTTTGGTAACAGGATGTAAAAAAGAGATAGCTTACGTAAAAGAACAGTTAAAGAAAGAATTTCAAGCAAAAGATTTTGGTGAAGTTAATAAGTTTCTTGGAATGGAAATACAGAGAAATGGAGATATTCTAAAGATAACACAGGAAAAACAAATAGATAAAATGTTGGAAAAATTTAATATGACGGAGGCGAATGGAACGAAGACTCCAATGACGAAAGGTTTTCAAGCAGATTCTGATAGTAAGTGTGTTGTTGTACCTTACAGACAGTTGATTGGAGGTTTAATGTTTTTAGCGACGGTATCAAGACCTGATATTGCCTTTAGTACAACATTTTTGAGTCAATTCTTAGATAAACCTACTTTAAATCTATGGACACAAGCAAAACGAGTTCTACGTTATTTGAAAGAAACAAAGAAAAGTGGATTGACCTATGTCAAGAATAACAAGAAAAATATTATTCAAACCTACTCTGATGCAGATTTGGGAGGTAATCACATTGACAGAAAGAGTATCAGTGGATCTGTTACTTTGTTAAATGGTCATGTGGTTGCATGGTTCTCGAGGAAGCAGAACTGTGTAGCTTTGTCGACAGCAGAGGCTGAATATGTCGCTGGAGCCACTGGTGCATGCGATTTGATAAATATAAAGGGACTATGCAAGAATTTTAACAAAAACAAAGATGTGCAGTGTGTTCTCTACATGGACAATAAAGGAGCTATAGATATGACGAAAACTTTTGAAAACAGTAAGAGAACAAAACATATTGATATAAAATATCATCATATAAAAGATTTAATATCGAAAAAGGAGCTAGTAATTGAGTATGTAAATACTGTTGAAAATTTAGCTGATATTTTTACAAAGACTTTAGCAGTTGATAGATTCAAACAAATGTGTGAGTGGTTAAATATTTAAGTATATATAATGATAGTAGATACTTATAGTTACTTAAGTAAGAAGTTAAATTGTATTCTTATGTAGTACGGTGACCATGATATTTTTTTTGGAGAATTTAATATTTTAGTGTCACCATAATTTTAATTTTATATTATTGAAAATGTAGAATGTTTTTGATTTGATTTTGTTTTGAAGCGATTAAGAGTGTTTGATTTTCGATAAAACACTATTAATCGAGGTGGGGTGTTAAGGTAGATATCCTACCTACTTGTATTTGTCTATGATCTAAGAAAAAGAAAGAAGAATATAGGTGTCAAGAGAGCTCGGTCATGATGGCTCATGAAAAATAAATTTTGTGAAACTAAATAATCTTTCACTAATCGTATGTCCTACGCAATATCATAAAAAGACTGACCTGTCTTCATGTTGCTCAATCTCCTCCGTAGCATCCTTCCTAAGTCTCTTCTGTTCCGGAAGGTTGGTGATCTGATATGGCGAACCTACTGCTTGCGGTACGCTTTTTGTGGCGCTGTAACAAATTTTTGAAATATTGGTTACTCGTAACTAGTCATGATTAAGAGTTAGTGACTGTAGGTTTCTGTTAGTTCACAATAATAAGCCAAGTGCGAGCCGGACTTGAACACGAAAGGTTCCGTACCATAACCATAGTTAGTAAAAAAATAAATAAATTTTCCCTATTTTTAAAAAAAGGGTTCCGAACAAATAATATATTTTTCACATGATATTTTAAAATCATAGACTTCTTTTATGTAACTATTTCCTGCATTTTTTTTCAAAACTTAGGTTCTGTAGTATCGGGTCGACAGCGTGTTGCGTTCCACGCGCGCCTTTAAGAGATGTCAGCAAAGATTGACGGGGTCCGCTAGGGCCGATGCCTGCCTGGGTCGCGGGTGTGGTTTTAGAGTCTTCGCGGCTCTGTTTTTTTGGGCATAGGCAACTGAAGGAACATGGGTGGGTTTTAGCCAGCAAGAGTCTGACACGTCCTCCCGCTCCCCCCAGAGCGGGAGAAGTTATTTGATGATTTCCCACCAAAAAAAAAAAACAGGTTCTCTAGTTGCCGAGATAAAGGAGAAAAAGTTTAATTTTCATTAACTTTCCTAAATAACTTTTTAAAACAGTTTATTTTAAAATTATAAAGAAATAATATTTGAGAATCTCACAGTAAGTGCTTTTATTTGGTATTTTCATTAGGACGTACAGAACCCTAAAAAATAGCTCACATTCATGGCTTTTCTTCATTGCTACAGAGCGTCATGGCCATTTTTTTTAAGTGCTGCGACGCAAAATTCGCGATGTGGCTCTTTAAAAGAATTCACAACGCGTTGTAAGCGTTTTATCGCACATCGAGCGATTTTGGTTTTTGAGCGTAACTTATATATAAATTTAAAAAAAAAGATCATTTACAAGTTTCCAAATTTGGCAGTGGTAAAATCAAAAATTCGGTACCTACAAAATATAAAAATTTAAAGGTAAAAGATTAAAATCGAATCTAAATCAAAAGGCCAAAAGTGATTCCTTCGAAAACCATATCTTCATCATCAAAGAACCATATAATAAGAACAAGAATAAATTGATTAAAACAAATAAAGATTAGAGAGTGTGTTAGACCAGAAAACTTCGTTTTCATTGAAAATTAAATTTTAAAAATTCAAAGACTTCCTGCACTAGGCTAAGCCTTTGGTTTTTTTTTTTGAGGGGTTGGGATATCATCCAATGATTTCTCCCGTTCTGGGTGGAGCGGGAGGGCGTGTCAGACTCTTACTGAGCCTGTCCCGCAGGAAGCTTACAGGGTTTTTCTAAGGAGTTAAAAGTAATAAATATGCACAGAATGGCAGTTGACTGACCTGTATTCAACTGGCATGATGCTCTCCTCCATATCATAGGGGGTCAACACCTTATTTGTCTCACGCGCCACACGCAGTAGTGGACTTGCGTAACTTCAGATAGTGAGTGAACAAAGGTATATGTTAATATTACTATCTTAACATGGGTAAGCCATCTTTTAACATGATTATAGAAGGAATAAGAAGATTTCATATATTATCGTATCTTAACCGCGTGTGACAGCCTTTACAGCTAGCAATAACAAATATAGGACAATAAAAATTTATTAAAATAAAAAGGTCGGTACTAAATACAATATTAATAAAAAGGAAAAGACAAAACGAACAAAACTGCAAAGGGTCGTTAAACAACTAATGCATGGGACACAATTATAATGCATGGGAAGATAGATATGATGCTCTGGGCATTTTTATGCGATTTTCCCAAAGCAATCGATTGTGTTTCTATGAAACATTAATCAGGAAACTGCACTACAACTGAATCCGGGACGCTCTCTGTATCTTTTTACTTCATACTTATGTAATAAGATTCAGAGTTAATGTGAAAAAATATGTGAAAATTCTCCAAAATCTGATGTCAGATTGGGGATCCCCCAAGGCTCAATACCAGGTCCAATGTTGTTTTGTATTTATATGAATGACATGTCATTTTTTATGAGGTAATAAATGATAATCATGACATAGTGTTGTTTGCAGATGACATTTCACTTTTATTTAAACTCCGTTAGCAGCTGGGTATTGACGACATAACTAGTGCCCTTGCAGCAGTAGTCAAATCGGTTAATGTAAATAATCTGTATCTGAGCACAAAAAACGCATGAAGTTCACACTACCTCATGTTAGACATGCTTTATTGGGGCCCCCATATAGAAACCGTCTAAAAAACTTAGCTCTGCAGTAAAATACAGTTACGAGTATAAGTGGGCGTCCAAGCAAAACGGGTCCAGTTCTCGGCATTTAGTTTCCGAGATATACGGTTTTATAAAGTTGGGTGAATAATTATTTCGCGATTTTAATTGATTATTAATAAATGCTTAATTATCTACAAGTTTATATATGTTAAATGACTTTATATGATTTTTCTAAGTTTGTACCAGAAACTTCTCGTTAAAAAAAAATTATATGCTTTTTGTCAAATCAAGCTTTTTCAGAGTTTCAACTTCAAAGGTTTGATAAAAAAAGAATGTGCCAGATTTTGAACATTTTTTTAATCTTTATTATCAATTGACTATTATAGATACTGAATCTAGACTTAACTCAATATCCTTCTAATGGACCCTATTTCCTTCGACGCCCACCCTTAACGTAAATACTAGGAACTAACGCAAATTCGTTGGTCCTAAACCGGTCTCAAAAAATAAGGCTAATGATAATTATAAATGATTTTATTTTGTAAATAGGTTGTAATTGTAAATAACACTTTTACACATCAATATTTTTTGACAGTTTAAGCTAGATGAGGTCGGTGTTTCCTAGCCGACTACCCTTTTTTTTGGGGGAGGGGGTAGCTGACCACCCTGAGAAGAGATACCGAAACAAACTCAAAGGTCAGTCTCTTTTAATACGTTCTTTTAGATACCATGCTAAGTGGGTATACCTTTTATAATATACTTAACAGCCACATCCAAGAATTGAGCATTAATAAACAAAAAGAAGACAAAGAAATTTTTTTACGTTTACATTTTTTTCATACAAAGTGGATTTTTGAAATGGGGCAGTAAGGGGCCTACAGCTACGCCCCATCTCAAAAATCCACCTTGTTTAAACAATTACATTTGAATAATTTGCATATTTTATATACGAGTACATTGCACATTAACATGATTAACTTTGAAAAGTATCTATTGCATTTTTTTTTTTTACCATCGTAAATGTGATGGCTACCTGTGTTTTTTTTTCAGTTAACGTTGTCCGGTAGTTTAAGTACTTTTTGCAGTTTCCCCATGACCTTTCTTTGGTATTGTTCCTGATTCCTCAACTCATTGAGCTCCAAAGTAGTTCTGAGTTGAGCTACACGATAACTGACAAATGCTTGCACTTTAAACAGGTCTACTCAAACCTGAGTGGTGCTTTCCTCAAAAAATAACCTCAGAGAAAAACCTACATGTTTCTCATTTGATTGGACCAGTATTGATTTTAAGGACTTGAAAGAGACGTTGACCTCGAAATACTCGGAGTTTATAGTCAGCTAGAAAATACCTGCCTTGATCTTGACACAAAAGATTGACGAGTAAAAGTGTTTGTGTTGTTAATTCCTCCGAAAAGAAACTTTCAATCACCAAAGAGCCATAAGAACTATAAATATAACAGACCTGTCTTGCAACGCCGAAAGCTGCATCACCTCAACATCATCCTTCGGGCTCGTGTTGTGGTGCAGATGCGGCTGCGCGACGGAGGCTGCGGCGTAGTACGTGACGGCCTGGTGCAGCGGCTGCGGGTCGCCCAGCACCGCGCGCTGCCGCGCCGCCACCAGCGACGACGACGCGCGACGTGCGCAGCCGCCGCAGCCCAGCGGGTGCGAGTATACCTGTGGCAAGCGAATAAAGAAAAAATCGGTTATATGTGTGTCGGACTCCACACATTTAGGGTTATGTACCAAATGTATTTTTGACTATTTGTATGGGTTTGGAACAACAAGATGCTTATTGTGAAAATTTGAAGACTGTAGCTTCAACCGTTTGGCTGTAAAACCTGTGTGACAGACGTCGGACAGACGGACAGTCGGACAGACTGACAGACTGACAGACTGACAGACTGACAGACTGACAGACTGACAGACTGACAGACTGACAGACGGACAGACGAACAGATGGACACGTAAGTGACAGCAATAGGGCTTCGGGTATGGAACCATAAAACCAATAGTTTAAAAACATTTTTAAAAACGAGCTTTTAAACCGACTACCAAATTAAAGGCGTACACAAAATATCGTGTCTGTGACCGTTGAAGAGTTCCTTTATCTGAAGCTTATCCTGGATGTCCATTCAGGTCATCATCATCATCATCATCATCATCATCAGGCTTTTAATGTCCCCACTGCTGGGGCACAGATCTCCTCTCTGAGAGAGGGTGTGGGCCGTAATCCACCACGAGGGCTCAATGCGGACTGGTGGGTGTCACATATCTTCGAATTTTTGGTTCTAGGACATGCCGGTCGTTTTCCTTCACCGTTTTGAGAGCAGTGGTGATGAAATAATTTACACAAAGTAAAGCGCCTGTCTAGGTTTGAACTCACGACCTACAACATGTAAGTCGCAGCCAATACCACTGGGCCACCACTGCTCATTCAAGTCATACTTACCATAAAATGCATTGTCATCGGAACTGAACCAACTCGTAAAGTTTAACCCCCTAGGATAGGAGAAAGTAATTTTAATTCAACTTGCAGAATTTGACACGAACAAACCAACATTGCAAGTTAAATAAAAGCTTGTAACATGTTCATTTAGACTCGCAATGGATATGTTGCAGATGGATAGCATAATCAGCTATTTTACAAAACAGCTCCGTTATATAAAACAGTTGTACAACGTTCAGCTGGATTGTTTGATGCTTAACACGTCATCGCTCAACCCCTCACCAGTGAGCACGTGCGAAAAAATTATTACTATTAATTTGTTTATTTACTCGTACTTTATACACATTTCAATTATAATTTTAAATATTTCTAGCAAAGCATACAAAAAACAAAGTAGTAGTCCACCGGCGTCGGGAGCAGGGTCGAAGCTACCGGTGGTTAGGGCTCCAGAGACAGAAACCTCCTCACAATGCGAGTGAATGTTTCAATGTTTTTTTTTTTATTTAAAAGTTATTAATATTAATTATTATCATTAAAAAGCTATTGTCGCGTTACCGATCGGTAACGCCGCGGCACCTGAGAGGCCTCTCAGATGCCGCGGTGGTTTTTTTTTTATAAATAATTATATTTCTTTTTTCGCACGTCCTCACTGGTGAGGCGTTGAGCGGTGACTTAAGTGATTTCCATGTTTATGCAGAATGACGATGAATGGAATTTTCTATGATTTTCTTGAAGAAAGTTGTTAATTACTCTAGACAGAAGCAGTATTTGAATTGTGACCACGCATTTCCGTACATCCTGTATATTTTATCTAAATATATAAAATATTATAGTATCTTCACCGTGTGTAACGGCCTTAAGGATGATAGCAGACCACTTATCAGGTGAGCCGTCGGTTTTTTTACTCTTGTTATAGTCAGAAATGTATTAATTTATAATGACGGCTGTCAGAACACTCCGCGAGGCGCTGCGCAGTAGCAAATTCATGTGACAGCGGGGGTGAGGAGTGTGGTACTGCGCAGCGAAAAGCGAACTTCAAAGATGCTATTAAGGCCCCTCTCGCGGTCCAGTGGCGCCCTCATTGAATAAAAAATCGTAGCATAGCACAGAAAATAAATATTAAAAAATCCAACTTGACGTTTGTTACAAAGAGGATAAAGAATTTTTATGTCCTTGAAACAGGTCTCAAAATGTTTCGTATCCAAAGTAGTAGGCAAAAGTGTCAGAAACGGCCGTTTTTGGCACTTTTGCCTACTACTTTGGATACGAAACATTTTGAGACCTGTTTTAACAACGTAAAAATTCTTTATCCTCTTTGTAACAAACGTCAAGTTGGATTTTTTTATATTTATTTTCTGTGCTATGCTACGATTTTTTATTCAATGAGGGCGCCACTGGACCGCGAGAGGGGCCTTAAGTTTGAATCGGTGTGTACACAGTACCTTCTTCTCCTTCTGGATCTTTCTAGCCGCTTCTTTAGCCAGCGGTGGCATGACGGTGGTCTTGAAGTCTTCCAGATTCTTCAGCGCATCTTCAAACGCTGCGCTCTTTGTCGCCATTATGTGACTGTTTGTCGCGAACCTACGATAAAAACATGTTGTGTTAGACAAAAATATTTTGAAATACAATACAATGAAAGCTGGAAAAATAAGACAAAAACCTAAAACTGAGACGAAGCTTCTTCTGAAGTTAACTTCACCTGTAACTATGTAACATACACATGTAAAAATCTTACAAGTTTAATTTGACCCACTTCCCGATTTCCGATTGAGCTGAAATTTTGCACATCTGTTTAGTTTGGATGGCAATGCATGGTTATCTAAATCCAATATGACTCCCAAAGATGGCGGACTAGTTATTTTGTGCAAATGCTCGAAGATCGACCCGTACGGCTGTTACTACTTGGCCACGAGCTCTTCGTGGTACCGCACGTATCATCATCATCATCATTTCAGCCGAAAGACATAGGCCTCCCCAAGTGTCACCTCAACGACCGATCCTGTGCGTCTCGCATCCTTCGGATTCCAGCGACTTTCACCAGGTGCACGGTCCACCTTGTGGGAGCCTTCCAACGCTTAGTCCTTCCGTATGCGGTCGCTACTCCAAAACTTTTCCTGTAACCTTTGTATTCACGTATACTCGTTTAATATTTAAACTTTATTTTACCTAGCGTTGCGCTCTAAAACGGGAATCATTGATTTAGGCAAAAAGGCTGCCAGGCTAAAATGGGATTGGTCGGGTCACTTCAGCCGCATGCTTTGGGCAATAGTCTGCACAGAGGCTGGACGGCGACGACGAGGCCGTCCTTGGAGGAGGTGGCGAGAGGACCTAGACGCCTACCGCAAGGGCTGGCTCATGAAAAGAACACCTGGAAGATTTGGGGGAGGTTTTTGCCCAGCAGTGGGAGGGTAAATAAAAAAAAACTTACCTCAGCAAATGACAGCTCTCTGTCAGTGGCAAAGCCTTCGCCCGGAGCGCTTGTTTGGCCTTCTGGTCGTGGATGCCTTGTATCGCGCTGTTTATTTCCTTCACCATAACATCGCATTCCTATAACGATAAATAAAATTAAAACTATATAATATAATTAAATAAAAATAAAATTCTTCCCAGCTAAAACACTAGGAAGTGGTGACGGGCGGGTATTTATGTAAAACTTTGATGTTCAAAAATTACTGGACGGATAACCACCCCGCTGTCGACTTCACTACACCTGCTATATTCCCGCAAATCAACAGTGGACGAAAGACTATCACGAACTCGCGATACGCTTCCTAAAATTCCGTTGTTTTAACATATTATAAATGTTTACACCTGGTAACGTGCCGAGCTCATTGAACAGCCCAATCAACACACCCTTGAGAAGAAACCTCCTTACATTTTTGATTTCGATTAAATGTAACCTTACCTGTCCAAACATATCGATGTCCATGATATCATCAGCACTGTTCATGACAGTGACGCCGTCGCCAAAGTTATCAGGCGGGTTCAGCAACCTCGTGGCATCCTCACTGATCTTACTGCAGAGCAGTTTGATGTCCTGCGGGAAACAACACAGGTAATTTGAGTGAATTCGCAAAAATACGTTTATTTATTGTTCACTAGCTGACCCGACAGACGTTGTCCTGTCTTAGCTATGAACTGTCAAACGCGCGAATTTTAGATAGTCGTTAAGGTTTCAGGTATTTTCTAAATTTCCGCACAACTTTCTTATACTTTTCTTTCATAAGAACCATCTCCTGACAACAACAAAAAAAGTCTTAAAGCGAAATCGATCCAACCGTTTACGCGTGATGCCGTGACCAAGGGAAATGGGATTCATTTTTAACCGACTTTCGAAAAAGGAGGAGGTTCTATGTTCGACTGTATGTATGTTTTTTTTTTCATTTCTCCGTCAGTTGTGGACCGATTTTCAAAATTCTTTTTTTACCCGAAAGAATATACTCCCGAGGTGGTCCCATATAAATTTTATCGAAATTGCTTTAGCGCTTTTTGAGAAACTGAACAAAAACGAAAAATACGCATATCTTGATGACGTTTTTGTGTTCTCCAAATGTTTAAATTCCACGTTCCATGTTATTGGGGTTTTTAGTTCTGGGGTATAACTAAAAAGCGAAAAATAAAAAAAAAAATTACAAAAAAAACAACCGACTTCCAAAAAAAAATACACTAAAAATTTAAAAATAACTTTAATTTCGGAAGTCGGTGTCAAATATCGAAGAAATAAAATACAAACACCGACTTCCGAAATTAAAGTTATTTTTAAATTTTTAGTGTATTTTTTTTTGGAAGTCGGTTGTTTTTTTTATATACATATATAGATTAAACTATAGTTAAGCTATATGTTATTGTATTACTGTAGGCAATAAGGAAATTTATATATTTATGTTATTGTATTGTATTTTGAATATTATTTGTTTTCCACCGGCTCGTTGGTGTCATGATATCATGTGCGACTGCTGAGCATGGAGGGGTTCGATTTCCGGGTCGAGCAAAAAGTGCTTAGGTTTTTCCATTAGATTTTTTTTTGTAGCAGCCCAGAGTTTGGAACTTGGTGGTATGACACCCCTGTGCAATAATACAGGGTGATAATTAAATTTAGAAAAAGTTCAGGATCTGCAAAGTGGACTTTATGACTTCAATAATAGTAACAGTAACTTACATCAGTAGTTCTCTTGCCAGTAGGTCCTTCGTTCTTCTTGGCAGTCGACTTGAGTTCGCTAGCTTCTTTCACCAGGTCTTGTAAGAAGTCCTAGAGCAATAAAATTTGTGGATTAACTACGTGTTTCTATTTATTTAACCGTTTAAAATACTGAAGAAATTGTAGCTAAAAATGTTATTTATCGTTATTAAATATCTTTATGAATGGATAAATAATTTAAATTCAAGTCAATTCATGTATTTTGCCCGAATTTTAGTGTACAAAGTATGATCTTAATTTACTCTGAAGTCCACAATATTGTTCTGTTCCTGTCCGGCTCTCGAGGGTCTGGTCTGCAGCAGCGTCACCTGCAGATCCTGGGTAGCTATCTCCAATTCATCGTGTTTATTTTTGTCCTGCAATAAGGAACGTTATTTTAGAATGATATGCGCTTAAGGCGCTATTAACTGCCAACGACCTTAAGTGGTTAGCCTGCGTGTTCTGTACTGAGCTCACGTAACGTGTCGAACGTCCACCAAGTAATAGGACTCGCCCATCAAGGAGCGCTGTCCGAAATTAGACGCATTATTAATTTATTATACATAAAACAACGGATATTATATTAAAACACGTATACTAAAATATAAATAATTAAATGATCTTTGAAATGGTGAAAGTTTCATAAAAATATGCTTTATAGTTTTTGCGTGATTCTCATGTTTTCATCCGCGTTAGACATAACTTTACAAATTAATTACACTATGTAATAAAAATTTAATTACAAATATTCACTTATCAAATTACGAAACAAATTGTCTAGAGTAACATATATTTTTTGCAAAGAAATGAAACTAGTTCTTTAGAGATGACCTTCAATGAAAAATCATTAAAAGTTGTACAACTGCGCCTTGAAATGAGTACGCTTGCCTTTTGCGTATGTCACAAGGTTTATAGTGTCCTTCACCTGGTTTTATTTTAAACAAGTTTCAGCCAGCGGCTTCGCCCGCGTTCAAGTCAAATTTATCCCAAGGGAACATAATCCTGGGACAAAAGTATCCTATGTCCTATTTCAGAACATGATCTACCCGTATGCCAAGTTTCATCCAAATCCGATCAGCCGTTTACACATGAAGTGGTAACAAACAGACAGATAGACTGAGTTGGATTGAAACCTGAAACATCTGGGGGCTTAGACAAAGTAACAATTTAAAAACGATAACGAAGTTACAAAAGACTAAAATGTATGAGATTGACATAAACTGCGCTAAGTCACGTGGTCAGTCGACTGTCGACATCGTTATAGCAAGTTGGTAGACAATGTTATAATTCGTAACGAAACCATAAAGAAACGAATTGCTATCGTGTTTATCTCATACAAATGCGTAGACAAGCAGCGCTTTCAGAGTTCGCCTTCGCCTCGATCGTGATCGCCAAAAAAGATAACGAAGGAACGCTAACGCTAGGAAATGTTTATCGATATCTCAGAGACGATGACGAATTTAGATATCGTTTCGCTACGAAGCGATGTTACTTTGTCTACAGGGCCTGAAAGCCTTAAACATAAAACAAGCTATAATTCGTGTTACTTACTGTATTTGCTCTCTGGTATCTAGCATTGGCCAGGTCTAGTGTTCGAACAGCCTCCTCCAACCGTTGGCCGTAGCTGATGTATTCCTTCTTTTGATCCGCGCTCATCTCGCCGTATTCTGCCATGCTCTGGAATAATACAAGTTATTTATATTATGTATTTTAATATATTATTATACCTTCAGGCTACATAAAATAAACAACAGGCAACACAGAGAGCATGCTACATTGCTTAGATGAGATATAAAATTAGTAAACACAGTACAACTATTTCTTAAATAGTCCTAAATGCATGCTTTTTAATACAGAACTAAAAGTCATCTTTGGGAGCCCACCATATTAGAGTCCTGGCTGGAGGCTTTAATAAATTAGAGCCTTCACAGGCAAGTTCGGTTAAGCAGACGACAACCAATAGGGTTGAACTGCGAGTAGTCAATCACAAAAAAAAAAAAAACCACCATATTAGATTTAGAATGATATCACTTAGCTAACCGTGCATTGTTATCAAAACCAAATGTGTATGACGAATTTCAGCTCAATCGGTTGGGTATAACTGTTTTCAAATTAAGTTGCAAAATTTCATACATACTGACTAACTAACGAACTCACAAGGCAAGTTACATAGAACTTTGAGAAAATAACAGTCTACATAATAATAAACACAGAATGTATGTTAGAAACAGAACAAACGAAAAACAAGCACACAAATAAAATAAAACCACAGAACTTTAATTCTACATGCTTACACTAAACTAATTCATGCCTCTTCTCAATTCAAATACTTACCCAAAATCAAAGCTGCGTCTGCGCAGTTGTAGCACCGCCGGCTTCGTAAAGGCAATCAGATGTCAGAATTTAACATAAGCATATTTTTGTTATTAGTTAGAAAATATATAATGCTAGGGCTTTCTCTTGGCGTATTAGTCCAAACTAGTTGTCATCCGCTTTTCCTTTTGGTCCACAATTAGTGTTAGTAGTACTTTTAAAGCTATGTTAGTTCATTCAAATGTGATTTCTAAAACAGTGTGATTTTTAAAAGTATAATGTGATCGATTTTAAAATAACATTACAATTTTTGCTTTACAATAATAATTAAATATAATAATATTGTCAATTGTATGTAATAAACAAATATATAATAGACTACAGAGATGACGAGTAATAGAGAAGTATGGAAGAAAAAGACATGTTGCGCCGACCCCAAATAAATTGGGATAAGGGCAGGAGAATGATGTAAGTAATAAAATATAAAATCAATAAATTACCTAATATTACGAGTATAAAAGGGTAAAATTGTAAAATCCGATTCAGTTAATCTTTTTAGTGATAGAAATACTTTTGCTGAAATTACGATTCCCGTGGGATAGGCTTCGTGGGATGGAGCGAAGCCACGGGTAAAGGCAATGTATAATATACCCTATTTTACTGGAATTTGGTTTATTTTCTGTAAACGTCATAACGCGAATATTTTCGCAAATATGCCAAGAGAAGTGCCAGAATAAAATAATTAAAAGCATATTAGTCACAGAAGTAAAACTCATTTAAACAAAAACTAACCTTAGCCGTCTGAATGATCTGCACTGTCATCTTCCTCAGTGGACTATCCAGGTTCACAATCTGTTCCGCCTCCTTCCTCTTTCCGAGTTTCCCAGCCTTCACGTCTCTCCTCAGTCTTTCCACCAGGTCTTCAAGATGGGCAGCTTCCTGGGTCAGCTTGTGGACGGTGGGTTGCTGGGAGGAGGCTAGAGGGGCCAAGGACTTGGAGAACTTGGTAAGAGATGCTGAGAGGTTGTCTGCTGAGGATACGAGGGTGTCCTGGCAGGTCGCGTGGTGGATGGTAGGGGCTATCAGCTGTGGAGAGAAGGTGGTGTTTTAGTCGTTACTTTTGGCATCATCAGCATTATGACAATAAAGTGATCACACACAGGCACACATACTACTCGTATCATAGACATTTGACATGTGACACTTACGTCACAGAAAATCACGTGATTTTGGAAACTAGCGTAATCATAAATAAAAAATTTGTGAATCATCGTCTGCCTTTAAATGTCCCCACTGCTGGGTAACAAACCACTTCTCCGAGACAGCGTGTGGGCCGTAATCCCCAATGCGGGTTGGTGGATGTCACATGTCTACGAATTATTAGTTTTACGACATGCCGGTTTCCTCACGATGGTTTCCTGCACCGTTTTGAGAGCAGTGGTAATGAAATAAATTACACGAAGTAAAGCGCCTGCCTGGGTTTGAACTCACGACCTACAACTTGTAAGTCGCGGCCGGTACCACTGGGCCACCACTGCTTTTTGTGAATATTTATGTGATGTTGGGGAGTTTGTTGCGATAGTTTTTCTTCCCAGCTACAACACAACAAAAAAATTTAGATACAAAACGACTGCCTTTCACCACCCTAGGAGGTGGTGAAGGCAGTTTTGAGGAGTATAATTTTTTTTTATTTTGACGTTCAAAAAGTGCTTAATATCAGCCTAATTTAAGCATAATATAGGTAAGTAAACATTTTTGATGATCTTGTTTCACTTTGCGCAATTTTTTTTATATTTTTGTAAATCATCATAATTATAACTTCTCCTGCTCAGGGTGGAGTGCTATGACCAACCCTTGTTCCTTCAGTTGCCTGTGTCAGGGGTCGCGGTAACTCTTTCAAACACTTCTGCGACCCTGGCATTATATGATGGGCCAGAGCTGCATTCTTTTTTAACAGCAAGGGATAAAAAAATTACCTTTCCAGTATAGACGAGCTTGCCCGCAGCGTCGACGCAGCTGGCGCCAGCAGTACAGATGTCTTCGACGTAGGCCTTTCCTTCAGGAGTGCTGCTGTCAGCGCTACTAGCCACGTTACTGGCTTCCAGTGCTAGCCTGGACGCTGTGTCACCGATTGCCTTCGCTCGGGATATCACCTAGATAAAAGAATAGAGTTGAATAGGAAAGCTTCATTGTGAATCATGTTCCAGTACTGACTAAGAATTATCAAGAAGTCGTCAGTTAGAAAGTGAATTGCCCTTTCCAAATTATCTCTCTCTAATCATTTAATTACTATTGTTCAACAAATAAGAGAAGTGGTAAGAAATAATTTTAGTTTAAAAAAAAACAAAAATGCATGCTTTCTAGTTCGCTATCTTTGGAGTCCGCCATATTCAATTTAGAGTGACGTCATTTTTTATTTTTTTATTTTTCTCGGTAAACTCTTTCATTTCATGCCAATATCATAGGAATACAATACATTAAATACTAGTTGTGCCCGCGGTTTCACCCGCGTTATGTAGCTTCCGTATTTTTTTTTGTCATAAAAAGTATCCTATGTTACTTCTAATACCTTCAAGAATATGTGTACAAAGTTTCATGATGATCGGTTAAGTAGTTTTCGCGTGAAAGCGTATCAAACAAACTTACATTCACATTTATAATATTAGTATGATATCTAGTCCGCCATGCGTCCGTCATATTGGAATTAGAATGACGTCCCTTAGCTGACCATGCATCTTCATCCAAACTAAACATGTATGCAAAATTTCAGCTCAATCGGAAACCGGGAAGTGGGTCAAATTTAACTTCTAATATTTTTTTTGGTATAGTTACAGATGAAACTAATAATAACGTGTTAAATTTTAGGAGTACATGGCGTAGCCCTTCTCCAAGCATTCGGCCAGTAAGAGAACACAAGTTAGTAGTTTTTAATAAGTAATGATGTTTGGCAGCTGCTTAAAACTTTAAATAAATAAATATGAAGTCTGAAATCAGTTGAAACACTAAACACCAAACAAGCATACCTTTTTCTCCAAAGCCGGGTCGATCTTACAGCTGACCACTCGGAGCAGTTTGATAGACTGGTCTGCAAACGAGATGGCTGCACCGTTCAGCTTCTGTAGAATATAACCGAAAATAAGTAACCTAAAGTAATTTCGTATCGTTCCCTTTCCAAACCTACATTCAGAAATCAGAATTCGGAATTCAGAATTCGTGATAGTTAATATCAAAGTACTTGGATGACAGAGCTTACGTTTTCTAAAAATGAAAACTATACAAACATGCATTCATAATACTCTCGAAAAACCCTCTTTCCGGGGCAGCCAGGTAATGAGCTTAAAATACACAACACTAAAGTCCATACTTGAGTTGGTGGCGATGGACTCAAATTATCTCGAAATATAAATTCAAGTATAGTGTTAAACTCTCTTATGAAACGAAATTATTATTCAACGAAAGACATTCTTCAAAATCTTTCTGTCGCGGCATATACCTTTGGGTGCCAGAGACAGAATGAGACTTTTTTATCATTTATAGACTCACGCTTGACCTCCTTGAGGAGCTCGTGGCTAAAGTAATAACAGCCGCACAGGTCGATACATCAGGTTCAGCTACGCTTACCGGGGTGGGGCCATGGATGGGTGACCATCTTTAAATACCAAGACTCCTCCGTGCCTCGGTAAGTACGTTAAGCCGTTGGTACCGGCTGTCAATCGTGGATCTTTGTCAGTCGTTACAGGGCGTCAGAAGCCCGAAAGTCTGGCAACCAGTCTTACCAAGAGGTATGGTATTACCCAGTAACTGGGTTGAGGAGGTCAGATAGGCAGTCGCTCCATGTAAAATACTGGTATTCAGCTGCATCCGGCTAGACTGGAAGCCGACCTCAAAGGTAGTTGGGAAAAGGCGCAAACAGATGCAGGCTCGCACTTGGCCACTATCTCACCTGATGGTAAGCGATGATGTGGTCGGAGATGGAGCACGCTTGCCTAGAAGTAACCTATTCACTCTTGACTTAAAGACCCCCAGGTTAGAAACGACTCAAAAAATAATTCAGCCTTTTAACTGTTTTTAGACGTTTTGTTTGTGATTTTTGAGAGATGATAAGCTCTCGATATTATTGTGAACAGACAATTTCAAATACATTAAATTCCTTCATAACTCGATAGTTAACAACAAATTCGTGTCTTATCAAAAATAAATAAGTAGTTTGCAATCTTGCGCAATTTATTTCTTACGGCGCGGCGTTTGCAATGATCCGGTGACACTATAATGAACACATTAAAATAGGTAATGTAAGATTAGGTTACCCGTCAGATAAGTTTACCAGTAGGTAAACACTTATGCGAAGGTGATGAAACAGGCAACACAAATCATCATTTGTTATGACTGCATACCTTCACTTCCTCCTTGCTCCTGGCGGCGTCGCAGATGCTCTTGGTGGCGCGGCAGAGCCCTGCCATGTCGTCCACGAAGGGGCAGCGAGCTGTAGATCACATACCTTCACTTCCTCCTTGCTCCTGGCGGCGTCGCAGATGCTCTTGGTGGCGCGGCAGAGCCCTGCCATGTCGTCCACGAAGGGGCAGCGAGCTGTAGATCACATACCTTCACTTCCTCCTTGCTCCTGGCGGCGTCGCAGATGCTCTTGGTGGCGCGGCAGAGCCCTGCCATGTCGTCCACGAAGGGGCAGCGAGCTGTAGATCACATACCTTCACTTCCTCCTTGCTCCTGGCGGCGTCGCAGATGCTCTTGGTGGCGCGGCAGAGCCCTGCCATGTCGTCCACGAAGGGGCAGCGAGCTGTAGATCACATACCTTCACTTCCTCCTTGCTCCTGGCGGCGTCGCAGATGCTCTTGGTGGCGCGGCAGAGCCCTGCCATGTCGTCCACGAAGGGGCAGCGAGCTGTAGATCACATACCTTCACTTCCTCCTTGCTCCTGGCGGCGTCGCAGATGCTCTTGGTGGCGCGGCAGAGCCCTGCCATGTCGTCCACGAAGGGGCAGCGAGCTGTAGATCACATACCTTCACTTCCTCCTTGCTCCTGGCGGCGTCGCAGATGCTCTTGGTGGCGCGGCAGAGCCCTGCCATGTCGTCCACGAAGGGGCAGCGAGCTGTAGATCACATACCTTCACTTCCTCCTTGCTCCTGGCGGCGTCGCAGATGCTCTTGGTGGCGCGGCAGAGCCCTGCCATGTCGTCCACGAAGGGCTTGCGAGCGTGCTCGGGCAGCGAGCTGTAGATCGCACTGCCATCTGATACAAAACACCCATATTTAATTTATTTAACAAAGGTAAACAAAACATTCTTAATGATGTTAAATGATTTAGAGTTATGTGGATCAGGGTGTAAAGTCCCGCAAACCTCCATTGAAAAGGGAGGATCCTCCGACCAGACGGGTGCCGTGTCTAGTCCGAGCAACTGCACGATGGTTGATTTCGGACTGTTGTATTGTTTGTTTGTGCAGTCGTAATGTAAAAGAAATGCATTATAAGACCTGGTTTTTCGAAAGAGAGATGTTAAGCGTTAAGAAACTGTTGGATAATGAAAACCATTTTTTTCACCGTAGCGCAATTTTAAATATACAGACAGAAATAGCGTGAAAAACTAAGTAATACTGCATCAAAAAATAAATCTGTCCAAAATGGTATTTACGCCCTGTGTAGCGGAACGAGTCTATATGTTCAAACCGCGCGTTGAACTCTGGTTGCGCGATGGAGAATTTGTGTGTTTAGTTCGTATGTGGCGTCATAGATGTCGCTACAGTGGGTAATGCGATACCCTTTTGAATATCACATTACCTAGCAACTGGATTATGAAAGTCAGATAGGCAGTCGCTCCACGTAGAATTCGGTTAGACTGGAAGTCGACCCAAATACAGTTAGGAAAAGGCTAGCACGCTAAGTATAATAAAAAGTAAAAACCGACTTGAAAATAAAACTTTTTTGAAATACGAGTATCAACCTCACTAAGGATATGCATGAAAAAACATTTCTGTCTAAACAGTTTATCGATGAATATACAAAAATATAAATGATAAATGATGTTTTTAGTAAATAGGTTACAAGGAACACTTTTACACGTCAATGTTTTCTGTCAGTTTAAGCTAGATGAGGCCGGTGTTTCCTAGCTGACTACCCTGAGAAGAAACACAGTAACAAACTCAATAGACTACGAACAGTGAAAGCAGAATGAAAATTGATAAAAAATCATACGAGATAACAATTTTAAACAACTATATCTGTCCCTCTCTCGAAAACGCTGCTTTCTATGGCAGTTGTATCGGTTATTTGACGTCAGAAGGCACGTCGGACTTCTCTTTCTAATGATCAAATTTAAAGCTTTATAACTTCGTCGCTGATGAAGATATTTTGAGAATTCCTTTGTGTTTGTTAACTATACAGCATATAACAAAACCCTATCCGATCCAATAAAAGCGATGTCTTAGAAACTTATTAGATGTCTTAGAATGATGTCTTAGAAAGTTATTAGACAATTGAAAAGTCAGCGCTAACTTTCATAAAACTCTGTAAATTAGTAAAACGATGGTTACACACAAAGTCGAACGAGACAGTCAGTATTTAGGTCTCTACAGCATGTAACAAAAACACTGTCCGATCCAATAAAGACGTATTCCTGGTTTAAAATACGTATTAGAAAAAGTTGTAAAAAAATGTAACTCATTAAAACCAAAAGTTATAGATTTTTTATTTTTATAAATGTAAGGCAGATGGCGCTTGAGATCCGTCATGAAGTTGACAACTGCGAAGGTAGCAACGAGCGGGCGGCGCGCCTTGCTGGCACATTGCACCGAGGCGATCGCTCTCTTGTCTGGCGGACACCGACGGCTTAGCACCTACCTAACTTCTTGTACTACCCTATTACGAGTATTTTTCAAATAAATATTTTATTAATCTTTTACCTTGTTTTTCTGAGCTCTTACATAAAATATGCGAAATTTAACACTAAATATGGCAAATTTTCAACACTCCACTGACCGGCGAAATCTTTAAATTTTTACCTATTTTTATTTCAAACGATACCGCCCTGCACTAGCCGCGCTGTAGGCACTCTGTCTCGCTCAGGCATCTTTGAAACGAAATAGTAGGTGAACTTTGTCGAGGGCTCAGTGTTGCCTTTGATAAGTTTTTCTTTTTTTTTAAATTAATTATTTTCATTGGGGAAAAATAATGAAATGATTACTGTGTATATACATTAAATGATGTGTACGCAGTACGATACTAAGTAATGCCCTTCAGGATCGGACAGGGTTTTTGTTACATGCTGTAGATAGTAAATATTCAATTTATAATCATCATAATCATAAATCATTTATTTGCCAATGACGTAGGTAAACAGATAAGATGGTAATTTTAAGGATAGTCCCGATACATTTTGCCTTACAGCATGCAAAAATTATTTAACACAATACATCCACCAAGATTTATCATTTGTCAGGATTTGCATACAGATTATATTACCCTTATTATTATTGTGACTGTACTATTAAACAAAAAAAAAATATATGTATATTCAGAATTACGCACTTTAAACCATTATGACACAAAACTGAAATTAAGAGAATCAATAAGTTAAATTAAAAATGTCAATAGATTAATTTACAAATGTCAATATATTAAATTAAAATTAAAAGTGTCAATAGTAATACTAAAATTAAATTAAAAATGTCGCTATAACAATTTACAAATGTCAATATATTACATTCAAAATGTCAATAGATGCATTTACAAATGTCAATAATTTGAATAAAATATAAAATGTCAATTTAGAATCACAATTAAATATAAATTAAATCATAAAGCAGCGGCATAAGTAATTTATTACATAACCATTCAAAACAAAAAAGCCTTATCATCAACAAAATCTGTAATTGCATAGTAACACTTGTTCAACAATAGTTTTGTTAACTTTTTTTAAAAAACTCTAATTGGCAATTCCTTTAAATTTGTCGGAAGTTTATTATATATTATAGGACCCATGGCTAAGATATTTTTTTTTAGTAAAGCCGTGTTGTAACCTCCTGTATATAGTTTGTCTTTATATTGTGACCTTATTGGTCTTGTGCATAGTCTCATATACGCAACTGTCGTAAACAGGTGCTTGTTCGTTCTTACAAACAGGGCAACTTCTAGTATGTACAAGGATGGCAATGTAAGTATTTTTAAGGCTTTAAAAACCGGCTTACAGCTTTCTGTAGATTTAAGACCTGTCATTGATCGAATGCAACGTTTTTGGGCCTTGAATAATCTTTCTCTTTCACTACAGTTTCCCCAAAAAATTACACCAAATCTTAGTGAGGAAGCAACTAAACCATGATAAGCTGTCACTAATGTTTTCATGTGTACTTTTTTTGAGAGGTTGTAGAGTACATATGCTGTTTTACTTAATTTACTACACACGATTTCAGCATGACGTTTCCATGTCAGTTTATTGTCAATATGTACTCCTAGGAATTTTATTACTGTGGTTTTATCAACGTTTTGGTCATTATATTTAGTTAACATATTTGCTGGCTCTAGGCGCTGATAGAAATGCATGACTTGTGTTTTATTTAGATTTATAACTAGGTTGTTTCTATTGAGCCAGTCTATTATTGTTTTGAGGGTGTTGTTTATATCGTTTTCGTATTCCTTTTTATTATTGCATTCAATTACGGCTGTACTGTCATCTGCAAATAATGTCATTGGCTGAACTATATGACGAGGCAGATCGTTGATGTAAAGCAGAAATAATAATGGTCCAAGTACACTACCTTGCGGAACCCCAAATTTTGGTGTTCTACAAGAAGATAAGTACTTGAATTCACGTTTAGTTCTAGTACATACTCTCGATATTTCTGTGTACTGTTTACGATCCCTTAGGTAAGACTTTATTAGCTTTAGTACGTTGCCTCTTATGCCATAGTCTTCTAGTTTATTTAACAGGGTGTCATGTTTTACATAATCGAAAGCTTTTGTCATGTCTGTGAAAATTGCACACACGGGGTTTTTTATATCCACATTATTCATGACTATTTTTAAAAAATCAAATATTGCCATGTTAATATTTTTATTTTTTCTAAAGCCCTTTTGCTCTTCGCATAATATATTATTTTTGATTACAAACGTGTAAATAGATTCATACATAATTTTTTCAAATATTATAGAAAATACCGAAGTTAAAGCTACTGGTCTATAATTGGACATGTCTTCCTTATTGTTTTTTTATGTAGTGGTTTTATGACAACAGTTTTCAATTTGTCAGGAAATATACCTGTGCTTATGCATGAATTTATTATGTGACTTAATGGACACGCTATGATATCTGCAACAAATTTTACTGCCGCAGTAGAAACTTCGTCGTATCCAAAACTTTTTTTATTTTTTAAATGTTTTATTACCCGTATTATATCTTGAGGTATTACTGGGGGCATGAATAAAGAATTACGGGTTTTAATATTACCACTTGTCTTGCCCAGATGTTTCGTACTTACATTCTGTACCTGATCAACGAAGAAATCATTAAATGATTCAGCGATACACTTTGGGTTTTTTATTAATTTATTTTCTTTATTTATTTGCAAGATAGGGTCTTTTAATCGATTGTTATTATTAATTAACTGCCATGAAACCTTAGCTTTATTATGCGAACAATTAATAAGGTAATTATTCTGAGCTTTTTGAGTGAGGTGTATTATTTTTTTTAGTCTCCGTGAATAATTTTTAAATGTATTTTTGCTTTCATATGAAGGTGCTTTTCTATATTTCCAAAGTAGCTGTCTTTGTCTCCTGCTACAAATCCTTATTCCATTTAGCAAATTAATATATTCCCTGTTAGGTATTTAGAGGCCAAGAAGGTGAATACTGGATTATTAATACAGTTCTCTATTAGTTATGTTAAGTAGTATATTACCATTTACGACGCTCTTCACAGATTCCGTCAAAGAAAGAGTAGGTTCCAGTGCAGCCTTGTAGTCCAGTTTATCGGCATCTGAAACAGTAACGGTGGCGGTTGGATTATCGACATTTTTAGCGGTTTTTTTACCTTGACAAGTGTTTAGATTTTTTTAATCGTCTGGAATAAAAATTCTGTAGGGTTTTTCCTAAAATTGCCTAAAAGTCGTAGTATTATTCTAAGATAAAAGCCCTTCCGTGCCTCCTCCAGAGGCATAAGCCGTAAATTTCTTGTTTATAGTCATAATATATATTTTTTAAACAGAATTCTACTTACAGTTAGCAGCCACCAAGGCGGCCACTTGCACTCCAGCCTTGGCGAGCGAGTCCTCCATGTGCTGCTCCCTGCGAGCCACCTCCACGGCAGGCAGACCTGCCGCAGCGGTCTTTGAGTTGTGCAGCTACAATAAACGTTGTATTTTTATTAAAAAGTCATCGCTCAACGTCACACCAGTGAGGCAGGGCGAAAAAAAACTATTATTATTAAAAATTACAATTATTATTATTAGTATTAATTATCATTATTAAAAACGCAAAAAAAATATATGAAATATTAAACGCCGCGATACCTGAGAGGATTCATCTTAGGGCCGATTTTCCTAACGTCCGAAATCAGAAGTAATTTATTCAAAGTAGGCTGAGAGAGCCAGCACTTTTTGATCGTCAAAGTTCTACATAAAGACAGTCCCCCAAAACGACCGCCCGTCACCACTTCCTAGTGTGTTAGCTGTGAAGAAGAAGTGGCGCCACAAATTCCAGTTTTTTCTTTTAAACTTTGCTCCTCTAAGTATTACTCCTGTATCGTGGGTGCGTTACAACAACAAGACACTCAGACCCGGAACAACTATCTGTAGCCCATACAAATACTTGTGCCGTGCGGTAATCGAACCCGCGACACGCAGCGCAGCAGCCAATCGCTCAACCACTTCGCCAACCATGCCGTAATTCCACCTTGGTGTTACATCTCATACTTCTAGGCTGCTTACCACTTTGAGTCCATCCTCTGCAGTGTTCAGCCCCTTCATGGCGCTGTCGATCATCTCTGTGAAGTGCTTGTAAGCCTTCTTCTGTTCTTCTATAGCTTTCAAGTTCTTGGCGTCGACTGCCACTACTCTCGCTTTGTCTGTCAAATAAAAGTGTTTTTGTAAACCATAAGTAGTCTCTCAGGAAGACTCATGTTTATAAGAGTTCAGTCAATAGAATAGAATACGCTTTCATATTATATACATCATATAAATAACAGAAAATATAGATGAAAACATTACATAGGGTGACACAATGGGCGGCCTTATCGCTAAAAGCGATCTTTTCAAGACAACCTTTGGATGGATTTTAAAGAGAAAAGGAAATACAGTACTGTAGGTAGTCTTAGGTGTACTATTTATAATAATATATTCAATAAATACATAATAGATAAATATACATAGCAAGTTAGTGCATTTTGATGGAATAGGGCTAACTTTGTCATTGCAGTCGAGGCGGAATCGAGATGACGTTATAGAGCCGAGAACGCTTACCAAACAATAAATTTTATCAACACACGAAGAAACTATAAATTCAAAACATAAAATAATTTTCTTAAAAGATATTTGTGAGGAATGGCTTGCAGATTTTTTTTGTGTTCAGCATTTCACAAAATTAATTAATTGGAAATCCCACTTTTCAACGATCCATTCACTTTTGAAGCTACACAGGCACTAATTCATTTGCAAATGGAATTGATACATGTCCAATGTGACAGTATTATAAATGATACATTTAAGGAAGTAAGCTACCTTTTATGCACAGAATTTCAAGACTTTAAATCTAAAAAAATACTATATAGATATAAAAACCGGCCAAGTGCGAGTCGGATTTGCGCAAATCGAACCTATCGATTTTGAAGAGAAAGTCACACGCTGTATTATTACATCATTAATTGATAGTTGAGCTACACGATAACTGACAAATACTTGCACTGTCTGGACACGTCCACTCAAACCTGCGTGGTGCTTTCTTCAAAAGCTCATCTCAAACATTAACGTACCTACATGGTTCTCATATGATTTGACCAGTACATATTGTATGGATTAGAACACTTTAAAAGAGACTTTGAATTCTGAGTTTGTTTCTGTGTTTTTTCTCAGGGCAGTCAGCTAGGAAACATCGGCCTCATCTAGCTTAAACTGTCAAAAACCATTGACGTGTAAAAGTGTTCCTTGTAGGTAACTAATTTACTGAATAAACATCATTTATTATTTAATGGTATAAACTAAAGAAAAGAATCCTATTCTGCAAAAAACTTATATGAGATAACAGAACAGTTTCTGCTCTTACCGTAGCTCTCTTCATCGCGCAGAGTGTCGAGGAAGTCCTTCGTGGCGTCCAGATGAGCGGAGGACCTCACCCCATGTGCAATAGTGTGAGTCTTCGGGTCTCGTACTGGAGTAGGTGGAGGGGCTTTGCGGACTGGTACAGCTGGTTTTGAACCTAGGAACAAGGTGAATTTGTCAAAGCTCGGAATTTAATTCAATTTACATAAACAGTTTGTCGACTCGTCCACATGATCAAAGATTTAGCCTTTTCTTTGGCAAAAGCTAATTTATAGATTTTATTCATTGCCATTCAACGTGACTTGGGCACTTTTTCCAATGAGTTCTTCCCCTGTCCGCTTTTTAACCGACTTCGAAAAAGGAGGAGGTTCTATGTTCGACTGTATGTTTTTTTTATGTATGTCCACCGATTTCTCTGTCAGTTGTTGACCGATTTTCAAAATTCTTTTTTTATCCGAAAGAATATACTCCCGAGGTGCTCCTACATAAATTTTATCGAAATTGCTTCAACGCTTTTTTAAAAACTGAACCAAAACGAAAAATACGTATACACAGATGACGTTTTGGTTTTCTCCAATTACGAGTATGTTTAAATTCCACGTTCCATTTTATCGTGGTTTTTAGTTCTGGGGTATAACAACTAAAAAGTGAAAAATAAAAAAGTTTTTTACAATAAAAACCACCGACTTCGTGTTTTTATTTTATTTCTTCGTTATTTGACACCGACTTCCGAAATTTAAGTTATTTTTTAATTTTAAGTGTATTTTCTTTTTTGGAAGTCGGTTTTTTTTTTGTAAAAAAGTTTTATACATAATTTTGCCATCGGTTTGTATATACTAAGTATTTTTTTAGTCCATATTGCAGTTCTTATATAAATAAACCATAAAAAAATCTTAAAAACTTTTTTTTTTGTTAAAAAAACGTAACTATAGCCGAAATCGCAAATAAAATTTAAGTTAAAAACCTTTCAAATCTGGTGGAAGGGGAAACAATCAAGTAACAGTAAAAGGAAACACACACTTAAGTCAAGAGTGAATAGGTTACTTCTAGGCAAGCGTGCTCCATCTTCGACCGCATCATTGCTTAACATCAGGTGAGATAGTGGTCAAACGCGAGCCTATCAAACATAAAAAAAAAAAAAAAAAAAAAACACTGACATGTGACGTCACCACCATTAGGTTACGCGCTACAAAAGAGATAGCGAGATGTCCCCACCTCGCTCTCACTCTTCCACCTCACCAATATTTGAAATGCTAATTTCTGCTTCATTTAACAACCAATTTTGCTACTGTTTTCAGAAACAGATTTATTTTCAGTGTTATTAAGTTGTTTCATATAAAATATCGTACAAACAAAACGACAGGAGAATACCCTATTTAAGTAAGACCTACGGCAGCTCGTTATTTGTCTTACCTTGCGAACTCTCCGGACTCACGATGTACACCAGCTTGCCTGATGCGTTCGCCAGCTTAGCGGAAGCCTCGTGCAGTTTCTACAACAAACAGACTATTACAGTACTAAAATCAAAAGTTATTTTTTTCAAATTAGGACGAGAACCAGCAGTTTTTGAACGTCAAAGTTCTACATATAGACAGTCCCCCAAAAACGCCCGCTGTTTTAGCTTAGAAGAAGTGGCGCAACAAACTCTCTGTTACTTAAAGTCTTACCAATAATTTCTCACACATTGAGGACACAGAGAGGAGGCTTGTGCCCCAGCAGTGGAGACATTAAAAGACTGAGATGATGATGATGATGACATTGAAGAATTATTTTATAGAATTTTTGGCACTTCATAACAGTTTTACTGTATCAAAATGAGTCACTATACAAATTTTAAAGAGGCAAATAGATAAACTCTAAAACTTCAAACAGCGCTATCTATTGGTATTAGAAATATGGATGTCTAAGGATTCATTCCAATAATCATCTAAATTTGAATTAGAAGCCAATTATTCCACAATTGTAAGCTTAGGGCAGTTTATTACATAAAAAAATACAGTTTTTACTATATTTTTTTTCAAATTATAAATATAACATAAACTTCAATAAGAAATCGATGCATATATTATATCCATTTATTGCAATTTATTTGAACTAAATTTTCTTTGTTCGAGATGAGACCCCGTGACACAGCCTAAAAACGGCGTGTGAGCACCGGGCTTTTGCTGGCAGTTGATAATATTTGAAGAGTGGTTCGAATATTAAGATTAGAATGAATTAGTAGAATTTTGTGATTGTTTTAAGTTAATTCTGGCTCGCCCGTCGAAGAGGGCACATGTATATTTTTATCTGATTAATACAACAGTAAAGAGTGCGCACCCTCCTTGTTTTTACTCTTTACACTACACACATAATTAGTCACTTGAATACACGATACTCTCGCAGCCAGCGAGTGAGACAGCTTCTCAAAACTACAGCAGCGCCCCTGGAGCCCTGCAGGCTCCAGGGGCTCTACAATACCTACACTCAGTTCTCTCAAAGGATGGCTCTATAGAAACTGACGTCATGAAGAGTGCTACGTGACCACAGAACAGAAAAAACAGTAGAAATCGCATAGCGCTTCATTAGCATCGGAACCAGCGTACCCAAACTCACACATATACAGGTTAATTGTATTTCGTAACACTAAGAAATCCTTGGTGTGATTGGTAATTTATTAATGAAAGAAAGTAGGAAAATTTCAGTCATCGCTTATTTGAAAATAAACCACAGTTTCATGAGCATAGAGTCGTTTATTGTCTACTCTTTTTAAGTATTTATTACCATTTCCATTTAATGTGCACACGAAATAGTTTAATGAGCCAGTTACGCTACCCGCCGCTAGAATTTAAAGCTGTATTGTGTTAAATATAAGATTGATTTTTCCGTAACGAGGTTATTAGTACTGTAGTAGAGTAGCTGACTTTGACATGTGCATAGTCGGAATCTTCGCGAATAATATGTTTGAGTTTAAAAGAAAGTAGACCTTAACTTGTAACATAAAGTCAACTTTTACTTGTCTTGTTTAATAAAATATTGTTTTTCAAATTTTAATCGAACTAAAATAAATTAGGACTAATCGACGGTATGATATTCCACCATTTGATAAATTTTTGGTTCTGCTATCGTGTTTACATTCTAAAACAGCACAATAGGGCCTTATTGTATTTTTTTTTCAAGTTTTCGTCACTGTGACGGTTGTAACAAGACTGAGGCGCGTGGTGTGTGCGCGGAGCAGACAAATGCGGAACGCCGCAAAACTCGAGGTACGCGGGCCCCGCCTACTTGCGACTTCTACTGTTTTTTTCTGTTCTGTGTATGTGACAGTGTACAAAACGGCAGTAAGAACCCCTCTATTGTACGGTAGTGCCGTTTGAACCGTCATAAATGCACGAATAAAATTCGTTCCACTGAAATGCATTATGCTGAGATAAGCGGGTGGAGGAAGTTTTAAAGTTGCCCTCATCACTGACGAAATATCCGAATCAAGACCCAGATGGTAAGAACACTTAATACCCGATGATTATGTCATGAAAAAGTGCCTTTCCATGAGTACTAAAAAGATGGGTAGAGGAAGACCATAAACCACTTGGATGACATAATGTCCTAAGAGACAATAAAAGCCTCAATATCAACGTTGAGGACATCAGTCAACGAACCACATGGCGCCACATTATGAGGAAAGACGACCCCGTGTAATGGGTTATGGTGAGGATAAAGAAGAAGAAGAAGAGGTATTAAGCCATCAGTCAGAAAATGAGTTTAGGTTGGTGACTTGGGTTTCATTTGAGTGTTGTTTCTGTGAGGCGGTTTCATTGGTCGCATTATGTTTGTTTGTAACAGGGCCTGCGAGAAATTTGAAAAATACGTATTTGAAGACACTATTGCCGTCGTGCTGCCTCAAGCCTGCCCCCTTAGTGTGCGATAGGGACAGCTGCAGCTCAGACCAATTTTATCACAAAATTTTTGACGAGATCGACGTTTCGTATTCCCCTTTTTTCCGCGAAACCTAAGCCGATACAATTATTTTTGGCACAGAAATTTTAAGAATGAGTATGTCTAGGTTCCTATTAAATGTTTTATGTTTAAAATTCTTCGAATTTGTCTGGTAGTCTTTCTTATCATGGCGGTAAAAATGGGCCATTTTTAGTAATTTTTGGAGGGTCATATTTTCTTCACTTATTAGTTGCTGAAAAAAAGACAATGACAGGGACATGTCTACAGCAGAGCTTGGCTTCATGAAAAAAAAATGCTCTAGAGGCCTTCAATTCAGGAGAAAAAAGGGGAATACATTTGTATGGGGAATCGCAGCCCCTAGGTTGATAGCAAGCGTCTGAGGGGTCGCAGTCCACCTAGATGGTCGGACTAAATTAGCTCATCCCTGGACACTAAATTAGCTCATCCCTGGACACTCAATTAGCTCATCACTGGACACTAAATTAGCTCATCCCTGGACACTGAATTAGCTCATCCCTGGACACTAAATTAGCTCATCCCTGGACACTAAATTAGCTCATCCCTGGACATTAAATTAGCTCATCCCTGGACACTAAATTAGCTCATCCCTGGACACTAAATTAGCTCATCCCTAGACACTAAATTTCAAGCACTTCACAATGCCGAAAATAGGCAGAGGTGGCGAAGCATCGTAAAAATAGGCACAAATGGTGAAACATCGTAAAAATAACGACATCACATCTGGGGAATCACGACCCACAGAAATAAAGAACATGACGCGAGGAGGAGGAGGTTAGCTTACCCTTGGTTGTCCCGCACTGTCACAGATGGCGCGACTGGCGTCACACAACTCCCGCAGATGCTGTAACATGGCGGCCTGCCCTGCCGCGTCCTTTGTGCTGCATATTGTGTGAGAATCTATGGGATATCGAGAACATAATTTTAATTCTATTTACTAGCGACCCGTCCTGGCTCCGCACAGGTACAAATTATACGCCTAAACTTTCCTCATGAATCACTCTGCCTACTGGTCAAAACCGCATGAAAATCCGTTCATTAGTTTTCGAGTTTATCGCGAACAAACAGACAGACAACGCGGCGGGGGACTTTTTTATAACATGTAGTGATTGTAGACAAACTGGACAAAAAAATAACAGAAAAAATAGTTACTTAAAGCATTATTATGAAATGCAGTCTTTACAATGTAAATATACCTTTTTAAAACTGAACATTTGGTTTACAGCTAGTATATTAACGAATCTTTGAAAAATTGACGATACCATTGCAATAAGCCAGATACAAATCAAAGAAACAATATTTATTTGTACCTCATACAAGACTTTTCCTAAAAAAACAAATAATAAAAAGAAGTAAAAATAAACTGTGCGAGGCCAAAAAGGTTCCTAACTCAGCATTATGCTGTGTTTTATATTTTTTCTGATGGAAAGACTGAATAACACTGCTGATCTGGCCAAAAACTCCAGCAGCACTTCACTTTGGCGACTCCTAGGTGTATGATGCAGTAAAATATAATAAAATAGGTTAAATCACTTACCTTGCACAACCTGCGGCATCAGCTCAGTGATGGTTATCACAGCTCGCTCTGCAGCCGGGTAGTCAGGGTTCTTGCCATCTAGGGAGCAATCATAGATATTATCTTTATTATATCAACTATAGTAAGATGGTTTCTCACATGGTTACAGGACCTGCGTCCCTCCTCCCTCACTACTATGACGTCTTAAAATTATCCATTTTAATGTGTGAGTGTGAGAAAAGGATAGTGCTATTCATCTTGTCTAGCTCCATCTCTTTCTCTCACACACACAAGAATATGAATAATTTCTGGGTACACAAAAATAATAAAGTGTTATAGTGGGGACTTGTTACTTCACTTGGAAATAAAAAGTGGTAATTTTTTTACTTAAGTGTAACGTCCTCCCTTTTTGTTTACGTGCCAAAACAAAAAATACATATCCAATATGTTTTTAGTCACCTACGCTATTGCACACTATTAAGATGGCAAGTAACAGTGACGTATAGAAGAAGGAAATGCTGTAAACACAACAAACAAGAGTAAAATATGTCATATGAGCACTTTCAGACACATTACCTTGAGTGGCGGCGGCGAGCGCGGCCACAGCGGCGTTGAGCTGTCCCAGGCGCCGAGACAGCTGGTGCTGCAGGGTGGAGCCATCTGCTTGCTTCAGCTTCTGAGGTACTACCGGCTGATGAAGAACATGGAATATATTATTCCTCCTTCGACCATAATGTAGTCAAATATTAAATGATTTTCTTTTGACAATCAGCCAATTAATGGTTTCAAATTGAATGAGCTTTGTTAAATCTGGGCCTGTAGACAAAGTAACATCACTTCGTAGCGAAACGATATCTAAATTCGTCATCGTCCTTGAAGATATCGATAAACATTTCCTAGCGTTAGCGTTCCTTCGTTATCTTTTTTGGCGATCACGATCGAGGCGAAGGCGAACTCTGAAAGCGCTGCTTGTCTACGCAATTGTATGGGATAAACACGATAGCAATTCGTTTCTTTATGGTTTCGTTACGAATTATAACATTGTCTACCAACTTGCGATAACGATGTCGACTGACCACGTGACTTAGCGCGGTTTATGTCAATCTTATACATTTTAGTCTTTTCTAACTTCGTTATCGTTTTTAAATTGTTACTTTGTCTAAGCCCCCTGTACCGCTAATTTCATAGATGTTGTCAAGTGTTATGTCCTAAAGAATATTGAAACAAGATTTGTAGATTGCGCAAGCAAATCTTGTCATGATATCAGCTAAAATCATTGAAATATTGCCGAGTAGGAGGTGTAACAGGGTAGAAAATCCCGTATCCACCATCGAAAATTGAGGATCCTCCGACCACACGGGTCGGTTAATCGAGAGTCGCAGATATAGTGGCATGTCATGTCTTTTTGTAGTTAATATGTGAGGGTAACGGAAATGGGTGTTTCTGCAAATACTGCTTCTGGCCATAGAAATTAACAACTTTTTTTTATTTTTTTATTCTTGATAGGCACGCGTTTGACCACTATCTCACCTGATGGTAGGCGATGATGTGGTCGAATATGGAGCGAGATGCAACTTTCTTCAAGAAAGATAATTCAATACCGAAAAAAATAAGTGGACCTCTCATACACATTTTGATAAGCTGATGATAACGTTGTACAGCTGCAAGTCGGTTTTTTTTTAGGAGATTTACCTATGGCTTCTCTGAAGAAATCTCTGCCTGCGTCTGTTTCCGAACGCATACAACCCTAATCTCTTCAAAGTTAAAGTGAACAGGCTTCTTTCGTCGACGATGGAGCGAGCTTACCCAGGGTACCCAGGGTAAGCTCGCTCAGTCGTCAATTCTGTCTCTGTTACCTCTGACCTAAACTAGAGTCAAGAGCAAAAGCATCTCAAATAAAAAAAACAGTGCCACTCCAGAAGTGCCGACAGAAGTGAAAACTTGAACAAAAGCGCCCAACGCGCCTAAAGAAGTTTTCACTTCAATCCGCTACACAATCGGCTGCGAGTGCTACGCGTCGTAGCACTCGTAGCGGATCGCGAAATGAAATATTGAACAAAAACTCCCAACGCGCGTAAAGAAGTTTTCACTTCAATCCGCTACACGATCCGCTACGAGTGCTACGCGTCGTAGCACTCATAGCGGATCACGAAGTGAAAACTTGAATAAAACGCCCAACGTGCGTGAAGATGTTTTCACTTCAATCCGCTACACGATCCACTACGAGTGCTATGCGTCGTAGCACTCGTAGCGGATCGCGAAGTGATAACTTGAACAAAAACACCCAACGTCGTAATTAAGTTTGCACTTCAATCCGCTATACGATGTAGCACTCGTAGCGGATCGCGCAGTGAAAACTTGAACAAAAACGCCCAACGCGCGTAAAGAAGTATTCACTTCAATCCGCTACACGATCCGCTATAAGTGCTACACGTCGTAGCACCCGTAGCGGATCGCGAAGTGAAAACTTGAACAAAAACTCCCAACGCGCGTAAAGAAGTATTCACTTCAATCCGCTACACGATCCGCTATAAGTGTTACGCGTCGTAGCACTCGTAGCGGATCACGAAGTGAAAACTTGAATAAAAACGCCCAACGTGCGTGAAGATGTTTTCACTTCAATCCGCTACACGATCCGCTACGAGTGCTATGCGTCGTAGCACTCGTAGCGGATCGCGAAGTGATAACTTGAACAAAAACACCCAACGTGCGTAATTAAGTTTGCACTTCAATCCGCTATACGATGTAGCACTCGTAGCGGATCGCGCAGTGAAAACTTGAACAAAACGCCCAACGCGCGTAAAGAAGTATTCACTTCAATCCGCTACACGATCCGCTATAAGTGCTACACGTCGTAGCACTCGTAGCGGATCGCGAAGTGAAAACTTGAACAAAAACGCCCAACGCGCGTAAAGAAGTATTCACTTCAATCCGCTATAAGTGTTACACGTTGTAGCACTCGTAGCGGATTGCGAAGTGAAAACTTGAACAATAACGCCCAACGCGCGTAAAGCAGTTTTCACTTCAATCCGCTACGAGTGCTACGCGTCGTAGCACTCGTAGCGGATCGCGAAGTGAAAACTTGAACAAAAACGCCCAATGCGCCTAAAGAAGTTTTCACTTCAATCCGCTACGAGTGCTACGCGTCGTAGCACTCGTAGCGGATCACGAAGTGAAAACTTGAACAAAAACGCCCAACGCGCCTTAAAAAATTTTCACTTCAAAAAAAATTTTTTTTTTCATTTCTTTTTATTTCCATGGGTAAAAACTGTATATACAATATGTTAACACATTTCCATTACACCCTGTGCATGATGCTGCAGAGGATAATCCTGCAACGTTCAATGGATTAACTTAATACTACTCCACCACCTCTTTAATCCACCACTGATGAACTGCTACAATATTATACACTTAACAGTACCTTCTTCATCTGCTGCTCAGCAGTGTCCAGATGTTTCTTGGCTCCGGACACGCTGCTCACGAACTTGATGCGCTGCTTCTCTTGTTGCGGTGACAACACCACTTCTGTACCTGAGAATAACGTTTTGAATAATATTGGTACTTTTTGACACCAATGTTAAGGTGATACAATGTCACTACCATGAAAATGCTGTTCATTTTATTTACTAAAATTTAATACAGTGAGAAACACTGTACTAAAAAAAGGTAGACTTAATGCCTGAGAAATTTTCTACCAATCGACCTTGAAACAAATTATTGTTAAACATTATTATTGTTTACGATTTTCAACAGACTTTTAATTTTTTTTTTTATTTTATTTGTTCGGGAATATAAACAGTCATACATTAAAATCTTATACTAAGTTATAAATATACAAGAGTTCTAAATGCATAACCTACGACATTTTCCACAACATATTAAAAGTAATACCTAACAGTGCGCTATTCAGAAAAGTATTTTATTTTTATTTATATTAGGAAAACTTACAGATATACAGATACAGTAAGTAATAGTTTTAATAAAATATGGCCAATTACAAGTTTCCACAAGTAGTAGCCACTCAAACGACGTGAACTTAAACATAGACAGGCATGTAAACAACAGAGAAATAGAGTAGATAATGATGTCAAGCTCAGTAAAATATGGTACCCTGTATCTAAAGGTCTACTTGTATAATTCGATTTACATGTATAACTTAATCGCTCTTTATACATGATCACCCTGTATTACAAGACCACAGGAAAACGCCAAAAATCACAATAAAAAAGCTATTATTTAAAAACGGCCGGCTAGTGAAAAAAGTTTTGGTCGGCTCCAAAACGTATTTTGTCAGCAAACAAAGTGAACTGATTTGTTTCTAGTGGTCGGCAAAAATAACTAAATTGATCAGTAAGTATGTGAGATTGGACAGCCTTAAAATAAATGTCATAGGAAATTAAATAATTCTGCCACAATATCAGCAATAAAGAAACAAATCATGATTCGGACTTAATGAAATTTTAGCAAGCTGTAATTTTTCAATGTGCTGACGACGGTTATAAGTGAGATACGCCGACGGATTCTATTTATGTTAGCAGTGTTTAAAGGAACCTAACATGAAGGGGATGACGGGACAGTCATCCTCTTCGAATCTAACCTGTCCATGTCGGGACGCCTTAAGTTCCCGGATCATAATTATAATCCTGCTGATCAAAAAATAATTTTATATTATTAATTATTTTGCAAACATACACAGTATCAAGCTGACCAAATACCTACCTATCTACTTATTTTCTGACAATCCTTGATATACTTAAACATAGTTGCAGACCAGGTATTACCAGTGTTTTTTTATGTCTGATAAAAACATTATGCTTCAAAATAATTATAGAGCCGATTTTTCATGCGGACCGAATATATAAAAACGAAAGATGAGCCAAAACTCTTACCCTGTTGAGCTGCCTTGCAAGCATTCACAAGCTTATCAAGGCTTTCCGCGAGCTGTTTATGTGAGCTCAGCATTTGCTGCTTCATCTCCGGCCGCTGCGTCAGATGTGGCTGACACGACGACGTCAGGTCCGAAGCTGTGCTGCGCAGCTTCTCCGCTGCTGAGATGAGCTCTCTCTGGCAGTGAGGATCTCCAATAGTTGGAGCTGTGGCCTGTGAAAGATTGGGTGGATGAACAGCTTGGTAATAAATCACATAATGATTTGAGTACATATGAAGATGTGTTTGTCTAGCAGCCTTTGAAAACTAGATCAAACGCCTTCAGGCTAAAATATGGCGAGAGTCTATCGTATAACAAACATCTGCAGAGTTACCTAGACAAGTTTCGCGTGGAATTATACCGTAGTTTTCGTTCTGTTTAGCCTCACGAGGGGTAAACTCAAACTCATTATTATAGAAAGAACCTAAAAATATTTTAAGTTAAATCATATTTTGACATTGTTCTTCCCACCTGTGCGACAGTGAGTAACGCCTGTGCTGCATCGGCAGCACGTGCGCCGCGGTTGTCGAGCTCGGCGGCTACACCAGCGTCCGGTATCAGCTCCGTCAGACGTTGTGCTTGAGACAGCAGCGAGGATGCCTTGCCGCACGATGCAGCTGATAGTGCTAACACCTGGTGAAAATAAAACTATTTATTAAAATCTGACTGCGCTGGTCATAACCCCATAGAGACCCCTACAGGAGGAATTCATTTTTCATTCTACGGCCCACAAAAATTACTTTGCAAAAATACCTCATCGATCCTTTGCTCTATTGCTATCTGAGAGAAAGACTAATCAAGTACCACACTGAAATTAGTAGAAATTTTCAGAATTGAGACAATAATAATGTCATAATCTCATCTCATATTTTCACCTCTTTCTCGTGGACGTCTTGTTTAGCATCAGTTTTAGGACTGACGATGCACACCAGCTTGCCGGACGCAGCCGAGAACTTGGCAGCGGCATCGCTGAGACCCTGTACGAAAGATTTATGTATTTTATTAAAATAAAATTAGACTACCAAATTATGAAAGTATAGTTTTTGAGATATGAACCTGCGCATTTAAATATTGTTCAAATCTTTGTTATTCTGTACACCTACCCCAGTGTAGACTTTTTAACCCAAAAGTTGACTAGTATACCTTATTGCATTAAGTCCGCCTATGTACCACTTCTCTACATACAGTCTAATAATAAATAATGCTTTCATAATGTTACGTCGACCGTATTACAAGAACGTTCGAGAATTTGGTCGAAGTTTCCAGATGATTATACTACGTTCGAGAACATTCCATTATGGTACTGCGTGGAAGTTCAAATATGTTCCTAGAACATTCCGCTATAGAATAGTTCGCCAATGTTCTGGAAACTTCTATGACAGTTTAAATAGGCCGGGCTGGCGGCGAGTGAGACAGTCTGTTTTCGACTACGGATACGAACGGATGTGAATACAAGCGATTACGTACGAAAATAGTAATCATTAGAGAATTAGTGTTTGTGTAAATAAATTGTTTGAGTTCATAAAGGATATTTTGTTAATAATCGGTGTAAAATAATTTATGCCATAACCAGCTCATAACAATAATAAATAAAAAACAGATTAAACGACTTTGTAGTTCTGAATCTCAAAAACACAATGATTGTAATTGTAAATACTAAATTGAGTTATTCATTTGAAAATATTGCACTACAGTCAGAACCTCGTAAGTTTTATTTAAATTTGAGAAAAGAATTGCATTGTTTAAGTCAGTCAGTTTTGAGTACTGGATGCAAAAAGTCCGGTGATTCTTTTCACACCAACAGATGTTGGTGTGTGCTAACTCAGTTGACATCAATTTGATAGGCACTTTGCAGTACATAGCTGTTTTGCTCGGTGGACATCGACTATAATAGGCACTACGTAGTACATTTTTGTTTTCCTATACATCAAAGCAGCAATGTACTGCATATTGCCTATCAAATTGATGTCAACTGAGCTAGCGAATACACCTGCAGAGCCTAGAACTGCACACCACAAGCACTCACCTCGGGCTCACGCCCCCAGTCACTACAGTAACTCACCTGTGGTTGTCCAGCACTGTCGCAAATCTGTCGAGTAGCTTCACACAGCGCCTTCAAGTCTTGTAACATGGTGGCTTGTTCTGGGCCCGTCTTAGTGCCGCAGAGCTTGTGAGAGTCTGTGAATAACAGGTGTGTTGCAAGAAAACATGTAGATAAAAATAAAGTGAAGCCTTCCTATAAAATGAGAGATATGAATTATAAATCACAGCAAAAGGAAAACCTCGCAATAGAGTTTGTCATGCTTAAAATACAAATAAAATAATAATATTAAGATTTTTTGGGTACGTATCAAAATCCCGAAAGTTCATAATACCTGATTGAAATACCGACGTCCAAAACATCGAAATTCAAAATACCGAAAGTTTTAAATGCCGATAGTCGTTATATCGAAACACAAAATACCGATGTTCAAATGCCCGAAAGGACGAAATCCCGAATGGACGAAATACCGATGGATGAAACTTTTGTTTTAATTATGTTATATACCTATTATGTTAAGCTCCTTTTTTGTCATTGTCTCACAGATTTTAAGCTTTGAGTCAGCGAGTGAAGCGAGCTCGGGACCTTAGGGCACCCCGACACGGACAGGTTAGGTTAGAAGAGTGTGAAGTGTGAAGTGAAGTGTGTAGCCGCCACACCCTTCGTGGTTATTTTTTTTGTAAACCCAAGAGCCCTAGTACTTCAGTAGGCTCCGACTACGCTTTTTAGGCAACTTTTAAGTGTTTTGAGGTTAGGTTTACAAAAAATCGTTTTTCTCGGAAACGGTGGCAATTTCGGGATTTTAAACTTCGGGCTTTTAAACTTTCGGGCAAATGAACTTTCGGGATTTTAAACTTTCGACCAAACAACCATTCGGCGTTTCAATTATCGGGCTTTCGTCTATCGGTATTTTAAAATTCGGGATTTTGATACGTACCCGATTCTTTACTATCATGTAAGGAATTAATTCTAGAAGTTCAGTAAATCATCATATAAGCATGAGGATGATGATGATTCTGATGATTTCAGAAGTTTATTTGTAACTTACATCTAGCACAATAATCTCGATGTTTCGACAAATCACGCTATTTAAATTTGTGAGTGCCATAGGTAACATTTTTGAAATCCACGCGGACAAAGTCGTGGGTGAAGTGCGAGTAAGTTAGTAAAATGACTAACCTTGTACAACTTGCGGCATCAGCTTAGTGATAGTACTGACTGCACGGTCAGCTGCGGCGTAGTCAGGGTGCTCGCGATCTGTGTGAGAATAAAATAAATAAAAAGAAACACAGAATTATACGGGCACAAATCCATATTCAGGGTTGCTACTGCACCCGGGCCTGCGGACGGCGAGTAGTGGGTAGCTCGCCGTCCGATCAGCACCAGGCCCGTGAGTCGACGGCGCGTAGTGTTCCACGCGCGCCTCAAAGAGTTGTCAGCAATAATGAGGGGGCCGTCATGGCCGATGCCTGCTCGGAGGTTGAGGATAAATTCGAAAGAGTTACCTCGCGCTGGGCACTTAGGCCAGGGAAGCAACAGGGGTGGGTTTTAGCCAGTAAGAGTATGACACGCCCTCCCGCTCCACCCTAGAGTGGGAGATGTCATTGGATGATTTCCCACACCACAAAAAAAAAAAAAAGATTGCTACTGCGAACTTCCTTTAACTCTGCACTCAGGTCAGCCGCAGCGAAGACAATATCTACAGGAGAGAGTTCTCGATTGCTTCAGATCTTCAGTGTTTGTGCGGAATCTCTCCACATACCCGTACCATGGCCTTCTTACGCCTCATGCCCTGTTAGTTCACGTGAGGTTCTAATGACTGCGTCACTGGACGGGATTGCCGAGGCCGAATACTGGGCCAGTCATTTAACTTAGAAGGAACTTATTATTACTTATAGTATTTAAATATTATTATTATTTTCGCTATGGACACATTAATAAAAAGAAGATGACTGGAAAGACTGGAAAAAATATTGTTGTGAAGTTCACATCATTTTGAGTGTGTTCTTACCTGCAGTGGCGGCGGCGAGTGTGATCTTACTTGCAGTTGCGGCGGCGGGTGTGTTCTTACTTGCAGTGGCGGCGGCGAGTGTGTTCTTACCTGCAGTGGCGGCGGCGAGTGTGATCTTACTTGCAGTGGCGGCGGCGGGTGTGTTCTTACTTGCAGTGGCGGCGGCGAGTGTGTTTACTTGCAGTGGCGGCGGCGAGTGTGTTCTTACCTGCAGTGGCGGCGGCGAGTGTGTTCTTACCTGCAGTGGCGGCGGCGAGTGTGTTCTTACCTGCAGTGGCGGCGGCGAGTGTGTTCTTACCTGCAGTGGCGGCGGCGAGTGTGTTCTTACCTGCAGTGGCGGCGGCGAGTGCGGCGACGGCGGCGTTGAGCTGCGCCATCCTGTGAGACAGTTTGCGCTCTATGGCTGAACCGTCTTCTTGCTTCATCATCTGACATATCATGGGCTGCGTGTACAAATATTTTTATGTTAATCAAATATAAAACACTTTTTAAAGTAACTGGTGAGAGGTTATAATCACAACAAGTGTGGATGTAATAATCGAACCAACCTTAATATTGCTGGGATTTTGTACAAATAACTAAACTAATCTGGTATTTTGATGTGAGAAATCAACGTATAGAGAATTTAACAGGTATTTACTTCAGTTTAACAGGTATGTAAAATGGTAAATGGAGAAAAATGCTGAAAGAAAAATTCGTGGATGTATGTGTATGATGAAAGATGGATGAACTGTGTGAAAGATGATATGTCTAGAAGGGCACTGAGATGACGACTTATACAGAAGTATAGAAGAAGAAGTAATGTTGATCCAATCTCGAAATGAATCAAAATTAGGGCAAGAGTATGATGACCATAATATTTCTAACACAAGTTGGTGCACTCACCTCTTTGAGTTGTTGTTCGGCAGTATCAAGTCGTTGCTTGGCACCTGACACGCTGCTGATGAACTTCAGACGCTGCTTCTCTTTCGTCTCCGCTGATGGCACATCGACCCAGCCAATCGGTCCAACTGCGGAATGTAAGTCTGTATGAGGACATTGTATTCTAACATAAAACAATACATATAATCAAGCATCGTCAAACGTCAAATCACAACGTATTACATACTAATAATATAATAATAATAATTTATCATTTATTCTCTCTTCACAAAGCTGCCTTAAAGCTAAGTACCAAAAAAAAAATGTCTCAGCTGTAATTCCACCCTTGTGAGAGACTGGTGCCTGATATAAGTTTTGGGAAAAACCTGTGTTGCAGGTCACCAGGCCCCTTCTGCGGCTAGAATTAGCTTTTACAGAGATACCGTGCAAGAGTCGAAGATAAATAATGTGCATAGCAAAAAAAATAAATAAATAAAGAAGAGTAAAATAATATGCTTAAACAAACAAAAGAAAAATAAATAACAATAAAACACAATTAAAAAAAAAAACATCCTATATTATTCAATTACTCTATATAAAACAATCACCCAGTATACTACAATCGTTATAATAAAACACAGTCAACCTGTATACTATCATCCTGTCTCACACAAACACCCTGTATATCTTACTAATCCTGTCCAATACAATCACTCTGTATAACATAATTGTCCTGTAAACAAAACCACTTCACTTTTTAATTAATTTTAATTTTACGCTTTATTTTTTTTATACCAAATAAACTTTACAATGTGTAACGGAAATGCTAGGACATATTTTAAAGACTGCTTCTGCACATAGAAATGGTCATTTTTTTTCTAAAGTAGAAAAAAAAACAGTGGCACTCCGGGAGTGCCGACAGAAGTAAAAACTTGAACAAAAATGCCCAACGCGCCTAAAGAAGTTTTCACTTCAATCCGCTACGAGTTCTGATACGAGTGCTACGATGCGTACCACTCGTAGCGGTGTCGGTAACAGTGCCGCGAGTTCAATTGTTTTTTCCCATTTCAAAAATACACAATGCGCTTAGAAGTTTTTACTTAAAAAATGACTTCAAGACACCTTAAAGATCGTACTTAAGAACTCACCTAAACGGTACACACTGCATCCAAATTAGTATATCGATTGAACGAGTGAAAATAGCTTAGAATCTCTCATCAATTAATTGTCACTTCTCTTTTCTGTTTCGCTATCAGACCCTAATTACAACCTATTTAATGAGCCCAAACACGATACTATTGCTGTAAGTAAGTGAGGAGTTTTTACAGGTCTTGCTGTAGCATCAGTTTGAGGGTTATCATAACAAAAAACATTCTCCATTATTTGATTTTTAATTCTTTCAAACAAAAAATTACTAAATCATGATCAGTTTATCCGTTTAGGAGTCACGATTTCACACCCACACAGAAACACACATCAAGATAACAATACCACTCTTTTTGGTCAGAAGTTAAAAAATAAATGACAACTCACCAGCTGACTTGCAGGCCTGCACAAGCTTGTCAATATGATCATCAAGCTGTTTGTGTGAGCTCAGCACTTGCTGCTTCATCTCCGGCCGCTGCGTCAGATGTGGTTGACACGACGACGTCAGGTCCGACGCTGTACTACGCAGCTTCTCAGCTGCTGAGATGAGCTCTCTCTGGCAGTGAGGATCTCCAATAGTTGGAGCTGTGGCCTGTTTATGATTGGGTGGATGAACAGTTTGGTTATTTGAGTATGATGATGTGTTTAAATCTTCAGAATTAATTCGAGAAGTGACGCGCGGAATTTTGCCGTGGTTTTTGTTCTGATTGACCTGTGTAGCCTCTCGTGGCGGACAGTAAACTCATTATCGAAAGAAACTAAAAATAAAGTAAAGAATCATCAAAATTGTTCTTCCCACCTGTGCGACAGTGAGTAACGCCTGTGCTGCATCGGCAGCGCGTGCGCCGCGGTTGTCGAGCTCGGCGGCTACACCAGCGTCCGGTATCAGCTCCGTCAGACGTTGTGCTTGAGACAGCAGCGAGGATGCCTTGCCGCATGACGCCGCCGATAGTGCTAACACCTGGTAGTTAGAAAGTAATTTATAAAGCAATAACCGTCTATTGTCCCAGGATAAACTATGCAAACTTCTGACCCGTAGCAAAATATCACGTCAATCCATAGCATTGTTGCTGCGTGAAAGAAAGACAAGGCAACACACATTTCTACATTTAATCATTATATTATTAGATTTTTTTAGGAATTGGGGCACGGAATACTTCATCGTATAAGTCAACTAACGGCCCGCCTCGTCTCCACAAGGTTACTTATTATACACACAAATATTTCTACCATACCGCTTTTTCTATTAATGAAAACCGTATTAAACTTGCGTCATTTAACACGACAACAGACAGACGCGGAAAGCGACTTTGATTTATTCAATCTTCTAGCCTTTTCCCAACTATTTTGGGATCGGCTTCCAGTCTAACCGGATGCAGCTGAATACCAGTATTTTCTCGCCTAGCCTTTTCCCAACTATCTTGGGGTCGGCTTCCAGTCTAACCGGATGCAGCTGAATACCAGTATTTTACATGGAGCAACTGCCTATCTGACCTCCACAACCCAGTTACTGGGTAATACGATACCCCTTATCAGATTTTCGGGCTTCTGACGATCCGTGACGACTGTCAAAGATCCACGATTGATTCGGGACCAACGGCTTAACGTGCTTTCCGACGCACGGAGGAGTCTCGGTATGTAAAGATGGTCACCCATCCATGGTCAACCCGACAAGCGTAGCTTAACCTGATGGATCGACTTGTGTGCGGCTGTTATTACTTTAGCTACGAGCTATTCTATGTAGAGATAATAATGGCCTAGTTTCGTCCTATATATCTCACCTGTTTCTCCTGCACATCTTGCTTAGCATCAGCTTTAGGACTGACGATGTACACCAATTTGCCGGAAGCCGCTGAGAACTTAGCAGCAGCATCACTGAGACCCTGCAATAGGCGAACATTTACGATTATAAACACGGAACCATGCTTTAAACCAATGTGTTTTGGCTCATTGCTCGTTAAACAGATGGTCGATGAGTCCGAAAAGTTATGGAGTGGCGACCGCGAACTGGCCGCTTTCTTAAGTAAACTGTCAGAACACTATGACTTTTTCGGAATAATAATATAGGCACCTAAGACGTACCTGTGGTTGTCCAGCACTGTCGCATATCTGTTGCGTAGCTTCACACAGCGCCTTCAACTCTTGTAACATGGTGGCTTGTTCTGCGCCCGTTTTATTAACACAAATCTTGCGAGAGTCTGCAAAAAACGGGTACATAGGTGACAGAAGAAAGGCAATTCTTTTCTATAGAATAGATATAAAAGATTTTCAGTCATAGGGAATCATAGTTGTACTACATTATTTCAGCAACATATTGTACTATTTCCATGTTACAAAGTTTTTACCAATAAGTTCTTATGTTCTGTATTAATACCACTATGTGTAATAGGAAGCTTATAAAAAAAAGGACTGACCTTGTACAACTTGCGGCATCAGCTCAGTGATAGTGCTGACTGCACGGTCAGCTGCGGCGTAGTCAGGGTGCTCGCGATCTGTGTGAGCATAAAAGGAATGACAATAAACGTAGAACTACATTATATGAACACAAATCCATATTCAGGGCTCCTAATGCAATAAAATTCCTATTGATAATTACTGAAAATCTAATATTATAAATGCGAAAGCTTTGATGGATATTTGTTACTCAATCACGTAAAAACTGCTGAATGGAACTGAAATTTGGCAATGAGATAGATTATACTCTTGAAAAGTACATTGGCTGACCTTCCTAACTCTATTGACTTAGACGATCACAACCGTCATTTCTCCACTGTGGCCACCATGAATCCTCAAACAAAGCAGCAAACTCTGTCTTTAATATCTGGTCTAACGCATCCTCATATTAATCCTTATCGTTTCGTTCAGTTGAACCGGGAGAGATCAAAAAGATCATCCTCTCCATCAAATCCAAGGCGGTGGGATGTAATAATATCACTCGTGGTATGATTGTAACCATCCTGGATCATCTCCTACCTGCAATCACCCATATTATAAATTTTTCCTTGTACTCCGGAGTATTCCCATCCTCGTGGCGTAAAGCCGAAAAATGCAATAAAGTATTGAGTATTGAGTATTGAGCCTACGTTCGTCCACTACCCAAAGTTCCCAATCCCACTCTTCCAACCCACTTCCGTCCAATTTCAAGCCTTCCTTTCCTTTCCTTTCCAAAGTGCTTGAGGCCTGTGCCCACAAACAGCTCTCTAACTTTGTGAAGTGTAATTCACTGATTAGCCGTCTATAATATGGGTTCAGGCCTGGGCACTTCACTGTTTCCGCCCTCCTTAAAGTGACTGGCGATATAAGAGCAGGATTGAAAGAGACCAAAACTACTGTACTAGTGTTGGTCGATTTCTCGAACGCCTTCAATACCGTCAGTCACGACATCCTGTTAGCCATTCTATCCTATGTAATGGTCTCTCCCGAAGCACTGGTATGGTTTACCTCCTATCTTCAGGAACGTCAGCAGTCGGTTCACGCCGGAGAATCTTCTTCTTCATGGTGTATTTGGAAACAGGCGTTCCTCAAGGCGGCATTCTTTCTCCTCTTCTGTTTTTATAATCTCATTACTTCCGAACTTCAGTATACGTATCATTTGTATGCTGATGACCTGCAGTTGTACTGTCAAGGAAGGGTCGATGAAATATCAGACGCTATCAGCAAATTAAATAGAGATTTGATTGCCATTGAGCCTGATCCGATAGATTTGTTGCTGCAGTAAATCCCAATAAGTGGCAGGCGATCATCATTGGGAGTCCTCGAAGCATCGCCAAAGTGGATGGTGCAACCTTGCCACCAGTTTTGTTTGACGGTATGATCGTTCCTTTCAGCACTGACGTATAGGACCTTGGTTTGCACATTAGTAGTACCCTGAACTGGCGGACTCAAGTCACTAGTGTAAGTCAAAAGGTAACGGGAACGCTGCGGGCTCTGTATAGTTTGAAAAACTTTTTACCATCGAACACGAAGATAATGCTTGTGGAGACCCTAATTTTTCCTATCATCGATTACGGTGACGTCTGCTACTATGACCTGAATGCAGATATGCTCAATAAACTTGACCGTCTTCTAAATTACTGTATTCGATTTGTTTTCAATATGCGCAAATATGATCATGTCTGTGCATTGGTCGCTTTTAACCAATACGCCACCGCAGAGAGCAAAGGGCGCTTACTACTTGGTTCTCATTTCTTGTTTCTCCCAATTCTCCTAGCTATCTAGCCTCTCACTTTCAATACATTTGCGCAAATCACAACAAAAATCTACGATCGTCGCATAACCGTCTTCTCCAATGTCCTGCTGCCACCGTACTGACTTCATTCACTGTTTTTTTCTTCGTTCAGTCTATTTCTCTGTGGAATGCGCTACCCCAGAAAATCGGGATGGCAACCAACCACTTGACCTTCAAGGTTCGCGAGCACATTCATAAGAAGTTGGCAAGAATATCATCACAACGCTAATGCTTTATCCAATTATCTGTTTGTACCTATTGTAGTATATTTGTATATTGAGCTTATTCATATGAGTATTTATTTATATTTTATCTTTGTATTTAAATAAATATTCATCGCATTGTTTTTTTTATATTGCACCTATCACTATTTGTCTCTGCATCACCCAAAGGTTGACTGGTAGAAAATGCCTGAGGCATTGAGTCCGCCTCTGTACTAAGTGTTCATAAATAAATAAAAGTGGCGGCGGCGAGTGTGTTCTTACCTGCAGTGGCGGCGGCGAGTGTGTTCTTACCTGCAGTGGCGGCGGCGAGTGTGTTATTACCTGCAGTGGCGGCGGCGGGTGTGTTCTTACCTGCAGTGGCGGCGGCGAGTGTGTTCTTAACTACAGTGACGGCGGCGAGTGTGTTCTTACCTGCAGTGGCGGCGGCGAGTGTGTTCTTACCTGCAATGGCGGCGGCGAGTGTGTTCTTACCTGCAGTGGCGGCAGCGAGTGTGTTCTTACCTGCAGTGGCGGCGGCGGGTGTGTTCTTACCTGCAGTGGTGGCGGCGAGTGTGTTCTTACCTGCAGTGGCGGCGGCGGGTGTGTTCTTACCTGCAGTGGCGGCGGCGACTGTGTTCTTACCTGCAGTGGCGGCGGCGAGTGTGTTCTTACCTGCAGTAGTGGCGGCGAGTGTGTTCTTAACTACAGTGGCGGCGGCGAGTGTGTTCTTACCTGCAGTGGCGGCGGCGAGTGTGTTCTTACCTGCAATGGCGGCGGCGAGTGTGTTCTTACCTGCAGTGGCGGCAGCGAGTGTGTTCTTACCTGCAGTGGCGGCGGCGGGTGTGTTCTTACCTGCAGTGGTGGCGGCGAGTGTGTTCTTACCTGCAGTGGCGGCGGCGGGTGTGTTCTTACCTGCAGTGGCGGCGGCGACTGTGTTCTTACCTGCAGTGGCGGCGGCGAGTGTGTTCTTACCTGCAGTAGTGGCGGCGAGTGTGTTCTTAACTACAGTGGCGGCGGCGAGTGTGTTCTTACCTGCAGTGGCGGCGGCGAGTGTGTTCTTACCTGCAGTAGTTGCGGCGAGTGTGTTCTTAACTACAGTGGCGGCGGCGAGTGTGTTCTTACCTGCAGTGGCGGCGGCGAGTGCGGCGACGGCGGCGTTGAGCTGCGCCATCCTGTGAGACAGTTTGCGCTCTATGGCCGAGCCGTCTTCTTGCTTCATCATTTGGCATATCATAGGCTACCAATAAAAACATAGTAGATAAATTGTCGTTCAAAGGGGTACTATTTTTTTACATTTACTTACATGAAACCAAAATATACTTTAAAAAAATATAAACTTCCTCTTAGGCTCCGCGGAAAAACCCGGGTTGTCAATAGAAGCCCGAGGACAACCTGGGTTGCCAGCCGATTTTTTTTTTTTTTTAACATAATTAATTTTTTTTTTTTGTCAAATTCACCGGTTAATTTCGGAGCCTAAGAGGTCTAAGTAAAAATAATCTAAAATATGGGGTCAAAAAATTCCTCCACATCGCTGTCGACAGGTAATGTTCCCAAAAGACTGACGGCATTGCCATGTTGTATGGCAAGGCTTATCTTTTGTCCAAGGTAAAAGGCTTAAAACATTTCTGTATTTGAAGTGCAGATACACAATCCACTCAACAGCAGCAAATATAATGTAGCTGTTTGTCGTGACATTATGTACGAGGCGACTTGGGACAAAATAATCGAAACTTATAAGTGTAGTATTATGATGGGAGAACTCTCAGAATAAACAGTTGACAAGGATAAACTTGATAAGTTAATAATTATTGTCAGAGTTATGAGCAGTAAAGTCAAACCAAATTTGTGTGTGATGGACTGTGTGGATGATGATATGTCTAGAAAGAATGTTAATACTTAGATGACTAGTAGGTATCTAAAAGGCAACAAGCTGCTACACCGACCCGACAATAAATCCATATCATCATTTCAGCTATAAGACGTCCACTGCTGGACATAGGCCTCCCCAAGTGTTACCACAACAACCGGCCATAGACATCTCACATCCATTGGATTTCCACGACCCTCACCAGCTCATCGGTCCACCTATTGGGAGGCCACCAAAACTGCGTCTTTCGAGACGTGGTCGTTTCGAGCATGGTTGCGCAAGAAAAGATAATTAAGTTATGTTATTTTTTTAAGTTATAGCACTGACCTGTTTGAGCTGTTGTTCGGCTGCATTAATTCGTTCCTTGGCTCCTGATACACTACTGATGAACTTCAGGCGCTGCTTCTCTGGCGTCTCCGCTGATGGCACATCTGCCCAGTCAATCGATCCCACTGCGGAATGTAAGTCTGTGTTATCAACCTGTATATTACAACCACTTTGTATAATACAACCACCCTGTATAACTGAGTCAACCTGTAACACACGGAATTATACACGATTCAATCGTCTCATAGAATACAATCAGCCTGTTTAATACAATTATCTTGTATATTATTTTTGTTACATAGTTATAACACAAAGAATTATACAGAATTCAATCATTAAATCAGAATATTACAACCACTTTGTATAATACAACAACCCCGTATAACTAAATCACTCTGTATAAAACAATCTCTCTGTATAACAAAATCACCGTGCGTAACACAATCATCTTGTATATTATTTTTGTTATACAGGTATAACACAAAGAATTATACAGAATTCAATCATTTCACAGAATACAATCAGCCTGTATAAAACAATCATCTTTTATATTATTTGTGTTATACAGGTATAACACAAAGAATTATACAGAATTCTATCATTTCACAGAATACAATCGGCCTGTATAAAACAATCATCTTTCATATTATTTGTGTTATACAGGTATAACACAAAGAATTATACAGAATTCTATCATTTCACAGCATACAATCGGCCTGTATAAAACAATCATCTCGTGAATACAATCATCCAGAAAAAATAATCAGCTGTTTAGTACATTTTGTATATATAACTTGACAAAAAATGTATGGAACAGTTTCTTTTTATATTTTTACTGTTGATTATTTCATAGAACCTATACTTCATTGATACCGCGGAAAAAATTTGACGGTAATAAAAATAATCGGCCATTTACTACGAGTATTATTGTACAGCATGTAACAAAAACCCTGACAAGACAAGATAAGACAAGACAAAACAAGACAAGACATTTTTTTTGTAGAAACATGAGTATACATATTATACGGAATGCAGGTTGTTCATAAATAAAAAAGATCCGTCATGGTCGGCCTTTGTGGCATACAAAATTATAGAAAGGTCATTAAAACAGTTAAAATTATTATAAAAATTGTCACATTAACTATAAATTGAATTTAACTATAAATAATAAATTTGATTAAATTGTCCTCTAGTCTAATTTTAAATAGTCAAATTATAAATTATCATTACTTATAATTTAACTATTTAAATTCCTGTCTGATCCTGAAGAGTATTATTTGGTATCGTACTGCGTACCGTAATCATATAATGGATACGAGATTATTATTTTTTCCCAATAAAAACAATTAATTTAAAAATAAGAAAAACTTATTAAAGGTAACACTGAGCGCTCGACAAAGTTCACCTACAGTTTTGTATCAAAGAAGCCGCCTGAGCGAGACGGTCTTTTTGATCCTTTGTCAAAGAGTGCCTACACTGCCTACAGCGCGGCTAGTGCAGGGCGGTATCGTTTGAAATAAAAATAGGTAAAAATTAAAAGACTTCCCCGGCCGGTGGAGTGTTATCAACTTATGAAAATTTGCCATATTTAGTGTAAAATTTTGCATACTTTAACAAAATTAAAAATCTATAACTTTTGGTTTTTATGAGTTACATTTTTTTACTATTTGTACTATTACGTATGTTAAACCAGGAACACGGCTTTATTGGATCGGACAGGGTTTTTATTACATACTGTATAGACAAGACAATATTAAGACACTTTCTGAAAATCTTAAAAGTAAAATGATATATAACTCACCAGCTGACTTGCAGGCCTGCACAAGCTTGTCAATATGATCATCAAGCTGTTTGTGTGAGCTCAGCACTTGCTGCTTCATCTCCGGCCGCTGCGTCAGATGTGGCTGACACGACGACGTCAGGTCCGACGCTGTGCTGCGCAGCTTCTCAGCTGCTGAGATGAGCTCTCTCTGGCAGTGAGGATCTCCAATAGTTGGAGCTGTGGCCTGTTTATGATTGGGTGGATGAACAGTTTGGTAATTTGAGTATGATGATATGTTTATCTTGCAGCCTTTTAAAACTAGACCAAAGGCTTCAATCAAGGCTGAAAAATATTACAGGTAAAAAGAAAGCGAACAAAAGAAGAGTCTGTCATATAACGAACATCTGCAGAGTTAATTCGATATGTGACGCGCGGAATTTTTCCGTGGTTTTTGTTCTGATTGACCTGTGTAGCCTCGTGTGGGGTACAGTAAACTCATTATAGAAAGAAAAAAAAATATTTAAAATAAAACATCATCCAACATTGTTCTTCCCACCTGTGCGACAGTGAGTAACGCCTGTGCTGCATCGGCAGCGCGTGCGCCGCGGTTGTCGAGCTCGGCGGCTACACCAGCGTCCGGTATCAGCTCCGTCAGACGTTGTGCTTGAGACAGCAGCTCGGAAGCCTTGCCGCATGACGCCGCCGATAGTGCTAACACCTGGTAGTTAGAAAGTAATTTATAAAGCAATAACCGTCTATTGTCCCAGGATAAACTATGCAAACTTCTGACTCTTTGCAAAATATCACGTCAATCCATAGCATTGTAGCTGCGTGAAAGAAGGGCAAACCAACACACACTTCTACATTTAATATGTAGATTTTGAAGTAAAACTTCTTTACGCAAGCTTGACTTGGGGAGCTGTGTTGGGGAGTAAGCTGGTGAGTGCATGACGAGAGCGTTACGAAAAGTGTGATCGGGCGAGGCGAACGGAAGAATTTATCAATGAAAGCCCATAATAAATTGAAATATTCGTAGAAAATTAATATATCGGATGTAAAAAAACAGTTTCCGAAGCTAAAAGCCACATATTCTACCCATTATTAGAATCATTTTTTTCCACAAGACCATACCTGGGAATCCACTGGTTCAAGCAATATTGAAGGTCAAAGTCGCAATTTTTATTTTTTATTTTACGAAAATGAATGCCACGTGTTATTAAATTTGAAATTTCGAAACTACGCATTTGCAGTTATAAAAACGCAATGAACATCAAACGTATCTGACAAGTACCTACGTGGCTTAGAGCTAAGGGGCGGGGCGGCTTAACTCCACTTGCCTGGATTCGCGTTACATTCCGCGCAATATTTTTTTTTTTCATACCTAAGAATAAATAAATAAATAAATAAAAAAAACATTTATTGCAGACACATTTGGGCCATAAAATTGATAGTAGTACACCTAGAAACTATGTTATATTTAAAAATTAAATAAAATTCAAATAAAAATCAAATGCAAAACTAAATTAAACTCGAAATTAAAATCAAATACAAAATAAAAATTGAAATCAGAATCAGAACCAAAATCAAATGAAATTAAGAAATCAGAATCAGAATCAAATGAAATTAAGAAATTAGAATCAAAATCAAATCAAATTAAAATCAAATTCAAAATTAAGTAGAAAATAAAAATAAACACAAACAAAAATTAAAATCAGAATCAAAATCAAAGTCGTTTCCCAATTTTTGCGCAAAACTACTTTGTTAGATGTACAGTGTTCGTAGTTGACGGCTATGTGATGTTATTTTTACACGCTGTGTGTATATGTATATAATAAACATATAAACATACATAATCCAAGTTTTACTAAAGTCGTGTGGTCTAAAGCATACTCGTTTTTTTTTAGGAATTTGCGAACGGAATACTTCATCGTGTAAGTAAACTACCGACCCGCCTCGTCTCCACACGGTTACTAATTATACACACAAATCATTCTCGCATAACGCTCTTTATATTAATGAAAATCGTATAAAAAATCCATTGCGTGGTTTACGAGTTAGTGAAGAAAAAAACAGACGCGGAGAGCGACTTTGATTTATTCTATGTATAGATAATAATGTCTTAGTTTCGTCCTATATATCTCACCTGTTTCTCCTGCATATCTTGCTTAGCATCAGCTTTAGGACTGACGATGTACACCAACTTGCCGGAAGCAGCCGAGAACTTGGCAGCGGCATCGCTGAGACCCTGCAATAGGCGAACGTTAACGGTTATAAAAACACGGAACCATGCTTTCAACCGATGTGTTTTGGCACATTGCTCGTAAAACAGAAAAATGTTCGATGAGTACGAAAAGTTTTGGAGTGGCGACCGCGTACCGGCCGCTGTCTTAAGCAAACTGTCAGAACACTATGACTTTTTTGAAATAATAATATAGGCACCTAAGACGTACCTGTGGTTGTCCAGCACTGTCGCATATCTGTTGCGTAGCTTCACACAGCGCCTTCAGCTCTTGTAACATGGTGGCTTGTTCTGCGCCCGTTTTAGTACCACAAATCATGCGAGAGTCTGCAAAAAACTGGTACATAGGTGACAGAAGAAAGGAAATGCTTTTCTATAACATAGATATAAAAGATTTCCATTAAAAGGGAATCATAGTTGCACTACGTTGTTTCAGCAACTTAGTGTACTATTTCCAACATAAGAACTTGTTGGCAGAAACTTTGTAGTTTCTGCCAACAAGTTCTTATGTTCTGTATTGATACCACTATGTGTACCAATATGAAGCTTATTAATAAATAAAATGACTGACCTTGTACAACTTGCGGTACCAGCTTAGTAATAGTACTGACTGCATGGTCAGCTGCGGCGTAGTCAGGGTGCTCGCGATCTGTGTGAGCATAAAAGGAATGAAAAGAAACGTAGAACTACATATTATGTGACACTCAGCACGGTTTCCGGAGAGGGCGCAACACTGTCTCTGCATTGTTAGGATTTTCAGATTGTATTAATGGCTGCTTAGATTCTGGTAAACAAATTATAGCACTATTCATTGATTATAAAAAAGCGTTTGACACTTTATACCATGAGATCTTATTACAGGCAATGGACGAATGTGGTTTAAGCGGTCCCATAAATAATTGGTTTAAAAACTCTCACTAATAGAAAAATAAGCACAATTATCTTATATATCCGTGTGGTTAGGAAACAAGCGGATGTCGAATTGGGTGTGCCTACTGGATCGGTGTATGGCCCTATAGGATATATTATGCATGTGAACAGTGTGTCTAATGTCGTACAGAAATGCGAGGTGTTCATGTACGCTGACGATATGTGTCTTGTTTATGCGTCCAAAGATATAGCTGAGGTACAAAAGGTATACAAGCTGATTATGAAAGTATTAGCAAATGGGCACATGACAATGGAATTATACTAAACCTGTTAAAGACTAAATGTATGCATATACACTCGCCATATAATCAAAATGCTAAATCTGTAAAAAAAAATGAATATCTCACAGTGATAGGAACATACATATGAATGTTTGCATAGAAATAAATGTAATTGTAACTATCAAAAATTGAAATATGTAGATAAATTTAAATATTTAGATTTAACAATTTGTGGTTAATTTTTATGTAAAAGAGCTCCTTTCGCCATCAAACGTAAAAGTTTGGCGAGTTTAAAAATAAGTTACACCTCTTTATTGTAATTTCATTATTTAAATAACTTAAAAAAATATACAGGCTGTAACGGAAAGGTGTGTTCATATTTTAAGAACTGCATCTGCCTATTGATATGAACACCTTTCTTCAAGAAAATCCGAGGAAATTCAAAAAAAATTTTTACCTCCCATACAAATATTGATCAGCTGATGATAACTTTGTATGGAAAGTCCAATTTTTTTTTTTGGGAATTTTCTCTTTCTTTTTAGAGAAAGTTGTTCATTTCAATGAACAGAACCGGCTCTTAAAATATGACCACACCTTTCCGTTACATCCTGTATATGAACACAAATCCATATTCAGAGCTAATACAAACTTCCTATTGATAATTAATGAAAAACTAATATTATAAACGCGAAAGCTTGGATGGATATTTGTTACTCAATCACGAAAGAACTGCTGAACGTTTCTGGATGAAATATGGCAATGAGATAGATTATACTCTAGAAAAGCACATAGGCTGACCTTCTTAACTCTATTGACTTAGATGATCTCAACCGTCATTTCTCCACAGTGCCCACCTTTAATCCAAAGTGCTTGAGGCCTGTGCCCACAAACAACTCTCTAACTTTGTGTAGTGTAATTCACTGATTAGCCCTCTACAATCTGGATTCAGGTCTGGGCACAGCACTGTATCCACCCTCCTTATAGTGACTGGCGATATAAGAGCAGGATTGGATGAGACCAAAGTCACTGTACTAGTGTTGATCGATTTCTCGAACGCCTTCAATACCGTCAGTCACGACATCCTGTTAGCCATTTTATCCTATGTAATGGTCTCTCGCGAAGCACTGGAATGGTTCACCTCCTATCTTCAGGAACGTCAGCAGTCGGTTCGCGCCGGGGTATCTTCTTCTCCATGGTGTGATTTGGAAACTGGCGTTTCTTAAGGCGGTATTGTTTCTCCTCTTCTGTTTTTATTAATCTCATTACTTCCGAACTTCAGTGTGCATATCATTTGTATACTAATCACTTGCAGTTGTACTGTCAAGGGAGGGTCGATGAAATATCTGACGCTATCAGCAAATTAAATAGAGATCTGATTGCCATTAAGCCTGGTCCGATAGATTTGGTGTTGCAGTAAATCTCAATAAGTGTCAGGTGATCATCATTTGGAGTCCTCAAAGCATCGCCAAAGTGGATGGTGCAACCTTGCCACCAGTTTTGTTTGACGGAACGATCGTTCCTTTGAGCACTGACGTATAGGACCTTGGTTTGCACATTGATAGTGTGCTCAACTGGCGTACTCAAGTCGCTAGTGTAAGTCAAAAGGTTACGGGAACGCTGCGGGCTCTGTATCGTTTGAAAAACTTTTTACCATCGAACACGAAGACAATGCTTGTGCAGACCCTAGTTTTTTCTGTCATCGATTATGGTGACGTCTGCTACTATGACCTGAATGCAAATCTGCTCAACAAACTTGATCGTCTTCTAAATGACTACATTTGATTTATTTTCAATCTTCGCAAATATGATTATGTCTCTGTGCATCGGTCGCTTTTAAATTGGTTACCAATACGTCAGCGCAGAGAGCAAAGGGCGCTTACTACTTTTTTCTCATTTCTTGTTTTTCCCAACTCTCCTAGCTATCTAGCCTCTCACTTTCTATACATTTGCGCAAATCACAACAAAAATCGACGTTCGTCGCATAACCGTCTTCTCCAATATCCTGCTCACCGTAGTGACTTCATTTACTGTTTTTTCTTCGTTCAGTCAATTTCTCTGTGGAATGCGCTACCCCAGGAAATCGGGATGGCAACCAACCGGTTGACCTTTAAGGTTCGCGAGCACATTCTTAAGAAGTTGGCAGTAACATCATCACAACGCTAATGCTTTATCCAATTATCTGTTTGTATCTATTGTAGTATATTTGAATATTGAGCTTATTCATATGAGTATTTATTTATATTTTATCTTTGTATTTAAATAAATATTCATCGCATTGTTTTTTTATATTGCACCTACAACTATTTGTCTCTGCATCACCCAAAGGTTGACTGGTAGAAAATGCCTGAGGCATTTAGTTCGCCTCTGTACTAAGTGTTCATAAATAAATAAATAAACAGGCTATAATTTTATAATGGGGGAAGTGTTAAATCCACGCAGGCGAAGCCCCTGACAGAAGTAAGTTGTTAACTTGTTTATAATAATTATGGTGAATAAACCTTTATTTAGTCAAATGGAAAAAACATTTTCACTGGAAAAAAAAAGATTGTTGTGAATTTCAGTGGTAAGTTACCTGCAGTGGCGGCGGCGAGTGCGGCGACGGCGGCGTTGAGCTGCGCCATCCTGTGAGACAGTTTGCGCTCTATGGCCGAGCCGTCTTCTTGCTTCATCATTTGACATATCATCGGCTACCAATAAAAACATATTTAAAGATAAATTGACGTTAAAATTGAATAACTGTGAAAAATAGTACCCCTATTTTCACATTTACCTACATGAAACAAAAATATACTTAACTACTTGAATAAAAACATATGAACTTTTAACTAACTAAAAATAATCTAAAATATGGTGTTGAAAAATTTTAAGTGCATACACAATGCACTCAACAGTAGCAAATATAGTGTAGCTATATGTCGTGACATTATGTATGATCAAGCGACTTCGGATAAAATATTCGAAACTTACAAGTGTTGTATTATGATATGAGAACTCTCAGATTAAACAGTTGACAAGGATAAACTTAACAAAATAATAAATATTGTCAGAGTTATGAGTAATATACTCAAACCAAATTTGTGTGTGATGGACTGTGTGAATGATGATATGTCTAAAAAGAGCGTCAATACTGTGATGACCACTACTGAAAAGGCAAAATGCTGCTACACCGACCCGACAATAAATCCATATCATCATTTCAGCCGTAAGACGTCCACTGCTGGACATAGGCCTCCCACAAGTGTTGCCACAACAACAGGTCATATGCATCTCGCATCCAATGCATTCCCGCGACCCTCACCAGGTCATCGGTCCACCTATTGGGAGGCCACCAACACTGCGTCTTTCGGGACGTGGTCGTTTGAGCGTGGTTGCGCAAGAGAAAGATTATGTTTTAGTTATGTGTTATTTTTTTAAATTATTACACTGACCTGTTTGAGCTGTTGTTCGGCTGCATTTAATCGTTCCTTGGCTCCTGATACACTACTGATGAACTTCAGGCGCTGCTTCTCTTGCGTCTCCGCTGATGGCACATCTGCCCAGCCAATCGGTCCCACTGTGGAATGTAAGTCTGTATTATCACCCTGTATATTACAACCACTTTGTATAACACAACCACCCTATACAGGGTGTAACGGAAAGGTGTGGTCATATTTTAAGAACCGGTTCTGAGCATGGAAATGAACAACTTTCTCTAAGAAAAAATAGAAAATTCCCAAAAAAAAAAATTGGACCTTCCATACAAAGTTATCATCAGCTGATCAATGTTTGTATGGGAGGTAAAAAAAAACATAGAATTTACCCAGGTTTTCTTGAAGAAAGTTGTTCATATCGATGGGCAGATGCAGTTCTTAAATTATGACCACACCTTTCCGTTACACCCTATATAACTAAATCACTCTGTATAACACAGTCTCTCTGTATAACAAAATCTCCGTGTGTAACGAAATCACCCTGTATAATTATGTGTTATATAACCATAACACACGAAATTATACAGGATTCAATCATATCAGAATAAAATCAGCCTGTATAATACAACCATCTTTTATATTATTTGTGTTATACAGGTTTATCACAAAGAATTATACAGAATTCCATCATTTCACAGAATACAATCGGTCTATATAAAATAATAATCTTTTATATTATTTGTGTTACACAGGTATAACACAAAGAATTATACAGAATTCAATCATTTCACAGAACACAATCGGCCTGTATAAAACAATCATCTTTTATATTATTTGTGTTATACAGGTATAACACAAAGAATTATACAGAATTCAATCATTTCACAGAATACAATCAACCAACAAAAATAATCAGCTGTCTAGTACATTTTGTATAAATAAATATACAAAAAATTTATGGAACAGATTCTTTTTATATTTTTACTGTTGATTGTTTCATAAAACGTATCCTTAAAAAAATAATTGGGCAATATACTATTATTATACAGCATGTAACAAAAACCCTAACAAGACAAGACATTTATTTGTAGAAACATCAGTATACATATTATAAGGAATGCAACTTGTTCATAAACAAAAAAAGATCCGTCAAGTTCGGCCTTTGTGGCATAAAAAATTATAGAAAGGTCATTAAAAAAGTTAAAATGATTATGAAAATTGTTACATAAACTATATATATATACGTAATCATATAATGGATACGAGATTATTATTATTCCCCAATGAAAATAATTAATTTAAAAATAAGAAAAACTTATCAAAGGTAACACTGAGCGCGCTCAACAAAGTTCACCTACAGTTTCGTATCAAAGAAAACTCCTGAGCGAGACGGTCTTTATGATCCTTTGTTAAAGAGTGCCTACAGAGGGGCTAGTGCAAGGCGGTATCGTTTGAAATAAAAATAGGTAAAAATTAAAAGACTTCGCCGGCCGGTGGAGTGTTGTCAACTTATGAATATTTGCCATATTTAGTGTAAAATTTCGCATTCTTTAAGAAAATAAAAATCTATAACTTTTGGTTTTCATGAGTTACATTTTTTTTACTATTTTTCCTAGTACGTATGTTAAACCAGGAATAAGCCTTTATTGGATCGGACAGGGTTTTTATTACATGCTATATATACTATTTATTAAGACACTTTCTGAAAACCTCAAAAGTAAAATGACATATAACTCACCAGCTGACTTGCAGGCCTGCACAAGCTTGTCAATATGATCATCAAGCTGTTTGTGTGAGCTCAGCACTTGCTGCTTCATCTCCGGCCGCTGCGTCAGATGTGGCTGACACGACGACGTCAGGTCCGACGCTGTGCTGCGCAGCTTCTCAGCTGCTGAGATGAGCTCTCTCTGGCAGTGAGGATCTCCAATAGTTGGAGCTGTGGCCTGTTTATGATTGGATGGATAAACAGTTTGGTAATTTGAGTATGATGGTGTGTTTATCCTCTGCCTTTTAAAGTCTCAAGGCTGAAGATATGGCGAAGAGAACTACAGGCAAAAATAAAGCGAACAAAAGAAGAGTCTGTCATATAATGAACATCTGCAGAGTTAATTCGATAAGTGACGCGCGGAATTTTGCCGTGGTTTTTATTCTGATTGACCTGTGTAGCCTTGTGTGGGGTACAGTAAACTCATAATAGAAAGAAAAAAAAAATATTTAAAATAAAACATCATCCAACATTGTTCTTCCCACCTGTGCGACAGTGAGTAACGCCTGTGCTGCATCGGCAGCACGTGCGCCGCGGTTGTCGAGCTCGGCGGTTACACCAGCGTCCGGTATCAGCTCCGTCAGACGTTGTGCTTGAGACAGCAGCGAGGATGCCTTGCCGCATGACGCCGCCGTTAGTGCTAAGACCTGGTAGTTAGAAAGTAATTTATAAAGCAATAACCGTCTATTTTTCTAGGATAAACTATACAAACTTCAGACTCTCAGCTTCGCGTAGCTTCGTTACTGGGTGAAAGAAGGACAAATCAACACACTCTTCTACATTTGATATGTTAATAGATTTTTTCAGAAATTAGGGAACGGAATACTTCATCGTATAAGACAACTACCGAACCGCCCCGTCTCCACACGTTTACTAATTATACACACAAATCTTTCTCGCTTATCGCTCTTTATATTAATGTAAACCGTATTAAACTACATTGTGTGGTTTAGGAGTTAGTGAAGAAACACACAGACGCGCTCTTTGATTTATTCTATGTAGAGATAATAATGGCTTAGTTTCGTCCTATAAATCTCACCTGTTTCTCCTGCACATCTTGCTTAGCATCAGCTTTAGGACTGACAATGTACACCAATTTGCCGGAAGCAGCCGAGAACTTGGCAGCGGCATCGCTGAGACCCTGCAATAGGCGAACGTTAACGGTTATAAACACGGAACCATGCTTTCAACCGATGTGTTTTGGCACATTGCTCGTAAAGCAGAAAAATGTTCGATGAGTACGAAAAGTTTTGGAGTGGCGACCGCGTACCGGCCGCTGTCTTAAGCAAACTGTCAGAACACTATGACTTTTTCGAAATAATAATATAGGCACCTTAGACGTACCTGTGGTTGTCCAGCACTGTCGCATATCTGTTGCGTAGCTTCACACAGCGCCTTCAACTCTTGTAACATGGTGGCTTGTTCTGCGCCCGTTTTAGTACCACAAATCTTGCGAGAGTCTGCAATAAAACTGGTAAGTAGGTGACAGAAGAAAGGAAATGCTTTTGGATAACATAGATATAAAAGATTTTCAGTCATAGGGAATCATAGTTTCAGCAACATATTGCACTATTTCCATGTTACAAAGTTACTGCCAACACGTTCTTATGTTCTGTATTGATACCGCTATGTGTACCAATAAGAAGCTTATAAATAAATAAAATGACTGACCTTGTACAACTTGCGGCATCAGCTCAGTAATAGTACTGACTGCACGGTCAGCTGCGGCGTAGTCAGGGTGCTCGCGATCTGTGTGAGCATAAAAGGAAAGAAAAGAAACGTGGAACTATATGAACACATCCATATTCAGGGCTGCTAATGTCTGCCTAGGGGTCGCGGATAAATTCGAAACAGAGTTACCGCGCCCCTGGGCACTCAGGCAACTGAAGGAAAAGGGGTGAGTTTTACTCAGTAAAAGTCTGACACGAAGAACGGGAGAAGTCATTGGATGAATTCCCACCCCAAACAAAAAAAAACAGGGCTGCTAATGAGAACATCCTATTGATAAATAATTAATGAAAAACTTAAAACAAATCCGCATTGAGGACTACTGCTGCAAATTTATTCTACTAATCGCGAAAGTTTCTATGGGTATTTGTTACTCAATCATGTAAGAAGGGCTGAACTAATCTGGATGAAATTTGGCAATGAAATAGATTATACTCTGGAAAAGCACATAGGCTATAACTTATAATGGGGGAAGTGCTAAATCCACGCGGGCGAAGCCGCAGGCAGAAGTAAGTTGTTGTGGTGAATAACCTTTATTTAGTAAAATGGAAAACACATTTTCACTGGAAAAAATAAGTTTGTTATGAATTTCAGTGGTAAGTTACCTGCAGTGGCGGCGGCGAGTGCGGCGACGGCGGCGTTGAGCTGCGCCATCCTGTGAGACAGTTTGCGCTCTATGGCCGAGCCGTCTTCTTGCTTCATCATTTGGCATATCATTGGCTACCAATAAAAATAATTAATATAAATTGACGTTAAAAGGGTACTAGTTTTCGCATTTACCTACATGAAACAAAAATATACTTTACTACCTAAACAAAAAATATAAACTTATAACTAAAATAATCTAAATATGGGGTCGCAAAATTCCTCCCCATCGCTGTCGACTGGCAATATTCCCAAAAGACTGTCGGCATTGTCACGTTGTATGGCAATACTTATCCTCTGTCCAAGGTAAAAGCCGAAGAAGTGTAGTATTATGATGTGTGAACTCTCAGATTAAACAGTTGACAAGTATAAACTTGATAAGGTAATTATTGCTGGAGTTATCTACACTATAATAATATTATAAAGAGGTAAAGTTTGTGAGTTTGTGAGGTTGTAGGGGGTAATCTCTGGATCTATTGAAACCGATTTTGAAAATTCTTTTACTAATTGAAATCCACGTCATTTGTGAGTGTCATAGGCTATAAATTTTTGAAATCCGCGCGGACGAAGTCAAGGGCGAAGTGCTAGTCAGTAGTATACTCAAAGCAAATTTGTTGAATTCATGATGCGGAGGAAAAGTTATAAGTTTAAATATGGAGGGAGACGAGAGAAACAATTGATAGACTGTATGAATGATAATTTGTCTAGAAATAACGTCAATACTGAGATGACCACTACTGAAAAGGCAACAAGCTGATTCGGCTGAGCCGACAATAAATTATCATCATCATTTCAACATAAGACGTCCACTGCTGGACATTTTTTTTTTATATTGTGGCTACGCCCTTGGTTACAAGACCTTTAAGTCAAGTCTGAATTTGATCACTATCACTTATTCTTTTTCCCCATTAGAATGCAGATGTAACACATTCTATTGTATTTTGCAGTATTTGGCAACAAATGTGTCGAGTCAGCCTTCTCGGCAAACTTCGCTGAGGTAGTCTTTACTACAATAAAATTCTGAGCTCCATTTTACCGAGATCGCGCCTGTTTCAATGATTGTACATATTGTCTAGTTGCGTAGACACTTAAAACACAATACGACACCAATTTTACATCACAATAACTACTAGGAATCAAAAAACAAATAATTAAAACAGCCACTGAACTTCACTCGAGAAAATCCAGCCAAAAACTCCTGCTGGACATAGGTCTCCTCCAAGTGTTGCCACAACAACCGGTCATATGCATCTCACATCCATCGGGTTCCCGCGACCCTCACCAGGTCATCGGTCTGCCTTGTGGGAGGCTACCAATGCAGCGTCTTTCGGGACGTGGTCGGACAAAACTGGTGGTAAATGAGGCTAATAATATTCCAGGCAACTAACAACTTATAGGGAGACTAACTATTTGCTACTAAAAATCGTAGGCGAGGTACTATAAATAAAAACATGGCGACTAATATTAACAGTGGGATAACAAACATCGTATTATTATCATTTGACACATCAAATTAACCAGAAAGTTTACCATTGCGATTTACGTTGTCCAAGAGCGAGCGAAGCGAGCTTGGGAACTTAGGGCACGTGGACACGGAAAGGTTAGGTTCAAAGAGGATGACGGGAGCTACAGTGAACGAGCAAAGCGAGCGAACGCAGCCCCCGTTATCCCCTTCGTGTTAGGTTCCTTTAAACCTTGTAGACAGAAATAGGAGCCCCGCAAAGCGGGGCTCCGTCAACCTACCTTACTTGCAACTGTCGTTAGCACATTTCTGTGAAAAAGCATGTTGTTTTTATTTTTTGTTTATGACAGTTACCAAAACAAAAACTCGATGCCTTTGCTGTAGCTGCCAACTTACTATTTTTGCTACCTGCTTTAATTATTTTTTAATACTAAATTTAGATTAATTTGTCGCCGCGTTAAATACATGCCAATAAGTGAGCGCAAGAGAAAGACTATGTTTCTATAACAAGTTATTACACTGACCTCTTTGAGCTGTTGTTCGGCAGCATTAAGTCGTTCCTTGGCTCCTGACACACTACTGATGAATTTCAGGCGCTGCTTCTCTTGCGTCTCCGCTGATGGCACATCTGCCCAGCCAATCGATCCCACTGCGGAATGTAAGTCTGTATTATCACCCTGTATATTACAACCATCCTGTATAACTGAATCACCCTGTAACACACAGAATTGTACAGGACACAATCATCTCTTAGAATACAATCAGTCTGTATATTACAATCATCTTGTATATTATTTTTGTTATACAGGTATAACACAAAGAATTATACAGAATTCAATCATCTCATAGAATACAATCAGTCTGTATAATACAATCATCTTTTATATTATTTTTGTTATACAGGTATAACACAAAGAAATATACAGAATTCAATCATCTCATAGAATACAATCAGTCTGTATAATACAATCATCGTGTACATTATTTTTGTTATACAGGTATAACACAAAGAATTATACAGAATTCAATCATCTCATAGAATACAATCAGTCTGTATAATACAATCATCTTGTATATTATTTTTGTTATACAGGTATAACACAAAGAATTATACAGAATTCAATCATCTCATAGAATACAATCAGTCTGTATAATACAATCATCTTGTATATTTTTTTTGTTATACAGGTATAACACAAAGAAATATACAGAATTCAATCATCTCATAGAATACAATCAGTCTGTATAATACAATCATCGTGTACATTATTTTTGTTATACAGGTATAACACAAAGAATTATACAGAATTCAATCATCTCATAGAATACAATCAGTCTGTATAATACAATCATCTTGTATATTATTTTTGTTATACAGGTATAACACAAAGAATTATACAGAATTCAATCATCTCATAGAATACAATCAGTCTGTATAATCCAATCATCTTGTATATTATTTTTGTTATACAGGTATAACACTAAGAATTATACAGAATTCAAACGAATTTTTGATTCAATTAATCGACAAAAAATTTAGGGAGCAGCACTGATTTATTTTTTGACTGATGATTATTTAATAAAGCGTATCTCTCATTGATACTAAATGCCTAAAAAAATTTGGACGATGTTAAAAAAATTATCAATATAATTACTATTTATTACGGCACTTTCTGAGGTTTACCTCAAAAATGAAATAAAAAATAACTCACCATCTGTCTTGCAGGCCTGCAGAAGCTTATCAAGATGATCATCAAGCTGTTTATGTGAGCTCAGCATTTGCTGCTTCATCTCCGGCCGCTGCGTCAGATGTGGCTGACACGACGACGTCAGGTCCGACGCTGTACTGCGCAGCTTCTCAGCTGCTGAGATGACTTCCTTCTGACAGTGAGGATCTCCAATAGTTGGAGCTGTGGCCTGTGAAAATTCGGTGGATGAACAGCTTGGTAATAAATCACATAATGATTTGAGTACATTTGAAGATGTGTTTGTCTAGCAGCCTTTGAAAACTAGATCGAACGCCTTCAGGCTAAAATATGGCGAGAGTCTATCGTATAACAAACATCTGCAGAGTTACCTAGACAAGTTTCGCGCGGAATTATACCGTAGTTTTTGTTCTGTTTAACCTCACGAGGGGTAAACTCAAACTCATTATTATAGAAAGAACCTAAAAATATTTTAAGTTAAATCATATTTCGACATTGTTCTTCCCACCTGTGCGACAGTGAGTAGCGCTTGCGCGGCGTCTGCAGCGCGTGCGCCGCGGTTGTCGAGCTCGGAGGCAACACCTGCATCTGGTATCAGCTCCGTCAGACGTTGTGCTTGAGACAGCAGCTCAGATGCCTTGCCACACGATGCAGCTGACAGTGCTAACACCTGGTGTTGTGGAAATTATATGATAAACGATTGTTCAGGAGGTAAAAGTCATGAAAGCTGAACACATTTTGTAATTGATAATAGAGTATGTAAAATGTCAGTCGCCGTTTTTAAATATTCTTATTTCACCGCAGGGCAGTCGTGTAAAATTCAACAAAAAATAATAAGGGGTTTATTAAAATTAGGTTGATAATACAGGATGTAACAAAAAGATGTGGTCATATTTTATTGTAACGGAAAGGACTGCATCTGCCTATCGATACGAACAACTTTCTTCAAGAAAACCTGAGAAAAATCTCAATTTTTTTAACCGACTTCGAAAAAGGAGGAGGTTATCAATTCGGATGTTTGTATTTTTTTTTTTTTTTTTTTATGTATGTTCGGGCATAACTCCGTCATATATTGACGGATTTGCAAAATTATTTTTTTGTTCGAAAGGGGTTTATTCCGAAATGGTCCCATTTAATTTTTTTTTTTTTTTTTCTTTTTTAAATTTCAAAAAGATCTGATGATGGGTTTCGGAGACAGACAACGGAACTCTTCAAAAATTGACAGCAAATCAACCGCGATTGCTGCGATCGTATGTCTATGAATTGTTAACACAGTTTAATGGGGAACCACAACTAAAAAGGGAAAAATAAAAAACTTTTTTACAAAAAAATAGAACCGACTTCCAAAAAAAGTGCAAAATAACTTTAATTTCGGAAGTCGGTGTCAAAAAACGAAGACACAAAACAGGAACACCGACTTCCGAAATTAAAGTTATTTTGCACTTTTTTTGGAAGTCGGTTCTATTTTTTTGTAAAAAAGTTTTTTATTTAAGTACCTGCAAAGTCAAAGTATTTTTTTGGGAATTTTCTATTTTTTTAACCGACTTCAAAAAGAAGGAAGTTATCAATTCGGAGGCTTGAACTTTTTTTTTAATGTATATTCAGCCATAACTCCGTCATATATAGACGGATTTGCAAAATTCTTTTTTTCTTCTGAAGGGTTTTATTCCAAAATGTATCATTTAAATATCGTATAGATCTGATGATGAGTTTCGGAGACAACGGATCTCTTCAAAAAGTAACAGCAAATCAACTGCGATTGCTGCGATCGTATGCATATGGAGTGTTTACACAATTTAATGGAGAACCACAACTAAAAAGTGTTTTTTTTTTAAACAAATAGAACCGACTTCCAAAAAGATTCCAAATTAACTTTAATTTCGGAAGTCGGTATCAAAAAAAAACATCTATACGGTCGAATTGAGAACCTCCTCCTTTTTTTTCGTCGGTTAAACACGAAGACAAAAAACCAGAAACACCGATTTCCGAAATTAAACTTATTTTGCACTTTTTTTGGAAGTCAATTCTATTTTTTTTGTAAAAAGTTTTTTCTTAGATAAAGTTGTTCATTTCCATGCGCAGAACCGGTTCTTAAAATATGATCACATCTTTCCGTTACAACCTGTATAGTCAGTACTTTTTTAACGTCAAAAATTACAATTCACAGTCCCCTGAAACATCAGCCCGCCACCAATTTTTAGTGTCACTAATCAACTTAAATTCTATTTAAAATTATATAATCAGGGAAGGTTATCATGTTTTTTTTCCTATTGCCAGATCGTCATGATATTTAAAGAGTAGCAAAATTACTCTCCTTTGGGGGAGTCAGATAAAATTGACAGTTTCATCCCCTGTTCTCACCTGTTTCTCCTGCGCCTGTTGCTTAGCATCAGCTTTAGGACTGACGATGTACACCAACTTGCCGGAAGCCGCTGAGAACTTGGCAGCGGCATCACTGAGACCCTGTGACACAAAAGATTATACAATATGCGGAATCTTCAGTTATTTTATGTTGAAGATTAGGTAGGTAAATCAATCAATCTGCCTAGCCTTTTCCCAACTATCTTGGGTTCAGCTTCCAGTCAAACTGGATGCAGTTGCATATCAGTATTTTACATGGAGCGACCACCTATCTGACCTCCACAACCCAGTTACTGGGTAATACGATACCCCTTGGTAAGACTGGTTGTCAGACTTTCAGGCTTCTGACTACCCGTAACGTCTGTCAAAGATCCACGATTGACAGCCGGTACCAACGGCTTAACGTGCTTTCCGAGGCAAGGAGGAGTCCCGGTATGTAAAGATTAGGTAGGTACAAATTATGTTTTTTAAGTTTTACTATAATTTCTATCAAAATCCAAAAGTCATTTCTTCAAATAAAGCTAAGCCAGCACTTTTTGATCGTCAAAGTTCTACATAAATGACAGTCCCCCAAAAACACCCGCCTTCACCACTTCCTAGTGTTTTAGCTGTGAAAAAGAAGTGGCGCAACAAACTCCCCAGCAACGCATCTGTCTGTTAGTTTTGTAGAAGTTGAATCTATATAATTGTAGTCATTCTTTCTTTTTTAAAAAAAAAACGCTGCCCCACACTAGGATTTTCTCCTACGTCGTGGGTGCGTTTACAGACATAGAATCTCACATACACTAACACCCAGACCCGGAACAACTATCTGTAGGTCATACAAATCTTTGTACTGTTCGGGTAAAATATATCGTTCAAAATATAATCATAAATTAAATTTTCCGTCACTTGTTAGCTAGCACACAGTACTATGGCATCAAATACAGAAAAACTCAAGCATAAACATTAAACCAAATTAAATAAGCCTTCAGGCATAGCTGGTGTGCTCGCTTTCACGTGCATCAGTAGAATCTATCGTGATTTGAAGCCACAAGTGATAAACTAGGGCCATCACAGTTAAATCAATAAACAAGTATTAGGCATATCAACTCAAATAATCTGTCATAAGCTAAATTATGGAGAAAGACATCAAGTGTAACATTGTCTTGCGTTCAACTATTAATAGTCGTTAATAGAATAGTATGCTTTCGAACAAAGATTAGATTTAACTTTAGTTTTACATGCATTAAACGGCAGGTCAAGAAAAGGAAGGGGTAGTTTATTGTAAAGGCGGATACCGAGACCTACAAACGAACAATGAACCTTACGAAGACGTTGGGAAGGAGTACGTAGCTTGTGCTCGTGTCTGATGTTAAAATTGTGAATATCACTGGTTTTAGTGTATAAATGTTTACAAAAACGAATTGAGATGCCACCGTGAGAATTACAATCTTATATATTCCTATCTACTTTAAAGATAAGAGAGGTATCATCAGCAAACAGTACTACGTCACAGATAAATCCACCAAAAATAAGAATGGTCCCAATATCGAGCCTTGAGGCACACCTAAATGAACTGGTAGCCCAGAAAACTTTATACCATTGACATTTACACATTAGAACCTATTACATAAATATAAATCAATTATGTTAATTGCTTCGTTTTGGAGACCGTAATGACGTAGTTTATGCAAAAGCATGTCATGGTGTACGCATCCAAAAGCTTTAAATGCGATGCGTTGGGCATTTTTTGCGATTTGTCTAAGGCTTTCGATTGCGTTCTCCATGATACATTGATCAGGAAGCTGCACTACTACGGAGTCCGGGGCGCCTCCCTGGATCTTCTTACTTCATACTTGAGTAATAGGATTCAGAGAGTTGATGTGAACGGCAAAAGGTCTTCCGGGTCTGTAGTCAGAATGGGGGTTCCTCAAGGCTCAATTCTGGGTCCTTTTTTGTTTCTAATCTATATCAACGACTTGCCTTACCTCATAAAGGATAAACATGATATAGTGCTGTTTGCAGATGACACTTCACTTTTATTTAAACTCAAACGTCAGCAGGTGGTTGTTGATAATGTAAATAATGCTCTTTCAACTGTAGTTAACTGGTTTAATGTCAATAATCTTCTCCTTAACGAGAAAAAAACAAAATGCATAAAGTTCACATTACCCAATGTAATACAAGTGAACACTAGTGTGTCAATAAAGGGTGAAGAGTTGAAACCCGAGGATTCCACAGTGTTCTTAGGTTTAACTTTGGATGCGCAGCTTCAGTGGAGCCCCCATATAGATAAACTGTCCAAAAAACTTAGCTCCGCAGCATACGCCGTAAGGAAAATTCGTGGTTTAACTGATTTAGAGACGGCTCGTTTAGTGTACTTTGGTTATTTTCATAGTGTGATGTCGTACGGCATTCTGTTGTGGGGAAATGCCGCCGATATTCAGACAATTTTTGTTTTACAGAAAAGGGCTATTCGTGCAATTTATAAATTAAGTCCCAGACACTCCCTCAGAGACAAATTTAAAGAGATTAATATTATGACTGTTCCCTCTCAATATATTTATGAGAATCTCATGTATGCACATAAAAATATTAATCTGTTTAAAAGATACAGTGATATCCATAGCATAAATACTAGGAACAAACACAAATTTATTGTACCAAAAACCAGGCTCAAGAAAAAAATAGGTGGTTCGTTTAGATGTCAATGTATACGTTTCTATAATAAACTTCCTAGCCAAATTCAAGAACTAAGCATAAATAAATTTAAATCATTTATTAAACGTAAGCTATGCCAGAAAGCTTTTTACACAATTAATGACTTTCTTGAGGACAAAAAGGCGTGGGATTGAGCTGCTTCAATGATATACATGAGCCATTGTTTTCATATGTACTACTTACTGATGAAAATTTTTTTATATATATATTTTTTTTTTTTTTAATATTCGTTTTTGACATGAATACTTGTATAGTATTGTATTATATTTTTTATTTTATTTTTTTATTGACATTTTATATTTATTATTTTTTTTTTTTTTTTGACTTGAATACTTTGTTAAGTATTATATTTATTTTTATTTTTTGATTGACATATTATGATTACTATTTTGTTTGACACAAATATTTACTTTGTAAAGTATTATATTTTTTTTATTTTTTTTTATTACTTAATTATTGTAAATGTGAGGACTATGTGGGTTATTATTATTATTTTCTCCTCCTTTTTACAGTAATTTTCAACGTTGTCTGACAGTTTGAGTACTTTTGCGGCCTACCCAAATGTCTTTTCTTTGGTATTGTTCGTCATGTCATTGAGCTCCTTAGTGGTTTTTAAGTTGAGCTATTCGACTATTGACAAATGCTTGCACTGACTGGACAGGTCCACTCAAATATGTTTGGTTCTTTCTTCAAAAGACCACTACAGACACTAAGCTGCATGGTCCTCATATAGAATAATGTGAATGCGAGAACTATGTATGTCGTTATATTCATGTAGATTCTATGATTGTCTGGCAGTTTGAGTATTTTTTGCGGCCTACTCAAATGTCCTTACTTTGGTATTGTTCGTCGGTTCGTTGAGCACCTCAGAGTTCTGAGTTGAGCTTCGCGATGACTGACAAATGCTTGCACTGTCTGGACAGGTCCACTCGAATTCGTGTGTTGCTTTCTTCATAAAGCTCATCCCAGACATAAACGTACATGGTTCTCATAGGATCTAACCAGTCCACATTGTATGGATTTGAACACTAAAAGAGACTTTGACCTCTGAGTTTGTTTCGGTGTTTCTTCTCAGGGTAGTCAGCTAGGAAACACCGGCCTCATCTAGCTTAAACTGACAAAAAAACATTGACGTGTAAAAGTGTTCCTTGTAACCTATTTACTGAATAAACATCATTTATCATTTATCATTTATCATTTCATTAGAGAGATCACAAAAAAACTCCGATTGCATTTTGCGGGTTCTCCCATGCGTTAAATATGTGTTTTAGGAGAGCAACACCCGCATCTGTAGTCGATCAACCTTTTGTAAAGCCATATATTTACAATAGAATATAACTACAATATACTTATGTACAACTAAACTAACTAATAGGTATATTTACAAACTGATAATATAATATGTACAAACGTGTATGAAAACAACTTATTATGCATCAAGAAATTCATCCACATTGCTGTCAATGGAAAAGTGCCCAGAAAGCTACAATCTTGATTCTAACTTTACGAGCAGTACTCTGAAAGATAATTATATTTTACAGAAGTAGTACCGCAATAAGAGACACAATTAAAAACCTATTTTTGCGTCCCCGATGTGGCGGATGTGGGCTTCTGACGTTTTATAAGTGCACATATAGACCTACGTGAAAGAAAATATTTCGAGTTTGAATTTGAGTTTACAATTTGAGTCAAAAATAATTGTAACTTAAAAATCGAGATCGATCGAGAATTCCGTAAGTCGGACAACCAGTCTCACCAAACTGCCCTGGGTAACAGGGTACCCACCCTGTTACCCAGAGCAGTTACTAGGATTTATCAGAACCCAGTGGTTGTAAAAGTCAAGGTAGGTATTCAACTGCATACGGTTAAACTGGAAGCCGATCCCAGATATCTATCTGGCACTACGGTTTCCACATTCAGTCCATGGTGGATCATGCATGAGCCGTAGCGACCAAGCCGACCCCTTAAGTAATCTATCAAACGGTCGTTACTCACCTGTGGTTGCCCGGCACTGTCGCATATCTCTTGAGTGGCTTCACACAGCGCCTTCAAGTCTTGTAACATGGCGGCTTGTTCTGGGCCCGTCTTAGTGCCGCAGAGCTTGTGAGAGTCTGCAAGGGTTGGTTAGGTAAGAAATGCGCACACATAAAATTAAACACAAAAACCTCGCCGTTATTGGAAAACACGGTTGAACAAAATTGTTTTAGCAACGGGTTTCAATGTTGTTTTATGACTCTCATCATCATCATCATCATCATTTTAGCCGAAAGACGCCGTCCTGTGCATCTCGCATCCATCAGATTCTCGCGACGCTCACCAGGTCATAGGTCCACCTAGTGAGAGGACTTCCAACGCTGCGTCTTTCAGTCTCCAGAACCCTTTGGCCCCATAGATCATCTGTTCTGCGAGCAATGGCTACTGCCTCTTAAGTGACGGTCATGTCCTGTGTTTTTGATCACTACAATATGCTTTACTTTTTGTTTTTTTTTCAGTGAATAAATAGGCGGATAAACCATTTACTAAAACATAAAATTTCAACTCTTGCAGCTGTGATTTTGAACTGTTTATTTTAATTAAGATGATTGACCTTACAGTGTAAAAGATCATATGGCTGAAAGATGCTGACTAATAGAGAAGTAAATTGGGATAAGAGCAAGAGAATGATGATGACTGACCTTGTACAACTTGAGGCATCAGTTCAGTGATAGTTCTGACTGCGCGGTCCGCTGCGGCGTAGTCAGGGTGCTCACGATCTGTGTCAAGGTAAAAAAAAAATATGACATCGGAAAAAAACATGTTGTAGCCGATTATCTTATTCAATAACTAAACTAAAATTAGAGAATCGCTATCTTTTACTAAAAAGCAGTGCGAGAAAACGACGGCTCTAGCTATGAACTAAGTTAGAGATGTCAAACTAGTTTACGCCTTGCGGTTTACCGGTGTTGTTAGACGACATGTTTTTACACGTACCCTTAATTTGTATGGAAATATTAGTTTAACTAAATTTGACAGCTCTAATTTACGTCCGTCTCTTTCTTGTTTTATTAGAGAGAAAAAGGTTGCAATCGCCTAAATAACGTTTAGTTTGTGCACAACAGAATCGGCGCCATTGACTCACTAAAATAAAATCTACATAACACCGCATCTGTCTCCCCAAAGGAGTTAGGCAGACTCATTTCACAAGTAATTTAAAGTCCATTTAATAGGCGGAGCGGCCAATAGTCTGTCATAAACCGGGCACAATATCCAGATTCCAGGCTGCTACTAATCCTGCCAGGATCGCGGGCAAGTTTGAAAGAGACTCCTTGCCCTGACACAGACAATTGAAGGAACATGGATGGGTTTTAGTCAGTGAGAGTCTGACACGCCCTCCCGCTCCACCCAGAGCGGGAGAAGTTATTTGATGATTATCCACCCGAAAAAAAATGCTGCTACTGATATGAATGTATAATATCTTATGAGTAAAAACTTGCACGTACACGCACATAAGGCCAAATGTGTGAAACTAAATATTTTATGTAAGAACTTCATGCACCTACCATATTTGATGCAATAAATAAATTGAATTGATAAAATCCTAATAGAAAAATCAGTAAGTTCTTCAGAGTAGTCAAGTAAAACATGAGGGTATTCTTACCTGCAGTGGCGGCGGCGAGTGCGGCGACGGCGGCGTTGAGCTGCGCCATCCTGTGAGACAGTTTGCGCTCTATGGCCGAGCCGTCTTCTTGCTTCATCATTTGGCATATCATCGGCTAAACAAGCAAAAAATTAAGTTAAAAAAGAGAATCTCAACTCTGTGACAGAATCATCTCTTGAGAATTTAAGCACCCAACAGAAATATAACACAATACACGAAATACTAATAGCAAGACCTAAAACCAACATTGAAGGCGAATCAAACAAAAAAAGATACATATCAGAAAAATCCAGCGAACTCCTAGAAAAAAGATTAAAATTAATTAGCATAACAAATAGAACAAAAAGTATCAGAGATGAAATAGGAAAATTAAGCAAAGAAATAAAGATACAAAATAATAAGAAAAGATAGAGAACACCTTGGACTCAACACCTTTGAAAAGTTCATTAACAAGACCGGTGGTATTAAAAAGTGGGTGATATTAAAAAGGCCTTTAAAGTTTTATCAGACAAAACCAAGTGGCTAGCTAATATGAAAGACCGACATTGCATGACAACCAAAAGATTAGATATTTTATCAATAGCTACGAATTTCTACAAAAACCTGTACTCCAGCAAGATTCAAATTGAAATTACCGAACTAAGCAACGATGATAATGTGCCACCCATACTAGAAGATGACATACATAAGGCAATCAAAACACAGAAGAACGATAAAGCCCCTGGTCCCGACTAGATCAACAATGAATTGCTTTTAAGCTGCAGAAACTACATTGCACCACTACTAACGTGTATTTTAATGATATACTGAATACCGAAAATATTCCGTCACAATGGACTGCATCAACTATCATCCTGCTCCACAAAAAGGGTGACAAGACCGAAATAAATAACTATAGACCCATTAGTCTATAGTCCAATATTTATAAAATCTTTGCTAAAATAATTTTAGCCCGAATAACAAGAACTCTAGACGAAAGCTAGCCTAGGGAACAGGTCGGCTTTAGGGCAGGCTATTCGACATTAGACCATATACATACTGTGAGACAAATTCATCATCATTCTGCTGCCCTTATCCCAATTTATTTGGGGTCGGCGCAACATGTCTTTTTCTTCCATACTCCTCTATTAGTCGTCATCTCTGTATTCACCCCCTTTTTACCCATATCCTCTTTCACACAGTCCAACCATCGGCATCGTTTCTTTGGCCTTCCCCTACTCTTATAGCCATCCACAAGACTTTCCTCACGACATTTTCTTCATTCCTCCGCATCACATGCCCATACCACGAAAACCGATATCCACACAACTTTACTACAACAACAACTCAACTCAACTTCACTTCAACTTTACTTTACTGTGAGACAAATGATCGAGAAGAAGAAGGAGTTTAATGTATCATTCTATTGCTGTTTTATCGACTATAACAAGGCATTCGACTCAATTGAGCATGAAAATATCTGGTATTGTCTAAAGAACCAAGGAGTCGAACAAAAGTACATCAGAATAATAAAAAACGTATATACTAAGAGTACAACTAAAATCAAGTAAGAAAAAGAAGGGAAGAAAATAAAAATAAACAGGTGTAAGACAAGGGGACCTGTTATCGCCTAAATTATTCACAGCTGTCTTAGAAGAAATCTTCCGGAAATTAAATTGGGATAATTATGGTCTAAACATAAACGGGGAAAGACTATCCCACTTACGGTTTGTTGACGACATTATATTATTCGCCGAAACAAAGGAGCACCTACAAAACATGCTCATAGACCTGGAAAGAGGAAGCCCCAAGGTAGGCTTTACGATGAACGCCTCCAAAACTAAAGCACTAACAAATGCGTCCGAAGACCCTATCATCATAAACGGCGTACCAATTGAGTATGTCAAAGAGTACACTTACTTAGGCTAACAAATTTCAACGACTGATACAATGTCAAAGGAAATAGACACTAGAATTGGGAATGCATGAAAGTGCTACTGGCGGCTTAAAGAAATTATGAAGAACAAAGAAATCAAGATGTCTGTCAAATCAAAACTGTAAAACACCTGCGTGCTACCAGTTCTACCTATGGCTGCAAAACTTGGGCTCTCACCAAAACGCAAAAAAATTAAAAACTTGCCAGGCAGCAATTTTAAGAAAATCAGACAGAATACGAAATAAAACCATCAGAAATCGCAATAAAATACAAAATGTTACAACTAGAATACGAAAACTTAAATGGCAACGACTTTAATGGACATACGAGTACAATTAGAGGCATCAAAAAGTCTAACAGAAGCATAGTGTTTCGGTACCCTAGAAATAGGAAAAGGAAACGAGGCAGACAGATTCGAAGGTGGGAAGACGAGATAAAGGCGATAGCAGGAAAACTATGGACAAGGAAAGCTCTAAACCGAGTAGAGTGGAAGGAAATGGAGGAGGCCTTTGCCAAAGTTGGGCAAACAGACGAAGTTGTCGATGTCATCGAATCAGCAGAGACGGTAACTTAAGATTATTATTTTGTAAATATCCTTTTGTGTCTGAATAAAGGCTATTATTATTATTATTTATCATGACAAAACAACTTTAAAATAGTCAATTTTGCAATGAAATTTGAACTTTGCAATGTATCACATTGAGATTGTTGTTCCTAAAATTGATAATGTTTTAAAGACCAGACAAAGCGGCACGAATCATGAGTTTACAATGTAACACATTTTTTTTTGGTGGGGTGTGAAATCATCCAATGACTTCTCCCGCTCTGGGTGGAGCGGTAGGGCGTGTCAGACTTTAACTGACTAATACCCACCCCTGTTCCTTCTCTGCCCTGAGTGCCCAGGGGCGCGGTAATTCTGTATAACAGAACAGTAAAAACAGTACAAGTCGCAAGTAGGCTGGGCCCGCGTACCCCGAGTTTTGCAGAGCTCCGCATATGTCTGCTTCGCGCACACACCACGCGCGTCAGTTTTGTTACAACCGTCACGGTGACGAAAACTTGAAAAAAAATACAAAAATGCTATTGCGCTGTTTTAGAATGTAGACACGATAGCAGAACCAAAAATTTGTCAAATGGTGGAATATCACCGTCGATTAGTCCTAATTTATTTTAAATCGATTAAAATTTGAAAAATAATATTTTATTAAACAAGACAAGTAAAAGTTGACTTTATGTTCTACAAGTTAAGGTCTACTAAGGCACATGTCAAAGTCAGCTACTCTACTACAGTACTAATAACCTCGTTACGGAAATATCAATCTTATCATTAATTAATAATTGTTTTTGATTTTATTTGGATGTTAGTTTTGATTTTAATATTGGTTTATAGTTTTAAATTGTAATGTTTACTTTTATTAAGCTATTGCATAGCTTCTATCGCGGGCCTTGAGCGTGGAGACCGAATCCAGAAATTCCGTAACGAAAAATAACCTAACACCCCTCACTCCGATGATGGTGACGGTGACGGTGACGGTGACGGTGACGGTGACGGTGACGGTGACGGTGACGGTGACGGTGACGGTGACGGTGACGGTGACGGTGACGGTGATAATGATGATGATGATGATGATGATGATGACGATGATGTTATTTATCTTCTTACGCCAAAGACGTGTAAAAAGTGTAACTTGAATTAATATCTAAGAAAAAAAAAACAAAAAAAAAACTAAGGAAAAAAAATACTGCATAAATAAAATAAATAAATAATTATACTTGCATAAGTTGATAAAAAATGCCTTGCAATAGCATATCCGCGGCAGTCGCCGAGTGCCACACGTCTTTTTAAATTATTTAATTACTACTTTTATGACATGTATTATTATTATAATTTTAATTTTATTTGAAATGAAATGATCTAAAGGAATGGATTGAAATAAATGATTTTTGAATTTGAATTAACACAATACAGCTTTAAATTTAATGTATTTCATATGAATAATGACATCTAGTGGCGGGTAGCGTAACTTGCTTATTAAACTATTTCGTGTGCTCATTAAACGGAAAAGGTAATAAATACTTAAAAAGAGTACACAATAAACGACTCTATGCTCATATAACTGTGGTTTATTTGCAAATAAGCGACGACTGACATATTTCCTACTTTTTTTCAATAATAAATTACCATTTACAGCAAGGATTTATTAGTGTTTCGAAATACAATTGTATTTCGAACCTGTATATGTGTGAGTTTGGGTACGCTGGTTCCGATACTAATAAAGTGCAATGCGATTTCTTCTGTTTTTTTCTGTTCTGTGTTCTGCACTATGTAGCACTGGATGCAAAATTCAGAATGGATGTCTTTAGAATAATTTCACTTTCATTTAAATTGTAGCTTCTAGTTAAGGGTGCTCCATCGTCAACCACATCATTGCTTGCCATCAGGTGAGATAGTGGACATGTTAAAAAAAAAATATTCTTAATGTCACATAGCACGAGTCTGTTATTGGCATCCGACTACTAACCTCTTTGAGCAGTTGTTCGGCTGCATTAAGTCGTTCCTTGGCTCCTGACACACTACTGATGAACTTCAGGCGCTGCTTCTCTTGCGACTGAGCTGATGGCACATCCCAGCCAATGGATCCAACTGCGGGATATAACTATGTATGAGAATTTATTTGAACATTAATGGACACAATGTATATAATCTACACGTTTAAAAAAATAGTTTATGGAGATCGGTTTCTCATGAAATCATGCTGTAGGTATTTTGTACAATTATCACACTGTCTAGTATCATTTTGTACAATTATTACGCTGTCTAGTATCATTTTGTACAATTATCACACTGTCTAGAATCATTTTGTACAATTATCACACTGTCTAGAATCATTTCGTACAATTATCACACTGTCTAGAATCATTTTGTACAATTATCACACTGTCTAGAATCATTTTGTACAATAATCACACTGTCTAGTATCATTTTGTACAATTATCACACTGTCTAGAATCATTTTGTACAATTATCACACTGTCTAGAATCATTTTGTACAATTGTCACACTGTCTAGAATCATTTTGTACAATTATCACACTGTCTTGAATCATTTTGTACAATTATCACACTGTCTAGAATCATTTTGTACAATAATTACACTGTCTAGTATCATTTTGTACAATTATCACACTGTCTAGAATCATTTTGTCTAATTATCACCCCGTATAGAAACAATTTGTATTATTATCAGGCTGTATAGGTAGTATAATATCACGCTGTATAAGTTCAGATTGTCTATGACAACAGTATCGTTTTCAAGGATATTTATTTTTTTATTTTATTTGTGACACCTTTTCTTTTTTATTACGACTCAGAAGAAACAGCATACCTTCATCGTCACACTCCACCAGCCCGCATTGGGCCCGCGTGGTAGATTACGGCCCACACCCTCTCACAGAGAGACGGCCTGTGTCCCAGCAGTGGAAAAGTTAGAAGGCTGACTATTCTTATGCTCTGTCACACTCACCATTATCTTCTGCCTGGCAAGCATTCACCAGCTTGTCGAGACTGTCAGCAAGCTGTCGCTGTGAGCCCAACACCTGCTTCTTCATCTCCGGCTGCTTTTGAATGTGTGGCCCGACGTATGCCGTCAGGTCTGACGCTGAGCTGCGCAGCTTCTCCGCCGCTGAGATGACTTCCTTCTGGCAGTGCGCATCTCCTATGGTTGGGGCTGTCGCCTGGATGAGACAAATAGGAGTTCGAATAGTGAAAATCAGTAGGAATATTTTGAATAAGAGACCTTGATCTGGTCAAAAGTGTAGGCAGACCAGGAACCAGGTGAACCGAAGGCGCGGCGGGGGTGGGGACGGGGGCGGGGTGAGGTTTGGAGAACCAGGACCCGGGAAAATGACTTGGAATGGATGAGATCTACTCTCAGCATTAGGTGAATACGAGTTGAAGAAGAGATAATAGTACAGAAGCATGTTCTGGGTACATTCGTTCCACTGTAGATCTCATCTATTGTTTTCCACTAGTTGAGAAAGAGATCAAGTGAAGAACCATTTTTTTACAAATAAGAAAAAGTCGAATTATTGTATATCTCCCTAATATCATTTAGTGTTGGTATTTGGTTGGGCCAACAATACAAGCTATCATTTTATTGTTGGCCTAACAATAAATGTTATTAGGGTTTGTTACTACCAAAGACCTTATTGCACTTTAAAGGACTATAAAACGTTTTATTTCCGCTCTTTAATAGTGATGGTCAGATTCATGAATACTTTCAGCCCCCAAAAGATTGCCAATGCTTTGATTACCATCTTGTGTAATGTACAATATGCAGAGTGGTATACAATATGAAATTTGATGAAAGATTACAAATCAGCCAAGATCTTACATGAGCAACAGCATACAAGGTATCCGCAGCATCTTGCACCTTGGCTCCAGCTGGACTGAGCTGTAAGGCCACTGCGGGTCCCAGCTGCTCTGACACAGACTGCACTTGAGATAGGTGATGTGATGCTTGCTTGCACGCAGCGTCGGAGAGATCCAGTACCTGTAAAGAAACTGGATTAGTGACGTGATCTTGGATGAATGGAATAAGTACTTGGTATCTGATGGTAAGAGATCTGTACCTACTTTTTTTATATTCATAGGTATGTTTTTGTTTACGTGTAAAAAGGGGCGAGCCAATTCCCAACTTAGGGGTGGTACTGAGAAATTCCAAATGGAAAACCCATTATTACTTTGCCCGACCCGGGAAATGAACCCAGGATCTCATGTTCAGCAGCGCTCAGCTTATAGCTTAGCGCTTGCAACCACGAGGGTAACGAGGCAGTAATAAGTATTATATTAAGCACTTTTTTTCTTTTTTGTGGGATGGGAAATCATCCTATAACATCTCCCGCTCTGGGTGGAGCGGTAGGGTGTGTTTACTGACTTAAACCCATCCCTGTTCCTTCATTGCCTGAGTGCCCAGGGGCGCGGTAACTCTGTTTCAAATTTATCCGCAACCCCTGGGCATGCAGGCATCGGCCATGACGGGCCCCGTCATGTATGCCGACAACTCTTGTTCTGCGCGCGTGGAACACTACGTGCCATCGACTCTCGGGCCTGGTGCTGATCGGACGGCGAGCTACTCATTACCCGCCGTCCTCAGGCCCGCCATATATTAAGCACTTGGTAATAACTCAGCATTAATGAAAAGCCTAGGCGGAAACACATGGATCTCAAAAACAAAAATTGTTCTTGACATTTTCGCAGAATTCGTCGCTAAATTGCGCTGTTCTTTAAGCAGTCGCTCCATTTAAAACTGGTATTCATCTGCATCCTGTTCGACTAGACAAGCAGATTGATTGATTGATTGTCCTCACCTGTTTCTCCTTCGTCTTATCGGCAGCAGGACTGACGAGGAACACCAGCTTGCTGGCAGCCTTGCTGAAGTCCGTGGTATTGACTTTAGGACTCTGTAATATTATTAGAAATTAAGAACAGATTTTAAGCGATAGTCTTGTGACCAGTCATCATCATTTCAGCCGAAAGACGTCCACTGCTGGTCATAGGCTTCCCCCAATCTGACCAGTAGTTACCAAATACTTCTTCAGAAAAATCTTTTATTTTATGATATTGATGCTTATTTTGTAAGTTGGTTAAAAATAACACTTTTACATGTGAATATTTTTTGTCAATTTAAATTAGATAAGGCTGGTGTTTCCTAGCTGACTACTCTGAAAAGAAACTAAGAGATCAGTCTCTTTCAAAGACCATACAATAAATATAACGGTCAGATCATATGAGAACCATTTAGGTTAATCTCTGAGGTGGTCGATGTAGATGAAAATAATTGTCCAAAAAATTTTACGAAAACAAGTGTAATCATTTTTTTAAAGTGAAAACTTCTTTAGACGCGTTGGGCATTTTTGAGATGGGAAAAACTATTGAACTCGCGCGACACCGACACCGCTACGAGTGCTACGACGCATAACACACAGTTTTCACTTCTGTCGGCAGTCCACATGACTGCCAATTTTTTTTTTATATAGTAAAAAGCAATTACTCCTGACTTGAAAATACAAAAGGTTCCTTCTGATGTTTAAATGTAACTTAACTTACATTTTCAGTGTTTTCACAAATGCTGCGGCTTGCTTGACACAGCTCCTTCAAATCTTCCAGCATAGCCACCTGGCCAGCTTGGTCCTTAGTACTGGATAACTTGCGCGAATCTGAAAGTTTAACAACAATATAAGTAAATACAGTAAAGTAGTAACAAGACCACCGACGGCTTCTTGGTAGAACGGCAAATTTGTATTTAACGGTATAATGGCGAAAGAGCTGATGGTAAGTGGTCATCGCCGCTTATATACCAGCGGGCAATTGCAGAATCCGTCAGAAGAGCTGATTGTATGTGATCATCGCCGCTAATATACCACCGGGCAATTGCAGAATCTGTCAGTTTACAAGAAACCTCGTAAAATTATACTCTTCTTGTTTCAGTAAGTGTCAAATTTTATTGGGATTTATTGTATTTCAAATTATCTATTCACAAAATATTGAAAACCAACTTCTGCCAGCGGCTTCACCCGCGTGGCGTTAGTATTTCCCCTACTGTAAATATAAAAAAATAATATATATATATATTCCAGACTATAATCTATCTCTGAGCCAAATTTCATCTAGATCCGTTCTGCTGTCCTGGCATGATTGAGTAACAAACATCCATCCATCCGTCCACCCAAACTGTCGCATTTATAATATTAGTAGGCTTTCATACATTACAAGATGTATCTACAATCTTACACACAATAGAAGGAGGCGTCACATGAGCGTTGGCAAAACTTGACTGAACGTTTACTAACCTTGCACAATGAGCGGCATCAGTTCAGATATGTCCTTGACAGCCTTCTCAGCCGCCGCGTAGTCTGGGTTCTCAGCATCTATGGACATAATTATTATAACTAGCCTTATTTACTTCTCTTTTATTCTTGTTCTCTTATAATTTCTTCGTTACTATTAGGTTCATTTGAATACCAGCGTCAGGCGGCTCCAGCCCGTCTGACATTATCGCTGAAATGGACCTTTTTAGCGCAGTCGTGAGGCACACACTTTGTTTGTTATAAGTATGTCTTTTTTCTTCATTATTATTTCTGTGTACCATGCGTCTTTCTTTTCTTTCTTTATTTAATTAAGGTGTGTCTAAGTGTCTTTAATTCCTTAGTAATTTACTATATTACTAAGTTACTGAAACGTTTTTTTTTTTTTACATAATTAAAACTAAGGATCTGTCGTTCGTTACTAATGATATTGTTAAAACAATAGTACCTACAATTGTTAAGATAATATAACATTTTTGGAAAGTGTTTAAGGATACGACATGGAAATATTGCCTGTTACAGAGACTAGGAATACTGACCAGCTCTAGCAGCGGTGAGTGCAGCGATAGCAGCGTTGAGCTGCGCCAGGCGGTGAGACAACCTCTGTTCTAGCGCTGCAGCCTCCTCCGGCTGCAGAGGCTGCTTCGTCAGTGGCTGGAGAGAGATAGCAGTTGAGTTAACTTGTTCTGTTTTACGAAATATGATGCCTGTAATCCTCTTTTTTACGGTGGGAAATCATCAAATAACTTCTTCCGCTCTGGGTGGAGCGGGAGGGCGTGTCAGACTCTTACTGACTAAAACCCACCCCTGTTCCTTCAGTTACCTGTGCCAGGGCAAGGTGTCTTTTGAACAGCACCGCGACCCTGGCCGGCCTGTATTCCTCTAAGTAGTAGTCGGATGTATAAGTCACCGGATATGGGTTGGTATGGTAATTTTTACATTTGTTGACAATGGGTTATCAATTCGGGTATTTAATTTTATTTCTGGGGTTAAGTATAACAACTAAGAAGTGTTAAAAATAAAATACAAAAAATACAACCATACTCCAAATGTGAAATATTTCTTTGTGACAATACCGACAGACAATCGACCGTACAGAAATTCAATGCAATAGCTCCAGAGATCAAACTTTTAGAGAAAAATTCATTACATCTCCTAGTTTCTCCAATATTGGAAGACAGTTTTTCTTCATTCATCGACGACAAAATTAAACGTTTTAACGATATTTCGGATAGACTTTCCAAAGTTAATTTACATTCGGCGGTAACCCTCATCATCTCTCTTTTATGAAGCAGCCACATCTCTTGGACAAAATCGATCAAATCATTCGTTTCACTCTTACGTCCATCTTAAATGTGGTCCTGGATGACCGAGCATGGCTGCAAGCCACGCTACCCATTCGCTTTGGTGGGCTCGGCATCCGCAAAATTTCTAGTGTAAGCCTACCGGCGTTCCTGTTTTCGTTCCACAGCACTCAACAGTTAACCACACGAATTTTAACCCCATCGCTGGTTAACTGTGAGACCCGGCGTTGCCCGAGAATCCATCTTCCCAGAGACAGTGGGATGAGCCGCTCTGCAGGTTGGTACGGAATAATCTCATTAATACGTCCACCAATACTGCAGAGCGTGCCCGCCTACTGGCTGTGGGTGAATGGGAGTCGGGCCTTTGGCTACAGGCTACCTTTTTTTTCCAGCAGCCTCCTCCGGCTGCAGAGGCTGCTTCGTCAGTGGCTGGAGAGAGATAGCAGTTGTGTTAACTTGTTCTGTTTTACGAAATATGATGCCTGTAATCCTCTTTTTACGGTGGGAAATCATCCAATGACTTCTCCCGCTCTGGGTGGAGCGGGAGGGCGTGTCAGACTCTTACTGACTAAAACCCACCCCTGTTCCTTCCCTGCTCGAGTGCCCAGGGGTGCGGTAACTCATTTTCAGAATTTATCCGCTACCCCTAGGCATTACAGGCTACCCTACTACCCTCACCCAACATTGGTACTATGCTGAGTGACGCTACTTGCCGGATCGCTACATGTTTGTGTCTGGGTGCTCCGAGTGGAGCTCCACATCGTTGCCAATGCGGTGAAGCAGTCGACCACCTCGGACACCATGGCCTATCCTGCGGTGGGAGCGCTGGTCGGATAGCACGGCACGACAGCATTAACGACATCATCCATCGGGCTCTTGTCACCGCCGGGGTGCCAGCTGTTTTAGAACCCAATCGCTTGGCACATGACGATGGGAAGAGACTAGATGGGATGACTATAATGCCTTGGAAGATGGGTAGGCCTTTAGTGTGGGATGCAACATGTTTCGACACCCTTGCGCCATCTCATCTTCTTAGCACGGCGGTGCAGAAAACCTCAAACGGCGCAAATATAACAGCCTTATTCGGAGTTACATGTTTGAGCCGTTTGGGGTTAAAACACTAGGGCCATGGGGTCCGAGTATGCCTAGGGGTAGCGGATAAATTCTGAAAATGAGTTACTGCATCCCTGGGCACTCAGGCAGGGAAGGAACAGGGGTGGGTTTCATTTAGTAAGGGGGCACTTAAGACAGCGTGTTTGACTAATACTTTTAAGATGCAACGTATGTCCGCATAACTACAAAATATCTAAGAACGCGCGCGCCGTAACATTAAAACTAGGCACGATCTGAGCTGATAGTCTGACGCACCGCTCCCTTTGCCTCAGTGCTAACAGCTGATCGCGGCGGTCACTGCCCTCAGCGCGCGAATTTCAAACTGTTGTTATTGTGAAAAAAGTGAATACATATAAAAAAAAAGTTTCTTTGGGAAAGTTGTTTGTCAAATCATGAGTACAATTACGTGTTTAAGTATCGGTCACTAATTACCAGTCAGTCTATATATCTTTTAAGTTATTTCTATTACACGTCAGGTGCTTCCACCGGAAATTGAAAAATAACTTTAATTTCTGAAGTCGGTGTCAAATAACGAAGAAATCAAATACATTTAAATTTTTAGTGTATTTTCTTTTTTGGAAGTCAATTGTATTTTTTGTAAAAAAGTTTTTTGGTTTACGTGACAAAAGAAAAACATGTGTCCAACATAATTTGGTAAAAACAAAAACATGTGTCCAACATAATTTGGTAAAAACAAAAACATGTGTCCAACATAATTTGGTAAAAACAAAAACATGTGTCCAACATAATTTGGTAAAAACAAAAACATGTGTCCAACATAATTTGGTAATCTAACTGACGGAGCAAACAGATATATTTGCTCATCTAGTCTATTTTTTTTTTTATTATTATTGATAGGCACACGTTTCACCACCATCCCACCTGATGGTAAGCGATGATGTGGTCGAAGATGGAGCACGCTTGCCTAGAAGTAACCTATTCACTCTTGACTTAAAGACTCCCAGGTTGTAGCTTACAGGAAACACAGACTCCGGTAGGGAATACCACTCCCTAGCTGTACGCACAATGAATGTTTTCTCAAAACGCTTTGTGCGTATGGAGGGGATGTCCACCATGAACCGGTGGCACTTCGCCGTACGTCTTGTAGGCTATTGCTATGATTGGCTGACAGAAATACCATTGCACAGCGAATTAAATCACTAGACTTGCGATCAATCAGCAATAGCCTATGGGGATAGGATTTCAAAATCGGATGTAAACTAGTCAACATTACCTGTTTCAGCTGTTGTTCGGAGTCGTACAGCCGGTTCTTAGCGCCAGTCAAGCTGTTCACGAACTTGAGGCGGCGCTTCTCTTTCTCAGCCGGTGATAAAGTACTTATAGTACCTGTATGGACAAGATATTGAATTATTATAGTGGGATCTATAAATTCACAAACTATTAACTTTTATACTAGTGTAAAAATATACAGGCTGATCGTAACAGACATGGACATAATTGATACAAACTGATCATAATTTATATATCATCATAGTTTACACAGTCTGATAATAATTGCACAGGCCTATCATAATTTATACGAGTACCTACATAAGTAGGTTGATAATAATTTATACAAATGCATCATAACTTTTACAGACTGCTATGAATAATATAGGCTCATCATAATTTAAACGTAGGCTTATTATAATTGATACAGACGTCTGATAATAACTGCACAGACTGATCATAATTTATACAGGCAGATGTTTTTTTTATGATAGTGGTGTAAAAGCGCATGAATAAAATTAGGAATGAGTTTATAACGAGGGAGTATGAAAGTGGCATTGCTGACTGAAAAGTTGTGTGGAAATTGGTTATCGCGGTATGGGCATGTGATGCGGAGGAATGAAGAAAATGTCGTGAGGAAAGTCCTGTGTATGGATGTGGATGGCTATAAGAGTAGGGGAAGGCTAAAGAAACGATGGATGGACTGTGTGAAAGAGGATATGGGTAAAAAGGGGTGACTAATAGAGATGTATGGAAGAAAATGACATGTTGCGCCGACCCCAAATGAATTGGGATAAGGGCAGGAGAATGATGATAAAGTTTTTTTATGTCAGAAATCTTACTTACCACCTTGTGCCGACTTGACTGCATCCACAAGCTTGTCGAGACTGTCAGCTAGCTGTTTCTGTGAGCTCAGCACTTGCTGCTTCATCTCCGGCCGCTGCGTCAGATGTGGCTGACACGACGACGTCAGGTCCGACGCTCTGTTGCGCAGCTTCTCTGCCGCCGAGATGAGCTCTCTCTGGCAGTTAGCGTTGGCGATGGTTGGAGCTGTCGCCTGTGTTTGGATGTTAGAAACATTAAAGATAAAGATTTCGTGGCATATTAAAGTTTCTTTCTGTTTCATGATAACTATTCCTAACTCCCAATTTCTGAACTAAGACTTTGAAGTTTTGACGTAAATGTCTTTTGTTTCCACTCAAAAACCTGATGATAGCTAAATTAGGAGATACAGTTAGGTGTTATATCTACATCATCATCAAAATTTAATTACACCACTGGATAGGTGAAGGATCAAAGTTACGTTAAGTATGGACTGTGCCGCGTCGAGCAGGGCGATAGTTTTAAATCGTTATAACAAATACTAGCTTCTGCCAGTTCTGTCTCTAGGACCAGCGGTTTAGGCTGTACGTAGATATATCAGCCAGTCAAGACTTTGAATTTTATATTTATACAGATATATAGTTTAAATAAAAAAAAATTGAATACATTTTGGTTTTTAAGTTGAGCTATTCGACTATTGACAAATGCTTGCACTGACTGGACAGCTCCACTCAAATATGTGTGGTTCTTTCTTCAAAAGACCATTACAGCCACTAAGCTGCATGGTCCTCATATAGAATAATGTGAATGCGCGAACTATGTATGTCGTTATATCCATGTAGATTTTATGATTGTCTGGCAGTTTGAGTATTTTGCGGCCTACTCAAATGTCCTTACTTTGGTATTGTTCGTCGGTTCGTTGAGCTCCTCAAAGTTCTGAGTGGAGCTTCACGATGACTGACAAATGCTTGCACTGTCTGGATAGGTCCGCGAATTTGTGTTGCTTTCTTCTAAAAGCTCATCCCAGACATAAACGCACATGGTTCTCATATGATTTAACCAGTACATATTGTATGGATTTGAACACTTTAAAAGAGACTTTGATCTCTGAGTTTGTTTCGGTGTTTCTTCTCAGGGTAGTCAGCTAGGAAACACCGGCCTCATCTAGCTTAAACTGACAAAAAACATTGACGTGTAAAAGTGTTCCTTGTAACCTATTTACTGAATAAACATCATTTATCAATGTCAGCTTATAATCGTCAAAAAGCCAAACCAAAATAGAAGGAACGTATAGGATTAAAAGGGCTCTTCAAGGGCAATGATGTCCATAACACCCTATATGAAAGAGAAACGGTCACGAGAACACAAAATGAAGAAAGCGTCCGAGCCATCAACGACGACGCCAATACTTCTGCAGCTACTCGTAAGAATGAATTAACAAAAAAACCAGTACGTGTGCAGATATTACCCGTAACATGGACGTATTCACGTAAACACACGGCTGTGGCCACGACACAGCGACATCCAGATATTTAACCCTAGAACGGTACCCATCACAATAATAACAGCACCCAGGGGCACCCGGGCCTGCGGATGGCGAGTAGTGAGTAGCTCGCCGTCCGATCAGCACCAGGCCCGAGAGTCGACGGCGCGTAGTGTTCCACGCAAGACGAACAAGAGATGTTATCAGCCACCACTGACGGGGCCCATCGTGGCCGGTGCCTGCATGCCTAGGGGTAGCGAATAAATTCTGAAAATGAGTTACCGCACCCCTGGGCACTCAGGCAGGGAAAGAACAGGGGTGGGTTTTAGTCAGTAAGAGTCTGACACGCCCTGCCACTCCACCCAGAGCGGGAGATGTCATTGGATAATTTCCCATCCCCCCAAAAAAAAGGCATTCGAGTACCCCGTGAAGTAAATACATTTTTTTTTGGGTTTAACTTTAACAAGGAATGTGGAACTTTTGCTAACCCACTTCATAACATATTTTTATCCATTATTTTATATCATAAAGAGACATTATAATGAACTCTGATAGCAGTACCAGCATTCGTTGTTGGTGTGGTAGTAACGAAAATACTTTGCTCTTCCTGCATGGATCTTGCAATTTCTTACCACTACTCTTCAAAATCATAAACATCTTTCCAATTTCGCATTAAAAGAGACCACTCCATGATATGGCCTCTTTTTTCCTTCGTTGGCGCCAATATATCAATGTTGATGCTATCTTATCTAGTGCTTCGTGGAGTGCCTCTGTTGGTATACCACCCATTCTGGCCAAGATTTACACACGCTGGCAAGTCTCAGAGATGCGCACCACGCATCTCTTAGAATACCCAGACACACTTAAGGGCCTACCTCCGCTTTAGTGGCGCCCTCATTGAATAAAAAATCATATCATAGCATAGAAAATAAAGATTAAAGAATCCTATGTTGCGTTTGTCACAAAAGGATAAGGTTGGCGGCATATTTTTTTTAAATTTAATTTTATAGCTCTATGGAATAGCTCCATTTAGCCAGCCAGTACGTACTTTCAGCACGTTTTATTTATTTTTGTACATAATTCGTATATTCGTGCTTGTTCCAAATTCAAAATGTTTTTATTCACTCAGTGACTAAAAGAGAGTTTTATTCACTGTTAACGATGAATAAAATGCGAGAATTTTCGAGTGGCAATGGTAACAAGGTATTTTTACGTTGTTAAAACAGGACTCAAAATGTTTCGTATCCAAAGTAGTAAGCTAAAGTGTCAAAAACGGCCGTTTTGAGTTTGCCGTTTTCTGGAACCTTACTAGAAATGGATCGACGAGTCGGGCAAGCCGCTTTTCTAGCCCCTTTTATATTCAAAAACTACTCGGTCATTAAAGAGCTGACAAGTCCACAAGTTAGTCCACCTTCATATAAAAACAACAAAACTAACCTGTGCAACAGTAAGCAAAGCTTGCGCAGAATCGGCAGCGCGTGCGCCGCGGTTGTCGAGCTCGGCGGCTACACCAGCCTCCGGTATCAGCTCTGTGAGATGCTGCACTTGAGACAACAGCTGCCCGGCCTTGCCACAGGCGTCCGCTGATAGACCGATCACCTGCAATTTTATATTTTTTGTTAGGGACTGTAAACATAACCTGAAACTGACTCACTCCATAACAGTTCCAAAACGTGTCAAAACTAAAAACTCGGAAACACTTTTCTTTTGAACTTACAGATGGCATGGTAACTACAGGTTTTCAGCCTTATTTATAAAACTCTATAACCATATGCTTAGTATAACTACTGATTAGTGGGTTCTAAATTCAAAATAGCCAAATGCACTTGCACTTGGTTATTTTTTTATGAAAAAGGCCCAATATATACGGGCTGTAACGGAAAGGTGTGGTCATATTTTAAGAACTGCATCTCCCCATCGATATGAACAACTTTCTTCATGAAAACCTGAGGAAATTCTCAAAATAATTGGTACCTCCCATACAAATATTGATCAGCTGATGATAACTTTGTATGGAAAGTACAATTTTTTTTTGGGAATTTTCTATTTTTTCTTAGACAAAGTTTTTCATTATCATGGGTAGAATCGGTTCTCAAAATATGACCACACCTTTCCGTTACACCCTGTATAAACAAAGAAATGCGTGCGTAGCACGACTTTAATGCTTAACATCATCATCATTCTCCTGTACTTATCCCAATTTATTTGGGGCCGGTGCAACATGTCTTTTTCTTCCATACTCCTCTATTAGTCGTCATCTCTATATAATAGTCAACCCCTTTTCACTCATATCCTCTTTCACACAGTCCATTCATCGTTTCTTTGGCCTTCCCCTATTCTTATAGCCATCCACATACATACATAAGATTTTCCTCACAACATTTTCTTCACTTTAGTGCTTAACATATTGTCAGCAAATCAAATGGGATTTGATCCGACAGCGCAAAAACAAAACTTCATGTTTTAATGGCAGATATGGGATGGGAACATGAAATAAAAAGAATTGCGGGATGCGGCTGGGTGACTAAAGAAACAGATTGAGATAAATGGAAAATATATCATTATTATTCATAAACCTCAATTTTGATTAAAGGGCTCCTCCAGGGAAGCCCTTAAATCAAAATTGAAGTGTATGAATAATAAAAATTATTTAAAATAAACTGTTTTCTTCTTTTCCTTTCGACGACGACGGTACATTTTTTAGGGTTCAGTACACGAATGGTCCAAACGGAGCCCTATCGCTGACCCTCACATGTCCGCCTGTCCGTCTGTCAGTCCGTCAACTGTCACAGAATTTTGATACAACTAGACTAATTTTAAAGAAAGATCTTACCTCATTCTCCTTATCATTGTCAACTCCAGGAGATGCGTAGAACACCAGGTTCCTGGATGCTGCTGTGAACCTGGCTGCAGAATCGGCCAGACCCTGCAAGAAACATGTTTTTAACTCTTCATCTCTAAACCTACAATCACTGTAGTAGATTTCTGCATTATCACATAATACATGTGACTTCCTAAATTACCCTGAGCTGATAAAATGTATGTTTTTCCTAAATATTATATTAGTTTTAGTTTTTAAGTCGGCTTACTCTATGAGAAAGTCGAAAGTCTGACAACCAGTCTTTACCAAGGGGTACCGTATTACCTAGTTACTGGTTTGTGGAGGTCAGATAGGCAGTCGCTCCATTTAAAATACTGGAATGGATCTGCATCCGGTAGACTGGAAGTCGACCCCAAGGTAGTTGAAAAAAGGCTAGACAGGCAGGGTTCCTCTACGACGAAGTAGCTGGGCTCCTCCGTCCGCTCAGCTCTGTAGAGCTCGTCTCCATACTGGACACACTCCCACAGATTTTTCTATTATAATAATAATAATATAGTTTATTTCATAATGGGATTGCAGAGTTTACAAAATGTTGCATTTATACATTTTTAAGTTCAATTTATACAATAGAAACAGGTGAAGTACTGTTCTCCTAGATAGGCTAGAATTTAGCCTGTGTTAAGGAGAGACAGTGCCGGTCCCCTGATTGGCGGATTGTTATAAAAGTAGTGTGTAGGTACTTAATATAAAATTAGAGGTTTGAAATTTGAAACAGTATCTGGACATAAGTGTAGTTACTATACAATAGTTATTTTTATTATTATTTATACAAAAAAAAAAAAAATATAGTTATTATAAAGCTGCTTTAAGTTAAAAAAAAATACTGGGCCCGTTTCCAGGCCAGGCAACCTGCGTTGTTCTAGATAGTGATCCTGGATTAGGTTCTCAGATCACACATAGTGCTATCGGGTTTTTTTATCAGGATTTTCTCAGTAACAGGGCGGAGTCTCGGTTCGGAGAGCAACAGGCTCGCTCCATCTCACGTGGGTCGTAAACACAACTGAGTAAACTGTAGTAGGTACTACTATAGGTATACACCTGGTTAACTTTCCAAGGAAACTGGCGAGATATTATGTCTTGACTAGCTTCTGCCAGCGGGTTCACTCGCGTGAAATTAGTACTTTCCCTCAATATAAATTATAGTTACATGTTATTCTGATGTATACTGTAATGTGTTATCATAATCCATTCAGTAGTTTTTGCTGTTGTTTTCGAAAGAGTAACAAACATCCATACATCCATCCACACAAACTTTCACGTTGATCAGTTATCCTACTAATAGTAAAAATGCGAAAGTTTGCATGAATGCATGTTTGTTACTTAATAACGCCAGACCGGCTGAACATATCTAGATCAGATTTGGCACAGAGATAGATTATAGTCTTTTTTTATTGTTGATAGGCACGCGTTTGACTATCATCCCAACTGATGGTAAGCGATGATGTGGTCGAAGATGGAGCACGCTTGCCGTCTGGAATAGCACATACGCTATAATTTATAATGAGTACTAATTCCAAGCGGGCGAAGTCACTAGCAGAAGGTAGTCTGTTCATAATGGTTGTTAGCTCACCTGCGGCTGTCCAGCAGCATCACAGATGTCCTTGCTGGCATCACACAGCGCCTTGATGTCCTGTAACATCTCCGACTGGGCCGCGTCACTCTTAGTGCCACACAGTTTCCGGGAATCTGTAAGATCACAGGACATTTTAAATAAACGATAACACAATTCGGATACGAACTCACTCGCCATCTAAAATAGTATTTTTTTAATGAACTCGCTGGAACTTAAAAAATCGGAATCAGTTGGAAAATACTTGATACAGAATGAGGGTTTTCTGGAATGAAATACACCAGGTGGCAGCACTGAGGGGCCAAGTCCAGAAAATATACCAGGTAGCAGCGCTGAGGGGCCAAATCCAGAAAATGCACCAGGTGGCAGCACTGAGGGGCCAAGTCCAGAAAATACACCAGGTGGCAGAACTGAGGGACCAAGTCCAGAAAATACACCAGGTGGCAGCACTAAAGGGGCCCAAGTCCAGAAAATATACCAGGTGACAGCACTGAGGGGCCAGGTTCAGAAAATACACCAGACGGCAGCACTGAGGGGCCAAGTCCAGAAAATACACCAGGTGGCAGCACTGAGGGGCCAAGTCCAGAAAATACACCAGGTGGCAGCACTAAAGGGGCCCAAGTCCAGAAAATATACCAGGTGACAGCACTGAGGGGCCAGGTTCAGAAAATACACCAGACGGCAGCACTGAGGGGCCAAGTCCAGAAAATACACCAGGTGGCAGAACTGAGGGACCAAGTCCAGAAAATACACCAGGTGGCAGCACTAAAGGGGCCCAAGTCCAGAAAATATACCAGGTGACAGCACTGAGGGGCCAAGTCCAGAAAATACACCAGGTGGCAGCACTAAAGGGGCCCAAGTCCAGAAAATATACCAGGTGACAGCACTGAGGGGCCAGGTTCAGAAAATACACCAGACGGCAGCACTGAGGGGCCAAGTTCAGAAAATACACCAGGTGGCAGCACTAAGGGGCCAAGTCCAGAAAATACACCAGGTGGCAGCACTGAGGGGCCAAGTCCAGAAAATACACCAGGTGGCAGCACTGAGGGGCCAAGTCCAGAAAATACACTAGGTGGCAGCACTGAGGGGCCAAGTCCAGAAAATACACCAGGTGGCAGCACTGAGGGGCCAAGTCCAGAAAATACACTAGGTGGCAGCACTGAGGGGCCAAGCCTGACATTAGTTAAATTAACGTCAACGTCATGTTTCTTCCACTTTTGCTTTACCATCTGGTGGCGTAAATTTTCCTGAAACCCCTCATTACAACAACTCTATACTGAGTCTAAAGCGTCTCTCACACGTTTTATGACCAGTATATAAGCGCCGCCTAGTGACAATAACGGGTAGCCTCTTTTTATTCGACTGCAGGGAAAGGGTTATGTTTTTTCTATACGATTTGACATAAGCGAACGTTTACGCAAACGTGTTCGAGTGTGTTAAAAACTCACACTAGGATCTGTGGACTTTTACGTTTTGAGTTTAGGTTTACATAAAAAAAAAAAAACAAAAAAGTGTGTGTGTAATTATGTACGCACGTAAGAAGTTGTACTTCTTTGGCGTAACAAGATAAAAAACCAAACTGTCACAAAGTTTCCAAAAGGAAAACAATCATTCTTCATGAACCACAGACTATAGAAAACTTCAAGGTGTCGGTTCTAGCTAACTTCAGGCTGTCGGTTTTTTGTGACGGTGTGCGCGGATTACCGCTCCCCTGGGCACTCAGGGCAAGGAAGGAACAGGGGTGGGTTTTAGTCAGTAAGAGTCTGGCACGCCCTCCCACTCCACCTAGAGCGGGCGATGTCATTGGTTAATTTCCCAACCACCAAAAAACAAAAAGGTGTCGGTTTTTTGTGATGGTGTACGCGCGCATCGTAAAAATTTACTCTTATCATTTTTCCCTAACGCGCCAGAAGAAGTATAACTTCAAAAATACCACCCACAGTAAAATCAGTACAATGGTGGAAGTTATGAACACATTTAATTAATTTACCTTGGACCACGTGCGGCATCACAGAGGTGATGTCATTGACAGCTTTCTCGGCAGCCGCGTAGTCGGGGTTCTCGCGATCTGAACAATCATAAAACATAATTATCATAACTTGTGTGGACGAACGCTTCTTTGGGCTCACCCTACAAGTGTAAGGATGAAGAAGGATTTGTAAATGAGCCTCACAAATTTGTACAATAGTACTACTGCATTTAAAAAAAAGAAATACATACAGTGGAACCTCCTCCTTTTTCGAAAGTCGGTTAAAAATACACGACTTCCAAGAAAGAAAAAAAATACACAAAAAATTGCAAAATAACTTTAATTTAGGACGTTGGTGTCAAATAACGAAGAAACAAAATGGAAACAACGACTTCCGAAATTAAAGTTATTTTGCAATTTTTTGTGCATTTTCTTTCTTGGAAGTCGTGTATTTTTAGTATAAAAGTTTTCATTTTTTCAGCTTTTAGTTGTTGTACCCCCAGAACTAAAACTAAATATCAAGTTATGCCCGAATTGATAACCCCAATAACATAGAACATGGAATTTGTACGTAATTGAAGGAAATTAAAATTTCATCTGTGTTTACATTTTTTTTCTGTTTTTGTTGATTTTTTCAAAAAACGCAGTATCATCAAAATCTATCCACAAGTGGCGCAGTAATCGCATAACAAACATACAAATGAATTCATCTGTATATTTTTTGAGAACCTCCTCCTTTAAAGTAAAACACAGTGAAACATAATAAAGTAAGCTTGAAGTGAGCAGTCAATCCCAAGATTTTAAATAGAATGGCAGCTCACTACAACTAAGTTTTCACGGTGATTTATTTACAGAATAGACGTACAGTTATGTTTGTAATAACTGTTCACAAACCTGCAGTAGCGGCGGCGAGCGCAGCCACGGCGGCGTTGAGCTGCGCCAGGCGGTCTGACAGCTGCTGCTCCAATACTTTAGCGTCTTCTTCTCTCATCAAGCTACATGCCATGGGCTGTGGTAGAACAAAATTACTGTCATTACCAAGTGCAGTCCATATCGCGATAGTTCAGCTAACTCAATTTTATACTGTTATAGATATTATATCAAATCACAATTTGTAAGAAACACAAAATTGATTTCAAAATTGATACTCCCATTTTCCATTTCACAGAACGAAGCTGATGAAATGGAAACTGAAATCAATAATTTAACTAAAATAACTGCCACCAACTGCATCAGACTGCTTGAAAAGAGACTTGTTTGGAACAGTGTTAGTTGTTTTTTTACAGTCGGGTTTTTCGAAAATATTCACTTTTTTTTACATATTTTTCCGCATAATTGTGACAGACTGCGTGGACTTCCACTTGTTTATTCTATTCTGTGGTACAGACCTTAGTGAGTTGTTGCGCAGCCGCGTCCAGGCGACGTTTGGCTCCAGTCATGCTCTGCACGAACTTGAGACGTTGCTTCTCTTGCTGAGCTGGTGATAGGGAAGCAGCGGCCGAATCTGTGAAGTCATATAGGTATTCAATTAAGAAGAAGGACGAATTCAGTGTAGATAAAATTAATAAAAGGCCCTTATTCATTAAACAAATAATAAAAGGTCCTTATTCATTAAATAAATAATAAAAGGTCCTTATTCATTAAATAAATAATAAAAGGTGCTTATTCATTAAATAAATAATAAAAGGTCCCCATTAAATAAATACTATGTGATTACTTTAAACATTGATAAGCAGGTTCTTTATTCAAAATTTGCATCCTGTTTGTTTATTTATGCGAGTTACTGGCTTTTTTTTTATTGGGACAAGGCCGCCACTTTATTTCCAAACCGCTGTAAGTCCTGTAAGCCAGAATCAACAATGGCGACCAACAGAAAAAAAAACGCCGACGCAGTGAAGCTGGACGAGTCCCAGACAAACGATTAAATGCATCAATATTAATCAGAAAAGAACAGCGGAGGAGTAAGCAAAACAGAAAAAAAAGTTACTGTGTGTGAGTAGATAATATATTTGTAGCTGTAAACGTTTAATCTAATGCTGAAATATCTAAAGTCAGAGTGGTACCAACAAAATAGCTCACCTCCCTGTCCCATCTCACAGACATCCTCCAGCATGCCCAGACTCTCGTTGAGCTGCTGATGAGCGTTCTTCACAGCGGCACACGCCTGCGCAGTTTCCGGAGCCTGCTGCGCCTGGCAGCTCGCGGACAGCTTGTCTGCGGAGTGTTGCAGCTTGGACACTGCGGAGCTGAGGGCGTCCCGGCAGCGGGGCGAGTTTACGCTTGCAGCTGTCACCTGTACATGGAAAATAACTTGTGAACCTGTTTAATCCATCGACTGCTATACTTACAAATTAATGGTGTGATTCATCATCAATTTGTAACTATTACGGTTACAGTACAGTTACAGCTTACAGACATTACATAAGATAATTCAACATAACAGTTTTTGGGATTTGAATTGAATGAAAACTGCAAGACTGAAGTGGGATTGGACAGGTCATGTCTGTCAGATGCCGTCAATGCTGTGGTCCCGTAGCCCCGTATGTCACAAGAATGGAGCCTTGATACAGTTAGACGGGGTGGCGGCAGACTGAGCAGAAGATGGCGGGACGTCTTGGATGGTTTCCTGGCGAATTGGCGTGAAGGAGCACAGCTAAAGTGGAAGGAATGGGGGGGAGCCCTTCGCCCAGGAGTGGGACAGGTTAGGCTAACTAAAAAAAGTTTGTGGGATTTATACATATAGGTAGAGGTGTATTACATCCTCAATTCACCAGTTACATGTAAATCCCGTGTAATAGGGGACAAGTTATCAGTCTACAAACACCGGTAACAAGAACTATTTTTTTTTTAAATAAATATTGTCTCACATCAGGAATTACTCCTGTATCGTGGGTGCGTTCATAAACATTTAAAGTCACATACAGAGCCACCCAGACCCAAAACAACTATCTGTAGGCCATAAAAATCTTTGTCCCGTGCGGGAATCGAACCCGTGACACGCAGCGCAGCATCCTATCGCTCAACCACTGTACCAACCGTGCCGTCAACTTACTTATTCGATAAGAAACGAACAAGTGAATTGACGGCTGGAATCGAATAAATATTTTAAATCAGTTCCTTATTCATAAACATTGTATCGACAAATAAATTGAAAGTCTTTCGGAATATGGCACTCGAGAATCTGTTGGGTATATGTCCAGTTGTGGAGGAACGTTTTAGTTGAGGTGGTGAGCAGTTTGTCGGCACCTAGAGTTCGCATGTTTGTCATTGTGCAATTAATTTTACTGTAAAATCGCTTAATTTCGAAGACGTTTAAAATTGAAATCATCTGCAATAAGTATAAATCTTCCTGACCTGTGCAACAGCCAGCAGAGCCTGTGCGTCGTCCTGCACCTGGTTGGCGAGCTTGTGGAGCTCGGCGGCCGCGCCCGGCTCCGCGAGCTCCTTCACATGCTGCGCGCACGCCACCAGCTCTGAGGCTTGCTGCTGCGCTATGGAGGATTGCTCCATGATCTGAAAGCATGATCTTCCTTAAAACTTGACCAATCATGAGTTCAGCAAAATGAATCTGTTAGGGTGTTATTACACACTGCGACCTCTGGGTCGTTTATAAATTCGAAACAGAGTTACCGCGCCCCTGGGCACACAGTTAGGGAAGGAACAGGGGTGGGTTTTAGTCAGCAAAAGTCTGACACTGACACCCGCTGAGGTCACTGGATGATTTCCCAAACATACAAAAAACAAAAGAAAGGGTGTTACTACACCAATCGATTGATCGTCGAACGATGCCACCAATCGACGTTGATCGATTGGTCTAATAGCTTTGGCTGATCGACGGATACCTTTCGATAAACAATCGATCGGTAGACGTCGACTAACCCATTCTACCATCGATCGATGCTCGATCGACTGGTGTACCTAAAATAAACTATCGATCGACGTTGACTAATTCGGTCTACTATCGATCGACGCTCGATCGATTGGTGTACGTAAAATAAACTATCGATCGACGTTGACTAATTCAGTCTACCATCGACCGATGCTCGATCGATTGGTGTACCTAAAATAAACTATCGATCGACGTTGACTAATTCAGTCTACCATCGATCGACGCTCGATCGATTGGTGTACCTAAAAGAAACTATCGATCGACGTTGACTAATTCAGTCTACCATCGATCGATCGATTGGTGTAATAACACATTTACGAGCAAATTTCGCGGGCTTTTGCCGACAATCGACAAATAATTTTAAGACAATCACGATAAACTTCGATACATTTAAAAATGGGTTGCTATTCAGATTCAAAACAGATTACAGTTAAAAGCACATTAATGTTCATTTTTCTTCTTCTTTTGAATCAGCGCTGCTGGAAGCTGTAGCGTTTATCAGGTCCTCCATATTGCAGGTGTAGGGGCAATTGAGGCGGGTCGTGGATAAATTCGTAACGAGAGTTACCGCGCCCCTGGGCGAGTGCCCAGGGCTCCTGTTCCTTCCTTGCCTGAGTAGGCAAGGAAGGAACAGGGGTGGGTTTAGGTTAGTAAAAGTCTGACACACCCGCTACACCCAGAGAAAAAAAAAAGGGGCACTTGGGGCGTTCCAGTATGTGAGTCATGTACTGGACAGGAGCACCTCTCTATTTTTAATTTAAGTTTTATTACCTTTATTAATTTCATCCCAGTGTGCGGACCCAGAATTCAATCCCTTTAATAATATGTAATTGTAAATTGTAGTACATTATTCCTAATGTTATACTCACATGCTTCTGCTTTCCCTTATCAGCGCCAGGGCTGACGAGGAACACCAGCTTGCCGGACGCCGCGGTGTAGTTGGCGAGCGGTTCGCCCTGAGCCTGTAACCAATCCTTATATTTCACACACTAGGAATTATTCCTGTATCGTGGCGTACCGTACAACTTTAAATGCGTCAAACTTTAGGTCAGGTGTTAACAGCTCTCCAGTGACCCTGGGTTTATTTTATACCAAAAAACCGGTCAAGTGCGAGTCGGACTCGCGCACGAAGAGTTCCGTACCAATATCTATAAAAACGGCAAAAAAATCACGAGTGTTGTATGGGAGCCCCACTTAAATATTTTTTTATTCTTTTTTTTAGTATTTGTTGTTATAGCGGCGACAGAAATACATCATCTGTGAAAATTTCAACTGTCTACCTGGTGACAGACGGACAGACGGACGGACAGCGGAGTCTTAGTAATAGGGTCCCGTTTAACCCTTTGGGTACAGAACCCTAAAAAGACGCGGGTAGCCGATGAATGCGAGACGCTCCGGCAAGGTAGTTGTGGCGACACTTGGGGGAGACCTATGTCCAGCAGTGGACGTCTTTCGGCTGAAATGATGATGATGATGACTCCAAGAGAAGTCGTTGACTTACATGTTGGTAGCCATCTCCCTCGCACATGTCTTTACAAGCGTCACACAACGCGTAGAGATTCTTCTGCATCGCGGCGCGAGTTGCCTCGTCCTTGTCTGAGCTTACGATCTCCGTGTCTGGAACAAGAAAATAGATTATATCTATTATGGAGAACATAAGGGGCTTCCGGCCGGACTGAATACTGTCACGATGTACTTAAATAAATTCACGCCTGTAATATCAAGGCTGCAGTTTCCACATAGTTAGCGATCGCGTAGCGACCGAATTCGTTCGCTATGAAATTAATGTTTATATTTTGACAAGTTAATTTATTTGTTACAAGCGGTAAAGTTATTCATAAAAATATAAATAAATTACAAGTTTTCATGAAAAATAGTGCTTGCATGTTAAAATTTACGCCGTCTCTGTACATATTTCAAGAAAATCAATAATTATTTTATCAGGTTATGATCTAAAATTTTTCCTCTCAAATGACGTTTTTAAACGGCTAGTACGGCGAGACTGCAGGCCCTGAAAGTTTATAATTAATCTCTATTATATTCAATGTAATAAATGCGAAAGTTTGGAAAGATGCTTGATACTCAACCACACCAAAACGGCTGAACGAGTTTTGGCACGGAGATAGATTATAGTCTAGAATAGCACTTATGCTATAGTTTGTAATGAGCGAAGTAAGTACTAATTCCCTGAGTAAAACAAATTCGGGTCAGTCCCGCCTTTTATAACTCACTAGCACTTCGCCCGCGACTTCGATAGAGTGGATTTAAAAATGTTTGCCTATAACACAATCGAGGTCTCCTAAAACAGACTTTCTTTTGCCTAATAGGAGGCTTCAATCACTAGTTTTAAGAATTAAGTACTTGTAACAACGAATAAACTATTATTTCGTTTATTCACTTTATACACATATCAATTATACCTAATTTTAAATATTTCTAACAAAGCCTATACCAAAAAAAAAACATTTAAAATTAAAAAAAAAATAGTAGTACATAATACAAAAATAGTAGTATAGGTGTCGGGAGCAGCTACCGGTGGTTAGGGTTCCAGAGACAGGAACCTCTTCACAATGCGAGCTGTATCGAGGAGTACTGCCTTCTGTATCAGGCAGGTGTATTATTAATTATTATTATTAAACACTCACAAATAACGTGGCTTTCTATTTAAAAAAAAATAATCTAAATCGGTTCAGTAGATCCAGAGATTACCCCCTGTAACCTCACAAACTTTACCTCTTTATAATATTAGTACCTATAGAAGAACGGCTGGACCTATTTTTAAGGACTTTGATTTGTTGGATTTGTCTCCGTCCCGGATAGCAAAATAACTTGATATTGAAATACCGGCAAAATTCACGAAAAAAAGTTGTGAGGCAAATTAATTATCACATACATTTTGTATAAAACGGCTTTTTTGTCTATTGATTCTGAGGCGGTATTAAGTTAGCCGGGTCAGCTGCTAGTAAGTAGGTAATAATGTAATGTGTAATGTAGTCTGGATTTATAATGTAATTATTTGAGCTCGATTGGTAATCACAGCTCTGTTCTTACCTTTAGCAATTTGCGGCATCAGCTCGGTGATGGTCTGTATTGCCAGCTCAGCAGTTTCGTAGTCAGGGTTCTCGCGATCTAGGAATACGTATAAAATGTATTAGATATACAGCCCAACGTAACAATAGAGAAGATGGCTAAAAAAATTTTAAGGTCCGTCAGTTAGATTACCAATATACATTATTATTATTTCATTTATTCAACTTTATGTACATACTGTTTACATTTTTAAATATTAAAATTATAAAAAACATATAAAAAAAGTTTAACATAAACCGTTAACGTTAACACAAAATAGTAGCCCACACAAAGGAATCTCCTAACAATACGCGCCGTGTCCAGGAGTACTGCTTTCTGGTTTAAGCCCTTGATCCAAAAAGCAAAATAAAAGAATTAAAACTATGCTCACCGGCAGTAGCAGCGGCGAGTGCGGCGACGGCGGCGTTGAGCTGCGCTATCGTCTGCTCCAGGCGGCGCTGGGCGGCCACCTTCTCCTCCTCGCTGGGGGCAGCCGTGCCGCCAGCCGGCTGATGGACATAAGATACACATTATTTTTATTTGCCAGGTAAGAAAAATACATACAGAGTAGTCTTATGTAGTTCGCGAACGAACTAGGTCGTTAGAGTGCTCCCAAAAGCGAACAATGCGCACTAGATCCCAGATCGTAAATCAGAACTTTTGCTGGGGAGTTTGTTGGCCACTTCTTCTTCACAGCTAAAACACTAGGAACTGGTGACGGGCGGGCGTTTTTGGGGGACTGTCTTTATGTAGAACTTTGACGTTCAAAAAGTGCTGGCTCTCAGCCTAGTTTGAATATTGGCTTTTGATTTTGAGAAGTGGAAATTATGTTTGTCCTACTCCTCCGCTGTTCTAAATTCATTGCGGGACCCAAGACAGTTTAATCGTTTCTCCGAGACTTGTCCAGCTTTATTGTCTCGGCGTTTTTCTGATGATAACCACTGTTGATTCTGGCTTTCAGGAGCTGCAATGGTCGGGAATATTGTGGCGCTCTAGATCCCAGATCCGTCACTCTTGAGTTTGTTAGTTCATTCGATATGACCGAATTAATTGGTAGTTTGGAGAAAGTAGCTAATCGCATCACTACTAAGGCACACGTTCTCGCTGCAAATGCACTTCTCATCGTTTGTTCAGTAGTCTGGTTTGTGGAACTAACAAGGCGAGCGAACGATCTGCCTTTCTCTGGTTCGAGTTAGGAGCTAACGTAGGTACTATAAAAGCGACCTAGTTTGATACGGAGCCGCGAATTAAACTGAGCGCTCCAGGTCGAGAACTACTATGCGCCAGACTAGGTATTGAGAGAGCAGACTAAATGGAGTCGGCCTAAAATTTGGTTAGGTACAGGTTTTGCGCCCTCAATAGCGTACAACAGTGCACCTTTGAGTCTATTATGAGGATTAACAGAATAGTAGTATTGGTGGCCCTTTTTTGTGGGGTGGGACATATTCAAATGACTTCTCCCGCTCTGAGTGGAGCGTGAGGGCGTGTCAGACTTTTTCTGACTAAAACCCACCCTTGTTCCTTCAGTTGCGTCTGTGCCAAGATCCGCGATAACTCTACTTGAAAGAAAGAAAAACATTTATTCAACGACAGTCACCGGGCACACAAAAGAAAAAAAAAACAACAATTGACAATGATAACAATACATTTCGTGTGCCTCACGGCTGCACCAAAAAGGTTTATCGTTTATTTCGATTTATCTTCGACCAATAGTGGTGGCCCTGTGATTACCACCGCAGCTTACAAGTTGTAGGTCAGGAGTCCGAACCCAGGCAGGCGCTTTACTTTGTGTAAATTATTTTATCACCACTTCTCTCAAAACGATGAAGAAAAACATCGTGGGGAAAACGGCATGTCCAAGAAACCAAAAACTTCGAAGACATGTAACATCCACCAACCCACGTGATGTTACTTTACTTTTGATTACGGCCCACACCCTCCTACAGAGAGGAGGCCTGTGTCCCAGCAGTGGGAACATTAGTAACAAGGCTGATATAGGCCAAGCAATAAGGTTTGGACACTTGTATATATTTGCACATAATTTGAATACATTAAGGCATGTGGTTTGAAGGTCAAGTATGCAATTATGCATAACAGAGTAAAGACACAGTATGTATACACTGCGATAGGTAGGTACCTACCTGCAATACTGACCGATATGAAAAAGACTAGAGTAGAGTCTTACTAAAAATTGAATATTTTCAAAAAATGAAACTGTAAATAATAACTAAAAAGTTCCAAACTATACTATGTTTCAGATAAATTTGCAATAAAGTACATTGACCTTTCCCTAATAACTCTTCGTAGGTTTCGTTTTTCATTATTAGACAATGTTAAGGATCACGAGAGATGTTGATTCGGGACAGCTTTTAGTCATTAATTCCGTTTTTCAAATTAAAAATGTCAATAAATGTAGGTGGGTCAATGACCGTTATTGCACGTTTATTTGGAACAACCTTTAGTCACTTTTCAAGTAGTCTGATGCAGTTGGTTGCAGTTATTTTAGTTCAATTATTGATTTCACGCCACAACTGCATCAGACTGCTTGAAAAGTGACTTGTTTGGAACTTTTTAGTTGTTTTTTAACAGTCGGGTTTTTTGAAAATATGAAAATATTCAATTTATTATAGTCGGAATTTTTGAAAATATTTTTTATTTAACTTTTTACATTTTAGTGAGTTATATTTTTGAATCTCCTCTTCGAACCCTTTATGTTGATACCCCACCTAGGATATAGTTCATCGACTTATTTTTATATGGCGAGTAAGGCGTCTGTTTGTCGCCATATTGTATTTTGATTACTGTCATGTCTTTAGTACCACTCGCAAGATTAAAACGAATCAAATGACGTAAGAATTATCAAAATCGGCCCACGCGTTTGGTCTCTATAGTGCCACAAAGAAACAAACATACATACATACATACATCCTCATTCCTCCCTTGCGTCACGCAGTCGGTTAAAAGACCAAGGATTACCGGATTATTGGAATGTTCGGATTACTTGATTACATGTATAAAACATATCAAGACAATTAAAATAAAGCATTTTAGAATGTCCTAATTTAATAAGGTGCCATGTAGGAAGCGGTGGGGCAGACTCGTGACGAGACCCGGACTAAGCGTGCGTTTCCACTAAAGCGGAGCTGCGCGGAGCGGAAAGAGACGTGCAGGAATCGACCAATCACTATGAGAGACGACAAGAGACGAGTGACGCGATGAGGATTTCAACCATTGTGATTGGTCGATTAATGCACGTCTCCCGCCCAGCTCCGCGTCAGTGGAAACGCACCCTAATGGATGTGCCGAAGTATTTGAGTGCTGGGAGTAGTGAGACTACTGTGTATTTGAGAAAGCGTTTTATCTTTTGTAAAATATCTTTTCACGTAACTTCATTGGTTTTATAACCAAATACCGATCAAAATTTTAAGCTTAGCATTATCTTTAAATTAATTTGACTTGACCGTTATTCGAAGCTTATTTAATTTGAGATAGGCACTACGTTTCCCGCCATCTATATCCGTCTCTTTCTTTCCTGTATCCTTCTCTGTCTAACCCCACCACCTGGCAGAGTGGAGGCGCACTGAGTGAGCCGCCATCTTTATGCCTCATTGGCGTCTTGTTTCCCGCCGCGTACGGTTGTGTTAACAAAAACGTTACCATAATATTCAAATTTATTATAAAGTATACTATATTCTAGAATTCTTACAATTATTTTATATTTTCGTGTTTTACGTGTGGTACATTGTAGCATTATTAGTGCGGTAATAAGAAAACTACTGGTAAAAATACCCACAAACTACACGTGAGTAATTTCATATTGATATTAAAACGGAGTGATAAGTACCCTACATTTTATATTGTGTAGGTGGTTTTATGCATAAAAAACGGTTTGTTTTTCCGTTCGTATATAATTTTAAATGTTTTCATTGGCTGTTTAGAACGGACATTTTTATTGCATATTGTGTGTGTTAGTAGTAGTCACATACTTTTTATTTAAACTTTTATTTTAACGGTTTTGCCGTTAGTGTTGTTCTAAAGCCCCTTTCTTTTTAGAATGGATGATTGTAATAATTATGTACAAAATGAAGTGACTGAACCATTACCAGGCCCATCTGGTATGCAGCGTAAGTTACGGTCGAGGAGCTCAAGTTCAAGCAGTGATAGTTCCCAGAGCTCTTCATCTTCGTCTTCATCACGCTCCCCAAAGCGTCGACGGAGTCACGAAAAAAGGAGAAAGGAGAGAAATTCGAAACAGGAGTTTCGAAAATTATCAAAGGAGGTACGTGATCTTCGTAAATCTCTGTATGCTCGTGATAATGAGCGTCAAGTTCAAAATAGTGACCAATACTATAACGATTCCATGTCTATGAATTTTGGTGTTAGTCGTAATCTTTACGAAGAATTAGGTGATAATGCGTCGATTATCGACGCGCCTACTGAAGTTATTTTTAATATTCAAACAAAATTAAAAGAACCCTCTATACCCAAGAGTTCTGAACTCCATTTGAAACTGCTATGTGATCTTCAACATTGGGATATTAGTAATCGGAATGAAATCAGATATTCCGAAACTCAAAAGGCGTATAATCACAAACCGGGTTTTACGGATATTGAGATAAATGAAGAAGTTGCAGCCTTCCAGTCTCCCCGCCATTTGATATACGCTGATAAAGCCTTTGCTGCCTTAACAATGTGCATTTTAAAGCAGAAAGAGTCTCTTCAGAAGGTATAGCTTGATTTTGCCCAGTGGTCTAAAGAATTAACCCCAGATTATGAGGTTATTAATAATAAGTTAACAGACCTTATAAATTGCAGTGATTTTCAAACAACCTCCTCAGATTTGTTACAGCTTGTTTGTGGCCATCGCGCAGAGATATTGCAAATGCGCCGGGACTGTGTAATCAAACAGGTAAAGGAGCCACTGGTGAAATCTACGCTTAGGAAGATTCCTCCTACATGCACAAACTTATTCAACGCAGAAAAATTCACAGCCGCTTTGGAAAAAGCGGGAGGAGTGCGAAAATGTTTTTGGCCGCTAAAGAAGTGTAACAACTCTATCTCGCAGGTAGAGACACACAAAACTAGCGTCTCCTCGCAGGAGTACGCAACCCGAAAAAGGCCCTCGCAGGGTTGTCAACATGGATCATACTATGTGCAAGGCTGTTGTCAAACTGCACCACCCCCGCAGGGTGGTCATAACTCGCACTATCAGGGACATGGCTCTCATTCGGTCGCACCGAATAATCGGGGGCTTTTTCGTGGACGAGGTTCATCGAGAAATCACCCCAAGCCCCGAAATCACTCCAAATCTGGGCAGAAACGAGCACCGTCACCGCCCAACAACAATAGAGACGTCAAACGTCGAAAATATTGACATGATGCAGTTCAAAGCAGGCCGTCTAGCAAATTTTTTAAATCAATGGAAACAATTGGGAGCTCCAACTGTCATTCTCAGGATGATATCGAGGTATCGCATACCTTTTCGTCAAAGGCCTCCAATAATCCATCCAAGGAACATATAAAAGGGTATGTTAGTTCCTTACTCAGTAGAGATGACCACTGTCATCGACAAAATGAAGGATCAAGGGGTCCTCGAACGAGCACATCTGTCTCCAAGTTTCCTGTCATCAATGTTTTTAGTTCTCAAGAGCGACGGCTCTGCTCGGCCCATTTTCAACCTGAGGGCCCTCTATCAATACGTAATAACCACAAAATTCAAATTAGTGAATGCTTTTCGTGTGCCAGACTTCCTACAGCAAAGAGACTGGCTGTGCAAAATAGATCTTTCACAAGCATACTTTCACGTTCGAGTGGCTCGCAGCCACAGAAGATTCCTACGCCTAGTCTATCGAAAGGAGCTATTGGAAATGACATGTTTACCATTTGGTCTAAGTACTGCACCCAAGACTTTCGCATCAGTGACAAATTGGGTTGCCAAAATGCTCAGAAAACGAGGCATACGAATACTAGTTTATTTGGACGACTTCCTGATTGCTCATCAGCACAAGGAAAACCTAAAGGAACATGTAAAAATTGTCATTCAGACTCTCGAGACGTTAGGCTGGATCATAAATTATGAAAAATCTGTGTTGACTCCGTCAAAAACACTGGCGTATCTGGGAGTTCAGTGGAACGCTTGGACAAATCAGAAGCAACTTCCCCAAGGGGAAGGTGACGTCGCTGATTGTCAAGCTGTCCCAAATGCTAGACATGGAAAATGAAAACTCAAGGAGGTTCAGAGTCTGGTTGGACTTCTGAATTTTGCGAGTTTTACCGTCCCAAGAGGCCGACTCAATTATCGGGCTTTATTGGACCTCCTCAACAAAATGTTGAGATCAGACCAGAAATGGCATTTAATTCCTGTCGAAGCCAGGCACAACATAATATGGTGGCTTCAGAACTGCAAACGCCCTTCAGCCATTCATGTACCTCCACCAACCCATTACCTAACAACGGATGCCTCCGATATAGCATGGGGAGCTCGATTAGACAATTTGTCGTTGAGAGGGATGTGGGCAGATCACGAAAAACAGTTACACTGCAACCAGAAAGAAATGCTCGCCATCCTAAAGGTGTTACAAGATCATTGTCAGCTCCTGCACCGGAGTACAGTACTAATTCAATGCGACAACAAAACTATTATCGCATATCTCAGACACGAAGGGGGCACGAGATCCACACCACTGATGGATCTAACATACCAAGTTTTTCAAATTCTGGAAGAACACCAAATTCACGTGAATATTTTTCATATTCCCGGGATGTACAACGGTCATGCGGACCATTTGTCGAGACTTCGGGTCAATCCGGAATGGCATCTCTTGGCCAGAGCCACAGAGACAGTGTTTGCCAGATGGGGCATCCCGCTGATAGACCTCTTTGCCTCCAGTCGAGCACACGTCGTAGTGAATTATGCGTCCCTAGATCTGAACGATCACCAAGCATTGTTTCACGACGCATTCTCACGACTGTGGAATTTTCGACTGGCGTGGATTTTCCCGCCACCGTACTTGATTCCCAAAGTGCTATCCCATTTGAACAGCGCTCACGGGGTATACTTGCTAGTAGTTCCGCATTGGGATCGAGTATATTGGCGGGCAGATCTGAAGGCCCGAGCGCTGGCAGCCCCATTCACACTTCGGAATCTCGATCAAGTCTTAATAGACATGTCGACGGGACTCCCACCACCGAGGACACAGAACATGATTCTCGAGGTATGGAAATGTGGGGGTGGGCCGACACCCTAAAAGATTGGAATGATAGCCAAATAAAATTATTGAAGAAGTCTTGGCGACCTTCCACACTAAAAACTTATAATGTTGCTTGGAAAAAATGGCTAATCTGGTCTGAGCAACACCAAATTAATCCTCATAATCCTAACGGTAGAGAAGTAGCCAGATTCCTGTCGGACCTTCATCTGGTTAATAACTTGTCATATAATACGATTTTATTGCACAAATCTGTAATTTCCACTCTTTGCAATCCAGACATTGCTGACCAAATTAGTTCTCATATTTTAGTAAAACAGGTTTTAAAATCTATAGCTTTAGAGAAACCAGTTAAATTATAGCCGATTTGGAACATAGATAGCCTAGCTGCATACCTACATAGTTATAATTTTACACACGACAATATTTTCCAAGTGCAAAGACACACTGCAACATTATTACTCTTATGCTCAGGTCGTAGAATTCACGATTTGACTTTATTAAGAACTGATGTGGAGCATTGTATTCAAAGTAATAACTCTATCATCTTGTGGCCTGTTTATGGTTCAAAGACTGATTCTTCGGATCACAGGCAATCGGGTTGGAAATTGTTTACTAATCTGGATAGCAATAATTTGGATCCAGTTTATTGGATTAATAGAACAATTGAATTGTTAAAAATTCGCAGAGATTCTGCTAAGATTAATAATCTGTTCATTTCTACAAGAGGTGAAGCAAAAGCCGCTTCAAAAACAATCATATCAGGTTGGATTAAAACTCTACTTAAAGATGCGTGTATAACTGCAACGCCTGGGAGTTTCCGTTCTGCTGTTGCCTCAAAAAACTGGCTAGACAATTTCCCATTAGAGGATATCCTCGCGAGAGGAAACTGGAAGTCCCAGAATACTTTTTGTAAATTTTATAAGCGGACAGTTCTACCCTCATCTTCAAGTACCTCTATAACTATATTGATGTTGCTGATATAATGTTGATTTTCAAGTTGAAACAATTAATGAAACCAAAATCATATCCACATAATTATGTAAGTTTTTTATTTTTCTTTAATTAAAAAAGGAAAACAATAAATAGGTAAAATAAGATGCATTTGTTTTATTCAAATGGTCAATATAACCAGTTATATCTTATTTTACTAACAAGTCATTCACATTGGCGTCACCACCACCACCAGGCGATAACAAACAGGTCTCAAATTAAATAAGCTTCGAATAACGGTCAAGTCAAATTAATAGAAGCGTTTTACCTACCAATAAAACGCATATTAATTTACTTACCTTATTCGAAGCTTATGTTTTAAAGTCTGCCTGGTGATTTTCGACTCAATGAGGCATAAAGATGGCGGCTCACTCAGTGCGCCTCCACTCTGCCAGGTGGTGGGGTTAGACAGAGAAGGATACAGGAAAGAAAGAGACGGATATAGATGGCGGGAAACGTAGTGCCTATCTCAAATTAAATAAGCTTCGAATAAGGTAAGTAAATTAATATGCGTTTTATTGGTAGGTAAAACGCTTCTATTATCTGATCTGAGATTTAATTGGCGTTTCAATAACCGATATTAAATAACATAACTTATTGAAATACACAACCGTACCACGCTATCTTAAAATAAATCAAAATATTTGGAAATATGTGAGTTTCTTACACAATACTTCTTATCTCTGTCGCTCCTTATAGATATTTGTATGTATGTGTGTGTTTAACAAATAGTCGATAATTTCTCAAGAAAGTCTGTCGGCGCCGTGGCTTAGTTGGTTAAAGCGCCTGTCTAGTAAACAGGAGATCACGAGTTCGAATCTCGTCGGGGCCTTGTGGTTGAATTACATTTTTTTCACTGATATTTGTTTTATTTGACTATTTTATAGAATAAATAAAAGAATAAAATATTTCACAGGCAATGCGCAAATATTACATTTTTGCGTGTGATGTGAACCTATTATATACATTATCGTGTCAAATAAGTTTCTTTATTACTGAGTAGTACCTAGTTAAAGAGTTTGTAGCATTAGTGTAAAATGTCCATAATTCCTTTATGTTTTTAACAATATTTTTTTTTTTTTAATCAGTTCATCCTTTTTTCATTTATGTAATCTTGGACTTAAAAAAGAGGCAGCCAAAGTTTTTTTTTGGTTTGTATCGAGTCAGATGTCATTTGAGGGATGTCAAATAAAAGAGGAAAAAGTTCTAAGTTCAAACATCTATATTTATACTACGGTTACGGTACCTACTTCTAAAAATATACCATTAGTCAGAAAAACAATTTACAATAGGTATCTTTATTGCGTTTATGAATACTTTCGTGGTTTTTTCCTTAGTTGGCTTTAGTTTTTAATTTGAGTTAATTTTAGCTTGTTATACTGTGGTTTTGAGGAGGTCGTGGCTAAATAACAGCCGCACGGGTAGATCCATCAGGTTAAACTACGCTTGCCGGGGTTGGTTCATAGATGGGTGAATACACACACAAAAAACACAAATTACAATTGTTTTGCCATAATATCTGTCAACATACTTAGCTAGCATTAAGTAATTTTGTGGAGATATAAATAAACATTTTTATTTTTTTTTTTATTATTATTATTAATGGTGGGTCGTCAGAAGCCCGAAAGTCTGTAACCAGTCTTACCAAAAGGTATCGTATTACCCAGTAACTGGGTTGTGGTGGTCAGATAAGAATCGCTCCATGTAAAATACTGGTATTTAGCTGCATCCGGTTAGACTGGAAGCAGACCCCAAGATAGTTGGGAAAAGGCGCGGGCAGATTGATATTGTGAGTTTGTTGTTTGTCTTGTGCGGGTCACAAATAAACATGTTTCTTTCTTAATAAGTTTTACCTATTGATGGCTACGTTGGTGGATAGATCTATAACTCTATACATAAATGTATATGAAACCAATTCTGATTAGTTATACCATTTAAAACTCAAGAACGGCTGGACCGATTTTAATGATTTTTGATTTGTTAGATTTGTCTCCCCCGAATAGCAGAATAACTATTCAACTTGTTAGCTGTCTGTAACTGTGTTTATATTGTGTGTATTAAGAATAAATCTATGTATTTATAAGTGAATGTTTGTATGTTTGTCCTCTATGCGTTCACCATTTATCAGATGTGATGAAACTTTGATAGGGTCTTCTGAGAACACACGTGTTTCTGGCCCAAAAAATCTATAATTATTAATTTTAAAAAAGCGAACACTTTTTAGGGTTCCGTACCCAAAGGGTCCAAACGGAGCCCCGTTGCTGTCACTCACATGTTCGTGTGTCCGTCGTCTGTCACAAAATTTTGTTCCGAAGAATTTTCTAACTATTCATTGACCTAGGACCTTGATAATTTTTATTATTAAGTATGTATATTTTACTAACAAATACCAATATATTGATAAATCAGACTTTTTTGATAATACCCTCATTTGGTACGGAACCCTAAATGTGTGAAGTCCGACACGCTCTTGACTGGTTTTTTTTTTTACTTTAGGTGGCATTGCAACGCATGCTGGATACATACAGCTAATAAATAAATAATCAACCATTTCCTCATACATTTTGTATGGAACTACTTTTTTGTTTATTGATTCTGAGGCGGTACTGTAATGTATGTATTTAGTAATAGGTTAATGTGGGTAAGCTGATATCGTGGATTATTAAAATATAGAAGGTAGTCCGGTTGGTGTAACTTCTAGACAGTTATTAAACTTGTGCCTCAACGTTGCTACGTGTATTATTTATTCCCGTATCCAGAGTGCTCCCAATCCAGGAATTCTTCAGTGGCGACGAGGATAAACTAGACAGCAAATAAACTAAACAAATAACTTGTGGTGAAATCTCAAAAACAAAAAAAAAAAAAAAATGTCAGTCGGTAGTATTAACGAGTTCGACATACAAAAGGACGATTGGAGATTATACGTCGAACGTCTTGAGCAGTACTTTTTAGTAAATAAGGTATCAAGTGAGTTACAAGTGCCGACGTTAATCACCGTTATGGGTGCAGCTAGCTACGAGTTGTTGGTGAATTTATGTACTCCGGCAAAACCGAAGACAAAAACGTTTGAACAGATTACACTTATTATGGGAAAACACCTACAGCCGAAATCAAGTGAGTTGGCTGAACGTTATAAATTTCGTAATCGCAAACAACTTAGCGGTGAAAGTATATCGGATTATGTAGCTGATTTAAAGAAAATTTCAAAAACCTGTGAGTTCGGAGCATGGTTCGAAGAAAGTCTAACAGACCAGCTGGTTTGCGGGATTAAAACAGAGATCATTAGACAGAGACTGTTTGCAGAACCAAAGTTAGATTTCATGAAGGCTTATAATCTGGCCGTAAGCATGGAGGCGGCAGAGAAAGATGCAACAGCGGTAGTGGAAGGGTCTGTTAGTGCAACAAGTGAGGCGAAGGGGCCGGTGGATTGTCAGCTGATGATGACTACGCGGCGGAGCGGCGCCGGTGGATCGGGCAGTAGCCGCGCGGCAGCAGGCGGCCGCAGCCAGGCCGAGCGGCAACCGCGGCGCCGGCGGTGCCTGCTTCGATGTCGATGGAGCGGGAGCGGCAACAGCGAGAGTGTCGAGCGTGTGGCGGGCCGCATGTTCGGGCGCTACGTATGCCGGGTGTGCAACAAGCCGGGCCATTTGCGGCGTATGTGTCCGCGACTGACACAGCATTATACCGTCGAGGCTGAGTTCGGCGAGGACGTAGTGAAGAGTGAAGATAGTGACGAGGTAATAATAATTGGACTTAATGAATTGACAGCAACGCAGTGCAAACCTATTTTTGTATCATTAGAGGTTCAGGGGAAAATACTAAAATTTGAGTGCGATACGGGTAGTGCCATCTCATGTATAAACGAACACACATATAATAGGTTATTTAGAAACTTAACAATAAATAAAAGCAATATTGTTTTGAGGTATTATACTGAAGAAACCACAAAACCACTGGGGGTTATTAAACCTCAGGTCAAATATAAAGACAAATGTATGCAGTTAGACTTGTACGTGATAAAAAATGGTAAAACAATGTTACTCGGGAGGCAATGGATGGCAGCGTTAACAATACAACTGCCGGTATTAGATTATGATTCCTATGTAAATAATAATAATATCTGTAATGCAGCAAATTTTGACGCAAATATATTTAGTTCCAGATACTCTAAAGTATTCGCGGACGGTTTGGGGCGATTCACTGGTGGTAAGGTTGGCATTCACTTGCAGCCTTGCGCTCGGAAGTTAGCCGGGGGGTCAGCTAGTTTAGAATGACATGTACCTTATTCCACTCATCGAACTTGACTCCTAGCAGCCTATTCTTGGCTCCAGACAAGGTGGTGATGAACTTGAGTCGTTTCTTCTCTTTAAGCGGGAATACGTCGTCCGTATCCTCAGCAACTGTTTATCAAATATCATCCATATTTAATATTATTTTGAGTTTAATTTACAGATAATGTCTATGGTAGAGCAAAGTCTATGAAAAACTTACATCACACCTAAAAAAACTATTTATTAAATTCTGACTTAGTAATTTAGTTGGTTGATAATAAAAACGGGGTCGACTCAGATAAAATAGGTAATTGAAGGTATGGACAGAGCTGAAAATTAACATCTTCATTTCAGGGCAGGTCAGAATACAGTGAATTTGACCATCATCATTATATCAGCTGAAAGACGTCCACAGCTGGACAAAGGCATCCACCAAGTATCGCCAACCTGCGATTTTCACCTTTGGCCTTATATCTTCTCATTTCAAAGCCTCACCTTCCATGTTGGAATAAGCATCTCTCAGCCTATCTAATGCCTTCAAGACGTCGTTCTTCCTGGTGTGCAGCAGGTCTGCCATGTGCTGCCTCGTAGGGTCCTCCACCAGTGGCTTCCAGGTGGTCTCCAGCTGGTTGACTGACGAGGCCAGGTTGGCGGCGGCGGCTGTGAGCGCGCTCTGGCAGTGAGGCTCGTGGATCGCAGGGGCTGTTAGCTGCAGGAAGAAGAGGGGTGGTGTAAAAGGAAATACAAGAAGGTTTATGGTAAAGATAGATAAGGTACGATGCTGAAAAAAGACACAGGGTCTACCAGATTCCTAGTTACCTCTGCACTGTGCAGCAGGTCCCTGGCAGCGCCTGCAGTGCGCACCCCCGCGACGTCCACCTGTGCTGCCGCCGGTAGCGCGGAGGCCTGGCAGGTGAGCTCGTTGGCAGTCACCAGGAGGCGGGACACCTTGGTTCCGGCGTCCTTGGCTAGCTGGATGATCTGGTGGAAAAAAATAGGTTTTGTTAGGTGATGATATGAGAAGAGCGAAGCTGTTGACTACAGCTGAGCTAGTTGAGCACACCAGCTGTCCACTTAGACGCTTTGACACTCAAAACTCATTAATAGACTGCTTTTATAAGCTTCCATTTTTAACGGTTACTCAAAAAACAGATCACAACGTCACGAACCCTTTAAGGCGATATTTACTGCCAACGACCTTAAGTGGTTAGCTTATGTGCTGAGTTCACGTAACGCGTCGTACGTCCACCTAGTAATAGGACTCGCCCATCAAGGAGCGCTGTCCGAAATTAGACCCATTATTAATTTAATATACATAAAACAACAAGTATTATACTAAAACACGTATACTAAAATATAAATAAATAAATGATCTTTAAAATGGTGAAGGTTTTATAAAAATCCGCTTTATAGTTTTTGTGTGATTATCAATTTTTATCCGCGTTAGACATAACATTACAAATTAATTACACTATGTTATAATAATATAATTTCAAATATTCACATATTAAATTACGATAAAAATTTACTAAAGTAACATATTTTTTTAAAGAAATAAGATAAGTCGTTTAGACGTGATCTTCAATTAAAAATCATTAAAAGTTGTATAACTACGCTTCAAGCAGTAAACAGTTTAAACTGATTCACAAGCGTCAATTTCTTTTATCAGTTCTGGTAAGACATCGAAAACAATCAGAATTTAGCCACTAATTAATATAAACCATACGATAAAAAACTTTTTTACAAAAAAAAACAACCGACTTCCAAAAAAAAAAACACTAAAAATTTAAAAATAACTTTAATTTCGGAAGTCGGTGTTTGTATTTTATTTCTTCGATATTTGACACCGACTTCCGAAATTAAAGTTATTTTTAAATTTGTAGTGTATTTTTTTTTTGGAAGTCGGTTGTTTTTTTTTTGTAAAAAAGTTTTTTATTTTTCGCTTTTTAGTTGTTATACCCCAGAATTAAAAACACCAATAACATGGAACGTGGAATTTAAACATTTGGAGAACACAAAAACGTCATCAATATATGGGTATTTTTCGTTTTTGTTCAGTTTCTCAAAAAGCGCTAAAGCAATTTCGATAAAATTTATATGGGACCACCTCGGGTGTATATTCTTTCGGATAAAAAAAGAATTTTGAAAATCGGTCCACAACTGACGGAAAAATGCGCGGACATACATAAAAAAAAAAAAAACATACATACAGTCGAACATAGAACCTCCTCCTTTTTCGAAAGTCGGTTAAAAAGGAGCAGTGGTGGCCCAGTACGAGCAGTAGCCCAGTGGTAACGGCCGCGACTTACAAGTTTTAGGTTGTGGGTTCGATCCCAGGCGTTAACTTTGTGTAATTTATTTCATCATCACTGCTCTCAAAACAGTGAAGAAAAACTTCGTGAGGAAACTACCCATACACTCTCTCACAGAGAGGAGCCCTGAGTCCCAGCAGTGGGGACATTATAAGCCTGATTATGATAACATATACTTAACATAAGTTAAGTAAATAACATGAGAATGGTGTTGATTCTGTTGTGCACAAACTAAACTTAATTTAGGCTATTGCTATCTTTTCTCTCTAATAAAACAAGAAAGAGACGGACGTAAATTAGAGCTGTCAAATTTAGTTTCAACTAATATTGCCATACAAATTAAGGGTACACGTAAAAACATGCCGTCTAAAAACACCGCGAAGCGCAAGGCGTAAACTAGTTTGACATCTCTAACTTAGTGCATAGCTATAATCCTCCTTTTCTCGCACTGGCTTTTAGTAAAAGATAGCAATTCTCTAACAAGAGAATCCGCACCAATATAATGTTTTACATTATATTCACATACCTCATTCTCTTTGTCCGCATTGGTCCCTCTTGCGAACTTGTACAGCAGTTTGCCAGCCACATCAGCGTACTCATTAGACGCTTGTTGCATTTTCTGAAAAAAACATTATTTATTAAAAAAAGGAGTGGCACTGCGAGAGTGCTGACAGAAGTGAAAATTTGAACAAAAATGCCGAACGCGACTAAAGAAGTTTCAATCCGCTATGCGATGCGCTACGAGTGCAAAGACTCTACGCGTCGTAGCACTCGTAACGGGTCGGTGTCGCGCGAATTCAATAGTTTTTTCCCATCTCAAAAATTCCTTACCAGCTTTAACAAGTTTTCACTTCAACAATCTCCTACCTCCTAAACCGAGTAAACAAATGTTTGTTCCGTGCGGGAAGCGCCAGCCGTGCCGTCGTTCATTGGTACTGACCTCATGATCCTGGTTGCCAGTCATGCCGCAGACCTTCTTGGTGGCGTCGAACAGAGCTCGCATCTCTTCCTGTAGCTCCTTGCGAGCTGCCGGCTCTTTGGTGCTGGCTAGCTTCTGCGCATCTAGGAGTTTACAAAAACAATGATTATGTCTTTTGTTTTTGATGAATCATGTTTAAATTATCTTGGTATGGTCATGTGAAAGGTAGGCCAGGGATGAAACACATTTAACTAAAAGAGATATGAATATCAATGTGGATGGATGGAGAGGGAGATGAGGCCAAAGAAAAGATGGATGGATTATGTGAGAAGGGATATGAAAGAAAAGGGAGTGAGTGATAGCGTGACGGCTGACAGGACAGAATGGAAGAAAAAAACGTGTTGCGCCGACCCCAAGTAACATAAGGGCCGGAAGTTGATGACAATTTTGATGAATCAAGTTTACAAGAAAAGTTAGAGGATCTATTGAAGGTTGCCCATAAAACCAGAAAGCGATCCTCTATTTCTTGATGGCAATCATGATATTATTCCTTTTTTGTGAAATAGTTGTAACATTGTACGAACCTGTAGCTATCTCAGGCATCAGCTCATTGATGGCATTCATAGAGTTGATAGCAGCCGAGTAGTCAATATTATCAGGATCTGAAACAAAAACACATTTTTAGGAAACATTGGTGCCGATTCTGTTGTGCACTAACTTAATTTAGGCTATTGCTATCTTTTTCTCTCTAATAAAACAAGAAATAGACGGACGCAAATTAGAGCTGTCACATTTAGTTGAACTATCATAATTATTATTGGTACACGTAAAAACATGTCGACCAATAACACGGTAAAGTGCAAGGCGTAAACTAGTTTGACATTTCTAACATACTTCATAGCTATAGCCGGCCTTTTCCCGCACTGCACAAGACCTTTTAGTTTAGTGATGGCCAGGTCCTCACCGGACACAGAAGTTTCAGGAGGTTCCTGTGTAGGATAAGGCGGAGGGAAACGCCCGGGTGTCACCACTGTGAGGATCGCCCAGAGGACACGGTGGAGCATCCTTTGGAGGACTGCCCCGCGCGGGCGGAGCCCCGCTGTGTCCTCGTGGAGGCGATCGGCGGCAGCGACCACCCGCGCCCGGCCCTGGTCCAGGCCATGGTACGGAGCGAGAGAGAATGGGAAGCAGTCTCCTCCGCATGCGAAGCAGTAATGCTCGCGAAGGAGGAGGCGAATCGGGTGAGGGAGGCTCAACAGAGTCACCCTCACGCCCCCAGCAGCAGCCACAGCAGGAGATGTCCTGGGCGTCGGAAGTCGCGAGACGATCTCTGGCCACCGTAGACGCGGTCGTCTCGTCGGACGGCTCGCCGTCCGATCAGCACCAGGCCCGAGAGTCGACGGCGCGTAGTGTTCCACGCAAGACGAACAAGAGTTGGCAACAAACATGACGGGGCTCGTCATGGGCGCTGCCTGCCCGGGGGTTGTGGGTAAATTCGGAACAGAGTTACCGCGCCCCTGGTCACTCAGGCAGGGAAGGAACAGGGGTGGGTTTTAGTCAGTAAGAGTCTGACACGCCATTCCGCTCCACCCAGAGAGGAAGATGACTTCTTCATACGATGATTTATGATTTCCCAATCCCAAAAAAAAAGCCGTGGCACAGTGCTGTAGGTATATACGCCTGTAAGGTTTTTAATATTTTTTTAACAACTTAACGAAGAAACAGACTAACATTTGAGACAGAGGAACCCTTGAATATCAAAAGCGACACCAACTCCTTGATTATCATCAGACTTGAGTTTTGATTTTTAGGGTTTCGTACCCAAAGGGTCCAAACGGAGCCCTATTGCTGTCACTCACGTGTCCGTCTGTCCGTCGTCTGTCACACAGGTTTTACAACCAAACGGTTGGAGCTACAGTTTTCAAATTTACCACAGTATAAGTATCTTGTGTGCCCCAAGCCATACAAATAGTCAAAAATACATTTGGTACGGACTAAATGTGCGAAGTCCAACACGCACTTGGCCGGTTTTTTATTTTACTATAGATAGGCTCTCGTTTGCCTGATGGTAAGCGATGATGTGGTCGACGATGGAGCACGCTTGCCTAGAAGTACACCTTTATTTTGTGGAGCGGGAAATCATCCAATGATTTCTTCCGCTCCACCCAGAGCGGGAGAAGTGTGTCAGACTTGCCCAGGGGTTGAGGATAAATTCGAAAGAGTTACATCGCCCCTGGGCATTCAGGGCAGGGAAGGAACAGGTGTGAGTTTTAGTCAGTAAGAGTCTGACACGCTCTCCCGGTCCACCCTAGAGCGGGAGATGTCATTGGACGATTTCCAACCACACAAAAAAAAAAGGGTGTGTCAGACTTTTACTGACTAAAACTCACCCCTGTTCCTTCAGTTGCCTGTGCCAACGGCAGAGAGAACTCTATTATGAATTTATAGGCGACGCTAGAAATGCACCCTAACCTGCTTAAATCTATTATCATTATAAAACAGATGTTTTTATCAGAAAATATTTAGCAAATCTTACCAGAATGAGCCATAAGGTAGAGCGCTATGGCCGCGTTGAGCTTGCCCACTCTATCTTCCAGGGCTTTCTCCAGCTTCCTCTGTTGTTCCTCGTCCAGCTTCGGTCCGGTGTAGCCCTGGGTAAACCATACAAAGGCTTGTTAGTATAGAACGGAGAAATTTGCAAAATCTTAGCCATTTCAAATACAATAAATCTTTTCCAAATTTGATAATTTAAATCGTGACCGATCCATCGTTCAATGCCGAGACTCCTCCGTGCCTCGGAAAGCACGTTAAGCCGTTAGTCCCGGCTGTCAAACGTGGATCTTTGACAGTCGTTACGGGTCGTCGGAAGCCCGAAAGTCTGACAACCAGTCTTACCAAGGGGTATCGTATTACCCAGTAACTGGGTTGTGGAGGTCAGATAGGCAGTCGCTCCATGTAAAATACTGGTATTCAGATGCACCCGGTTAGACTGGAAGCCAACCCCAAGATAGTTGGGAAAAGGCGCGGGCAGATTGAGTGAGTGAGACTCTACTTACTTAATAGCCGATACTGTTGACGTGCGTAAGTTAACAATACCTCATGCAGAGCCTGTGCAGCCGTGTCCACAGAGTGCAGCGCGGTGGTAGCGGCTGCTATGAAGGAGGCTCGTCTGAGGGTCTGCTCTGTCTTCTCGCCGTCCCTGAAGCTCTTGCGAGATCGCTGTAAGAACAACATAACATCAAGACAACAACAAAAGAAGGACATTAGTTTTTGATTATTATTTTCGTATTTTACTCGTAAAGTTTATTGTATGTTTTAAATTCTTATTATATTATTATTAATTAGACCTACTTTGTAAACGTTGTGCCTGTAAGTGAGTTTTTTTACACACGATCCCTTGTTTAATGTTGTTACATGTTGATACTCGTAATATTGATTTGTACATAAGTCGTTGGTGTGCCTATATAAATAAATAAAACATAAGACTGATTTCTCTGAAGAGGTAGGCAGAGTTGTTTAGCAAAAACAAACGGCAACATGCATTCAAAAAGAAAGGATCCTCTGACCAGACGGGTGTTGTGTCTAGTGGGCAACTGCCCGATGGTTGTTGTCGGGCTGTTGCATAGAAAGAAAGGATCCTCTGACCAGACGGGTGTTGTGTCTAGTGGGCAACTGCCCGATGGTTGTTGTCGGGCTGTTGCATAGAAAGAAAGGATCCTCTGACCAGACGGGTGTTGTGTCTAGTGGGCAACTGCCCGATGGTTGTTGTCGGGCTGTTGCATAGAAAGAAAGGATCCTCTGACCAGACGGGTGTTGTGTCTAGTGGGAAACTGCCCGATGGTTGTTGTCGGGCTGTTGCATAGAAAGAAAGGATCCTATGACCAGACGGGTGTTGTGTCTAGTGGGCAACTGCCCGATGGTTGTTGTCGGGCTGTTGTATGGAAAGAAAGGATCCTCTGACCAGACGGGTGTTGTGTCTAGTGGGCAACTGCCCGATGGTTGTTGTCGGGCTGTTGTATGGAAAGAAAGGATCCTCTGACCAGACGGGTGTTGTGTCTAGTGGGCAACTGCCCGATGGTTGTTGTCGGGCTGTTGTATGGAAAGAAAGGATCCTCTGACCAGACGGGTGTTGTGTCTAGTGGGCAACTGCCCGATGGTTGTTGTCGGGCTGTTGCATAGAAAGAAAGGATCCTCTGACCAGACGGGTGTTGTGTCTAGTGGGCAACTGCCCGATGGTTGTTGTCGGGCTGTTGCATAGAAAGAAAGGATCCTCTGACCAGACGGGTGTTGTGTCTAGTGGGCAACTGCCCGATGGTTGTTGTCGGGCTGTTGTATGGAAAGAAAGGATCCTCTGACCAGACGGGTGTTGTGTCTAGTGGGCAACTGCCCGATGGTTGTTGTCGGGCTGTTGTATAGAAAGAAAGGATCCTCTGACCAGACGGGTGTTGTGTCTAGTGGGCAACTGCCCGATGGTTGTTGTCAGGCTGTTGTATAGAAAGAAAGGATCCTCTGACCAGACGGGTGTTGTGTCTAGTGGGCAACTGCCCGATGGTTGTTGTCGGGCTGTTGTATAGAAAGAAAGGATCCTCTGACCAGACGGGTGTTGTGTCTAGTGGGCAACTGCCCGATGGTTGTTGTCGGGCTGTTGTATAGAAAGAAAGGATCCTCTGACCAGACGGGTGTTGTGTCTAGTGGGCAACTGCCCGATGGTTGTTGTCGGGCTGTTGCATAGAAAGAAAGGATCCTCTGACCAGACGGGTGTTGTGTCTAGTGGGCAACTGCCCGATGGTTGTTGTCGGGCTGTTGCATAGAAAGAAAGGATCCTCTGACCAGACGGGTGTTGTGTCTAGTGGGCAACTGCCCGATGGTTGTTGTCGGGCTGTTGTATGGAAAGAAAGAATCCTCTGACCAGACGGGTGTTGTGTCTAGTGGGCAACTGCCCGATGGTTGTTGTCGGGCTGTTGTATGGAAAGAAAGAATCCTCTGACCAGACGGGTGTTGTGTCTAGTGGGCAACTGCCCAGGATCCTCTGACCAGACGGGTGTTGTGTCTAGTGGGCAACTGCCCGATGGTTGTTGTCGGGCTGTTGCATAGAAAGAAAGGATCCTCTGACCAGACGGGTGTTGTGTCTAGTGGGCAACTGCCCGATGGTTGTTGTCGGGCTGTTGTATGGAAAGAAAGGATCCTCTGACCAGACGGGTGTTGTGTCTAGTGGGCAACTGCCCGATGGTTGTTGTCGGGCTGTTGTATGGAAAGAAAGGATCCTCTGACCAGACGGGTGTTGTGTCTAGTGAGCAACTGCCCGATGGTTGTTGTCGGGCTGTTGTATGGAAAGAAAGGATCCTCTGACCAGACGGGTGTTGTGTCTAGCGGGCAAATGACCGATGGTTGTTGTAGTAGGGCTGTTGTATAGAAAGAAAATAAGAAAGAAAAACTTTTTATTCATGCGAAAGCGCCGCACATACACAATTTTGTTGTTTTTCAGAAGCCTAAAGACTGAACAAGTGGGTATAGAATGAATTTCAAAAGATGAAATCAGACGGAAAAATGCGTCACTACCACGCGAAACAGCTAACGCTCAGCATATAGCCGCGGCCCGTGCACGAAGGCACGAGATGACGGCGCTGGTTTTCAGTGTGAACTGGCAACAGTACTCACAGGGTGCTGCTGTTTGGTAGCGGATAAATTCGAAACAGAGTTACCGCTCTCCTGGGCACTCAGGCAGGGAAGAAACAGGGGTGGGTTTTAGTCAGTAAGAGTTGACAACGCCCTCCCGCTTCACCCAGAGCGGGAGAAGTCATAGGATGATTTCCTAACCCCAAAAAAAGGGTTCTGCTGTAAGATACTGCTTCTGCTCATGGAAATGAACAACTTTCTTCAAGGAAGTCACAATGAATTCCAATAGATTCGGAGTAAATTGGCTGTGACATACAGACACACGAGTGATCCTATACGGGTTTCGTTTTTTTTTATTGGATTTACAGAACCCTAATTAACACCCAAGCATACAAACCTTCACATTTATAATATTATTAGGATAGTAGGAAGTAAGTTATCATACCCTGAGAAAGTCGCTGCGCCTCCTGGTCTTGGGGTCTATCGAGAAGTACATCTGAGTGGTCAGGTCGGCGATACTCTCGGCGGCATCCTTTGCTTCGTTGGAGTTCTGAGAAAAAACATATTTTATGATGATATTAGCTTTTTCATTCGGGGAATACGTAGGTGCTCGTGGCTAAAGTAATAACAGCCGCACGGGTCAATCCATCAGGTTAAGCCACTCTTGCCGGGGTTGGTCCATGGATGGGTGACCATCTTTACATACCGAGACTCCTCCGTGCCTCGGAAAGCACGTTAAGCCGTTGGTCCCGGCTGTCAATCGTGGATCTTTGACAGTCGTTATGGGTCGTCAGAAGCCCGAAAGTCTGACAACCAGTCTTACCAAGGGGTATCCCAGTAACTGTGTGGTGGACGTCAGATAGACAGTCGTTCCTTGTAAAATACTGGTATTCAGCTGCACCCGGTTAGACTGGATGCCGACCCAAGATAGTTGGGCAAAGGTTAGGCAGATATTATTAGCTATTTTATTAGGTATTAGTTGTTGAGGAACTCGTGGCTATATTATTATTATTATGTTTTCAGAGCAGTGGTAATGAAATAATTAACCCAAAGTAAAGTCCCTGCTAAGGTTCGAACCCACGGCCTACAATACGTTCGTAAGGCGGAGCAGTTACCACTGGGCCACCATCGCTGCTCATTTACGGGTTGAGCAATGATTTGGAACTTCTAGGTAGGAGCCTGCGGAGTCTGGGTTCATGCGTGGATAATGGCAATAGGCTGGCCATCTATAATATAAGGCTTAAATATAGTAAGTTAACCGTACGAATATTTGACTTACAACTTTCCCCGGCTCGATAGATCCTGTTAACTTTTTCATAAAGTTGTCCAGATCTTGTAGCTCGTCGAGAAGCATCTTCTTCGCGTCTTCGATGGCTTGCTTATCTGCTGTCTCTTTCACACCTAGTCGAGATAAAAAAATTCATAATTAATCTCCAGGTCGCAAAGGATAATCACCGAAAGTGAAAAGGAACATTTAAACTTTTGATAAATTTTGTACTGATGTAATCCTTAGGCGTCTATTACTCGGTAGGTTTTGTTGTCTTTGTTAACTACGGTCAAGGTAAATGACGGATAATTTATGGTCTAATTCAAATTCAAAAATCATTTATTTCTAATTCATTTCAGATTAAATGATCTGAAATGAATTAGAAGACATTTCAAATAAAATTAAAATTTTAATCACGGTAAATATACAGATTGTAACAAAAAACCTGTCCGATTTTAAAGGTTATTATTTGGTATCGTAGGTACTGCGTACACATATACGTAATCATTTAATGGGTACGAGATTATTACTTTTCTTCGATGAAAATAATTAATTAAAAAAAAAAGAAAAACTTATTAAAGGCAACACTGAGCGCTCGACAAAGTTCATCTATAGTTTTGTGTCAAAGAAGCCGCCAGAGCGAGACGGTCTTTTTGATCCTTTGAGAGTACCTAAATGGCGGCTAGTGCAGGGCGGTATCGTTTGAAACCAAAATAGGTAAAAATGAAGAAATTTCGCTGGCCGGTGGTGTTGTCAATTTATGAAAATTTGCCATATTTGGTGTTAAATACACGTTGTACATTTTTTTTACTATTTTTTCTAGTACGTATGTAAAACCAGGAATACACCTTTATTGGATCGGACAGGGTTTTTGTTACATGCTGTAAGTATATGTAACAATAATTAATTAAATAATAAAATTAAATAAAATGATTAATAATACGTCTGCCTCTGAGTCATTTGTTTGTTTGTCATTACATTAATCATAATAACAATGGTTAATGTACTGATAATCAAACCTGTTCGCAAATACGCTTAGGATGGTGCTGGAGGTGGTCCGGAGCCCCAGAGATGTGCACTACTTTCGCTTCGCCGTGTAGAGTAACAGTCGACTCAAAATTTGGATACTCTGGATACATGATTGTATCATGCAACCATCAGCCATGACTTGGAATTGAGTGACGCTTGCATGAGCGTCTGATGGTGCCCACATTTCAGTCACGTAAACGTCGCATCGCCAGTCCATACTTTTTACATTGTGGTAAAAAGTATGGCTTGGCTGTTAAATGTTTGCGAAATTGCATGATACAGAACGTTCCTTTTTTTTAGGGTAAAGTTAGGATCGATGCGTTCACGAAAATGACGCGTCATGTTCGTGAACGGGCGCTGTCAGTTGAGACTGGTCATCTCTCAACTGCCACAGGCTTGTCTCGGCTTGTCGTCATCCTTTTTTTTTCTTTTTCTTGAAATGTTTTTATTTTTTGTTTTACATTGTTCTCGCATAATAGAAGCAACAAGAATAATAATAACATTTTTGTAATACATAACATGGTTAAAAAGAGTGTCCATGGAGTTTCTTGCACGTTCTTCACCATAGAGATCTACGCTTTGGAATGTGCAATTAGCTACATCTTTTTGACTGATCGACCGCGACGTGACAATTCAAAAGTGTCTGTAAATGGTTTATTTGAAATAAATGCTTTGATTGATTGATGAGCATCTATATCCTCTAAAGGTATATATGCATATTTATATTTATCCGGGTTAGTGGCCCGATTGATATTACTCTAGTTTCGCGGGGAATCGCATGCTATTTTTAACCCCCGACGCAAAAAGAGGGGTATTATAAGTTTGAAAGCTATGTGTGTGTCTGTGGCACCGTAGCTCTTAAACGGGTGAACCGGTTTGAATGCGGTTTTTTTACTTAATAGCAGGTTTTCTAGCGATGGTTTTTAGACATGTTTTATCAAAATCGGTTCAGCCGTTTCAAGGACTTTTGATTTTTGAAATTTTCGCTTTTTTTTTAAAGAGTTTTTATTTTTATTTAAAAGTTTATAATTAAGTATCTATCAAGAAATTCTCTAACTACTAAGTTGTTCGTGCCCGCATGTCTTTGTGCGATTGCATGTGAAGGGAAAGTGCGATCAAAATGTTTGCGGCAAAGACGTCCTGTTTCTCGGCGGGTCATCTATCTCAAACGTAATTTGTATGGATTAGGCAACTACGAGTATTTGGGATGACTGTACCAAAATGTACTCCGCTAATATCGATAAAGGCTCAATTACACTATCCAATTTCAAGAGAGCCAATTTAGGAACTCTAACTAGGAAGTTAGAAGCTAGCGATCACACTTCACTAAATTGGACTCCTAACTGCTATTACACCTTCCGATTTACTAAATTGGCTCCCTTGAAATGGGATAGTGTAATTATTATTGAGCCTTATCACTCGAGAAATATCAAGGATAAGGAGGTTTTGACTGTTTTTTTTTTGTTAGCCTGGACTGTCCCACTCCTGGGCAATGGCCTCCCATCATTCCTTGTACTTCTCTCTAAGCTGTGCTTCCTCACTTTTTGTTAGCCTGGACTGTCCCACTCCTGGGCAGTGGCTTCCTATCATTCCTTGTACTTCTCTCTAAGCTGTGCTTCCTCACTTTTTTACTTCTCATAAAAAAAATTCATCCGCCCCAGAAGGATGTTTTTCGAGAGTATGTATATGTAAGTACATAAATGTAGGTATGTATGAATGTTTGTATGTCTACTTCTTAGGCACGCTTCAAACTAAACGACTGATATTTTAATATATTAAAAGTTATTTGTTTCTTTGCAGGCGTCAATGTTTGCATGATACTTCGATAGATGGCGTTGTACCGTCAGACTGAATTCCTGAATCGCGCTATGGTTTCGTTACCAATGCTGCTATAAGGTCGGGGCGCGGACTTGCCATATATAGTGTCGAATGTACCTAATGTGTATTTAATTTTTGAATGGTTCGGCACTACGGTGTCCAACCTTATTTACTATTTGAATGTTACGTGTTTGTGTGATAAATCCACACCTTTACGTACACCGTTATTAGTTACTAAACCTTTTAAATCCACGGTCGCTGCAGTAAGATTTTACACTATAATTTATTTAGGCACATTGCCTAAACAATTAAAAGTGCAGTGATTAAAAATTCTTGTGTTAGTATTGAGAACTTCCAACAAAAACATTGAATATTTTCAAAAACTAGACTGCAAACACCAACTTAAAAGTTCCAAACAATTCACTTTTCAAGCAGTCAGATGCAGTTGGTGGCAGTTATTTTAGTTCAAACATAGATTTCATGCTTGGAACTTTTTAATAGGTTTTTTGCAGTCGGGTTTTTGCAAATTCATTATTTTAATTTTCTACATTTCAGTGAGTTGAATTTTTGGAATCCCCTCCTCAAGCTCTTTATTTTGATACCCCATATGATCATGTCTCAAAAAAATAGGACCTCACTAATCTAAGGGCGACCGCCATTTTGTTATCTTTTTTCAAAATTCTTAAAGCCTATGTCACTTCGACAGTCAAACCCAATCTAATAATACCTTGTTAAAATCCATTTAGCCGTTTAAGCTGCAGGGCGTGCTAAAGAAATAGACATACCTATACATACAAACATACATACTCTCGAAAAACATTACACTCCTTTTGGGGCCGTCGGGTAAAGAGGTTATATAAAAAAAATGCGAGTACTTGCCTGGCTTCCTTGTGTTTGGTATTTTACACTTTTTGTGAAATACACTGGAATTCGTCCATTTTGAGATGAGATTTTAAAATTATTTAATTTTCATTTATATTCAAATCCGAGTGGCTTACCTTTCTCGACAATTGGGAAGTCTTCCTGCATAGTTCGTACTATTTGTTGTACGTCCTTCACGTGCGTGTCCGTGGGATCTGATGGAAGAAGAATGGATTAGGCAGTTAGACACAATATGCCATGTAGCTCTATCAAATAATAATTTATACTGTAAAAATATAGGGGGTGATGTTGTTCGCGTCCGTAGGATTTACAACCTCTATAAGTGTCCCTCGGGTGGTGCTAAGCGAACAACAATATCGAGCCACAGGGACCGGTTAAGTAACCTGTACCAGGCTACCACAAGCCCGGAGGAGGTAAATCTCCTACGAATTGTGGCTATAGCACCAAGGATAAGTATAACAGGTGCCTTCTACCTTCTTCCTTCTTTCCTAGGTTATGAAAATGTCGAATAATGAGAGAATTTTGTCCTGCGGTCCGACAGCCGGGTACCCGGCTGCGAGTGTGAAACATGTTACCGAAGACTACACAGGGGTAGAGGACCAGGCCCTAATATTTCTTCTTAAATTGGTTTTGACTTGCGCCATCTCGTCAGTCGGCTCATTTTAGGGTTCCGTACCCGAAGACAGAAGACAGAAGTGCATGGAGAGTTCCAAACCAAAATCGTTTGTACAGGGTTTCATCGCCTTAATAATACGTCTTGAACGACATAGATGGCGCTAGTATAGTAGTTGGATTGGAAAATATACATCTCTCGTTAAAGAACATTATCTTGTTTTTTGCTAGTTACAATATTACTTAATTTTAACACAAATTCTCCTACGACATTACAAACCTTATAAAGCAAAGCTCGTAATAACTAGGATTCGAACTCGGTGGCATAAAATTTACCGATACCATAGCCACTGGACTATTGCGTCATTACGCAATGAGTTGAAATTATGCTACTCTTTATTATATCGAAGTTGTTTAGCGACTTTAACCTGTATCATAAATCTCAAAAGAATTGAGGGTAGTTTAATATTGACTGTATAAAAATTAAATCTTTTTGTTCAATCATAACGTTCTTTACTATCTTTGAGTGAGTTCAGTTACGATTGCATTTAACAATTTTTTAATATTTATCTTTACCATGAGTTCGCGTTCTAATATTGATATGGCTACGAGGGCCCAAATAATAGCATTGCATAATCAAGGCCTAAATTATTCTGAAATTTCGAGAGAAACTGGCTTAAACGTAAGTAATGTTTTAAAATCACTGTTCGTTATTTATTTTATTATCCATGGTTATCGATACACGAAAATAATAAATAATATATTTCCCTTATAGGTAAAGACTGTCACTTTATGGATAAAGCGGTTTCAAGAAGAGGGTTCGTTGGAACACCGCAGTAGATCTGGCAGAAGACGCCATATTGACTCAGACCAGCGTCAACTTATGGTGCAAGGTTATGAGGAAAATGGCTTTACACCAACAAGATATTACGCAGAGTTGTTTGATACATCTTTGCGGACGGTGTATCGTGCTCTTCATAGTGAAGGTCTGCATTATCGTCGACATGCTATTAAGCCATTGCTAACCGAAGCTAATAAAAGAGCACGATTGGAGTTCGCTTTGAAATACAGACATTTCGACTGGAGCAACGTTGTCTTCAGTGATGAAAAGACTTTCAAGTCTAGCCAGCACGGGCGAGTTAGGTTGTGGCGTAGGAATAATACGCGTTATGATAATAATAATAATAATAATAATAATAATAATAATAATAATAATAAGCCCCCTAAACAACCACACGTCCTGATTGACCATCTAATCACGTAGGGGGCGGACACACGAATGCGAAATTACTGGCGTGGCTAACGTGGCTCTGGAAACCCATTAAAAATGGAGACTAGATCTAAGAAATTACGTATAGGACCGCTACCCGAGGGCAATCGTCGGGGCGCACCTGGGGCCGATGCTGGGTGTCACAGCATACGACCCATCGGCGGTGGGGGACTGAGCAGGCGGGTTCTCCCCGACAAAAATACTACAGCCGAACCGACAGACAGACTAGACAATAGGGATGATAGTAGAGCAGTTACATCTGCCCAGGATGTTTCGCAGGCGGCATCAGCTACTCAGCCTGCGACCACCAAGGCGGGAAAACCCAGAGTGCGAATGAAATGGACTAAAGATATGAATATATTCATCATGCGCACATACTTCTATATTACGAGACTTGAAGAGGACAAAACAATGTACTGCACACAATTATTTGATAAATTTACATTACAATACCCAGAAATGAAAGTTACAGAACAGAGAATAGCAGATCAAAGACGTGTTATTATTAGAAACAAGCTATTATCAGATGACACATTAAACAAAATTAAATCTGAAATAGCAGAAAAACTTCTAAAAGAAGAAGAAGAGAGTTTGAATTTTGCACAACAAATCAATACCTTGCAAATCACCCAATCACTCACACCTTGTAATCCTACCTTACAATACGAGACCAGTCCAGAGACTGAATATATTGATGATATATTAACCGCCAACACACCATACAGTAGTCAGTCAACCACACATAATGCCGCATTAATACAAACACAAACTATAGGCGACCCGTTAGTAGAGACATTAAATTATGAACTAGAAACAAATATGCTAAAATACAATGGAATAGATCCCACGTGTAGACCTTTATTGCCAAAAATGCGATCAACTCGTAAATTATCGGATATCATTAGCATATTTAACCAAAAAATTATCCCGTTAAAGCTTTCATCTCTGGAAAACTTATCCGATACACATTCACTAATCTATTGCATAGCTCTTTCAGTCTCTAAATACTTTAAATTAAAAATTAATATGGATAGGTCTACTTGTAAAACTAAAGTAACGAACAAGCCACCGTGGCAAGAAAGATTAGAAATGGACATAGATCTACTAAGAAAAGACATTAATAGATTAACACAATTTAAAAATGGTAACACGTCAACAAAACTTGAAAATAAAGTAAAACAAATTATTGCAAGAACTAAACACCACAGCTCACATGAAAATTTTAATAAAAGAATAGAAGATCACCTAGACACATTAAAACAAAAACTTCTAGTTAAAAGTCATAGGTTAGCAAGATACAAGAAAGCCAAAGAAAGAAAGAATAACAATAGACTTTTTACAATAAGCGAGAAACAATTCTATAGAAAGCTTAAAGGTAACGATACCACAGTCATAAATCCTCCATCACCAGATACCCTAAAAGATTTCTGGGAAAAAATCTGGTCAGACAGCGCTGAACATAATAAAGAAGCTGGATGGATAAAAGAAGAAATAGATAGATCAGAGACAATTGAAGAAATGCCATTTGAAGATATAGATACACTTGAAATAAATACAATTATAAATAGAACGCATAACTGGAAAGCCGCAGGAATAGATGGTATACATAATTTCTGGATAAAAAGACTACATGCACTACATAGAACATTAGCGGAACAAATCAATGACATTTTAAAAGGTAATCAAAATCTGCCAGAATTTCTCACTAAAGGAATCACATACATGATCCCAAAATCTAGCAGAACCCAGGATCCCTCACAATATAGACCAATAACTTGTCTCCCAACTATGTACAAAATCATCACATCTTGCATTACTAATAAAATTATTAAACACACTGAAAAGTACAACATTTTAACTGAAGAACAGAAAGGTTGTAGACGAGGGCATATGGGTTGCAAGGAACAATTAATTATTGATTCAACCCTTTTAAAACACGTTCAGAAAGCAAGAAAAAACTTATACATAGCATACATCGACTACAAAAAAGCTTTTGACAGTGTACCCCATTCATGGTTAATTGAAGTGCTAAATATTTATAAAATCAACCCATTACTAATAAATTTTCTTAAAAACACCATGGGATCTTGGAAAACTACACTTAAACTACAAACACCAACCACAAACTTAACCATAGACGGAATAGAAATTAAAAAGGGTATATTTCAAGGGGACTCGCTAAGCCCTCTATGGTTTTGTCTGGCCCTAAATCCACTCTCTCGCGCATTAACTGAATCTAGACTAGGTTTTGACATCAAGAACAATAGATCTCTATTACATCAAATAACACATTTACTTTATATGGATGATTTAAAGTTATACGCTAACAGAAATAAAGATTTACATGGTTTATTGGACATAACAACAGCATTTTCGAAAGATATTAGAATGGATTTTGGACTAGACAAATGCCGGAAACTTAATATAGAAAAGGGAAAGATTGTGGAAGGAAATTACTCAACAGATTCGGAAGAAGTAATAGAAGCAATGAGAAATGAAGAACTCTATAAATACTTAGGGTACAACCAAGCGCGACTATTAGAACACAAAACTATTAAAGATAAACTAAAACAAGAATATTATAAAAGAATTCATTCATTATGTAAAATGTACCTAGCCAGTAAAAATTTGTTTAAAGCTATAAATACGTATGCTATACCTATACTAACTTACTCTTTCGGCGTCATAAAATGGTCCAAAACAGAATTACATGTACTCGAAACTAAAACTAGGACAATTCTTACACAACATAGATATCACCACCCTAAGTCAGCAATCGAAAGAGTAATTTTGTCCAGAAAAGAAGGGGGCAGAGGATTAATTGAAATATCACATTTACACAAAAGACAAATCATAAACCTAAAACAATTTTTTATTAGGAAGAAAAATACCAGTAAATTACACAAAACAATCGTAGATATAGATAAAAAATATACACCGCTAGACCTTAGCGAAGATAATATTGAAACAATAGATAAAGCAAGACATATAGAAGAGATAAATAGAAAATGGAGACAGAAAGAACTACACGGCAGACATCCTAATGATTTATACCAAACACACATAGATAAGGAAGCTTCCAACAAATGGCTTGAATTAAGTGGACTGTTCCCAGAAACAGAAGGATTTATGCTAGCCATTCAAGACCAAGTCATTAACACAAAAAATTATAGAAAGTTTATAATAAAAGATAGTACAGTAAGAAGTGATTTATGCAGAAAATGTCACAGCAAACCTGAAACAATACAGCATATCACAGGAGCTTGTATGACACTAACACAGAACGACTATACTCATCGACATAATCAACTTGCTAACATCATACACCAAAAACTCGCCACTAAATTTAAACTCACGCAGGATCCATACACACCATATTATAAATATTCACCAAAAGCAGTTTTAGAAAATGAATCTTACAAAATATATTATGATCGCACTATAATTACAGATCACACTATTTATAACAATAGACCCGATATTACATTTGTGGATAAAGAAAACAAACACACGTACATAATAGATATAGCAGTCCCAAACACTAACAATGTACAAAAAACCATCACAGAAAAAATTAGGAAGTACACAGAGTTACAAGAGGAAATCACGAGAGTTTGGAAAATGAATAGAGTCACAATAGTTCCAATAGTAGTATCAACAACTGGTGTTATTCCGAAACAAATATTTAATAGTTTTAATGTACTCAATCTATCCAAATACACATACCTAACACTACAAAAAGCTGCCATATTAAACACTTGCCGAATAGTTAGAAAATTTTTACAACTAGATTTAGATAACAATGTCACTGCAGTACAAAGCAATTTACCATCTGAAAGAAATAACTAGGATCTCACCTTGGTTCACACCCGTGAGATTCTAGCAAATACCAGGTTTTAACCTGAGAAAAACGAAGTTTAAAAACATCATAATAATAATAATAATAATAATAATAATAATAATAACTTTATTGACATAAAAATATTACAATCTTACATGTGAAGCCCCTGATTCCCGTGCTAGGTGAACCTGTGTTACAGGAATCAGTGTCCTCCGCCTTATATCAATACACATTTAGATTTTTATGTAATAAAAAATAAGGAATAAGTAACAATTGGGTATTGAAACATTAAAAATAAAACAATAAAAAGAAGTGAAGCGAACGTGAGTACGCGTGAGTGCGTGAGTGAGTTTGAGTGTGTGTGTGAGTGTGTTGTGTATGTGTGTGTGGTGGTGAAAGCATGTGTGAGTGAGTATCTTAGTGTGTTTCTCGATTTATAGACGTCGTTTATGGCACTGATAAAATTAACTTTTCAGTGTCATCATAACTTAAGGACTGAAGCCATGGCCTTAAAATTTGTTTTACCATAAATAACGTAAGCTTATAAATTGAGATAGATTTGTTAACCCGGTTGTAGATCTTTGCACTTAACACACAAAAGTGTCTGGACGCGAGTGAAGTGCGACATTTGGTAACTTTGCAGACTGGAAAACCAGTTCGTCTACTTAATGTATCTGAGCTTATTGGTAACATAGTGTGTCTACGTAGGACAGTACGGAGGATATATAATTGACGAACTGTAAGAACTTGGGCTTCCGAGTACAACCGTCTAGTGGGGTAGATTTGTTTTTTGAAGGACATCACTTTCAGTACAGCCCGTTGTGCCCGTTCCGCTTTAAGCATAACAGTTTTAAATGTCCCTCCCCATACTGGAATGCAGTAGGTAATTATAGACTCACATAAGGAGCGGTAGACCATTGTTGCTGTCTCCTTGTCCACAGAGTGTCGTAGATCTTTAAACAGATAAATAAGCTTACGAAGCCTGGAACATAAAGTGTCTATGTGTGTTCGCCAGTCGAGCTTTTCGTCAATATGGACTCCTAGATACTTGATGTGAGGTACAAAAGTGAGGCTAATACATTTACACTGTGTAGGATCTGTGCATACATGAGGGATTATATCTGAAGTAGTTGGAGGGTTATTGGAGTTTGTTAAAGAGAACTGTATGATTTTTGTTTTTGATGTATTCAGTGTCAGCATATTGTTGCTTAGCCAGTCCATTATAGAACGCAATGAGGATTCAACTCTATCAGTGGCCTGGGACCAGTCCCTGTCATAAATAAGAAGTGCCGTATCATCAGCGTAAGTGAATATATCACAATGGTGGATAGGTAATAGGCGGATAGTGATCACGTTGTGCCTAACTCTGAATCCGGTCGTATAACAGTGAACATTTGGGGATGGATGACAGCTGCAGGACCAGGAGAACTTACTGTAATACCCAGTCGTGCAAACAGTGTTAACTACTTAGATGTGCTGAATGACGTCATGTTGCCCACTGTGCGGAATGTTTTTCCTGTAGAAGACATGCCAGTAATAACGTTCGTGCAGGACAATTGTCCTATACACCGTTCCATAATTGTGCAAGAGTGGTTTAGCCAGCAATCGGACATACGAATTATTCCTTGGCCTGCGAGATCGCCAGATTTAAACCCCATTGAAAATTTATGGGGCGTTATGGTTCAAAAGTGGGACAATAGGAACGAAAGGACTAAGGAAGCACTGAGTACTCACTGCATGGAGGTATGGGATTCTATACGGGGTCACAATTTATGTGAAAAATTAATAGACTCCATGGGTTCGCGGTTGCAAGCTGTAATCGATCAAAATGGCGGATACACGAAATATTAAAGAATATAAAGTGTTGACTATTGAATTGAGTAATAATGATTGAGTAAAAATGAAAAGACCGGGGTAGCTATAATTTATATGATAAATTACAGTAATCAAACTTGGTGTAAGTTGGATAAATTTATACATTACTTTATAACAACAAAATGACACACTAATGATTTTGATTTCTTATATAATATAAGAAATTAAAATAAAAACAATATAAATATAGATTCCTTTCCAACATAATAAATTATATATTTATTATTATAAACAACTCGGTCCCAAAATGACAGCTATAACCCGGTCTCACAATTGTTATTGATTTTAGGTTTAGCTACAATTTCTTCCTCCTTCTGGAACGAATACTTAAGCTATGAACCTTAGTCATAACATAATGCACAAATCAATCATTATAGTCAATACCACTAAACATAATTATGCAAAACGTAAAATTTATATAATTTATGAGTAGGTAAAATATTTACAGAACTAAGGTTGCATATATAGTGAAAGTTATTATAACATAATGTAAATAAAACTAAATAATAGAAGAATAGCACAACACAGTTTTGATTTAGAATACTTATTATATCTATTATACAGTTTTACTTTGTTAAGGTCTTCTATTTTGTAATAGAGTTATTCAGTTATAAATTTTACTTGTATTTCTCCTTAACAAGTGAATTAAATCATTGTTAATTGGATGTAAAACTGCTAGGTTAGGTTATACATTCTATAAGAAAGAAAGACATAAATTGTATTCTTCTTTGAGAATTAAATGTCTTAAACTATAATCAATAAAATAGTTTCATTTCTTATCCTTTACGAGAATTAAACTTAGTAAATCTTAAGCTGTAAGAAAAATATATCTAAATCTTCTTTCATAAATGTTTTTTACTAATAATACTAATACTTACCACCAATTATGAAAGTAATTTATATAATATATATTTATATAATGTTATATATATAGTAGTATATGTATACTTGTATATTATCCCTATATTCATTTATACATCTTATACCTCATATTTTTTATATTATTTATAACAAAAAATAAAATAAAAACGTTTAAAAATACAAAAAATAGAATATAAATTATATATTATAATAATTAAATTTAAAAAAAGTCGACAGAGAGCTGGGTTGCGAACCGGTGCCCTGTTGAACGATCTATGTTATTCTGCCATGCTTATCCACCTGAGCTACTGATTATTTATTCTGGAACGTGAAAATAAGAGCTACTTTGTGAATGTAGGGATTTTTATTATTTATGATCGACGCCATCTGTAGTCGAATTAACCGATATACCAATTGGCTTATTTAGTTTGGTTTAGATGGTGCTGTATTAAGTACTCGGAAATAAGAAAATATAGTAATTTTTGTTTATTTGAATATAAATATATTATTATTACTTAGTAATTATTTTAGGTATTAAAAGCCTTATTATCTGCCTCTGCATAATAAGGTTTATAAGCTTTGCAGTGTTATTTTCATGATTGAACAGCGCCATCTAGTCGTCTCATGAAAGTCATGATACGTAATGCAAAACCTCACAGTCAAAAGTCGACCTTAGGCTCTCCATGCACTTTTGTCTTCAATAGTACCTAACCAACGGGACCCTATTATTAAGCCTCCGCTGTCCATCCGTCCGTCTGCCTGTCAGCGGGTTGTATCTCATGATCCGTAATAATAACAAATAACAACAAATAATAAAAATATATTATAAACCAGAAACGTGTTTTTTTTTTGTTTTTTTTTTTGCTCGATCTTAATAATGGCAACCAGTAGTCGCGTATAATCTTGTTCCATGGTACGGAACCCTTCATGCGTGAGTCCGACTCGCACTTGGCCGGTTTTCTTCATTTGGTCCAGAAACGTTGTTAATTCCTTGTAAAACTGGCTTGGTCATAATTACCTGTGAGCAGTCCGACTATCTTGACCGAGTTGGAGTTCATTCGGTTCAGTTTTCTGATGCACTCCTGAGACATGTCACCGCGGAGAGGCATCTCACCTTTCTGTAAATAAATAAAAATTGTAAATTGGTTTGTGTGGAACAATTTATTTTTTAGGGTTCCGAAAGTCCGAATGAAAAAACGTCTGTCTGTCTGTCTGACCGTCTGTCCGTCTGTCACAGCCAATTTGTTCCGAATCTGCTGGACCAACCCGAGCCTGCGGACGGCGAGTAATGGGTAGCTCGCCGTCCGATCAGCACCAGGCCCGAGAGTCGACGGCGCGTAGTGTTCCACGCAAGACGAACAAGAGTTGGCAGCAATAATGACGGGGCCCGTCATGGCCGATGCCTGCCCGGGGGTTGAGGATAAATTCGAAAGAGTTACCTCGCCCCTGGGCATTCAGGGCAGGGAGAAACAGTGGTGGGTTTTAGTCAGTAAGAGTCTGACACGCTCTCTCGCTCCACCCAGAGCGGGAGAAGTCATTGGATGATTTCCCACCCCACAAAAAAATAATCTGCTGGACCAATAAAGTTGAAATTTGGTACACACATAAATTTTTGTGACCCAAACACGGACGTTAACCCTAAACCAATTAATTTGGAATATGGAGGTCACTTTAAGGGTGAAAATCGGAAAATTAAAAATCTAAGTTTTTTTAAACTGTGTCGTGTGACATATCAAATGAAAGGGCACATTGTGAAGGTCTCAAATATATTTTTTTCATAATTTTAGAATACAAAATTATGAAGTTATTTAAGAAAATAGATGAAAAATGACCATCCCACCCGCTTATCTCCGAAACCATTGGGCCTAAAACTTAAAAAAAAATACAGAAAGTAGTTCTTTACTTATAGATTACAGGAAAACCTATAAGGTGGACACAGTTTAAAAAAAAAAACAGAAATAATGTGATTTGTTCGGAACCCTTTGCGCGCGAATCTGACTCGCTCTTGACCGGTTATTGTTAATGTAAACTAAAGAGGCATGTTTCTTAACTTTGTTTCTTAAATGCCGTTATAAGATTATTTTTTTCGACTTGGTGAGTATGTCATATGTCTTAATCGGTTGAGTTAGAGCCTGAACTTGAATTTATAATTCGAGAAAATTTCCATCCTTGCCACCATCTCAAGTATCCACTAAAGCGTTATATTATTTTAAGTATTTTTTTAAGTGACCATTTGTCTTAGGAATACCCTAATAAAAGTATGGGATGCAATGCAATCGAATTTAAACTTTGTCTTTAATAACATAGAGTTTGTTGTTCCAAAATGTAATTATTATCTCAAATTATGTTTTTTTTTTCATACTTACTATTGATAAACACGTGTTTGACCACTATCTCACCTGATAGTAAGCGATGATGTGGTCGACGATGGAGCACGCTTGCCTAGAAGTAACCTATTCACTCTTGACTTAAAGACTCCCAGGTTGTAGCTATCAGGAAACACAGACCCCGAATATACTTAAAATATAAGTTTAACTGCTTACCAAGGCTTGTTGCTGATTTTGAAGATGATCAGTGACCACAATCTGTTGCACCGTTGTTATCATTGTGCCGGACTGCGCGTGGGAACCTGGTCGGAAATCAATTAGCATCATTATTACTTATAACTGAGGAGCTCGTGGCTAAAAAAATAACAGCCGCACGGGTCGATCCATCATGTTAAGCTACGCTTGCCGGGGTTGGTCCATGGATGGGTGACCATCTTTACAGACAGAGACTCCTCTGTGCCTCAGCAAGCACGTTAAGCCGTTAGTACCGGCTGTCAATCATGGATCTTTGACAGTCGTTACGGGTCGTCAGAAGCCCGAAAGTCTGAAATCCAGTCTTACCAAGGGGTATCGTATATTACCCAGTGTTCATTTTCTATACATATAAATGAAAATTAAAAAAAAAATAAACATTTAAAATTATAAAATTAGTAGATCGCCGGTGTCGGGAGCAGGGTCCAAGCTACCGGTGGTTAGGGCTCCAGAGACAGGAACCTCCACACAATGCGAGCTGTATCGAGGAGTACTGCCTTCTGTATCAGGCCCTTGATCCAACCGCGCAACGACAGCTTCGACAGGTGGTCGTAGAGGCTTATTATTATTATTTATACCATCTATTTCTGCCTTTAGTTAACTAAATACTGATTGAATGTAACTTAATAACATAACACACCACGCCTATGTTCTCCGAAGAGTCAGACAGATAGCCCGGAAATAGTCAGATTACCCGGGCCTGCGGACGGCGAGCAGTGGATAGCTCGCCGTCCGATCAGCGCCAGGCCCGAGAGGCGACGGCGCGTAGTGTTCCACGCAAGACGAACAAGAGATGTTATCAGCCACCACTGACGGGGCCCATCGTGGCCGGTGCCTGCATGCCTAGGGGTAGCGGATAAATTCTGAAAATGAGTTACCGCACCCCTAGGCACTTAGGCAGGGAAGGAACAGAGGTGAGTTTTAGTCAGTAAGAGTCTGACACGCTCTCCCGCTCCACCCAGAGCGAGAGAAGTCATTGGATGATTTCCCACCACACCAAAAAAAAAAAATGTCGTCTCCATTGCCCTCTGGGTGACATTAAGTTTATGTTTAGTTCCCCACACTACCCCAATATACCTATCAACCGAGCACAAATCCAGACTCCTGGCTGCTATTGAGAATTCCTAATGGGAAAACACCCACTCCACTTGATCTGGAAATCGGACCCAAGATCACACCGCTCAGCACTTTCGCTGGTCTCCCACCCACGTTTTTATCTACTAGGTTTCTATTCTAACATTAAGCAAAATGAGAAAAACATGGAAACCTACCAAGCGATTTATCGAAACTCAACCCCTATCTGCGTTAAACGGGGACTAGATATATCCAGTTATTTAAGCAAAAAAATAAAGTTTAGAAGGAGAACACTTGCCAGGCTGAACCTAAATAATTTGGGTTCAGCCTGGCAAGGCTTCTTCTTCTCTTCTTCTCAATATACAAGCAGGAGGATGCTGGTAATGCATCTTCGTTCTAGTGTATTTTGAGAACTACTACAAGAGACGATAAAACGGTGTATCCTGATTACCAGGACTCTTAGACACTTCTGAAGTAGCTTTGTCTTAGAATTGAATGGACCTGCTTTGTGAAGAGCTTACCTTGATCATAAGCCACAAGTTTGGTGGGGCCGACGAAGGATTCCGTCACTAGCTTTTGCGGATTGTTGGCTCCGCACATCTCGATGAGATGACTCCTGAAACATACCATTTGGTAAAGTGTATCTTTGTATAATGACATAAGTTCAATGGCAAACATACATCGCCGAATCTCGAAGGGGAGTTATGTAATACGAACATAATTTATATTTTTTATAATATTAGAATTATTAGACCCCGTAACAATGCCTAAGGGATGGAGCGGATAAATTCGTAACAGAGTTACCGCTCCCCTGGGCACTCAGGCAAGTAAGGAACAGGGGTGGGTTTTAGTCAGTAAGAGTCTGACACGCCCTCCCGCTCCACCCAGAGCAGGACATGTCATTGGATGATTTCCCACCCCACAAAAAAGAAAAGACCCCGTAACACGAAATCAGGGCAAAAATCGTTACTCATACTGATTACAAGAAAAGGAATTATATTATCATTAATCACTACGCTGCGCTTCTGAACGCTAATTGCCGAGGTAACTCAAAAAGCTACAAGACTCAAGTGGAACTGGGCAGGTCATGTCTCTCGGATGCCGACAAAGCCATCTGACACAAAACTATCTGTCGGGCCCATAGATCGTAAGACATAATAACAATAAAACGTACATTATAAGTCTAGGTTTATTCTTGACATTTTCATCAGTGCATTGAGGGGTTCGTGTTTAAATTATAACAGCCGCACGAGTCGATCTACAAGGTGAAGCAATTTTTGCCGAGATCAATTCGTGGATAGGTGTTTCCGTGCCTCGGTAAACACCGGCTCAGTTCCAAAGCGGTTCCGGTTGTCATTTGTAAATCTTTGACAGTAAGTACGGGTAGTCAGAAGCCAGGAAATCTGTTACCCTGTCACTGGGTTGTGTAGATTAGTGAGGCAGTTGCTCCATATAAAATCTAATTCACAGCTGCATCTGATTGGTCGCGGATTTTGGAATAGAGTTCCCGCGGCCCTTTGGCACTCAGTCAACTGAAGGAACAGGGGTGGGTTTTAGTCAGTAAAAGTCTGACACGCCCTCCCGCTCCACCCAGAGCGGAAGTCATTGGATGATATTCAAATATCCACAAAAAAAGCTGCATCTGGTTAGATGATTAGACAAGAAGCCGCAATCAACATACTCGTAGTTTGCTAAAGGATAGACAAAACTTTTTTTTTGAAGTTATACTTCTTTTGGCGCGTTAGGGAAAAATGATGAGAGTAAATTTTTACGATGCGCGCGCACACCGTCACAAAAAACCTACAGCCTGAAGTTAACTAGAACCGACACCCTGAAGATAGCTATGGTTTGTTGTTCATGAAGAATGTTTTTTTTCCTTTTGTAAACTTTGTGAGTTTGGTTTTTTATCTTGTTACGCCAAAGTATAACTTCTTACGTGTGTACATAAATACACACACACTTTTTTTTTAATTGTTTATAGGCACGCGTTTGACCACTATCTCACCTGATGGTAAGCGATAATGGAAGAACCTGGAAGCTGGAAGCCAACCCCAATATAACTGTGGAAAGGGTTGACAAAACTGGAAGCCGACCCCAAGGTCAGCTTGTAGCTGTGCGATAGTAACAGGAATAATGTTTGGCTAAAGTACGTGCTAAAATTTCTCTTCAAGGCGAATTTTGTGTTCTTTATTTGTAACTCACTTGCCCATCTGGACGTTGTCATGGCAGATAGCCATGGACTCGCCGGGGTCTGCGCTGGGCTTGGCCAGCATCCGGCGTCGGATGATGTCGATGTAGCCCTCTAAGATGTCCCGGATGCGGTGACAGTCCTGGGTTTTGACGCTGTATTCTTTGTCACTGGGAGAAAAAAGATTAAATTATTTTAATAAAATCTGGCTGAACGTATTTCTTCAGTTCAGTCATTAGTTATACAGAAACACAATTTTTAATGCACAAATTCAACGATGGAACAACAGTCAGCGGGAATCGAAATCTAGTTCTGCAGCGCAGAACCAGGAACTTAGTCATATTCAATGATTCGAAGCGATATAATAATTATACAGTTTATGTAAATTGTGTGTCTGTCTGAGCCTGGTCTCATATATATCGACATAGACAAAAAGACTGCCTGTCTTTGGTAAATTTATGTTAGCCCGGGCCTAACAACTTGACTATGGTTAATCTCGATGACCGCCTTAGCCTTTTCTCTGGGGATCATTCCGATAATTCTCCATCTAACGTTATTTCCATCTGTCAGGTTAGTTCAAACAAATTCTTAACTTTATCTGCAGTATAAGCCTGTGAAACAAACCTGTAGTCTCCAAAGTTGAGAGTGAAAGTCTGCGACTTCCCCGCGTGGTAGGTCTTGACGTGCGTGAGCGGCCACTGCTGCAGGATCTCCTTGGTGACCTCGTCGAGGCGCAGGATGGCCTCCGCGTTGATGCCGAGCAGCCGGGGCACTAGCTTCTTCTTGTCTTTTTGTTTTTCCTGTTTTTAAAATAAATATTCAAAATGAAATAATAATATGTGGAATATCTGGAGGCCTATTCAGGTACATAAAACGTTTAAATTCAAGTCGCAATATCATGTCCGCAACAATTGATGTCAAAAACTTGTCAAAAGTAAGGAAATCATATGTGTTTTTGAGAGATTGCGAACATTCACAACATTGCCTGAAACACAGGTTTGAATGAACCTAGTTCGGGCGGGTCGCTATCTAACATTGTAATTCCTAACCACCATCTTATCTTGCACCAGTAATGTACCATATTTTAGTTTTAGTTTATTTTTAGGCACTATAAGTGTATAAGAAATCTCACTACTGTAGACTAAATGTACACTTTTTGTAAACCTTTAATTCAACAAATATTCTATTCTATTCCTTAAAATTACGAACTGCCCCTCCTGGTTGGTCTGACTGCAAGCGCGAGAGCTAACAGCTTAGCTCGACCCCGGGTCTCCAAGGATACTTGGGTGTTATATTTTAAATTCTTAGTATGTACCAGCTTCAAGTCTTTATTTAAGCCCGGGGTCTGGATCTGTGGCCAGTTGGTTAAAAGAAAAAAGATTTTTTTATTTTTATAAAAACGTTGCCCCACACTAGGAATTATTTATATATATCGTGGGTGCATTCACAAACATGTAAACTCACATACACAACCCCGGAGCAACTATCTGTAGGCCATACAAATATTTGTTCCGTGCGGGGATCAAACCCGCGACACGCAGCGCAGCAGCCGAATGCTCAGCCACTGCGCCAACCGTGCCGTCAGATAATAATAATGTACGATTATCTTGAACCGGTTCGGGAGTTATGATGCCATAGACAGACAGTCAAACCATAGATAATCAGACAAACAGCGCGTGGGAAGCGCGATACGAACAAGTCTGGAGACACTTCTCTAAGTAAGTTGACAAAAACGGTGCAAGTGAATTTCGTTCCGCATCCCGTCCGGAATTATTCGCCTCAGTATTTGCTTTGCCTATGTTACCCTACATCTGGTCAAAGGCCTTTCCAATATTTTTCCAGCTAACTTTATCTCCTACCTTCTCCAGCCATTCTCATTTTATTAGAAAGAAAGAAAGAAAGAAAATACGTTTATTTACGGTAAACATGACGCAAAAAACAGAGAAACACAAAAACAAAGAAAAACTGGGGGAAAAAAATGCGTCACATCCACGCAAAACGGCCATCGCTCAGCTTAAGTGCTATGACCCTATGCAAGACAGAGCCCCAGCGCTGGTTTTCAGCGACAGCCGGCGCTGACGTCATGACGTCAACCGGTGCAGAAAACAATGAGTAAAGCTTCTAAATATTATACAGCGTAAAAAATATTAATATTTAAGTGGCAACATTCCATTTCCTGCAACATGACGCACGCGCCGCCGGCTTTGATTTTAATCTGTGCCTCTCAGCTGTCAGTAAACTATCTTTGACAATGACAATGTTAGATTAGAATAGGTTATGTGTATTATAGTTTTTTTTTATGGTAGGCTCGCGTTTGACCACTATGTCACTGATGGTAAGCAATGATGTGGTCGATGATGGAGCACGCCACTAGAAGGTGAGATAGTCAAACGTGTGCCTATAAATGATAAAAAAAGAAAGAAACCTATTCACTCTTGACTTAAAGACCCCCAGGTTGTAGCTATCAGGAAACACAGACTCCGTAAATCTTATGGCCCATGTTTGTATTACAGGTGAAAAATTACACATTAATCATACCTTAACCAAAAAGAAGGTGACGCCATACGTAGGCATGGCTCTGGCGGTCTTGATGTATAAGAACTTGGCCTCCAGCTCGTTGCTGCCCACGAGCGAGGCGTACTCCTTCACGATCTTCTTCTCCACACTCCACGCGTTGAAGTACTGCGTGGGGAGGTATTCTTCCAGTCTAAGGGTTGGGGAAGATGGTGTGAAAGTATCTATATACATTCTGCCGAATTAAAAATTTGTTGTTAACCCTGACAGGGTTAACAACAAATTCTCTCTACTTGTCTGGAAAACCTGTATAACTTGGGCATTAATAATAATAATAATTGATTGATTTGGCTCGCGAGGTTGTCGACATGTGGGAGGTGGACACAGCAGTCATTGTGCCGATAGTCGTGACGGCCAATGGCTTAATAGCCAAGAGCCTCGACGAACACCTAAGGAGGCTCTCGTTAGGTGGCTGGATCAAGGGCTTGATACAGAAAGTGGTACTAAAGGACACGGCGCGTATTGTTAGGAGATTCCTCACTCAGGAGCCCTGACCACCGGTAGCTTGGACCCTATTCCCGATACCGGTGGGCTACTACTTTTTATATTTTTAAATGTTTTTTATATCTTGTTTAAGAATTAATATTAAAAAATATATAAATTATGTATATACTAATAAATAAACGGAATAATAATTAAAGTGGAGTTTGACACCCGTACTTCGGACAGCACGTAAACACGTTGGTCCTTCGCCTGATGTCTCCCCGCGAGTGTCGGATTGCCGTCCCATCGAACGATCTATTCTATTCTATGATAGTAGAGGAACAGAGACTGCACCTGCATATGCGCACAAACTTGTGCACTATAATTATATTCTGCTTACTTGGCTAATCTCCGGTAAGATTAACCACCTTGATTGAAATTCGCTCGGGAGGAGTATTATTATAAAGTACAATGTGTTCTCTGGGTTCCTAAGACATATTGACAAAGCATACTTACTTTTCAATAAATCCAGGCTTGTGTTTTTTCTCATCATAGTCTCCAAATTGGATCTGGCACTGTATTCCCGCGAACTTCACCGCTATAAATAATAAAATATAATATTTAATGGGATGGTAACGTATATCGAGACTTGGGTAAGGTTCTAAAAGTTATTCCCACGTCTCTTGTAGGGTAATTATAAGGTGTAAGGTAGATGCGGATAACGACAAAGTTAATAAGCGTGTGGCGTCATGTATTGTGCATTTGTGAACGCACCTTAGAATGGCGTCATCTGTATTATGTTTATAAGTATTTTTAAGTTAGTCAGGAACGCACCCTTGTGGCAACACTAAGCCATGATCCGCCGGGGCGCGTACCATAGCGTTCCTCAAGAAACATCGCTTCGCTTCTTGCTTGTCAAAGGTCGTGGGAGACGGACTAGATTTTAAGTCATTGCTATATTTTGTCCCTCACAGTTTAATTAGTTTTATGGTTGTGTCATGATATGATCATGATAAATAGATAACAGTTAATTCTCACCTCTAGTACCCAGTTGATGTGACCAGTGGCAAAATCGTGAATTTTGTAGGTAATAAAGCGTCTGAAGTCTTTTTTTCACAATAGAATAGTTAGCGCCTTGGCGTTTGCTAATAGCAATATTTGCCAAGCGTGGTGCCTATGACATTTTGCTGCGGATTTAAGAGGCCGTACCGTACGTAATTCCCGGGGGTGGAGGATAAATTCTGCCCGGGGGTGGAGGATAAATTCTGCCCGGGGGTGGAGGATAAATTCGAAAGAGTTACCTCGCCCCCGGGCGCGTAGGGCAGGGAGGAACAGGGGTGGGTTTTAGTCAGTAAGAGTCTGACACGCCCTTCCGCTCCACCCCAGAGCGGAAAGAGTCATTAGATGATTTCCCACCCCCCAAAAAAAAAAAAAAAAAAAAAAACCGTACGTAATTGAAATGATCATTCATGTAGTGCATTAAAACTTTCAGAAATACATTATTTTAACTGTAAAATCACGTAAATCAGCGAAATCGGCAAAAGTTCGGGTACGGCCTCTTAAGATTTTCATTAATTTTCTGAAAGCCGGAGAGAGGACATCGCTGTGGAGGTCAACTGCGGCGAAGGTGATGTGACGATCTGATCCCGTTTGGAGCCAAGTTTGACACTTGACACTTGGCCAGATATCGCGCTGGACAGAGAGCTTTGGAAGGAGAAGGTGAGGCCTTTGCCCAGCAGTGGACCACAAATTACGTTATAAAAAAACGTTAGGGAATATATCTAGGTTGGTATATAATATTGCTAGATAAAAACTTCAACCACGTGAATTTTAAATGTACCGATTACGTCATAAAAACATCCGTTTTTTAATGTTCCCACTGCTGGGACACAGGCTCCTCTCTGAGAGAGGGTGTGAGACATAATCTCACCGCACGGGCCCAATGCAGGTTGGTAAATAGCACACGTCTTCAAAAGTTTTGGTTCTAGGAGATGCCGGTTTCCTTCACCGTTTTGAGAGCAATGGTGATAAAATAATTTACCTACACAAAATAAAGCGACTGCCTGGGTTCGATCCCACGATTTACAAATTGAAAGCCGTTACCGTTATCACTGGGCCACCACTGCTCTAAAGAATTACTTTACTTTAATTTAAAGATGCCTTGGCAAAACAACAACACATGTATTATCTTCAATCACTCTCTTTTTTTATTGGGGTGGGAAATCATCAATGTCATCTCCCGCTCTAGGGTGGAGTCTGACACGCCCTCCCGGGCGTGTCAGACTCTTACTGTCTAATACCCACCCCTGTTCCTTCCCTGCCGTGAATGCCCAGGGGCGTGGTAACTCTGTTTCGAATTTATGCTCAACCCCTGGGCAGGCATCGGCCATGACGGGCCCCGTCATGTTTTGCTGACATCTCTTTGAGACGCGCGTGGAAACCTACGCGCCGTCGACTGGGGCCTGGTGCTGATCGCACGGCGAGTTACCCACTACTCGCCGGGTCTCCTAACACAGCAATAAAACGCTTAAAAACCATAAAAATAAACTTTATTGTCAAATCCTTACATTCTATATGATCACTATCTAGTACCATCACTGCTCCCAGCCTGCCCATCCTTATTTACTATCTGCTGCAGTTCATAATCCTGCACCACTTGAAATATCTTACTCTTAGCCTGGTTCAGGTAATATGGACTGAACTTCCTTAGCGTCGAACCTATTGTCAATAAAAAAACGTCTAAAGGATCTGTAGGACTCAACTCTTGGAACATAGCTTCTGAGAATTCTCTTGAAGAGTTCCCGTCATCTTGCTGTCTCTTTCTGAAAACTGGTTTTGTCTCTCTCGGCTCTTCGAAGTCGAGAGCCTCGTCGACGAATACTTCCGAAGGCATTTCGACTTCACACGCATCATCTTCGAGGAATCCTGCGTATTCTTCAGCAGTGGACCCCGAAGAAATGGGTTCTTTGAAGTATGGCGTCATGAAGGAGAGTTCTTCTTCATATTTGTACTTGTAACTGTGTGCGTTCGGGTTTTTAAGTCTTTCTCGGAATTTCCGCCGCATCATGTCTCGAATGTTTATCCATCTGGATTTGCAGACCAGCGCTGAAAAATAAAGAAGGTTAGAATCAGTTGTTTGGTAGATGTTAGAACTTACGATCTAAACTACAAAACAGAATATATTATCACGCTTGTATCTTTGAAGGGTAAAGCAGACGTGTACTTTAGTAAATTGCGCGCGTTTGTAAAAGGTCATCCCATGCCATCAAATGGGCATTACTCTATTCTCTAGGCTGGTTACTAAAAGATCCCTATTATTATTCTCCTTATTTTATCACGCTGGTATATGTGGTTATCTTCTTGTATGTATGTACCTACATTATGTTATTTATAGATGGATAGGTAATATTCGTCAATTTTTCCTGTCATGTTGGTATACGAGACTTACGATAGTGCCAAAAACAAACAAATATATAGTTGGATGTCTGTATTGTGTAAAAGATTAACACACCTTTTAATTGTGATTTTGCATGTTGCCTTATGTTAAAAATTTAAATATTGTTTAGACTAAGTAACAAAACCATTATTGAACTACCAGGAAATACCAATTTCACGACACAGTGTATCCCAGTGTGAGGTAAGGGATTTTAGTGCACTTTAATGTTTTTATTTTGTTATCTTTTATTTGTTGTGCAGATGTCATAAAAAGTATCTCAATAAATATAAGTAGGTACACTTTTTAATCTGTTTCTGTAAAAACAAAGAAGGAAAAAAAACATTGCCCAAAAGGATGACACCACACCATGTTTCGTTAATACCAATTCTAAAACTAATTAGATCTAAAACTTAGTTTACAGAGTAGTCACGTAGAACGATGACTCAAACGAGTCAAAGGTTGCCATTAAATGGCAGGTGAGTAAACAATTGGCTGCTAGTAATCAATTCATGTGTCTTTGTTCTTTTCAATAATAAGTTTTAACTATTGGTAAAAACAAAAACAATATTGTAACAGACTCTTAAGGCGCAGATAAACGAATTTTAATGGTTTTTAATTGAACATCACGTCTTAACGACTAGTCTTATTTCTTTGAAAAAAATATATGTTACTCTAGACAATTTCCGTCGTAATTTGATCTGAGAATATTTGAAATAATGTTTTTATAACATAGTGTAAATAATTTGTAAAGTTACGTCTAACGCGGATAAAAAATTGAGAATCAAGCAAAAACTATAAAGCGTATTTTTATGAAACCTACACCATTTTAAAGATCATTTAATTATTTAGAATTTAGTCTCAGTGTTTTATTTTAATACCTGTTATTTTATGTGTAATAAATTAATAATGCGTCTAATTTCGGACAGCGCTCGTTGATGGGCGATTCCTATTACTGGGTGGACGAACGACGCGTTACGTGAGCTCAGCACAGAACACGCAAGCTGACCACTCAAGGTCATTGGCAGCTAATAGCACCTTAAGACATCCAATATGTATCTAATATTTATATCTAACAAAATTAATGTTTTGTATGGATAGATGGATGAATGTTTGTTACTCAATCACACCAGAACGGCTGAACGGATCTGGATGAAATTTGGCACAGAGATAGATTATAGTCTGGAATAGCACATAGGCTATAATTTTAAAGAGAAAGGACGAATTCCACACGGGCAAAGAAAGCCGCTGCCAGAACTTAGCTATTAAAGCATACTACTACTACTAGCATTAGGTGAGTACTTATAACTTAACGTAAAAAATAATTTCATAAAGACCTCTGCTTCTCCCCCAACAAAACAGCGAGCAATCATACCTACAATCAAACGATTACAAAACATAGGTACTACAGATAACACTATCAACTAACCTACTTATAATTCTACAGACAAAATCGACGCCAACTACACTTTCAATTGAATATAACCCTTACGAGTCAAAGAATAAGGTGTATAAATAAAAAATGTAAATATAAGAAAGAAACTTACCTGGTCTGCTGAGTGAATCCCCAATCTTTTGCCAAACAACTTCTCTTGAATCAAAGTCTAGATACTTCGCATGTCTTGTGTTGTATAAAATGGGGTTTTCTTTGACTAATTTCAATAGTTTAAGGTCTAAGTTCTTGTTGAAAGGCAGGGGCATCGTGTCGTGCGCGGGCCGGCGTCGCGTCGCGACTGCGCGGCCGCCCGCTGCAATGAGCGGCAACGTCGCGTCCCGGCGACGTCACGTGTCGGCCTCGTAGATATCGCAACCGGTTGCTAAGGGGAGGCGCGCATTCAAGATTGGCTGGCGCGATTGGAAGATGTTGTCTTGCTTGAAACTATTTTTTTGAATGTGTAAAAGTGGCGCCAGTGACAGAAAATTTGAAAGGGAGCCGCATAGCTTGGTATGGTCATGTGAAGAGGAGGGATAAAACACATGTAACTAAAAGAGTAGATAATGAATATAAATGTAGACGGATGGAGTGGGAGAGGGAGGCCAAAGAAAAGATGGATGGATTGTGTAAGGAGTGATATGAAAGAAAATGGAGTTAGTGATAGCGTGACGGCTGAGAGGACAGAATGGAAGAAAAAAACGTGTTGCGCCGACCCCAAGTAACATGGGATAAGGGCAGGAAGATGATGTGTGAAAGTGGAATGGTTCCTGGTTCAGTACCTACCTAGTTATTTATTTAACAGAAAATAAGAAAGGAACCCAAAAATAGCTAAAAAGGTGGTGCTTATTTCAAACGAAATCTCTTCCAACTTACCTGCGAAAGGAAAGTTGCAAAAAAAGAGAAGAGACACCGTGTGTTAGAGTAGTAGAGAAAATGAAAATAAAAACAAAACTACTAAAAATAAAATAAAAACTTGGTACCTAGTTGTTTGGTTTTATTCATAGTAAAAATGTTAAAAATAGTAAAAAATAATGAACTTAATACCATACTTCCAAATTTTAAAATTTATAACTTAGCAGGACAGTCTGAGCACAATGGAACAATAGCGACAAATATAAAAACTTTCATAAAATATTGAATTGCTCTTCTTTTAAAATAAAATAAAATAAAAATACGGCAAGTAGGTAAAACATATTCAGTTACTTTTCTATTATGTGGTTAAAATAAACAGAAAGTCTGTATAGAATTGTAATATTGTGTGTTGTTTTAATTTTATTAGGTAGTCAGTTGTAAAGATTTTGTTTTAATCTTCCTTCTCTAAGTATATAAGAAGAAGAAGAAGCCAGCAATTGGACATTTACAGGCCTTTTTTCAAATTATGCTGTAAAATGCATTTTACGTAAATAAAGTTGGCCAAATCTTGAATCCTACTCTTTTTTTTTTCAATCTCGTTTAAACCGTCTAAATACTTATAGAACATTCAACCGCGCCAAGCAAGCTAAATGCTTGCATTATTGCACAAGACAAAAAGCTAACAATTAAAAAAATAAATAAATAAATATATACGGTCGAATTGAGAACCTCCTCCTTTTTTTTCGTCGGTTAAAAAGTGCGACAAAAAGTCGGCTCTTTGCCTAATCGTGTCGGCTAGTGTGCGGCCGCTCCGAGCAGACTACGCGACGTAGTGTGTGTGAGTTATCGATTGACGGGTTGCCCGGCAACAACTACCGTTGGAACTCGATAGTAACTCACGTGTTTAATGATTGCTTTTATAAAATACGGGTAAACTCTATTTTCTTTAGTGTGTGAGACTTTTCAACCACGTTGTTATTCTAAAATACGCTGCACACACTACTACACTGCAGTAAAATCAGTTTGCACCAAAATTTAGAGAATTTATCCTGGCAGGTTAAAGTGCAGAGTTGCAGACAGGGTGTAACGAAAAATGGGTGGTCATACATATATTAAATACTGCTTCTGCCCATAGAAAGAAAGAAAAAAAGAAAGAAAAAGAGGAAGAAGAAGTTTGTTCCTGATGGACTTCAGAGGAAGTCGATTCTTGCTGGGGAGTTTGTTGCGCCACTTCTTCTTCACAGCTAAAACACTAGGAAGTAGTGACGAGCGGGCGTTTTTCGGGGACTGTCTTTATGTAGAACTTTGATGTAAAAAAGTGCTGGCTCTCAGCCTAGTTTGAATAAAGGAATTATGATTTTGATTTGGAAAAAACAATTAACGACCCATATTAATTTTCATTAGATGAACTTTATGGAAAGTCAATTATTTTTTGGGAATTTACTATGACTTCCTTCAAGAAATTTGTTAATTACCATGGACAGAAGCTGTATCTAAAATATAACCAACCATTTCCGTTACAACTTCTATGTATTACTTATATTAATAAACTTACATAATAGGTAAGTATTATAATAAAAAAATGTCGGTGTAATCCACCAATCTTAAAAAAAAAATGTCTAGCAGGAGCGGGTTGCCAGTGGAGAATAAAAATGCGAGACAGATTCGTTTTTGTTTATTATTGTGCGTAAGAACGATACATTGAGATGAGGTAGAGTCAACGGCACATGAGTGGCACCTAACAAATTGACATTCACAGCGCCCATAGATATCCGAAATTCTGAACGGCGCATTTCTTTCTTACACTTTAAAATTATTTTCTCTTACTATTGAAAAAACCTTTGAATTCTAGCATTATTATGATAATAAAGTATTTAGGTACTTTTTAAATAACCTATTTAAAAAAAAATAAGTATTTAAAATACTGAACGCAATCCCACATCTTAGACATCAATAACTAAACTTTTACATAATCTCAAAAACATATAGATGACATGAGAACCTCCTCCTTTTTGAAGTCGATTAAAAATTAAATTCACTCACAAAAAACCTATCCTAAATACATAGATTCAGTAGTCGAAACTTTCACAGAAGAAAGACCATGTTTCTCTCTCTCAACAATTTGCTGCAAATCATGATCTTGGACGACTGCGAAAATTTTACTCTTGGCTACATTCAAATGATAAGGCGTGAAAGTTTTTAGAGTCGAACCAATACTTAACAAAAACGCATCAACTGGGTCCGTAGGATCTAACTCAGAAGATTGGGGCAGTGACTCACTGAAACTTGGCAAATTTATCGTTTGATTGACTTCCTCAAAACATGGCTCTTTCTTCTTTTTAGACTTCCGTTTCCTAGCTTTAGGTTTCTTTATTATGGGTTCATCAGAATCGTTATCACTTGCTTGGTGTAAATCAACCTCTTCTGTCGGAGAATCATTGACAAAATCATGCCAGTCTTTCGTCTGTGGTTCTTCTTCGTCGTCCATAGATAAGACAACTACATCTCTGTAGAACGGTCTCATGAATGTTAATTCGCTGTCGTATTTGTACTGCCTCGGCTTAGCGAGTGGCTCCGTGATATTTTTCTTTAGAATTCTTCTGTGAACGTCTCTTATGTTTATCCAACGGACTTTGCAGTCCGCGCCTAAAATAATAAAAAAAAACTTTATTTCTTATGTACATAAATAATGGTACATATTTAAGACTGAGTATCCATGTTCATTCATTGTAACTAGTTAAAAACGAATTATTTTTTATCATTATCACAGTGCAGTGCATCATCCAAGTCTTCTTTTGTTCTAATAATAAAAATTGTGACACCACACCTGAGACGGTACCTTGACGTGTAATAAAACCATTAATTATTCCAATGTGAGAGGGAGACGGAGCTACACAAGACAAATACTATTCCTTTTTCACAACGGAATTATGAGGGCATTAAAAAATTTGAAACGTCATAGTACGGCCCCTGTCATCTGTTCATCTTTTATACTGAGCTAAACCAAAATATGAAAAAAGAATATTCAAAATCTTAAACTAAAATAAAATTTTGAATATTTATTTTCTTTTTTTTCGTAGTTCTTCACTGAAACTTGGCAAATTAATCGTTTGGTTGACATCCAAAAAACGTGACTCCTTCCTCTTTTTATTAAACTTCCTCTTCACTTATTCGAGTAACAAAAAGAAAAAAACTAAAATATAGGTAACACACAAAAAACTCACATTCACCTCACAACAAACTCGATCATTCTCCCAACACAAACAAAGCAAATAGTAGCGTCGAATCGTGACAACTAAAATATTATACTCACCAGGCTTTTTCAACTCATCTCCGATCTTCTGCCAGGCGACTTCCCTGGTGTTGAAGTCCATATACTTGGCATGGTTAATGTCGTACAGCACTGGGTTTTCTTTAACCAGGCGGATGAGCTTGACGTCTTGTTTATCGGAGTTATCGTTGAACATTATGTTGAACGTGCGGTTGGCAACGGGCGTCGTACTCGCGGGTCGAGTCGTCTGTCGCGATTCGTCGGCGCTCGGTCGTAGTCGGGTCCTCTCGCTCGCACGATTTTAAGGTCGGTTTATATGAGATGGATCATAAGATTTAAACGTGTTTTTTTTATTGAATGATATTTCTTATCTTTTTATTATTATTTATTAAAGTTGTAATACAGCAAACGTTGAAAGAAAGTTGTTATATTATAAGCCGGTCCTACTTTAATGACAGTCTTGAGAAGTTTTCAGGCGTAGTAGAGTAGACAGTAGTTTATCAAAAACCTACTCAGCTTCGAATTCTTATTCCGAATTCGGGGACATGTCAGTTTTTAACTTGAGGTTTTTAAGAGCCTTTTTAGTTCCATTGCAGGGAAAAGCAATTTTAGATTCTACAGACAGTAACGAAATATTATTACAATGTCATATAAAAAAATACTTCTACAGGGAGTAACGAAACGGTGTGGTCATATTTTAAGAACCGAAATTTGATTTTCCATACAAAATTATCATCAGCTGATCAATATTTGTATGGGAAGTATTTTTTTTTTATTTCCTCAATTTTTCTTGAAGATAGTTGTTCATATAGATGGGCAGATGCAGTTCTTAAAATATGACCACACCTTTCCGTTACACCCTGTAGAAATATTTTTTTTATATGACATGGTAATAATATTCAGATAGGTATAATGAGTAGGTAAAGTTATATTTCTGCCACTTATTTCCTACTACATTGTTCAAACATATTTTCCTGAATACACATTGAGCTATTATTGTAAATGCCAGCGCTGTCATTTGTAAACACTTAGTATTTAGGTATTAAATTAATTTCTAGACAGTGAATGAACTCACCGTAATAACTGAAAAAATTAAACCTAAATATACAGGGTTTATATACGCAAACAGGCCTGTGGTTGTAATAATACTAGATTATAAATAAATATATGGTAAGTATTTGTGAAGTCAAGATTACGTTGGTTCTAATAGAGTACACGAGATCCAATAAAAGAAACATTTTAAATGACTAAGCAGCAAAACTGCGTCAATATGTCGTCAGTGTGTGAATATTGACGCTGTAACCGGAAAATTTCGAATGTTCTGTCCAGTGGACATTCTTTACCGAATGTACTTACTATTTATGTAACCATAGGTTCATATTATTAGATATCGATATTATGGTATATATAATTGTGACTAAAAAAATATATCTGGTTCATCAGTTAGATTAACAAAAAATACATGTATTTTTTATTTTGACACGTAAAAAAAAGACGAGGGCAATACAGTGTGTGGAAATTTCGCGTAACGTCACACCTAAGTTGGAAATTTTCTACTTTTTAGCTAGAAGTGACGTAACAAGCTCCCACTCGTAAACTTCGATGCATTTTACCTTTGTCATTTTTTATTGATTTAGTAGGTAAAGCAAAAAATACGTGGCCAATATTTTTTAATAACTTACGGACTAAATAGAATTATTATTTTCGTACCCAGAAATCATTCCTATTCAATATCTAATGTCGATAAACAAAATAAACATAATTTAACAACTACAGTACCAGCGGCCATTCGAAATATACCTAGTTGAAATTATTTTGTTATATCATCACTAGATACCGAATATACACCATGTCTGCGGATTTTCGCTGTTAAGCTAAAACCATAACTTCTCATGTGTTAAAAATACATAGTGTGCTAAATCATGATCCTCTTTTTGGCGTAGTCGGGTAAGTAAGCGGCCGCCCGTCGCCATGTATGCCCGCTGTTAACCGAACCATCTGGCTTGCTTGGCTACTTCGACGTGTCGTGTCGGGCTCGGCTAAAAGTGCCGCTCATTACGATACCACGGTATCAATACGATTTGCTATTAGGTACTTAATGCCAGAATGCCAATGTTCCTAACCAAAAAACCGTTAAAATTCTAGCAAATTCATCTTTTTTTGAGGATGGAAATTCATCTGATGACTTTTACTGCCCTAGGTGAAGCACGAGAGCGTGTCAGACTCTGTGTTCCTTCAGTTGCCCTTGCGTGCGTTCCAGCCCCCCTAGCCCAGTAAATTTTATAATAGCGCTAACGCTAACGCTTCGTGCAAAATGTATGGCAACGACATTGACCTGCGGAGAGAACTGTCACGTGACTCAGGCCCAGTAATGTCGTTCCCATACATTTTGCACGAAGCGTTAGCGTTAACGTTAACAGAAAAGTATTTTGTCTAACCCCTCAGGGCCGCGGTGACTCTTTTGAAAAATCCCGCGACCCAACAAATATGCATTCTGGCGGCAATCAATGTCATAGACTTGTCAAAATATAGGGAAATTAGAGGTGTTATAGACAGATTGCGACCGTGATGCGATTGATAAATGAACGATAAAATAATGATAAATTAATCATTACTAATAATACATTAATATTTTTAATGATAAATTAATTAATATAAATGATATCTTATTTTTATTTTGTAAAGAAAAATTTGTTAATAAAACTAGAACGTCAATATTTTTTGTTATTTTAAGCTATTATATTGAGGCCAGAATGCAAACGTTCCGTAAAAATAAGGGGATTGCTCCTCTGATTTTTTTTTGTAATGATGTCAGGAGGAAAATAATCTTCAGGTTCTAAATTAGGTAAGTACCTAATTTTTCAAACACAAGTTTACCTATATTATTTACACAAAATCTCGGAACTGATTAGCACCAGTTCAGACATTTTTAACCGACTTCAAAAAAGGAGGAGGTTCTCAATTTCGTTTGTTTTTTTATGTTTATTACCTCAGAACTCAGTTCTCTAAAAACCGATTTGGATTTTTTTTTCTATTTAAGTTTTTTTTTTTTGTATAAATATGACAGCGTATTTTCCCTGAGTAGAGAACTTAACTTAATATAATAATCTGCTTAACAGAGATGCTGAACTGTTAAGAGATTTTCTTAAATAAGATTGTTCATCACTAAGTAAATATTTCTATGTAAAAAATACTTAAACTTTTAAACACTAAGGGCTGATTTTTCAATAGTCAGATAACTTTTAACTGAGGAATAAAAATGGCATTTTGACAGCTTTTGTATATAAATTATGTCAAACCGCAATTTTTATTCCTCAGTTAAATGTTATCTGATTATTGAAAAATCAGCCCTAAGGTAAGTTATTTTTACCGAAATCATTTCAGATAAACAATCAGGTATTATAGTTTATATTTTGCTCGGCACGCGGCAGTACGTATATAAGTATGCCGTACAAGGAAACAAAAATAATATCCGAATATGGACGAGGACGACATAAAATAAAAATGCATTTACGGTCAAAATACTCGGAACAGGTTAATAGACAAACCATAAAGAGGAAATTACGCCAATATTACAATGGGAAAGCTCTCTCTGGACTCTACATGATACGGTACCCCTCACTTTAAAATTTGGTTCCGAATTCCTTGTTTATGAACCCTGTTTTATATTGTGATGTGATTAAAAATTTGCGGTTTTAAGATTTAGCCCTCAGCTTGTGTTATACATATAACTTGTAAGTTTCTAAAGACATTGCTTCTTGCCAAATTTCATGATTGTAGGTCAACGGGAAGTACCGTATAGGTTTTGATTTCTTTACAAATGTCAAAATATGTGGCTTAATTTAAACTTGATATTACACGTTTCTGAGAAAAATGGTCTTAACAGACGGACGGACGGACAACAAAGTGATCCAATAAGGGTTCTTTTTTTCCTTTTGAGGTACGGAACCCTATATATGAAAATACAAGGAAATATTCCTGAAATTTTGATCGAGTTTCTCCAGAACAGGCAGCCCCTTTCGTTTCGTCAGAAAATATAACTTAGTTAACTAACCGAGGCGGGATGACCTAAGTTTTGAGCTCGCTACGCTTGCTCACGTAATTGTTTTTTTTCCGGCACAACTTGTTCTTTTGGTACCTCTAAATTTAAAGTATCTAAGATGTTATGAAAATTCTTAGCTCTCGCGTCATGTTCACAAAAATTTTCAAGCTCACTTTCGTCTATAACAGTTTTATCAAAAACTACACTTTTTCAACAAAATCAGCCGCCCTCCCCGAAAAACATTTTCGCCTAAGGTAAAGGGCGGCAAATGTGTTTGCCCGGAGCGGCTAAATATCTAGATCGGGCCCTGGTGGGGTATCAAAATAAGCTCGAAGGGACGATTCCAAAAATATAACTCACTAAAATATCGTAGTCTGATGCAGTTAGTGGCATTAAATCAGCGATCAAACTAAAAGAAATTCCACCAACTGCATAAGACTGCTTGAAAGTAACTTGTTTGGAACTTTAGCAGTGTACCTTGCTGTTCTTTGTCAATCGGGTTTTTTGAAAATATCAAACCGACTTCCAAAAAAAAAACCAAAAAAAAAAGCAAAATAACTATAACTTTGGATAGCGGTGTTTCTGGTTTTGTGTCTTCGTTTTTTAGTACAGACTTCCGAAATTAAAGTTATTTTGCACTTTTTCGGTTTTTTTTTGAAGTTGTTCTATTTTTTTTTTTCAGTTTTTAGTTGTGGTTCCCCATTAAATTGTGTTAACAATACATAGACCGCATCAACGCGCAAAATACATAGATCGCAGCAATCGCGAGTCATTCACTGTTAGTTATTGAAGAGTTCCACTGTCTATCTCCGAAGATCTTCATCAGATCCTAATATAGGTATTTATACTAAAACCTTCCTTGAAAAATATGCATTTGAATAACGAAAGCCCATCCAAATCAGATCAGTAGTTTCCGAGAAAATCACGGACAAACAAGATACATACATACATACGGGTCGAATACAGAACCTCCTTTTTTGAAGTCGGTTAAAAATGCTGACATAATGTCACTTTGTGTAGTGCTTCTTTACGTCTTATGACGTATAATTACCATTCAACCTTAGGATTAAAAAATAGCAATTAAAATCTAGTTCAAGATGTGGAGAAAGCAGTCTTCGCTTGAGGAGTAGCCTCTGTGTCCACTCACCTTGCTGCTCGGTGACAGGGTGGCGTCCGTTCAGGATGGCGTCCCTGGTCTGCACGTACAGCAGGTGCAGCTGGACTGGGTCGCGAGAGTCTACGTTGCGGTCCGAGTAGAACAGTCTTCGCTTGAGGAGTAGGGTTTCCTTGAAGTCGACGCCTTGTTCCCGGATGGTGCGGTGCTGGTCGAGCCATTCCACTGTGGGAAAGATTGGGGGATGAGAATTATTGATCTGACAATATTTAGTGGTGCAGACCTAGACTTTTTAATAAAATGCGGCACTAACTGACGATATCGACCGTATCAATCTGCCTAGCCTTTTTCTAACTATCTTGGGGTCGGCTTCCAGTCAGACCGGGTGCAGCTGAATACCAGTATTTTACATGGAGCGACTGCCTATCTGACCTCCACAACCCAGTTACTGGGTAATACGATACCCCTTGGTAAGACTGAATGTCAGACTTTCGGGCTTCTGACACAACGACTGTCAAAGATCCACGATTGACAGCCGGGACCAACGGTTCAAAATGCTTTACGAGGCACAGAGGAGTCTCGGTACGTAAAGATGGTCACCCATCCATGGGCCAACCCCGGCAAGCGTAGCTTACCCTGATGGATCGACCCGTGCGGCTGTTATTACTTCAGCCACGAGATCATCCCCGTCTGCACTATGCAAATGTACTCAAAGAAAATCCCTGGTTGGTGAAATTATTGCAGGATATACAGTGTAACGGAATTGGGTGGCCATATTTATAATAATATAATAATAGTTTATTGGTAAAAGTATTATGACAAAATTTTTGATTAGATCCTCGTTTTAGGCACATTTAGTGATTGCATTTCAAATAATGCGTCTGCCCATAGAAAAATGAACAACTTTCTCCAAGAAAGTCATTATGGTCAATTCAAAAATTTCGACCTCCAATACTAATTTTGATCAGCTGATGATAACTTTGTACATAAGTCCTTTTTAGGGGTTCGTACCCGAAGGGTCAAGAAGGGAAAGGTAGGTTATTTTTATTTATTTTATTTACCCGAACGGTCCAAACGAAACCCTATTGATGTCACTCACATGTCAGTCTTTATATCTGTCAGTCTGTCATTCTATCAGTCTGTCACAAAATTTTGTTCAGAAGATTTTTTTAACTTCCCATTGACCATTGAACTTGAAATTTGGTATAATGTTTATTATTACGTATATTTTACTAACAAATACGGAAGGTCCAAACGGAGCCCTAATGTTGTCACTAACGTATCCGTCTGTCCGTCGTCTGTCACAAAATTTTGTTCAGAACAATTTTTTAACTTCCCATTGACCTATGAACTTGAAATTTGGTGATAATGTTTATTATTACGTACCTATATGTATTTTACTAACATATACCAAAATATTGACTTCCCTCATACGGTATGGAACCCTAAATATGCGAAGTCCGAAACGCACATGGTCGGTATTTTTTAGGAATTATGTTACTTCTTTGAAGTTGTTCAATTAGATGGGTAAACATGAGCACCCATTGCCGTTACAACCTAAGATGCCAAGCCACCTGATTTGAAATGGTTACAGTTGCCTAAGACCATCTGCACTATCATCGGAGACATCACAGTTACTTTGATGCTCTCTGGAAGTCAAACCCTTTTTATTGTTACCCAGTAATACTACTTCATCATCATCATCATCAGCCTTTTAATGTCCCCACTGCTGGGGCACAGGCCTCCTCTGTGTGAGAGGGTGTGGGCCGTAATCCACCACGCGGGCCCAATGCGAATTGATGAATGTCACATGTCTTCGAATATTTGGTTCTAGGACATGCCGGTTTCCTCACGATGTTTTCCTTCACCGTTTTGAGAGCAGTGGTGACGAAATAATTTACACAAAATAAAGCGCCTGCCTGGGTTTGAACTCACGACCTACAACACTGCAATACTGCTTGGTGATAAAAATAGGTATGATAATACTAGCACTTTCCCGGACGGGCTTCATCACAAAGATAGAATGTTTCTTTGTCTAGTTAGTGTTACAGCCTGAGGTTGCTGAAATTATAGTGCGCACATACCGTTATCATCAGTCTTGAGCCGCTTGCTCATCTGTTCCAAGATCACATCCCTCTCCTTGGCCGGCTTGGGTCTTCTTAGCGTGAAGCCCCCACCGCTTGGCTCCTTCGGTTCTTTACCGTCTTCTGTCTCTTCCACTTCTTCTTTGCACTGGAGATGGAGAAAGATACATAATGATCTAAGTTATACACTAAGTATTATATTATCAGTGAAGATTTTTCTTTGTACAGGAATGCAATGTGTGTTTGTGTGATCATGATATAAAACCAATAGCTCAGTCGAATACATAAACTCTAGGTAAGATTATCAAGCTTGTTTTGAGAGCGGAGGCAGATTTTTTGTATAGCAGAGGTGTATCCCCAAATTTTAGACACTGACTCCGGTAGGGAATTGCACTCCTTAGCTGTACCACAGATAATATAATACTAGCGTACAGATCCTATACAAAGAAACGGTACCGCCGTAACTACTGGTTTTCGACTCGCACAAGCAACTTTTGTTCTTCGTTCGGGCCCGTCCTCTACACCTAGCTAGATGGTGTTAGCAGCGACGGTTTGAAAATTGAATGAATTCACCTAAAGTCTTACCAATATTTTCTCACTCATTGAGGATTTACTTTATAGTATTTTTGGCACTTCATAACAGTTTTACTGTTTCAAAATGTGTCACTATACAAATTTTAAAGAGGTGAATGGATAAACTCTAAGACTTCAAACAGCGCCATCTATTGGTACAAGAAATATAAATGCCTAAGGATTCGTTCCAATAAACATATAAATTTGAATTAGGAGCCAATTATTCCACAATTTAATGCTTAGGGTAGTTTATTAGATAAGAAAATTCAGTTTTTACCATATTTTTATTCGAAATATTAGTGTTTCTTAGACTTCAATAAGAAATCAATGCATGTTACGCCATCTATTGATATTTATTTGAACTAAATTTTCTTTGTTCGAGATGAGACCGCTGTACCTACGCACGATTAAAGTGTTCCCAAAAAGTTCTGTGCGTGTGGGTGGGATGTCCACCATGTACCGGTGGTGTATCGCCGTACGTCTAGTTGTCCGTTGATGAAACGGGCTTAGTGGAATTAGACTATGCAATTATCTCGTCAGTTAAATAATCAAAAAATATTAGACACGTATTTTTGGCTTTACCAAACTAATAAAAAATGACAAAGATAAAACGCGTCAAAGTTCAGGAGTGGGGGCTCATTACGTCACTTTGGTGGTAGAAAGTGTCGCGCAGCATGACGTCACGCGAAATTTCAAGTAACTGTATCGCCCACATTTTTTGTATACGTGACAAAAGAAAAGGTGTAAATATTTTTTTTTGTTTCTTCGTTACTTGACACCGACTTCCGAAATTAAAGTTATTTTGCTATTTTTAGAAGTCGGTTTTATTTTTTGAAAATAGTTTTTTATTTTTCACTTTTCAGTTTTTTTTCATTGTTGTTGTACACCAGAAGTAAAAGTAAATATTTAAGTTATGCCCGAATGGATAACATGGAATTTGAAGATTTGTAGACAACCAAAACGTCATCTGTGACAACCAAAGCGTCATTTTTGTTTAAGTTGATTTTTTCTAAAAGTGCTGAATCGATTTCGAAAAAAAAACATACAGACGAATTGAGAACCTCCTTTTTTTTGAAGTCGGTTAAAAATAGGCGTCCAATATTTTTTGATTATTTAACTGACAGACTAATAAGATTTTTTTGTAAAATACCCCATTGACGACGACCCCTATTGACGCAACCCGTATAAACCATCCCGATTGTGAATCGAACCCAGAATCCCAAGCTGAGTAGGCGCGCTTGCGTGCGACTACACAGCGACGACACTAGTCTAAGGTCTTAATTGACTTACCAGTCCGTACTCATCATAGTTCTTGATGCCAATGCGAGCACAGATGTCCATCATCAGCTCGCCGACTGACTTCGCCTCATCCACCTGCAGAGTCTTCAACGTGCCTGTGGAAAATTGATGGATTAGATACTAATACTAAAGAAGTTTCATTAGACTACAGTGTACCTATATAATGGTGCCAATTCTGGTTTGCACAAACAAAACTTAGTTTAGGCTATTGCTATCTTTTTCTCTCTAATAAAACAAGAAAGAGACAGACGTAAATTAGAGCTGTCAAATTTAATTGAACTAATATTTCCATAAAAATTAATGGTACATGTAAAAACATGTCGACTAAAAACACGGTAAAGCGCAAGGCGTAAACTAGTTTGACATCTCTAACTTAGTTCATAGCTATAGCCGTCCTTTTCTCGCACTGCCTTTTAGTAAAAGATAGCGATTCTCTAATTTTAGTTTAGTTATTGAACAAGAGAATCAGCACCATTGTCCAATATTTTTTACGGCGTCATATTAAAATACTCTTCTTTAAACACGAAAGGAATGAAGGGGGCTTCGTTCGCTCGCTTACTCTAGACCCCTTCATCCCTTTCAAACCTGTAACCTGTCCGTGTCGGGGTGCCCTAAGTTTTTGATGTGAAACATCTATAGCCGCACGTAAAACCGATTTCTGGCGTGGCGACGCATGCCGTGGCGACGCGTCGCCACGCTATACGATGTTTTTTTGTTTTGTTATTACACCATCAAATAGTAATTGTATTTAATGAAAATAAATGTTCATTCAGTAATTGTATTTAATGAAAATAAATGTTCATTCAATAAAGAGTCATCGTTATCTGGAAAAAAATCGTAATATTTTATTTTATCAATAGGACATATTTAGTTCCTATCACAATATGTTCTTTTCTGCATATTACTTTTACAAAATAATGTCGATGTTTCACATCTGCCAGGCGTCCCGTGACGGCTCACATTTTTTTTTCATCACATAGTCACCCTATTCTATGAATAGCCTAAGCATTATCCAGGCAATTAACAAACTTAGACACATCGGCTAAACATCTCCAAGGCCGCTAGTTTAACGGCGCCGTTTAGTTAACACTATTCTATGAATGGCCTAAGCATTATCCAGGCAATTCACAAACTTAAACACATCGGCTAAACATCATTAAGGCCGCTAGTTTAACGGCGCCGTTTAGTTAACACTATTCTATGAATAGCCTAAGCATTATCCAGGCAATTAACAAACTTAGACACATCGGCTAAACATCTTCAAGGCCGCTAGTTTAACGGCGCCGTTTAGTTAACAGGCTAGGCCGTTAACTGAATGGCGATTAAGCTAGTTGGCTGCGACAGACATCAAACGTGAATTGACATATATCATCAACGATTTGGCCAGCTTTAACCAGCTCTTTCATGAAATGGTCGGTTACATCATGAAGTGATCAATTCTAAGATCTAACCACGACATACATATTCAGATATATTTGATAATTTTAACAATAAAATCTCTGATTTAGCAATGCAGATACACATTATTAATTCAAGTTGCTCACCATCCAAAAGCCTGACTCTGAGGTTCCTTATCCTGCAGATATAATCTAGTGAGTCCCCATCTCTGAGCAGGTAGTAGTCCAGGGTCCTGTCGTCCTCCAGCCATACTCCAGTCATCTCATCATCAGCTGAGCGGAGGAACAGCGCGTATTCTGTGGGAGGAGACGAGAAACCAAACATCAGAACATTTTGCCTATAAACCCCGCAGGGGTAGACAGTGGTGTTGAGTATAGTAACATCTAAAGAGTTCGAGTGAAAATACCAACCTTGTCAGCAGACAGGCTGGTCGGTGAAATATACTTTTAAAGGGTGATGCAGATTTAAACTAGGTTTTAAAATTAAAAGAAGAAGAAAAAAGAGTGGCACTCCGGGAGTGCCGACAGAAGTGAAAACTTGAACAAAAATGCCCAACGCGCCTAAAGAAGTTTTCACTTCAATCCGCTATGCGATGCGAGTGAGAGTGCTACGATGCGTAGCGGGTCGGTGTCACGCGAGTTCAATAGTTTTTTCCCATCTCAAAAATGCCCAACGCGCCTAAAGAAGTTTTCACTTCAATAATTGGATTGTCAGAAGTGAGTTAGGTCGTCCATAGACGGACTGTCGAGACCTACTGCACGAGAGCAGTCGTGTTGCGGTTGGGGCCTCCATAGACGGACTGCTTAGAGCAGTCGAGACCAACTGCACGAGAACAGTCGTGTTGCGGTTGGGGCCTCCATAGACGGACTGCTTAGAACAGTCGAGTCCAACTGCACGAGAGCAGTCGTGTTGCGGTTGGGGCCTCCATAGACGGACTGCTTAGAGCAGTCGAGACCAACTGCACGAGAGCAGTCGTGTTGCGGTTGGGGCCTCTATAGACAGACTGTTTTGAGCAGTCGAGACCAACTGCACGAGAACAGTCGTGTTGCGGTTGGGGCCTCCATAGACGGACTGCTTAGAGCAGTCGAGACCAACTGCACGAGAGCAGTCGTGTTGCGGTTGGGGCCTCCATAGACGGACTGCTTAGAGCAGTCGAGACCAACTGCACGAGAGCAGTCGTGTTGCGGTTGGGGCCTCTATAGACGGACTGTTTAGAGCAGTCGAGACCAACTGCACGAGAACAGTCGTGTTGCGGTTGGGGCCTCCATAGACGGACTGCTTAGAGCAGTCGAGACCAACTGCACGAGAGCAGTCGTGTTGCGGTTGGGGCCTCTATAGACGGACTGTTTAGAGCAGTCGAGACCAACTGCACGAGAGCAGTCGTGTTGCGGTTGGGGCCTCTATAGACAGACTGTTTTGAGCAGTCGAGACCAACTGCACGAGAGCAGTCGTGTTGCGGTTGGGGCCTCTATAGACAGACTGTTTTGAGCAGTCGAGACCAACTGCACGAGAACAGTCGTGTTGCGGTTGGGGCCTCCATAGACGGACTGCTTAGAACAGTCGAGTCCAACTGCACGAGAGCAGTCGTGTTGCAGTTGGGGCCTCCATAGACGGACTGCTTAGAGCAGTCGAAACCAACTGCACGAGAGCAGTCGTGTTGCGGTTGGGGCCTCTATAGACAGACTGTTTTGAGCAGTCGAGACCAACTGCACGAGAGCAGTCGTGTTGCGGTTGGGGCCTCTATAGACGGACTGTTTAGAGCAGTCGAGACCAACTGCACGAGAGCAGTCGTGTTGCGGTTGGGGCCTCTATAGACAGACTGTTTTGAGCAGTCGAGACCAACTGCACGAGAGCAGTCGTGTTGCGGTTGGGGCCTCCATAGACGGACTGCTTAGAGCAGTCGAGACCAACTGCACGAGAGCAGTCGTGTTGCGGTTGGGGCCTCTATAGACGGACTGTTTAGAGCAGTCGAGACCAACTGCACGAGAGCAGTCGTGTTGCGGTTGGGGCCTCTATAGACAGACTGTTTTGAGCAGTCGAGACCAACTGCACGAGAGCAGTCGTGTTGCGGTTGGGGCCTCTATAGACAGACTGTTTTGAGCAGTCGAGACCAACTGCACGAGAACAGTCGTGTTGCGGTTGGGGCTTCCATAGACGGACTGCTTAGAACAGTCGAGTCCAACTGCACGAGAGCAGTCGTGTTGCGGTTGGGGCCTCCATAGACGGACTGCTTAGAGCAGTCGAAACCAACTGCACGAGAGCAGTCGTGTTGCGGTTGGGGCCTCTATAGACAGACTGTTTTGAGCAGTCGAGACCAACTGCACGAGAACAGTCGTGTTGCGGTTGGGGCCACCATAGACGGACTGCTTAGAGCAGTCGAGACCAACTGCACGAGAGCAGTCGTGTTGCGGTTGGGGCCTCCATAGACGGACTGCTTAGAGCAGTCGAGACCAACTGCACGAGAGCAGTCGTGTTGCGGTTGGGGCCTCTATAGACGGACTGTTTAGAGCAGTCGAGACCAACTGCACGAGAACAGTCGTGTTGCGGTTGGGGCCTCCATAGACGGACTGCTTAGAGCAGTCGAGACCAACTGCACGAGAGCAGTCGTGTTGCGGTTGGGGCCTCTATAGACGGACTGTTTAGAGCAGTCGAGACCAACTGCACGAGAACAGTCGTGTTGCGGTTGGGGCCTCCATAGACGGACTGCTTAGAGCAGTCGAGACCAACTGCACGAGAGCAGTCGTGTTGCGGTTGGGGCCTCTATAGACGGACTGTTTAGAGCAGTCGAGACCAACTGCACGAGAACAGTCGTGTTGCGGTTGGGGCCCCCATAGACGGACTGCTTGGAGCAGTCAATACATTTTTAGCTGGATAACTAATGAACTGCTTGAGCGATCCGTGTATGGCGATCGTCAATTTTGTATTGAAACTGCAGATCGCTCAACAGCGACGGTTTGAAGCTGTCGGCACTGACTGCTCCAAGCAGCCCGTCTATGGCGGCACTTAGGTGTGTGTTTTCAATGTAAAAGGATGATTTTTTTAATATACAACATATCAATAATTCTTTATTCGTGTTTCCAATAAATGTAGTGTTATTACACACTCCTTAACATAAACTCACACACTAGGAGTACCGCCACTGAGCTACACTACAGACCCCAGTCCTTACAGTTATAGAGGTATGCGGAACAGAGTGTAAAGTCCCACAACCTCCATTGAAAAGGGAGGATCCTCCGACCAGACGGGTGTTGTGTCTGGTCCGGGCAACTGCCCCATTAGTTGATTTCGGGCTGTTGTATATGTTCAAATCGCACGGAGAACTCTGCTTGCACGATGTAGGAATTTGCTGTTCTAGTTCGTATGTAGCGTCATAGATGTCGCTACACAGTATTATCCATCAACCGGGCACAAATTAGGACTCCTGCTTGCTACTAAGGAAAAAATCTATACATATACCTAATGTGATAAATTTATCTCTGCATGGCTAGGCAGTGACAAACGGGTTTTTCTATGAACCGGATGAACCTGTCTTGTCAATCAATGATAATTGGGTTTTTTTCTCCGAATTGTTAATCAACACTTTGTGATGAGCAAGATAGATAGAATAAATACACTTTATTGTACACCAAAAAAGTTACACAACTTTATACTCGAACTTAAATCTATGGGTACAATGGCGTTCATATCGCTGACAGCGATAGCTACCAGACAAAAATTCTTAAAATAAAAAAGGGGTAGTCAGTGGTGCCAATAAATATAATAAAAAAATAAGAGAGAGATTAAGTTCATTATCATAAGACTTTTTCAGTTAAGTATACGAATCTTATCTCGCCTAAGAATTTAAGCATAAATCATGGCGGTTTCTTAAGATAGCGATGACGTCGTGAACTCGTGACGTTGACAACGAGAAACGACAGTCATTTTAACTGATGAGAAGATAGGATACGAGCAGCTTTTTTTTTCGACTACCAATGGAGAGTCAACAAAATGATCCGTTATTCACATCATCACCATTTCAGCCGAAAGACGTCCACTGCTGGACATAGGCCTCCGCCAAGTGTCGCTACAACGACCGGTCCTCCACGTCTCGTATCAACTGGCCACCCGCGAGCGCGACCTTCACCAGGTCATAGGTCCACCTTGTGGGCGGTCTTCCGGCGCTGCGTCTTCCGGTGTAGTGGTAGTGTGCAGTATGGTACCATCATTTCACGGTGGAAACCCAAGATGATGACTTCGCTTACCTTGACCCTTATTGGCCACGATGACCTTATCCTTGACGACCTTGTGCGCCTCCTTCACGGTCATGTGCGAGTCGAACTTGACCTTCCGCGTCACCGCGCCCTCGTCCTGCACTATCTTCAGAGATAGTGACGGCATCTTGAACTAGTCCTGGAATTGGAAAGATGAGTGCAGTCATTAGCAATCGAGATCAAGAATTTAATAGAACTACGACCCTGCCCTGAGAAGAGCCGAAGACCGTCAGAGAATCCGTGTAAGCTTTCTTAGATGGGCACAACCTGTAGCAATGAAGAACAATAATAAGAAGAAGCAATCGAGGAACGGTTTCTGAATTGATTGTTTGGAGATAAGTTCGTGTCAAACCGAAATTTAATGCCGGACATGTTTTCAGGCTGAAGTAGAGTTTGATCAGCTGCCCACTTGAAGATGTACTATGTAAGGTTTAGTCGTCAAGAGCAAAATTATACAGGCAGCAAAGAAAGCTTATGCTTATAGAGGTCCTTTTCTACACTGCGTCGTGTTAAAACATGGCTGAGGGTTGCTAACCTACTCTAAAATAGAGTAGGTATTGTACTCTATTTCATGTAGGCGTAGGTACCTACTCTATAATCAGAGTACGCTAAAATACTCTTTTTTTTCACAATGTTTACTGTACTAATACCAGTCATGTATACCCACTGTCATAACCCAATAATGTAACGTTTACTGTTAATTAGTAATAGATAAAAATGTTTGGAGTCATACAATTCTTTTATAAATGATGCAAAATTCCCCCAGCTTTTCTTTTTTTTGTGTTTCTTGTTTTTTGCGTCGTGTTTACCGTAAATAAACGTATTTTCTTTCTTTCTTTTCTTTCTAATTGTTATGTGCAAAAGGCACAAAAAATTTTTTGTTCAAAAATTTCAAAAAAAAATGTACTTAGTCTTTTTTAAGGTGGTACTCTTTATTTACCCTGTCTGATATCAGATATACTCTATTTCTTTTAAAAAAAGTTGGCAACCCTAGTTGTAACGCCGAAGAAAGTAAGTATCCCGAAGAATTTAAGGCGTCCCGATACAAGGGCCGCCAATAAGCCAATAGTAGGCCTAAATAAGATCTAGGTAGTCATTAAGGTGCAGCGCAGACGGTACACTTTTTGTGTGATCGAGTCTGCGGCGCACAAAAAGTCTGCATGGCGTGCAAAAAGTCGGTCGCGGATTTTTCACAGACTCAACGCACACGACGCACATCTTCGATCATTCTGTCGGCAGAGCTGTAGGGACGTAGACGCTATGGAAATCGTGCAGAGATCACGAAGTATTATTTTGTACATGAAGTATCTGTACTTCTTTTTCTGAAAAGAAGAAGAAATAGAGAATTTTAGGTAAAGAAAGAAAGAAAGAAAATACGTTTATTTACGGTAAACATGACGCAAAAAACAGAGAAACACAAAAACAAAGAAAAACTGGGGGAAAAAATGCGTCACATCCACGCAAAACGGCCATCGCTCAGCTTAAGTGCTATGACCCTATGCAAGACAGAGCCCCAGCGCTGGTTTTCAGCGACAGCCGGCGCCGACGTCATGACGTCAACCAGTGCAGAAACAATGAGTAAAACTTCTAAATATTATACAGCGTAAAAAATATTAATATTTAAGTGGCAACATTCCGTTTCCTGCAACATGACGCACGCGCCGCCGGCTTTGATTTTAATCTGTGCCTCTCAGCTGTCAGTAAACTATCTTTGACAATGACAATGTTAGATTAGGTTATGTAATAAAAAAAATGGCTCATGGCGGCACTATGCAGGCGTTGGCAGGCGTTACGCAATGATATTATATAATGAATGTTATGATGAGATAATAATAAATAGTTAAGGGAAATTGTATAGCGAGTAGTGTTATTGTTTTTGGGAAAAAGTGTTTATGAAAGTGTAGAACGATGTATATCACAAACACATTGATTTAACACAGAACGGAACAACAAAGATGGTAAGTAAAATTAAAAATAGATTTAGATTTAGTCACTGCACAAAGACATTATACTCGTAGAGTAATAGTACTAAATTATAAATATAGGCATCGTATTGATTCAAAATAAATTAAATAAAAATTGGATACATCCTATACTTTCAGAAAGATTACTGAAGGGACAGTTCCAGCACACTTCTTCCCACATTTTTCTTTTTTAATGTCTATCATGATATTCTGCCTTAGAAGTATCATAAATTGCTGGTCTGTTTTGTATTTCTTGAATTAACATCGTTACATCGACCTCTGGCGCCATGATAATAGATCGCGTGCGTTACGTCCACCCCTAGCAAATGCAGATTGCCGACTAAAACTAACTAAAGTGTGCGCCGTCTGCGTTATGGCTCAATTACACCTTCCGATTTCAAGGGACCCAATTTAGGAAACAGGAAGGTGTAATAGCAGTTAGAGCAGTTAGTGTCCGATTTAGTGAGATTGAAAGGTCCCGATTTGACTTCCTAAATTGTGTACGATTTAGGATAGTGTAATCGCATCACCCCGATTTAGAGCTAAGTGTTGCCAATTTAGAGACTTTGTCGCTACAAATGGGCTAGTAGTATTTTTGTTTGTGTTTAAAATTAAATTAAATTTCACAAAGTCCCTTTCCCAGAAAAAAAATCTGTGTCCGCTCTTTTTATTTTTAAGTCCGCTCCTGGTAGAATCAGTTTATAAGAGACTTTAGAGCGACTTTTGATATTCTGTTTAGGGACTCGAATTTGTAAGAGTTGGCAACACTGCCGACTTAGGAGTTCAATTTAGGATAGTGTAATCGCTCGCTTCCTGCTTCCTAGTTAGTTTGTTCCTAAATTGGGTCCCTTGAAATCGGAAGGTGTAATTGAGCCTTTAGCGCGCGTTGAAGCAAACGTTCAATTTTTTTCCCACACTTTTAGTGCCGAGCGGTGCGGTCTGCCCGAATTACACGGATTTTTTGTGCGCCGGACTTTTTGCGCGTCGTGTGCGTTACTGCATATAATTGCATAGGTTCTATTTTCACAGACTAAAAAGTGCGTCACGGATAGTCTGTCGTCTGCGCTGCACCTAAGTCAAGAGTGAATAGGTTGCTTCAAGGCAAGCGTGCTCCATTGCCGACCTCATCATCGCTAACGTACCAGTTGAGGTAGTATTCAAAAGTGAATAGGTTGCTTCAAGGCAAGCGTGCTCCATTGCCGACCTCATCATCGCTAACGTACCAGTTGAGGTAGTATTCAAAAGTGAATAGGTTGCTTCAAGGCAAGCGTGCTCCATTGCCGACCTCATCATCGCTAACGTACCAGTTGAGGTAGTATTCAAAAGTGAATAGGTTGCTTCAAGGCAAGCGTGCTCCATTGCCGACCTCATCATCGCTAACGTACCAGTTGAGATAGTATTCAAAAGTGAATAGGTTGCTTCAAGGCAAGCGTGCTCCACTGCCGACCTCATCATCGCTAACGTACCAGTTGAGGTAGTATTCAAAAGTGAATAGGTTGCTTCAAGGCAAGCGTGCTCCATTGCCGACCTCATCATCGCTAACGTACCAGTTGAGATAGTATTCAAAAGTGAATAGGTTGCTTCAAGGCAAGCGTGCTCCATTGCCGACCTCATCATCGCTAACGTACCAGTTGAGATAGTATTCAAAAGTGAATAGGTTGCTTCAAGGCAAGCGTGCTCCATTGCCGACCTCATCATCGCTAACGTACCAGTTGAGGTAGTATTCAAAAGTGAATAGGTTGCTTCAAGGCAAGCGTGCTCCATTGCCGACCTCATCATCGCTAACGTACCAGTTGAGATAGTATTCAAAAGTGAATAGGTTGCTTCAAGGCAAGCGTGCTCCATTGCCGACCTCATCATCGCTAACGTACCAGTTGAGGTAGTATTCAAAAGTGAATAGGTTGCTTCAAGGCAAGCGTGCTCCATTGCCGACCTCATCATCGCTAACGTACCAGTTGAGATAGTATTCAAAAGTGAATAGGTTGCTTCAAGGCAAGCGTGCTCCATTGCCGACCTCATCATCGCTAACGTACCAGTTGAGGTAGTATTCAAAAGTGAATAGGTTGCTTCAAGGCAAGCGTGCTCCATTGCCGACCTCATCATCGCTAACGTACCAGTTGAGATAGTATTCAAAAGTGAATAGGTTGCTTCAAGGCAAGCGTGCTCCATTGCCGACCTCATCATCGCTAACGTACCAGTTGAGGTAGTATTCAAAAGCCGGCAACTAATAAACTAACTGGCCAAGTGCGCGTCGGACTTCGCACATTTAGGGTTCCGTACCAAATATTGGTATTTGTTAGTAAAGTATAAGTAATAATAAACATTATCACCAAAGAAGAATGCCCAGTTTTCACCTGACTATGTATAGAAATGAAATAAATCTTAAAATTCAAATAATTCCATTGTATATTAATTACGCATATCACAATGTTAAAAGAAACGCAAAAAACCTATTTTTTAATTTTTCTACAGGATGTAACGGAAAGGTGTGGTCATATTTTAAGATCCGCTTCTGCCCATGGAAATGAACAACTTTCTCTAAGAAAAAATAGAAAATTCCCGAAAAAAAATAGAACCTTCCATACAAAGTTATCATCAGCTGATCAATATTTGTAAGGGGGGAAATTTTTTTTTTGAGAATTTTCTCATGTTTTCCTTAAAAAAGTTGTTCATATCGATAGGCAGAAGGAGTTCTTAAAATATGACCACACCTTTCCGTTACACCCTGTATATGCTTTTATGGAACTTGCAGGAACTATAGATGCAGCCACATAAAGTACACGTTTCCTATTCTACGTCAAGGTATACGTATTACCATGCTTTGAACGCATCTCAACTACATTTTTTACAACGTTTCATTTTACACACTGCTACTTGATTTTAATCAACTCTGTTTCTAAGTTTTATACATTATTTTACGTTTTATTTAATCAGTAAGATTTATTTATTTGTCTTTGTATAATACGGATTAAATTAAAATAACATAATAATTTAATAAATTAATCATGCAATATGAAATTGAGTTCGCACGACTGTTACGGATTTTTTTGACTTTTGTTTGTTTTCCACTCAATTTATAGTGACAATCATCGAGAGTCTAAACAGTGACATAAAGTTGGTTTCAAATAATTCTTCTGAAGTCTTTTTACTATAACTTATAAACATAAACATAAACTTCCATAAATAAACTTTCATTATCAGGTTTTTAAATGTATGGGAAGTGAGCATTGTGCTTTCAAGATCACAGATCATAAAAAAAAAGTTGGTCAATGGGAAGTTCGAAACAAAATTTTGTGACAGACGATGAACAGACCGACGGACAGACGGAGAGAAGGACACGTGAGTGACAGCAATAGGGCCCCGTTTGGAACCTTCGGGTATGGAACCCTAAAAATTGGCCAAGTGCGAGTCGGACTCGCGTGCTCATAGGATTCCGAACGAATACTTTTTTAGCATGTTTTTAAAAAACAGATTTCTTATATCTTTTCCATTATTCAATAGATAATTATGTAAAGAACTATTTCTGTATTTCTTTTTTCAAAATTTTAGACTCAATAGTTTCGGAGATAAGGAGGTAAGGGGGAATGGTCTTTTATCTATTTTATTAAATAACTTTTAAACAATTAATTTTGAATTATAGTTTGGTATATATTTGAGACTCTCGAAATAAGCCCTTTCATTTGATATGTCGCACCGTCACACAGTACCTACAGTTTGAAGATCGTGCGGTCCATGGCCCTCTACGGGGCACCGGTGTGGGCGCGTTCGTTGAGGCAGCGATCAGCTCGCCTGATGAACGCGTCCCAGAGGGTCATGGCGATCCGAATCATCCGCGGATACCGCACGATCTCCCGTGAGGCGGCGAGCCTCCTTGCCGGACTGTCACCGTGGGATCTGGAGGCAAAAATCCTCGCGCACCTGTACGAGTGGCGCGAGGAGGCCAAACGCCGGGGCGAAACTCCGCTGCCGCGACAACTCGCGGCTCGGCGGACCGAGCTCCGGCAGGATCTCATGGTGACATGGAGAGAGCGACTGTCGCAACCCAGCGCTGGGCACGCCACCATCGAGGCGGTGGTGCCCCTCTTTGAGGAGTGGTTGGAGAGGCGTCACGGCGCCCTCACCTTCCGCCTGACGCAGGTGCTCACCGGACACGGCTGTTTCGGGAGGTACCTGTGTCGGATCAGGGCGGAGGTGACCCCTGAGTGTTTCCACTGCGAGGATCGCCCAGAGGACACGGTGGAGCATACGGTGGAGGTTTGCCCCGCTTGGGCAGAGCACCGCCGTGTCCTCGTGGATGCGATAGGCGACAGCGACCTCTCGCGCCGTGCCCTGGTTCAGGCCATGGTACGGAGCGAGAGGGAATGGGAGGCCGTCTCCTCCTTCTGCGAAGCAGTAATGCTCGCGAAGAGGGAGGCGGCACACGTTAGGGAGGCTCAGCAACGGCCGAGTCGCCCTAGCGCCCCCAGCCGCGACCGCCGCAGGAGACGCCAGGGGCCGCGAGACGATCTCCGGCCACCGTAGACCCGGGCCTGCGGACGGCGAGTAGCGGGTAACTCGCCGCCCGATCAGCACCAGGCCCGAGAGTCGACGGCGCGTAGTGTTCCACGCGCGCCTCAAAGAGTTGTCAGCCAAGTGTAGGGGCCTGCCAAGGCCGGTGCCTGCCCGGGGGTGGAGGATAAATTCGAAAGAGTTACCTCGCCCCCGGGCACTCGAGGCAGGGAGGAACAGGGGTGGGTTTTAGTCAGTAGAAGTCTGACACACCCTTCCGCTCCACCCCAGAGCGGAAGAAGTCATTGGATGATTTCCCACCCCCCAAAAAAAAAAAAAAAAAAAAAAAAAACCTACAGTTTGAAAAACTTTATTTTTTAATTTGCCGAATTGAATCCCCAAAAGTGATCCCTATAGTTAAAATTCATTTATTTACGTTACAATTTCGTGTTTGGGTCACAAATATTCATGTGTATATTAGGTACATACCAATTATCAACTCAAGATTGGGAGCAAATAGACAAATAGACAGATAGTCGTCTGTCCGTCTATCAAACGTGTGATCCTATAAGGCCGTTTTATTATTCGGAAGTTTGGAACCCTAAAAACTACTACACTTACTACATAGATAGGTTAAGGTAAATTTAACCTGAGAGAATAAATAACAGTTTTTTTTATTTGAATAAGTGAATTTCAAAGATAACACTGATTTTCAATACATGTCTGTGTTTTACCCAACATTACTTTTTCCCATTTAATAACCGCAGGACATACCTATTCCAAACAAATGCCATTGTTTAACTTCAGACAGCTAACGAACAAATCTAAACACACTAGTGCGTTGATTACATGTTATATTATTATTCTGAATTGCCACAGTACGATGGTTCCACGTTTTCCTGGTAAATCGGACACAACTAAATAATATGGAACATCTACTTATCATTGGACGGGTTTAATTTTAGATTTTTAGAACTTAGTTGTGCAATATTGCTACAGCAGCAGGCCAAAAATCGTCACAAGTGGAGAGAAATCGTTGAAAAGTCTATAGTCTTTAGTCGGGCACATCACGACGCTCATCAGTGAACAAACGACTGAAGGCGGAGGAGACGGGAGAAACACAGACTAACGCTCGAGATACTTAAAGGACTTCGAGATCAACTACAAAGTCATAGAACAACATCGTCATAAAAACCGGCATCGAATCCTGGCTGCCTAGGCAAATTGGCCAGCATCACTAAGGTTGGGTTTTCCCGAGAAAGAAATACTTAACAGTACCCACATAAGTGTGGGACGGGTGGATTACAGGGCGCATCACTGCTCGACTTTGTGCCCCAGTTAAATATAGCTGCATCAGGAAACATAGCTTGTTCCCAGTGCTTGCACAGGAGTCACACAGTTGCGCGAGCGCAGTCCCCAGTCCCTCGCACTCTCTTGAATGCGAACCCTGACTTTGGCACGTTCACGGACGAATGGAAGACGATCTTGTCAGTATGTCTGGAATTCTGTGAGTTGAGTGTGATTTTTGGGTATCTTGTGTTACTAATTTTATTGGTGGATAACCGTTTTTGATTAACTAAACAAATCACGGGCTAAACATAGAGAAAAGGACCTACGACCCACCGTGCCCTTTTTTTTCAAGGTTGAAAATCATCAGATGACTTCTGCCGCTCTGGGTGGAACAAGAGGGCGTGCAGATTCTTTTGGGACAAACCCGCCACACCATTCCCAAACCACTGTAACTGCTGTAAGCCAGAATCAACAGTGGCGCCAACCAGAAAAAACGACGAGGCAATGAAGCTCGACGAGTCCCAGAGAAACGATTAAACTGTCTTGTCTTGTTGTGGAAATTACGTTTTTCTTACTCTGCCGCTGTTCTATTCAGCTGGTCGATGGTCTGGAGGTCTGTTCACAGCTCACCGTGAAAACAGGTGGAATGAGCGTGAAGTGAACTGTCATTCCACCTTGATTGTATGGATTGACAGCCCACTTTACGATCATTTCACCTAAGTTTTCACAGTGAGATTTTGCAGAATAGCACTAATTATTATTTTCGTAGCGGGACCCAAGACAAGTGTCAGACTATTACTGACTAAAATCCGTGTTCCTTCAGTTGCTGTTTGCGTTCCAGGGCCGCGGTGACTATTTCGAACTATCCGGCGACCCGACCTAATACCTAGATATACAACAGCAGAGATAGGACTGGCCTGTAACTAATGATTAACTATAAATAAATGCTGCACTTCCTGTCCTCCTTGTTCAACCTTGTCAATACAGTCTTTATTTTAAATCGTGATAAACTAACGCAGTTTTTAATAAGTCTCTTAAACGCAAACAAAAAAAAAAACAAATAGACGAAGTTGAAAGGGCGTTGCTATTAAAATGGCAACGCTCTTTCAAGTTCGTCTATTTCCCGTAAAACTATAACCCAAAAGATCTATAAACTAGAGTAAGGCCCGGGTTCTGAATTGAGTAGGTGTATTCTATTCTATTTTTTATTAATGACAAGCAGAGCTGATGTCGACTATTCTGCCAATATCAAAGAGTCAAAGATAAGTTGGAAAAGCAAGTGTCCACATAATTAAATTAAAAAAAATGAGAAACAGGACAGCAACTTTAGACACATTAAAAATCTTGATTAATACATTTGGTGTTAAAAACGTATCAAACTCTACTATAATCCCAAATTTTGACAGGTTGTCAGCCTAAAGTCAAGTTTGACAAATACTCAATTCAGAAACCGTCCCTGAGTAGTAAAAACGCCGGTAATGTACTTACAGTTAATATTCTAACCGACGTAGCTCCCACAAAGTACTGTCCACAGCGATCCACACACAGCAATGACCGTTTACCTCATCTCCCGGTAAACTATAACAGGGGTATGATTTCATCGACTGCTCATTCCACAGTATTTTCCTTAAATTGTATTTTGATAGTTAATGTTTGTTTCAGTTTAATTAAAATCACGTTATCATGTTCTGAAAGGAATTTTAATATATCCAATGCAAAATTCCCGCGATTTTTTTTTAGGATATGAGTATTTTTTTAAATATCACCTGTTAAATATCAGCTGCTATATATTACAAAATAACAATAACACTGAACTTATAACGATTTTATCAACAAGACGGAACTAAGCACTTCGCAACATTGAGAGCCACTTCACTATTCGTGACTAGACTAGTCACTCCGATGGAACTGACGGCGAAGGCGCTAGGTTTAACAATAACAAATGACACACAGCCTTAAACATGTGTCGATGCTATGAAAACCTACTAGGTACTACAATCTCTTGACTCATTCAATCGTTTACAAAGATGGGTTGTTTTGATACAAGACATCCTTGCGCAAACGCACGTGCTAAAAGCTAGTACTTATATACATATAGCTAGTACTTTTGTAGGAGTGACGTGTTATCAGGATGAAGGGCGTTGTCAGTAGCGGCGCAAGCGCATTCGTGATTCATAGTCTGTGTAAGACATCATGCACAGGACCTAGGTATGACGTAACTTTTAAAATTCTGTGAGAGTTTATGCATCTCCAAAACTCTTATCTACTGGTTAAAAAACTGAAGAGATGTAGCCCTATTCCGGATTGTCACAAGGAAGACTGATAACCTAGAAAAGGTATCGATAATCTGCTGGATGCGAGAGGAACAGGACCGGATGATGTGGCTTATGTCCAGCCAGTGGATGTGAAGGAACAGGGGTGGGTTTTAGTCAACAAGAGTCTGACACGCCCTCCCGCTCCACCCAGAGCGGGAGAGGTCATTGAATGATTTCCCACACCCAAAAAAAAAATGAGTTAGGTAGGAACTCAGGAAGGCAACTTTAATGAGTAGGGAGCTAAAGTTAAAGCAACATGAGGTAGTACCAGTGCTGCCTGGAATTTAACGTTTCATTAGAATAACCTTTGAATTAAAATAATAATAAATATGGTGTTTCATCTTAAAAACTCCTCAACTCCACTCAAATATCCAACAAATCAAAAATAGGATAATAAATATCAATTTAAGATAGATATAGGTTCACATATGATCGCGTCTGTATACCCGAAGGGGTTAGTCTCAGATGAACCTATAATGCCTGCCTACCCATTACTATTTTTTAGGGTTGCGTACCCGAAGGGTCCAACCGGAGCCCTATTGCTGTCACTCACGTGTCCGTCTGTCCGTCATCTGTCACAAATTTATGTTCCGAAGATTTTTTTAACTTCCCATTGACATATGAACTTGAAATTTGGTGATAATGTTAATAATTACGTGTATTTTAATAACAAATACCAATATATTTTTGTTCTGGGCTTGAAAAACCTCGTAGATATCCTCCGTCTTGGGGCAGGCGAAGGGGTCTGTCAGACTCTTACTGACCAAAAATATCCCGGTGTTTCCTCGCACACTTTTGTCGAGGACTGCGGATGCGTATGCGACTTCCGCTACCTCGTACTAGTACCGGCCCGCCGTCTGCCCTAACCTATGTATGTTTAAGAATGTTCTAAGTCCAGCAGAGCAAATCTGCAGTAGGACAAAATAGTCTAGCTGGACTATTTTATCAGATCAGGCATCTGTTCACCGTCAACCGACATCTTTTGTACCGAACTTGACACTTTTTTAACATTAATATTTTTTTGTTATAACTACCTTAGCCAGGTAAACATAACACTGTCATCATGTGAATCATACGGAATCTTAGTGAGAAATAAGAAATCCTTGAAGGCAATGACGTCATCCGCATCGTAAAGGTGCTCTCACACATTTGACCTATTACATTAATTTCTAAGAAAATTACGATTTTTTCAATCCGAACTAAGATTCTGTATGATTCATATTGTTGTCCATGTTGATTTAGAAAGTCGGATCCAGCCTGTGTAGCCAGTTCTGTGATGTCTTAAACGACGAGACGGAGCTACACAGGACGTACCTATAGCACTATACTTTTCTCCGACCTTTTTTAGGGTTCCGTAACCGAAGGGTAACCACCAAAGGGACCCTAGCTATTACTAAGCCTCCGCTGTCGGTCCGCCTTTCTGTCAGCGGGCTGTATCTCATGATCCGTGATAGGTAGACAGTTAAATAGCCAGTTGAATAGATGAGTTTTAGTTGTAATTTATATGGTGTACATAATAAAGAGTATTCTATTCTATTCTATTCTATTTTCACAGAATGTGTATTTCTGTTGCCGCTATAACAACAAATAATAAAAACAAATAAAAAATAAAAGGGAACTTCTCTACAACTATGAACGTATTTTTTTTTTTGGCATTTTTTGCTCGAATTTAATAATGGCAACAATTAGACGCGTATAATCTTGTTCGATGGTACGGAACCCTTCATGCGCGAATCCGACTCGCACTTGGCCGGTTTTTTATAGGTTGGGATATCATCAAATAACTACTCCCGCTGTGGGTGGAACGGGAGAGCGTGTCAGACTTTTACTGACTAAAACCCACCCTAGTTCCTTCAGTTATATACCTGTGGCCAGGGCCGCGGTGACTTCTTCACTCCCGCAACCCTGACAGACCCCACAGCCCTTGGCTTCGATTCCCAGGTAGGGCATAGTGATAGCGGGGTTTTCCATCGGGAACTGGAGAACATTTACAGTTGGAAAAAGAAGTTTGACGTGAAATACGAATATTTCGATGTACGGGAGAACATTTTTTTAACTACAAAGTTAAGTTTTTTATCAATCCCGCTTATATTTTTGTCATAAATTAACAGACTTGGCCTTTTTGTACGTAAAAAACGTAAATTTTTAGCTTCAGCTCAGTGTGTGCTCCCCCATGGGATCTCCCATGCTCTTGGAAAGTCCTATAGTTTTACTTATTGTTGGTCTAGGCTCGGAGCAGAATTATAGCGCTGATTTTCTGAGGGCTATAAGAGTAGAGGTAGGCCAAAGAAACGATGGATGTACTGCGTGAAAGAGGATAGGTAGGTATGGATAAAAAGTGGGTGACTATTACAGAAATGACGACTAACAGAGAAGTATGGAAGAAAAAGACTTGTTGCGCCGACCCCAAATAAATTAAGGGCAGGAGAATGATAATGATTTTCTGAGACAACAAAGCGCTGTTGACCAGCATAACAGACCCACCCATTGAACTTTTATCCGTCTGTTAATAAAAAAAAAATCTAACCAGATTAATTTAAAAATTTGAAAATTTTTAATTTATTCTTATTAACTAACGCCCCGCCCCGGTTCCGCATGAATGCAAATTATATACACAAACTTTCCTCGTTTATCGCTCTTTCTATTAGTGAAAACCGCATCAAAATCCATTGCGTGGTTTAGAAGAAGGAAGCGTAGAAACAGACAGACGTAGAAAGCGACGTGACTTGTTTTATTATACTATTTAGAGATTAAATACGCGCTCACAGTAAAAAAAAACTGCTTCCACCCACGAAGAGTTCCGTACTATTTTTATTATGTTTGTTAAAGCGGCCACGGAAATCCTCATTATGTGAAAATTTCGACTGTTTACCTATTACGTATCATGAGATACAGCCCGCTGACAGACAGACGGACAGCGGAGGCTCAGTAATAGGGGCCCGTTGGTTACCCTTCGGGTAAGGAACCCTAAAAGTCATTCAATAAATAGGGATAAGTATAAAACCAACATCAGCTCATGAACTACTTATTTTATATAGGTAGGTACACATTTTTGTAGGATAAACGGGCTCAAAGTTCATTCTTCTTTTCGTTTATCCTTATTGTAATGATAGTGGTATTGGTGCCGATTCTGTTGTTCACAAACTAAACTTAATTTAGGCTATTGCTATCTTTTTCTCTCTAATAAAACAAGAAAAAGACGGACGTAAATTAGAGCTGTAAAATTAGGTTGAACTAATATTTCCATACAAATTATGGGTACCTACACTTAAAAACATGTCGACTAAAAACACGGTAAAGCGCAAGGCGTAAACTAGTTGACATCTTTTATTCATAGCAATAGCCGTCCTTTTCTCGCACTGCCTTTATAATAAAATAGCTAATCGTGCCAATTCTCTTGTTCAATAACTAAACTAAAATTAGAGAATTGCTATCTTTATTTTTTTTCTATTTACAACTCATAGGTAGTGTTGTAAATTATGCTTGGGAGTGCATTTGGCCTTGTGGCATACGACAATGCCACACTGTTGCCCCGGCGTAAAGCAGCCTTTCTATACAACTTTAACCTACGTCTTGCGTTAATTTTGGGCATTGAAGACCTTTATTTTTATTTTTTATCTTTTCTTTTCCTTCAAAAGGCGCCTGGACTATCTCGCTGAAACCACCCTGGTGGATCACCATCAATCAGCACATGGAAGTCGTCCCGTGATCTCTCAGAAGACCACTCCGGAACCTCCTCTGTACAACGCCTGTTAGAGCACCTCCCTGAGGAGACTGTATAGAGGTCTCCCCTGAACCTCGTTGTGCACGGCAGCACGTGGTCAATCGTCAAAATCAATCGAAGTCCCCACTCTGAGCGCCGGATATGCCAAAGTCCCACATGCATTACCTATAATTATGAATAATGAAGACGAATCGTGAATTCGTGATCCGTCTTCACGTCACTTCACGTCCGTCGTGAGGTGACGTGAAGACATTCCATGAACATTACACATGAAAAATATTAACTCTATCTCTGCACCCTCTCTAGAAAATCTCCCTTGCATCGTTTTTTAACCGATGTATGTATCTTGTTTGCCTGCGATTTTCTCGAAAACTTCTGATCCGATTTGAATGGGTTTATTTTTTATTTTACGTCATTCAAATGCATATTTTTCAAGGATTTTTTTGTTATAATACATTAGGATCTGATGCAGATCTTCGGAGATAGACAGTGGAACTGTTCAATAACTAACAGCAAATGAATTGTTAACACAATTTAATGTGGAACCACAACTAAAAAGTGAAAATTACGAAACTTTTTTAATTTCGGAAGTTGGTGTTTCTGGTTTTGTGTCTTCGTTACTTTACACCGACTTCCGAAATTAAAGTTACTTCGCACTTTTTTTTTTTTTTTTTGGAAGTCGGTTCTATTTTTTAACAGACTTTCGAAAAAGGAGGAGGTTCTATGTTCAATTTTTTTTTTTTTTTTTTTATGTATGTCCGCGCATTTCTCCGTCAGTTGTTGACCGATTTTCTAAATTCTTTTTTTTTCAGAAAGAATATACTCCCGAGGTGGTCCCATATAAATTATATCGAAATTGCTTTAGCGCTTTTTGAGAAACTGAATAAAAACGAAAAATACGCATATCTTGATGACGTTTTTGTGTTCTCCAAATGTTTAAATTCCACGTTCCATGTTATTGGGGTTTTTAGTTCTGGGGTATAACAACTAAAAAGCGAAAAATAAAAAACTTTTTTCCAAAAAAAACAACCGACTTCCAAAAAAAAATACTTACACTAAAAATTTTTAAAATAACTTTAATTTCGGAAGTCGGTGTCAAATATCAAAGAAATAAAATACAAACACCGACTTCCGAAATTAAAGTTATTTTAAAAATTTTTAGTGTATTTTTTTTTTGGAAGTCGGTTGTTTTTTTTTGTAAAAAAGTTTTTTATTGTAAATAAGTTTTTTTCTGCATTATTAGTTTGTGAATTTGGCTCATGATCACTAACGCAACTCATAGGGGAGCAATATGTTGTCAACAGTGGTGTAGGGTTACTGTTTACATACATTTATATTAACATCTCACAGAGAGGAGGCCTGGTGCCCTAGCAGTGGGGACATTAGAAGGCTGATGATGATGATGATTTTATAGGTTTATACATTTATATTAACATTTATTATTATTTATAATTAGAACACACATCACAAGATAGATTTTACAGGCCTGGACGTAATAATTACATGGTATAAAGATAGAGACATAATTAGGTTACAAATGTGTACCCAACTATTTTTAATGCAATGATTCAGAACACCGCAAATAACCTTGAATTATTGAGATGTTAAGTTACTTCCAGGAAAATACTTTTTATGTTGTTTGGTGAGGTGGAGGGGAGGAGGAGAGGATCTATAAGTGCTGTACAGCGCACCCGGTAGATCCAGACTAATTTTCCTTCCTAATCCAAAAGTTTTGTAAACCCGGTTACACTGTAGGTACTTATAGTTTATATGTCACCGAATAATGGCAAACATAGGTTTTTATTTTTTGGTGGGGTGGGAAATCATCCAATGACATCTCCCGCTCTAAGGTGGAGCGGGAGGGCGTGTCAGACTCTTACTGAATAACTTACCCACCCCTGTTCCTTCCCTGCTCTGAGTGCCCAGGGGCGCGGTAATTCTGTTTCGAATTTATCCACAACCCCTGGGCAGGCATCGGCCATGACGGGCCCCGTCATTATTGCTGACAAATCTTTGAGGAGCGCGTGTAACACTACGCGTTGTCGACTCTCGGGCCTGGTGCTGATCGGACGGCGAGCTACCCATTACTCGCCGCCCGCAGGCCCGGGTCTACGGTAGCCGGAGATCGTCTCGCGACGCCGGAGGCCCCAGGCGTCTCCTACGGTGGCTGATGCTGAGGGTGTGAGGGCGACTCTGTTGTTAAGTCTCCCTCACCCATGCCGCCTCCCTCTTTGCGAGCATTATTGCTTCGCTGACGTAGGAGACAGTTTCCCATTCCCTCTCGCTCCGTACCATGGCCTGAACCAGGACCGGGCGCGAGAGGTCGCAGCCGCCTATCGCACGAGGACATGGCGGTGCTCCGCCCAAGCGGGGCAGACCTCCACCGTATGCTCCACAGTGTCCTCTGGGTGCAAACACCCGTAAGATTGTAATAAATGCGGGAGTGTAAGCTCTCGATATATTCAAACTCTAACTCAAAGTATTTCTTTCAAACAAACAATTTACAGGCACTTTTAAAAAAAGTTGGTAGTCACAAAGATGAAGCTAATGGCACATTCCAAAGCGTACATCTCTATGGGCAATATGTAAACTACAGGGACACTCTTTTTTAACCATGTTATGTATTATCATAAATAGGAGGAGCTCGTGGCTAAAGTAGTAACAACCGCACGGGTCGATCCATCAAGTTAAGCTACGCTTGCCGGGGTTGGTCCATGGATCGGTGACCATCTTTCCGACTCCTCCATGCCTCGGAAAGCACGTCCAGGCTATCAATCGTGAATCTTTGACAGTCGTTACGGGTCGTCAGAAGCCCGAAAGTCTAACAACTAGTATTACCAAGGGGTATCGTATTTCCCAGTAACTGGGTTATGGAGGTCAGGTATGCAGTCGCTCTATGTAAAATACTGGTATTCCGCTGCATCCGGATAGACTGGAAGCCGACCCCACGATAGTTGGGAAAAGGGTGGACAGATTCATGTATATTATAAATAGATCAATTCAGATACAATAAATATCATCCAAATTTAATAAATTATAATGTATAGGAGTATTTTACCCGACGACTGCCCTAGAAGGATGGTAATGTTTTTTGAATATGATAAGTTTACAATTTTACGTGATTTTTCATAAATTAACGGTGTATGCCAATATACGGTGACACAAGACGTGATCAACAGCTAAAGTCGCACGTCATGCTGCCGTAGAACTGCATGGTGACAATTGCGTGTACCAAATGACGTTTTTCAACATACTTACCCGAAAAAAGAAACTCAAAAACTTGATTTTCGAGTGAGTGTTTTGAAAAAATAATTTCAGCCACTATAACGAGTCACCTAGGCTCGAGAACCCTAGCAGTTTTAGCCTTGAGAACCTGGAACCACATTGACTGGTACTATTATGTGTACAAAGCGGAGACAACAATACAATAATAAATCAAAAGACGGGCAATACTAATAATAATAATAAAATCAGCTACCCCATATATTTATGTCTGCCTATACTATACTATACTATACTAAAGAAAGAACGAAAGAAAGAAAGAAAAATATTTATTTGGCTACATTACGTAAGGTTCACGCAAATAAACTAAAACTAAAAATAAGTGATAATCATATAAAACGTGAAAATTAGAATAAAAGTGACAATCCACAAGTAAAAACTTTTTTACAAAAAAAATAACCGACTTCCAAAAAAAAAAATACACTAAAAATTAAAAAATGACTTTAATTTCGGAAGTCGGTGTTTGTATTTTATTTCTTCGATATTTGACACCGACTTCCGAAATTAAAGTTATTTTTAAATTTTTAGTGTATTTTTTTTTTGGAAGTCGGTTGTTTTTTTTTTGTAAAAAAGTTTTTTATTTTTCGCTTTTTACTTGTTATACACCAGAACTAAAAACCCCAATAACATGGAACGTGGAATTTATACATTTGGAGAACACAAAAACGTCATCAAGATATGCGTATTTTTCGTTTTTGTTCAGTTTCTCAAAAAGCGCTCAAGCAATTTCGATAAAATTTATATGGGACCACCTCGGGAGTATATTCTTTCGGATAAAAAAAGAATTTTGAAAATCGGTCCACAACTGACGGAGAAATGCGCGGACATACATAAAAAAAAAAAAAAACACAGTCGAACATAGAACCTGCTCCTTTTTCGAAAGTCGGTTAAAATAGCATAGCGTGTGCTTCACGGCTGCGTCAAAAAGGTCCATACTGAACAGCTGATTTGTTTTTCGTGATTTCAGGTTTGGTCCCATAGTAAAAGTTGTTTATAATGATGTGTAGGTACGTCATTTCATTATTGTCGTCTCCACGTTGTATGTGTGTGTGAACAAAGGTATAAGCTCCGGGTGCGTTTCAACTGAAGCTGAGCGCGAATCGTCGATCACAGACGAGTGATGCGATGAGGATTTCAACCATTGTGATTGGTCGATTCCTCCACATCTCCGCTCCACTCCGCTCCGCCCAGCTCCGCTTCTGTGACGGACCCTAAGGAATCATTGGATGAATTTGTGTTTGAAAAACGTACTGTGAATTCAATTTATCATATTGACGATGTTCTCACTTGACTTTTGAATATTATCCGTAGTTCAAATAAATCCAGTGTCTAGAAGAAAGTGGATATAATGGTGTAAATAAAACTACTGTACCTATATAAGAATACTTTTATTTCTATAGGAAAAATAGTTCTGTCTACATGTTGTTAACTACGGCATTAAATAAATAATTAGTTATGATAACACTACATAATTATTCTAACAGTTTGTTTTAGATATAAGTCTGTGGTGTACTGGGTCATACCTACTTAAAATATATAGGTACTTAAAATACAGAATTGTCCAACAATTATTGTAAATTGTGTTGGTTAATATAAAGTTATTTATGTTTTTACTTGACTGCCTTAGAAGGAGGGTAATTTTTTGTAGAATGTATACATATATCTATTATTATACTTAAATTTGGTTTTATCACAAGTGGAAGTCGCAGCTATCCGGCGGGTCACAATTATGCGGAAAATATGTAAAATAATAAATTCAATTTTGACAACAAGCTTATTTTTTGTTCACACAAAATTAAGACTTATTAAAACTGACGAAGGTTGTTATTATTTTACATTTTTTCTGCATAATTGTGAATTTGTGATACGCGCCGGATAGCTGCGCGGGCACTTCCATTTGTTTTTTCTATTCCGTGGTTGTGACCACGGAAGGCCAATGAGAGTCCCATTTCATGTCTAGGATATTACTGTACAATCCAGGTGGCTTGGAAGAGATCGTGGAATGCGAATAAAGGCGCTGCCAATGTCAAACTGTTACCACCAAGGTGCGGTCGACTGTACCCGCATACTATCTACATATTGTTAAATTATATATATTTATTTATGCTGTAACCTGCTATCAACTAGAAATCCAGATGAGAACCCAGGACGTCAACCTAAAATTAAGGATAACAATGTCCACAATTACTGGCCGGTTTACGGATACAAATATTAAACATGAATGTATTTTTGACTTGAAATTTAAAAAAAACTGCCCCGACCACCCCGTACTAGGAATTGCTCCAGTATCGGGCGCGTTCACAATCATGTAAAGTCACATACACAAGACACCCAGACCCGAAACAACTACCTGTAGCTGTAGGCCATGCAAGTATTTGTTCCGTGCGAGAATCGAAGCCGCGGCACGCCGCGCAGCAGCCAATCGCTCAACCACTTCACCAACCGTGCCGTCAATTAGCCCGAAATTTGGGAAAAACTTTGGCGTTAAGGTAGGTTTTGCCACGTTCTTTACTCAAATTTCTCTATTCAGAAACCGGCCATATTTCTTATAAATACTGAATACAAGATTAATTGAAGATTGATTGAAGAAGTTTTAAATTTTTTCTAGCTAAGTACCTACTTATTTAGGCCAGGTGGAAACTTACTCATTGTGTTAGTTTTATACAATTATCTTATTTCTAGATATCATAATAGTTTTATTATTTACTAAGAAAGAAAGTTATAATTAAGTATTTTGTAACGATGATCAAGCATGGATATTTGCGACATAACTTTAGATACGAAGAATACTAAACTACTATGGAATCTGAGTGTGGTTCTGAGTTGGTATATTAAAAGAGTACAAATAGAAATTAAAGCTTATGGCGGATCGGAACAATCCGCGAGTCGCTGCGCAGTAATAAATTCACAGCGGGGTTGAGAGTTAGTATACCGAACTGCGAGCAACTTCACACACGTCATTAACTTTGAATCGAACTATACCTACAGTAATAAGATACATACGATTACTCTTTACATAGCCTATGTTAGTCTTAAATTGAGATGAGAACGTTAAAAAGGGGAGGCACATTTACTTCTATTTTTATACCTTCGCTTGTAATTATGTAAACAAATCTTAGAAGTAAATTTGAAGTAAACACACTTCCCGGTTTCTGATTAAGCTTTAATTTTGCTTACATGTTTAGTTTCGATGACAATGCATGGTTAGTTAAGTGACGTCATTCTAAATCAAATATGGCGGACTCCCAAAGATGGCGGAATAGTTATTTTGTATTTTGTATGTATTTCCATGATATTAGTATCAAATGAAAGGATTTGCTGAGAACACGAAGAATAAATCAAAAACGTGTTTTTTAGTTTTTTTTTAAACAACAGAAAATTATTAGAACTTACTTTACTATATTTTTGTTCCAATAACATGCCATCCATGTTGTATTCACCTATTGATACTTACAGCCTTAATTATAAAACTCGCTAGCTTTATGCTAAGTTTAATTGATAAGCGGATTCTTAATACAAGATAACATACATACGTCTCATCCATTAAATTCAACTGTCATCATCATTTTCCTCTGCCCGGGGTTTTTTTTTTTTTTTTTTTTGGGGGTTGGGAAATCATCCTATGACTTCTTCCGCTCTAGGGTGGAGCGGAAGGGCGTGTCAGACTCTTACTGACTAAAACCCACCCCTGTTCCTCCCTGCCTTGAGTGCCCAGGGGCGAGGTAACTCTTTCGAATTTATCCTCCACCCCCGGGCAGGCATCGGCCGTGGCAGGCCCCGTCCCTATTGCTGACAACTCTTTGAGGCGCGCGTGGAACACTACGCGCCGTCGACTCTCGGGCCTGGTGCTGATCGGGCGGCGAGTTACCCACTACTCGTCGTCCGCAGGCCCGGGTCTACGGTGGCCGGAGATCGTCTCGCGGCCCCTGGCGTCTCCTGCGGCGGTCGCGGCTGGGGGCGCTAGGGCGACTCGGCTGTTGTTGAGTCTCCCTAACGTATGCCGCCTCCCTCTTCGCGAGCATTACTGCTTCGCAGAAGGAGGAGACGGCCTCCCATTCCCTCTCGCTCCGTACCATGGCCTGAACCAGGGCACGGCGCGAGAGGTCGCTGTCGCCTATCGCATCCACGAGGACACGGCGGTGTTCTGCCCAAGCGGGGCAAACCTCCACCGTATGCTCCACCGTGTCCTCTGGGCGATCCTCGCAGTGGAAACACTCAGGGGTCACCTCCGCCTTGACACGACACAGGTACCTCCCGAAACAGCCGTGTCCGGTGAGCACCTGCGTCAGGCGGAAGGTGAGGTTGCCATGGCGCCTCTCCAGCCAAGCCTCAAAGAGGGGCACTACCGCCTCAATGGTGGCGTGCCCAGCGCTGGGTTGCGACAGTCGCTCTCTCCATGTCACCATGAGATCCTGCCGGAGCTCCGTCCGCCGAGCCGCGAGTTGTCGCGGCAGCGGAGTTTCACCCCGGCGTTTGGCCTCCTCGCGCCACTCGTACAGGTGCGTCTGCCCGGGGGTTGAGGATAAATTCGAAAGAGTTACCTCGCCCCTGGGCATGTAGGGCAGGGAGGAACAGGGGTGGGTTTTAGTCAGTAAGAGTCTGATACGCCCTTCCGCTCCACCCTAGAGCGGAAGAAGTCATAAGATGATTTCCCACCCCACAAAAAAAAATCATCATTTTCCTGTCCTCCCATGTTACCGTACGTGTTGTGCCGACCCCAAGTCGGCGCAATACGTTTTTTCTTCCATTCTGTCCTGTCAGCCGTCACGCTATCACTAACTTCCTTTTCTTTCATTTCACTCCTCACACAATGCTTCCATCTATTCTTCGGCATCCCTCTTCCTCTCCTTCCATCCACATTTAAATTCATAACTCTTTTAGTTACTTACATGTGTTTCATCCCTCCTCTTCACATGACCAAACCAAGATAAGCGGTTCCCTTTAATGTTTTTGTCACTGGCGCTACTTTTAAACTGCCTCTAATGTACTCATTTCTCACTTTATTCATTCTCGTTGCCCAGACATCCATCTCAACATTCTCATCTCCGCCACATGCAATCTTTTTTTTTCATCCGTCTTTTCACAGCCCAACGTTCTGATCCATACAGTAAGTAAGGTCTAATCACGGACTTATAGATTTTCCCCTTTAACTTGGGGGACATCCGTGGGTCGCAAGTTATTCCAGTGACCTGTCACCATTTTATCCATCCTGAGTTGATCCTTGGTGCAAACCGACTGCCACACTGAAGCTGTCAATGGGGGCACCATTGCTGCCACACTGCAGACCGGACATGGGTACTGCATCGACTGTACATCGCTCGGATCAACTGCACATACTTCCCAGGCACACCTTTCTCCTTAAGGGCTTACCACCACAAAAGCTCAGGAGACACCCGGTCATATTTATATTTTTAAGTAATTTTCATCACCCTTTTCGAGGTCAACGAACACCATGTGCAAGTTTTTATGTACAGCTCTGTATTTCTCGTACAGCTGGTGGACAGCGAAAATGGCATCCGTTGTACCTTGACCAGGCATAGAACCGAACTGGTTCTGTGAGATTTCACTCTCTTCTATCAGCCGCCTTTCAATAATTTTTTCCCAAGCTTTCATACTATGTGACATAGTAACGGAAAGGTGTAGTCATATTTTAGGAACCGGTTCTGCCCCTGAAAATAAACAACTCTTTCAATGAAAAAATAGAAAATTCCCAAAAAAGAAAACTGGGACTTTCCATACAAAATAAAAGGTAAAAAATTTTTTGAGAATTTCCGCAGGTTTTCTTGAAGAAATTTGTCCATACTGACGGACAGATGCAGTTCTTATAAAAAACTTTTTTACAAAAAAATACGAGTAGAACCGACTTCCAAAAAAAGTGCAAAATAACTTTAATTTCGGAAGTCGGTGTTCCTGTTTTGTGTCTTCGTTTTTTGACACCGACTTCCGAAATTAAAGTTATTTTGCACTTTTTTTGGAAGTCGGTTCTATTTTTTTGTAAAAAAGTTTTTTATTTTTCACTTTTTAGTTGTGGGTCCCCATTAAACTGTGTTAACACAGTTTAATGTGTTAACAATTCATAGACATACGATAGCGGCAACCGCGGTTGATTTGCTGTCAATTTTTGAAGAGTTCCGTTGTCTGTCTCCGAAACCCATCATCAGATCTTTTTGAAATTTAAATGGGACCATTTCGGAATAAACCCCTTTCGAACAAAAAAAGAATTTTGCAAATACGTCAATATATGACGGAGTTATGCCCGAACATACATAAAAAAAAAAATACAAACATCCGAATTGATAACCTCCTCCTTTTTCGAAGTCGGTTAAAAATATGACCACACCTTTCCGTTACACCTTGTATAGTACAAAAACTTCTTTATATGTTAAGTCAGCACTCTAATACCCGTATCTTCTTCTTCCGGGTAGAAAATATTGAATTTGGAACCTGTTAATCACTGTTTAAACTGATCACATAATTAACTATTTTTTAAACAAGACCCTTAGTATTAACTAGGACTTTTCATCTGTTTATTTTCCTTACAATCTTATTCAATAGTTATATCTACCAATAAGTTATCATTTTATAGTTTGTTGTATTTTATGTTTTTCAGATGGTTTGCAAAATAAAGGCAGTCCTTTATTTTTCTAACCTAATTAATGTAACGATAGTCCAGTCAAAATACGAAAATTTTGAACTATGAACCTGCTAATTAGTGTTTAAACTAGTCACGTGGTTATTATTTTTTATAAATAAGACCTTAATAGGCTAGTTAACCAAAAAAAAAAAATCTGTCCGTCAGTTAGATTACCAAAAAATATTGGACATGTAGTTTTTCTTTTATCATCGTGAACGCTTAGTGGAGTGAGCGTCAAGTGAACTGTCATTCCACCTTGATTATATGAATTGACAGCTCACTTCATGTTCACTTCACCTAAGTTTTCACGGTGAGATTTTACAGAATAGCACAGCTGTTTAGTGGCATAACAAACCTCCACTACTGAACTTTACCCGGGCCTGCGGACGGCGAGCAGTGGGTAGATCGCCGTCCGATCAGCACCAGGCCCGAGAGCCGACGGCGCGTAGTGTTCCACGCGCGCCTCAAAGTGATGATTGTCAGCCTTCACTGACGGAGCCCATCGTGGCCGGTGCCTGCATGCCTAGGGGTAGCGGATAAATTCTGAAAATGAGTTGCCGCACGCCTTTTTTTTTGGGCACTCAGGCAGGGAAGGAACAGGGGTGGGTTTTAGTCAGTAAGAGTCTGACACGCCCTACCGCTCCACCCAGAGCGGGAGAAGTCATTGGATGATTTCCCACCACACCAAAAAAAAAACTACTGAACTTTGATGCGTTTCATACGTATCCAATATTTTTTGGTAATTTTACTTACGGACTAAATACAATTATTATTTTTATACCCAAAACATCCCTATATGCACTGGACTATAAATATGACTACATAAAGGTACTTATGTGGACTTACATCACAATTTTACTCTAAAACTACAGCAAACTAAGGAAGCAAAGAAAACAAAAATGTAAATAAAAAATCTTTATTAGAATAAATAAAATATTAATAACAAAAAAATGTGTAAATTGTACAGATACTTATTTAAAATAATATGAAGCACGCAATATAGTTAATAATAATAATAAATTGCTATTTTAATGTATTAGATAGACTTGCTATAACTGTGAATAATATGACGCCTATATTCCGTAAAAGGATAGGCAGAAGTGACTTGTTTAACCATTATTCGACATGCCCCACATAATAGGGTATTCTCATGTGTTCATTTTTGTACAATATTTTATGACAATAAAATAACACTAAGAGAGAGAGAGTGCGAGTAGTGAAGAGATCTCGCTGTCTCTTTTGTACGCGCGAAATCATATGGCGATGACGTCATACGTCAGTGTATGCATCTTTTTTCTGTTACTTGACAGTTTCCCCTTAAACCAGATTTGAAAGGTTTCTAACTTACACAAATTTGAACGAATTTGAAAAATTGATTGTGCATAAAGTTACTTTTAGACACAAATAATAAAAACAATTGAATCAACTACTCTATTGGTGACGACCCTGTGATCTGGGCAGCGAACTCAAAAGTACATACGTACTTACTAGTAACATAGCAAGTCTATCGAATACACACGAATTACTACAACATTACAGCATAAAGTTATTTACAGATAGAATACATTACTTAACGATACTTAAGCATATTAGTTATTACTGTACTTCACTCGTTCATCATACAAAAATATTGCGATCACTCTGCTTCGGTCCTAGGCTTATTCCGACAAAGTTAGAGGAGAAGTTGTAAAAACTTTACTACTACAGTTAATAGCTGCAATTCTAAGGCCACTGGATTTTAGGGGGTTAAAATAGCCCTTAACGAAAAATAAATGTTGTTTATTCTATCCCACGGGAACAATATTTTTTTTCTGGATGAAAGGTACCCTATGTCCTTTTCTGTACCCCTGACAACATATATTCAAAATTTTATATATCGGTTCCGTGGTTAAGGCAAAAAATATTACTAGTTAAGATAAGATTAGTCTAGACTTTAGTTCTAGTCTTCTAGACTTTGACCTTCATATCTAGTCGATTCCCAACTATATATACAAGTGCCTGGGGTCGCTGATAAATTCAAAAGAGAGTTACCACGGCCCTTGGCACAGACATCTGAAGGAACAAGGGTGGGTTTTAGGCAGCAAGAATCTGACATCCGCTCCATCCAGAACGGGTCATTTGAGGATTTCCCACCCTCCAAAAAAAAAAAAAAAGTTATATGTACAAACAATCATTATAAGTATAGTTTGTGTGATGGCTTCCAGCTTCGTTAAGGATCATCTCTACACCCTCTATAGGCCTCTATAACCTACCTCCTCCCTCCAAACCTACTACATGTTAGAAGTGTATATAAAGTCATAGTAAATAGCACTACGCATAAGTTTAGCTACCATAAGTTACAGAAAGGCGTCGGACCCACCCTTACCACTAAATATAAAGCACAAAGATGGCACTTACGTTCAGAATCACACTTTCTATCACTATTTCATTATTTTTTTAAAGAATTCGTTGTCCAAAACATAAAATGTACCGTGAATTTTGTAACTAAAAATAATTTCATTAAAAAAAATATGTATAATCGACGGCAAAATCCTTATTTCTACGTTATGGTACTTTTAATATTTTATAATGTAACTGAAATCTCACATAATGTTACCGTTTTAGCTAATACTTTTACAAAAATTGTACGAGTACCGTCATATTGCTTATTGATTTACTATTTACGAGAGGATGTAAATAAATTATGTTTATTGTCTAGTGCATTATTAAGAGCTGCCTGAATGACACATACCTTGAATAACAAGCATTAAACAACCATGAGTCGCCCTTGTCGGGTGGTCGGATTTACAGGCTGACCGATTAACTGAGAGCGTGCCTGAGGTAGCTGCGCGTAATCTGATAAAACAATATTTTGAGTTACGCATAAAAAAGCAGCGTCGAATTACATAGAAATCAAAGGAACTTAAGGCTGATTTTATCTCGGGATTTATTAATAGTAGAAAAATCATCAACATCATCAGCCTTTTAATGTCCCCACTCCTGGGGCACAGGCCTCTTCTTTGTGCGAGGGTGTGGGTTGCAATCCACCACGCGGGCCCAATGCAGATTGGTGGATGTCACATGTCTTCGATTTTTTGGTTCTAGGACATGGCGGTTTCCTCAAGATTTTTTCCTTCACCGTTTTGTGAGCAGTGGTGATGAAATAATGTACACAAAGTACAGCGCCTGCCAGGGTTTGAACTCACGACTTATAACTTGTAAGTCGCGGCTGTTACCACTGGGCCACCACTGCTCTCATAGTAGAAAAATACTGCTTAGATACTCGTAGATCTATAGAGAATTTTTGCCTGATTACCGTGGCATCAAAAAACGAAAACCTGTCAAATTTCAGATAACGGCGATTTAGCTTAAAGACGGCAGAAGGACTGAGCTCGCATCACGTAACAACAATCCTCCTGCACCACGCATCGTCCTCAGAAACGATTGCAGTTAAACGATCAACCCTATCACAAATCTTTACTCGTTCGCATGCTATAATCATGTATTGATGACCTTCGTTTACCATCAGGTGAGATAGTGGTCAAGCGTGAGCTTATCAATATTAAAAAAAAAATTAGAGTAGAATAAATTGAAGACATTTCACGTTTGAGAACGTCCAAAATAACCTATTTCATGGCTTGTTACTGCGTTACTTATAGTTTTGTAACCAAACGAACTTCAATTAGGTTTACAGTACTAACTGAAACACCAGGCATACGGCTTTTAGGTACATTACACAGGGAAGCTCAATAGTATCATAAAATATATATAGTTTATATTCTACAAAATATACTTTTAAATCAATATTAATTACAATCACATATAAATAATTACACACAACAGTATATATTTTGTATAGTTAACTTAAATATTGTAAATAATAATATTTTAATTGTCATTATTCCTAAGATATTTCTCTCAGATGTACATAAATATTATCATGTGACGATCATGTATGTGTGCGCAATGATAAAGGACAATGTGCGTTTAAGTATATTATATTAACATTCATACTTGGTTACAGAAGTAGTACTTACGTTGAGAGATCAATATTGAGGATACAACCAATTTGAGGTATGGGGCCACTCAAGTATTACGTAAGCAGTACAGGGTGTTCGGGGGGCTCTTAGCTTTGCTTATTTTTGATGACATGGGGGACGGTGTGAATGGCGATTACGTCAGCAATATTTATCACTTACTATTTTTGTTTGCAAAATTTTGCATAATTTTACATTGACATACATAATTTCAATAACTTTTTCCTTGATTTGCCATTATAAATGATTATTGCTCTCTCGCTCTCACGCGGTTTCATGTTTAAGAATGCGCGAGTAAATATAGACCAATGCTTACGTAAGCATAGAAGGGCTTTGCTTACTGTAGTTGACAAGAGGGAGAGGGGGAGATAAGAACGACTAAAATTCTGCTTAAGTAATACTTGAACGGTCCTTATAGGCAGTGGAGAAAAGTTGCTGTCGCTGTTTAAATATTACTAGCACAAATACTTCTAAATATATTCTCACTCTAAAAGAAAACAAAGATTTCACTTTGTAAAACAGTCTTCTAAACCTAACAACAGATATTTTTATTACAACCATAAATAGATGCCAATTTTGAAATGTTTCAAGTCGACAAGTAATTTCAGACGAAAAACCTTACTCTGAAACGCACACAGTCCTTTACAAATCTAACTACATTACAAGTAGAACTTATTGCTGTTACATTGCTACAATACTCTAAGCGGTATTGAAACCATAAAAATACACATTGTAGCACTCAACCTGGGGCACTGACTCAGTGTAGATTAATATTACACGACAGACTACGATCTTTTTATTTGAATATCTGGAAGATATCAGTCCATATAAAGGTTATCTGGAAGATATCAATGTCAGCGATAAGGCCGCCATTGTACCCATAGATTTAAGTTCGTGTTTAAGAATTGTGTAACTATTTTGGCTATACTGGTGGTTTCTATTAAATTCATATGTTCAGACCAAATTAACAAAAAAAAAATCATAAAAATTGGAGACCAAATCAAATCTGGTCCATTTAAGTCTGTGAAAGGTCCTCGAACATTTTAAAGGATTGACAATCCATAACTTAAGAGACTTTGGTCCAATCTCATTAACCAACAAGAACACAGGACATCTGTTTACTGTGTTCCTATTGGTTAACAAGCTTGGGTCAAAGTAACCCGACTTTCACTATCAACTTTGAAAAATATTTTATTTTAAACCTACTTTTCCGAATTTTTAATATTCTTTCAACGTGGCAGGGCTCAAAAATCCCTATTAAGTCTGTAATAAAATAAATCTGAAGCCATATTCCATGTTAGCTGTTGAGACTGGTCATTAAACTTTGTCAAATTTGAATAGTATTCAGAGCCCAGATTGAGTAGCACAGCAGTAGAAGTAGTTGGTACCCGGCAGCGCCTAGATCTGGTACCAGGGCGAGCGACGCACCCAGCGCAGCCGGTAGCCGCCCTGCTCCGTGCGGATCTTGATGGACGCGCCCTCGGCTGCCTTCACTGTTTCCTTTACCTGTGTGTGAATGATACGCATGCTTGTTAATATTATAAATAGTTAAAGTTTGTGAGGTTGCAGGGGATAAACTCTGGATCTACTGAACCCATTTTTAAAATTCTTTTACCAATAGAAAGCCACTCATTAGTGAGTATATTAGGCTATACATTTTTGAAATCCACGCGGACGAAGTCGCGGGCGAAGTACTAGTTTATTAACCGACTTCAAAAAAAGGAGGAGGTTCTCAATTCGACTGTATTTTTTTTTTAATTGTTACCTCATAACTTTTACCAGGTGAACCGATTTTGATGATTTTTTTTTGTTTGGATGATGGTGCTTTACATGTGGTCCCATTTTAATTTGGTGAAGATCTGATGAAGAACTTCGGAGATACACAATGGAACTCTTCAATAAGTAATAGCAAACCTTCCAGAATTGCTGCAATGGCATGTCTGTATATTGTTTTCACCACTTCACAACCTTACATCCCGCTGATATGCTCTAAAGGGGTATACAGATTCGTACAGTTCACGCTGATATACCCTAATTTCACCAACTATGTTCAACTTCCCTATTTTTGGGGTTATCAATTCGGGCATAACTTTACTATTAATTTAGTTTTAGAATGGTGTACAACATTTAAAAAGTGAAAAATAAAAAAACTTTTTACAAAAAAATACAACCAACTTCCAATACAAAAAAATGCAAAATAACTTTAATTTCGGAAGTCGGTGTCAAATAACGAAGAAACCAAACTAGAAACACCGACTTCCGAAATTAAAGTTATTTCGCATTTTTTATAGTTTTTATATTTAAAGTTTTTTGGAAGTCGGTTGTATTTTTTTTGTAAAAAGTTTTTTTTTATCAAACTGAATACCGTAAAGTGGGGTTACTTTAGCCCAAGCTCATTAACAAACAGGAACACAGTGCACAGTACACTGTTTACTATTTTCATATTGTTAATCGAGCTTGAGCCAAAGTTATACTTCAGGGTTAAAGTAGCCTTGTTACCGCTCCCCTGGGCACTCAGGTAACTGAAGGAACAGGGGTGGGTTTTAGTCAGTAAAAGTCTGACACGAAGTGCGAGAGAAGACGTTAAATGATTTCCCACCCCCACAAAAAAAGCAACCTTACTTTACTGTAGTGATAGATCGTGATCCCATCAATATACAAGTTTTTTGACAATATCCATAATATTATATTATATTATAGGGAATTTCATTTAGACAGTAAAAAAAACACGATAAAAACAGGTAAGTATGTTTCAAATATGAGGTAACACAAGAATGAATAAGGTATATTAGCTAACGTCACAAAAAAGGGTGTATATTTATATTCCCATGCAGGTCAAGACCTATCTGTATAAGTTAGGGAAAGTTTGATCACCAAATTTATTTACAGAAAAGAAAAGCTCAAATAAAGATTGTAGTGCGCCAATTTAACGTACCTATGTAACTTTTATCACTTCTGTTTTGTAATGTTGCCCCACACTAGGAATTGTTCACGATTTAAATCGTGGATCCGTTCACTAACATGTAATTTCACATACACAAGGCACCCAGACCCGGAACAACTAACTTTAGGCCATACAAATATTTGTTCCGCGCGGGAATCGAACCCGCAACACGCAGCGCAGCAGCCAATCGCTCAACCACTGCGCCAACCGTGTCGTCTATTCATGGCTTGCTATAAAAATTTTGAGTAGCATCCTCCACTATTGAAAAAGACAAGAGACAAAAAAAGCTACTTACGCTCTGCATCAAGTTCTGTGCATTTCCGACTAACATCTCCGTCGCTTCTTGGTCTTCTTCGCTACCTGCAGATACGGGAAGACAGTTTTATTATAACAGTGTATATAACTGTATCATGTAGCCGAAACCAATGAATTTGTGCTATGTTGACAACGGGTGCGTTACCTTACTTCGAAAAGTGTAACAACGAATAACACGTCCCCGTAAGTTTACTATAACGAAACACTTAACAACGAATGCACGTTACCACGAAAAACTTAACGCCGTAGCCATGCGATCTCGAATAACAAAATCTCGAATTCACCAATTCGAATCACTTAACAACGAATGCACGCTACCACGAAAAACTTAACGCCGTAGCCATGCGATCTCGAATAACCAAATCTCTAATTCAGCTATTCGAATTACTTAACAACGAATGCACGCTACTACGAAAAACTTAACGCCGTAACCATGCGATCTCGAATAACCAAATCTCTAACGAAAAGTCAGCAAAAAAAATATTTAATCCATCAATAGGGAATATGCATGATATTTTTTTATTTGTTGAATTGAAGACTTATTAACTATAGTGAACAAATATTAAAGAATATTCAAAATATCAGCATCAGCGACGAAGTCATAAAGCTTTAAAGTTGATAATTAGAAAGAGAAGTCCGACGTGTTCTTTGACGTCAAAGGACATGAAGCCCATATGATACAACTGACATAAAAATCTGCGTTTTCGAGCGAGGCACAGATATATTTCTTTAAAATTGTTATAATTCGTTTAATTTTTGATCAATTTTGATTCTGCTTTCACTGTTCGTACTCTCTTTAAGTATATTCATCGATAAACCGGTTAAATAACTAATATTTTTTTCATGCATATTGCCTTTAAGAGCGCTTATTTATTCAAAGAAAAGGCGCAATTATTACAAATAATTATACTACTATTATTACTAGGCATACTTAGTAATTACTCAATGTACTAATAAAAACTTTTTTACAAAAAAAACAACCGAATTCCAAAAAAGAAAAAACATACTAAAAATTTAAAAATAACTTTAATTTCGGAAGTCGGTGTCAAATAACGAAGAAGTTAAAGTTTAAGTCTTCAATTCAACAAATAAAAAAATATCATGCATATTCCCTATTGATGGATTAAATATTTTTTTTGCTGACTTTTCGTTAGAGATTTGGTTATTCGAGATCGCATGGTTACGGCGTTAAGTTTTTCGTAGTAGCGTGCATTCGTTGTTAAGTAATTCGAATTGCTGAATTAGAGATTTGGTTATTCGAGATCGCATGGCTACGGCGTTAAGTTTTTCGTGGTAGCGTGCATTCGTTGTTAAGTGATTCGAATTGGTGAATTCGAGATTTTGTTATTCGAGATCGCATGGCTACGGCGTTAAGTTTTTCGTGGTAACGTGCATTCGTTGTTAAGTGTTTCGTTATAGTAAACTTACGGGGACGTGTTATTCGTTGTTACACTTGTCGAAGTAAGGTAACGCACCCGTTGACAACCAATGAATTTGTGTTGTTGTATGTTGTTGTGACCATATCTGCGTTATACTTCATTACTTTACATATAAACGGGTTTATAACACACAAAAAACACTCCTATAAACTTGATGATTACAATTAGCTCTTTTCCTATGGAATATATTATTAAAACTAGCGACCCGTCCCGGCTTCACACGGGAGCAAAATGATTCGAAAAACACGTAGCGCCATCTAGCGTCCTAAAGCATTTTATTTTATGATCGACGAAAGTTATTGTTCTTTCCCTTGGGAACAGTAGTTATTTTCAGGATAAAAGGGACGCAATGTCCATTACTTCTATGTTATGTTATGTTGTTGTGTATGTTCTTTTATTTTATGTTGTTTTTTTTTTTGTTTTTTTTCTATTATATTTTTTTATCTTTATATTTTATAATTGACTGCCGGCGTTTAATGAACGGCCTAGGGCCTCCAATTGACTGACTAATTCAATCAGATGGCTGCGACAATTATATACAGGGTGTAACGGAAAAGTGTGGTCATATTTTAAGAACCGGTTCTGCCCATGGAAATGACAACTTTCTCTAAGAAAAAAATAAAAAAATCACAAAAAAAAATTGGACTTGCCATACAAAGTTATCATCAGCTGATCAATATTTGTATGGGAAGTAAAAAAATTTTTGAGAATTTCCTCGGGTTTTCTTGAAAAAAGTGGTTCATATCGACGGGCAGATACGGCTCTTAAAATATCACCACACCTTTCCGTTACACCCTGTACATTGTACCCCTGACAATGTACAAGACAATGTACAGAAAAGTACATTAGGTATGAGCACCACGAAAGGCGGAAAAGTGGCGCTTGAGGCTTGAAAAGGTAACAAAAAAACTTACTTTCGCATTTACCTATATAATATTAGTTAGGATTATGAGGTGTCAAAACAGCTCCACCGAAAGTTTGGGGTGTTAAGTATATCTTACGATATATCCTGCTAGTATAATAAATACGAAAGTTTGGGTAGATGCATGTTTGTTACTCAGTCACGCCAGAACGGCTGGACGGATCTGGATGAAATTTGGTATAGATATAGATTATAGTCTGGAATAGCTCATATGCTATAATTTATAGTGTGGGAAGTACAGCTTTCACGCGGGCGAAGCCATTAGCAAAAACTTTTGTTTATAACAAATGTTAGTAACAAAGCTTTTACAGGTTTTTTTTTTTCTAATGGGGGTAGTACTAATATCACGCGGGCGATTCAACAATGAAAATAATGTTAAAAACTTAGTTGTGAAGAGAAAATTAAAGGACAAAACGGAAGACTTAATACATAGAAATTAAAATATGCGTATGTATGTTTGTATGTAATATTAATCACACTCTGACGTCACTATCTTGTTACCTTTGTAGTCCGGCATGCCGACTGTTAGAAAAGCGAGAAGCACAGCATTAATATAGAGAGAAAGCCTTTGATATAATATACTAAGCATTAATTAGATATAATATTTCGCAATTTAAAATTTCACATGATTTAAAAGAGTGTACCTTTTATTTACATGGAGAAAGTCTCTCGCTTCTACGATATTCAAAATAAAGATTTCTTAAAGAACGTTGCCCCACACTAGGAATTACTCCTATTTCGTGGTTCACAATACATTCAAACCCGGAACAACTATATGTAGGCCATAAAAATATTTGTTCCGTGCGGGAATCGAACCAGCGACACGCAGCGCAACAGCCAATTGATCGACCACTGCACCAATGTACACATGCCATTAAAATGTTCTAAATATTTTTTACACGAGTGTATGTGGCAAGCACATTCTCGACTCAATAGGGAAACTGTCTCCGTGTAAATTGATCTTAGACCTATAAAACTGAAGAATATACTTAGTTAAAGAAGCGTTGAAGAAAAAAGCTTAAGAGTTTTAAAAAAAGTTGATTGATAATAAAATTACGCAGTGTTTGCAATATTTTAATAATTGAAAGTAAACATAGAGAGAATTAATTGGGAAATGTAATTTTTTTTTAAAGAAAGCTTAATGTACAAATATAGCCTCCTTTTATCGTGATAGCACGAGCTATGCTCAAACATCCTTATTTTTAGAACCCGCTAACAATATGATTTTGCTTAGCTTAAATATTGATTAGTAAATTCTAAATTCAAGATTGCATGGGTGAATCTCCTGGCGTTTTGAAGAACATTTTTTTTTTTTTATAAAACGTTGGCCCATAATGATGGAGCGTTGCCGACAATGACGAATCTTGGGCAATTACACTAGTACTACAAGGCAATGAATACTACTAGCGTACTTTAATACACCACAACCATACACCTTCACAAACACATACACACACCATCACTAACACTCAGACAACTGGACCTTACTTTTTATGTTTTAAAAATTTTATTTCAAATAAAATAAATTCAACGATCTTACACAAAATACTTGTAATAATTTCTAATTAAATAATTATTTTTGATTGTATTAATTTTGGTAATGACTTAAATTAAAATTATAATTCCTTATTATTGAATTGATCAATAATAATAATTATCGTGGAAGTTGGGCAGGCCTTTGGTGTGGGACGCTACATGTGTCGATACTCTTGCGCCATCTCACCTTCCTAGTTCTTCGTGCTGTGCTGGTGCTGCCGCTGCGGCTGCGGAGAACCTCAAGCGGCGGAAATATAACAACCTCGGCGGTAGCTACATTTTCGAGACGTTTGGGGTTGAAATCCTTGGGCCGTGGGGTCCAAGTGCACATTTAGTATTTAAAAATCTTTCTAAACGCCTTCTTGACACTTTGCGTGACCCAAGGGCTAGCTTTTTCCTCAGCCAGAGGTTAAGCATTGCCATACAACGTGGCAATGTCGCCAGTCTTTTGGGCACACTTCCAGTAGACAGCGATGCGGAGGAATTTTTTGACGCCAGATTGTAAGTTTAGGAGTTTTTGTTTTTATTACAGTTAGTTAAGTATACATTGTTAAGTTTTATACTATTTTTTGTGAAATTTATATTATAATTATTTAATTGATAAAATTGATTTATTTTAAATTTAGGTTATGTCTATTATTTTGTTTTTTATAAATGTTGGAACGCTGACGTCAACACAGTTTTAAACTAATGTAGCTGTTAACGAACACAAACAATATTGTATACCTGTTTATAGTTCTAATAAAAAAAAATCTACAAAACGCCACGAGATTCACCCGCGTACGTTTTTAAATTAAGAACATGCTGGTCAGTATTTCATAATAGTTATTTTATTATAAATTAGGCCCTTATTATCTGAGTAAGCGCTGAATAGTACCGCTAGGAAAATATAAAATTAAGTAAAACATAAAGATTATTATAGTTACCTTGAGCGCCAAGCATGGTCGCCTTGACTGTGGATAAGATCTTGAGCTGCGTGCCGATCGTCGGGATACGCTCGCACACTTGTAGCAAGTTCTAAAACAAAAGAAGATACTCAATAAATACAGAGTTCCGGTATTTGGGCATCACTAGGAAGTGGTGACGGGCGGTCGTTTTGGGGGACTGTCTTTATCGAAAACTTCTTCAATTAAAAAGTGCTGGCTCTCAGTCTAGTTTGAATAAATGACTTTTTGATTTTTTATTTTGCATTAAGTAATTTGTTGCGTCAAACAGTGAAATTGATTTATTGAACTTCGAGTAGGTATCGGCTTACTCCAAGAAAGCATCAATTTCTGCCTTCTCGTGAAAAGAACGTATTGAAAATCGTCCATATAATTATGCATTCCTCTTTTTGCATATTTATCCAATTTGGTAGATTTTTTTTTTTCGAACTATTTAGAGGCCTCAGATGTTACTTATGAAAATAGCTTCTCAAATAAAATTATTGTATAGATATGATTCTCATACTTAATGAAAAAACAATGCTGAATACTACGGTGGGGGGAGGGTGCATCCCGGCATCCCCTGGACAACTAAGTGTGGGTGTACCATACACCTCTGGCCAACCCTTCGGGGACAACCGATTCAAACTTATGTTAAACTAGCTTCTAGTTGTTAAGTTGGAAATTAGGGAACACACTCCCGGGCTAAACAGACAGACAGAGTTACTTTCACAGTTATAATTTTTTAATTTTAAGTATGGATACATACCGTCCTAATCCTCTTATCGGTGCACTCGAGCGCCAACTTCTTGGCGAGTCTGGTGACCTCCTCGGAAGCCTCTGCGATGGCCTTGGCTGTTGCGATGAGCTCCCTCTTGCTACCTGATGATGGGAAGTATTCGAGATTAGTTGTTGAAGATGTAAAAATTTGAGGAGGTGGCATGCTCATTGCTCATTCACAAGTTCTTAATGAAAATAAACTTAACCAAAAAAAAACTACTTATCGCAATTTTTTTGTTTTACTAAATGACTTGCGCATTCCAAAACGGGCATAGTAGCCGTAGGCAAGAAGGCTGCCAGGCTCAAATGGGACTGGACGGGTCACGTCAGCCGCATGCACGTGGCGACCTGGACGCGTACCGCGAGGGCTGGCTTGAGGAAGTACGGGAGAAGAGTTTCTGGAAGGACTTGGGGTTCTTTTTTTTTTTTTGGGGGGGTGGGAAATCATCTAATGACTCTTTCCGCTCTGGGGTGGAGCGGAAGGGCGTGTCAGACTCTTACTGACTAAAACCCACCCCTGTTCCTCCCTGCCCTACGCGCCCGGGGGCGAGGTAACTCTTTCGAATTTATCCTCCACCCCCGGGCAGGGAAGGACTTGGGGTAGACCTTTGCCCAGCAGTGGGAAAGCGTAAGCATAAAATGCATTAAAATAAATATTACAATCCTACAAATGCAGAATCCACTATGTATATATATCGAATCTAACTAAAGAAGATTCATTTAAAGAAGTCATTCATTAATTTCTTTTAAGTACAATGTGAACTTGGCTGACCCACTTCCGTGTGTCATGATGAAATGCTGAATCATAGTAGAATTACTAGAAATTGTCCAGTCACGTTAAGAGGTTTCGCCTCGGAACAAGATAATAAGCTGGAAACTCGTATACACTTTCATTTTGGCGTTCTAAAAAATGTCTCAAAAGTCTCATAAAATATCGTGTATGCGTCGTAAGTTATTCAAGGTCAAAGGTCATAAAACTTTTTTTTTTAAATTACATTATATGAGAAACTACGAGATGTATTATGTCTCATTCAGAGGTTGACCCCTTTCTATTTTTTAACCGACTTCAAAAAAAGGAGGAGGTTCTCAATTCGACTGTATTTTTTTTTTTTTTTTTTTTTTTTTTTATGTGTGTTACCTCATAACTTCTTAGTCCGTGAACCGATTTTGAAGATTTTTTTTTATTTGAAAGCTGTTGCTTTACATTTGGTCCCATTTTAATTTGGTGAAAATCTGATGAAGAACTTCGGAGATACACAATGGAACTCTTCAATAAATGATAGCAAACCTTCCAGAATTGCTGCAATCGCATGTCTGTATATTGTTTTCACCACTGCACAACATTACTTCACGCTGATGCGTTCTGAAGGGGTATACAGATTTGTACAGTTCACCCTGATACACCCTAATTTCACCAACTACGTTCAAATTCCCTATTTTTAGGGCTATCAATTCGGGCATAACTTTACTATTAATTTAGTTTTAGAATGGGGTAAAACAACTAAAAAGTGAAAAATAAAAAACTTTTTACAAAAAAAATACAACCGACTTCCATAAATAATACTAAAAAATCCAAAATAACTTTAATTTCGGAAGTCGGTGTCAAATAACGAAGAAACCAAACTAGAAACACCGACTTCCGAAATTAAAGTTATTTTGGATTTTTTAGTATTATTTATGGAAGTCGGTTGTATTTTTTTTGTAAAAAGTTTTTTCATTTTCATAAATAAAATTATTCTTCAACTACAAATTACACAACACATAAAAGCACAATATGATAATGACGACTAGATACGAGTAATCTACAAACGATGAAGCGTAGGGTGACTTACCGTTGAGATTGAGAAAGACTTCTATCCGTCAGCGAGTGAGAGACATGGACAATGATTACAACATCGAACGTATAGCTTAGGCGCATATTATTATTGTAAATAAGCAAGATAATTACAAAGGGGAGGCATTTATTGGCACAGAGCATTTTTTACCCGACTGCGCGACGCAAGAGGGTAATGTCTTTATCAGCCTATGTATATATGTATATGTATGTTTGTTTCTTTGTGGCACTATACAGACCAAACGTGTGGGCCGATTTTGATAATTCTTACGTCAATTGATTTGTCTTAACCTTGCGAGTGCTACTAAGATAATTATGACAGTAATCAAAATACAATATGGCGACAACCAGACACCATATTGTGAAAAAAAAAAAAATGAAGGCGACGACCTATATTAAGTGAGGTATCAAAATAAAGGGTACGAGGAGGCGATTCCAAAAATCACTTAAATGTAGAAAAAAAAAAATTTTTTTTTTTTTTTTCAATATACCCGACTGATGATTGTGTTGATGACTGCTTGTTTGCCACCCCACGGCATAAAAAATTATAAAAAATTGAATATTTTCAAAAAACCCGACTGTCAAAACCAACTAAAAAGTTCCAAACAAGTCACTTTTCAAGCAGTCTGATGCAGTTGGTGTCATGAAAGCAATAATTGAACTAAAACAACAGCCATCACTGCATCAGACTTGTTTGGAACTTTTTAGTTGGTTTTGACAGTCGGGTTTTTTGAAAATATTCAATTTTTTTATGCCGTGGAGTGGCAAACAAGCAGGCGGACACAATCACAATTTATTTGGGGTTGGCGCAGCGTGACTTTTTCCATCCAACTCTTTTTACCCGACAGCCCCAGAAGGAGAGTCATGTTTTTCGAACGTATGTATGTCAGTTTGTATGTCTATTTCATGGCACGCCCTGTAGCCTGAATGGCTGGATGGATTTTAACAAATGAGGTACTTATCATCAGATTAGTCTTAAGTGCCGAAGTTACATAATTAAGCTAAATGAATGTAGAAAAAATACAAGATGGCGGGCGCAGGAAGGTAAATTATCGTGTCAGTTTTTGTAGATAACATAGAAAAACTTTTTACAAAAAAAAAACAATCGACTTCCAAAAAAGGTACTTTTATTACACTAAAAATAAAAAAATAAACTTTAATTTCGGAAGTCGGTATTTGTATTTTATTTCTTCGTTATTTGACACCGACTTCCTTAATTAAAGTTATTTTTTAATTTTTAGTGTAATAAATGTACCTTTTTTGGAAGTCGGTTGTTTTTTTTTTTGTAAAAACTTTTTTATTTTTCACTTTTCAGTTGTTATACCCCAGAACTAAAAACCCCAATAACATGGAACGTGGAATTTAAACATACTCGTAATTGGAGAAAACCAAAACGTCATCTATGTATACGTATTTTTCCTTTTTGTTCAGTTTCTCAAAAAGCGCTGAAGTAATTTCGATAAAATTTATATGGGACCACCTCGGGAGTATATTCTTTCGGATATAAAAAAAATTAAAATCGGTCCACAACTGACGGAGAAATCGGCGGACATACATAACATACATACAGTCGAACATAGAACCTCCTCCATTTTTCGAAAGTCGGTTGAAAAAGAGCATTTATCGTTTCAAATGTCACAATGTATCATATTTTAAATAATATGCGCCTAATTATAAGTAGTGTAAGCATGAATAGTGCACATACATATAATAGTTTATAATAGAGCATAGTTACACAGCAGATACAGGTTGTAGCGGAAATGCAGGGTTAAATTTTAAACACTGCTTCTGCCCATGTTAATGAACAACTTTAATCAAGCTAGTCATAGTAAATTCCCAAAAAAAAACCGGTCAAGTGCGAGTTGGACTTGCGCGTGAAGGGTTCCGTACCATCGTACAAGATTATACGCGTCTACTTGTTGCCATTATTAAGATCGAGCAAAAAAGCAAAAAAAAACACGTTTCTATTAGTAATAATAATAATAATAGATCTTTATTGATCATTTTAAGTATTGCAGTACATGGCTATTTGGTTTATACATCGTAAAATTACAGATTTGCTACAATTTTAGTGGGTACAGTTCTGATCTCCTAACTAGGTTACTGTATAACCTGTATGAAGGAGTAACAGTTCCAATCCCCCATGGATTAGATTATTAGAGGAGCCTCCTTTAATTTTTAATTAATTTTTGTTGTTATAGCGGCAACAGAAATACACATTCTGTGAAAATTTCAACTGTCTACCTAGTACTGATCATGAGATACAGCCCGCTGACAGACAGACAGACGGACGGTCGGTCAGCGGAGGCTTAGTAATAGCACTGGGTCTCATCTCGAACAAATAAAAATTAGTTCAAATAAATTCCAATAGATGGCGTAATATGCATCGATTTCTTATTGAAGTATAAGTAACATGAATATTTTGAAAAAAAAAATGGTAAAAACTGTATTTTCTTATACCCTAAGCATAAAATTGTGGATTAATGGGCTCCTAATTCAAATTTAGATGTTTATTGGGACGAATTCTTAGGCATTTATATTTCTTGTACCAATAGATGGCGCTGTTTGAAGTTTTAGAGTTTATCCATTCGCCTCTTTTGAATTTGTATAGTGACACATTTTGAAACAGTAAAACTGTTATGAAGTGCCAAAAATACTTTAAAGTAATTCCTCATTGTGTGAGAAAATATTGGTAAGACTTGCAAGCCGTCGCTGCTAAAACCATCTAGCGAGGTGTAGAGGACGAGCCCGAACGAAGAAAAAAAGTTGCTTGTGAAAGTCTAAAGTCCGTAGTGATGGCGTTACCGTTTCTTTGTATGGGATGAGGCATCAGTACGCTAGTATTATATTATCTGTGGTAATAGGGTCCCGTTGGTTAGCCTTCAGGTACAGAACCCTAAAAAATATTGGACTTTCCATACGAAGTGATCATCAGCTAATAAAAATTACAATTTTTTTTTTTCAAAATTGTTTGACTTTCGTGAAAAAAAAATTATTAAAAATATGACCACACATTTCCTATACACCCTGTATATAAAGGAATCTTGTTTTTTATAGTTGCATAAATACATAATTATAGTACACCAAATATTGCAGCTTTTAGTTAACATCTATAATAAGCTGCATTAGCGATACTTCATTGCTTTATATTTATATGCTGAAAACAATTTGACTAGTGCAGAAGAGTGACATACCTACATATTTGATTCTTTACTTAAGTATTGAACATATTTATCCCTTGCAGTTTGTTTCCTATTTTGTTCCCACATTGTGTCTATAACCCTCCACGATGGCCTTTCTCAACGGAGATTAGCCAAGTCATCATTCTCCTGCCGTTATCCCAATGTATTTGGGGTCGGCGCAACATGTCTTTTTCTTCCATACTCCTCTATTAGTCATCATCTCTGTAGTCACCCCCCTTTTTACCCATATCCTCTTTCACACAGTCCAACCATCGTTTCTTTGGCCTTCCCCTACTCTTATAGCCATCCACATCCATACACAAGACTTTCCTCACAACATTTTCTTCATTCCTCCGCATCACATGCCCATACCACGACAACCGATTTCCGCACAACTTTTCAGTCAGCGGTGCCACTTTCAGACTTCCTCTTATATACACATTCTTAATTCTATCCATGCGCGTAACACCACACATGGCTCTTAGCATTCTCATCTCAGCCGCAGATTAGCCAAGTATGCAGGAGATATTATATGCACATGTTATGTTTTTCTGTAATGTGCGTTAAATCTGTGCAGAATAAATTATTTTTCTTTCTTTCTTTCTTTTTTCACAAGTGTATGCGCAAACACAAATCCACTCTATGTTCCTTCACTCTCAGTCCTCAGGGACGGCAATTCGACACTCGCTAACACAGACACGTGCACACCGAGGCACGGAGGTCTCACACCACCAGCTTCCAAACTCCAGACTGCTGCAGAATAATTCCCAATGGAAAGACCTAACCTTTGTATAACAAACTTATTGGCGGCCCCGAACACTCCGCGAGTCGCTGCGCAGTAGCAAATTCATGTGTCAACGAGGGTGAAGTGTGGGGTACTGCGCAGGGAGTAGCGCACTTCACAGTCACCATTAAGTTTGAATGAAACTACTTGCTTATGTATGATTAATTCTGGAGGCTGTTGTATTTAATGTTATGGGCCCGTAAAACACAGGATTGGTGCCGTGACACAGCGACACGGGACCGCGGCAGACCACGAAGGAGATTCTCAATTCTTTATTGCGTACCATAATGTTTATAGTTGGTAGAAATTATTATATTAGTCACAATTATGGACCCTGTCGGGCACAGCATAGATCAAGAAGAGAGGAGGAAGACAACTACTGTTTTATTAATACAATTAATAGAATTCAATTAAACAATTATATTGTTTTTTATTAATTTATTTGTTTAATTATGTACTATGTAGATGGCGGGACGACCTGGATATCTTCCTTAAGAATTGGAAAGAAGAAGCGAAAAATCGCGACCGTTGGAAGAAATGGAGGGAGGCCTTTACCCAACAGTGGGACAGTATGGGCTTATAATAATAATTAAGAATCTTCTAAGTTACCTTTGGAGTCGGAGCGCACGAGCTCGGACAGGCGCGCCATGAGGATGGCCATGCGCTTGGCGGCTGCGATGATCTCGTTGTCCTTGGACGACCACTCGCGCACCGCCTTGTGCAGGTTGTGGGCTGCCACCTGTGTGGAAAAGTTGATTGTGAGTAAGTATGATCGCAAAACAACTTTTATATATAGAATAGCTGAATGTATATAACCGGTCAAGTGTGAGTCCGACTCACGTGCAAAAAGTTCAGAACGAATATTATTTTAATGTTTAAAAAAAAAAACCCATCTAGGGAAAGTGCACGGTGTAGTCTGTGCCATCTAGTGGAGTAAATTCGAAACTTTTACCCTTTAAAAACTTTTCATTGACATTTCCGTGCCATATATGTTATACACACACGCATCATGCACACATGCAGCACGCATAACGTAGACTGCCATCTAGTGAGTGAAATCCGCAACTTTTACTGTATAAACACTTGACATTGACATTTATGTGCCGCCAGCTATACTTTCTGCACGCTCCCTCTAGAAATTTACTGAAGTCTACTAGCAACTCTTCATCTAGTATTCAGAGTAGTCACACTAATTCACAAGTGAAAAACTCACCAAAATTGGATGGCTAGGATGCGGCTGCCTCCTGAAGATATCCTCTCCCTCATCATCCGTGTCAGCCGGCGGCGGGGGGCGCGGGGGCGGGGCCTGCCCGGCGGGGGGCGGCGGGCGGGGCGGGGCCGGCGCCGCGTGCGTCACGTGCAGGCGCGAGAGGGCCTCGGGCAGCGCGGGGGGAGGGGGAGGAGGGGCGTAGTGACCGGATAGAGCTGATTCCACTTCGCCGGCTGCGCTGATTATCTGTGAAAAGAACAAAATTTTATAGCGTTAGGTATGGTATAGACGGGGTCGCGGATAAATACGTAACAGAGTTACCGCGCCCCTGGGCACTCAGGCAAGCAAGGAACGGGGGTGGGTTTTAGTCAGTAAAATCTGACACGCTCCACCCAGAGCGAGAGAAATCATTGGAAGATTTCCCACCCCCCCAAAAAAAAAAAGGTAATACAAACTCCTCCGTGGGTTGACTGAAGTTTAATGGCTGTTTTAATTATTCGCAAAGTGGTTCCTAGTGGAAATTGTGATGTAAACGCTGGGCGGACGTCAGCGAGCGAACTATATTGTACCTCAGCATTAGCAGAGCGCCAGGCTCCAGCCTGTGCGCGGTCCCCGAGCGCCACGGCCTTGGCGCGGTGCACGGCGGGCGGGATGGCGGCCTGCAGGTGCTGCTGGGCGGATGTCAGCGAGCGAGCGAACTCTGCATCTTCTGTATTGTCGCGTTCAGCTCCGCCGACCAGTAGAACGCGGTTGGCAAGCCTGACAGACAGAAAATAGAATATTTAAGAGGTATTCCACGTAAATGTTATGGCAAGAAAGACGGTGAGCACTAAACGAGCCAACACGCAGTAGGAAAAAAGAATAGGGCTAAGGCACCACCTTCGCGAGCGAGTGAGGCGCGCTGCTCTCGCCAGCTGATTTCCGCGAGAGATCCTCCCGTCTGCGTGTGAGCGCGACTCGCGACTCGTGACGTCGATGCGATCCACTTGCTCGTGGAGATAGCGCCTTAGTTCCCATTATCCTTCTTCCTACTGTAGCGACATCTACAACACCACCAAAGAACGAAAAACACAAACAACCTGCATCACGCAAGCAGAGTTCTCTGCGCGATTAGAACATATACAACAGTCCGAAATAAAAGCAAACACCCGTCTGGTCGGGGGATCCCCCAGATTAAATGGAGGTTTGCGGGACTTTACACCCTGTACCGAATACCCCCAAACTACTAATATTATAAATATGTAGGTACAAAAGTTTGGATGAATGAATGTTTGTTACTCAATCACGCCAGAAAGATCTGGGATGAAATTTGGTACAGAAATAGATTATAGTCTGGAATATCACATAGGTTAATAATTATTTATAATGGGGGAAGTACTAAATCCCCGCGAGCAAAGCTGCGGGTAAAAGCTAATAAAATATCAATTTCAGATTGCTTCTTTGTTTTCCTTCACCATCAGTCTATGATGGATGATTGTTTGCAACCAAACCAGAGCAAGGATCCGACTTGAGCTGACAAGAGTGTGGAAGCGTACCTGTCGGATTCCCAGTTCCAACCTAGTCGCAAACTTATCTGCAAATACGCAGAGCTAAAGAATTATTTACAAGTGTTTTAATACGACTTACCCAAGGTTTCCGAAGTCTTCGTCCAAAGACCTACCTGGCTACATGTGTGTATGTCAGAGTTAAAGTGGTGTGTGAGTGAGTGCTTGTTCAGTAGGTATACCAGACTCTAAAGGTGACCTCAAACGGCACCGGTGATCTCACACAGTGGGCGGTCTGTCGTAAACCAACCAAACTTCTAAGTATTTTCTTCTAAGTATTAGGTTCAAAACCAACAGATTCGGCCAGATTAAATCGCAAGCCCAAAATCTACATTTTCAACACGTTTTTTCACTACGGTCTGACCAACAAGTGACAGATGACAGAAAAAAGCCATAGAATATAAAAAGAAACCAAGGCTGGTTTCGGAAATGCACTTGGACCGAACAATATGTGACGTTGAATAGTTACACTAGAAGCCGACCCCTCATAAGACAGGCTGGTTAAAAAGAAAGAACGTTACCTTGCAATAGCTGAAGTATTGTCGACCATCTTCTGTGAGTCGTTGTTGCGGATCGCATCCTCACAGAGGTACGTGTGCTTCTGCATAAGTTCACCTGTAAGAGAAGAAATAAGACTATAATAAGTACACTGCCTAGTAAGACTTTGGTATTTATAGCCCGTCAACTTTGCACTAGGATATCCAGAAACTGCTTTTCTATTGGACATGTAACCGATTGATAAATTAACATACTTTATATAAGTTGTCACCTGGCTGTCTTCCTGAACAATTTTTTGTGGAGTGGAATATCATCCAATAACTTCTCACGCTCTGGGTGGACCGGGAGGGAAAACTCACCCCTGTTCCTTCAGTTGCCTGAGTGCCCAGGGGCGCGGTAACTCTGTTACGAATTTATCCGCGACCCCTTGGCATGCATGCATCGGCCATGACTGGCCCTGTCAGTGGTGTGTGGTTTACCACCCACATCTTCCTTCTTTCAGGTAATATAAAGAACTTGATAATCAGTGTTTTAATTACTCATATGGCCCCACATGCATGGGAATAAGGTGTCTTATTCCAACAAAGATCTGATCTTGATGATCTGATCTGATGAATAATCGACACCACATATTGTAAATTCACAAAAAGTTTTGTGAATTGAAGAGCCTTCGTTCGCAGACCAAGATTGCAGATCATTAAAGGTAGTGTTTACTTACCAGCAGTCCTAACGAAGTCAAGTGGGTCAACAGCCTGGTCGCAAAGATCTCTGACGCGTAGAACTGCGTCCGCGTACTGATTCTTGAGATTGGTGAAATGCTCCTCAGCTACCTGAAATGATAAGTTTGATAAACCACAGGAAATAAGTTACTTCTAGTCAAGCGTGCTCCATCTTCGACCTCAACCTCGCTCACCATCAGGTGAGATAGTGGTCAAACGCGTCCCTTTAAACAATAAAAAAAGGATCATACAATAAGAGATGGTTGAAATCGTTGACCGAAAGTGGTAGATTATTATGATTTGGCGGGTATTAAGAGCGAATAGGTGAACTCTTGACGTAGCCGGTAGAAAAAAGAATTAAAAAAAAAAAAAACATTTTTTTACCCGTCTGCGTGACGCAAAAAGGGTAGTGTGTTTATCAGCTTATGTATGTATTTGTTCCTTTGTGGCGCTCTACAGACCAAACTTGTGGGTCGATTTTGATAATTCTTACGTCAATTGATTCGCCTTAATCTTGCGAGTGTCACTAAAGATCCGACTGTAATCTTAATTCAATATGGCGACAACCAGACGACATAATTATTGTGAAAAAAATAATTAAATTAGGGCTCCAGGAGGCGATTCCAAAAATATACATAATTCACTAAAATGTAGAAATTAAAAAAATATATATATTTTCAAAAAACCCGACTGATGATCGGTGGCAGTTATTTTAGTTCAATTATTGATTTCATGGCACCAATTGCATAAAAGAGACTTTAAAATGACAATCAGACTGCTTTAAAAGTGACTCGTTTAAAACTTTTTAGTTGTTTTTTACAGTTGGGTTTTTTGAAAATATTCGATTAATTTTTTTTAATAACTTTCACTGCCCCACTGTTTGGCAAAGGCCTCCCCCAAGTCTTTCCAGGAACTCTTCTCTCGTGCTTCCTCAAACCAGCCGTCCCGGTACGTCTCCAGCTCTTTCGTGGCCGACCTCGGTGACGCCGTCATCTTCAGACACGCACTGCGTGGAGACCACCTATGCATGTTTTTTATGGAAAAGCAATAAAGATATTGAGTACTTTGCTCAGCGGTCGTCGTGCATGCAGCTGACGTAACCCGCCCAAATCCAATTGAGCCTGGTTGCCTTCTTGTTTACATCTACTATGGCCGTTTTGGAAGAAATTAAGACATTAAGAGATTAAAACATACCTTGCTATCAGGGTTGTAGAGCCTTATTTTGCCAGCTGCAATCAACTGAGGTGACAGTTTCTCAACCTGTAAAAACAAAAGATTATAATTCTTTGAACTGTGGAGGTATGAGGCACAGAGTGTAAGGTCCCGCAAACCTCCATTGAAAAGGGAGGATCCTCCGACCAGACGGGTGTTGTGTCTGGTCCGGGCAACTGCCCGATATTTGATTTCGAGCTGTTGTATATGTTCAAATCGCGCGGAGAACTCTGCTTGCGCGATGTAGGATTTTGCTATTTTAGTTCGTGTGCGGCGTCATAGATGTCGCTACAGAACTTTGCGAATATTCAATGATTTTCCAAGTTCATCTATTGGCCATAAGATAAGAAATAATTTCTTCAGTATTCACATTTTCCGTGATAGATTTGTTCTTTTAGCTGTTAGTTTGAAATCTTAGGTTTTGCTACTGGTATTCATCAGCATCAAAAGATTCATTAGTAACTACTTATTAATCTTCTATCTAATACTCTAAGGTCCTCCATAAACGGACTGTTTAGAGCAGTCGAGACTAAATGCACGAGAGCAGTCGTGTTACGGTTGGGGCCTCTACAACATGTAACAAAAACCCTGTCCGATCCAATAAAGGCATATGCCTGGTTTAACATACGTACTAGAAAAAGTTCTAAAAAAAATGTAACTCAAAAATACCAAAAGTTATTAAAGATTATTTATTTTTATAAAATATGCAAAATTTAACACTATATATGGCAAATTTACATAAGTTGACAACACTCCACCGGCCGGCGAAATGTTTTCATTTTTACCTATTTTTATTTCAAACGATACCGCCCTGCACTAGCCGCGCTGTAGGCACTCTGTCTCGCTCAATCCCATCTTTGAAACGAAACAGTAGGTGAACGTTGTCGAGCGCTCAGTGTTGCCTTTGATAAGTTTTTCTTTTTTTTTAAATTATTTATTTTCATTGGGGAAAAATAATTATCTCGTATCCATTATGATTACGTATATGTGTACGCAGTACGATACCAAATAATACCCTTCAGGATCGGACAGGGTTTTTGTTACATGCTGTATAGACGAACTGCTTGGAGCAGACAGTACACTTTTAGCTGGATAACTAATGAACTGCTTGAGCTCCATGTATGGCGATCGTCAATTTTGTATTGAAACTGCAGATCGCCCAACAGCGACCGTTGGAAGCTGTCGACACTGACTGCTCCAAGCAGTCCGTCTACTGAGGCACTAACCTTGAGCATTGCTTGGACTAAGATGCCCATCTATGTGTATCAATGGGCCGGCTGTTACCTGCTGCGCATTATGCAGGAGCTGGTCCACCAGGCGCTTGTTGTGTCCCACGCCGGCCGCCACGACGCCCGCGGCGGCCACGGCGCGCTGGCTGAAGGCGCCCAGTGCTGCCGCCTTGTCGTGGAAGTTGGGCTCGCGGCCTGGTGTACCTGGAGGGAACACACCGTACATTGATTCAAATTTGCTACACAGAGCTCATTCCCACTTGTGGAGTGTCGGCGCCTCTGTTCACATTAGTCGGTTGTCGGACCCGATCGAAATATTCGATCAAGTAATTTTTTGGCAGAATATGCGAGTTGACTGTACGCGATGGACGTCGACGAAGCTTTTGTTATGGTGTATTATTTGAGAAGAAAACAAAGAAACAAAGTCAAGAAAAGAAAACTTGAGAGTGACACCCAATCTAGAGAGAAAGATTTACTTTGGGAAAACAGAACTTAATAACTGAATTGAGAAGTAGGGAAACGGGGAGAGAATTGCCGCGGCCGAAATCCAACGTATTGTGAATAGCGCCATACTTATTCATAGGCGAACGAGATTCGACGCGTTTTTACAGACATAGAAGGCTGGCAAAACACCCGACATTTCTTGTTGGCGCCGACAAAAAAACGGTGTCGGATAAGTGTGAATAGCTTCATATAAAATGTTTTACTACTAGAGTAGCCGATTTTCTGGACAATTGAGAACGGACTGACAGGGTTTTTTTTTTTGTGGGGTGGGAAATCATCCAATGACATCTTCCGCTCTGGGTGGAGCGGGTGGGCGTGTCAGACTCTGACTAAAACCCACCCCTGTACCGCGTGTACCAAAATGAACTGCACTCTTACAATCTTATGCATGTTGCGGACTTGTGTCTCAAATCTTAACAGTGAGATCATAATTATGCTATGAATGTTTTGTTATAATCTTGTCTGTTTCGATACTATTTATATTAAAATGATGACATATCAAAATGTCGATACTAATCCAATATTACTTAAAAAAAACACATTAGGTATCAAAACATATCAATAATTCAAATCCTGCTTACCCATAGGCGCATTGACAGCATCAGTGAAGTGTCTGAGCGGAGCAGCCACGTCTATGAACTCTTCCACCACCCGGTTCACCACAGCTCGCTCGGTGGCACGTTTAAGTTCATGCAGTTTGTCTGTCAGCTCCCTGAAACAAGTCGTGACGATACAGAACATAAAAGGATGTAACTAAAAGTAAGTCCTGGTAGAATAAATATAATAACTTAACTATGGTTTCCTAGTAATTTAGATTACCTATTAAAATTTCACGAATTTTTGTTATTCAATGAAAATAAAGTTTAATCCAAATATGAAGGCTTTCATTAACCAACGACAGAATATTATTCAAACAAAGTTAAGCAGAAACAAAAATACAATTTATGTCATCACCAACTTTCATGCCTTACTTCATTCTTACAACTATAGCCCATAATCAGAAGTGGACGAAAAGGCGCTAAGCTATTCACCCTTATGTTTAGTTTAAATACTGATTAGCGGATTCTAAATTCAAGATAGCATACGTCCCATCCATCAAATAGGGATGACGACAAGGTAAAAAATAATAATTCTATTATAATAATAATGTTGGACACGTATTTTTCAAATTAATGAAAAATTACAAAGATACAACGCATCAAAGTTCAGAAAGTAGTACAATTTTAACTTAAGTGTGACGTCATCCGAAATTTTAACTTAAGTGTGACGTCATCCGAAATTTTAACTTAAGTGTGACGTCATCCGAAATTTCAACCCACTGTATCGTCTTAATTTCTTGTTACAAGTGACAAAAGAAAGAATACGTATCCAATATTTTTTGGTAATCTACCTGACGAACTAATTTATGTCGATACGGTTGGCGCAATGGTTGAGGCGTTTGGCTGCTGCGCTGCGTGTCGGGTTCGATTACCGCACGGATCAAATATTTGTATGGCCTACAGATAGTTGTTCCGGGTCTGGGTGCCTTGTGTTTGTGAGTATACATGTTTGTGAACGCACCCACGATATAGGAGTAATTCCTAGTGCGGGGTAACGTTTTTATAAAAAAAAAAAAAAGATTTTTTTAGTCGACGTCCCTATTTAGCTATCCATGGGACAAAATCCCCTTTATATGATTAGTCAGTCCTTTACCACTCACATCTGCCCGTCTTCCAAGTAGAAAATGTTGAAATAAGAACCTGCTAATCACTGTTTAAACTAATCACATGATTATTTTTAATAGACTTCAAAAAAAGGAGGAGGATCTCAATTGACCTGTATTTTTTTTTTGTGTTACCTCAGAACTTTTTTCTAGGTGAACCGATTTTGAAGATTCCTTTTTATTTGAAAGCTGGTGCTTCTCATGTAATCCATTTAAATTTGATCAAAATAAGACCAGTAGTTTTTGAGTTATCCTTAATAATGCGTATTTAACTGACTTCGACTACATTGATGATGTTCTCATTTTATTTATTGAGACTAGCAATTCGGGCAACTTTACTATTTAGTTTTAGTTACAGGGTACAACAACTAAAAAGTGATAATTAAAAACTTTTTTACAAATAAATACTACCGACTTCCTAAGTAAAGGTTTTTTTTATATATAAATAAAGCCCAGTATGTCATGTACCTGGTGATAGCTCTGGCTTCCTCGCTGTCTCCCTTGCCACTGGCACACAGGTCGGCCAGCTTGTCGGACAGACGCTGCACCTCGGAGCACAGCTGCAGGACTTCCGCCTTCTCACGACCCTGAAGCCCGTCTGCGATCTGTAGCAACATCGATTGCACAAATGAGAAATTATCGACGTTTTAGCAGCAAGTATATTCGCTAACTCAGTTGACATCAATTTGATAGGCACTTTGCAGTACATTGCTGCTTTACTCGGTGGACATCGATTACAATAGGCACTACGTAGTATATTTTTGTTTTCCTATACGTCAAAGCAGCAATGTACTGCATAGTGCCTATCAAATTGATGTCAACTGAGTTAGCAAATACACCTGCAGTTCTTCTTTCGAATCGATGGTTAAATACTTAGGGCCCAGAAGCTGGCCACATTAATTGCAGCGTCAGTAGCGTTCATAAGGTCCTCCATAGTGCAGGTGCGTGGGCACTTGATGCATTCCTGTATATGAGTCATGTTCAGCCACCTGGGTGCGTAACCGATTGAGTGCTTTCCATAACAGCCACTAGTTTTAAGAGTTAATTTATTTATAGATACACAATGGTGCGGATTCTGTTGTGCACAAACTGAACTTGATTTAGGCTATTCCTATATTTTTCTCTCTAATAAAACAAGAAAGAGACGGACGTAAATTAGAGCTGTCAAATTTAGTTGAACCAATATTTCCAGACAAAGGTACACGTAAAACATGTCGATTAAAAACACGGTCAAGCGTAAGGCGTAAACTAGTTTGACATCTCTAACTTAGTTCATAGCTATAGCCGTCCTTTTCTCGCACTGCCTTTTAGTAAAAGATAGCGATTCTCTAATTTTAGTTTAGTTATTGAACAAGAGAATCGGCACCGATATTGATGGTATAAAACCACAAAGGTCGTAAATATTACATTAGGGTAATCCTAGACTTCGAAATCGAAGTGTTCTGCCGTTTGCTATACAGAAGTTGGAATGGTGACTACAGGGCAATGAAAGCTTACTTCAAGGTATCCGTGAGTAAACGTCATGATTTCCTTCTTCTATATTCTATAATATTTAAGAAAATAGGAAAAAAAAAATGCGGATTTTCGTTGATATTTTACAGTGTATTTTATTTACCCTCTGTCCTTGAGAGACGATGCTGTTGATAGCTTTTTGACCTTCCACCCTCGTGACTGGATCTGCAGCAGGGTGCAACAGCCATTTGTGAGCTGTCTCCAATCTATACAAACACAAACAAGCACTTTATTGTAAAAACTGTTTTAATATGGCATGAACGGTGCTCGTGAAAGGAGTTCGTGGCTAAAGTAATAACAGCCGCACGGATCGATCCATTAGGTTAAGCTACACTTGCCGAGGTTGGTCCATGGATGGGTGACCATCTTTACATACCGAGACTCCTCCGTGCCTCGGAAAGCACGTTAAGCCGTTGGTCCCGGCTGTCAATCGTGGATCTTTGACAGTCGTTACGGGTCGTCAGAAACCCGAAAGTCTGACAACCAGTCTTACCAAGGGGTATCGCATTTACCCAGTAACGGTTGTGGAGATCAGATAGGCAGGCGCACCATTTAAAATACTGGTATTCAGCTGCATCCGGTTAGACTGAAAGCCGACCCCAAGATAGTTGGGAAAAGGCGCGGGCAGATTGATGTACCACAATCAAATAACTTAACAGCTAATTTGACAGTTAAGCTACAGGCACATTACTATCGTCGCGTTGTGTTGTGGCGCGAGATACACCAAGAAAATTGTAAACAATACATTTGAGACCCTCACAATATGCTCCTCTCATTGCACGATACAATTTGAATTTTTTTTTTTTTAGTTTTTAGATTTGCACCCAAAAGTGACCCCCATAATCCAAACTCATTTATTTTCGTTACTCGTCCGTGTTTGGGCCACAGATATTCATGTATGTACCAAGTTTCAACTAATTTGGTCCAGTACATTCGGAGAAAATTGGCTGTGACAGATGGACAGAAACACGAGTGATCCTATAAGGGTTGCGTTTTTCATTCGGGCTTTCGGAACCTTAAAAACAGCTATACAGAAGCCCTCGTCATATTACAACGAGTTCTGTAGTCAATCAACTGCATCAAAAGGTGAGACGACACGACGCAACAGTTATCTGTACGCGAATTTATAATACGATATAATCAAAACGGAGGCATAACATGCATTGAATTTGACAGGCTCCTTAACTATGGGGATTGAAGGTAGAGAGTGTGCATTATGAAGATTGATGTAAAAGCAACACAATATAATTTAAGTAACACAAACCAAACTTATTGGGTATTGTAAAGTATTTCATAACCCTTACCTCGCCTGCATGGTCTTCCCACCCTGCTTCTCGGCCGCCCTCACACCCTCGTTCACAATGACGTCCAGCTCATTGACCTGGTGGCGCAGGTCTGATGCCAGGTTCAATGCCTGAAAGGTGACAAATTTGGTTTAGTTTGGGGTGTTTTAGATTTGTAGGAGATTAGTGAAGGTTTTTGTAAAAGTTTGGTTACCTTAGCTTCTCTGCCATGCCCGTATTGTCTCTCGTCGCAAAGTTGGTCCGCGTTTATGCCGCCAGATCTAGAAAATTCAAATTAAATCTTTATTGTCGGCTACTTTCCTGTTTGATTACGATAATGAGGAGTAATACTAATCCTTATTCTGGTAAGCATTTCAGTGTTTGTAACCCAAGATACATAACTAGTCTGGCAACATTGAAAAATATAAACTTCTTGCGGTTTTTGGCGGGATTTTGTCGAGTGAAGTTCAGTGGCTGTTTTTAATTATTCGTTTATTGATTCCTAGTGGATATTGTGATGTAAAATTGGTGTAGTTTAGTGTCTCAAGTATCTACGCAACTAGACAATATGTGGAATCATTGAAACAGGCGCGATCTCGGTAAAATGGAGCTGAGAATTTTATTGTAGTATTGACTACCTCAGCGAAGTTTGCCGAAAAGGCTGACTCGACACATTTGTTGCCAAATACTGCAAAATACAATAGAATGATTGTGTTACATCTGCATTCAAGTGGAAAAAAAAATATATTCTGTTTCTAATTACTATGTATCCGACTGAAAGACTTGAATCTATGGTCATGAATAAAAATTAAAAAGAAAAACTTTTTGCAGAAAACTATGCTAGCCTTACCTAGCGATCCGCCTGGCAGCATCAGCAGGCTGTGGGGCAAGATGTTCAGTAGCACGCTGGGCGGAAGTCAGCACGCTGCGTAGAGCACGCTCACCATAACCATTGCGTTGCGCGTCCGAATCCTGAGAAAATATGGAGGCTGTTATTATGGTGGCGAGACGACCTAGACTACCACAAGGACTGGTTCAACTTGGTTCGTGAAAAGAATACCTGGAAGGATTTCTTATTTATTTATTTATTTATTTACACTTCATGCAATACAAATACAAAGGCGGACTTAACCCATTTATTACGACCGATCGTTATAAAGATCAAAAAAAAGTATTGGGAATACCCTCAGTTTAAAAATAATAACGAGCGGATAACTTTTGGTTATTGTATACCAATCGTCGCAGTGATCGTTTGGCAATGTTCCGGTGGATAGATAATTATCCTATGATCATAATTTTGAAGTACTTTTGTATTTTAATTCGTATTAGCGTAATTAACTTTCACTATGTCTTCAGAACGGTAAGTATTTACAAATGAGCTTGTGATTTAAATTTATTTTATGCAATTTTTTTATAAATTTATAACCTGTCTAACAAAACTGTAAAATAAAATTTGATCTTTTCGTATATTTTATAAGAAACAAATGATATTATATTTGATGATCGTTTTAACGATCGGTAGTAATTTGGGGATGTATTTTTGACTTTCAGACCCAGGAATAAACCACCGTCTCTCAATCAAATCATTGTCGAATTGGAACAATTAGATAAAGATTCTGGTGCTATGGAGTCTGTTACTCTGATCAATCTTCCAGCAGGTGTATTCGCTAACTCAGTTGACATCAATTTGATAGGCACTTTGCAGTACATTGCTCGGTGGACATCGAATCTATACGTGTTCCGACAGTGATGAGGACAGTGTACCCTTGTCTTCTTTAGCAAAAAGAAGTCGAACCATCGAAGAACCCCTAATTGTGGAAGGTCGTCATCCTGAGCCATCTACATATTATTCAGCTCTAGTTATTAGCAGCACGTCAGCCGTTCCTTTCGTTGATCCAACCGTACCAAAAACTCAAAATTGTACTGGGCGAAATCACCATAATCCTCACGACCGACCACAATGGCAAGAAAACCATGGGCCAAGACACCTTCAACCGCCCATGTATTACTTTGAATGTACGTTTGATGACTGTGTTATCGAATTATTGGTCAAATATACAAATATTTACGCGATTGAAAAGCAAAAAGTGGGCAATGCGACAACAACTGAAATGAAGTGTTTCCTTGCTTTACTTCTTTACAGTGGATATCGTAGTTCCCCGAAGATACATGTACTGGGAGAAATCATCAGACGCTGATTTCAGTATTATATATTACGCCATTTCGAGGGATAGATTTACATTTATCATGACTCATCTCCACTGTTATAACAATGCTCAGATAACCACTGAAAGTGACAAATTTGCATTTTCGTCACCCAGGTGTACCTTTTTTTTGTTGGGTGGGATATCATCCAATGACATCCCCCGCTCTCCTTCCCTTCCTGAGTGCCCAGGGGAGCGGTAACTCTGTTACGAATTTATCCGCTACCCCTTGGCCATGCAGGCACCGGCCACGATAGGCCCCATCAGTGGTACCCAGGTGTACCTTGTTACTTATTCTTTGACAATTTCTTTGACAATTTTTTTTCGAGAGCTGATCATCTAGTAGACTACATTGACTCTCAGCTTCGATGTTTGCTTTGCTAAAAAAATACAAACTTCACTTGTCAAAAATGTAAAATCCATTTGCACCCTAAAACATATTTTGATGTTTATCATACTCCTACATAGACTTATTTGTTAATTAAAGTTTTTCAATTAAATAATAAAGCCTTTTTCATAGTAATAAGATAACTGTGTTTCTTTAATTTAAAATAGGACATAATCGATAAAGTGGTAGTTATATGAGCGTTAACCTACCTGCCTATTACTACTGATCGTTAAAACGATCCGCGTTTTCCGAGCTTTCCTGGAAACTCGGATTTTTTTTGGTATTTTTCCTTGTTTACTATATGCATCAAGGTAACAATACTAAAAAATTACTGTGATACGAGATAAAAAAAAGTTTCAGTAACAACTGGGTTAATGCCTTAGGCATTCTCTACCAGTCAACCAAGGGTGGTGGAGATTCGAGATAATATGGCAGGTGCATATAAAAAAAAAAGTAATAAGAATTAAAAATAATAAAAAACGAGAACGAAAATATATATTATATACTAATTAGTAATAAACATACGAGGCCCAGCATTGGGATAGAATAGGCTAAATATTAAAAGTGAATAAAGTCAGATAATTCAAGGCATTTATTTGTAGAATCATGAGTATACATAAAAGGAATGCAGGTTGTTCATAAATAAAAAATATCCGTCATGTTCGGCCTTTGTGGCATACAAAATAATAGAAAGGTCATTCACTAAGTTAAAATTATTATAAAAAATTTCACACAAATTAAAAATTGAATTAAACAATAGATAACGAAGAATTAAATTGTCTTAGAATCTAATCATAAATAATCAAATTATAAATTATCACAAGTCGTAATGGTAACAATTATAAGTTTTTGTGTTATTTTCAACCAATAGAAACACAGCATAAATTATCTCTTTTACTCAGCAATTGTTAATGAAGCCCGACCCTTTGGGCGCCTTCTCTCTTGACTTATATTTCGACTTTTAATTGTATTCAATAACTTAACAGTTCAAAGAAAAATAATGTTACATGTTTTCATGTTTCTAGGACAAGTTATTAAATTTAAAATAAAAAATTTGCTTATCAGTACATTATTGAAGTCATTCAATTTCGTTTATTCTTACACCAACTCACTAGCTGTTCCCTTCAACTGTCAAGTTACTGAATACAATTAAAAGTCGAACTATAGTCAGTCATGAGCAATATCCAAAGACTACAATAATATACAATATGTAACAAGAACCCTGTTGTTCCTTTTAAGGATGTGTACATTTACCTACAAGCACAACATAGATGAAATTATAATTTTAAAAAATTAGGCATTGGCTAGTCGAGAGGTCAAAATCAAATAACTATTAAAATCGATACATTCAAAAAAATGTTTAGATTATCTGATTTTACAAGTACATCTTTATTTCGCTAAATAGCCTACGGGTTTCAGAGTTGCAGAGGTAATAAATCAGTTAGATATTACAAATCATCATCATCTTCCTGCCCTTATCCCATGTTACTTGAGGTCGGCGCAACACGTTTTTTCTTCCATTCTGTCCTGTCAGCCGTCACGCTATCACTAACTCCCTTGTCTTTCATATCACTCCTCACACAATCCATCCATCTTTTCTTTGACCTCCCTCTCCCTCTACATCCATCCACATTTATATTCATAATTTTTTTGGTTACATGTGTTTCATCCCTCCTCTTCAAATGACCACACCAAGATAAGCGGTTCCCTTTCAACTTTTCTGTGACTGGCGCCACTTTTAAACTATCTCTAATTTACTCATTTCTCACTTTATCCATTCTCGTTACTCCACACATCCATCTCAACATTCTCATTTCCGCCACATGCAATCTTTTTTCATCCGTCTTTTTCACAGCCCAACTTTCTGACCCATACAGTACGACAGGCCTAATCACGGACTTATAGATTTTTACTTAAGAAAACAGTTTTGTATACCGATTCTTAAAACGTGGGTAGAAGGAACAACAGGGTATTTGTTACATACTGTATAGGGTAGCACTAGCAGACATGCTGCTTTTATATATCGGCGATCAGTTTTTGTCAGCGGTCGCTTTTCAGACGCTTGATACTACTAGCAGTAAAGCGACGAATAGAAAACAAAATTTAGTTTTGTTTCCATAAATTATTCCTAAAACAATAGATAAATACAGTCAAAATTCAACACTCACATTAAGAAACTCGTGCGCAGCTCCCATCTTGGCGTGTATCTGTTGCTGCAACGCCTTCAGTACCGCGACGTTGTCTTTCTCTCCGCCGTCCTCCACGTACGACGTCAGCTGTAGCACGCTGATAAACAATAACAACACATTTTATTTATAGCTATAACACTTGTTTATTATATTAGCAGGTATATTATATATTAGGTTGATGACTTTAAAAATTAATGAATTAGCCCGTCAGTAAGATTACCAAAAAATATTGGACATGTATTTTTTCTGGGTGCGTACCATTTGACATAATAACAAAAGTTTTAACGATTACATGACCTCATTTCATAAGCACAGAATTAACACTGGATGGATGAAATGGCGGCAGGTCACCGGGACTATCTGTGACTCCCGCATACCCCTAAAACTTAAGGGGAAGATTTATAAAACAATGGTCAGACCTGCTGTCTTGTATGGTTCAGAATGTTGGGCCACAAAAGGGATGAATGAAAAGCAATTGCATGTAGCTGAGATGAGAATGCTAAGAGCGATGTGTGGTGTTACGCGCATGGATAGAATTAGGAATGAGTATATAAGAGGAAGTCTGAAAGTGGCACCGCTGACTGCAAAGTTGTGTGGAAATCGGTTGTCGTGGTATGGGCATGTGATGTGGAGGAATGAAGAAAATGTCGTGAGGAAAGTCTTGTGTATGGATGTGGATGGCTATAAGAGTAGGGGAAGGCCAAAGAAACAATGGTTGGACTGTGTGAAAGAGGATATGGGTAAAAAGGGGGTGACTACAGAGATGACGACTAATAGAGAAGTATGGAAGAAAAAGACATGTTGCGCCGACCCCAAATAAATTGGGATAGGTACAGGAATGATGATGATATTTTTTTTTTTAGTATAACGATGAAATGATATAATGCATTATTGATATAATTTCAGTTTACCTAATTGTATATGGTTTAATAAACATTTTCTATAATCATTAGGTCTAACGTTTACTAGCCTTCGTGGTTATTTTTTTTTAAACCACCCAGAATTAAGAGTCCCGCATATGAACGTTATACTAAATGTTATTAGAGCAAAAGAAGTTTATATGAAATGTAATATTAGATCACATGAAATTAGGTAATTTGTTTTTATAGCATACTAGCGACCCGCCCCGGCTTCGCACGGGTGCAATGCTGATACTAAATTAAAAAAAAATTATATAACCGCGGCCTCCGACGCGCTATTTATAGGCATGCCTCCCCGCACTGCCCCGTCCGACCGGTACCGCCCGCCGCAAACGCAAATTTTAAATTTGTAATATCTCCGAAAATATTTGTTTAATTTACATGCTGTAAGGAACCATATTGATCTATATTAATTGCACACTGTATTTAAGGTACTTAATTCGATAAGGATTAATGCCGTATTGCTTAAAATAGCTTCGTAAATAAGCCATTTTTTCACGTAAAAAGTAAACAATAAAAATGGTTAATGTGGGTTATCCCTAAAATATAAACATATACCATCGCGGACTTTTTTGTAGACCTTTTTATGGTGTACAATACTGTAGTACATTAATTTGATCTAACTCGTAGGGTTTAGGCAGCGTTTTTGCTAAATTGCTAAATAAGCCCAAAAAAATAGGTTAATTTACGACATCACGTTAGAAACCTCTAAAATTAGCAATGTTGCCTTAGTATATGATGCATGTATTATACATATAAACCTTCCTCTTGAATCACTCTATCTATTGAAAAAAACCGCATCAAAATCCGTTGCGTAGTTTTAAAGATTTAAGCGCACATAGGGATATAGGGACAGAAAAGGCGACTTTGTTTTATACTATGTAGTGAAGTGATGAAAATTATACGAGTATCATGTGAACGTTATTTTAAGTGATAATATATTATCTGTTATTATGGCATATATTATACACCCATTTTTTTTTGTCACGTAAACATAAAATGAAGACACAGTGCGTTGAGTTGACGTAACAAGCCCCCACTAATTTTTTTCTTTTGTTTTTGGGGTGGGGAAATCATCCTAAGACTTCACCCGCTCTGGGTGGAGCTCGGGGCGTGTCAAACTCTTACTGACTAAAACCCACCCCTGTTCCTTCCCTGCCTTGAGTGCCAAGGGGTGCGTTAACTCTGTTTCGAATTGATCCACGACACGTGGGAATTTATCCACGACCCCTGGGAAGGCCCAGAACTTTGAAGCGTTTTTTCATTGATTTGATAAAGCAAAAAAAACGGCCAAGTGCGAGTCGGACTCCCACACGAAGGGTTCCTTACCATAAACTGAAAAAAAAAACACTTTTCTAGAAATGTGTTTTTTTTGGGCTGTATCTCATGATCCGTAATAGGTAGTTGACATTTTCACAGAATGTGTATTTCTGTTGCCGCTATACCAACAAATAATAAAAATTTATTAAAAATTAAAGAGGGCTTCCCCATGTAAAGGGGGTTGGTATTGTTCATACAAAATTAAGACGCCGCACGATAGCTGCGTGTGCACTTCCACTCGTTTTTTTCTATTCCGTGTTTATAACAGTACGATGGGATTGGCATCGTCACAAATTGTATGAAAATCCTTATAGCAAAAGAGAAAAAAAAGTGTGTGTGTACTTATAGAAAAAAAAGTGTGTGTGTACTTATGTACGCACGTAAGAAATTATACTTCTTTGGCGTAACAAGATAAAAAAACAAACTGTCACAAAGTTTACAAAAGGAAAACAATCATTCTTCATGAACAACAAACTATAGCTAACTTCAGGGTGTCGGTTCTAGCTAACTTCAGGCTGTAGGTTATTTGTGACGGTGTGCGCGCGCATCGTAAAAATTTACTCTCATCATTTTTCCCTAACGCGCCAAAAGAAGTATTCAAACACAACTTCCTTGCTATATTCCGTTCAGCAATATTTAAATAGCTCACCGTATGATCTCATGTATTTCGTCCGCCATTCTCTGAGCTAGATAGTTCCTGTTTTCAGCTGCTTCTTCCATACCTTTCCCACCTGCAATAAAAATAATCTCATATTCATTGATGAGGCCCGAAATTGTTACAAAAAGATTATGTAAATAATCTAATCTAAATAAACGGAAACTGTTATGGAGGGTCCATAATTCAGGCACAGCATAATTTATGGTTTACTGCAGATTCTTTTCTGAAAACTTCTATACTTTGCTGGTGATGGAATAATAACATCTGATAGCCCGCTGGGCGTTGCGGGCGTACGCCAGTCGGGGGTGAGTGAGATTTTTTTTGTATACCGGGCTCCTGACTCATGGTGGCGGTAAGAACTGTGAGGTTTAGCCGGTAGGAGTCCGATATAACACTCTGTTCCCCTCAGATTGATGTACATCAGATGAATCAAAAAATTCTTGGAATCAATATAAAAAAATGAAAAAACGAAACAAAAATATTTTATTATTCTAGATAATCTCCTTCAATTGCAATGTATTTAGAATAACGCGTTTCTAACTTTCTTATTCCCTGTGAAAAAAAAAAAATCTTGACTCTCGAATAACTCCTCTACGGCAGTCATAACCGCATCGTCGTCGTGAAATTTAGTTCCACGAATATACTCTTTCAATTTTGGGAATAAGTGAAAATCACTAGATGACTAGGTCCGGCGAAAATGGTGGGTGGTCAAAGAGATTGAAGCCAGCACAGCGGATTGCGTTGAGTTTAATCTTCCTCTTTTAAATTCAGCCACCAGTACGCAACCCTGGGTCGCGGATAAATTCTAAACCGCGCCCCTGGGCACTCAGGCAAGGAAGAAACAGGGGTGGGTTTTATTCAGTAAAAGTCTGACACGCCCTCCCGCTCCACCCAGAGCGGGCGAAGTCATTGGACGACTGCCCACTAAACAACAACAACAAAAAAAGTACGCAACCGTAGAATAGGGTATAGCATCATCCCCTAATGTCTTGTGAATGTCCAAAAAATATCCTTTGTGGATATTTTTTCAGACAGAGATACTTTATCACGGCACCTAACTCACTTTTCTCCATAATTTCGTGTTTTTAGAAACTCCTTGTACAAAACAAATTATTGCGTGCGAAGGAACTAATGAAATCAAGTGACACTTGGCAATGAGTAATTGACACTCTTTAAAAGGAGTATCGAACTATTCCCAAAAGATTTTTACAAATATGCGCTTCTGAGAACTCCTTGATTCTCCCTCGTATATTTCCTAAAAAAAACTGGATACAATAGTAGGAGGAGCATAAATTATTATTACCTTCAGTGAGGATGTGGATGTAGATCTTCATGGAGCAGATGAGCACCGGCGCCAGTTGCTTGACGCTCTCGAGGCATCGGTTCAGAGTTTCTGCGTGCGGTGGATGGGTCAGCTCAGCTGCTCTTGCTGCTACCTAGAAAGGTAACGGGAAAATAGTCAGGAATTAACAACAGTAATATATTCTTTCCCTAACATTGTGATCATGTTACTTTTAAAATATTTCTTACTAGATCCTGCGTGGAAGTAGTACTTTCCTTATTCTTAATTCCAGTCTATATCTTTGTGCCAAATTGCATCCAGTTGTTCTGGCATATCCTTCCAAACTTTCGCATTAATAATATTAGAAGGAAGTAGGATAATAGGGTATATAACTCAATTGTTTTTATTATTTGTACAAAAAAAGTTACTTTATCCAAAATCAAAAATCGAAAGAAATTTCAAATCCGTTCAAAATTAAGTAAGTTAGAAACCTTTCAAATTTTGTGGAAGGGGAAACTGTCAAGTAAAAGAAAAAGGATGCACACACAAAAGTATGACGTCACCGCCATTAGGTTACGCGCGTGCAAAAGAGATAGCGAGATGTCCCCATCACACTTGGGAGTGTGGTGGAGACATCTCTCTATCTTTTCCTTATGCCAGTATTTGAAATGATAATTGTTGCTTCATTTAATAACCAATTTTTATGCTGTTTTCAGAAATAGATTTCTTTTGACGTGACAACGTCTAATAAATCGATGAACGCCGGCTGCATGCACGAAAAAGTGTTCCGTTACGCTCATTGTACGCATGCGCCACATCTATATTTCATCAATATTTTGTTATGACGTTGTCACGTTAAACTATCGTCCGTAAACCAACTTTACAGACAACCAATTTTTTTAGTGATACTTGCTGTTTCATATAAAATATTGTATAAAAATAAACAGAGGAGAATACCCTACTATAACCCTCTCCTAATAAATATGTTTGTGTTTAATTTTCACGACGGCCAAATGATACTGTCAATTTGTTTTGGAATATGTACTCTATCAATCAAAAGTAACTTCAAATAGCTCTTACCTCTCTGGCAGCCCTGGAGAGTGCTGGCGAGATGTCTCTGAGGAACTGCACCAAGTCTTCCATGGTGTCGATTACCTCTGCCACGCCTAGGTAGTCAAGCACCTGAAATATTATTACAATAAAAGAAATATATAAATTTTTATAAATAAATAAATTTCATTTTTTTTTTACTTTTATTCTTGATAGGCACGCGTTTGACCACAATCTCACCTGATGGTAAGCGATGATGTGGTCGAAGATGGAGCACGCTTGCCTAGAAGTAATCTATTCACTCTTGACTTAAAGACTCCCAGGTTATAGCTATCAGGAAACAGACTCTGGCAGGGAATTCCACTCCCTAGCTGTACGCACAATGAAGGTGTTCTGAAAACGTTTTGTGCGTGTGGATGGGATGTTCACCATGTACACGTGGCGCATCGCCGTACGTCTTGTGGACCGATGATGGAACGGGCTTGGCGGAACCAAATTATGCGATCCCGTCGCACACTCCCCAAAATGTAACCTCATGGTCTCGCCGCATCATCGTGGCCGGTGCCTGCATGCCTAGGGGTAGCGGATAAATTCTGAAAATGAGTTACCGCACCCCTGGGCACTCAGGCAGGGAAGGAACAGGGGTGAGTTTTAGTCAGTAAGAGTCTGACACGCCCTCCCGCTCCACCCAGAACGGGAGAAGTCATTGGATGATTTCCCATGCCTCCAAAAAAAAAAAATGATCTCGCATGAGGTTTACGATGGAACACGTGAGCCCAGAAGATGCCAGTGCACTTCTGCTTTGCGTCCCGTTTATTTTGAAGACTGACTCGTCTGATCAATTTTCGAAATAAACAAGACAAAGTGAAACTAATATAATTGGAAATAGTTACAAGATTGATACTAAAACGCCTAAAATAATACCGACATTCTACCGTTAGACCACAGAATTTGTCTACTTTAAATAACTTTCTAATATCTAAGTAACAACAACTAGGCATTTCTATTTCACATAGTATTTTCCCTACAAAACCGCAATACACAGTACCTATATTTCTCACGGCACTAACAATACGTCTCCACTCACCCACTGGATTTGAGTTATTATATAAAAACAAATAGAAATTGCAAGATGATGACGCTATTTACTTTCATTTTCACACAGATTTATGGAAATAATTGCAATTTATTGAAGTCATATGACGAATACCCAGTCTATTTATGGTTTCTCGTTTTATTGATTACTAATGAATATTTTTCTAATGAAATTCGCGTCGTTTGACATTTGACTTTGCGAAATTAATTTGCAAAAACATCTCCGAACTTTCTATCTTACGAAAAAATTTAAAGTCGTGTAATCAAACTAGACTGAGCGCTAGCACTTTCTGAACGTCAAAGTTCTACATAAAGATAGTCCCTCAAAAACGCCCGCCCGTCACCACTTCCTAGTGTTTTAGTTGTGAAGAAGAAGACTTTGACCAGTGAGTTTGTTTCGGTGTTTCTTCTCAGGGTAGTCAGCTAGGAAACACCGGCCTCATCTAGCTTAAACTGACAAAAAACATTGACGTGTAAAAGTGTTCCTGAAAAAACATCATTTATCATTTAGAACTGGCGCAAAAAACTCCCTCTGCTAAACATCTGTCTGTTAAGTTTACAAAATTCAATTACTGCTAAGTACTGAATGTTCGATTTCAATTTGCATTACATATTAATTTTAATGAAATGTGATGTGAAGTTCCGAATGTTCAATTTCACAAAAAGCTCAAACACCGTAAACTTCCAATTTTATTGCTACACACCACTTACACAGTAACAAGAAAATACATACCTTTTTACACTCCTTAACAATCTTCCTCACTTCAGACTCATCAAAACACAGCAGTAATGCCGAAGTCCCTTGCAGGATGCCTCGGGAGCCTTCAATCAGCTTCTTCCTGCAAACAAAACTTAGTTTCAGCTCCTTCACACTAGCAGTCTCCGACTCGAAGGTAAAGAGGCTCGCGTCAAGAGACATTGCCATCATGGCTGAGTATGGGACAATCCAACCTTCGGGCTTTCCGTACCATGACAAAACGGAAATTTTAAAATTTTCTTCAAAAGTTATACTGTCATGCAAAAGTGCAGTTTTAAAAGATTTATTTGAAGAAGGTAAATGACCTGCAATGCTGTAGCATTGATCTTTCTGAATAAGTTGGTTTTGTAACAGCTGCGGAAGCTTGAGAAATACTGATATTTATTTTCATTTGAGATTTAAGATTAGCGTGGTATGATATGGAAATTTTATAAGCGTTCGCTTTATTGTCTGAACAATAAACGAATATTATTATAGAGTGCTTTTTTTTTTTTTTTTTGTGGGGTGGGAAATCATCTTATGACTTCTTCCGCTCTAGGGTGGAGCGGAAGGGTGTGTCAGACTCTTACTGACTAAAACCCACCCCTGTTCCTCCCTGCCTTACACGCCCGGGGGCGAGGTAACTCTTTCGAATTTATCCTCCACCCCCGGGCAGGTTATAGAGTGCTTCAAGAACCTCCATAAAAAAGAAAAAAAAAAAAAAAAAATAAAAAAAGAAAAAAAAAGAAAAAAAAAAAAAAAAAAAAAGAAAAAATCCTCCATAGCCGCGGTAAACCAAAGAGGCACTTTTCATCTTGCAGAAAAATAACAATTTATGACTTGATTATAGAGTGCTTCAAGTCATAAATTGTTATTTTTCTGCAAGATGAAAAGTGCCTCTTTGGTTTACCGCGGCTATGGAGGAATCTAGCAGAGGTTCCGTACCAGAAGTGTCCAAACGGAGCCCTATTGTTGTCACTCACGTGTCCGTCTGTTTGTCAGTCCGTGGTCTGTCACAAAATTTTGTTACGAAGAATTTTTTAACTTCCCATTGACTTATGAACTTGAAATTTGGTGATAATGTTTATTAAACGTATACTTTATTAACAAATACCAATATTTGGTACGGAACCCTTAATGTGCGAAATCCGATACGCACTTGGCCAGTTTTTTTTTTTTTTTGGTTTGGAAACCATCCAATGACTTCTCCCGCTCTGGGGCTCTGGGTTTAGCTAGGACGTGTCCGATTTTTACTGACTAAAGGGCCGATTTCACCATTCGCTCTATAAACTAAGTTTCACTGAACTAAGCTTAGCGTAAAAAGCAAAAAAAAAAGCATAAAAAAGATTATAGTGAGTTAACCTTAAAAGATAGACATATGCTGTCAAGGACTTTTTTTTAGAACTTTAAAAGGAGAACAATTCCGTCATACATAATTTTTGCGTAACTTTAACCGTTTACGCAGCGCACGCAAAAAAAAGGATTTTTTTCCCGTTTTTGCTACATTTTTCATTGATGTTTCGCTCCTGTTGGTCGCAGCGTGATGTTATATAGCCTATAGACTTCCTCGATAAATAGACTATTCAACACAAAGATATTTTTTCAATTCGATCCAGTAGTTCCTGAGAATAGCAAACAAACAAACAAACTCTTCAGCTAAATGACAGCGGCTAAACGAGTTTATGCGAACTTAAACGTCGGAAAGTGGGCGTTAAGAATTTGTGAAATCGGCCCTAAAAGTTTAAAACCCACCCCTATTTCTGACCCAGACAAGCATCGGTCGTAGCGGACCCCGTCAGTTATTGCTGACATCTCTTTGAGGCGCGCGTGGAACATTAGGGTCAGCGCAGTTGGAGAGGAATAATGCCCGCGCGGTCTCGGGCATTTTCTTTACGGATCGCGTATGCTCCCGCATATCTTCGAGGACGCGCGAGCATTTTTTGTCAGGTTCAAGCATTTATGCACTTTATTGTAATAATTTTAAAGTTTATTTTCAAGTGCGTTAATAAAATCCTCTCGCGCCGTCGACTCGGGCCTACTCCTTATCGGAAGCGAGCTGTCCGATCGGAATACGAGAGTAAAAAAGAAACAGAGAGTGCACCTGTGTCCGTGCACACGTTTGTACGCTACAATATCTCCTGCGTACTTGGCCAATCTCAGTTGAGATTTGCCACCATGATCGAAATTCGGTAGGGAAGATTATTTTATTAATATAATATTACCTTGCAGGTCCTGAGTAAGGGTCGGATCGTAGCATGTCGGAGGCCTGCTGCAGGAGGGTGGCGGCTGTCTCCACGCGGTGTAAGGCGCCTGGCATGTCGTGCCTGAGGACTGAATCTTCTGAAGACTCGATGGTTTCGTGACCGACCTGTGAATATATGTACGTTACAAAGACTTGTGAAGATTGAACACTTTATAATGCGTCGAAAGCACAAGGGATCGTAATTTTAAGATCTAGTCCACAAACGCTTATGTTGTTCAGGATACTACTTCTCCTTCTTGTGTCGACCACTCATATTTTTCCTCATTCCGTCCAGAAAGTAGCGACGGGGAAGAGAAAGGTCGAAGGTAAAAGACGCAGAGGGAGAAGCCCGAAGAAATGGCTGGCCCAGATATCTGAACCACTGGAGTTATATTGTGTCGGCGCCGCTCTCTACCGGGCGAGGGACCGGATCATTTGGAGGCAGACAATTGATAGTCGAAAAAGGAGTCACGAGCCTCAGCAATGGGGGAACGATTAAGAACGTGTGACATGGCCGGCTCTGACTTATGAAGACATAACTAAGATTGACATCTTCTCAGCAGCAAATTGCTCAACGAAACAACTTTTTTTGAAGTGAAAACTTCTTCAGGCGCGTTGGGCATTTTTAAGATGGAAAAAAATTATTAAGGCGTATATAGCCGCCAAGTGGCGTCATTGAATAAAAAATCGTAGCAAAGCGTAGAAAATAAAGACTAAAGAATCCTATGTTGCGTTTGTTACAAAGAGGATAAGGTATTTTCACGTACCAAAAACGCCCGTTTTTGACACTTTTGCGTACTACTTTGAGTCCTGTTTTAACAACGTAAAAATACTTTATCTTATGTGTAACAAACGCAACATAGGATTCTTTAATCTTTATTTTCTATGCTAAGATACGAATTTTTATTCAATGAGGGCGCCACTTATGGGGAGGTAGGCCCTTAAACTCGCCACCGACACCGACACCGACGCCGACACCGCTACGCAATCCGCTACGAGTGCACTCGTAGCGGATCGCGTAGCAGATTGAAGTGAAAACTTCTTGAGGCGCGTTGGGCATTTTTGTTCGTTTTCACTTCTGTCGGCACTCCCGGAGTGCCACTCTTTTTTTCAACGGTTACTGTCCCACTGCTGGTGGTCTGGAGAGGTCTTCTTCATAAACTTTAACCCTTTCGATAGTCTTTTCTGAATTTTTGACCAATCTGTAATAAACACTAACTCAGCAGCCACCGTTTCCTAGGCCTGATTTGTTGACGACATCCAAAAGTCATGTCTAGTTAATGCTATTAAGTAAGAACAGTATCGAGCTTCAAGTGTGACTCACCTTGACCAGGTTGTTGACAGCGAGAGACACGGCTTGCACCGGCCTCGCCAGGTCTGGCATAGCGTTGCCATCTTCCGCTTCTTCATGGAGAATCACCAGTCGAGAAACCTGTCGACAAAACAGTGTATGGTTTGAGAAATATTCATAAGTGATCACAGGTGTAATGTAAGTAAGGTCTTCACCAATGCTTTATATTTTTTTAAGGTTCCGTACCCGAAAGGTAACCATCGGGACCCTATTACTATGCTTCGCTGTCCGTCCACACAGTTGAAATTTTCACAGAATGTACAACTGTCTACCTATTACGGATTATGAGATACAGTCCAAACAAAAAAAACAAAAAAAAAATAATACTAAAAAATGCAAAATAACTTTAATTTCGGCAGTCGGTGTTTCTAGTTTGGTTTCTTCGTTATTTGACACCGACTGCCGAAATTAAAGTTATTTTGCATTTTTTAGTATTATTTATGGAAGTCGGTTGTATTTTTTTGTGAAACGTTTTTTATTTTTCACTTTTTAGTTGTAGCCCATTCTAAAACTAAATTAATAGTAAAGTTATGCCCGAATTGATAGCCCCAAAAATAGGGAATTTGAACATAGTTGGTGAAATTAGGGTGTATCAGGGTTAACTGTACAAATTTGTATACCCCTTCAGAGCGTATCAGCGTGATGTAATGTTGTGAAGTGGTGAAAACAATATACAGCCATGCGATTGCAGCAATTCTGGAAGGTTTGCTATCATTTATTGAAGAGTTCCATTGTGTATCTCCGAAGTTCTTCATCAGATCTTCACCTTATTAAAATGAACCACATGTGAAGCAACAGCTTTCAAATAAAAAGAAATCTTCAAAATCGGTTCACGTAGTAAAAAGTTATGAGGTAACACATAAAAAAAAAATACAGTCGAATTGAGAACCTCCTCCTTTTTTTGAAGTCGGTTAAAAATAGATTATGTTACGGAACCCTTCACGTGCGAGTCCGACTCGCACTTGGCCGGTTTTTTTTTGGGAATTTTCTATGACATCCGAAGAAACTTGTTAATTTCTATGGACAAATATCTAAAATATATAACGTCGGCGTATGGTATTCACCAAACTATACAAGTAGCGAACTATACATATTTCTTGACATTTCCACGGCACTTCCACGGTTTGTAAAGTGTCATAAATTTCTCACTTCTTTTCGCTCTTCCGCTCACATGAAAGAGGAAATTAACATAAGCTTGAATTTCAAAGTGTAAACATAACATACAAGCATACATAAATTATAGATATAGCCTGTGTATGGCCCAGCCACATCGTTTCCGGTCGCTGGGAGTTTCCGGTCTTTAGAAAGCCTGGATATGGTTGTATGGAATTAACGTTGTTTTGTGCTCTGACCTTTACGCACAGTATTTCATTTCATTGCTTTTGTTTTCAATTATTTGTTTTTCCCGCGAATTTGCACTCGTGGTCGGGACGGACATGTGCATTTTTCGGGAGATAAAATAGCCCTATGACACTCGGCTATAGAGTAGGTTTCTATCAACGCAAGAATGTTCGTAATTGGATCCCTTTATTTATTTATTTATTAAAATTAAAGTACAAGTAAAAATTACTGTACAAAGGCCGACTTAATGCTTTAAGCATTTTCTACCAGTCAACCTTAGGGTGGTGCAGAGACGGAGTGTGGCAGATGCAACTTAAAGGAAAAAATAAACGGAATAATAAATACATACTTAGTATGTAATTGAGAATAACGAAAACAACGAATCAGCGTTGTAATGATTTTCCAACTCCTTGCGATTGTGTTCACGCGCCTTCAACTTAAAAGAGAACCGACTGGTTGCCTTCCTGATGTTCGGAGGGAGGACATTCCATAGGGAGACCGCCTGGACATGGAAGGAAGAGTGGACAAACCTAGAGCGGTGAGAGGGACATCGCAGAAGACGATTATTGGTTGAACGAAGATTTTAAGCGCGAGTAGAGCAAAGAAACTGAAAATATGAAATCAGATAAGAAGGAGAAGTGGGCAGTTCTTCCAGAGATTACCTATCACAAACATACATAAGTATTTAAAGCAGCGGGATCTTGAGAGAGCCGACCCCGCTCGGAGGCGTCGGGGAGGCAACCGCCTTTAGACCTAACACGCTGAAACACCTGCGTCATTTAATGCAGGCAGTTTTTGCTGCCTTTGGTATCTCGAGAGCTCGGAGTAGGGACTCTGATTGCCCACTGCATGTTTCCATGGAGTACGGCGGCACTGTGAACACGTGCTGCCATGCACGGCGAGGCTCAGGGGCCACCTGTCTACAGTCTCCTCAGGGATGTGCCCTAACAGGTGTTGCACAGAGAGGGTTCCAGAGTGGTCTATTAAGTGGTAACGGGGGCCCTTCTATGTGATGGTGGAAGCTGATGATGATGATCACCGAGGTTGTTTTAGTGAGTTAAGAATCCCACAACCCTTGGTTTTTTCCCCAAAAGACCAGGCGTCTTTTGAAGGTTTCCCTCGAAAAGAAAAAAAATACTAGCCAAGTGTGTGTCGGACTTCGCACATATGTGCGAACAAAGTGTATTTTTGACTATTTGTATGGCTTTGGGTTATCAAGATGCTTAAGTATACTGTGAAAGACTGTAGCTCCAACCGTTTGGCTGTAAAACCTGTGTGACAGACGACGGACAGACGAACACGTGAAGTGACAGCAATAAGGGTCCGTTTGGACCCTTCGGGTACGGAACCCTAAAAAGTTAATTCAAACAGTAAATTTTACCACTTTATAATATTAATTATTTGTTTAGATATCTATGAGCTTGTACTATCATAATTCGTTATCCATATGAGTTTATATCATTTACATTTTAAAAGCAGCTTCCAATTACCTCTTATCTTCACTTTATCGTCAGCCAACTATGCAGAAATATGCACCACAAGCTACTAATTATCGCAGAAAGTTCGAGAGCGAACAATGCAGAACACAGGCGAGCTTATCTAGGTACAACTTTCACTGACACAGCGCCTGACGTTACTTCACCTCTCTGGAGATAACTGTGTCTTTAGAGTGTACAGTACTCGGGAGATAACCGTGTCTTTGTGTGTGCACTTGTGCAGTATGGTATGCTAGGTATTTGTAACACGTGATGATAAAAGGTTTTTAGGAATGTGTTGTAATATTATCGTGTATATTGTTGTTGTGGCGACACTTGAGTGAAGCCTATGTTCAGCAGTAGACGTCTTTCGACTGAAATGATGATGATGAATAAGAAATCTTCTGAAGCTTGGTTAGAAGATTTTTGGTTACAAATGGGAAATACTGTATCTCAATCAACTTTTATGATTTTTGTTGTCCCTGCTTGCCAAGAAGGAATTTAGGAAGCATTTAGCCAGCTAATGGCTAAATGCAGAAAAAAACACGATATTATCAGCCTACAATATTCCCAAAGCTGGGTCAACCCATCTGTGAGAGACTGACAATGAACGCGACTTCGTGAAATTTGTCATAAAATAGGGTGTAAGATTAAAGTAATTGCATGCAGATGAGATGAGAAGAGCGATGTGTGGTGTTACGCGCATGGATAGACTTAGGAATATAAGAGGAAGTCTGATAGTGGCACCGATGACTGAAAAGTTGTGTGGAAATCGGTCGTAGTCGTGTCGTGGTATGGGCATGTGATGCGGAGGAATAATATTAACCTTTATAATAGTAACAAATAAAGAATGAAGAACATGCTGTGAGGGGAATCTTGTGTATGGATGTGGATGGCTATAAGATTATGGGAAGGCCAAAGAAATAATGGATTGACTGTGTGAAAGAGGATATAGGTAAAAAGGGGGTGACTACAGAGATGACGGCTAATAGAGAATTATGGAAGACGAAGACATTTTGCGCCGACCACAAATAAATTGGGATAAGGGCAGGAGAATGATGATGATGATAGGGTGAAGTGGCGAGAACTTTTAAACCCACGCTTTTACTAAAGCTTGAAAAAACAGCAAAAAAATCAAATCTAACAGAATCAAACAAATAAATCTGCCTAGCTTTTTCCCAACTATCTTGGATATCTATAACAGAATAAAACAAAAAAAAAAAACTTTCATATTCACCCAGAATTTTACACATCATCAATCTCAACAGATCCTTATCAATTTTCATCCAATCCATTTAACCATTCCAAAATCGACACATCTTTTAAATAACCAATCCTCGATCTAAGCCAAACCTTAACGCCAGCTAAGGCATGCCGCAAGCAGATATAGCGTTCGCCATATTAGGTGCGCGCACGCAATCCGCCCGGCCAACGCAGCGTTCATTCATGGTTTTTTTGTGTACTAACATAGTACGAGTACTTTGTTTATGTCCGAGCTTTCGATTTTAATCTTGATGTATGTCAGTAGTGTAGTACTATGAAATTGTAACTGTGTTTACTGTTTCTCACGTAGTTTTTGACGGCAGGTAACGACCATGCTTTGTAATGTGATTCTAGAATGTGAGAGGTTTATAAGGACTCCCACAGACGATGCGACAAGACAATGCGACGTCGCCTTGGGTCCTGGACTGGAGGCAAAGGTCCTCGCGCACCTATGGGAGTGGCGCGAGGAGGCTCGGTGGACAGAGCTCCGGCAGGATCTCATGGCGACATGGAGAGAGCGACTGTCGCAACCCAGCGCTGGGTACGCCGCAATTGCGGCGGTAAGGCCCCTCTTTGAGGAGTGGCTGGAGAGGCGCCACGGCAGCCTCACCTTCCGCCTGACGTAGGTCCTCACCGGACACGGATGTTTCTGTGTGGGATAAGGCGGAGGAAAACGCCCGCGTGTCACCACTTTGCGAATCGCCCAGAGGACACGGTGGAGCATACGGTGGAGTTGTGCCCCGCTTAGGCGGAGCCCCGCCGTGTCCTCGTGGAGGCGATCGGCGGCAGCGACTTCTCGCGCCCGGCCCTGGTCCAGGCCATGGTACGAAGCGAGGGAATGGGAAGGAAAGGGGTGGCCGAAGTCATAGGATGATTTCCCACGCCTAAAAAAAAGACAATGCGACGTCGTCGATGCGCTACCGCCTATTCATAGATTTTATTCTAAAATTGCTCGCAAAAAGTGTCGTCGCATAGTCGCATCGCACCTGTCTGTGTTAGAGGTCTTAATTTATGAATAAGCTTTTACATAACTTATTCACGCATGCGGCTTCCACAGGTATTTGGCGTAAAACCGTAAGCGGAGCAAAACCTCCAAACAATTATTATTAAATATTTTCTTAACGCTGCGCAAAGGTCCAGTCCATTAGCTTTTACGACTTGAAAATCAAAAGCATTTGTGGAATTTCAATCTTATCAAACCTGACCCCAACTATGAAGACGTAACCTTTTTTCCCTAGCTTCTCCAAAAAAACCGGTAAAGTGCGTGTCGCACTTCGCACATTGAGAATTATAGAAAAGAAAGAAAGAAAGAAAACACGTTTATTTACGGTAAACATGACGCAAAAAACAGAGAAACACAACAAAAAATGAAAAGCTGGGGGAAAATATGCGTCACATCCACGCAAAACGGCCATCGCTCAGCTTAGTGGTATTTATTAGTAAAATATACGTAATAATTTATTAAAATTATCACCAAATTTCAAGTTCATATGTCAATGGGAAGTTAAAAATTCTTCGGAACAAAGTTTTGTGACAGACAACGGACAGACAGACAGATAGACACGTGAGTGCCAGCAATAGGGCTTCGTTTGGACCCTTCTGGTACGGAACCCTAAAAAGCTTAATCCCCTTTCACTGCATCAACCACTTAGCCAAACATGCTTATCAAACACACAACGTTCCAGAAATGGCTCCATATTTTACGTTCTGTCGTGACTTTTAGAAATCACCCTTCTATGTTCCCCAACCCCATTCACCTGGGGAGTGGCGGAAAGGGCGCGCCATTTCAACATTTTCAACCCCAGTCTGGCCTTGGGGACTGATTGTGTTTGTCCAAGATTATTAAGAAACGGACGGACGCTAAATGTCTGCAGTCTGATATTGGAATGGGGTGGGTGTATACGAGGGTAGGTTATGTTTGTGAGTAGGGCTTGGAACGCATTTGAGATATAAATGTTTTGGCTTTATGTCTTAAAAGTTGACTGGTGTCTTGGTCTACATAGCCCAATATAACGTCTGATGAAAAGTATATTTTGACCTATAACTTTAGATACTTTAAGATACATATATCCCACTAATATTATAAATGTGAATGTAAGTTTGTTACGCTTTCACGCGAAAACTACTTAACCGATCATCATGAAACTTTGTACACATATTCTTGGAGGTATTAGAAGTAAGGCCTCTGCCTCGAATCTCGCGGGCAGCGGGGCGGCGGCGGCGGCGGCGCGGGAGCGGCAGGATCTTACGCGTATAATCAAATGGACCGGCCCTCGAATACAGCGGTGCAGGAGCGGCGCGGGGGCGGGCAACGAGCGGTGCACTCCAGTCAAGCGGTGACCGCCCGCGTTGCGCGTCTGCATTGTAGGTATAGTGTTGTACATTTTTTTTGTGACGTATCAAAATGTCTTCGGACGTGCAAGAGCTAATTATTTCGGCAATCTTTGAGAGGACACCCATATGGAACAGCAAAGATGTGAACCATAAAAATAGAAGAATAATTAACCAATTATGGGAAGAAATAAAAAACGAACTGAATATTGAAGGTAAATATAAAAATGATTTATTATGTCAAATACAATATTTATTATGTTTTACAAATTAATTAGTAACTAATGCGATTATTTACAAAATATTCTTTGAATTTTTCACGTATATATTATCGCGAATAAAAACAAATATCTCGACAACACAACCACGAACACAACACTACACCGCTATAGTATTATACTGTACTAATTGTTGCAACTCTATTGTAATTAAAAAGTTGCGGGTATACTTACAATAAATGCTCCTTGCATAATAATGTCACAACACCAACATAATTGTCACGTCTGCTCAGCGTCCGCATGTCACTGCAGGGATTCAGCAGAATATCAGCGTCAGGTATATTTGCCTGACGCGTGCTGAGCTGGACTCCCATTTGGTGCAACCTAGAGACGCACACCGCACTGTGTACATTCGTTATTATTTGAAATGTTCCAAGTGTCACTTTTATTTCCATATGTATGTTTTCCTTTTTTGTTTATTGGCACTTTGTTTTTATATACGTAAGTTTAAATAATTTTATTGTGATTTTTTGTGTCTTTTGAATAAATGTTTTATCTATCTATCTTATCTATCTATAGTGCCGCGCGATCTGCCCGCTAGTTTGGAGAACAGGTATGCGTTGCCCGCCCCGCTGCCGCGCCGCCGCCGCCGCCGCCCCGCTGCCCGCAAAATTCGAGGCAGAGGCCTAACAGTTTATAGCGGTTTTAGTACAAATTCCACGCGGGCGAAGCCGCTTCTAGAAGCTAGTATTATTACAAATCTATGTACAATTAAAAATTACTTAAATATTATCTTGTAATCTATCTAAAACCTAACTACATATTTATATAGGCACAAAAACAGAATAATTAAAATAATAACTAACCTAGATAACTTATGGTTGAATATTGTAATACTTTTAAGGCCCAGTTTAAATAAAACTTCGTCTGTTAATCTAGACAATTTTCTTCGTAATTTGTTATGTGAATATTTGAAATTATATTTTTATAGCATCTCTAACGCGGATATAAATTGAGAAACCCGCAAAAACTATAAAACGTATTTTTATGAAACCTTCACCATTTTAAAGATCATTTAATTATTTATATTTTAGTAAACATTTTTAGTTTAAAACCTGTTGTTTCAGGTGTAATAAATTAATAATGCGTCTAATTTCGGACAGCGCTCCTTGATTTTTTTTTTTGGGGTTTGGTAAATCATCCAATGACTTCTCCCGCTCTGGGTGGAGCGAGAGAGCGTGTCAGACTCTTACTGACTAAAACATTTTTAGTTTGAAACCTGTTGTTTCAGGTGAAATAAATTAATAATGCGTCTAATTTCGGACAGCGCTCCTTGATTTTTTTTTTTTTGGGGTTTGGTAAATCATCCAATGACTTCTCCCGCTCTGGGTGGAGCGAGAGAGCGTGTCAGACTCTTACTGACTAAAACATTTTTAGTTTAAAACCTGTTGTTTCAGGTGAAATAAATTAATAATGCGTCTAATTTCGGACAGCGCTCCTTGTTTTTTTTTTTGGGATTTGGTAAATCATCCAATGACTTCTCCCGCTCTGGGTGGAGCGAGAGAGCGTGTCAGACTCTTACTGACTAAAACATTTTTAGTTTAAAACCTGTTGTTTCAGGTGAAATAAATTAATAATGCGTCTAATTTCGGACAGCGCTCCTTGTTTTTTTTTTTGGAATTTGGTAAATCATCCAATGACTTCTCCCGCTCTGGGTGGAGCGAGAGAGCGTGTCAGACTCTTACTGACTAAAACATTTTTAGTTTAAAACCTGTTGTTTCAGGTGAAATAAATTAATAATGCGTCTAATTTCGGACAGCGCTCCTTGTTTTTTTTTTTGGGATTTGGTAAATCATCCAATGACTTCTCCCGCTCTGGGTGGAGCGAGAGCGCGTGTCAGACTCTTACTGACTAAAACCCACCCCTGTTCCTTCCCTTCCTGAGTGCCCAGGGGTGCGGTAACTCATTTTCAGAATTTATCCGCTACCCCTGGCCCTAGGCATGCAGGCACCGGCCACGATGGGCCCCGTCAGTGGTGGCTAACACTAATCTCTTGTTCGGCGCGCGTGGAACACTACGCGCCGTCGACTCACGGGCCTGGTGCTGATCGGACGGCGAGCTACCCACTGCTCGCCGCTCCTTGATGGACGAGTCCTATTACTGGGTTGACGTACGACGCGTTACGTGAGCTCAGCACAAAACACGCAAGCTAACCACACCAAGGTCGTTGGCAGTTAAAGCGCCTTATGATAGCTTTCAGTAAATAAATCCGTACTTTAATGCAATATTTTTTTGTGAAACTAGCGTCTTTCTTAAATATAACTTCATGAATTTCATTTGGTAGTTGTTTGTCATCAGAGGTCACAAAAGAATGAATAATTGTCCTCAAAAATAAAGTAAATGAGATTAGACTACTGGAAACTACAATAACATAAACTTTTCAGAGAAGAATTAGATTTTAGATTTCTAAGAATAATGTACACCAAAACATCTTCCCGACCATCCTCAACAACATGCTATGTCTCATACAAGGAAAATAAACAAACTGAACACAATTTATACCTAAATTAGTGTTCCCAGAACCAGCAACACAGCCACAGTCACAAGTATAATGTATCGACAGGCGAGAGCTGAGAGCCAGTGGGTCAAGGTGACGCTGAGATATAACTTACTAGGCTGAGTTTAGGTCTCGTCTGGCAGACACTGGATTTTAGCAACGGGGACCGGTGGAAAAAGTCGGAAGGTGTAAATATTAGAACGTCGTGGAACCATATGAAGCTACTACCTTCTGCCAGGGGTTTTGCCTGTCGATTTTATAAATTATATCTTATGTCACTATAATCTATCTCGGTGCCAAATTTCATCCATATCCGTTCAGCCGTTCTGGCGTGATTGGGTAACAAGCAACCATCCAAACTTTCGTATTTATATTTATTTATTTATTTATTTAACACTTCACGCACATACAAGTACAGAGGCGGACTTAATGCCTCAGGCATTTTCTACCAGTCAACCTTAGGGTGATGCAGAAACAAATAGTGGTAGGTGCCATAAGGAAAAAAACAAAAAAAAAACAGGGCATCTTTATTTAAATGCTATGCTTTATAATATTGAAATAGGAAGTAGAATTGCATCTGAAAACATTGGTGTTCACTTGCCTAAAAGAAATCAATTTATTTCTGACATTGATTTCAAATTATTTTTTTCCCACAGGAATCAGGGACTTTTCTGGATAAAATTGGGTTTTCTGTCAGTGAAAGAATGATCGGACACAGATAAGCACTTTCAGAGATGTCCTTTTACGAACATCTTTATTATACCTACTCGTATTAAAATGCTATTTGTTTATATATAGGAAACAAAAATATTCTTAAAATATCTTACTAACTATAACTATAAAAAGCAAAAAAATCTAATACCTTTAAACAAAGCATTTCTTGTATATAATTATAATCTGAATCTCGGAAACGGCTCCAACGATTTTCATGAAATTTAGTATGCAGGGGGTTTCGGGGGCGATAAATCGATCTAGCTAGGATTCATTTTAAGAAAACGTCGTTTTGTCAAAAAAAAAAAACCGAGCAAAGCTCGGTCATCCAGCTACTAATAACTAAAATATGGCGTCGATAAAATCCGTGCTACTCGTAGTTTAGATTTGAAAATAGGTAATTGGAAAACACACCAACAAAGAGTTCTTATAATTTTGTGGAGGTGGAAAATTGCAGTTCGTCTGGACGTGCATCCGACGATGAATTAGTGTGATTGTGAAAACGGAGGAGCATTGACTGATGCAGCTGTCTAAACATGCGATTTTATGCAACCGCGAGGTCTGTCAATACGCGATGAAGCATGGAACATTTCTATCTGGGCTAAGGTCTTTGAAATCCTTAAAGTGAGTATATTTTACAGATAAATACAATCTATTAAATTACAAAGTATAAGTAAACATGCCAATAAAAAAAAAAAAATTATGTACAAGCGCAGTAAAAAGGGGTAGAACTCATTGGGCGTCGAAAAATTCGTCCACATCGCTGTCAATGGGAAAAGTGCCCAGAACGCTGGCAGCATTGCCACGTTGAATGGCTATGCTGATTCTTTATCCGAAAACGGGCCAGCCAGCGGTCACGTGAAGAATCGACTAACTGCTTGCTGATGTCACGAAAAACTCAATGAGCACTCGGACCCCATTGTTTCAACCCCAAACGTCTCAAACATATAACTTCCAATAAGGTTGTACCGTTTGAGGTTTTCTCCACCAGCATCAACCGCCCCAGCACAGCCCACCGTGCTAAAAAGATGGGATAGCGCAAGCTCTAAATAATACAATTACGCTTATTTTCTAGCCCCCCACAGCGTCTAGACAAAATTACATAAATTATCATCGACCGATAGAGTCGAAATACCAAAACATAAAGGACAGACCACAGATAGTAAGCCCTCCCGTTCCACCAAGCGCGGGAGAAATTATTTTATGATTTCCCATTGAATAAAAAGACCACAGATAGGTACTTTGACTAGTGCCCAATAGGTCAGACAATCACAAAAATAATGTGAAACTAATAAGATACAAACTGGCAGAAACTTCTTAATGCAAATGACTTCGAGTAGTAAAGACCACCCACGCAAATTAATATGGCAAATAATAAAATCTAAGTATGAGTGGTGTCGTAATGTTATCTCCAATAAGTCCACGGCCACTGCCACGCGTGGGCAGGCGCCATATGGTGAGTTCTAACGGTGACACGGTGACAGCTTGCCTATTATAAAATTGAGTAGATAGATCTTCACGTCAATTTTCACTTATTGATTGTGTAGACTTGCGAGTCTTCTTGAGGCCGATTTTTGGGCATTTTGCCAGTTCATTGTTTGCAGTGTTGCGCTTTTAACAAGAGGTTTGATCAAGCTTTTACTCAAAAAATACAGTCTCACATAAGATTTGGTAAGGTCTCCTTACTTATTGCATAATCGTAATCAGCCTTTTAAGATTCCCACCGTTGGGACACTGACCTCCTTTCTGCAAGAGGAAGTGGGCCGAAATGTAATCCACCACGTGGGGGCCCAGTGCGGATTGGTAGATGTGTATTTAAATTTTTGGTTCTGGATTTCCTTACGGTGTTTTCCTTTTTTGAGAACAATGCCTGCCTAGCCTTTTCCCAACTATCTTGGGGTCAGCTTCCAGTCTAACCGGATGCAGCTGATTACCAGTATTTTAGATGGAGCGACTGCCTATCTGACCTCCACAACCCAGTTACTGGGTAATACGATACCCCTTGGTAAGACTGGTTGTCAGACTTTCGGGCTTCTGACGACCCGTAACGACTGTCAAAGATCCACGATTGACAACCGGGACCAGCGGCTTAACGTGGTTTCCGAGGCACGGAGGAATCTCGGTATGTAAAGATGGTCACCCATCCATGGACCAACCCCGGCAGGCGTAGCTTAACCTGATAGATCAACCCTGCGGCTGTTATTACTTTAGCCACTTAGCTCCTCGTTTTGAGAAAAATGATGATTAAATAATTTACACAAAGAAAAGTCCCGGGCCTGCGGACGGCGAGCAGTGGGTAGCTCGCCGTCCGATCAGCACCAGGCCCGTGAGTCGACGGCGCGTAGTTTTGCACGCGCGCCTCAAAGAGATTAGTGTCAGCCACCACTGCCGGGGCCATCATGGCCGGTGCCTGCATGCCTGGGGCACCCTTGGGCACTCAGGCAGGGAAGGAACAGGGGTAAGAGTCTGACACGCCCTCCCGCTCCACCCAGAGCGGAAGAAGTCATTGGATGATTTCCCAAACCCAAAAAGTACCTGACGGAGTTCGAACCATGACCTACAAATTGTAAGTCGCAGCTATTCCACCACTGCTCTCCTTCCTAATTGGCCAGGTGCAAATTACACTTGAGTGACTGTTTTATTCCTAGTTCCAAATGAAAATCCAACCTTGTAGCAGAGCTTTCTACAACTCGTTGGGGCTTAAGTGTCTAACTTCTCTCGCTCTGGGTGGAGCGGAATGGCATGTCAGACTCTTACTGACTAAAACCCACACGTGTTCCTTCAGTTGCCTGCGCCAGGGCAAGGTGACTCCTCCAATCACTCCCACGACTTTGGCAGAAGTGTCCTCCGTTAAATTAAGACATTCACAACAAACTACCGGATTTTTCACGCCACTCCTACTCCAAAGCCTTTCATTTAATAATAATAATAATAATAAAAATACCAGTAAATTACACAAAACAATCGTAGATATAGATAAAAAATATACACCGCTAGACCTTAGCGAAGATAATATTGAAACAATAGATAAAGCAAGACATATAGAAGAGATAAATAGAAAATGGAGACAGAAAGAACTACACGGCAGACATCCTAATGATTTATACCAAACACACATAGATAAGGAAGCTTCCAACAAATGGCTTGAATTAAGTGGACTGTTCCCAGAAACAGAAGGATTTATGCTAGCCATTCAAGACCAAGTCATTAACACAAAAAATTATAGAAAGTTTATAATAAAAGATAGTACAGTAAGAAGTGATTTATGCAGAAAATGTCACAGCAAACCTGAAACAATACAGCATATCACAGGAGCTTGTATGACACTAACACAGAACGACTATACTCATCGACATAATCAACTTGCTAACATCATACACCAAAAACTCGCCACTAAATTTAAACTCACGCAGGATCCATACACACCATATTATAAATATTCACCAAAAGCAGTTTTAGAAAATGAATCTTACAAAATATATTATGATCGCACTATAATTACAGATCACACTATTTATAACAATAGACCCGATATTACATTTGTGGATAAAGAAAACAAACACACGTACATAATAGATATAGCAGTCCCAAACACTAACAATGTACAAAAAACCATCACAGAAAAAATTAGGAAGTACACAGAGTTACAAGAGGAAATCACGAGAGTTTGGAAAATGAATAGAGTCACAATAGTTCCAATAGTAGTATCAACAACTGGTGTTATTCCGAAACAAATATTTAATAGTTTTAATGTACTCAATCTATCCAAATACACATACCTAACACTACAAAAAGCTGCCATATTAAACACTTGCCGAATAGTTAGAAAATTTTTACAACTAGATTTAGATAACAATGTCACTGCAGTACAAAGCAATTTACCATCTGAAAGAAATAACTAGGATCTCACCTTGGTTCACACCCGTGAGATTCTAGCAAATACCAGGTTTTAACCTGAGAAAAACGAAGTTTAAAAACATCATAATAATAATATTCCACAACTATCACACAACGCCATCTAGTCCCAAGCTAAGCAGAGCTTGTGTTATGGGTACTAGACAACTGATAAACATACTTACATATTTCTAAATACATACATATTATAGATAAATTACACCCAGACACAGAACAAATGATCGTGCTCATTACACAAACATTTGTCCTGGGTGGGAATCGAACCCACGACCTCCGGCATAGCAGTCAGGGTCACTAACCACTAGACCAACAGGCCAGTCAATTTGACACCCCGCACGACCTTTCTAATCTTTCCATTTCGCCGAAACCCTCGGGCTTCATCTCTATATTCATATTGAAGGGTGAAATGTAATACCAGGCATCAAATATCTGCTAATCCAAAAAGTATCACGCTGTTCTTGAAAGGGACGACACCATCTAGTTTGAATAGCTCTATCTCGCTTACACATCCGAACAATGGAAGCTTTGTAGTCCAAAAATAATGTTTTTAATTCGAATGTTTATCAATTCCATCGATGAAAGTTATGTTGTGAATTATGACTGTCTAGTAATACGATTATGTTGAAAGTGTTTCGGATTAAAGAATGTCGAAATAACAGAAGAAGAGATTTAGAAAGGTTTGGACAAAGTCTGATTGACGTCGAGCACATTGAACATGGTGTTTCAAATTTTACAATTGAGGTGTCTAAAACTATGTAGATTCAAACGTAGTTTGGTCCTCGTCGTAGTGTCGTCGGTGTATAAATTGTAATATTTGGTATCTATTTTAAGTAATAATTATTAGTAAGTATATTATTATTTTAGCATATAAGTACCTATATATTTAATTATTATTATTAATTTCGATTTTTAAGATTTAATTTTTTTTTTTTTTTGTTTTACGCCTGCCACAGAGTGGTCTCTTTAACCCACAGGTTGACTGGTAGAGAATGAAGAGAAAGAAGAGAGAGAAATGAAGTTGGTAGTGCCCGTGGCTCGGCAAGTACCGCCGTTAGTCCTGCGCCTGATCTTTTCCCGGCATAGAGCAACACGGGCCCCCGGCGGCCCGTATTGCTCTATGTTTCCCGTTCGTTACGGATTGCCATCACATCGGACTATGAGAGTAAAGGTACAGAGAGTGCACCTGTGTCTGCGCACACGCTGCACTATAATATCTCCTGCGTACTTGGTTAATCTCAGTTGAGACTGGCCACCGTGATCGAAATTCGGTCGGGAGGATTACTTATTCTCTTACTTATTTATTACTTATTCTCGACACAGTTTCTGTTCCCAAGCTAGTGTTGAAACTGGAGGAACTGGGAATACGAGGCCTCCCTCTAAAAATATTTGCGGACTACCTCAACGAAAGGACCCAGTGCGTAAAAATTAATAATTACCTGAGTGAGGAGCTTACTATCACCTTTGGCGTTCCTCAGGGAAGTGTGGTTGATCCCACACTCTTCTTGGTGTATGTTAACCAGCTGTGTAATCTTCTTCTCCAAAATGGAAAAATCACAGCATTTGCTGATGACACTGCACTCACTTTTACTGGTGATACCTGGCACGAAGCTTTTGACGCGGCGCAGAGTGGACTAGACCAAGTTTTAAAATGGCTTAATAATAACCAACTTACCCTTAACACAGATAAATCAAAGATAATCTGCTTTACCTTACGTCAATCTGCACAGCCTCCGATTTCACATTCCCTAATCGCTCACTCAATCAACTGTCCAAACAACGGCACCTGCTCTTGCCCCACACTCACACGCACCCCCACAATCAGATACCTCGGGGTGACTCTTGATGACAATCTGAGCTTCTCAGCCCACATAGATCTACTAACAGCAAGGATAAGAAAACTGATATTCGTATTTAAGACTCTTCGTCACGTAGCAGAAGCGCGGATTGTCAAAAGGGTTTACCTCACACTTTGCCAATCACTGTTGTCATATTGTATTTCGGCTTGGGGTGGTGCCCCTAAAACCATATTGTTAAAATTGGAAAGAGCTCAAAGAGCTGTTTTGAAGGTGGGTACTTTCCGTCCGATACTCTTCCCAACGGAGGAATTATATAAGTGTTGTGGGGTACTCTCTGTCAGACAACTCTATATTCTTAGCACAGTCCTATTGCAACACAAAGATACCCCCTACACTGAAATCACCAAAAGGCGTAAGGATCAAGTTTGTCAGCACTACAGATGTAAGTATTCATTTACAAACAGGTTTATGTGCTTCCAAGGTCCTCAATTATATAATAAACTAAACAGGAAACTGAAATTTTACTCTTCTTCTGTCTCGTCTCTAAAAAAGTCCTTGACAAACTTTCTGCTTACCCTGAACTATTCCGATACAGAATATCTACTTTTTTCTGAAAATAAACCCCCCTAAAACATTCACTAAAACACACTTCATTACATACACAACACATCATTACATTACATACACAAATAAAAATTGAATAATCACACAAATAAAATAATCATTATTAATAATAGATAACGGTTGAATGAATTATAATTTATAAAATTAATTTTATTGCAAATAAGGCTTGATAACTTTACTTCAACAAATACTTGTTCTACCTGCAATTAATTTATTATGTTAAAATATTATTTATGGGCGTGTACCACTACCCTTATTACAAGTTAATTAATAACTTAGCAAGGGTGCTGGTTGCAACACCTACCTGTTTTTGTTAATTTAAATGTAATGTAATCAAACTATTCTATTTTATGATAACATTGTAATTTTATTGGCTAAATAAATTATTATTATTTCGTTTATTTATTTTTTTACATATAATTTACATTTTTAAATATTTTTAAAAGAAAACATAAAAAAAAAACATTTAAAAATATAAAAAATAGTAGTCCGCCGGTATTGGGAGCAGGGTCCAAGCTACCGGTGGTTAGGGCTCCAGAGACAGGAACCTCCTCACAATGCGAGCCGTATCGAGGAGTACTGCCTTCTGTATCAGGCCCTTGATCCAACCGCGCAACGACAGCTTCGACAGGTGTTCGTCGAGGCTTTTGGCCATCAGGCCGTTGGCGGTAACGACTATCGGCACAATGACAGCCGAGTCCACATTCCACATATCGACAACCTCGTGTGCTAAGTCAAGATATTTGATTTGTTTGTCTTTCTCAGCTTTCACGAGGTTCTCGTCATGTGGAATGGTGACATCGATTATCATTGTGCGGCGCGCTAATCGGTCTATCACCACTATATCAGGCTTATTGGCAACAATAGTCCTGTCAGTGATGATAGACCGATCCCAGTACAACGTGACATGGTCATTTTCGAGAACTGGGTCGGGCGCATACTTGTAATACGGTACCTCAGAATCCACAAGTTTGTATTTTAAAGCAAGTTGCTGGTGAATAATCCTGGCTACTTGGTTATGCCTGTGCAAATACTCGCTGTTAGCAAGACGAGAACAACCAGAGATAATATGTCTGATGGACTCACCCGGACGGTGGCATGCCCGACACACGTCAACCGTCCCGTCCTTCATGATATGCCTCCGGTAGTTATTCGTCAAGATAACTTCGTCCATAATCGCACAGACAAAGCCTTCAGTTTCCCCGAAGAGGTCACTGAAACGTAGCCAGGCCACGGACGCCAAGAAATCTACATCAGGCCCATGAAGAGCCCGATAAAAGCGCCCGTGAAGCTCCTTGCCTTTCCATACCTCCTTGCGGTCATCAGTAGTGAGTATTACAGGTTTGCGCCAGTTCTCTTTAGCCATGGACAACGGGGTGAGTCTCTTGTCCACTGCGACCACATCGCGGTGCATACCCACGTCGGTTTCAAGAAAATATTCTCTGAGGCTGCACACCTCGCGGTTGTGGAGAGTTTTCGCATTTAAAAAACCTCGACCTCCACATTTCCGCGGGATGTACAGTCTCATCACCGATGATCGTGGGTGATGCATCCGGTTTGCGGTCAGCAGCGTACGGACCTTCCTATCCAGGGCGTCGAGTTCGGTCTGAGTCCATTTGAGTATGCCGAAAGAGTACATCAAAACCGGCATGACCCAACCGTTGAAGGCGCGCACCTTATTCCCGCCCGACAAAAGGCTGTTCAATACTTTTTTCAGGCGGCCAAAGAAGCGCTCCTTCAGCGATTGTTTCATGTCAGTAACGTTAATGCCTAACGCTTCCGACATACCCAAATATTTGTATGTTTCGGTCGAGGAGAGGGATCTAAGGTGTATGGAATCCGAGAGTTGAATCCCTTCGGATTCCATAATCCCCCCTCGCTTTACATGCATGACTGCACATTTGTCCACACCAAATTCCATCCTGATCGCGTTACTGAAAGTTTCAGTTACCTTCAGTAACTCCATCAGTCGCAAATTGTTGGGGGCAAAGAGTTTTAGGTCATCCATGTAAAGAAGGTGAGATATGGCCTGATCACCTCTTCTCAACCGATAGCCCAGCCCCGAATCCTCCAGCAATGTGCTTAGAGGATTCAGAGCTAAGCAGAACCAAAGAGGACTCAAACTGTCGCCCTGAAATATTCCCCGTTTAATCCATATAGGCTCATCGTTCCCCTGGATTGGTCGACATCCTGGATAGCGAAGGACCGTCTTCCATTGCCCCATACATGACCCAAGGAAGGTGCGCAGAGTTGCATCTATTTTGTACAACTCCAACACCCTCATGAGCCATGTATGTGGAACAGAGTCGTTGGCCTTCTTATAATCTATCCAGCATGTCGACAAATCCTTGTGGGATCGACGAACCTGCTGGCTTATGGCCATGTCTATGAGGAGTAGCTCCTTAGTACCGCGGGACCCGTTCCTACATCCATTCTGAGAGGCAGACATAATTAAATTACTCTCAATGTGATGATTAATTTTCGCTCTCAGGATGGATGTAAGAAGTTTATAGACCGTCGACAAACACGTTATCGGTCTATAATTCTTAGGTTCCGCGGTACCACCTGTTTTATGGAGCAGGTGGGTAACACCAGTTGTTAGAAACTCAGGCAGCAACCCAGACTCTAAGGATGACTGAAATTGAGATGCTAGAAGCGCGTGTGAGCTGCTATACCACTTTAGCCAGAAGTTTTGCAGTCCGTCCGGTCCTGGAGACTTCCAATTCGGTAACGGACGGACTGCTCTGGCTATATCTGTTGGGCTGATATTAACTTTCTCCATTTCTGGTATAGCTTCGCACACGCGCTCAACATCACGCATCCAGCCACCCTCAGTGTGACAGACGGGCACCGACCAAATGCTGCGCCAGAATGTACTCGTGGCGACATCATCCGGGCGGCAGCCGTCCGTCACATTTTGTTCAGGTCGCTCCCAAGCTCTATATACCCACCTCTCATCGCTCTGGAACATGCGATTCTGCGAGGACTGGTCAACTCGCCGCTTATACCGCCGAATACGGTTTGCCCATGCACAAACTTTCTGCTTCAGGAAGTCGATGCGCTCCGTGACATGGGACATGTATTCTCGAGGGCTGATTTCAGTCCCCGAGAACGCCCGCCTCACAAAGCGCATCACACGTGGGCGTGTATTGCCCTTCCTGAAGCAGATTAGTTTGCCGATGAGTACCCTGGCCCCATCGATACGCCTCTCGATTCTGCATTGCCAGGCTGGTACAGCAGGCTTTGGTCGAATAGCTACGTCACTATTTGGGAACTTTACGTTAGCTAAACGACATGCCGCAACAGCCCCGCAATACAAGATTGAGTGCGTATCAACGAGGTTCTCGCTTCTATTAAAGATATTCTCAAGCAGCGAGTCCAAAGCACACACCAACGCCCTATTTTTTTTGTGCATGGGTAACCGTGGTAAACGGGGTCTAAGTTCGGTCGGAGTGGATCTATACTCGCGAAGCGCATCCTCCAGTGCGCTCCTCAGTCGATTGTTGCACTGGCTACTTACCGTGACAACCCTATCATCTGCCTCATCACTTATATTATTGAGCCGCGGTGGCATTGCATCAATAGCAGGCGCTTGTTCCACGGTCTGTATCGGAGTAGAGATGATAGGGTTGCTCAGTACCTCTGAGCGCAGCCTATCAAGTGCAGCATCGTCCAACCTGTGATTACGTTGGATGACTCGCACCTGATCCGACAATCGTTGTGCCGAGACGTCTACGGTTGGTTCTAGTTCCTGGAACAGAGATAGCATCCTGACACGGTACGCAGTGAGGTTAGTTCCCCCCTCTGTAGACCCATAGTATGCGCGCATGACGTTTTCATTAATGGACTGAGTCCATCTCATACGCTGCACACAACCACCGGCAGCGGGGACCCGGCTCGGGGCCGGTTGGCCCCTAAGTCCCAGGCTGTTCGGTGGCCGGCCTCTCCCCTGCCGACGTACAGGTGTTGGCGACGTCAGCGGGGAGAAATACTCGTCGCTCGAGCTCGACGCGGCTGCAGCCGCCGGTGACACTGGTGATCCGAGGTCCGGCGGCGGTAAGGCGGAGCTGAGCAGCGAGTCCGGGGGTGGAAGGCGTGCGCTACGGGCAGCTGCTCTGGTCAACATTTAATTTTATTTATTCCATTTTTCCATCATTCTGTTTACATATATATATATGTACGTCGCCATTGACAGACGTCATACTGCAATCCTGCATAAATATTCTTCTTTTTTGTTTATTATTTGGTTTGTTTGAGTATTTGAAGGTTTTGCTATAATATTTCTTGTATGGGCTTCTTATTTGGTACAATTGATTCCAGTTTTGGGTGAAAAAATATGGATTTTATGATTTTAAAAGCGAAAAGATTTACTAGCTAAACCAATTATTCAAGCCATAATACAAAGCGGTTTACCACGTGCTCTTTGTAACGCTTATAAATAGAGTTCACTTTATTATTATTTAACCCACTTATAAATTATAACAGTGTTTCCAGACCCAGTTTTATGCTGAATCTGTGGCAATGCAAATGGGCTCTCGCAGTTAGAAACTACGAGCTTCTACCAGTGGCTTCGACCGCGTAGAATTATTAGTAGTTCACCCGCTATTTATTCCAGACTATAATCTGTATCTGTGCCAAACTTCATCCAGATCCGTTCACCCGTTCTGGCGTGATTGATAATGGATAAGTAGGATTGTATAGTCATTTTAGCCTAAAGACATCCACTACTGGACATAGGCCTCCCCCGAGGGTGGCCACATAGACCGGTCCTGTGCCTCTAGCATCCAGCGGATTCCCGCAGCCCTCAACAGGTCATCGGTCTACTTTGTGGGAGAGCTGCGTCTTAATTGGGCAGGCCCCAAATTCTTCCGATGAATCGCTAAGAGAACTGAGTTTATAAACGTGAAGGAACCTAGTCTGAAATAACCAACACGAGCTGAAGAAGGGTGTCGATTATTGTCATTAGTGATAGCCTTGGATTGGAACAATTTTAAATCATCATTCTCCTGCCCGTATCCCAATTTATTTGGGGTCGGCGCCACATGTCTTTTTCTTCCAATCTCCTCTGGGTGACCCCTTTTTACCCATATCCTCTTTCACACAGTCCAACCATCGTTTCTTTGGCCTTCCCCTACTCTTATAGCCATCCACATATCTTATAGCCACGACACAAGACTTTTCTCACGACATTATCTTAATTCCTCCTCATCACATGCCCAATAGCAACAATTTTGAATAACAGGTAAATTTAAGTAGAGAATTCAAAGCAAATGTGTGTAGTCTAAATGCCTATGCTGGCATTCAGACTACTTCAAAAGAGGAAATCAAGAGACTCCTGCAGCAAATAAGGAAATGGTAGAGCCGGAGATTGTCTCGCTTGGCAATGCAGCGACAGAACATCGAATTACAGATACAGCTATATGTCCACAAGTAAAAAACCGGCCATGTACGAAATTGTCTCGCATACAAAGGGTTCCGTAGGTACCTCTTTTTCTTCCACCTCGCCACTTCACTTCACTCGGGGTCGGCTTTATTAGTCTTGAGGCCCCACTTGTTCCGAGTCAGTAGATAGACCGCACTTCTTCATGTCTTTCTGGACGCTCGTCATCCAAGATGTTAGCGGTCTACCTATCCCTCTCTTTGGTGTCGTTATGTAAAGGCACTTTTAGGGTTCCGTACCCAAAGGGTAAAACGGGACCCTGTTACTAAGACTCCGCTGTCCGTCCGTCTGTCCGTCTGTCACCGAACTGTATCTCATGAACCGTGATTATCTATCACGCACAGTTGAAATATTCACCGATGATGTTTTTCTGTTGCTGCTATAACAACAAATACTAAAAAACAGAATAAAATAAATATTTAAGGGGCTCCCTTAAAACAAACGTGATTTTTTGCTCGTTTATATAGATAATGGTACAGAACCATTTGTGCGTGAGTCCGACACGCACTTGGAAGGTTTTATTTGACTACGTGATCATCGGGTCTTCGCACTACATGACCATACAGACTCGGTTAGCGTTTTTTTTGTTGCAACTTTGACACTACCCCGTACTACCCGTTTCGAATTTTATCCTTGAGAGTGACACCACCTGCCCAACGGTTCTGACGGGTTTCGTACGATTTTTATTATTTGTTGTTAAAGAGGCAATAGAAATACACACGCCTTGAAAATCAGCAGACAGCGGAGGCTTTTTTTAGGGTTCTGTTGGTTATTCCTGTTATGGAACCTTAATAAGACCTACAGCGCTTAGACAGCCCAGGGACTTTTTTTTATATAAAAACGTTGCCCCACACTAGGAATTACTCCTGTATCGTGGGTGCGTTCACAAACATGTATACTCACATACACAAGACACCCAGACCCGAAATAACTATCTATTGGTCATACAAATATTTGTTCCGTGCGGGAATCGAACCCGCGACACGCAGCGCAGCAGACGAACGCTCAATCACAGCGGCAACCGTGTCGTCAAATAGAAATATTGCCTGATAGAAATCTGATATTTTTAAGAAAGCGGCTTTTGGGCCTCCACACTTTCTCCTCACTCCTCAAATCGAAAAACGACCTTTTTTGAGGAGGAAGAAGGATCCCATAGTAACCAAAAAACCTAACAGTAAGTTTACTGTTAGGTTATTTAACAAAATTATGAAATGATTACCAAACTCGAAACTAATCTCTGCATTTATAGTCTTGTATAAACCAAAGGCGTCGAAGATTTTATGGCACTTATTAGAGCAGCCATAAACGGCGAATTGTTTTCTTATATTTTTATCGTTTTATTGATGAATCGAACATGATTTCATAGCTCAACTTACGCAGGACGTGGTTGTCCAAACTAAACTTCTAACAATATTTTTTGTAGGACTTTGAAAGCATTCCTTTGGTGAAATGTTCTTACTATGAAGCATTTTAGTGTGTGAGCCTTTTAATTCAATGTTATTAAGAATTTTGACGCATTATCTCTATCACTACATAGTATAAATTAAAATCGCTTTCCGCGTCAGTCTGTTTCTCCGTTAGGGTGCGTTTCCACTGAGCGGAGCTGAGCAGAGCGGAGCAGAGACGTGCAGGAATCGACTAATCACAATAGTTGAAACCCTCATCGCGTAACTCGTCTCGTCTGTAATTGGACGATTTCTGCACTTCTCCGCTCCGCTCCGCCCAGCTCCATTTCAGTGGAACCGCACCCTTAAGGGTGCGTTTCCACCGAAGCGGTGCTGTACGGAGCGGAGCGGAGACGTCCAGAAATCGACCAATCACCATGGTAGAAATCCTCATCGCGTCACTCGTCTCGTCTGTAAAGCCGCGTTTATATTTGTCTGACGTGTTGTGTCGTGACGCATCAGAACGGTATCGGTTTCATACAATTAATATAGGAGCGTTCACATTTGTCTGATGCTCTGTGTTGTGACGGCTTCTGATGTGTCGCATCAGAAGCGATCCCGGTCCGCGTCAGATTGGGTGAGGTACGGGGGGCGGGGCAGCGACACGACAGAGCGCCATTTGCTAGTGTGAACGCGCCGTAACTCATGTCTTCAACTCTCTCCGTTAGAATTGATGGCAAATGTCATGATTTCATGAAATACTACATTTGACATCAATTCTAATTGAAAGAGTTGTATTGATGATTTTAATTATTATAACTATATGCTACGGCCGCGAATCAAATTTTGACCAAGATAGGTACAACCTGACACTGACCTGTAAATTGCAAAAATCGTAAGAAAATTAGAATTTCGCGGGCTACCCTGGAGCATTCACCTTAACGCGATCGAACACGTTAAAAATCTCACTCATAGACAAAAAAAGGGTCTTACTCAGGGTCAAGGTCGCTAGTCAAAGTGTTATGAGAGCACAATCCTATCATTTATGATTATGACTGAGTGAGATAGTAACACAATTCCCCTAAGTGCTAAAAAGAGAGCCAACTACTCTCGGCCGACCCTCATAACAGCCGCTAAATAATAAAACCAGTAACAGTAAAATCAATAACTGTAATATGACGTCATCATCACAATATGAATAAACAACACAATCTCAAGTGTTTCTCTCATCTCAAGTTACACCGAGATGAGTGAACCATTGAACGAACGAGTTACGTTTCGTATTTGCACTGACGAATCTATCTTCAATTTTAATTACATCAAAAATTATTCTAATGTAATTTCATATTCCTCTAATATTAAATAGTCTTGCTTAATCAAAAAGTTTTCATTTAGATGAGGACTTATTCAAATACTCGTAAAAACATATTTCATATTTGGAATAACGAAACGCAACTGTCAGTCGACAGGAATGTCAAACGAAGTCGATGTTTTTGCGTTGTTTTTGTTAAAATGATCAAAATAATGGAGTCTAAGAAGCAAATATATACACATCAAGAAAAGAAAAAGTTTTTAGAGATATTAAAGAACTACTCGAAGGTAGTGGAGAATAAACATACCCATAGTTCGGCTTTGAAGGCGAAGAACTTGGCTTGGCTGAAAATAACTTCCGAGTTCAACTCAAGCCCGCAAACGAACTTACATGTAAGTATATATTATTTTGTAAGTTGGTTACAAAATCTTGTTACTATTAGACTGGTTATGGCCGCGGCTTTGCCCGGATCAACTTTAATATCTAGGAAAATAATTGACAGTTCTTGAGACACTTCATTGAGAGATTGTCTTGTATGTTGACATTTTGAACTAAAATAGATTTGTAGTATCCTTGAGTCTGTTTATTGTATGAGTGTCATCTTATTGGATTAGCATATGTCCAGCAGTGGACTGGTATAGGCAGATGATGATGATGATTGGATTTACAGTTGAATATTGTTAGATAATTAATTATTGCCCTAGATTTGATAAAAATAAACACTAATTAATATTTTATTTGCTAAAACTATTGTCCAGCAGTGGGACAGCAGGGGCTAATTAAAAAGTAACTATTGTCAGCAGTTTTAAATATTCTTAGACAAACTAATAAATATTTATATCATTAATTAAAAACGAAAACTTTGAGTTACTTGTATATTTTATACAGTTTCTGTTATGAATGAATTAAAAGAAAACTATTAATCCATTTATTTCATAATTAAAATAATAAATAAAGCAATATTAACTCTCAGAGAACACCAAAACAACTTCGAAGACTATGGATGAACCTAAAGCACCGTCAAAGAGAAGCGTTAGCCAGGAGCTTACACCCAGCAAGAGGACCCGTTGATGAGATTATATCAGGATCCAATATGTTGCAAATAACGCAGGCGCTTTTGAGTGGTGTTGACAGTTCTGTGGACTCCGATATTGTGTTAGGTAAGTGATAAATTGATAAACAAGTATCTCATATGTATAATTCAGATAGCTATAACTTGTTATGTACATTTTTTTAATAACTAGTGACCTGCACCAGTTTTGCATAAGTGAAATATAAAAAAATTTGAATCATACAAACCTTTTCCCAACAAATAAGAATTAACCAAATAGGTACAGCCTTTTTGAAGTGATGCATTTATATAAATTCACCAATTGATTTTTATTAATATATCGAGTGTAAAAAGACAGTTTCCAAAGCCGAAAGCCACATTATTATATTCATTATTTGGATCATTTTAATTCCACTAGACCATACCTATTAGTGGATTCCCATCCACTGGTTCTAGAGATATTGAAGGTGAAAGTCACAATTTAAGTTATTACTAATCTTTTTTCCAAACAAACATTAAATTTTTTTTTCGAAATTTTGCAGTTACAAAAACGCAATGAATATCAAACGTACCTACTGGCTTTGAGTGAAGTGGCGGGGTTTAACTCCACTTGCTTGGGTTCGAAAGTCGTGTCACAGCAATAATTTTTGCGCAAAGCTACTTTGATAGACGTACTATATGCGTGATTAACGGCTTTGTGATGTATCTTTTTACACCCTGTGGATTAAATAATACACAATAGTGTGTCACATTGAGATAGGTCAAACTTGTTTGAGTACAAATGCGTATTGCTGGTTGAACATATGTTTTGTTTCAAATGCCCCCGGTTTTCCTGTAGAGAATCCCATTCATCTCCATTGAAGTATATGTAATTAGTACAATATTTAATTTTTGTAGATTCAAATGCCGACCTAACACAGTCAGAAACAAGCCTGTGTATAAGTGACGAATCTCAAAATGTTTCTAATCAGGAGACACCAGTGTTTAGCACCATCAAAATTGAACCAATGTCCCCAATCATAGCCAAACCTGCAAATACTGTGGAAGCAATGCCCAGGCCCATTCAAAATCCGACTTTCACAACACCTAACAATAAAGCATATACCACTCCACAAGATAATCTGGACCACAAATCCAGAATTCAAAGGAATTTAGAACTTCATGAGTTGGAAATACAGCTGTTAAGAGAGAAAGTGAGGTCACAAAGACAGGAGAATCAAAGTAGGGAGGCGCAAGCTGCAGCCATACATAACTTAGAGTACCAGATTTTGAAGGAAAAGCTTCGAGAGGCTAAAGCTAAGGCTGATATGGCAGAGTTGTATTTGAGGAGACAGCATTTTTCTGACGGTAGGTAACTGTGCACTTTTCTTTCTAATCTCAAAGGCTATTAAGGGTATTTTTGATTACTTGTCTGCTTTTTTATTTATTTATTTAATCTGTAGTATTCCACTGCTGGGCAAAGACCTCACTCATACCCTTCCAGATATTTCTTGACTACTCTACTCATGTTAAATAAATAATACCACACTAATCAAGGCAAAGACATCCGGCCATTCATACAGGAAAATAATGCAAAATTAAAATTTGAACCTTGTTCAGGACCATAGACTAGAAAGTAGGACATAGGTAACCACTCTATGTCAAGCTTTCTAGCCATTTGGACTATTAGCAAACATTAAATTAACTATTACATTTCTCTTTCAGATTAAACTACTACAAAGAAGAAACAGTATTTACTAATAATTTTAAGATTTTAAATATACAAAAGCAGTTATATTTTATTTTATGTGTTTCATTAAGGCATGATTCACTGTAAGAAGGTACTTCTACAATTTATAATTTTGTTAGATGTTCTTGTTATTTAGAAGATAATAACATCAGAGATCAGCCAATCCCATCACACTAAAGATTGTTTAATTGTATAATACAGATCTTACAATCCCCACAGACAGTAACCAGCCGAAGCTCTGCTCTGCGTCAACCTGGATTAAGGAAATGATCAATAACATTCAAAGGGCACTAATCCGAACAAAAACAAACATTTTAATGTGGATCCCATTTACAAATCACCATTTTCTACAGCTCACATTATTCACCATCAAAACGAAAATAAAAACAAAATGGTTACGAAATGTTTCGCCGTCGATTCCAAATTTAAATTTAGGCGCGAACACTGCGCGCTAAAACGATAACAAACAGCCAGAAGTGAGTCAACTTTTAAATATAGAATATTTGAATTATATCACCTGGCAACGTTATCGTGTGTTCAGAAAAGATTTACGTGTTTACACGATTCAAGTCATCTGTGAAGTAACGAAACTATTAGGGAATCTGAAAATAGTTCGCATGACGACCATTCTTCGGGAACACCGGCTATTATTGAATCAACGCAATGTTTGTTGAAAGGCTGACCCCGCATTTTAAATCACATAAATCAATCACCTTGGCCTATTACAATCTTATTTATGTCACCATTCAACTTTCTTTATTGCAGTATATCGTCCACATCACCAAGTACGTATTCGCATTTTAGGAAAACGCCAGATTTTCCTAACGTAGAGTAAAACCTACTTTGCCTTCGAGGCTATAAAACGTACCAAAGTAGGTAACCATTTCCATGATGTTTATGGATTGAGGAAAACTCATTGCTTACGATTCAATGCGAGTCATATGTTTGCATGTGACTCTTGCGGTACGAACATACTACTTTTACTATTCGACACCTTAGTTATAGGCACCTACCGATAAATTGATGTAGACAAGGACTACATGGAATCAGTTACTGGTTTGTGGAGGTCAGACAGGACTACATAGAATCAGTTACTGAGTTGTGGAGGTCAGACAGGACTACATAGAATCAGTTACTGGGTTGTGGAGGTCAGACAGGACTACATAGAATCATTAACTGGGTTGTGGAGGTCAGACAGGACTACCTAGAATCAGTTACTGGGTTGTGGAGGTCAGACAGGACTACATTTAATCAGTTACTGGGTTGTGGAGGTCAGACAGGACTACATATAATAAGTTACTGGGTTGTGGAGGTCAGACCTGACTACATAGAATCAATTACTGGGTTGTGGAGGTCAGACAGGACTACATAGAATCAGTTACTGGGTTGTGGAAGTCAGACAGTACCACATAGAATCAGTTACTGGGTTGTGGAGGTCAGACGACTACAAAGAATCAGTTACTGGGTTGTGGAGGTCAGACAGGACTACACGGAATCAGTTGCTAGGTTGTGGAGGTCAGACAGGCAGCCGCTTTATGTAAAATACCGGTATTCAGCTGCATCCAGTTAGGTTAGGAACACTGGAACCTGTGTCGCATAAACAGGGAGCCGGACGCACGGTGCCATCACTGCACCGACTCGCATGGGAGGAGCAGCGCCGTGCCCTCGTATCCGAAGTGGGCTCAGATCTGTCGCTGCCGGCCGTCACTCGTTCGATGGTCGGGAGCGCCGAGTTGTGGGATGCAGTGATCTCCTTCTGTGAAGTTGTAATTTCGCAGAAGGAGGCTGCGGAGAGGGAGAGGGAGGCAGTAGCCACTCTCCCGATCCGCAGCAGGCGTACCAGGCGTCGGCGGAAGGCAGACAACGCCCTCTTCCAGCCCCCCCTAAACAGGTCCGGAGGGACGGCGGACTCAGGGTCGTCCGCCGCCCCTCATCCAACAGGACCCGAGGCGGCGGTGCGTAGTGTTCCACGCGCGCCCCTATTAGACGTCGCGGGGAGAGAACACCTCACTCTCCCCGCGGGCCAGAGGTGGCCCGTATAGGCAGGCCCCGGGGTTCATGGAAGTCGTATTAGCTCTCACGATCCCCGGTCCAAGTGTGGGAAGGAACACTGGGGTGGTTTTAAGTCAGTAAGAGTCTGACAGACCCCTTCGCCAAAGGACATCCATGAGGATTTTCCATCCCGGCAACAAAAAAAAAAAAGGAACACTTGGAAAAGGCAAGGAGATTTATTTATGACCTATAGATATTCTATTTCACGAAGGCGGGTCTTCGATGTGTGTGTAGATTCACGTGCACATTGTTTCTATATGCGTAAGCTTTTTTCTATGACACCGATCGCTCCAAACTAACACACACAGAAAAAAAAGTTTACGTGACACACACACATCCAAGACCAACCCGCCTTCGTGAGATAAAGCAACTATACATGGACTGCTAAAACAAATAAATTTTTCTTTCTTTCGGGTTGTTGCAAACTTACTTTCATTCAGACCACCGCGGCCCCGCTCGCCATTATACCTAGCTATAGGGAAGTCTGTCCGAACCCAGACGGCGAAAAACAAAAAGGCTAAAACGACTGGGAGCCTACAGTTTATTTATAGAAGCGGGAACGCACGGGGCACGGGATGAATGCTTAATGCCTTGTCCCCTTTGCAACTAACTATCGATTTTAGTAGACTTTTAGTGCTCGTTTTTGGCACAGAATTGGAAGGGGGTACACTGAAAAGCAGTTCTATGGATGGAACAGAAATTTTACTTCAAACTTGGACGTAACTTTTTTTTTTACTGTTAGTAGGCACGCGTTTGACCACTATCTCACCTGATGGCAAGCGATGATGTGGTCGAAGATGAAGCACGCTTGCCTAGAAGTAACCTATTCACTCTTTAGATACGAATCTACATATTTTTTTTATTTTTTATTGTTGATAGGCACGCGTTTGGCCACTATCTCACCTGATGGTAAGCGATGATGTGGTCGAAGATGAAGTACGCTTGCCTAGAAGTAACCTATTCACTCTTGACTTAAAGACTCCCAGGTTGTAGCTATCAGGAAACACAGACTCCGGCAGGGAATTCCAGTCCCTAGCTGTACGCACAATGAATATGTTCTCAAAACGTTTTGTGCGTGTGGAAGGGATGTTCACCATGTACCGGTGGCGCTTCACCGTACGTCATATATTGCAAGTCTTAGGTATTGGTGAGGGATGGTCAGTTCAGTCTGTGTAAAGTAAATGGACTTAAATAGACGTGGTCTTCTTCTTTTCGATTCGGCGGCGACTATAATTTATAATGGTGAAATTACTAATTCCACGCGGGAGAAGCCGCTGGCTAGTATTATACATAAACAGTTATCGAAAGGCAAGTATTTGCCTGCAAAATATCAAATTTTCTTCAATGGGCTTACGCGATTTGCGCGGAATAACAGGCTCCTTCAACAATGTTACTTTAACAGTTCCAGGCCAGCAGTAATTTATACTGCACTGGCTTTTACCAAGCGAGTTACTCGCACTAAAATACTAAACAAAGCACAATTTACAAGGAGTAAATCGTTCTCGCTCTCAATAGTTCTGCAGCGCTCTTAGATTGAATAATTTATTGCCATACTGGCGCCTGTATTTCAAAAGTCTTAGCTATTTTTGTAGACTGTAACCTGTTTGAAGTAACACGATCTAATTTGCTCTTTGAGCCCCCTTGAATATTTATTTTATTCTGTTTTTTAGTATTTGTTCTTATAGCGGCAACAGAAATACATCATCTGTGAAAATTTCAACTGTCTAACTATCACAGTTCATGAGATACAGCCTGGTGACAGACGAACGGACAGCGGAGTCTTAGTAATAGGGCCCCGTTTTACCCTTTGGGTAATCCTAACAAAGACTAGTTCTAAAAACCTACAAAAGTCTATTCTCGTGGGGGATACAAGTAAAGTATACAGCCAAGACGACCTTGTCGTGACCATTAGGCCCGTAGGGCCGCCTGGCCGAGCCCAGCAGTCCGATAGCAGAAATAGCGGCGGATACAGCCGAGGTTACGCACCTGCCCTAATTACGGCTCGTGGGTGGCAAAATATGATGGATCTGCGGCTAAACTTTCCAACTTTCTGATAAAAATGGTTGATTATCTCGGGGTTAACAGAAAAGTTAAGTTAGCATCGGTTATATTCGACTGCATCGATTCAGATTTGTTGTTTTTTGCTCTCTCGTTTTGGCGACTCTCAGCGTTTGATGAAAAATCCAGCGATTCAGTGACTGCTTAGACGCTGCATCGAAAAGCGAATAAAAATTACTTGCCTACTTCCTACCTTTTTAAATATTTTTGGCCCAGAAACCAACCGCATTAATTGTAGCGTCAGTATCGTTCACCAGGTCCTCCATAGTGCAGGTGTGTGGGCACTTGGAGAATTCCAGTATGTGAGTCATGAGTCACGTTCTGGATACTCACATTGGGTATCAGACGAGTCAGTATAAGTCTTTTCTGTCCTGACCGTTGTCCGCACTTAAGGGAATCGGTCGGAACGTAAATGTGTTATTAAAGATCGAAACGCTGCTGGAGGAACCGTAACTATGCGAAGTCCACACTCCAGTCAATTGATTGGCCTACATACAAGGGTTTTTAATTTTGTTTGGTGTTAAAATGTTTGTTCACTTATACTTAGTACATGACTTGTAACTCAATTGTGTCCACGACACAGGTCGTGTATACTCAGTAACGTTAGCGACGACAGAGAAATGTTTTGAAATACCTTTTCAGTCAGTAGCTTTTCTAACATGATTTTATTAACTTCGCCTGTAACTAACTGTAAAAAATCTTAGAAGTGTCCCGGTTTCCGATTGAGCTGAAATTTTGCATACACTTTTAGTTTGGATGACAATGCATGGTTAGCCAAGTGACGTCATTCTAGATCCAATATGGCGGACTCCCAAAGATGGCAGACATATATTTTTTATGCATTCTCATGATATGAGTGTAGCCTGGGAGTCGAGTGTGAATAGGTTACTTCTAGGCAAGCGTGCTCCATCTTCGACCACATCATCGCTTACCATTAGGTGAGATAGTGGTCCAACGCCACAGCCTATCAATGATAAAAAAACAATTGAAAGGGTTTTCTAAGAATATGAAAATAAAAAGACGTCGATCTAAGCATGTTTTTAGTTTTTTTTTTTTTAACTATAAGTTTTGCGCTGGCAAAGGTCAAACCGATAAAACAGTCAAAAACAAATAAATGTTATAGCTTAAATAATAAAATATAAAACCTAGTCCTGTAACACGAAAGCCTACTTTACACGCGAATATAATTTTATTTTAATACTATTAAAATATTTTCCTGGTTGATGGCCTTTCGTGTTGCCTAGCTTATTAACATTAGGGACCGAGTTTACGATTGCTAGGCCCAGATAGAGGCTAGGCTATGTAATAAATGTCAGAAGAATTTTATGTTCTAGTAAATTTTGAGGTTGATGCCCTCTTCAAGCTCGCATTTGATAATGATTTTGGAGTAGGCTTCTCTAGGTGTTGGAAGGGCTCCCAAAAGGTGGACCGACGACTTAGTGAGGGTCGCGCATAGCCGATGGATGCGAGAAGCACAAGACCGGTCGTTGTGGCGAAACTTGGGGGAGGCCTATGTGCAGCAGTGGACGTCTTTCGGCTGAAATTATGTTGATGAAAGTCGCTGTCTGCCTCTGTCTGCTTCTCCGCTTATTCTTCTGAACCACGAAACGAATTCTGATACGATTTTCACTAATAGAAAGAGCGATAAATGATGAAGGTTTGTGTATATAATTCGCACCCATGCAAAGCCAGGGCGGGTCGCTAGTACTTAATAATCTTTTCTTTCTTTCTTTATTTTGTAAGCATAAAATTCGACAATAAGTTTGACTTTTCTCCTTCTCGTGGTCGAATTCTTTGTCTCTGAGTTCGTAATTTTCATAAGAAGCATTTCTGAGGCACCCACGTTGTGCTATTCATCCAACCACCTAAGATTTCCAAGTTCTTGGTGGTCTGCATGAAGCCCAATTATGTATCGCTTTGTTTGGTGGTTTTGGCAAAGGTTTCCTAAAGGTGAGACCGGTAGTGAAACCCTACTGATATTTTAAGATGCTTCTGCAGTGTGAAAACAACCTGGAAATCTTTAAACAGTCTCCAAACTCAGGTCGGCCGCAGCACGGTTCTCGGACGGTTCCGATCTTCAGTGTTTTTGCGGCGTCTCTCCGCGTCCCCGCAGACCATGTCCCACCTTCCATCTTGCACCATATGCAACATTACGTGTTCACGTAAGGGTCTAATGACAGCGTCAGCGGACCGCATTGCCGTGGCCGAATATTGAGCCAGGCAAGGGATTTAATTTTGGGCATCTATTTGTGCCAGCGACACACTAAGAAGTGTGAAAAGAGTCGACAACTTCCAGTTTTTGTCAGTACGTAAGAAAGTTGCCGGTAACAGGACCACAGCCTCCGTGTGTCAACAAATAATGCAAATATAAGTGTGACAATATGCAAAACCTGTCCAAAGTACAATGTCAGTCATCGAACCCAGGATTTCACGGTTCAAGTCTCTTTATGGACCATTGTTTCTATGATGATTTCATTTATACAGCTGGTGCAATAAATGACTTCATACCATAATTCGTTGATATGTCCTAAAACATCGTTGTAGTAAAACTCGAGATGTATGACTAACCTTGCCATGAAATTATTTAGTCATACGTTTTTTTTTAAAGTCTTCACGTGTTTTATTACGCTTGTACTGCCAGTGTCATGGCCGAACATTCGCGATTCTACATTTAAATTATCACGATTTATTGAGTTTTCCTGACTCTTGGCAAAAGGTTTAATTTGACCAGGCTCAGGAGAATAGTCGAAATATTTTGTTTGGGTTGGTGACTTAAAAATCTAATTAGTCCGTTACATACATTACCAAAAAATATTGGACAAGTATTTTTCTTTTGTCACGTAAATAAAAAACCGGCAAAGAGCGAGTCGCACTCGCACGCAAAGGGTTCCGACCAAATCATGTTTTTTTTCGGATTTTCTTTAAAACTGTATATTTTTTTGTAAGTTTTCCTGTAATCTTTAAGTCCCTTAACCCTACCAGCCCCTCCCCCCCCCTTCCTTTCTGTATTTTTTTCAAAATTTTAGGCTCAGTAGTTTCGGAGATACGGGGGGAATGGTAATTTTTCATCTTTTTTTTTGAAAAATTATTCATTTTAAAATTTAAAAAAATATATATTATGAGACACTTACAGTAACCCCTTTCATTTGACATGTAGCACGGCACAGCTTGGAAAACTATTTTTTTAATTTTCCAACTTGCATTGCTTTGAGGTGCAATGCAAGTTGGAAAATTTAAAAAAAAGTTTTCCAAGCTGTGACCCCCATATTTCAAATACATTAATTTACGTTACACCTCCGTATTTGGGTCACCAATATACATGTGAGTACCAAATTTCAGCTTATTCAGTCCAGTAGATTCGGAGCAAATGGACTGTGACAGACGGACAGACAGAAACCCACAACAACAATAACTGAATGCACCCTGCATTCAGTTATTGTTATTGTTGCATTTAGTTAGTTATTGTTCTATAATTTTCACGGTCATTTATTCATATAAGCATTGAAGAAACCCATGGTTCATTTTTTCGACTTTCATGGGCTTGTGTTGAAAGAATATAACCATAACCAAGAATATTATGGTTCACTAGCTTCTGCCAGGGTCTTCGCCCCCGTGGGATTAGTACTTCTTCCATTATAAATTATAGCCGGTGTTATTCCAGACTATAATCTATCTCTGTACCGAATTCCATCCGATTCATTCAGCCGTTCTGGCGAATTAAAGTAACAAACATTAATTCATCCAAATTTTCGCATTTATAATATTAGTAGGATGATTTTTACCTAGTGACACTATCAATTTGAGAACTGACTTTTAACCAACATTAAAGACACTGTAAGGCACTGGTCCCACCACCGGCGATGAGCGAGTAGAGCTTCAAAACAAAAACGAGTCGGCGAGTAGCGAGTGTTAGTTCAGATAGATTTGACGCGCGAGTGTTCGAGTGCGACGGGCGATTACTCGCACCACTCGCTCGGGTTGGTCTCTCGACGTGAGTTCTGACCGCCGAGCGAGCATTGCTGAGCGAGTGACGATGAGCCAGTAAGCTTTGATAGCTCTTGTCGCTCAGCGACCAACTTGTGGAGCGAGTCCTCGCCGGCAGTGTGAACAGTCAGCAATCAACTATTAATACATATACCTATGCATCTCTTATGTTTACGCGGAATGTATATCTATTGTACGTTTCTTGAGCGTCAAAATAGCCGAGAGTTAGTCGCTTACTCGCCGAAGGTGGGACAACTGCCTAATGGCTGACGAGACTCAATGAGGTTTACCCACTGTACTTCAGACGGAAGCCTTCTATCCCGTTAATTATTGAAGTTATTGCTGTTGTTGTCCACAACTAATTACCCGCATTCGACATTCCCAATTGGAATCGTTCGAGATATGGACCAGTCATGTCCTTGTATGCGACGATTACTGACTCGTCGTAAATCAATTGAGTTATTGACTAATCTTGTCTCGAAATGCAATGCTATCGCACGGGACTACACTTTTCATGGTGAATTTTTGAGATAGGCCATGTGGGCGAGATCGAATTCTATCTTACACCTTTGACGACACGGTTGGTTCAGTGGTTGAGCGATTAGCTGCTGGGCTGGGTGTCGCACCAACGATACAGGAGTAATTTCTAGTGTGGGGCAACGTTTATCAAAAAGAAGAAAAACAAACCTACTCTAAAAGTATGTAGGTTTGTACAAACTTTCTCAGATAGAAAGCTATACTCTATCAGCGAATGCCATAGGATACTTTTATCCTCGGGAAATGCAGGATTCCTGTGGAATCGGTCACAGAAGCGAAACCGCAAAATAACGCCAGCATCTTAACTACATAGTACAAATCAAAGTTGCTTTTGTAAAAAAAGAATCATTGTTGATTCTGCACAAATATAACGCACATTACAGAAACACAGATTAATAATACGAGTATAAACATACAACAATGCTAAAAGCCTCGTATTCACTCAATGTAAGTGTCCTGTTGTCTCTGTTTCTCCGCTCACTCCTAAACCTCGACACGGATTTTAATGCGGTTTTTACTAATAGAAAAAGCGATAGACGAGGAAGTTTGGGTGTATATTTTGTACCCGTGCGGAGCTGGGATCGGCCGCTAGTATAGCGCATAGGAAACAATGAGCTCCAGCGCATTTTAGAGAAAATATCGTAGGTAGTTTCATTTTTTAACAAAGCTCCTGTTGTAATGAAAATGATAAGTCAGGCCTCTCTTTGAGGAGTAGCTGGAGGCGCCACAGCGTCCTCACCTTCCGCATGATGCAGGTACGACACGGTGGAGCGTACGGTGGAGTTCTGCCCCGCTTGGGCGAAGCACTGCCGTGCCCTCGTGGAGGCGATCGGCGGCAGGGACATCTCGCGCCTGGCCCTGGTGCAGGCCATGGTATGAAGCGAGAGGGCATGGGAAGCTGTCACCTCTTTCTGCGAAGCAGTAATGCTCGCGAAGGACGAGGCGGAACGGGTGAGAGAGGCTCAACAGAGTCACCTTCACGCCCCCAGTAGCAGCCGCCGCAGGAGACGCCCTGGGCGTCAGGGGTCGCTAGACGGTCTCCGGCCACGCGCGCCTCAAAGAGATGTCAGCAACACCTGTATGGGCCAGACATGGCCGATGCCTGCCCAAGCCTCGCGGATAAATCGAAACAGAGTAACCGGGCCCCTGAACACTCAGGCAACTGAATGAAAAGGGGTTGGTATTAGTCAGTAAAAGTCTGACACAAAGAGCGGGAGGTCATTGGATGATTTCCCACCCCCACAAAAAAAAGGTATCAAAATTGTCATATTTTTACCAAAATTTGTACAGGCCCAGCACAAATGATATTGGTAAAGACCAACATTTTTTATAAATCTTATAAGAACAGAGTAAAAATGAAAGATATGTTTACATTTTTATTCCTAAAAATATCCTAGCAAATTACTAAAGAACCTAACATAAATTGATTACACATAAAACAGCTGCAAATAATAATGTTTGCTTTAGAAGTCTGATGGCTAGTGCAGCACTTTTAAATTAGATCAGATTTAAAACAGACTGTTTTTTTTTTTTAAAGAAAACAGTATGAAAGAATACACTGGTGGGCAAAAATATGATGAGAGAAGTAGGTAAAATCTTTTTGTACCTTGAATGAAGAAGTTTAGATTATGCAATCAATTTTTTTTTTTTTTGGACAGAAACTACCAATAATCTTTATTATAATATCTAATTAAAATAGCTAATTAAACTAATAAATAACTTAATAAATAAAATATGTACAAGAGGCATAAATTTGCAATCAATTAAATTTTAAGTCCTAAATTTTTGAAATTAGGTGATGACTGATGAGTTGATGACAAAATGGTAGAAACGCAAAATTAAACTATGCCACTTAAATGTATATTATATTAAAGCTATTTTTTTCTCCTTTACCAATATGTTTACCTTAATAAATACTGTGCAAAAGTAAAAATATCAAGTTATCGGTATCCGCCTGTTAAGTACTGGCCTTGCAGTTTTTACCTTGACTTTTGATAAAATCTGCCTTATTTACTTGTCTTGAATAAACATAACGATAAGCACGTAAATGAATGCTATCTGTGAATTTTGCGTAACTACTTAGTCAACAAACACAAACTGTTTTGGGAACACATTTATTGTGCATTCAGCGAGAAGAGAAATTCTCTGCCGGAGTTTTGGTTCCTGATAGCTACAACCTGGAGGTCTTTAGGTCAAGAGTAAATAGGTTTCTTCTAAGCAAACGTGCTCCATTATCGAGATTATCCATGATTGATTAATAAACATCTTAACATACAGAAGTTCACATTTATGTGAATTCCGTGGCAAACGTTGGTTACACATCGGTTACACAAGAAATTTCTGGTGCTTAGAAACATCATTTACTATGTATGAACTTGTAGATAATTGAGCATTAATCAATAATGAATTAAAATCGCGAAATGCAGTTTTTCACCCAACTTTACAAAACTGAGTAAGTATATCTTGGAAAATAAATGTCGAGAACTGGACTCATTTTGCTTGGACTTAGATTTGTTTTCTCAAATTAATAAAATAAAACTAAAAAAAATATAGAATTTGCCCAATACCCAGAGACCTAAACAACCCTGTCTAAATCTATTAAATGTTTATGATCAATTATTATAAAGAACTTGCAGGAATGATTAATCTTAATAATGACCTTTAAACCTGTTCTGTTACTCAGAACAGTTAATAGGAAACTGGTGAGTCAGGTACCATGTTATTAATGCTTTTTGTAATAAGTTTTGAAAACAATGACCATAATATTATTGAAATTAGTAAAAAAATAATAGATTAATTGGTTACTACTGTTCATTCGAAAATGGTTTTATTAGTGTTTTTTTTTTTTAAACAGGCCGGTCGGCCGGGGGTTAGGAATATTTCATAACAGCTAAAATTGTATGTTATGAAAAGGAAATTGAACACAGAACAAGAAGTTACCACAATACACGCACACTACAACCCATCATTGCTAATGGCCTAGAAAGCCTATGGCAAGAAAAAAAAAATAGGGATCACTTGAAGTATTCATTTTCATATCTAAATTCTTTCATTTATAGAAAGGTTCACTAATGCGAGTGTTGTAGTGTTCTTTTAATTGTGAAAAATGCTTGGTTCCTGTGCCTGGAGGAAAAAGCTAATTTCTAAAAAAAAAGCAAGATTACTTTTTAGTTTCTTAGTAGAGCAGGTACATTTGATGTCGGCTGTGGGGCAATGTTAAACTTGTCAAGATAATTTACACTTGCACAAATTCTATAGATATTCAGATCACTCTTTGTTTTGTTTCTTTTTTATCGCTAGCCGGTATTGGGCAAACTTGGTAGTTATACTTGAAAAGTACTTCATTCTTAACAATGAAAATCTTAGAATTAAGTTATATGAGACTATTCAATGAACTATAGCCATGACAGCACAGATCTTACACTTTATCAAATAAAGAAATGTTTTAGTTCAAATTGATTACTCAGAATGTGTTATTTTATTCTCTGCAAACTTAATTCGTCACACTTTAATTAATTCTAATTAATGACATAACATTCAAATACAGAACAGCAACAACTGAATCACTTCACACTTCTTAGTTCTTACCAGCCAAGGTTAACCAACTTATTTATGACAACTCTCACACCCTGGTTCGCCCGCTAAACCAACCAAAAAGGCCGACACAGCCTCGCGACCAAATAAAGTGATTTCCATCACATACCTCCTGCGTTAATCACTGCTATGACATAATACACCGATAATATTGTAGTAAACGACCGCTGTAAACAATAATCTACTGATCTTACACCTACACTAGTAAACTAGAACGTTTTTCTATAAATAATATTGTGTTAAATCTCACCTGTTGAGCAACTGGCTCCAAAATACTCTCGATTATCTTCGTGTGAAACACCGGCATTTTGTATTTTTAAGTCTGACACTTAATTACATTAGATAATAAACACAAATAACAATGATCTCACAAAATATTCACAAAATAAAAATAACACAACCGAACGAGATACGCGACCGAAAAATACTGACGGTTTAGTGTTGCGCCACAGGTCGACGTATACGAATGTGCTGTCAAATATAGCGTCAAATAGTGTTGTGAAATAACAGTGAATTGTCACGTTACTGCCATTGATTGGAATTATATCGGTATCGGGTTGGTTTTGCTATGTATATTTGTCCTAATACTCGTAATTCAAGCGTTTTTATGAATTCAGATCAAGGTATGGAAATGCATATTCCAATAAGAATCCCATTGGAAGAGTCTTTGAAAAGTTAACTTTATCACGTAGGTGAGAAGCAACCGTAAAAGGCTATATCCATAAGTGTATAATCTATGGCTATATCTGTCTTAAATTTCGGGTGCCTGGCCTGAGTGAGTTGGCGGGAGGAAAATAGTAAGTATGCAAAGCCTTTTCCTTATTCACCGTTTAGTCTGCAGACTTTTTATAATGTCTAGCATAGATTCTGATATAAACTGGATTTTTCATAGAGCTGAAGGGTTGATTTTTTAGAATAAGCAAAAGTACTGTCTGGTTTGTGAAAATTGGTCCATGATTACGTCTACTTACGAGTTTTTTAATAGCTCTTGATCATAATGGTTTTCCGGCTTTTTAGGGTTCCGTACTCGAAGGGTCCAAATGGAGCCCTATTGCTGTCACTTACGCACGTGTCCGTCTGTATGTCTGTCCATCGTCTGTCACACAGGTTTTACAGCCAAACGGTTGGAGCTACAGTCTTCAATTTTTAGTCTTCAGTCTTCAGTATAGGTAAGCATCTTGTTGACCTAAAGCCATACAAATAAATCAAAAATACATTTGTTACGGAACCCTAAATGTGTGAAGTCCGACACGCACTTGCCGGTTTTTTTTTATATACTTTTCTTTATTTGTCTAAATGAGAAATTTAATTAATGATCACACATGTTCATGGCAAAACTCGTAGTCGTAGGCCAAATGCATTCATCGCCAAATGGAAATGTACCTATGGATTTAATGGATGGAGAAAATTTAGACGAAATTTCATTGAAAAAAAAAATCAATATTTCTGTAATCAATTCATTTATTACATTATATTTAATCTTAAAAGTTATCAAGTCTTTAAAATTACGTGCAAATAGACAAAATTTTCTTTCTTATATATTAGGAAAAATCATAAAACAGTCGGTTCGTCATTAATTTATAGGTTGGTACATAATTTAATAACTTTAACAATGTAGGTCGTAAATTGAACATCTGATGGTGTAACCGACTTTTTTGTAAACACCTACAAATTAGATAAACTATATAAATAACTGAACACATTAAATCTAACAACTAATTTGACTAGGTTTATCACAAATAAATAGGATCGGAAAATTTGCCCAGCAGTGGGAACCCATTATTGTGCGTTAACAGATCCGGTGCGATTTTACTAAATCTTTTTACACTATTATTCGATGTTAAAAATTTAATACTTTCGATATTTTTACATTTTACGTTATAGACCCGTGAGCGAACTTGTAGATGATTTTTTTTACATCTAAAATATTTATCTAGAATCTTTTACTACCATCTGCCGTAATAACTTTACTAATAACTGATACTGAAATAAAAGTAAGGCCAAATACAATCAAAACACATTTCCCTAGACATTACGATTTCACAAAATAACAGGTATATCTGCAGTTGCTAGTATTTTCACTATCCTGTTCCATTTACAAAATACTAGGAACAGGCTGTTATTTTATCTACATCTCTACAGACGACGTTTGGCGGGAAAAACAAAGACGTAGTTTTTTGACGTTTGGATTTGGTTTTTAAAACTACCCTAACTCCAGGCTAACATCTAAAACCACAACGAAAAGAAAAATTTTGTTAAAAAACGAGAGATGAGGTTTTATTCAAGAAAAATAATCGCCTATCTCTCACACCATTTTTCACGTTACTCCATTTTTTTATAGAAGTCCTTCACTAGCTTATCTTTGACATCTTCTTACAAATACTCTACTATATCGCACTTGATGGAGATATTGGGACAGCTGACCCCGTAGCTGAGGTTCAGCCCGTGCGGCTGGCTCTTATGCCGTTCCGTGAGGAGTTTGTGGAAGATGGGCAAGATGGCGCACTCGAATAGTTCTGATTCGGAGCTGGCGGTGTACATCTTACGCGTGTCTACTGATTCCTGGCGCTTAGAGTCGCTTCTGTAGCCTGCTGATTTTCGGTCTTCTCGTTTGTTAGGAGAATCTGGTGACAAAATATGTTTAGATGAATTTTTATTTCAACAGGATGGTGTAGATATGAGCTATGGTTTCAAGTGTATGTAGTTACTGTCAGACAGTAAGTAACTGAAATAAACCTTTTTGAGGAGTTTTTGGCGGGCTTTTCTCGAGTAAAGTTCAGTGGCTGTTTTAATTATTCGCTTATTGATTCATAGTGGATATGATGATTTTAAATTGGTGTAGTTTTGTGTCTCAAGTGTCTACGCAACTGGACAATATGTGGAATCATTGAAACAGGCGCGATCTCGGTTAAATGGAGCTGAGAATTTTATTATAGTATTGACTATCTCAGCGAAGTTTGCAGAGAAGGCTGACTCGACACATTTGTTGCCATATACTGCAAAATACATTAGAATGTCTTACATCTGTATTCGAATGGAAAAAATCTTGTAAAAAGAAATGTTTTCTGTATCTAATTACTATGTATCCGACTGAAAGACTTGAATCTATGGTCATGAATAAAAAAAACTGGTGAGTGGCGCCAAATAAATATTTTTCATTTCTCATACTCGGAAAGTAGAAAGCAATCGATTATATTAAACTGATCACTGGCCAATGCTTAAAAAAGATTTTATTTTTTCTTCGAAACTGGCAACTGTCGGACAGTACACATCACAAAAGCAAGAAGTGTCCATTATAAACTAGACTTTTTATAAGGTTGTGCCGACTGCCGGCTGTACTGTACGCTCTGTGAGACACCACGAGACAGCCCGAGTAAGTACGAGTGTGTACATCTAGATGGTGCCCTCGCCTCGTCGCATCGCGTCTCGCGGCCCTCGACCCTCGTTCGCTCTCGGAAGCGTGTCGGTTTTTGCGCTCGAGTCAAAGGGTCTCGCAGTCTCGTGATGAAAATCAATTGATATAACGAGCATGTACAGGTTGTTCTCGTGTCGAGCGTCGATGCGACGAGGCTTAACGAGAGGCACGCGAGGCGACGTGACGAGCATGTGCAGCCGGTATAACATACCCGTTTTATGCCTAGAAGCTACATTCGGACTACTCTTATGATGATCAGGCCTAGGCGTGTGAGGCGCGTGACTAGCTTGCGTCAGTCTCGGAGAATCCCCAACGCCCTTTGCCCTCTTCAACGGCTCGGCTTCCTGCCTCAGCCTCTTCGCTGGAGAGTCCTGAGTCTTCACCACTCTAATTGTGTCTGGGTCTGGTTTCCAGGTGTCTGCTTCAGGGACAGGTTCTGGCATCGGTTTCCGAGGAATGTCGTCGTGTCTTCTGGGTGTTGACTCTGTTTTCGTTTTGGTTCTCTCTTCTATTCTTTCTTCGTGGTATGGTCTAACCTGGAATTGGAAGTATTATAGAAAATCTGCTGCTCTGTAATTTTTACTTGGATTCATATCCAGCAGTGTTTTGGAAAAAAAAATTTGGATCTCCAACAAAGGAAGTAGGTACACAATATTATGTCATATAATGAGTGTACATAATATATATTTCAAGTTGGTGTACCTACCCCTTCACTCAGGAGACCACAGCATGCACAAAAACAATTTAAACAAGCTAACAAATAAAATTACAAATAAATTAAAAATAAAATTGAAAAATAACAACAATAGTAAAATTGAAATTAGTTGAAAAATAATAAAATCAATCGATCTATCTGCCTAGCCTATTCCCAACTATCTTGGGATCGGCTTTCAGTCTAACCGGATGCAGCTGAATATTTTACATGGAGCGACTGCCTAACTGACCTCGACAACCCAGTTACTGGGTAATACGATCTCCCTTGGTAAGACAGGTTGTCAGTCTTTCGGGCTTCTGACGACCCGTAACGACTGTCAAAGATCTAAGGCTTGACGTGCTTTCCGAGGCACGGAGGATATGTCTCGATATCTAAAGATGGTCATCCATGGACCAACCCCGGCAAGCGTAGCGTAACCTGATGGATCGACCCATGCGGCTGTTATTACTTTAGCCACGAGCTCCAGTTGAAAAATAATAATTATAATAAAATTAAAATAACAATAAATAGAGAATACTAAAGATCCATATAAAGTTCTTTACTCACTTGAGCTGCAGACTGTCTTCTTTTAGTTTGACTCTGCTGTGGAGGAGTGCTGACGGGCTGTGGGAACTCGGACCCTCGACGCTGCAAAAGAAAAGGTTGCGCAATGATATCAACTTGCATTCAGTCAGGATATCTTTACTTGCTATCTTTAAAAAAAAAGCTACTTTTTTTGCCATTTTTACATCCGCATTGGTATTATAGAGGCATGCGGATTAGGGTGTAAAGTCCTGCAAACCTCCATTGAAAAGGGAGGATCCTCCGACCAGACGGGTGTTGTATTTGGTCTGGGCAACTGCCCAATGGTTGATTTCGGACTGTACTGTTCAAATCGCGCGTAGAACTTTGCTTGCGCGTTGCAGTATTTGTGTGATTAGTTCTTATATGGCGACATAGATGTCGCTACAGTATACACCAATGCGGATGGAATGCAATTGATTACCTTTGATAACCTATCAGTCATTCTAAGGGTTTCTGCTTCTCGGTACCCTTCAGGAGTACCTCCTCTGGTGCTAGTCCCAGTGCCTGCTGAAAATAAGTTTTAAAATGGTGTAAGTAAGGCTCATTTTCGTATGGATACTTAAGGACTCATTTCATTCTCCTGCCCTTATCCCAATTTATTTGGGGTCGGCGCAACATGTCTTTTTCTTCTTCCATACTACTCTATTAGTCGTCATCTTTTTACCCAGTAGTCGTAGTCACCCCCTTTTTACCCATATCCTCTTTCACACAGTCCATACATCGTTTCTTTGGCCTTCCCCTACTCTTATAGCCATCCACATCCATACCTACACAAGACTTTCCTCGTGACATTTTCTTCATTCCTCTGCATCACATGCCCATACAACCAATTACCACACAACTTGTCAGACACCGGTGCCACTTTAATTCTTCTTCTTATATACTCATTCCTAAGTCTATCCATGCGCATAACACCACACAATTCGCTCTTAGCATTCTCATCTCGGCTGCATGCAATTGCTTTTCATCCATCCCTTTTATGACCCAAGATTCTGAACCATATATGACAGCAGGTCTGACCGTTGTTTTATAAGTTTTCCCCTTAAGTTTAAGGGGAATGCGGGAGTCGCAGAGTGTCCCGGTGACCTGCCGCCATTTCATCCATCTAGTGTTAGTCAGTCCGATCTATTTCGCCATCGCTTTGCTCGAGTGAACCGAGATACCGAAAATCGGAGCAGACTGGAAAAAACGCGCCATCTAGCGCTATGGCTTCAGAACTGGAGAGACGACCAAAATCGCAGAACATGTTTTGTTTTGGTTCGGCTGATTTTCAAGCCAACTTTCTCCAGCTTCTGTTGCCATTTCTCCAATCTGCTCTGGATCTCAGGTCCATTTTCACCACAAGACAAGAGCAATGTCGTCGGCAAACAGCATGCACCAGGGTGCCTCCTCCTGTATTTACGACGTAAGAGCGTCCATATTATCAACAGGAAGAGGTAGGTAAGGACTTAAAGCCAACCCTTGATGCAAGCCTACAGCCACACTGAACTCGTCAGTGTTGCCAGCAGCCGAGCGGACGTAGATACTAAGTTGACTATACATAGCACGAATCAACTCTATATACTAATTCCCAGGCAAACCTTTCTCACAACAACACTTACTTTATACTAAAGGACTAGTATAAGAAAAGTCTTACCGTAGTTTATTGAAGCATTGGAAGCTCTTCTTTCCATACTTCTTGTGTCGGTTTCCCTGTAATCAAAGGTTGGTAGGTATTTATTTATTTATTATATACTTTATTGTTTACCCATTATACATTATAAAAGGAAACTAAAACAATTTCAATGTGCGGCCTTATGGCATTCTGTGATCTCTTCCAGACAACCTGGAATGTATTTAGTGTTCAAAAGAAACTTATCACCAATTTCTTAGTATAGGTCCAAAATATGGGAATGATAGAAAAGAGAAGTCAGTTTGAGGTACCTGTGATGATGTGGTGAAGACTGTGATTGTCTAGTCTTTTCTGAAACACTTCTCTGCATTGGAGAGTGGTGGTGACTTGGTGCTGTAATCAATAAGAAAATATGACGAAACATACAATTCCACATAGACTCTATTACTCTACTCTCGACACTACTGCTACTTATGAATCTAAAGGAAGTCTGAATCTACAGAGGAGACTAAAAGACAGACAGATTGGCCCGAGTAACGCCTCGGAGAACGCCGCACAAGCTATGTAGAGGACACGAGATATGAAGTCAGCCAATTTTGAACATCTACTATAAGAAACTTTTTTACAAAAAATACAACCGACTTCTAAAAATTACAAAATAACTTTATTTTCGGAAGTCGGTGTTCATATTTTGTTTCTTCGTTATTTGACACCGACTGCCGAAAATAAACCCACGATACAGGAATAATTCCTAGTGTGGTGCAAAGTTTTTTTTAAATTTTTTTTAAAAGAAAGACATTGTATACAAAAATACTGGTCAAAGTCTAGATCAGCCTTCCTGGCCTCCTTCTGTGAGACCGTGATGGTTCAGAAGGAGGCCGCCGAGTGATATCGTGAGAGGGCTGATCCCGCTCGGAACAGAAGGCGTCAAGAAGGCAACTGCTTTGACGCCAAAAACGCCGAAACCCCACCTGCACCATTTAAGGCAGGCGGGACTCCGGGGTCGCGGGCTCTCAGAGTGGGAATTCTGTGCGCCCAAGTGACCCTAGGAAAGATGGTGGCACAGTGATCACGTGCTGCCGTGCACAGCGAGGCTCAGGGGAGACCCAGTCTCCTCAGGGATGTACCCTAACAGGTATTGTACAGAGAAGGTGGATTTTTTTTTTTTTTTTTTTTTTTTTCGTTTATTTTCAATACATTAAAAATATTACATAAAAATACAAAAATTATCACTTGTCTAAAACCTAAAGGGTTTATGTGACAAAGTGGAGGAAGCAAGCTCGCTCACAACATGTTACTTTAAATATACGAGTAGGTAGGTAAAAACTTATAACTTAAGATGTGATGTCACCAGCAGTGTAATATTTTTTTAAGGTTAACTTACATTTATTATACGTACTAGTGACAATATTTGACTGCACAATATTAGGAATTTTATTCAGGGTATCAGGTAATAAATAATTCCACGTTCTCATGCCATATACATTTACAGTTTTAGGTAGTTTATATGTTGGCAAGTAATCAAGATCACGTAACCATTTTGGTCTACTGTTTAAAGCTAGGGAGCTTATATTATTAAATTTATCCAAGATAATTGCCGACCTGAATTTATCAAAGACTGAAATAATTTTACAATATTTAAATAATCCGTACTCGTCATCTTTATATTTAAGTTTAATATTCTTTGGCACAATAGTCTTGAGTATACTTAGTTGTAGTCTATATATTTTATCAACATAAGTTTTGTAGGCACGTCCGTAACTAGTTAGCCCATAGCTTATGACTGAATCCGCCAGAGCGAGATACAGCATGCGTAGCGTCTGGAAGGGAAGTTTATATTTGAGGATAGCCAACTTGGCGTTAATAGATCCCACCCTTAATGGATCCCACCCTCCCTGGTCTTTTCCCCAAAAGTCCAGGCGCCTTTTGAAGGTTTCCCCGCGATAGCGAAAAAAGAAGGTCAAGCTTCCAGATCCCAGCAGGTGTATTCGCTAACTCAGTTGACATCAATTTGATAGGCACTATGCAGTACATTGCTGCTTTTCTCGGTGGACATCGATTATAATAGGCACTACGTAGTACATTTTTGTTTTAAAGCAGCAATGAACTGAAAAAAAAAGTTAGCGAAAACACCTGCAGGGCCACGTCACTAGTTCTAATACTACTTTCTACTGCTACATATTCTACTTCAAGAATAGCGCAGTCGTCATCACCTGGTGTCTCACCTGCTGGCGGAGACTTCTGGCACGTGTACTGGAACGTGGTCGTGTCCCACAAGTCACTCTGCACCACTATGAACTCTTTCTTTCTCTTCTCTGAGTCTCTTCTTTGACCTGATAAAGGAATTTCGAGAATTAAGCAAAGGAAACGTACCTAAGTGAAGAAATAAGGAAGAACAATCCGTACATATGGATACTCGCATATGGCGTACTCTTGTTCTATCATGGCCAGAATTCGTGTATGTATGTGAAACTATGTATAACGAAGGATCTTTTAAATGAGATTGTCACGTAGCGGAGGAACGGAGGAGTGACACGATGAGGAGGTAGAGGAGTACCGTAGAGAAGGAGTTGGATGAAGATAAAACTAATTTTCAATATTTACAGAAGGCTAGATTGTATGAAGCACTCATTAATCGTACGTATTATACACCATACACTGTGACTGTGTATGTACATATTTAAATTGTATTGTTGCCAAGACACATGCATGAATCTACCTAGTTATAGAAGCTGCACTTCACGGTTCTAGAAAACTCTCGCCAACTGGTAACTGTCAGTTGCTGAAGAAAATGACAATGATATAGGGGAGCTTCCATCTCGGCAGATGAATCCGAATTGATTTTAAAATGAAAAACAAGAGTCTAGACAGAACAGGCAAGTAGTATTTGAATTTGAATTCAAAAACTAAGAACGAAAGAACGTAATTTGGGATGGAGGTCAGAAAACCAACAAGGCTTAAACTGCCTTTGTTACAAGATGAATATGTGGATTTTCTTAATTACCGATAAGGTTAAATTAATTATTGAGAGAATTGGTGGTCCAGTGGTAACTGTCCCGATTTACGACTTGTACGTCGTGGGTTCAAACCCAGGCAGACGGCTTTCTTTTTTTTTTTTGAGGTGGTAAATCATCCAATGACATCTCCCGCTCTGGGTGGAAAAAAAAGGTAGACGACATTGTGTAATTTATTCCATTACCACTGCTCTCAGAAAGGTGAAGGAAAACATCGCAAGGAAACCGACATCGGGCCCGCGTGATGGGTTACTGCCCATTCCCTCTCCTAGAGCGGAGGCTTTGAGTCCCAGCAGTGGTAACATTATAAATACTGATTATGCTTAAGCCAAGATATGTAAAAATTCACGTAAGTGAAGAGATATCATGTATGAGTATTTAGGTAGGTAACTAGGCTCTCACATGACTTTCTCCTTTCTGTTGAAGAGTAATCATGGTCTACGTCCAGGATATCTTCTGGCTCCACCTTAGGTTTTATTATAGGCACTGGATCTCTTTCTTGACCTGAAAGCAAGCAACAGAAATACAATAAAGTATCTATAAATGCAGTACTTTACCATGCTCTACAAGGCCAGGACCCCAGGATATCAAATCAAGTATTATCTGATGCTCTGTGAAGTTAGTCCAGTCAGCACTGGCTTTAATATTTACCACGGTAACGGTTACGAGTTTTTCACTTAAAAACTTCCGTACCGATGCGAAGAAAGATTAGGACCATACCTATAACTTTCCTCTCCATCCCAGGAGGTGGTTCCAGGTCATCCTGATCCACAGACACATGCATCAGGTCAGTCAGTAGCGCTGCTTGACTGACGCTAGACATCCTCCTGTGACCCCTGGATGAAGGCTTGTGGTCTCTGGATGGTGTCGTCTTTGTTGATAAGGAATCTTGCCGCTCTTGTGATGATGTCTGTGACTTGATGATTTTCTTTTGAAGTTCTGGCGTCTGTAAAGAAGGTTTAATGAAGAAATTTAAACTGAAAGCTCGAATTATGATTTCACGCAGCTTTTTGGGACCAAAACCAAAAGCTAGAATATATTTAAAATTCAGTTAGGATTGACGCATCAAACAAAACCAAGCATTATTGTCCCTAAGGCGCACCTGCCTCTTGGGATAGATAACCCTATTCGTTTATTTAGACTTCATGCCCAAAGGTACAAAGGCGCGGCCTTATTGCCTTTCTCTACCAGTCAAGCAAGGGTTTTTCTTTCATCATCATCAGCCTTTTAATGTCCACTGTTGGGCACAGGCTTCCTCTCTATGAGAGAGTGTGGGCCGTAATCCGCCACGCGGCCTTATACGGGTTGGTGGATGTCACATGTCTTCGAAGTTTTGGTTCTAGGACAAGCTGGTTTCCTCACAATGTTTTTCTTCATTGTTTTGAGAGCAGTGGAGCAGTGTGAGAGCATGAAATAAATTAAACAAAGCGGCCTAGGATCGAACCCACTCACCGTTTTGAGAGCAGAGGTGATTAAATTTACACAAAGTAATGTGCCTGCCTGGGTTTGAACCCACGACCTACAATACCACTGGGCCACCACTGCTCACACTGTTTTTCTTTATAGGGTGGGAAATGATCAAATAACTTCTCCCGCTATTGGTGGAGCGGGAGGGCGTGTCAGACTCTTACTGACTAAAACCCACCCGTGTTTCTACAGTTGCCTGGGCCAGGGCTGCGGTGATACTTTCAATCACTTCCGTGACCCTGCCAGGCATCGGCCCTAGTAAGCCCCTTCAATTCTTGCTGACATCTTTTGTTCGGCGCGCGTGGAACACAACGTGCTGTCGACTCGGACCAGCAGGTGTGTTCGCTAAATCAGTTGACATCAATTTGATAGGCATTTTGCAGTACATTGCTCGGTGGACATCGATTTTAATAGGCATTACGGTTTTCCTATACGTCAAAGCAGCAATGTACGGCAACGTGCCTATCAAATTGATGTTAACTGAGTTAGCGAATACGCACTGGTCCTTATCGGACGGCGAGCTACCCATTGCACATGCCCAGAGGACACGGTGGAGCATACGGTGGAGGTTTGCCCCGCCTGGGCAGAACACCGCCGTGTCCTCGTGGATGCGATAGGCGGCAGCGACCTCTCGCGCCGTGCCCTGGTTCAGGCCATGGTACGGAGCGAGAGGGAATGGGGGGCCGTCTCCTCCTTCTGCGAAGCAGTAATGCTCGCGAAGAGGGAGGCGGCACACGTTAGGGAGACTCAACAGAGGCAGAGTCGCCCTAGCGCCCTCAGCAGCAGCCGCCGCAGGAGACGCCAGGGGCTGCGAGACGATCTCCGGCCACCGTAGACCCGGGCCTGCGGACGGCGAGTAGTGGGTAACTCGCCGTCCGATCAGCACCAGGCCCGAGAGTCGACGGCGCGTAGTGTTCCACGCGCGCCTCAAAGAGTTGTCAGCAAAGGACGGGGCCTGCCACGGCCAGTGCCTGCCCGGGGGTGGAGGATAAATTCGAAAGAGTTACCTCGCCCCCGGGCGCGTAGGGCAGGGAGGAACAGGGGTGGGTTTTAGTCAGTAAGAGTCTGACACGCCCTTCCGCTCCACCCTAGAGCGGAAGAAGTCATAAGATGATTTCCCACCCCCCCCAAAAAAAAAAAAAAAAACCCATTGCACATGTCCGCTAGCCTGCGCGTACGGTGGCCGGGCTTTACTTGTTTACGAAGAATTACCTTATTAACTTTCGGAGTGGCTGCCTTAGTGTACATGGGTTCTTGCACCTTGGCAGGAATGGATTTGACCATGGGAGTGTCGCTGGTCTTCAGCGCTGGTATTGTCTTGGCTTCTGCTCTCGCTGGCTCTGGAGTCTTGGCAGCCTTAGGAGGTGGCTCTGATGGTTCCTACGACAAATATACAAGTAAGCTTTTGGGTGGAAGAATTGACAACACCTTGGCTAGAGCGTCTAGATAAAAATACCTTGTCTTGTCATTACTGCAAGTGTAAAATATTTTTGCGTCCTTTCCTCACCTCAGCGTTCCACCCGCCATAAGGAAGCTTAGCAAGCTGGTCCTTCTCTGGAACAGCCTTAGAGGAAGGTGGACTAGTGTAGTCCAGATGGTTCTTGAAAGACACGTTCTTCGTCTGTTCCTTCTTGGGTTCCTTTGGAGGCGGTTCCTTGAGGAGAGGCTCTGGTGGTGCTGAAGGCTTTGGTCTACAATAAAAGAAGAATAAAAAGTGTCACAATCACTTGGATATTATGTTTCCACGCTGAGTTCGGATAAGCTTAAAACAGTCCAAATGTCGTTACGGCTGAGTTCACCAAAACAGCTAATATAAGGTACAGGTTTAATATAGATTCAAACTTAATGGTGACTGTGAAGTGCGCCGCTCGCTGCGCAGTACCCTGCCCCTCTCGCTGTCATATCAATTTGTTGAATGCGCAGCAGCGCAGCGTCTCGGTGGAATACGAGACGAGTCGCTGCACAGTGCGCAGACTTTGAATCTATAAGGACATCTTCTTCTTCTTTCGAAAAAGCTGGCCACTTTAATTGCAGTGTTAGTAACGTCAGGTCCACCGTAGTGCAGGTGTATGGGCACTGGGCACTTGGCGTATTCCAGAATGAGAGTCATGTTCTGGACAGGGGCACCGTCACATTGGGTATCTGATGGGTATTTAAAATCCATTCTGACAAGTTCTATACGGACTTACTTCTCAACAGGCACTTGACTCTGCAGGTTGATGTATTCTGCTTCAGCACCTGCCGACGCGCTGAGGCTGCACACCGATGTTATGTCACTGGTTTCTGCAAGTTTTATCAGTTTGATTTAAGCAAAATACAAAAAGAATAGCCAAACACGCGACTGCTAAGCCTCTTCAACGCAGCGCAACTATATTAGGGTCGACTTCCAGTCTAACCGGATGCAGTTAATTACCAGTATTTCACATGGAGCGACTGCCTATCTGACCTCCACAATCCAGTAACTGTGGAACACAATACCCCTTGGCAAGACTGGTGTTAGATTTTCTGGCTTCTGATTACCTGTGATGACTTTCAAGAATGAGGTATACAAGATATGCTTTCAAAGGCTCGGATAAGTCTCGTTATGTAATGGAGGTTCACCCATCCACGGTCCAACTTCGGCAAGTGCTGCTTTACCGGGTAGATCAAACCGTGCATCTGTTATTTATTATTCAGCCACGAGCTCCTCTTTAATAGTAATTTCGTAACCATAATTTTGTAACTATTTATTAATTTAAAAGAGTGTATGTGGAGTTTCTTTTACGTTCTTCTCCATAGAGACGAAATAGTTTCATAATTTATTTGACTGACTGACCTTGACAATTCAAAAGTGCTTGTAAATGGTTTATTTAAAGTGCTAGCCAACTATTTATATATGATAGGTTGTGATAGGTAATTAATTTGATTTTTGCATAACCCATAACTTCCATGTCATCCAGATAAACGGCAGCTATTTTGTAAAGAAGAAGAATGTATAGCTACCAGGATGACTTATATTCTCCTTGGGCACTGGAAGCCTGGTCCTCGAGGGCGCCGGTGAGCGCGAGTCACGCGTCGTCGACGACTCTGAGCTGGCATCGCTGCCCAGTTTGCTTAGCAGCATCTGGAAGATAGCTTTATTAGTATACTAGCCAGCCATCCAGCGTGATTGAGTAACAAACATCCATAAATCCAAACTTTCGCATTGATGAACCAGTTAGGATGTTACGCTTAATGAAAAGACGTTTTTCAAATAGATGCAGTGGTTGCGGAGTAAATTCGCATTCGCGTCTGTAAAATATAAGTAAATATGTATATAGGCTTCGTGAAGCATTTCCTAATTCTATTTCCTTAGTTTCACTACTTTTAAACATAAATAATTGAATATTAAAGATATTTCGATTCGGTTAAAAGTACTCTGTCATTCAGATTATGAAACGATACGATTTGAATGAAATTTAAAAATAACTCTTCTTTATGAATGAATCCGGATTCGAAGTACTAACCGTAACTAATTTCGTACAAATCTTCAAACGTGTCGTTAAAATAATCTTTGTTTGATGTTTATACGCTTGGCAGCAAATACAAATTAAAATGATTTGTCAAAAATAGCTTAGTGAATGTTTACAATCGTACGCTAGCTCGACAAGCTTTTTTTTCGTGTTTTTTTATTATAATACTTAAAGGTGTGGTCATATTTTAAGAACCGGTTCTGCCCATGGAAATGAACAACTTTCTCTAAGAAAAAACAAAAATTTCCCAAAAAAAAAAATTGGACCTTCCATACAAAGTTATCATCAGCTGATCAATATTTTTATGGGAGGTAAAATTTTAAAATTTTAAACTTATCAGTAACTAGCTTCTGCTAGCGGCTTCGCCCGCGTGAAAGTCAAAAATTAGCTTATATGTGCTATTCCCGACTATAATCTATCCCTGTGCCTTTCATCTTGATCCGTTCAGGCGTGATTTAGTAACAAACATTCATCAATCCATGTGAACTTTCGTATTTATATATATATTATTTAAACGTTGACCCACACTAGGAATTACTCCTGTATTGTGGGTGCGTTCACAAACATGTAAACTCACATACACAAGACACCCAGACCCGGAACAACTATCTGTAGGCCATACAAATAATTGTTCCGTGCGGAGATCGAACCCGCGACACGTAGCGCAGCAGCCAAACATTCAACCACTGCGCCAACCGTGCCGTCTATTATAATGTCGACGCACCCACGATACAGGAATAATTCCTAGTGTGGGGCAAATTTAAAAAATAAAAGTAGGTAGTAAGTAGTATTTGTGTTTCAGTACTCCTGCCTGTCCTATCTTTGGTCCTTAGTAGCGCAGCTGTTCTTCAACGAAATAACTGTTTAAAGTTATCAGGTCCCCACAAAAAAAAAATTGTCTAGTTTTTTTCAGTAGCACCTTGCAGTTTTTATTTCTACTGTGGAATGTCGTGCCTGTTTTTACTAAATTGGTAGGTATATGATTTTTGTTACCTGCAGCTCATTTTCCTTAGCCTGCAATGTCCTACGATAACGGTTATTGTACTGCCTCAGTTCCTTCATACGACGTTCAAGCTCAGGTCCTGGGGACCGACACTCATGCGTGGAGGCGGGCCGCAGAGTTGCTCGGATGCGGCCTGTGCCAGCAGCACCCGGCCCGTTGCGACGAAGCTCTAACAACTAGAAATATATTTGAGATAGTGGTCAAACGTGATCCTAACAATCAAAGTAAAGAAAAAAACATGAGTCACAGAGAGGAAGAAATGAACCTCATAGAAAGGGGATACATTAAAAAAAAATGGTACCTTTGGTACAAAGACGAGACAGAGTGTACCCGTCGTGCAGAAAATGATGAAGATGGCGATGAGAACGAATAACGCGTCCTTATGATCTTGCAGTACCTGAGAAACAAAGGACAATTTCAGCAATGTATAAATTCATCCCTTCATAACAGAGAAAAAGACTAGATAAAATGTCATCAATGTAAATGGCATAGAAGTTCTTTAACTGTAAGTTATCAGTTAAAGATTCATAATAGGACTATACTTAACTTACTAGTGTAATAGCAGCTCCCATGATACACATAATAAGTACGTTGTACACTGATAGGCCGATATGCTGGGAGTCGTTCAGCGCTGGGATGGATACATGGCGCGTCTCCCAAGCAAGGAATGCGCCGAATACCTGATTAAAACAAATAATTGATATGTAGATTTTTATCAAGATGAACAAAAGGTCCTAACGTCATGCCTTGTGGTACGCCTAGTTGCAGTAACCATTTAAATTACTAATGTACTGGTAATATTCTCAGATTTGAATTTACTAAGTATGTGGGTGAAAAATAATAATTAACGGTTTTGCTATTCTTGATAGCATTATTATATATTAGCTGAGCGTGCGAGAAAGGTTTTGGTTTCTCAATCAAACACTTCAGGAAAATCAGGGCGCTAAATCTCTTTGGCTTCATGTAACTGTAATAAATTGTCGGGGATAGACTGCTTAATGTGTTTCAGGAGCACTTACCAATAACAGCCCCTTATAAGCGTAAATGATTCCTATGAAGATAGTCATCCGCTCAGACTGACAGTACTCGTTCTCTTGAACTATCACGATGTCTTCGCTTGAAGGGTGAGGCTGAAACATTGTGATCATCATTAGCTTGCTGCAAAGATGAACGTTAGACACCTAGCTATAGTATTAAGATTTTCAAGATTTTTTCTTACGTAAGGATCCATCTGTTTGGTCGCCCGGTAGAAGGGATCGGAGACCTGCCACGTGGTCATGATGGCTAGGTCAATTGCTAGCAGCACACCCACAACCATAAACAGCTGGTAGTCTTTTATGACCTGTAAGACAATTCCAGTTAACCATTAGTTAAACTTGGTCAACCTTATGGCACCTTCTATTGATATTGTTTTAGTATTTTACATTTTCATAATCCGCTAAATATAGAATAGAAGATTAGAATATGCTTTATTGTACACCAAGAAGAAACATGCCACAAAGAAGACGTGCAATTTTCTTGTTTCTTCCACCAATAATAATAATTAATCAGAATAGGTACGTTATTTAATACACATGATTCGTGATGATGATGATGAAAGTGATGAGAGACAACGAACCTTCTTATTCAACTTGACATCAGTGAAGATAGAATGGACGCGCCAGGTCTTCGAGAACATGGCACCGAAGGCGAGGCTGAACCCAGCCATCAGTAGCCAGGCTCTGGCAGTGCAGATGTAGGGAAAGGCCGCTGTGGATTCAGAGGTCAGAATATTATAGGTTGATGTTTGAAATTGTCAATGGAACATAGATAATAGTGTATTATACAATTTATATACTGTAGAGGCCCAGCAAAACGATTTAAGAACAAACGTGAAAATAATAATGCTGAACCTCGCATATTATAAAATTATCACACACAACAACGTTTCTAATTTATTTATATTTAATTCCAAACATTTAAACACACTTTATTTACATTTTAGCGGCAAAACTGAAAAAAATGCATGCTTCTTCGCATAAACAATTTTAATAAATAAATCAGCAAGTAACGATAAACTAGTTGATATGAAAAAGGAAAGAAATTAAAGAAGAACAGATGATGCAGGTGACAAGAAATATGATTTCAACACTTCGTCAAACAGTCATCCATGAAACGCAAAAAACACATCATAAGAAACAGAAAACTTCCAGACCACAGATGCGGACGAAACAGACAAACATAATAGTATAGTTATTCAAATGGAAAAGAAAATGAAATCATTTAAAAGTAATCACAACACATCTCTGGTCTGTCAATACAAAGCATACGAAGAATAAGAAGCTATAAGAGAATACAGAGACATACGAACCAACAACAAGCATCGCGGATGAAGGAGCAAACAAACCAAAACTTGGAAACATGCGCGACTCCTTGGACCTAGGAAACTGCCTAGGTCTTTCTCAGAATAAGGTTTGGTGAGAGTTCCCAGAAAACAATTCAATATGGCAGCCATGGCAGATCTCCATGCAATTTTAGTGTCGCATTTAAATACTTCGCGTACATTGGTTCTTGACAAGATCTAAGTTATTAAAATAAAAGGTTCATCACAGCATATTTTTCTAACATTGGGCATCGTCAGAAAAACGTTTAGGTTGCCAAAATCAAACTGGTCAGTATCCAATATTAGCATTTCAAAATAGCGGAAACGGGTAATTCCAATCATCAAGGATGGGTGAGAGTTCCCAAAATTTGGTTGAGGATCCACATAGCCCAGGATTGAAGCTCAAGCTTTGGGGGTTGGGATCAAGCTTTTACCTCCGTGCGGCGTGTCCTGAGAAAGACCTAAGAACCAATGGCATTGATGAGATCAGATGACTTTGTAGCGTGGTCGATGATTGTGCTAGCGTCATGCGAGTCGAGAGTGCCTGTTTAACAAGTTTTTTAAGTTTCGTTTTTAAATTTTCATGTTTATGGAAGTGGGAGCTAAGCAACGTTGGTTTTTGTTTTCAGGAAATTAAACTGCTGTGTCTATGTCATTGGAAGATTGAAAAGACTTAGATAATTTTCGTACAGTTCATCTATGAAATAAACTACTGCCCCAAATGTATGTATTATGATGATATTTAAAACCGGATTGACTTACATGGTGAAACCAAAGCCTAGGAAGGTTCCTGAATGAAAGATTAATTAGAATTTTTCGAATCATAAAAAAATCTCCAAAAATGTTATTGCAACATAACTTATAGCATAACTGCGCTTGCTTAGCACCAGCACTCCTCAAAATGATGAGCATGATCGTTACCTCTGGCTCCAACAAAGTCAGAAAGAACACAAAGATGTTTATAAGGCAAGTCAGCACAAGAAAAGTTTATCCTGAGGTACGTACCGATGCTGCTGAGGCTGGAGTCGAGGCCGAGGAAGATGACGCTCAAGTATGTCAGCATACAGCCCACGATGATCAGGTTGTTCAAGTGGGGAGATGACATTTTTATGTACCTGAGGAAGATAGCGTCAATGGCTGGAATAAGAGTTGTTAATTGTGCTGAAGAAAATTAGAGACTTGTCTTCGGATGAATTAATTCCTTTTTGACAGATACCCCTAAAGGCAGTAAATATGATGAAATAATAATAGCAGGTTTTTGGGACCAAAACCAAAAGCCAGAGTTTTTTTTTTTAGTTAGGATTGACGCAGCTGTAAGGATCATGCAAAACCAAGCTTCATTATCACGAGGGCTCACCTGCCTCCTAGAATAGAAACCCTTTTTACAAGCTTTTCAATGCTAGTTCGTTCGGGTCAAATCTTGCAAGATGAATAAAATTAGAACAACTTCCTCTTATCCGATGAAAATACATGTTGGTTCCGTTCCGATGATAATACATTTCCATGGTAAGCATGACCTGAATTGACATTCATTTTTTGGCTCTAAATAAAGGATTTTTAAATAAAGGATTGGCTCTAAATAAAGGAACTCTTCAATGGTCAACAGCACACACACGAAATTTTGTGTATGATTTAAAAGTTTGTTACATGTACAAAATTGTACATGTCGACTCACGCGTTTTAAACTTCTATTATTACTATAATGCAAGGTTTTTAATACTGTGGCAAGGTTCAATTACTCGGGACATGATATAGTCTATAGATTTTTACCAAAAATATGCATTGAGGGATTTTTTTTTTAAGTTTTAATACCTAAAAATATCAAATGCGGGGACCGCCCGTGGTGCCTGACAGATTTTGACGAATTGACGTTTGTTGCGCCCGGTGCCTCACAGGTATAACTTTTTAATTATTCAAGTAGCCACTTTTAAAGTTGTTTGGTTATCGGGTGCACATGGCCAGCATCTGATTGTCAATGCTGGAAATAAATAGCTAAGCTGATCTTTCTGTTACTGTAATGTCCATGATTTTGATTGAAGAAACTATAGAGTATGGTGGCTATAAGTAGCTTTAATATGGGTATATTAGTACCTTTGGTTCCTATAGTGTATGTTCATGGCGAGGAAGCCGGTGGCGAGCAGGATGCCGAGCACGGAGCATGACACCAGAATCGAGTAGATAGTGATGTTCACTTGTGTGTGTTCGATCAGGCGGAGTGTGCGGTCTTTCGGAGGGTTCCTGTCCAAAAAGGATATGATTAAAGTTTAATTTTGATTTTGAGGTAGCATTGTGTTGTTACCCCTAGCTTATAGCGACATCTATGACGCCACATACGAACTAAACACACAAATCCTGCATCGCGCAATCAAAGTTCTTCAAGCGATTTGAAAACATACAACAATCCGATATCGACCATCGGGCAGTTGTCCAGACCAGATACAACGGAGGATCCTCCCTTTTCAATGAAGGTTTGCTAGCTTAACACACTTGAATGAATTTACAGCTAACTAATTTCTGCCCGCGGCTTCGCCCACGTGAAAAATTTTTATTGTCCCAAGGAAACGCACTATGGGTTAAAATTTATCTAATCCAGGTTAAGGTTTACCCATGTGCCAAGCAGTGTCATAATCTGTTCAGCAGATGTAATAGACGGACACACTTTCACATATTAATATTAGAATGGACGTATGGATGAGTTTTATTGTTTCTTTTTTAACGTAGGTATGCTTGATCCAGGACCTTTTGTTTTTCTAGCCAGAAAGAGGAGAATTTTACTTTTATTCGCAAAATAAGAAGACAAGACATGGGCTTTTGAAAGATAAACACAGGCTAAAATCAACAAGCGCTTTCGCAAATAGAGACGAAATTGTGTGTCCAACGTGCTAAATATTATGAATTCATTATTATATTCCACATACTTCCCAAACCACTTGAAAGGTTCTCCACTGGCTAGGTCAAGGTGGTCCCTCTCGGCGCAGTACTCCCCAACCTTCACCTCCCCAGTCCCGTCGCCCTGGAACTGCTTCAGCAGGATCGAGGCCTTGCGCTCGTTGTCGTAGAAACGAACTGGACCCTGCCATGAACAGAATACGCAGTTATCATGGATGATTAGTTTTGCAAAATCGCAATATACTACTTTATTGAATTGAAAACTACTTTAGGCCCGTTGGGCAGTTTTGTTATTTTTTTTGTTTTCATCACTTCTAACGGTACTCCCGGAGTGCCGGGTTTTTTCTTTTAGTATGGGGCCTTTTGAACTTACTCTAGAACCCTTTCAGGTTTTTTAGAGGCAATTTACTTTCTTTTAGCATATTAATATGCTAAATTTATTTTTTAACCATTGATGACCTCGCGCGTGACCACTATCTCACTTGAAGGTAAGCCATGATCTAGTCGACGATGGGGCTGTGGAGCACGCTTACTTTGCTTTGGATCTACATATATTCTTTGTTACTTGCTTAAATTTTAAACCTATTTTGATAAAATTTAAGGATAAAGAATGTTGATTTAATTATGTCCAGTCCCGACTATAAGACCGAAACGTCTGCATTCAATCTTCGCCTGTCATCAAATGTAAAGCTGTATAAAGTATCATCTGTATATACTGACCGTGACACCTTCAAAGGTGACATTGCTGAGAGCATCCAGGAATAAGGACTCCCACTCTTTGTCTCTATACTTGAAGTCCTGGACAGTCTTCTCTTTATACTTTGATCTCACTCTTTGTGCTACCGTCTGAATTGCTAGTGCCATGGCCCATATACCTGGATGATTTAATAAATCGTATAAAACAAGTGTTAATAAATAATGATTTTACGAGGAAAACTTCAAGAACCTTACCATCATAAGTATATCCGTGGAATCTGGAATATTCTAAGCCCCTTCTCCGATCATATTCGACTTGGTAGTCCTTAGCAGTCTGTAAAAAGAACATTCATATAATTACGAGAAAAATATAGTTAGAATTCAGATATTTCCAGTTACTTTTTGAACGATTGCTTATGGATCTGGTACACATGCATGAGGGGACATTCAACCAAATAAATTCTTGAAAAAGAGATAATCGCGTAAAATAAGATGAGTCCCGTCGCCCATCGTCTAGAAGTTATAGACTGGAAGCCGACCCCAAGATAGTTGGGAAAAGGCTAGGCCCGAAACCAAAAACCGAAGGGCACGTTGGCGTTTAAAATCAAAACAGAACAGAAAAAGATGCAGCATTTATCAGAATACTTACAATGCCAGACACAGTCATCTCCCCAGTAGTAGACAGCGGCAGTAGATCAGTTAGGATGGTGGTGTCGAGAGCAGTGGTGAGGTTCCTCTTGGAGCAGGGCGCGTGGCGCATCCACCACTTGTTACTGTATGTGCCCAGGAGGAGCCAGGTATAGGCTCGACCATACATCTCTAGGCTTAAGAGGATGAAGAGACTGATCTTAATAACACGCAAAAGTTACGAGATGCAAGCAAGCAGAGATGTCTAAGGTTAGCTAGATAAGATAAGTTGGATTCGCAAGTAATATTGTCAAAGGCGATGTTGTAATACTCTTATAGTCACTTATTTGAGTAGAGCGAATTAATTAAATTGTAGTCGGTAATTATAATGTGAATAGTATGTACCGACCATTTTGATTTATATGTTGAGTTTAGCGAGAAAAACCATGATAAAGAAAACTGACCGATGTCTTGAAAAAGATATAAATATAAGTAGCTGAACAAGCTACAACTAATTGAGAAGCCAAGTTCAAAATACTGAGGAAGACATACTTATAAGCCTCGCAGAATATCTGTAGCGCCCAAGTCTCGTTGAAGTTACCCAGGATGATACGGACGTCCTTCTCCTTGAGCTTGGAAAGTGCGGTCTTCACCTCGGTGGCGAAGCTCTGAGTCTCTTCTATAAGGAACCCGTTGGTATCGAGGTCGGCGAGGAGACGGTTATGCGCCTGGTAAAAATGAAAATAGAAGATGATAATAATATATAATGAAAAAAATAGCTTTGTTTTCATACCTAAAAATAAGTCGTTTCCCAGCAATAATTTTTGCGCAAAGCTTCTTTGTTAGATGTACATTATACGTAGTTGACGGCTATGTGATGTGTCTTTTACACCCTGTATACTCGTAAATATACAATACTAAATAATTTAGTAATGAATCTTACTTTCTTACTTTTATATATTTTTGCTATCTTTTCTTTTTAATATCAATTCATCATCATCAGCCTAGCCTTTTCCCAACTATCTTGGGGTCGCCTTCCAGTTTAACCGGATACAGCTAAATACCAGAATTTTACATGGAGCGACTGCCTATCTGACCTCCACAACCCAGTTACTGGGTAATACGATACCCCTTCTTTTTAATATCAATTATAATTATTAATATATCTCGTGTTGATAGGCCAATCTTTACTGAACATCGGAATATTATTGGTAGGTAGTTTTACAGAAGTAAGAATGCTGCTGTAAAACATAAAAATATACAATAAAGAGAAATATTTATTTGTCATCATAATATGAGAATAATGTAATCTTGGATAAGTTAGGAACGCATTCCAGTTTTTAGTGAGTTCTTCTGATCGATTGTTAACAAATTACTAACTCCATTTAATCACGTTATTATAAAGCATGAATAGCTAGTGTTACTACAGCTACCAGGTACCACTAGATGTTTGCTTGCATTATTTGCTAAGGATTAAGTAGTAGTTCAATTGATTATGATCATGATTATACCTAAATATTTATTATTAGACTCAGCTTATGGACGGGCATTCGTGTTTCAACCATCGAGTCGGACGTCTCATTAAATGTAAAGCTGAGTGTGGGTAAAGCTTTTATTTGGTATGTATGATTATGTTGAACTACATACCTACGAATATTATATATACAGGGTGTAACGGAAAAGTGTGGTCATATTTTAAGAACTGCATTTGCCCATCGATATGAACAACTTACAAATATTGATCAGCTGATGATGACTTTGTATAGAAAGTCCAATTTTTTTTTTTGGGAATTTTCTATTTTTTCTTAGAGAAAGTTGTTCATTTCCATGGGCAGAACCGGCCCTTAAAATATGACCACACCTTTCCATTACAGCCTGTATAACCTACTTACAAGTGAAGGAGTTTGGAGTATGAGTACACGATATTTTGTTAGGACTGTTTATCAATGCCTAAGTCAATCATCTGCCATGGTTGACTTAGGCACTGATTAAAATCATTCTTAGTCAATCCAGAAGGAAAAGGTAGTCCAAAATACTTACCAAGGCATATCTCGGCTCATTCTGGTAGATAGTCCCGACTCTAGTCCAGTTGAAGTGCTGCAACAGCCTGATTCTCGGTAGGTTGAAGGCGTTCTCCGATGGTACGATCCGGAAGAAATTAGGGAAGGCTTCCTTCGTAAACATCGGGTGAGTATCCGCGTACGACAGCTGGAAGATATGGACAAGGAGGACAACCGGACCAGAGAACACATACACGACGACCAAAATATGCATGTGTTTAAAGGACCAGTAAGTACTTTACGATCTAAGGACCAGACCGAACAGAAGAATACTTGTCTGCAGAACTAATACTTTTAACCCATCTTAGCTTACGCTAGGCTTGGGCCCACGTAATAGTAAATCAGATAGGGATCAGACCAACAACCCATCGATCAGCAGTCCAACGCCTGTACTGTTGTGCTATTGTAGATTTTATAACTTCACCACTTATTTTCTCGGTTCCTTTAAGGGATCAGCTGTAAGATCTTAACAGCCCAAACCAGACATATAGTTAAAATTCTAGTAGCAGCTAGAAATTTTATTATTGTTGGTAGGCCCCGGCCTGAAACTTAATATTGAATTAGAAGTAGGTACCTATTTACTAACTTAACTATTTACACTAACTTAATCCCCCTACCTGTGTGAGGTGCCAGTGTTTGGAGGCCTTGGCGATGGGGTCGGTAACATGGGTGCAGGCGGCTCCGAACAACATCAGCTTGTGGGGACCGCTATGCATCATGTCGAAGAATGACTTCACTCCTACTGCTGCGTTGCACTGGTGGCAATAGATTTTTTTTTATTAAATTGCAATTGAACAGAACTGTAACATGGATTAAAACTGTTAATTATAACTATGCACAAGCGTCTTTAAAAGAGACGGGTAGAGTAATAGGGGATGAGCTCATTGGATATCGGCTAAATTCGCCTACATCGATGGGTCTCGAAAACTGGCAGCATTCCTACGGCGTTGAATAGCAATGCTGACTCTTGGGCCTAATGAAAGGCCAGGCCTCTGATTACGTGAACAGTCGACTAACTGTTTTGCAATTTCATATTCAACAAGAAAACAAGGCCCACGGAAGTTAAGGACTAAAAAAATAAATGGCTGTCATAAATGCTATCTGGTACCCAAAACTAGCTACTTTCAGGCTGGAAGGTTAAATTCTACCAGCCTGAAGTTTTTTTCAATATACAAGCTGATCTGTTAAGGGCTGTGGATTGTGGCTATAATTGGAACAGCACTAGAGTACAAATAAGGTGGCCAAAAACAAGTTGAACACTATCAACTTTCGTCTCCCTCCCTTGCGCAGTGCGCTTGATAGTTTTATAGAGGTATGCGGAACAAGGTGTAAAATCCCGCAATCTCCACGGAAAAGAGAGGTTCCTGTGACCAGACGGGTGTTATGGCTGGTGGGTTACTTGGTTGTTGTCGGGCTTGTTGTTGTATCTGTTGAAATCTTGCGGGGAACTTTGGTAGCGCGATGTAAGATTTGTGTGACGTCAGGTCTATTTTTGTGAATAGAATAGAATAGAATATAAAACATTAAGCATAGACACAGCCGCAACTCAACAGCAACAAACGAAAAGAGCGACGGCACAGAAGCCGCTGCATGCCCCCCTTACCTCGGTGTCGTTCCACCACATGTGCAGTCGGTAGTTCCTGAGCACGGAGTCGTGCTCGTTGACGTGGTCCAGGGCGAGCTTCACGCTGGGCATCACGCCTCGACCTACAACAGTGTTTACCGCTTCTTGGTACATTGGATTAAGATGATTAGCTATATTGATGGAAAAATTTAAAGCCGTGCCGATCTATCAGAGAGGGTTTAAATAATAAATTCATTGACTACAATAATTACACCTTTTTTTAGCTTATAAGGGCAGATTCGTTAACACATCAACGACTCCCTTGGTATTGTGAATATTCATGAGCGACTTTAATCAGCCCCAAGAAAAGGATCCCTAAAAACAGGCGTGGCAGATCGAGCTTTGAGAAAATAGGCCCATTAGTAAAACTAAACTGAACCTAGTGAACCTAAGCCTAAGCTTTACTAAACCTAGTGAATAGGTAAGTAGACCACAATATCGTCTAAGCAAACTAACAAGTAAACTTGTCCAAACTTGGACAATAACCGAAACTTTGCCAAAACTGTCTGAAGTCGTTCCGCTATCTCAGGTAACTTCTTACTTATGTAAACATAAGTGGCAATTTACTTAGGCAACGCTGTTTTCTCGTTAACAACAGAAAAGCTTTGGTAATATTTATTATCTACCTATTTAAGTAGACCTGCGTAGCCAATATTTAATTTGAGAAGCGTGTGAGAATTTCTCATTTCATGGCAAATACCTCTTCTCATATAGAGAAAGCACGAGCAGTCACCACGCTAGCTGAAAAGCGGCTTGGCTTCAGACTAATTCGGTCTAGAAATTCGGATTAAGTCTAGAAGCTCTAGACAAGTAACATTCTATCAGCGCAAGCTTGGCGATAGCGATTGTCATGGTTGAACAGAATGGTGCTAGCGCATGAGTCTCATGTTCGTGAACGGGCGCTGTCTGTTGGGACAGGTCATCTCTAAGCTGCCATGGTTTATTTTATTTAGATGTTTGTTCTTAAATATTTTTTTTTTTATTCTGGACGGTTTCAACATGCTACATCGATCTCATATGTCGTAACCATAATTTTCTAAAAATTTATTCATTTAAAAGAGTGTTCGTGGAGTTTTTTGTTCTTCTCCCTATAGATCCACGCTTTGAAACGTGCAATTATAGCTTCATATTTTTTTTTGGCTGACCATCCCGGTCACTTCAAGAGTGCCTTTGAGTTTTGTCAAAAATGTCCCATACATTTTTGACAAAACTCAAAGGCACTCTTACTGACATGCACTATTGAAATGTCACGTGATCAACACCTCGCATTTTTGCATTTCGACACAATCGCTATCGCTGGTTGGGTAACACTTTGTGTAGAGCTAGAGGCTCAGGTTTCCTCGCTATGTTCTCCTTCATCGACATATATAAGTGGGTGCCTCAGCTATGATTAAAAATTAAATAGATACCTGTATTGGAGTTCTCGACGCCCTTGCCAAAGGGGAAGAAGCCGGCGATGTAGACATCAGTCCTCCTGTTCAGGATGGCGTCAAGGTTCGGCTTCTGCGGGAAACCCTGGCTGATAGTGACCAGCACGGAGAGAAGCAGCAGATGCATGGCTGAAAAAAAAAAGGTTTGTTGAGGCTTTAGAGTTTAAACCAGTGGTATTAATATGCGAGCGACGAAATACACTCCGAGAACAATAAGGGATATTTAATCTTGCACTACACTAGCATTAAGTTAAGGATGGCAATCCCATACTAATGTCAGTGAGGAGCCCGACATAAGATATGAATCACCTCCTTTGCTGTCCGTCATGCACAATTACCTGCACCTTTGAGGATTTGAATGGGGCAATGATGGAGTTGTCCAGGTCTGACAAAATTAGCGTTAGTTTTCTGGTTCTTCCTATGGCTGGCACAACAATATTTTATATTTTTTTGGCCCATAAATTTCCCACTTCCACGGCGTCGTCGGTGGCAGTGCAAAGGTCACTTTGTACTACATGTTTTGGGGCACAGAGGGCAGGACAGCAAGTACAGCACAGTTTGCAACTCGGCTCCACATCAATACAATTTTTTTTGGACTGTGAGTAATCATCCCATGACTTCTGCCGCTCAGCAGGTGTATTCGCTAACTCAGTTGATATCAATTTGATAGGCACTTTGCAGTACATGGCTCGGTGGACATCGATTATAATAGGCACTACGGTTTTCCTATACGTCAAAGCAGCAATTTACGGCAAAGTGTCCATCAAATTGATGTCAACTGAGTTAGCAAATACACCTGCTGGGGGGAGCGGAAGGGCGTGTCAGACTTTTACTGAATAAAACCCACCCTTGTTCCTTCAGTTGCCTGATCCAAGGGCCGTGGAACTGAAAAAAAAAAAAAAAAAAAAAAAAAATAAAAAAAAAAAAAAAAAACCCTGCTACCGTCCCCTCTAGGAGGTTGGAGTTACATTTTCCTAGTTAGTAGACCAAAAGAAGAAGACTATAAGTAAGATGTCTAAAAGAGGATGGTTTATGTTCATATAATAATTTAGACTTATTTATGAAAGCTTATATTGTACACGGATCCTAACCTCGAATGTGATATCTCTCTATAACTCGAAAGGTTTGCTGAGAGAAAACTCAACGTTGAGTTAAGCTCGCCTTTGTACATTCATTATTTAATCACTGCGTACTATGTTAGTGGTTTGGTGTACCTACAATAAAGAATTAAGTAAGTGGCGTATTTACCCTTAGGCCAAGAGGCCCATGGCCCGGGGCGGCAGACAACCAGGGGTGACGAATGCTACCTGCTGCCGTTTTTTCAAATTGGATAATCACTACTATTTCTACTTTTCTTGCCACCCCGTAACTTCTTGTCTGTCACAAGAAAATCTTACCTATCCGAATCGTGTAGCTCAAATTTGAAATAAGCAGTAGCCAAAAAGAATATTCCTTTTTTTTTGTTAACTATGGCGCAGCACAAATATTTGGGCCGAGGCGCCATATCTTTAAGTACGCCACTGTAAGTAAGTAGGATATTTGTTTGATTTATTTCGTGCTTTAACCTAACCTCGAATGTGACTGTGACTCAACGTTGAGTTAGCTCGCCTTTGTACATGAATCATTTAATCACTACGTACGTACTATGTTATAAGAAAGTAAGTAGGATATAAATTATTTGATTTATTTCGTGTTGTATAAAAGTATCGCATCAGACACTCGAGCTTAATCAACACTTTCGTTTGCGGTATTTGCGGTAGAAGGCGGTAATAAGCATCTACTTTCAGGTACTCTATGTACGCAAAACAAGTTATTTTCGCAGTTTAGAATATGTTCTCTAAGCCAAAAGTAATAGGTACCTACCTACATTTATAATTAAGAAAATTATAAATGTACTTTGATGGCGATGGCGAGAGATGCAGATCAAATATTAACATTGCGACTCAGCAAAACGCGTGGGACACCACAACACAAAAATTATATAACTTATTTCTTATTCGTAATTCTGTGGAGAGGAAACGCATCTTAGTGCTTAGAAGGCAATGTGTCCAAGTTATTGAAGCAATGTTGGTTTTAAAAGGAGTCTCAAATTACGGTTGCGAAAACTTCACCTTTTAACAATTTTGGATCGAGATGACCAAGCATGGTTAAAATCCTCTAAAAGTCTTTAGTTAAATGAATTGAGTAGATTTAATCTTTTGGCGCCCAACTGGGTCAAGTTGGGCGCCATTAGTCGATCTGCATCCAATACGCATTTATTACGTTTATTTACGTACGAGTTGTCTCTAATGGTGTAATTTATTATCAAAACAACATAAATTATTATTCTCTATAAATGCAGCTTACGCCAGGTATTATTCATTTATTTCATCATCTTTCTTCCGCCATCGGCCCAGCAGGTCTTCTTCTTCTATTTGCTCTATCTCAATATTCAACTCCTTTCTAGCCATATCAACCCACCCATCGATTCTTCGTTTCGTTTCTTTTTAGGGTTTCGTAGCTGAAGGGTCCAAACAGAGCCCTATTTTTGTCACTCACGTGTCCGTCTGTCTGTCCGTCCGTCGTCTGTCATAAAATTTTGTTACGAATAATTTATAACTTCCCATTGATCTTTGAACTTGAAATTTGCCGATAATGTTTATTATAACGTATACTTTACCAACAAATACCAATATTTGGTACGGCACCCTTAAATGGCAAAATCCGATACCCACTTGGCCAGTTTTTTATTTATTTAAGCAAAAGCTTTTACACCTAAAACTGGGTAAGCGTAAAATGGTCACGCAAAGTATCTGACCCCTCGCCATTACTACGCTGCGTTAGCGTAGTTTGTAACGCAGTGGGGAAGCAACTGGTAGCTTGTTAATGTCGTTGTTTTCCTCCAGGATTTGCGACATAATCATAATACAACACCTTCAACATGATACCCACCTAAACTAAGGTAAAGTAAAAAAAAATTTACAAAAAAATAAAACCGATTTAAAAAAAAAAAATACAAAATAATTTTAATTTCGGAAGTCGATGTTTCTGGTATTGGCTTTTCGTTTTTGACATTACATTCATAACTGGCGGAGTAATCACGTCAAACATACAAAAATAAACATACAGACAAATTGAGAACCTCTTCCTAAAAAAAACGACCAACACATAGGTAATAAAAGGACCGACTACGACACAAATAGACGTAAATAAACATTTTTACAAAGTTAATTAAGTACCTAATTACTGTCGATTTTAACGTGGTAGGTAATAAACCCTTTGAACACTGAAATCACTCGGAATATTTAAAAACTTCACTCATACAGCCACTGATCGATAATCTAGTCATAGACAGAACCATGCCAAAAGAAGCAGAAATTCAACCTTGCTACATTGAGCGATTTTTCCAAGTATGGTTGCTACCTAATGCAATCGTTTATTAATATTTCAATTACTACTACAAACCAACCCTATCATACCATGGATCTACAGACCTGCCTTATCATCATCATCATCATTTCAGCCGATTGACGTCCACTGCTGGACATAGGTCTACCCCAAGTGTCGCCACAACGACCGGTCCTGTGCGCCTCGCATCTATCGGCAACCCGCGACTCTCACCAGGCCATAGGTCCATCTTATGGGAGGCCTTGCAACCCTGCGTCTTCCAGCACGCGGTCGCCACTCCAGAACTTGACCTACCTCAGCAAATCATAATCTGCCTAGCCCTCTTCCCAACTATGTTGGAGTCGGCTTCCATTTCAACTGGATGCAGCTGAATATAAGCATTTTACATCCTACTGCTTATCTGACCTCCACAACCTGCTAGGTAACACGATGCTCATACCTACCTAGACAAATTTATAAATATTTTACACAGGCATATTTTTGCACAATCATCGTCACTGAAATGCATTAAAATCTCGAATTAATTGCAAAAAAACTCACCTTGTTCTTCTTTTAAAACACTTTTGTGTCGCAAAACCAAACCACAACTGTGTGCTATAAAAAGATCCGCATGAGGTCACCACAAAATCACCACTTTTTCATCAACCTCCAATGAAAATAACCGAAACTATGACTTCTATTAGTTAGAAACACCATTATATTTCAAATTTTGACTAAGAATCACTGAAAAACATGAGAGCGCAACTAAAATCTACATTTTCACCTGGAGTTGTACTGCCGGACGGTTGTGAGGCACAGAAACGCCATCCAGCCTTCATTATAAAGGAAACTGGGTTTTATTACAAGGGGCATAAGATTCAAAAATTCACCACTCACCTTTCTTCGTACAATATTTCTTTCAGCAGCTAAAGACGTATAACACACTTTGAAGTACGATGGAAAATGGTCTTTCGTTCGTAGGGGTAAGACACAGTTTTAGTTGTTCGCAGATGCTTTTAAGGGTCTTGCGGCAAGGGCAGGTTTGTGCAAATAGATAAAATTAGGCTTCGGCGGTGGAAATCGATAGAGGGGTGGTTTCACATGTAGTGTTGGGCAGTTCAACCCTTAATGTCGATAAGGGTCGTGAGTCAATATCAAACCTTAGGTACCGAGAGATGGCAGGCGTTAAGGCATAAGGCAGACCAGCAAACAGTTAGATGAGCAGACATCCGCAAACCGTAAGGCCGGGACTCCACCAAAGCGGAGACGAGACGAGCGGAGAGGAGATGTTTTTGAAACAACCAATAGAATTGCGTTATTAACACATCTCCTCTCCGCTCAGCTTCAGTGGAGATCGCTGTGCGGAGATGTGTAATATTTGTATGGCGCGACGGAAGCGGAGATGTGAGCTGTGCGCGGACGACGCGCAGTGGAGACGTAAGATGTGAGCGGCGTGCAGTGAGCGATGTCACCCTCCCCCCTCTCGCCCGCTATATATCGTCAACCTTTCGTGTCAGAATGCGTACTGAGCACTCAACACCTCGCACCCGAGCTGAAAAACATCTCTTCTCGCACACATCTCCGCTTTGGTGGAGTCCCGGCCTAAGACTCCAATGAGTGTTTACAGGATAATTTACGCCATCAGTTGGGGCGAGAGGTCTTTACTTTGGAAACATGGGCACCGGGAGTGGGGTGCTAAGGGGTGCAGACGTAACCCCGTGGCTTATAGTAAAATATATAAACAAAACATTTATCAAAAAATAATATTAATTGATATTATAAGTATATTATAAATAATATTTAACAAAAAATACATACAAAAATAAAGAACGTAGCTTATCCGAGGTGAGGTACTAAATTTTTCGAGCTCAATTTGCTTGCTCTTGCTTCCTTCGTCTTTAAGTTCTCAAGTTTATCAGAATAAATCGACCGCTCTGTATGAATGGGCAAAGGAAAACTTATCCTATTCGAGGCGGGGTTCTGAAGATGCACCGTGGCGTAGTGCCTAAAGTACAAAATTGTATAATGCATCAGGGCCCGCAGGTTGGGTAGCGGATAAATTCGTAACAGAGTTACCGCTCCCCTGGGCTCTCAGGCAAGGAAGGAACACGGGTATACAAAAAAAGGGCTGCAGATTGGAGGCCCCATACTGCTTTCACAGTGTTGGCAAACGTTAAAAAAACTATTAGGTCATGGGATCATAACATTTTCTCAAATTTTTTAAATGATCAAAAGAAAATGTAAGCTTTCCGGTGCGGTGCGCTAAAATTTTCAACCTCGTTTCTCTCGCGTTCTTTCACCTACCGTTTTTTAGTTCTTTCTGCATAAAAGACAGAATTAGTTAGGTACTTACTCCTATTTCTGTATCAACTGAGAAGCTCGTGGATAAAGTAATAACAGCCGCACGGGTCAATCCATTAGGTTAAGCTACGCTTGCCGGGGTTGGTCCATGGATGGGTGACCAGACATACATACATACATCTTACATACCGAGACTCCTCCGTGCCTCGGAAAGCACGTTAAGCCGTTAGTCCCGGAAGAAGCCCGAAAGTCTGACAACGAGTCTAACCAAGGGGTATGGTATTGTGTTTGTGTAAATAAATTGTTCAAGTTATTAAAGGATATTTGGTTAATAGATGTAAAATAATTTAACCCATACCTAGCTCGTAACAGTATTACCAGTAACTGGGTTGTGGAGGTCAGATAGGCAGTCGCTCCTTGTAAAGTACTGGTAATTAGTCTGGTATTCAGCTGCGTCCGGTTAGACTGGAAGCCAACCCCAAAATAGTTGGAAAAAGGCTAGGTTGGTGATTTGATTTCTGTTTCAACTGAAAAAAAAAGTCCGAAGCGCAGTAGGTATGCGCAAATGCGAGTGTGAGAAAAAAAAGGGTACATTCTTCTGTTTCTAAATCTTCTGGTCACGCTCGAAGTCGTAGACACCGCTTTTCGCCGGGAGAAATAAGGCTGAGAGCAGGGCCATTCAATAATAAAAAAGTTAAGTTAAGTTAACCCACAGAGGAAATTAGAGGGCCCCAAATTTCTCTTTCTGTCAAGACACTATAAAGTTACACCGCTGTGGGTGCTCTAGTTCTAGGAGGATTTTTATGGAATGACGTACTACAGGTGGCAGCACTGAGGTGTCAAGTCCGCTGTCAAGACACTTTTTTTGACATTTAATTGACGTTAACGTCGTAATTTACGTTTCCAAACATGTGCGCCGACGGCAGCGCCATTTTCGGGGGGTGCACCCTCAGCGGTGTAACTTTACAGTGTGAGTGTGTCGGGCCACGGAAATGGCTCTACAGTCAACGCACATGTTTGGAAACGTAATTTACGACGTAAACATGACGTTGACGTTAATTAAATGTCAAAAACAGTGTCTTGACACCTGACACCTCAGTGTTGCCACCTGTAGTACGTCATTCCAGAAAAATCCTCCTAGATCTACATACTTATCTAGATATAAAATTTATAGCGTATTTGTTGTAGGTAGTGCGAAAGATTCTTACTCCGACTACAAGGACCAGATATGAGAGAAGCAAACTGGATACGTACGAGGTAGTTGCATGTACAAGCGGTAGGTACGTCGTCATCAAGATTATAGATAGGTCCCTAACCTACGAAAGGTTGGGTATCTATGGTCTTGACGATGTGTGTTAATCCAAAGTTGATAAGAATTTGAGCTGTAGTGCGTAAAAGTACAAAATTTCGCACGAATGACATTGTGCACGAATGTGTATGAAAAAGCTAACATGCCATCTTGCATAATAAATGCGTATATAGTGTCTTTTTAATTTCATTATATACCTATTTATTTTATTTACCCTTGTCAACTGAAACCCAGCACTGGGTGTCTGACACCCAGCATATGTTGAGAGCTGCTGCTGCTGCCCTTTCGGTGTGGGCAAGCTCAGCGCAATTTGATTGTATCATTCTGTACTATTCTTTTCTTAATTAGTAATTGTGTGTGTTTCTGTTGTGTTATGTGTCTATGACGAATAAATATTTTTTATTCTATTCTATTCCATTTCTCTACCCTTCGTAACATCGGACAAGAAATGTCACTTCTTGATGGATTTTTTTTGGGGTGGGAAATAATCAAAGAACTTCGTGTGTCAGACTCTTACTGACTAAAACCCAGCCGTGTTCCTTCAGTTGCCTGTACCAGGGCAAGGTGACTCTTTCAAACATATCCACGACCCTGGCAGGTCCTTGATGGGCTTGCGGCCTATATAAACTTTAATCCAAATCAGTTTAAAAAAAAATATCGACAGTTTACTCCATTTCATCGACATCTGCAACCTCCATCCCTAGAGCAGCACACGCATGCGCGGTCCTCCGGAAAAGGGGTGTGTCTCTATTTGCGGTCCAGCTCACTATCGCCGGGGAAGCTACGGCTCTCCAAATTAATATATCAACACATTTTATAGATATCCTCCATGTTTTCGGTACTTTTCTGTTATTTATGAACGATCTTGAATATTTTATGTCATTTTGTTGTACGGTTTTTCCTCACGCAAGTTTTTCGAGATATTTTTTTCTATCGTATTTTCATTGCGTGTTTTTAGATAGTTCGAGATTTGAATTTTCGTGTAGCGTGCCGAGCGTCACTGCTTTACGTTCTAATTGGCTGGCGTAGGTATATTATGTACATAAAGACTTTACATATATATCTAGGTACTGTGACGACCTTATGTTGGCGACCTTATGGTGGAGACTGGCACGTTGGAAGTTTGGAACGCCGATTGAAAATTAAGAACAAGGAAGACTTTTGTTTTTAGGTAGACTTCTCCTAGCCCGCTCGAAGAGGGCACTTGTATTAATTTGATTATTCAATATAACGTATTAGTGTGCAAGTCCTCATTCTTTTATAACAACACCCATAAGCAGTCACTCTTATACACCACACTCTCGCACCGCTAGCGAGTAAGAAAAACCCCCAGGAACCTAAAAGGAATCTCCAGGGACCAGCACTAAGAGAAGCTGCTCCAGGTCCCTATAAGTGGTGGAGGCGCCGGGTATCGATCCCGGTACCTCCACCACTTATAGGGACCTGGAGCAGCTTCTCTTAGTGCTGGTCCCTGGAGATTCCCTATAGTACCTATGTAGGCAGTGATCTCTGGAACTATTAAACCGATTTTTTAAAATTCTTTCACCAGTAGAAAGCTACGTTATTCCTGAGTGACATAATATGATATATTTAATTGTTATTAAGGACGCTCGATGGCGCTACGTACCTTTCAAATCATTTTGCTCCCGTGCGAAGTCGGGGCGGGTCGCTTAGTTAGATGTTAGTAGGACCAAAATAAGTTCATAGATAATGAAATCTGGTTATTGATCGGCCAGAAAACGATAATTAAGTACCTGAGTTAACGTAACACATCACCAATATCATCATCATCAGCCTTTTAATGTCTCATTGTTTCATTCTGGGGAACAGGCCTCCTCTCTGTGAGAGCGTGAGGGCCGTAGGTAATCCACCACGCGGACCATATACGGGTTGGTGGATGTCACATGTCTTCGAATTTTTGGTTCTAGGACATGCCGGTTTCTGCCCGATGTTTTCCTTCACCGTTTTGAAAGCAGTGGTGATAAAATAATTTACACAAAGTAAAGCGCATGCCTGGGTTTGAACTCACGACCTACAACTTGTGAGTCGCGACCGTTACCACTGAGCCACCACTGCTCAATAACCTACGAGTCTACGACATAACACGTCCATATCACTAGGCCTGTATTCCCTGAACAGTTAGAAGAGGTGTGCCCACATTTCACCAGTTATATTTAAGTCCCTTGTAACAGGAGTTGAGCATAATGGCTAGCTAATAGGTACTTGAGGTGTGTTTCGATTTACCCGGGCCTGCGGACGGCGAGTAGTGGGTAACTCGCCGTCCGATCAGCACCAGGCCCGAGAGTCGACGGCGCGTAGTGTTTCACGCGCGCCTCAAATAGTTGTCAGCAAACACGACTGGGCCTGTCATGGCCGATGCCTGCTCGGGGGTTGAGGATAAATTCGAAAGAGTTACCTCGCCCCTGGGCATTCAGGACAGGGATGAACAGGGGTGGGTTTTAGTCAGTAAGAGTCTGACACGCCCTTCCGCTCCACCCTAGAGTGGGAGATGTCATTGGATGATTTCCCACCGCCCCCCCCAAGAAAAAGGTGTGTTTCGATTTTCTATAATTTGCTATAGGGAAAATCAAAGTACACAAGTGCATACGCAAGGCGCAACAGAATAACGCGTCCGAGAAGAACAATCTCTTTGAAGATAAGTAAACATAACTGGACCAAGAACATTGCCTTGTTGAACCCGAGTTTCTATCCATTTGAATTCGATATTTCAAGCCAGGTCATGATCTGTGTTTTTAATTTCTTTTTCTCGCATTTCGCTAGCTTAGATTTTAGAATTTTGGTTCAGCTTATTGCGGAAATGGGTCAGTTATGAGATGAACCCTGAACTCACCTACTATTATTTAGAATATTAACCATTGCATGTGGCTATTCCTATATTTAAGCAGAGGATCTCAATGAACTGAGCTGCGTCTATTCGTCATGTCGATTGTATATAAAACATAAATAACATTGCCCCTCTATAGGGTGTCACGGAATGGTGTGGTCATATTGTAAGACCTGGTTCTGCCCATGGTAATGAAAGACTTTCTCTAAAAAAAAAAGGAAGTTCCCAAAAAAAAAATGGATTTGCCATACAAAGTTATCATCAGCTGATCAATATTTGTATAGGGGTTATGTTTTTTTTTTTAGTATTTCCTTACGTTTTCTTGAATAAAGTTGTTCATATCGATGGGCAGATGCAGTTTTTAAAATATGACCACACCTTTTCGTTACACCCTGTATAAAAAGTACTCTGTGAATGACAATCAAATCCTATTTAGTTTATGACACAACCGTGATTGACCAAGATATAATTTGAATTCTTCCACAGAAGTAAAACTAGTGTTGAGCGACTTTGAAATCACGGTCTCAAAAATAGAGTTCACTTTTGAACCCGTAATTCGAGAATTTGACATTAAATGAATCGTGATTGCCATACTGACTAAAAACGTTTCGTTTCTTTCATACATCGTAAGTGTTACATAGTGATTATATTTTTATTTCGTATTTATTATTGCGTTTTGAAAATGATTTTATATTGAAAATATTAGTATTCAGTATCAGTATTTTTTATACGTTCTGAACATGAAAATTATCTCCCAAACACAAACATTTTGTTTCGTCAATGCGTTCCGTTTAACAAAACTGCAATGAAAATCAAAAAGTTCCACATAAGCGGTATCCGACTGACAACACTGCCGAATACGTGGCCCCGAAGTTGTGTGATTAGTGAGACTTGTTTATATTTTTTATTGTGTTATTTCTATAAAAATCTCCTCGGAAGCCGTAAGTAATTGAAAATATATTATTCGCCTTCGTCCCTTTAATTTTTTATAGGCGGAATCTTTGCAGTTCTTTGCGTAAATTATTTACAAAGTTTAGGTTGCAGCTGTCAAAACTGTCCTAACAAGATTTCGTGATATTTTTTGTGATTATCTCAATATTTTAACATTATATAACGCAAATCTCGAGATTTATGTCGCAGGCGATTGTTACACGACATTTGCATTCATAAAAAAGTGTTATTTTGTGTAATTATAGTGTTGTGTTAGTTGTCTTGTCACAGGTATACCATCCAATTAAAAGTCAGGTTTCATCGTCAATATGGTTAGGTTTCCGTCTTTTCTTACTGAAAGGCGTTGCACTCATGACGCTGCACCTAATATATCTTTGAAATAACATCCAAGCTCAATTAGATTCCAATGTGACATACATTCTAAGGAATGTGTTGTGATTTCTTATCAGATTTCGTAACTAACATCTATACGATGTATTCTAAATAACAATTGAGATATACACGCCGCTGCTATATAAAATAATAAAAGTGTGTCATCAATATGTTAGGACATTACTAGAATGTATGAGCAATATGTCAGAGGGTATTTGTTAAACAAACTACGGCTGTGTTAGTGAAAGTGATGAACATAATAATATTTAGGTAGTGGGAATAATAATTAACTATTGATTTGTTGCGAGTACATTTGATAAATGATGTCTATTCAGTAAACAGGTTACAAGGAACACTTTTACACGTCAATGTTTTTTGTCAGTTTAAGCTAGATGAGGCTGATGATTCATAAGGCGAGAATGAAGAAACATTTGACATTTTTGTTTCATATTCTCATAGTTGAGGTTATTTGTTTCATTCAAGTGTATTTGTCTCTAAATAATATAGCTCTTAATAACAAGTAAAATATTTTTGTGTCATTTAAGTTGTAGAAATCATTGTTGGCATTTATTTTTTGGCTTTATATGGATTGTTACAATATGTATAATGAAAATAAAACCCTCAAAACACAGTACATCTCACACAGCTGACCAACAATTATGTGTTAAATCGCATTGTTTATCTGAGTGGATCTATGCAAACCACAATGAAAACTTTACTGTGTCTGAGATCGAGAGAGATGAGAAGAACAGAGCAAATCAAAACAAGTTTCGCGAGACGGCAATTTTCCTTTCTTGCTTCGAAATTATATAACAAATTAAATAAATTATTATCCAATGATTCCCTAAATAAATTTGAAGTAAAAAACAAATTGACGAATTACTTACTGCATTTATCTTATGACGAAACAGAAAATCTCTTTATATGTATATCATAAAATATAATCATATAAGTATATAGAGAGTTCACGCGAAGACACACTCGCATACACACACACACACACCATCACCACACATACACCCACACTCTTTACTACCCAAATACGTAAACCCTACAAACCCTACAAATAGTTGCCCTTGCCCACTACTACTCGCCACACTGTGTCCTTGTTGTACTCAGGCTCATTTTAACTATCTAGAGGAATCACTGACTCTGAAGATACAGGCATTGCCTAGTTTCAGAGCCAGAGTTTTCAACTTCTGTATTTGCCCCATAATTACTGTAAACCCAACCTCATTTATTTTACCATGTATACCTACCAGTAATGTGACCTCCATATCTACCGTTTACTTGTTCTCAAATCTGTTAATAGTGTCTAAGGGTTTTTTTTTTTCAAATAAATTATTATTATTATTGCATCATCTGAGAGGTCAACACTATCCCATAATGCTAAGTAATCACGAGAACAGATCATCAAAGTCTTTGTAAGGAATTATATTGAAAACTAGCAACACGCCCCAGCTTCGCACGGGTACTAATTATACACCTAAACCTTCCTCATTAATCACTCTATCTATTATTGGTGAAAATCACATGAAAATCCGTTTGTAGTAGTTTTTGAGTTTATCGCAAAAAGACAGACAGACATGGTGGGTACTTTGTTTTATAATATGTATTGGTGACACAATATTAAGGCGCTATTAGCTGCCAACGACCTTGAGTGGTTAGCTTGCGTGTTCTGCGCTGAGCTCACGTAACGCGTCGTATGTCCATCCAGTAATAGGACTCGCCCATCAAGGAGCGCTGCCCGAAATTAAACGCATTATTATTTTATTACACATAAAACAACAAGTATTAAACTCTAACACTGAGACTAAATTATAAATAATTAAATGATCTTTAAAATGGTGAAGGTTTCATAAAAATACGATTATAGTATTTGCGTGATTCTCAATTTTTTATCCGCGTTAGACATAACTTTACAAATTAATTACACAATGTTATAAAAATATATTTTCAAATATTCTCAGATCAAATTACGACGGAAATAATCAAGAGTAACATATATTTTTTTCAAAGAAGTAAGACTAGTCGTTTAGACGTGATGTTCAATTAAAAACCATTAAAAGTCGTGTAACTGCGCCTTAAAGTACACATCATAGCTGTATTAAGAAGTGTTGTGGCAGTTGTGCACCTATTAGTATCTCAGTTTTTCTTAGATCTAATGTAATTAGGGACTAGCCTATTGTCTTCATCTTGGCACAAACCTTGGTTCAGTGTTGCAACAGAGATATTGAATGAAGGATGAAATATCTTTAGCCAAAGCACTTGTGTGTTGTCAGATTATGAGACCCATTAAAAAAAAAGGATTGTTTTATGTAACGCGTCAGGCCCCTCGCGTCGACATAACAATAGGTTTTTAATTGTGTCTGCTAATGAGGGACTTGACGCGTTAATTGATAAAAACAATTTAATTCTAATATAAAAATTATTTGACAAATTTTATTTCAATTTGACAGGATAACCGGCTCCAAGTATAATGATGAATCCGCAATATCCTCCGCCAGGGCAGAATAATAACACACCGATCAACCCTATGTATCCACCAACGTCTCAGGATTACAATGGAGTCCAAAACGCCAACATCTACAGTCAGATACCAGTGAACGGCCCACAGATGCAACCAAAGGCTTTCGATCAGATGGACATGTCCCAGAAAATGCAGGGCATGAATATAAATGGACCCCAAGGCTTCCAATCCATCCCACCTACCCAGTTACCGCCTGGTCAGGCACCTCCTGGGCAGTATCCTCCCGGAAATTTTCCTCAAACACCAAACTATGGGCCCGGACAGGTCCCTGTTGGTCAGGCACCTCCGCCTCCACAAGGCATGCCTGGTCGCCCTCCAGTTAGTGGAGCCCCTCAATTCCCTCCAATGGGCCAAAAGCCCCAAATGCCTCCGTCATCAGCACCAGGGCAAGTGCCAACGTCCCTTCCTCCAGGCTTTGGAATGCCTCCTCCAAGTCAAACCCCAGATCCCCAGAATAGACAGTATCAGCCCCAAACTTCGATGCAGCAAAGACCTCCAAGTGCTCAACCTAGTCAACAGCCTATGGGACAACAGCCTGGTTTTCAACAGCCTGGGCAGATGCCTCCACATTCGCAACCTGGTCTTCCACCCCCGCCTGGCTTGGGCCGGCAAGGAATGCCGCCGCAAGGTGGTCAGCAACCTCAACAAGGAATTCCACAGCAACCTCAGATGGGTGGTCCACAAGGTATGCAAACTGGTCAGCAAGGTATGCCTCCTCAGATGGGTTCGCAATCCCAGCAGCAACCTAGCATGCCTCCTCAATCGAAACCTCCAGGCCCACCTGGACAACCTCAACCTGGACAGCCTCAGCCTGGCCAGATGCAGAGGCCACCTGGCCTCCCACCACAGCCAGCTATGATGTCAGCAACATTGCCCCCTCAATCTGGACAGCAGCAACAACAGGGGCAAATGCCAGGTCAGCAGCAACAACAGGGGCAAATGCCAGGTCAGCAGCAACAACTGGGTCAAATGCCAGGTCAAATGCAACCTGGAAAATTGCCTGGTCAGCAGCAAATGCCAGGTCCGCCACAACCTGGGCCACCCGGCCTTGCGCCAGGGCAACAACTTCCACCACAGCCTGGACAGATGCAAGGCCATCCTCAGCAACCTGGAATGCCTCCACAACCTGGAAAAATGGGTCAATCAGGAATGCCTCCACAACCGGGGCCGATGGGACAACCGGGATTGCCACCACAGCCTGGTCAAATGGTTCAGCCTGGGCAAATGAGCCAACTAGGCATGCCACCACAGTCTGGTCAAATGGGTCAACCAGGAATGCCACCCCAACCTGGGCAGATGGGACAGCTTAGGATGCCTCCTCAACCTGGGCAGATGGGCCAACCCGCAATACCTCCTCAGCCTGGTATGCCACCACAACCGGGTCCAATGTCGCAGCCAGGATTACCCCCTCAACCGGGCATGCCACCACAACCAGGTCAAATGCCGGTTCAACAAGGTCAGATGTCCCAGCCTGGGTTACCACCACAGCCCGGGCTTCCGCCGCAGCCTGGTTACCCGGGACAGTTCCAGGCCCAACAGCAGACGATGCCTGGTCTTCCTCATATGCCACCTCCGTTGCCGCAGCAGCAGAGACAGTACCCTGCGCAGCCTAATCAGCCAGGGTATGGACCACCTGCACAGCAGCCTGGTGGTGCTCAGTATCCTAGTAAGTACTTTTATTTTCTTTGAACATGAAATTGTAATAATTTTTGTTAGATGAATTTTAATATCTGGGAGGTAAGTTTCAGTATTCGCGTTTAAGGTGAATGCTCCAGGGTGACCCGCGAAATTCAAATTTTCTTACGTTTTTTGCAATTTTCGGGTCAGTGTCAGGTTGTATCTTGGTCAACATTTGATTCGCGGCCGTAGCAAGTATGTATTTATAGAATTATAATCATTCATATCATCAATAATACATCTCTCTCAGTTAGAATTGATGCCAAATCTCATGATTTATGAAATACTTACTTAATGATTATAATTCTATAAATACATACTTGCTAGGCCCGCGAATCAAATTTTGACTTAGATACAACCTGACACTGACCTGCAAATTCCAAAAAACGTAAGAAAATTTGAATTTCGCGAGCTACCGTGGAGCTTTCACCTTAAAGAACTTTATTCTCATTAAGACAATCGTCACTTACATGAGAACATTAAATCTTATTACTAATTACAGGGTGTAACGGAAAGGTGTGGTCATATTTTAAGAACTGCATCTGATCAATATGAACAACTTTCTTCAAAAAAATCCGAGGAAATTCTAAAAAAAAAATTTTTACCTCCCATATTATAATATTGATCAGCTAACTATGTATCGAAAGTACAATTTTTTTTTGGGAATTGTATATTTTTTCTTAGAGAAAATTGTTCATTTCCTTGGGCAGAACCGGCTCTTAAAATATGACCACACCTTTCCGTTACAGCCTGTATATTCGATATTGGTGCGGATTCTGTTGTGCACAAACTAAACTTAATTTAGGCTATTGCTATCTTTTTATCTCTATTAAAACAAGAAAGAGACAGACGTAAATTAGAGCTGTCAAATTTATTTGAACTATTAATTCCATACAAATTAAATCTAAAATTAATCGATATGTTTTACGTGTACCCACACGTAAAAACATGTCGATTAAAAACACGGTGAAGCGCAAGGCGTAAACTAGTCTGACATCTCTAACTTAGTTCATAGCTACAGCCGTCCTTTTCTGGCACTGCCTTTTGGTAAAAGATAGCGATTCTCTAATTTTAGTTTAGTTATTGAACAAGAGAATCGGCACCATTGTACATTAAAATTCTCCATACAAAACGCTGATTTCATAGGTCCCCGATCTATGAAATCTTTTGTATGGAGTTTCATTTTTCATACTAACATTTTGTTAATTTATTTAACAACTATGAACACTAATGTTTTAAAACTTTTATGCAATAATGTTTATAAACTAAGATAAGGTATGCCACTTACATTAAGCAACAAAAATAAGATTTGGCTAAGTTAAAACAAATATGTGTGGTCATTTCTGCTAACAAAAAGAGGAGTCATTTTTAAGGTATTTTTTTTGTTTATAAAACTATAAGTAATAAGGTTTTTTTACTATTGGCAGTTGTCTATGACGGTCATTATTCGATATAATATCAAGCAATTGATGAATATTAATTCATAGAAGTGACGAGGTTCTCTATTTGTGAGAAAACAACGCCAATTTCGTATGTAAGGACCCAATATTATTCTGCGATTGAAGTCCCTACAGAATTACTTCACCTTACTTAGATCGTTATTGTAGCTCAATATGCTGAGTTTTCAAGATACAGCATTTTACACAGATTTGCGTCACTGTTGCGTGTAATAAAGATGCGATGTCGATCGTCTGTTGTCTACACATGTACTCGAATTCGTTTCTCACATGACGATGGGCAAAAATTAAAATCTGTAAGCGTCTTTATATTGTTAGTGGTTTCTTCTGTTTCTGGTCATTTTTTCACTAAAATTCTATACATAAGTACACGCTCCTATAACAAGCTTGTTTTATTGTGTTCAGTTAAACATTCCTTAGTCGCTTACTTCATCATCATCATCCACAGTCCGACTTCGCCCACTGCTGAGCATAGGCCCCCTCTTTTCTCGTGTCAATCCCCACGCTCCTGTGCCAGTCTCATCCATGTGTTACCCGCGATAGTAACGATTTAATCTGCCCAGCTCCACACACCCCTCGCCCCTCGCACTCGCTTATATATTGCGAAAATATACTAATCATGTCAAATTATCAAATCCCCAGGCCTTCCACCAATGCCAAACCAGATGCCTCCCCAGCCGCCCATGCCAGGTCAACAGCAGCGAGGCTTCCAGCAGCCCGGCTCAGGGTACCCGCCACAGTACCCTGGGCAGCAGCAGTACCCTGCCCAGCAGCCGTACCCTGGCCAGCAGTACCAACAGCAGCCCGAGCAGAAGAGGTTGGACCCTGATCAGATGCCTAGTCCGGTAAGCATGGATTTCTATAAAGATGTATTTGTGCTACTATTTGTAGTTTTTAGTTATTGTAAGTAATTTTATTAACTGTTGTCTCCCTCGCGCACGTAACCGATTATTCGGCTCCCCTACCAGTTTCGGCCTTAAACCGAAACCAAAACTCCACTAAATTAACAATTTTGTCTTAGAAAGTTATCAGACCATTGAGAAATCAGCCCTCACTTTTATAAAACAATAAGTAAATAAGTGACACGATGATAACACACAAAGGCGAACGAGACAGTCTGTTTTAAGGTCTCTATCGCAACTTTCAGCTCAAAGACGCTTATTTTTCGGTGGAGGCGAAAATTCGGCCGGTTTTTAGCCGAAATCGAAACCGCACCTTCGATCAGGTCTTTTGCTTACTGAAAAAAAAAACGTCTTGGTCAAGTAGCATGGGCATGGTGTGGGATGATAGTAAGGTAATTAAGCCATGGTTTTTATGGGTCTGAAAGTCCGAATGAAAGAACGGAACCCTTACAGGATCACTTGTGTGTCTATCTGTCTGTCACAGCCAATTTGCTCCGAATCTGCTGGACCGATAGAGTTCAAATTTGGCACACACATGAACATCTGTGACCCAAACACGAACGTGTACCCTAAATAAGTTATTTTGGAATATGGAGAACATTTTTGGGGTGATAGAAAATCGGTAAATTAAATAAGAAAGTTTTCAAATTGCACCGTGCGACATATCAAATAAAGGGCGCATTGTGGGGGTCTCCAACGTATTTTTTTTTTCATAATTTTGAAAAAAAACTTAAGTTATTTTAGAAAATAGATGAAAAATTACCATTCCCCCTCCCCCTTATCTCCGAAACCACTGGGCCTTGAATTTTGAAAAAGAAAACAAATAGTTCTTTATTAAGTAGTAGTAGTAGTAGTAGTTACTAACTATTATGGGTATTATAGATAGTTTAAAAAAACCTGAAAAAGATATGATTTGTTCGGCACCTTTTGCGCGCGAGTTCGATTCGCTGTTTTTCCGATGGATAAAAAAAAAAAAACTGACGGTTTTTCCGATGTCATGGCGACGGTGTCGAGTGGAGGTCCTTCAAACTGTCTGGGCCTGAATCACTTTGTAAGAAGCACAAACTACAACATCATCAAATTCAACTCTGAATCAAATGCCACCGCGACTGCTGAGCATAAGGTCCTGGGTTTGATTCCCGGGTCGGGAAACACGTGCTATTGGTTTTTCTATTAGGAATTACTCTGTAGCAGCCCGAGTTTTTTAACTTGGTGGTGTGACTGCCCTTTTTTTTGGGGTTTGAAAATCATCGAATGACTTCGCCCGCTCTGGGTGGAGCGGGAGGGCGTGTCAGACTTTTGCTGACTAAAACCCACCCTTGTTACATCAGTTGCCTGTGCCAAGGGCCGCGGTTACTCTATTTCAAATTTATCCGCGACTCCAGGCTGGCATCGGCTCTAACTGGCCCCGTCAGGTTTCGCTGACATCTCTTAAAGGCACGCGTGGAACACTACGCTACGCGCCGTCGACTCTCGGGCCTGGTGCTGATCGGACGGCGAGCTACGTGGTGTGACACCCCGTGCCTCGGAAAACACGTAAAGCCGTTGGTTCTAAGCCTGATCTCTACCCGGACGTGTCAGATTGCCGTCCCATCGGATAATGACAGTAAAGGAACAGAGAGTGCACACGCTTGTTCAGAAAGAAAGAAAGAAAATACGTTTATTTACGGTAAACATGACGCAAAAAACAGAAACACAAAAAAAAAAGAAAAACTGGAGGAAAAAATGCGTCACATCCACGCAAAACGGCCATCGCTCAGCTTAAGTGCTATGACCCTATGCAAGACAGAGCCCCAGCGCTGGTTTCACTATAATTTCTCCTGCGTTCTTGGCTATCTCCGTTCAGATTGACCACCGTGATCGAAATTAGGTCAGGAGGATTATTTTTATAATTACAACATCATTAAACCCTTCTTCCCCAGATCCAAGTGATGGCAGACGACCAGCAGAACCGCGGCGGCATCTTCGTGACCAACGAGAAGGGGCTGGTGCCGCCCCTGGCTACCACCGACTTTGTCGTAGACGATAAGGGGAATGCCAGTGAGTATTCATTGTGTAATTTATCTTAAAGTTAAGTTTGACTTTCCTATGTCTAGGGGTAGCGGATAAATTCTGAAAATGAGTTACCGCACCCCTGGGCACTCAGGCAGGGAAGGAACAGGGGTGGGTTTTAGTCAGTAAGAGTCTGACATCAGAACGGGAGAAGTCATTGGATGGTTTCCCACCCCCCCCCCCCAAAAAAAAAGAAAAAAATAACTCTCCTGCAAAGAAGAAAATAGAATGGAAATGTATTTCATTAACAAATATATTTTTGTTTACTTCTATGTCGAGTATCTTTTGCCAGCGGCTTTGCCCGCGTGGAATTATTACTTCTCCCATTATAAATTATAGTCTATGTGCTATTCCAGACTATAATTTATCGCTGTGCCAAATTTCATCTAGATCCGTTCAGCCATTCTGGCGTGACTGAGAAACAAACTTCCATCCACTAAAACTTTCGCATTTATTGGAAACAAATTGATAGAACCGGCGAAACCAATTAGACTTACTTTCTGTAACTGGCATACAAATATGATTGATTGGTTTGACATAATTTTCGACTAATTAAGTTTAAAGCAACTTGTTTGAACCATTTGACAGGGAAAACCTAATCATCTACAATACAATACACTTAGAAAAAATACTCGGCGCCTCCACCACTTGTGTAAGAGTAGCTCAGTGGTGCAGGTACTTTTAAGTATATTCTTACATTGCGGAGTATAATAGGGAACGTGCACGGCGTAGTCTGTGCCATCTAGTTGAGTAAATCTGAAACTTTTACACTTTAAAAACTTGTCATTGCCATTGCCGTGCCTTATATGTATACACACATGCACCATGCATACATGCAGCACGCATAACGTAGACTGGCATCTAGTGAGTGAAATTCGCAACTTTTACTGCTTAATTACTTGACATTGACATTTATGTGCTGCCATCTATATATAGCTATATATAGCTCCTCCCTCCTCCTGCACGCTCCCTATAAAGGAAAGAATATTACTAGTAAAGATTAGAATTTTGTTCAATTATTAAAGTCATTCATATTCCATTGACAGCACAACCTAACCTAACCTAACTGACTTATGACAATCCAGCCTGCCTACTGACAAGGTTGGTATACTCACTCGTTCCCCCTAGACATCAAAATATAATATCTTGTATCTTCCAGGTCCTCGCTACATCCGAAGCTCAATGTACACAGTGCCAGTTACAGCTGACCTGCTCAAACAGACGTCCATGCCTTTCTGTTTAGTGGTAAGTAACCTTTCATTTATTTAATCTTTTAAGCACTTTACACCTGCTATTGCAGCAGTGCAATAGCAGGTGCAAAGCAGCCAAAATTTCTAGAAGCTTTTCCGTGTCTGTGTACTAAATTACACAGACACGGAAAAGCTTCTAGAAATTTTGGCTTAATGATAATTTATTTCCTCGTAAGTATTTACTTTTGCATATTTACATAGGTTTAGTTTAAGATAATAATGTACAAATATGCTTTTTCTCATAGTTGTTAATAGATTATTTTGTATCAGTTTACCTTAAATTTTTACTGTCCCAAATTTTAATTATACTGTAAAGTGATGGCCTGAAACACAGGTTTGAATGAACCTAGTTCGGGCGGGTCGCTATCTAACATTGTAATTCCTAACCATCATCTTATTTTGAACCAGTAATGTACCATATTTTAGTTTTAGTTTATTTTTAAGCACTATAATTGTATAGGAAATGTTACTCCTGTAGACTAAATGTAAACTTTTTATATACCATAATTCAATAAATAAATATTCTATTCTATTCTAGTGGTGGGCTGGTGGTGAGCAGTGGTGGTCCAGTGGTAAAGGCCCCGACTTACGAGTTGTATGTCGTGGGTTCAAACCCAGGCAGGCGCTTTACTTTGTGTAATTAATTCCATCATCACCACTCTCAAAAAGGTCAAGGAAAATATCATGGGAAATATCAGAGACTCAAAAATTCGAAGACATGCGACATCCACCAGCCCGCACTGTATTCTAAGAGAGGAGGCCTGAGTCCCAGCAGTAGGAATAATATAACGCAAATTATTTTATGTTATGTACTCTGGATATTTATAGAAGTGGCCTTAAAGCTATTAGGGATTTTCTTCGTAATCTTTTTTATCCTAAGAAAGTGTGTTTGTAAATTGTAATGTAGTTAAGAAGTGGGGTTCCATCTCCAGGTTACTGGGGTGAAGTTTAATTGGGTTTTTGAAGTGAAAACTTCTTTGCGCGTGCGCGGTTTGTTGAGGAGAGAACGTAAGTGAACCGTCACGCTCGGGTAGGTGACGCTGAATCGTGTCTACTCGGGTCCTCTCGGCTCGCTGACACACTGAATCGTGTATACTCAGCTCCAGTCGTCGTTTGGTACAGTAGTAAATATTTTAGAATTAGATAATTAGAAGTTTTCACTTCTATCGTGTGGTCATAAGCACACACCCGCTTTTCCATTAAGAAACTGAGTAGCAGGTCAGTCTTTTTTTGTGGGGGTGGGAAATCATCCAATGACTTCTCCCGTTCGCTCTGGGTGGAGCGGGAGGGCGTGTAAGATTTTTACTGACTAAAACTCACCCCTGTTCCTTTAGCAACAGCAGTAACTCTGTTTCGAATTTATCCGCGACCCCTGGGCAGGAGCAGGTCAGAGTCTGGATTTCGAATAATTAAAGGTGAGGGGCACGCCCCTCTGCCCAGGGGTTGTGGATAAATTCGAAACAGAATTACCGCGCCACTGGGCACTCAGGGCAGGGAAGGAACAGGGGTGGGTTTTAGTCAGTAAGAGTCTGACACTACCTCCCGCTCCACTCTAGAGCGCGAGATGTCATTGGATATTTCCCACCCCACAAAAAAAGGGGCACGCTTCCTCAGCTTCTTTCATGAGACAGATGTACTGAACACCCTTTGATTTGCTTTCTCTTTTGGAATATAGGCGCCAAGTTATTTTTTTTTAATCATTGATAGGATTCCGTTTGACCACTATCTCACCTGATGGTAAGCGATGATGTGGTCGACTTTGGATCACCTTTGCCTAGAAGAAACCTATTCACTCTTGACTTAAAGACCTATCAGGAAACAGAGACCATGGCAGGGAATTCCACTCTAAAGCTATGTTTACTAATTTCTCCTTCCCAGCTCTCCCCGATGGCGGAAACAGTGGGCACGGAGCAAGAGCCCCCACTCATCGACTTCGCGGCCCTGACCGGGTCCCCCACGATGGGCCCGGTGCGCTGCTCGCGCTGCAAGGCCTACATGTGTCCCAACATGAAGTTCGTGGACGCGGGGAGGCACTTCAAGTGTGCCTTCTGCAAGGCTACTACCGAAGGTATGTGAAGTATTTTTTAAAAGCATTTATTTAACGTGCAATGTTTGTTTGTTCAGCTGAATTAGAACGACTTTCTCTTATCTTACGGAGTTGAATATTTACACACTGCTTCAGTTTTTTTATTGTAAGCATGACTTGAATCGACTTGCGGATTGGCTTCAGATAGAGGAACTCTTCAACGGTTTACAGCACGGACACGAAACTTTGAGTATGGATTTAAAAGCTTGTTTAAAAAATGTTTTTTTACTATTAACTTTTAGTGAGTAGTTTGGGTGAGATGGATGGATGATGTGAGGAGTGATATGAAATAAAAGAGTGTCAGTGATAGCGTGACGGTTGTCAGAACAGAGCCTTTAGACAAAATACATTTCTGTTAATGTTAACGCTAACGCTTCGTGCAAAATGTATGGCAACGACATTACTGGGCGTGAGTCACGTGACAGTTCTCTCCGCAGGTAATGTCGTTGCCATACATTTTGCATGAAGCGTTAGCGTTAACGTTTACAGAAATGTATGTTGGCTAAGGGGGCTGAATGGCAAAAGAAAACGTGTTGTGTCAAGCTTCCTGACCTGAAATTAAAAAATAACTTTAATTTCGGAAGTCGGTGTTTGTATTTTATTTCTTCGTTATTTGACACCGACTTTCGAAATGAAAGTTATTTTTTAATTTTTAGTGTATTTTATTTTTTGGAAGTCGGTTGTTTTTTTTTTGTAAAAAGTTTTTTATTTTTCATTTTTTAGTTGTTATACCCCAGAACTAGAAACCCCAATAACATGGAACGTGGAATTTAAACATACTCGTAATTGGAGAAAACCAAAACGTCATCTATGTATACGTATTTTTCGTTTTTGTTCTGTTTTTCAAAAAGTGCCGACGCAATTTCGATAAATTTATAAGGGACCACCTCGGGAGTATATTCTTTCGGATAAAAAAAGAATTTTGAAAATCGGTCCACAACTGACAGAGACAACGGTGGAATAAATAAAAAAAGAAAAAAAGCACATGCTGTCGAACATAGAACCTCTTCCTTTTTCGAAATCGGTTAAAAATAATTTCAAACGAATTGTAAAAGAACGGAGTAACGTATTTCGATGGTACGATTTCTAGGTGTATAGGTACTTAATGTTATTTCTTCCTTTCCCCTCCAGTTCCGATGGAGTACACACAATACATCAACAGCATGCAGCAGTACGGGCGCGTGGCCGCCGAGATGGCGCTGGGCGCCTACGAGATCGTGGCCACCAAGGAGTACTGCAGAGTGAGTGCACACTGTCGTCAGCTCGGGGGCTACACGCGTACTGTAGTGATGAGGCGGAGCCCTAACACTCCATTATTTATTAACCTCCATGTGTAATGATGTACAATAAATGGTATCTATGTTTGTAATGATAACTTTAGTTATAAGACAGCTTTTGGTCCGCTATAGGTGATATAACTACTTATTCAGGGTGTAACGGGTATTTAATATACTGTTTCTGCTCATAGAAATTAGCAACTTACCTCAAGAAATACATATTCAACTCCAAAAAATTTTAAATAAGGTGAAAGCTGGTCAAAATAAGTGTTAAGCGGCCCCGAAACGATCAATTGCGATGGTCAATTTTACGTCATTGTCAATTGCCATTGATCGTTTACGAGTATAATTGAAGGGATTGTCAATCGCAGTTACGTGATTGAAATCAATTGATGAAAAATTTGATTGTTGCTCATTGACGAGCCATTGAAGCTGCTAATTGATCGTTTAACTGAGTCATTGAAAATAGTTTCCGTCATTTGTGCGTCTGACAGCAGTGAAAACAAACATGTCGGATACCCCACTTAATACCGGGAATTTATATCGCGATCGTCCAGAGTTAGCGCAAACAATTGACAATTGCAATTGAAGTGCATCAATGGCACGTTGAATTGCACTTGTCAATAACGTAGCACATTGATCGTGTCGGGGCCGCTTTAGAGGTCCATATTTTAGACCTCCCACACATTCGCGGATGAATACGAAAGAGAGTTACCGCGGCCACCATTGTTCTTTCAGTTGCCTGTTGTGCCTGCACAGGCAACTGAAGGTACAATGGTGGGCTTTAGTCAGTAAAAGTCAGACACGCTCCGCTCCAACCAGAGCGGGAAAAGTTATTAGATGATTTCCCACCCTCCGAAAAAAAAAGATCTCCCTTAATAATATTAATCAACTGATGATAACTTAAATTATACACACTAACTTTTTTTTTTGGAAAGCTACAATGACTTCTTTCAAGAAAGTTGTTCATTTCCATAGCCTGTATTTAAAATATGACCACATATTTCCGTTACACCCTGTATAACTATGTTAGTTCTTACGAGAGAGAGAGACTTTGACCTCTGAGTTTGTTTCGGTGTTTCTTCTCAGGGTAGTCAGCTAGGAAACACCGGCCTCATCTAGCTTAAACTGACAAAAAACATTGACGTGTAAAAGTGTTCCTTGGAACTTATTTACTGACTAAACATCATTTATCATTTATCATTTACGAAATATGATTTTAAAACAATTAAAGCAAGTATCATGAGATCGATTTTAAAATAAAATAAAAATTTTATACAAAATAAAATTAAAAATAACTAATAAAATTGACAATAAATTGTAGTAAAATATACAATTAATAAATTAAAGTTGTAAATAAATTATATCACTAAATATAATTTAAAAAAAAGTCAATTGGAAAACTTGAGACTAATATAACAAAATATCATCATTATCATCATCTACAGCCCGACTTCACCCACTGCTGAGTATAGTCTTCTCATTTCTCGCAATCCCCATCTTCATCCCTTCATCCACTCTCATCCATGTCTTACCCGCGATGGTAACAATATCGTCCGCCAATCTCGCCTCCGGACGACCAACATTTCTCCTTCCAGTTCTTGCACGCCACTCGGTCACCGCCTTATCATCACCGCGCCTTGCCTGGTGTCCGGCCCAGCATTTGAGTTCCAGAATTCGATTTTCGAAGTCGAAAATCTTCGTACATCTTCGGATCTCGACGTTTGGAACTCTGTCTATTAGACGTATGCCGAGCATGGAACGCTTCATGGCTCTCTGTGCGACTCTCAGCCTATATACAGCCTCCTGCGTGAGCATCCACGTCTTAGCAAAATTCAAAACATAATATAACATAATAATATTCTTTCAACTAATATATTCACAAAAAAAAAGTAAAAAAAAAGCAGAAAAGGCCCTGCCAACTTGTTGGCAATGACGACAAGGAGACTGTTGCCGCTGCCCCTCACTCTACTCGCTATCGAGGTCGCCTTCTTGCATGCCGGTGTAAAAACACTCAAAGCGCACTTTTGCGAGCATTCAATCATACAGTGCTTTCCGTTCTCGCTCAATATCAGCGTCGTCCTTCAGGTGAGACGTCACAATAGGGCCCAAGTATTTAAAACTGGTTCGCTCTAAGGACACCCCGCACAGCTTTGCTGGTGGAACCTCTGTCGGACATTTGGAACCAGCTTTGAAGACCATACGCTTGCTCTTTTTAACATTATTTTAGGCTATGAGTAAGGGCGTATGCTTCGCAGATGCTAATGAGCTCCCTGAGTCCCGCTGAGGACGCGCTTAGCAGCACCATATCATTATCATATCGTCAACCATCAACATAGCATCCAACATGGCGGCTGCTGAGCTTGGCAACAAGAGCATCGTTGTACAGATTGAAGAGCGTTGGTGAACTCAACCCTCCCCTGCCTCACAGGGAGGTTTGCCGTAATAAGGCCACTCATTTCTCATATTTTTCTTTTTTTTCTTTCTCATCTTGCACAAATAAATATTTTTTCTTTCTTTAATTTAGTTCTTATTCCAACCCACCACGCGTTTCGGCCTCCTACTAGAGACTAGTCTTTCTGCTAACAATGGCACACTAACACTTCGCCTGCAACTTCGCCCGCGTAGATTTCGAAAATAAATATAATGTATAGCCACACTCAGGAATAATGTGGCTTTCTACTGTTGAAAGAATTTTCAAATCGGTTCAATAGTCCCAGAGATTACATCCTACAAACAAACTTACATACTTTACCTCTTTATAATATTAGTATAGATACCATATCCTAACACAGGCACACTATTATTTGTTCGTGGTCCGGTTCACTACACATGCAATTTAATTTAGACCATACTGTCCGTCTAAAGCAGTGGTGGACCAGCGGTAAAAGGCCGCGACTTACAAGTTGTAGGTCGTGAGTTCAAACCCAGACAGGCGCTTTCATCATCATCATCATCATTTCAACCGAAAGACGTCCACTGCTGGACATATGCCTCCCCCAAGTGTCGCCACAATGATCGGTCCTGTGCGTCTCGCATCCATCGGCTACCCGCGACCTTCACCAGGTCATCGGTCCACCTTGTGGGAGGCCTTCCAACGCCGTCTTCCGGCACACGGTCGCCACTCCAGAACTTTTCGGCCCCATCGACCGTCTGTTCTGCGAGTAATGTGCCCCGCCGCGCACTGTAACTTCAGTTTGGCGATTCTTCGGGCTATGTCGGTAACCTTAGTTCAGTTATCATCATTTCTGATTCTATCACGCAAGGAAATTCCAAGCATTGCCCTCTCCATTGGCCTTTGGGTGACTGTAAGCCTTCTGATGAGGCCCATTGTGAGCGACCACGTTTTAGTTCCATAAGTCATCACTGGCACTGGTCATAAACTTTCGTCTTGAGACACTGTGGTATGTGAGACGAGAAGATACCACGCAACTGTCCGAACGCCGCCGAGTCGGATTCGACGGTTGACCTCTTTCTCGAAGTTAGCCCTTCCTAACTGGACCGTTTATCCCAGGTAGACGTACTCGTCTACAACTTCGAGTGTAGTCTCCGATCTTGATAGGAGTGGGTGCTACATGGGTATTTACTATGACCTTGGTTTTGTCCATGTTCATTTTAAGACCCACTCTTTCGGAAGCTCTACCGAGTTTATCGAGCATTGTACTGAGGTCGTCCATAGTCTCAGCTATGACGACTATATCATCGGCAAATCGAAGATGAGTGATGTACTCGCCATTGATATTAATTCCCTCTCCAGTCCAGAACCTCGAAGACATCCTTTCTCACTCTCCATTGCGGCCGTGAACAGTTTCGGAGAAATGATGTCTCCCTGCCTCACACTCCGCTGTAGGAGGATAGGTTTCGAGGTCTGGTCCTGAAGTCGGACTACTCGTAACATGGTGGCGTCGTTCGTATAAACACTTCAACACCTCGATGTGCCGATAGTCGATCTGGCACCTTTGGAGAGACTGCAGCACAGCACAAGTCTCAATCGAATCCAAGGCTTTCTCGTAGTCCACAAACTCTAAGCAGAGGGGCAGATATACTCTTTGGTCTTCTGTATAACCTGCCGCAGCGTATGTATGTGGTCTACGGTGCTGAAGCCTTTTCGGAATCCGGCTTGCTCGGGAGGCTGGAAGTAGTCAAACCTGCGCGCGAGACGGCATCGGCCATGATGGGCCCCGTCAGTGGTGACTGACATCTCAATGAGGCGCGCGTGGAACACTACGCGCCGTCGACTCTCGGGCCTGGTGCTGATCGGACGGCGAGCTACCCATTACTCGCCATCCGCAGGCCGGAGACGCGGTCTACGGTGGCCGGAGATCGTCCCGCGACCCCCGACGCCCAGGGCGTCTACTGCGGTGGCTGCGGCTGGGGGCGTGAGGGCCACTTCGTTGAGTCAACTATTCATTCCCTGGTTTTTAATTTTGTATTGTATTATTTACAGAATAACACCCTCCCGAATGCGCCGGCGATAGTATTCGTTATCGACGTGTCGTACAACGCGATCAAGAACGGACTGGTGCACACCGTCTGCGAGAACATCATGGAAATTATTGACGTAAGTTACACTTTTGTAACCATTTGACGAGGAATACTGATAACTTTAGTGTCTATTACAACCGCCAATCAATAAGGATTCAGAAGTGGTGTTAGTACCGAAGGTGCTGTTGGGGATCTATTGCTTAGTGCTGTTATGGCCTTGGATGGGAAAAAAGAGCTTAGCGATATTCTTGAACCTATCCAAGGCATTCGATACCGTCTCTGTTCCTATTGCATAAGAAGATGGAAAATAAGAGTCAGAGAAACCTCTTTAAAAATATTCAAGGATTCCCTTTCGAAACGCGTACCCGTTTCCCCCTCAGAAAAGAAATCGTAAAAAAAACAGCTGTTCAGTACATTTAGTCAAGTGATTTTTGATAAGATGAGAAGCTGATTTTTGAAGTGAAAACTTCTTTAGGCGCGTTGTGCATTTTTGAGATGGGAAAAAACTATTGAAAAAGAACCGACACCGCTACGCGATCCGCTACGACGCGTAGCGTCTTAGCACTCGTAGCGCATCACGTAGCGGATTGAAGTAAAAACTTCTTTAGGCGCGTTGGGCATTTTTCTTCAAGTTTTCACTTCTGTGTCGGCACTCCCGGTGTGCCACTTTTTTTTGCGATTTCTGGTTTGGTCTCATATTGAAAGTTGTTCATAATGATGACTATTGCCAGTGTTATCATTAATTATTGTATCGTCGTCTCCACTTTGAATTAAATTCTAACAGTGAATATTTGTTTGCAGGCGATGCCTCGCGACGAGCAGACCGGCAAGAGCTGGACCCGCGTCGGCTTCATCACGTACAGCTCCACCGTCCACTTTTACAATATTAAGGTAAGAAGAATGGAACTTATTCTTTATTATCGCAAAATGAGACAAACGTGGAGGAGTTGTCATGTTTTTGCGTAGTTTCCTTAATCATCAGGAATCCAGTAATTCAGCAAATATACCACTTCTATAAATATCATTATCGTATCATTTTTTATACTTAAAATTAAAAAAAAAAGTGTTTATAATTTTAAGACAGTATGTTCTACAATAGTATAAAACTTCCATTCAAAAATCTATATAATCCAGTATGACATAAAACCAAATTTGTGATTCCACACGGTGTTGCCAACTCCATATCTTGTATCGGCAACCCTGAACAAGTTTTTTGTACTGCCAAAATCCCATTTCTAACATCTAAAACTCTTTTGTCTGTAGGGTTCCCTCGCCCAGCCACAGATGATGTCAGTGGGTGACGTCACCGACATGTTCGTACCGCTCCTGGAAGGTTTCCTGGTGCTGCCAGAAGATAGCGGGCCTGTCCTGCAGGCGCTACTGCAGCAGCTGCCGATCATGTTCCAGGATAACAAGGAGACGGAGACCATTCTGTTACCTGCTGTTCAGGTACCTACCTCTTCTGCCTAGGCCTTAATTGACTTTAAGGCCTTCTTTAAGGAATTCACTCTTGACTCTAGGATCAGTGGTCCAAAGTCGACCCCATCATTGCTTGCACAGTGTGAGATAGTGGTTAAACATGATAGTTTAAGCTGTTATAAAGTATGTGTGTACTTATGTGCGCACGTAAGAAGTTATACTTCTTTAGCGTAACAAGATAAAAAACCAAACTGTCACAAAGTTTACAAAAGGAAAACAATCATTCTTCATGAACCACAGACCATAGCTAACTTCAGGGAGGATCGGTTCTAGCTAACTTCAACCTGTGAATTTTGTGTGACAGTGATGCGCGCGCGTCTTAAAATTTCACTCTCATCATTTTTTCATAACGCGCCTAAAGGAAAAAATGAGATCCAGAGAGCCGTAAAATTAAACAAACCCATGTTGGGGTCGTCTCCTTGAGGGTTTCGGTTAGACTGGATGATGGATGGACACCACACCCAATGCAAGTGTGGTGCTCCTGTTCAGACTATGTCCCATTTGCTGGAGTACCCCAAATACCCGTTTACCTGCACCGTAGATGACCTGAGCAACGCCTCCGGCGACCTAAAACGTTTTGGGAACACATCATTGTGCGTATAGCTACGTAGTGGATTTCCCTGCCGGAGTCAGTGTTTTAGATCCTAAAACCCAAACTCAAAGAATAAATTGAAATACACCAACCATACCATAACATTACAGATTTTATTAAATTGTCAAAAGTTGGTTGCCCAATTAAAGGCGTAGTGGGTTCTTATGGAGAAGAACGGCCATGAACTTTCATGGACAGTTTTAATCAACATACGTACCTACCTAACCCACTCTATGGCATTCCCCAGGCTGGCCTAGAAGCCCTGAAGGCAGCCGACACGTCGGGTCAGCTGCTGGTGTTCCACACGTCGCTGCCCACCTACAACGCGCCCGGCAAGCTCACCAACAGGGAGGACAGGAAGCTGCTGGCCACGGACAAGGAGAAACAGATATTGGGTAAGATTAAATTATAATCGAGCTAGTTTATCTATAATAAGCTGGAAAAACTGGCCAAGTGCGAGTCGGACTCGCGTGCTTCGTTCCGAACGATTCATATTTTTTTAACATGTTTTTTTTTTTTGGAGCTTTGATCTTCGCAGGGTGGCTAGTAGGAGCTGGATGAGAGTTGCCGAGAACCGAATTGAAATATGTGCAATTGAAGAGGCCTATGTCCAGCAGTGGACTGCTATGCTATACGCTATGATGATGTTTTTTAAAAAACACACGACTTATATAGGAACTATAGGGTTGCTCTTTGTGAAATTAAAGCCCCCTTGAACTTGACGATAATTTATTGGCAACTTATGTTACATGTATCATAATTAAGTGTCATGCGACAACCTTAAGTGGAGGGATGAAAGGGACTACGTGGCTATCGCCTTTCAGACCTCCCCTAACTGGCTAGTTCCTGAAGACTGCTAGGCTATCGAAGCAGGAACTAGTTTTACTAAGGCCCCACGTCGGGCGCCAATGTAGGGTAGGCCGTCTAAAAATGTGGGTATCCTTAGATTATTTACATTGGCGCCCAACATAAATAATCTACGGATACCCATATATTTAAACGGTCTACCCTACAGAACTATTTTTGTATTGTTTTCCTAATTTTAGACTCTTTAGTTTCGGAGATGTGATCAGTCCCGCTACTGGTCAATTTTCATCTTTCTTACAACTTAAAAACTGTTAATTTTAAAATAATATAATACAAAACATTTCAGACCCTCATAATTTGGCCCTTTCATTTGATATGTCGCATGGTACAGTTTGAAAACTTTTTTTAATTTTTCGATTTACACCTCTAAAAGTGACCCCTATGTTCCAAATTCATTTATTTACATTACATTCCCGTATTTTGGTCACAGATATCCATGTGTATGCCAAATATCAACGCAATTGGTCCAGTTAATTTGGAGCAGAATTTTTTGGTTAGCTTTATGAACTTGATCAGGAAATCTCATGGATACCACAAGACTCTAGACAAGAATCATCTTATAAAATGTCAGCACATCAACATATTGATTAACAGATTTTAACCGATAACCCTCATTTTTTTAAACTTAGCTCCTCAAACGACCGCGTACAACGAGCTGGGCCAGTCGTGCTGTGCGGCCGGCGTGTGCGTGGAGCTGTTCGTGTGCAACAACTCGTACGTGGACGCCGCCACCATCGGACAGCTGCCCCGCCTCACTGGGGGACAGCTGCACAAGTACACATACTTCACGGTGAGTAGTAGTGATGTTCGTGTGCAACAACTCGTACGTGGACGCCGCCACCATCGGACAGCTGCCCCGCCTCACTGGGGGACAGCTGCACAAGTACACATACTTCACGGTGAGTAGTAGTGATGTTCGTGTGCAACAACTCGTACGTGGACGCCGCCACCATCGGACAGCTGCCCCGCCTCACTGGGGGACAGCTGCACAAGTACACATACTTCACGGTGAGTAGTAGTGATGTTCGTGTGCAACAACTCGTACGTGGACGCCGCCACCATCGGACAGCTGCCCCGCCTCACTGGGGGACAGCTGCACAAGTACACATACTTCACGGTGAGTAGTAGTGATGTTCGTGTGCAACAACTCGTACGTGGACGCCGCCACCATCGGACAGCTGCCCCGCCTCACTGGGGGACAGCTGCACAAGTACACATACTTCACGGTGAGTAGTAGTGATGTTCGTGTGCAACAACTCGTACGTGGACGCCGCCATCATCACTAAAAATAATGTTTAAAGAGGCAGGGCTTCTAAAACAGGCATAATAGTCCAATATGTTGTTGTAGGCGGAGATGGACGGGGCGCGGCTGGTGCTGGACGTGCAGCGCGTGGTGTCGCGGCCGAGCGCACACGACGCCGTCATGCGCGTGCGCACCTCCACCGGCGTGCGCCCCACGGACTTCTTCGGACACTTCTTCATGTCCAACACCACGGATGTGGAGCTGGCGGCTATTGGTGAGTCTCGTGTATTATTAAAACAATCTTGTTTTTAGAAAACACTTCAATTTAGTGAAACGCGTCGCGACGATGCTTGTGGACAACAATTGTTCTACGTTGCACAGCGGCGCCGCCACGTAAAACCGGCGGGGTTTATTCGAATTCTATCTAAATCACCATTCTCCTGTCCTTATCCCAATTTACTTGCGGTCGGCGCAACATGTCTTTTTCTTCCATACTCGTCTATTAGTCGTCATCTCTGTAGTCATCCCCTTTTACCCATAAATCCACACAGTCACACAGTCTAACCGTCCGTCATCTGTTTGTATCTAAATGTATTTCTATATATTTTTTTCTATCTATCCTACATTACCCCACTGATGGGCATAGACCTCCCCTAAGTCCTTGCAGGAACTCTTCGCCCGTACTTCCTCAAATCAGCCCTCTCGGTACGGCCCCAGGTGGTCTCGCCACCTCTTGCTAGGCCAGTCTCGGCAGCGCCATCCATTTTCAGGCGTCCACTGAGTGGAGACAGCCCAGCGGTCATCGTGCATGCAACACGTGACCCGCCCAATTCCATTTGAGTCTGGTAGCCTTCTTTTATATAGAATCTATATTGTAGCTAATTTTAACCCTCATTTCCTTCCACAGACGCCGACAAAGCAATAGGCATCGAGATCAAACACGACGACAAATTAACAGCAGAGGACGGCGTCTACATCCAAGCAGCCCTACTGTATACCCACCGCTCCGGACAGAGGAGGCTGCGCGTCCTCAACCTGGCGCTCAACGTGGCCCACCAGCTCGCAGACGTGTACCGCAGCATGGAGCTCGACACCTGCGTTAACTTCCTCACCAAGCAAGGTAAGATACTATCAGGGTCTCCCACTCCTCAGGAGAGATGGATAATTAGGTGCATGAATGTCTTCATTTCTTTAAAACGACGTGTCTTCAGAAATGAGGAGGAAAACAATTTAGAAATTGATAAGTTAAATACCACTTATTTTCGCTTTTATAAAATTTTACCCAGATATAGAATGTAATATTATTTATTAAATGAAAGGTTTACAAAAAGAATACATTTACTACAGTAGTAAGATTTTCTACACAATTATAGTGCCTAAAAATAACCTAAAACTAAATTATATTTTATAACTGGTTTGCACCAGTAATGAAATATATTTTAGTTTTAGTTGCTGAGTAGTTATGTTGTCAAAAACATCATTTATATGAGGAGCTTTGCGTGGAGACTTGATCTCCATTTTGACGAAGATATGACTTGTAAAACAGGTTTTGATAATATTATTTTTATATTTCATTGTGCTAAATATATATGTATTTTTTATTGAACAAACTAAGTTCCCCCTCTCTCGTACAGCTGTGTGGGCTCTCCGCGAGCACTCTCCGCGTCAAGTCCGAGAGACCCTCTCCTCCCGCTGCGCGCGGTCGCTGGCCGCCTACAGGAGACACTGCGCCTCTCCATCATCAGCGGGCCAGCTGGTGCTGCCGGAGCCTATGAAGCTGCTGCCGCTGTACACCAACTGCGTGCTACGATCTGATGCGGTAGCTGGAGGTCAGTACCTAACAAACTCAAAACATAATTATATGGGGTGTAAAAAGACAGTTTCTGAAGCCTAAGGCCACATATTCTAACCTATTATTTTGTTTTTTTTTTCCACTAAACCATACCTGGTAATCCAATGGTTCTGCAGATAATGAAGGTCAAAGTCACATTTTTTTTTTTTACTTTTCTACGAAAATGAATTCCAAGTGTTAATTAAACTTTATTCCAAACAAACATTACCTGAATTTTCGATTTTTTTAAACAAACTACGCATTTGAAGATACAAAAACCCAATTAATATCAAACGTATCCGACAAGTACCTACACGGCTTAGAGTGAGGGGGCGTGTCTTAAGTCCGCTTGCCTGGGTTCGCATTATAGTGCGCAATAAAAAATAGCTATTTTTTCATACTTAAAATAAAAGTCGTTTCCCAGCAATAATTTTTGCGCAAAGCTACTTTGTTAGACGTACAGTATGCGTATTTAAAGGCTATGTGATGTCTTTTTACACCTTATATTTTAACTATAATTGAATTAGAATTCAACTTTCCTGTCACAGGTTTGCTGAAAGAAATTTCTTTTGAAATAAGCAGCACCTTTGAGCTCTTCTATCTGTATTTGTTATATACTCTTTCAAGTTTGTACATAAATAAATTATTATACATTTTTCTGAACAACAAACATGAACAAACATTCTACATACTTTACAAAGTGCAAATTCCATTGCAATCCATACTTATTTTGGGCCCTCTGTAATACAAATGGAAACACTAACGATGATCCTTTTTTGGGGAAATCATCCTATTACTTCTCCCGCTCTGGGTAGGAGGGCGTGTCAGACTCTTATTGACTAAAACCCACCCCTGTTGCTTCCCTGCCCTGAGTGCACAGGGGCGCGGTAACTCTGTTTCGAATTTATCCACAACCCCCCAGGGGTTGTGGATAAATAGAAAGTTGATAAAGAAAGAAAGTTGATATTTGAGTTGGTGACGATAGACAGAAATGACCTCGATTATGAATTCACGTATAAACGTCCCAAAACATAGATCTCTAAGAAAAAGAACGTATAAGAAACTTCATGGAAAGTGGAAACTTAAATCAGACCGCACTGTGTGCTTGGCAACTTCACGAGCTCCCGGCCACGAACATAATATTGAACGTTAATTTCGCCAGTTGTGACTCGCTAGCCACTGTCACGTCCGCCCGGCCGCCCGAGCACTGACCTCGGCCGCCCGCCCGTTCGCTCGGGAATTTCTCCGCGCTAGCGCTCCGTGCCGTTTCCAACTTAAAGCTTAATATCTCGTAAACTATTGCAGCTACATACAAATAAAAAATACGTGTATATAGCTGAAACTATAGAGAATCGACATAATTATGTCAACACTAAAGTACGATAGGCTATGAGGGCAGGGTCGCGGGAGTGTTTGAAATAGTCACCTTGCCCTGGCACAGGCAACTGAAGAAACACGGGTGGGTTGTAGTCAGTAAGAGTCTGACACGCCCTCCCGCTCCACCCAGAGCGGAGGAAGTTATTTGATAATTACTCATCCACAAAAAAAAAGGTTATGCAGCGCTAAGCAAGCGGCCTTAGTGCGTTTTCGGTCTTCGCATCTAGCGTCGATAGAATTATCGTAACGTCAGCATGATGCTATCAAATTGAATTGAATGAAATTCATACATGCATCTCAAACTGGTATCAGCCCGCCATTGCTAGCGAGCCCCATCACCTAGTGAGGCCCATCCAACGTCCTCACATTCTCCCATAAAGGCGCGCGTGGAACAGCTGCGCGCCGCTTCTTTAGGCCTGACTGATCAGGTGACGGCTCGGCCCCAAGTGCGGGCCCGCAGGCCCCTCCGTATGGTCGCCGGAGCTAGTTGAGCGCCCTTCGACGCCCGGCTGCTTTTCTTTTGCAAATGGAGTGGGAGGTATGCTCCCTCTCTCTCTCTGCCGCCTCCTTTGCATGCATCACCTCGCAAAAAGAGGCGATGGCATCCCACGCATTCTCGCTTCCTACCATGGACTGAACCACGGTCTGAAGCGAGAGATCACCTGCGCTAAGCGGTGCTGCTCCCAAGTTGAGCACTTGACTGACTAACCTACCTTATTCTTAGGCCCCGACATAACCTGTGACGACCGGTCGTGCGCGATGTACCGCGCTCTGGCCGCCGACGTGGAGACGTCCATCGTGTACACCTACCCGCGCCTGCTGCCGCTGCACCGCCTCGCAGACCAGCCCGCCAACACGCTGCAGCCGCTGCGAGCCTCCGTGGACAAGATGAACGAGCAGGGCGTCTACTTGCTGGGTGAGTACATAGCACTCCAGTTGGGTCAAGGCTGAACTTAGAATACTGCTAAGTTCTATTTGTGGCGACATCTATACTGCCATACGAGAACTATAGAATAGAATAATCTTTATTATGTACACTATATAAATTACAATAAAAATATTAAGGAAACATTGCATAGGGTGACACAATGGGCGGCCTTACCGCTGAAAGCGATCTTTTCAAGACCAACTGGACAGTAGCTCACCAGATATGACGCCTGTCTGGAAGGAGGATCCTCTATTTTCAATGGAAGATGAGGAAGTTTCCACCATTTTCTTAATGGATCTAAAGTCACCATGATAATCATCACGCAGAACCAAGTCACACAAACAAGAAAACCAAACAGTTTGTAAAAGTAAACTGTCATGAGTCATCGTCATCTGCGAAACCTCTTCCCATATATGTTGAGGTCAGCTTCCAACCTAACCGGATGCTGCTGGATACCATTATTTTATCTCTTATCTGACCTCCACAACGAAATTATTTGGTATCACAATATGTGAGAGGAGGGATTGTTCCAGGAATGAAAACAGCTTGATTATCCATTTTTTATTTATTTATGATTCGCATAAAGACAGTCTCCCAAAACTCTTACTCGTCGCCACATCCTGGTCACTAGGATGTGGCGACGAACACTCTCCAGGCCCTGTAGACAAAGTAACATCGCTTCATAGCGAAATGATATCTAAATTCGTCATCGTCTCTGAGATATCGATAAACATTTCCTAGCGTTAGCGTTCCTTCGTTATCTTTTTTGGCGATCACGATCGAGGCGAAGGCGAACTCTGAAAGCGCTGCTTGTCTACGCATTTGTATGGGATAAACACGATAGCAATTCGTTTCTATAAGGTTTCGTTACGAATTATAACATTGTCTACCAACTTGCGATAACGATGTCGACAGTCGACTGACCACGTGACTTAGCGCGGTTTATGTCAATCTCATACATTTTAGTCTTTTCTAACTTCGTTATCGTTTTTAAATTGTTACTTTGTCTAAGCCCCCAGTTTTAAATCACTAGGATCTAATGTTTTAGTTGGAGAGAAGAAGTGGCGGTACAAACACCCCAGCAACACATTAATTTGTCTGTTAGAACAAGGAGAATTTAAACAAGCAATACACAACTCGGTATTAATTAATGATTGCTTGTTTCATTGCACGTCTGCAGGTGTGCTCTGTGCCTTGTTATGGTGTTCTTTTCAAATGACTAATAACTGTGCCGACAAATATACCTTGACCTACATGGAGTTCCTTATACAACGTTGATGTGACAGAGGGGCATTAAATTAAACTACGTATACTATACGTGTTTAGTATTAATTCGATACGGTATAAAAATAAAAATAATAATAAATGAGGTTTTTTTTTTTTCAAACAAACTAAATAGCTTACAATTCAGAGTAAAACGCAACCACCCTTTATAAATAAAATTAACTGACCTTAGATACCTAGGTAACAAAGCGGCAACATCGCACTTCATCGACTTGCGTGAGAACGGCAACAACGCGTCGTATCGTAGGTTATACTCAGATTTATCGTTTTAAGGTGCATGACCTGTGCGTATAGACATAATCAGCTGTTAGGAAAGATACATCGTGTTCAAACGAGGCCAAAACTTAAAAAATCGTTTGTGACTAAACTACTGCTCCGATTTAATTGATTTTTGGTACAGAGCTTGAAAATAGTACCTAGTATAGGCAGTTTAAAGGAAAGCCCCTCTGTCGTATCAACTTTGTATGTTTCTGATGGGGTCTGTCCTTGTTAAAACTAACTAATCTTTATTATTTATCCGTACAGAGAACGGCGTCCACATGCTCCTCTGGGTGGGCTCGCAAGCAAACCCGGAGTTCATACAGGACGTGTTCGGCGTGCCGTCGGCCACACAGATCGACACGCAGGTGTGCGAGCTGCCCGTGCTGGACACGCCAGCCAATGCCGCCGTGAGGGCGCTCATAGACGACGCCAGGGGCAGGAGACGCACGGCTATGAGGGTGAGTAGAGTGAGGGGTTGAAGTTGTGGAACTATATTTTTGAGGTGTATTGTTTAGTAATTTTAGCTCAGGGTGAGATTCAGAAACCGAACTTGGACAATACTTTGCTAAGTGTTTCGTGTGAATGTGAACCTTATTATATAAAATTATTGAAACGCTCGATCACATTATTTTAAAACAATATGCACATTTTTAACATGAACATAAGGTTCGTATTCGTATGAATCGCTTATTTGGAAAAGTGAAGTCTGCGTTCTATCGGTGTGTGCATCTCATCCTTGCAGAAGTTTCAAAAATTTGACTATAGTGTTGTAAATGTGCTGTTTGGAGAGTCCAATATGCCACATCGAAGCATTACGGTTCGATGAACGAAAGCACCACGAAATTTGATTGGCCTGGGGGATCTAGAAAGGCTGTTTTAGATTTTTTTTGGCCCCCTGAACTGAGTGAAAAGAGATTTCTAGTTTGGGCCTCACCAAATACAGGGTGTTACGGCAATTCAGGGTTATATATTAAATATTGCTTCTGCCCATACAAATAAACAACTCTTCAAGAATGTCAGTTTCGAACTGATTTTGATGATAACTTATTAGTACGTAAACTATCACCATTCATTTCCGTTACACCCTGTGTAAATTTTATGTTAGTGATACGCTTTCCTACTTAGAACACAAATATGAGATACATCACATTTACCGGTTACTTATTTCTACAATCTACTGTTACACACACAGACTTATTTATAAAACTCGTTAACCAGATGCTTAGTTTTTTAAATACTGATTAGCGAATTCTAAATTCAAATTCTCCATAGAAAATTTTGAATTAAGAACCTGCTAATCAATATTTAAACTAATCACATGGTAAATATTTTTATAAATAAAGTCTATAGTTTTTATTAGAGCTTAGAACGGTAGTTTTTATTTGACTTGTGTGTTAAAGCATGCAGTTTTGAATTTAATACACTGGCAAAAGCTTATTGAACAAATTTTATTTTTAATTGAATAAATTCTATTTCTTTATTTCTACCACACTATTCTACATGTCTGCAGATACTTTATGGTTTTTTGAACAGGTAACGCATGCTACAAATTGTCTGGTTTCTTATTTCTATATTTTCTTTATTCTATGATTTTCGGCCTATCGCAAGTCTCTAGTGTCAACAAAATGTTACTAGGTTACCCCCTAGTAACATTTAGTTACTAGGTTATCCACTAGAGACTAGCTCACAGCTTCTTGCTCGATAGCGTGTAGCGCTCTAGCTTCGTACGGCAATATAATATGTATGTACAACGTATAATTTTATCTGTTTTGCAAAAATGCTGGGTATAACGGAAATGGGTGGCCATATTTTAGATATCGTTCTGCCTATGGAAATGAAAAACTTTCTTCAATTATTAAAATCCCAAAACAAAATTAAACTTTTCGAACATGAATAGCATCTTTCTCAGAATTGATTATGACTACCTTGAAGAAAGTTGTTCATTTCCATGGCCAGAAGCAGTGTTTCAAATATGACCATCCATTTGGGTTGATGACAAAAAAATCTAATTAGTCCTTCAGTTAGATTACCAAAAAATGTAATTAGTCCGTCAGTTAGATTACCAAAAAATATAATTAGTCCGTCAGTTAGATTACCAAAAAATGTAATTAGTCCGTCAGTTAGATTACCAAAAAATGTAATTAGTCCGTCAGTTAGAATACCAAAAAATGTAATTAGTCCGTCAGTTGATTACCAAAAATTCTAATTAGTCCGTCAGATTACCAAAAAATGTAATTAGTCCGTCAGTTAGATTACCAAAAATTCTAATTAGTCCGTCAGATTACCAAAAAATGTAATTAGTCCGTCAGATTACAAAAAAATGTAATTAGTCCGTCAGTTGATTACCAAAAATTCTAATTAGTCCGTCAGATTACCAAAAAATGTAATTAGTCCGTCAGTTAGATTACCAAAAATTCTAATTAGTCCGCCAGATTACCAAAAAATGTAATTAGTCCGTCAGTTAGATTACCAAAAAATGTCATTAGTCCGTCAGTTAGATTACCAAAAATTCTAATTAGTCCGTCAGATTACCAAAAAATGTAATTAGTCCGTCAGTTAGATTACCAAAAAATATTGGACAAGTATTTATTCTTTTGTCACGTAAACAAAGACGATACAGTGCGTTAAAATTACGCATGACGACACGCTTGAGTTAAAATTGTACCACTTTTTACTCAAAAGTGACGTAATAAGCCTCCACTCCTGAACTTTGATGCGTTTTATCATTGTCATTTTTCATTGATTTGATAAAGCAAAATATACGTGTCCAATATTTTTTGATTATCTAACTTACGGACTAAATACAATTATTATATTTTTACCTTGAAATCATCCCTTTTCTGTTACACCCAGTATTTACTGTAACTGTCTTTCCTTGATCTTAAGCTAAAAATACTGTTAGCGAGTTAGCTTCAACAGGTCAAGAGAAGGAAGACCTTAAGTTAGATGCCGATTGCTTCGCTCTCTATATAAGAAAGAGATGAACAAAGAAGATTTTGAAGATTGATAGGTTATAAGTTGTAATCAGACTATCGATAGGCCCGAAAATTTTAATCCGAAAAAGCACAAGCATGGCCTACCCTCTCGCTTGTCCTCCCAGCTGACGCTCGCGCACCAGCTGGCGAGCACGGCGCCGCAGTTCCGCCGCCTCATGGTGGAGGACCGCGGCCTGGACGGCGCGGAGGCCTACATGGAGTTCCTCATGTCCGTGCACAAGGCTGTGCAGAAGATGATGTATGTTTGACGGGTTTCTGAGGGTTTTTGAGTTCGGGATGGGTCCTCATGTGTTCTTGACGGGTTTTCTGAGGGTTTTGGGCTCGGACGGGTTCGTAAAGGTTTTCTCATGGGTTCTTGAAGGGTGTTTGAGGAATTTCGGGTTTGGGTCGAGGTTTTTGTTAAGGTGTGGAATTGAAAGTTAACTATTTAAATATATAATGTATATGCAGAGTCCATACTTTGCAGAAAATGCTCCATTTGTATCTGGAAATATGTGTGGGGCATTTCTCATACCGGAAATATGAATTGATATTGCTTAACACAGACTTTTATTTGCATGTTATAATAATTGGGGTACTTTCATTAAGAGCCTAAAAAAATATTCTGCTATCATCAATTAATTCATATACTCTTCTTTTAACAACTAAATATAATACATAAGCTAGCTTTCAATTCCGCTGCCTCTTCGACGATAAACTGCTGTTCCTAAAAAGCTCTTAAAACGCACGTTACAAGTTTTTTTCTGGTTTGGAGTTTTTCTAATGGAAATATTCTGCAAGCAGAGAAAGGGATGGTGACTTGGCTGCCTGATCTTTGGGTGTTGTGTGACGCTTTTTTCATTTTATTTTTGCCAGAATGATCCTTGCATCTTTTATATTACAATATGTTATTCCATTTCAAGAGTCTATAACAATTTCATTTTAGGGCCACACATGACTGCATACCAATTATATTTGTGTAAATATAATGACTTATTTATGATTTTGTGTAATTTATTTTATTTAGAGATCCATACTTACATGTACTCACTCATACAACATCAGTGTAATGTTTTATGTAACTCATATTACAACAATTTCAGGTTCTCCACCACTTGGTAATCCAAATGTTTGCATAATAATTAAATATCTTCACCAAATTCATATTTAACAACTAAAATACCCCGTGCCTCTCTAATAAAATGGCATAAGACCAATTTATCAAGTTCTTGTGAATAAAGGGCATACCCCTGGAACTTATCAAATCTTTTATCTACGTAGTGAGATTTAACAGCAATATTCTTAAAATACCTTTGTTATTTCAACATAAGGCGCATAGTCCAGTCGCTTATACCTTTGTCAGTTTACAACTAAAACATTTTGACTGAGTGTCATTCTATGACATTGACATAATACTGAGTCAGTAAAGCAGTAAATAAAATCAGACCCTAAGTTGAAGCACCTATTTTACCTACAACACCACCTTATAATCCCCCCCTCATTGTTCCAGCTAACCACAATGCGCCAACACGACAAGCTGGAAGCTGTCCTGCGCCACTTCCTGGTGGAGGACCGCGGCGTGGACGGCAGCTCGTCCTACGTGGACTACCTGTGCCACATTCACAAGGAGATCCGGGCGCTGCTATAGCAGATGTACGGCTACTATTAAGCGTAGCAGACTTACCCGACGAAATTACGCGGCGAAAGTTCGGCTAATAATGCTAAAACGCGACTATACTTCTCAAGGATTTCTCAATCTTCCACGACATCATCGTTTACCATCAGGTCAGGTAGTGGTCAAACATGAGCCTTTCAGTAATAAAAAAAAAATGTTGGTAAGCAGCGCCCTATGTCGTTGAAGTGCCAAAAGATCCTTGTATCTTATAGGTCGTATAATTGAATTTAGAATCTAAGATAATTTACAGTCATTGCCGCTCTTAATCTTTAACACTCAAAGTTGATTTTCTGACCAATTTTTCATAAAAAATGTGATTGCAATGAAATTTGAACTTTAAGACATTGAGATTCAAGTTCAAAAGTTTGATAATTATCTCAGAATCTGAATGCAAATAGCCGTAATTAGAAAAGGAAAAGGCGAACTTTCGGTCGCGTATTTTGCGCCGGTTGAACTACGCTGTGGTAACGCCGCGACGACACAATGTGGGACACTTTTACATAGAGAAGTGTTTTGATTTTTAACAGGTTATTTATAAGAACCTTTCTTTATTTTGGTACTTAGACGGAGCGAATGTTGCAGGGACACACTGTTTCTGAATTGAAAAAGAGTGTGAAACTAATTGTAATGCTAATAATATCTGTATTATTATAATAATATTTGACTCGCCGACGCATCATCACCACTGTGTCCTCTCCGGCATGACGTATATCTGTCATGGCTGCCGGTTCGACCACAGACTATGTCAAAATGTAGTCTGTGGAGCACAGACTGCTCAAGCTAAGCCCGCACAGTGACTTAGGCTGGTATTCCACTTATCAAATATCTTTGTTCAATGTACGTTTGATCAAATAAGTTGGACGACTTCATCAAATGTACTAGTACAAGGTGATACTTTCATAACAATGTAATTGACTGTCGAGTCATTTATACGTAAAAAACGGTATGAATATTTGTCCTCGACTTGTAATTCTGTAAATTATCTTTAATGCTTTTTCTCTTCGTCTTTCGATCCATGGCTTCATCCAAAGCTTCTTTCTTCTTTTAATAATAATGTAACGATAATAGCAGCACATTATAGTCGCTCCACGTTCCTCCATTTTCTCAGAATATGCAAAATCTTGGACAAGTGGAATAGGGACAAAGATATTTGATAAGTGGTATACCAGCCTTACGCGCTCGAGACATACAATAGTAAATCATACACTTTAATACTAATTTGAGAAATTGCCATGCTAAAGAACAATTTCTCAGCTGTAAATTCTCTATCCAAAAACCTGATGTTATTGAAGGAGAAGGTTCTTTATTTTTGGTGATTTTTCTTGCTTCAAAAGTTGTGGTAAGTACCCGAAAGTTTATAATGAAGTGTAACTAATAGTATATTGTGTATTACAGATTATGTTTAATTATATGTCATTCAATCAGACGTTTTTTGTTTTTCTGTGTCTCCACTAAAAAAAAAACGTTTTCAGCCTAGAAAGTCATACTTAATGTTGGTAGTGTCGCGTGCTAGTATCTTAATATTATAAATTGATGACTCGTCGAAGACATTTAGACGCAATAATATGTAAATAAATTAAGTAGGTTTGTATGTAAGTGTGAATCGGCACATATAGTTATGATTTTGTAAAAAAAATTAAACTACTAAATGTAAAAGTTTTCCACATTCCTAATTTGTATAGTTGTGAAATAAATGATTTTGTTTTGGACTAATTAGTATCAATGCTATTTTTAAAGGACTATTTGAGATTTCTACCAAAAACTACCAAGCAGGGTTGCTAGTAGTGAAAAATTGTTAGTAATAAATTCCTAATTGCGTTTTGGTGATGGTTCGAAAGGCTTCCAATATTTCGGTAGACCTACAGGCTCCTCACACTGGTGCGACTTCTAACGTTTCATGCAGCGATAAGTCGTGTTGCCAAGTCGCGTTCTTGTATGGCAGCCTTATGTCGATCGTATATGTATAACGTTCTCTAGGCATCTGTTACGTCCAAAATCTATGCGTAAGGATCAGCATTTAATAAAGACTAGAAAATTCTTCGAATAAATAAGTGTTTGTCCCCTTATTCATACACACGTGTAAATACATACTCACATCACCCTTATAAACTTTAATGGGTAGGCAGACGTGTACTTGTAACCTAGATAATGGTTAATATTGCCATACTTACACATTTTGAATTGCTTTATGGGTTGAGTCGTATAGTTATCGAGCAGTGGTAATGGCCGCGATTTACAAGTTGTACGTCGTGAGTTCAAACCCATGCAGGCGCTTTACTTTCTGTAAATTATTTCATCACCACTGCTCTCAATACGGTGAAGGAAAACATCATGAGGAAAACAGCATGTCCTTGAACCAAAAATTCGAAGACATGTGACATCCATCAACCCGCATTGGGCCCGCGTGGTGGATTACGGCCCACAGATTATGGGGAGAGTAGGCGCAAAAATAGCTATCAACCGGAGTTTGATTTCCAGACGGTGTTTGTTAGATTTATTTAGTGATATTTGGAACTTTTTTTATTTTATTTGTACACCTTTGCCTACCCCACTAAACGAATTGATGTAAGGCAAGTAATAAAATTAGCACATGAATAAAGGGAATTTATTAAATTAATAGGGTATATTATTGTTAACGATTTCTACAAAGTTACTATTGAGAGGCTAATGCCACAGCACGGTTTTAAGTAAAGACCACGACCATAAAGGCTTTATTTAAGGTCTAAAAATTTAAGGCCTTGGTCTAAGATTTAAACGCTTAAGACCTTGGTCTAAAGGTTTAAGTGATTAGTCTTAGGTCTAAAGGCTTAGAGCCTTGGAATAAGGTCTAAACGCTTAAGACCTAGGCCTAACGCCTTAAGGCCTTGGGTCTAAGGTCTAACAGTTTAAGGCCTTGGTCTAAGGTCTAAAGGTTTAAGTCTTTAATCTTAGGTCTGAAGTTTTGAGGCCTTGGTCTACGGTATAAAGATTTAAGGCCTTGGTCTTAAGGCCAAATTAGACTTACAGTATTCACAAGGCAAATGACATGTAGGTATGTTAAATTAATAGAAAGGGCCTTATTTAAAAAATAAACCTTTGATTAGTTTAAACACTGATTACCAGGTTCTTATTTCAACATTTTCTACTCGGAAGAAGGGTAGATGTGGGTCGTAAAGTGCTGACTGATCATTTAAGGTGGAAGCTCCAGGGTAGCCCGCGAAATTCAAATTTTCTAACGTTTTTGCCAATTTGCAGGTCAGTGTCAGGTTGTATCTTGGTCAAAATATGATTTGCGGCCGTAGCAAGTATGTATTTATAGAATTCTAATCATAAAAATCATCAATACAACACTTTCAGTTAGAATTGACGTAAAATGTAGTATTTCATGAAATCATGACATTTAGCATCAATTCTTACTGAGAGAGTTGTATTGATGATTTTAATGATTACAGTTCTGTCAATACGTACTTGATACAGCCGCGAATCATATTTTGACCAACATACAACCTGATATTGACCTGCAAATTGCAAAAAACTTAAGAAAATTTGAATTTCGCGGGCTACCGAGGCGCTTTCACTTTAAAGGTTTTGTCCCATAGACAGTTGAATTTGATGGATGATACGCATGTTTTATGTTGAGTTTAGAATATACTAATCAGTGTTTAAACTAAGTATAAATACGGTTGGTGAGTTTTGTTAATAAGCCTGTTAGACTTATCTTGTACAATAAACATGATTTCCAAGTTATGAAGTCAATTTAGATACTTACCTAATTTTTTTCTACTTAAAAAATAGGGTACTGAAATTATTTTGTTTTAACTTGCATACTAACCGGCCGATAAGACAATTCGTAAAAAAAAACCGGTCAAGTGCGTGTCGGACTTTGCACATTTAGGGTTCCGTACCAAATGTATTTTTGACTATTAGTATGGCTTTGGGTCAACAAGAACCTTATACTGTGGAAATTTGATGACTAGCTCTAACCGTTTGGCTGTAAAACCTGTTTGACAGACAACGGACAGACAGACAGATGGACACGTGAGTGACAACAATAGGGCTCCGTTTGGACCCTTCGGGTACGGAACCCTAAACATTTGACAAACATTTGCGGATGACGACAGTTGTCTACTAAAGGCTTTCACAGAAAGGTGCGAGGTGACAATGCGACATGGACGCGACATCGCCTTTACATAGACGTCATTCTAGAGACAGTACATTTTTTTTTATGAAAACGCTTTGCTGCATCTTTTCTGTACTGTCGCGCCTTTCTGTGGAAACCTCAACATGGTCGAGTATTGAGTTTTTATTCGAACCCAAGATTTTGTATGTAAGAACAATCAAGTCATCTTCCATTCGTAGTTTTTGTATTCAACTAACTTACAAGTATTACGATAATGATTTTTATAGACCAATAGTAAGACTACACTACCCAGCTCTAAATATAGGCACATCGAATTTAGAAAAGGTGCATGACGACGTCTCTGGTCACTCATACCAGTGTGACCATCCTAAACCTCGGTGTCATATAAACGCCCGGGTACTGTAGTTAGATAATGTGGTCCATTCAGGCGCACCAGTAATGTCCATTAATGGCCTAGAAATTATTTAAATGCAATAAAATAGGTTTTTTATAACTAGAAGCCAATAGTTCTTACAAAATTGAAATAAGAATGTTTTTTACAATAATTAAAACTAAATTGTCCAACAAAAAGTATTGAATAAACTGCCTAGTAACTTAAGTGTTGCTACACGAATAAAATGTTAACTCTTAGTAGAAATTTCTATATCTCAAAAATTAAGTTTGTTTCGTTAACGATTGGAATAGTTTTTGTTTCCTACGATATTAAAACTAGATTTATTTTTATCTATATTGGATTGTATTGTAAATGTAAATAAAATATGGCATTATTTAATTTTATTTGTTCTTATTTTTAGATTAGTGATATTATTAGTTGATTTCCGGTTTACAACTTGCAATTTATCGGCCATAATTCGGATATCTCGCAAGTTTCGTTGCCGAATAACAGCTTTTTACCTAAATAAAGACCGTGCTTCACTGGGACGCCATGGTGGCGCTGCCAACTCACACAGTCAACCATACATTTTTTTTTGGCATTATGACCTGGCTACATTGCCATAGCTTCCCAGTGAGGCACGGCCGTTAAAGTTCCGATCGAGTTCAGAACTAGTCTCCTTAAAAAATAAAAAACCGTAAAACCCAAGGAAAAGTAATGAAGTCGAAAACCAACTAATTTTATTAAAAAAATCATACATAATCTATTTTTTTATTTGGAACATTAGACCTAGAAGCGACCGAGGCGTTCCCACTATAAAATATGATGACAGGATAGATAGAGTTAATACATAAGATAAACATGTATTCTCTAGATACTGTATCACCACATTTGACTAAGCTATAGACTAATATTATTTTGACAATTCAAAAGTAAATGTAAATGGTTTATTTGAAATAAATGATTTGAATTTAAATAGAGTCGTAGCTAGAACAGTATTAAAGGGTAGGGTGCATTCACGTAGAAAGATGGTAGCTGATGGCTGGTTTGCCAGTGCGAGCCAGCACGAACCGATGTCAAAGAAGATAGATCCGAGCTTTCAACGGTTGTTGACGCTGGTTTTTACCGGTTCGTACAAAATGTATGAAACCGAGTTGGCAGCCTGCGCAAGTTAGTGCTTGTAGTGTCGTGGCAAACCGGGACAAGCTAGCAGTTTTCTACGTGAATGCCTCCATAGGCAGAAAACATTGATACATCTGTGCTATTGACGATAACGCTATAATTCATTTTAATGTATTTTGGCTCCGAGTCTTCAATAGGTACCAAAAGAAACAACTTCTATGCATTTATGATGAACTTATTAAAATGAACTTTAAATGTGGTGATACAGCGAGCCCAAACCCAGTTTGCAGCCAAACTCGTGAGTAAGTCGCAGTTAATCTTCTGATAACAATAGTTTAGTCAGTTAACTTCGGTAAGTCGAGATTATTGTTAAATAGTGTATAATCCAGAACTGTATTGAGCGTGTAAGTTTATAATAGTTAATAAATCCTTTTGTATAAAAGAATGGTTTTTGTTTACTTCTTTTACCAAGAACATTCCATAATTATACAGTGCTAAAAGGGCTAGTCTATGATCGCAGACCCGCCAGACATTACTTATTTTCTGATTAACAAATTGTGTGGGATATCTATAGTAGTGTTAGTAGATATGTATTTTGAACGTATGCAAACCTGCTGCTTTGGGCAGACGGCGGTTTTTATTTCTGATATACAGGGTGTAACGGAAAGGTGTGGTCATAGTTTAAGAACTGCATGCCCCCATCGATATGAACAAGTTTCTACAAGAAAACCTGAGAAAATTAAAAAAATATGTTTACCTCATATACAAATATTGATCAGCTGATGATGACTTTGTATAGAAAGTCCAATTCTTTTTTGGGAGTTTTTATTTTTCCTTTATTTTTGCTGTTTACACCTATTAAATAATTAATAATATATAATAATAATTTATTTACTTTCCATTTTACAATTTTTACAAGAGTATTACAGTATAATATCAGTTTACATATTGAGAAATCGTTTCTATTAAAAATTGCATTAATACAGATTAACGACCTCTGGCACCCAAACTAAGATTTAACCTGTGTTAAGGGTGCCAGAGCTTACTCATTACATTATATTTACAACTTATGCAAACAGTTTCAGTATTAATTATTTTCCAACCGTTCAAGTTCAAGTGCACAATTATAAAAATAATCCAGTTAAATAATCATTCATTTTTTTAGTTCAATTATTAGTTAATATATTATTAATTTGATTAAAAAGATAGTAACAATAAAATTAGATAAAATTAAAATTCAAAAATAAAATTATAGTGCACGAATAACAAAAAGTAAAAAAGTATGCTCTCTTTAGGTTGGCTGCGGGTGTATAAATGTATTTGTATGTGTGTATATGTTTTGTGTGTGTTAAAGGTATGTGTTGTAAAAAAAAAGATTCCCTATTAGCTGCTCAACTTCCTGATAACTGAGAGTTGTTAGCCATTGACTTACTCTCTTTTTACACTCGAATTTATTTGTTCCATAAATATTGCATTGCTTGTTGACTGCATTATAAATTCTACTAGGTACCCATAACTCGGAAGTGACTCTCAGCAAGCCTTGTTCTACACTGCACAGGAGGACAAACATATTTTGATCTTCTATTAGCCAGATGACCCGCAAAATCCAGTGAACCATGTCTGCGCATGATGGTGTTGAGCACAAAGAGCTGTCTGACGGTCATAACCTTGCAGTCTTTAAATAATTGTATGGTGCTGTACCTGAAATGCTTAAAAGTCATAACTTTAAGAACAGCCCGTTGTGCACTTTCCAGTACTATCACCGTAGTTTTTGGTGCGCCACCCCAAGCCGTTACCCCAAATGAAAGTAACGACTGACAGAGCGAGAAGTAGACCATCCGAAGTCAGCACTATATCGTAGATTCTTAAAATTTGCTATAAGTTTCCTGACTCTGCCAGTCGTACCATCAATTTGCGCCTTCCAAGACATCAGATTATCTATCATAATGCCGAGGTACCTTACTTGACTTGCCCTGACTAGGGGAGGGCAGAGGCATTGATCTACCTGGTCACTACATGAATGAGCCTTGACAACGTACGAGTCATCCGGCCGTGTAGAAGATCTAATTGAGAACGGGATGTATTTTCTATGTTCAGTGTGAGAATATTGCATCCTATCCAAGACATTACAATGCCGAGCGCAAACTCCGTTCGCTCACGAACCTCAGCCCAGTCCCGACCATGCACGAGCAAAGCCGTATCATCCGCGTATATGCTACAGTGAGGGATGGATAAGTTACATAGGCTATTGACATAAATCAAGAATAGGGTAGGGCCTAAAATCGAGCCCTGCGGAACTCCAAATGATAATGATGAGTGTTTATCAGTAATGATTGAGCCAATTTCGCTCAGAAAGGCAACTCTTAAAGATTGTTGATGATTGTTGATTCTCTCACACCTATTCTCTCTAATTTATTAAGCAGTATGGGGACAGAGACAGTATCAAATGCCTTAGATAAGTCAAGAAATACACCCAGGCATTTATATTCATCATCTAGTACCCTCACAGCACTGTCAACAAAGGCAGCAACAGCATCCTCGCATGATTTTTTTCTACGAAAACCATATTGGTTTTCTGATAGAATTCCATGTGCTTCCATATAGTTGACCAAACGAGTGCTAAGAACTTTTTCCAAAATCTTTGACAGCGCCGGAAAGACAGATATTGGTCTGTAATTATTGACACTGTCTCTGTCCTCGCCCTTGTGGATAGGATGCACTATCGCCTTCTTCAGGGACCTTGGAAATACTCCCTTGGAGATACAGAGCTCACATAGGTGTGTGATAGGGGGCACTAAGAACTGTGCTCGATTTTATCATTCTGGCTGTTAGTCCATCCCACCCCGCGGCAGAACCAGTATGAAGACTCAAAATAACTCTCTCAACTTCAGCAAAATCCGGCGTGAGGAGCACGAGAGAGTTCAGCTGTACGTCGTCTCGGATATGGTACATGTTTGTCATTTTGTATATTTATATGCCGATCAGCAAGAATTTTGCCAACGGCTGCGAAGAAACCATTTACCGCGTTCAATGCAGATTTTTCATCAGAACCACAGATGGTCAAAAGGTCTGTAGGGGGAGATTTAGATTTAGGTTTATTAAGGATGTTATTTATTACTTTCCAAGTGGCTTTTGGGTTAAAAACTGCTCCAACTTTTAACTTTGTGAAAAGGGCCGCACTCGAGTTGACAACTAGCTCTATTCATTAATTCTCCTGCCCTTATCCCAATTTATTTGGGGTCGGGGCAATATGGCTTTTTCTTCCATACTCCTGTATTAGTCGACATCTCTGTAGTCACCCCCTTTTTACCCATCCCTTCCCCTACTCTTATAGCTATCCACATCCATACACAAGACTTTCCTCACGACATTTTCTTCATTCCTCTGCATCACATGCCCATAAGAAGACAACCTATTTCCACAGAACTTTTCAGTCAGCGGTGCTACTTTCAGACTTCCTCTTTTCTAATCAATCCTAATTGTATCCATGCGCGTAACACCACACATCACTCTTAGCATTCTCATCACAGTCTCGTAATTTATTGAGGAGTTGGCGGATAAATAGACATACACACGCGCGCGGAAAGTGACTGTTTTATAGTATTTAGAGATGCGAATGTAACTCTACATTCATCTTTCTCTCTGTCTGTTTGATAACGCTTCACGTCTTAACGACTGAACGGACTGATTGGAAGCCGGCACAAGCTAGCAGGATGCCTACGTCCAATATATTTACATACTATGTATAAGCCGTCGGTCCAAGCTAGCAGGATGCCTACGTTCAAAGTATTTACATACTATGTATAAGGCCGTCGGTCCAAGCTAGTAGGATGGCTACGTTCAAAGTATTTACATACTATGTATAAGGCCGTCAGTCCAAGCTAGCAGGATGCACGTTCAAAGTATTTACATACTATGTATAAGCCGTCGGTCCAAGCTAGCAGGATGCCTACGTTCAAAGTATTTACATACTATGTATAAGTCGACGGTCCAAGCTAGCATGATGCCTACGTTCAAAGTATCTACATAGTAACACTACTCAATCCCACACATTTTATGAATTAGAATACATTTAAGTAATGTCTGGCGGCTCTGGCATCTTGGACTATTCGTACCTACCTATTGCATGACCGAGTAAGTTGTTCCAAAATATTATGATTTTCTCAAATTCTGAATTCCTAATACATTCGTTGTTGTTGTTGTTGCTGTTGTTGTTGTTGTTGTTATAGTTGACTGGCATGTAAGGTTCGATTCATAAAGGTTCAAGTCATAAATGAAACGATGTGTAAATTAAAATTTTGCTTTAATTAGGTTACACAAAAATGACCATTTTAAGTAGATAAGTATTTAACGAAATAATTAATTGTAACACACCAGTAATTTCACAGTTAGCGTCGCGTCTTCTCCTCCGAAAAAGGCATAATATTGTCTGAAAAAAAAAGAACAAAATTAATAATTACCACACAGGGGCCAGGTGGTTTGGTGGCGAAGAATCGCCAAATTGAAGTGGCAGTTGCACGCAGAACCGATGGTCAATGGGGCTGAAAAGTTCTGGAGTGGCGACCGCGTCCCGGAAGACACAGCGTTGGAAGGCCTTCCACAAGGTGGACCGATGACCTGGTGAGGGTCGCGGGTAGCCGATGGATGCGAGACGCTCAGGACTGGTCGTTGTGGTGACACTTGAGACACACAGGGAGGCCTATGTCCAGCAGTGGACGTCTTTCAGCTGAAATGATGATGATGTGATTTGCTCAGCAGCCGATAGTGCTCCTCCTACTGCTGAGATACAGGCCTCCCCGTGAGAGGGTGTGGGCTGTTATTTAACATAACTATGGGCACAGTGGGGGCTTAGTAAAAGGCACATGCCACCACCAGCGCTCTGTCTCGCATAGGGTTACAGCACTAAGCTGAGCGATGGCCGTTTTGCGTGGATGTGACGCGTATTTTTTTCCCAAGCTTTTCTTTTTTGTTGTGTTTCTCTGTCTTTTGCGTCATGTTTACCGTAAATAAACGTATTTTCTTTCTTTCTTTACATGCCTTCGAATTTTAGACTAGGTCAAGTCCACATACTTATTATCCACTAACACTTCGCCCGCGACTTCGTCCGCGTGGATTTCAAATAATTAAAGCCTATGAGACTCACAAATAACGTGGCTTTCTATTGGTAAAAGAAATTTCAAAATCGGTTCAGTAGATCCAGAGATTACAAGCCTACAACCTCAAAAATTCACAAACTTTACCTCTTTACAATATTAGTATAGACTAGCTTCTGCCAGCGGCTTCGCCCGCGTGGTATTAGTACTTCCCCCCATTATAAAAATAGCCTATGTGTTATTCTGATGTGTAAGCAATATTACTGTAAAGATTGATCAAAATCCGTTCAGTAGTTTTTGCGTGAAGGAGTAACAAACATACATACTCACAAACTTTCACATTTATAATATCAAGTAATTGGATATTATATAGGTAAATGTGCAGGTAAGTGAACAGGCTTAGGACCTGTAAAGCCTAGTAGACGACATATTTGCCACATAAGGCTGATGATGACGTAAGAAGCCCGAAAGTCTGACAACCAGTCTTACCAAGGGGTATCGTACTACCCAGTAACTGGGTTGTGGAGGTCAGACAGGCAGTCGCTCCATGTAAAATACTGGTAAATGATAAATGATGATAAATGATGTTTATTCAGTAAATAGGTTACAAGGAACACTTTTACACGTCAATGTTTTTTGTCAGTTTAAGCTAGATGAGGCCGGTGTTTCCTAGCTGACTACACTGAGAAGAAACACCGAAACAAACTCAGAGGTCAAAGTCTCTTTTAAAGTGTTCAAATCCATACAATGTGTACTGGTTAAATCATGTGAGAACCATCTACGTTTATAAATGTCTGGGATGAGCTTTTTGAAGAAAGCAACACACAAATTCGAGTGGACCTGTCCAGACAGTGCAAGCATTTGTCAGTCATCGCGAAGCTCAACTCAGAACTTTGAGGGGCTCAACGAACCGACGAAAAATACCAAAGTAAGGACATTTGAGTAGGCCGCAAAAATACTCAAACTGCCAGACAATCATAAAATCTACATGAATATAACGACATACATAGTTCTCGTATTCACATTATTCTATATGAGGACCATGCAGCTTAGTGTCTGTAGTGGTCTTTTGAAGAAAGAACCACACATATTTGAGTGGACCTGTCCAGTCAGTGCAAGCATTTGTCAATAGTCGAATAGCTCAACTTAAGAACCACTAAGGAGCTCAATGACTTGACGAACAATACTAAAGAAAAGACATTTGGGTAGGCCGCAAAAGTACTCAAACTGTCAGACAATGTTAAAAATTGCTGTAAAAAGGAGGAGAAAATAATAATAATAACCCACATAGTCCTCACATTTACAATAATTAACTAATAAAAAAAAATACAAATATAATACCTACTTTACAAAGTAAATATTCGTGTCAAACAAAATAGTAATAATAATAGGTATGTCAATCAAAAAAAAATTAAAAATATAATATAATACTATACAAGTATTCATGTCAAAAACGAATATTAAAAAAAAATATATTAATTTTTTTTATTAGTAAGTAGTACATATGAAAACAATGGCTCATGTATATCATTGAAGCAGCTCAATCCCACGCCTTTTTGTCCTCAAGAAAGTCATTAAGTGTGTAAAAAGTTTTCTGGCATAGCTTACGTTTAATAAATGATTTAAATTTATTTATGCTTAGTTCTTGAATTTGGCTAACCTGTGAAGCCCCATGGCAAAATCCGGGTTGTCAAGTTTATTATAGAAAAGTGTACATTGGAATCTAAACGAACCACCGATTTTTTTCTTGAGCCTGGTTTTAGGTACCATAAATTTGTGTTTGTTCCTAGTATTTATGCTATGGATATCACTGTATCTTTTAAACAGATTAATATTTTTATGTGCATACATGAGATTCTCATAAATATATTGAGGGAACAGTCAACAGTCAACAGGGAACAGTCATAATATTAATCTCTTTAAATTTGTCTCTGAGGGAGTGTCTGGGACTTAATTTTTAAATTGCACGAATAGCCCTTTTCTGTAAAACAAAAATTGTCTGAATATCGGCGGCATTTCCCTACAACAGAATGCCGTACGACATCACACTATGAAAATAACTAAAGTATACTAAACGAGCTGTCTCTAAATCAGTTAAACCACGAATTTTCCTTACGGCGTATGCTGCAGAGCTAAGTTTTTTGGACAGTTTATCTATATGGGGGCTCCACTGAAGCTGCGCATCCAAAGTTAAACCTAAGAAAACTGTGGAATCCTCGGGTTTCAACTCTTCACCCTTTATTGACACACTAGTGTTCACTTGTATTACATTGGGTAATGTGAACTTTATGCATTTTGTTTTTTTCTCGTTAAGGAGAAGATTATTGATGTTGAACCAGTTAACTACAGTTGAAAGAGCATTATTTACATTATCAACAACCACCTGCTGACGTTTGAGTTTAAATAAAAGTGAAGTGTCATCTGCAAACAGCACTATATCATGTTTATCCTTTATGAGGTAAGGCAAGTCGTTGATATAGATTAGAAACAAAAAAGGACCCAGAATTGAGCCTTGAGGAACCCCCATTCTGAATACAGACCCGGGAGACCATTTGCCGTTCACATCAACTCTCTGAGTCCTATTACTCAAGTATGAAGTAAGAAGATCCAGAGAGGCGCCCCGAACTCCGTAATAGTGCAGCTTCCTGATCAATGTATCATGGAGAACGCAATCGAAAGCCAGTGTGAACTTGACCGGTTACAACAGCAACTAAGCTCAACGACCACTAAATATAGAGCCTCAGAGAAACAAATGAGGGACATATGTGTTGGCAATGAATGAGCTGTTTAGCTTACAAAAATCAAACTGTGAACATTGCCAATCACCATCAATAGCATCTACTCCGGACCATTCATTGCCAATATATAATACCACCTTACCGCAGTCTTGTGCCAGTTTGCCAGTAAAAATGACTAATTGTTTATCGCAACAAATTGTAAATAAAGAAATAGTTATCTATTGTGATGAGATTGGATAGGATTTAGGCCACTTTTTGATAAATGAATATCCGGGACACTCGATAATAAATAACTGCATGCCTGGTTGTACTTTGTTGGAAATAATGAAAGAGATTATAAAATGTAATTTTAACCAGGATAATAGCTATACTCATAATTTTAGTTGGTGATAGGAGTACTGTGAACAAAGGAGAATTGCTCCAATATTATAGAACCTTGTCTGACCTTAATTTAAGAAAAATTGTGATGTTCACTTTCCCTTATAGCCAAAGTTTGCCACAGGAAGAAAATCAAATTAGATATCATATTAATATAAAATTGCACAATTTGATATTTAATAATAACTTATTCCATCTAATTGACCTTAACAATTACATTGGTAATCGTTTTTATTTGACAAAAGATAGGAATCATATAGATAGATACTATCTTTCAAATTATTGTAGGAGACAGATAGCTGTGTCGCTATCATATTTATTTTGTATAACAGCCAAGAATTTGGCTAAACAAATTGCTTCTATTGAGTAATGCAATGACATTTCTCATAATTCTGCCAATGTCTTGGCATCAAATTTTGACATTATTAATCATTTAAATTAGAAATTAAGACAACAGAGATAATCTCTAGCAATTATTTAAAAAATGGCGAAAACAATGTTTTAAAATCAATAAACAGTATCAACCTGGTGCACCTAAATATTTATGGTTGTATGGGCAAGGATTTAGAAATAGAATTATTCCTTAAATTTAACAATGTAGATATTCTTTGTATAACTGAACATTGGCTTATAAGCCATCAGATTATGTTTAATTATAGTAATCACCAGGTTGGTAGTTCGTTCAGCAGAGTAAACGCTATACATGGTGGCTCATTAATTTTAATAAATAATCTACTTAAGTTTAAATACCGCAAGGATATTGTGAGCCTCTCTGTTGAACAGACAGTTGAAATTGCCTGTATTGAATTGGAGCAGTTTATTATATTAAGTGTGTACAGACCACCTAAAGGATTGTATGATTGTTTTGAAAAAGTAATGGATGAAGTGTTGCAAAAAAATTGTAACTAGTTAGTCCGTCATCGTTTGTGGCGACTTCAACGTTAATTTGTTAGAAACTTCTAGCCTAAGCACTAAAATTATAAGTTTGTTTCAGTCATACAATCTTGTAAATCTATTTATGGAGCCTACTAGAATAACCCCCACTACTGCATCTTGCCTAGATAATATTTATGCAGATATTTTACCTACCCACAAAAAAATTATTAATTTATTAGACTCTGATCATAGTGGACTATTGATCACTATACCAAATATAAACAAATATAAACGGAAAAAAGATATCACTGTTAACCCAAAATCTAAAGGTCGCTTGGAAACATTTAAAACTAAACTCTCAAATAAAATCCCACCTTTGTCAACTAATGATGCCCCTAATCAACATTATAATGATTTTTTCAAAATGTATTGCACGCAATTTGATACTACTTTTATTCCTAAGACGATTTCGGTAAATAGCAATACTTCCTTCAGTGACTGGGCCACCATTGGTATTAATAAAAGTAGAAAACGGCTGTATGAGCTGTATAAAGAACGGACTTATATTAACACTGACGAATTTAATTTATATATATGTTAAGAATTATTCTAAATTATTTAAAAAAGTATGTTATTTGGCGAAATCTCGCTACTTAAGTTCAAAAATTAAAAATAGTAGTAATGTAATTAAAATGACTTGGGATATTATTAATAGCGAAACGGAAAGGTCTTGCAACCGAAGTAGTGATTACAGCCTTGCTATTGATGACAGTATCATTAAATCATATTCGCAAGTCGCCGCGGCATTTGAAAATTTCTTTGCAGAGATTCCCGTATCGACTACAAAATCTCTAAATTCATCACCAGCTGCTGCAGAAATTTTACTTAAAGAAAACGTTCCAGTTTGTGAATCCCAATTTAATTTCCAATATGTCACTTGTAATGATGTAATTAAAACTTTTAACACTTTAAATGTTAAAAAGACTGCAGATCTATAGGGTAATTCAGTTGACGTTGCTAGGTCCATTATAAACATTGTAGCACCTACTTTAGCAGTAATTTTTAATATTGTATAGATTGTGGTGAGTATCCTGATCTAATGAAATATAGTAAAATTATACCATTGTTTAAATCGGGTAGTACATCAGACCCTACTAATTATAGACCTACTCGTATATCAGTGCTACCTACTTTTAGTAAAATTTTTGAGAAAATTATTATAGATCAAATTCAAAGATATTTTAATAAACACATATTGTTACATAACAAACAGTTTGGTTTCACAAAGGGTCGTTCAACAACTGATGCTGGTGTTGAACTTTTGGGACACAATTATAATGCATGGGAAGATAAATGCAATGCGTTGGGCATTTTTTGTGATTTGTCTAAATGATAAATGATGTTTATTCAGTAAATAGGTTACAAGGAACACTTTTACACGTCAATGTTTTTTGTCAGTTTAAGCTAGATGAGGCTGGTGTTTCCTAGCTGACTACCCTGAGAAGAAACACCAAAACAAACTCAGAGGTCAAAGTCTCTTTTAAAGTTTTTAAATCCATACAATGTGTACTGGTTAAATCATATGAGAACCATGTACGTTTATGTCTGGGATGAGCTTTTTGAAGAAAGCAACACACAAATTCCAGTGGACCTGTCCAGACAGTGCAAGCATTTGTCAGTCATCGCGAAGCTCAACTCAGAACTTTGAGGGGCTCAACGAACCGACGAACAATACCAAAGTAAGGACATTTGAATAGGCCGCAAAAATACTCAAACTGCCAGACAATCATAAAATCTACATGAATATAACGACATACATAGTTCTCGCATTCACATTATTCTATATGAGGACCATGCAGCTTAGTGTCTGTAGTGGTCTTTTGAAGAAAGAACCAAACATATTTGAGTGGACCTGTCCAGTCAGTGCAAGCATTTGTCAATAGTCGAATAGCTTAACTTAAAAACCACTAAGGAGCTCAATGACTTGACGAACAATACCAAAGAAAAGACATTTGGGTAGGCCGCAAAAGTACTCAAACTGTCAGACAACGTTAAAAATTACTGTAAAAAGGAGGAGAAAATAATAATAATAACCCACATAGTCCTCACATTTACAATAATTAAGTAATCAAAAAAAAAAAAAATGTAATAGGTACTTTACAAAGTAGATATTCGTGTCAAACAAAATAGTAATAATAATATGTCAATCAAAAAATAAAAAATAATATAATACTATACAAGTATTTATGTCAAAAACGAATATTAAAAAAAAATATATAAAAAAATTTCATCAGTAAGTAGTACATATGAAAACAATGGCTCATGTATATCATTAAAGCAGCTCAATCCCACGCCTTTTTGTCCTCAAGAAAGTCATTAATTGTGTAAAAAGCTTTCTGGCATAGCTTACGTTTAATAAATTATTTAAATTTATTTATGCTTAGTTCTTGAATTTGGCTAGAAAGTTTATTATAGAAACGTATACATTGGCATCTAAACGAACCACCTATTTTTTTCTTGAGCCTGGTTTTAGGTACAATAAATTTGTGTTTGTTCCTAGTATTTATGCTATGGATATCACTGTATCTTTTAAACAGATTAATATTTTTATGTGCATACATGAGATTCTCATAAATATATTGAGGGAACAGTCAACAGTCAACAGGGAACAGTCATAATATTAATCTCTTTAAATTTGTCTCTGAGGGAGTGTCTGGGACTTAATTTTTAAATTGCACGAATAGCCCTTTTCTGTAAAACAAAAATTGTCTGAATATCGGCGGCATTTCCCTACAACAGAATGCCGTACGACATCACACTATGAAAATAACTAAAGTATACTAAACGAGCTGTCTCTAAATCAGTTAAACCACGAATTTTCCTTACGGCGTATGCTGCAGAGCTAAGTTTTTTGGACAGTTTATCTATATGGGGGCTCCACTGAAGCTGCGCATCCAAAGTTAAACCTAAGAACACTGTGGAATCCTCGGGTTTCAACTCTTCACCCTTTATTGACACACTAGTGTTCACTTGTATTACATTGGGTAATGTGAACTTTATGCATTTTGTTTTTTTCTCGTTAAGGAGAAGATTATTGATGTTGAACCAGTTAACTACAGTTGAAAGAGCATTATTTACATTATCAACAACCACCTGCTGACGTTTGAGTTTAAATATAAGTGAAGTGTCATCTGCAAACAGCACTATATCATGTTTATCCTTTATGAGGTAAGGCAAGTCGTTGATATAGATTAGAAACAAAAAAGGACCCAGAATTGAGCCTTGAGGAACCCCCATTCTGACTACAGACACGGGAGACCTTTTGCCGTTCACATCAACTCTCTGAATCCTATTACTCAAGTATGAAGAAAGTAAGATCCAGAGAGGCGCTCCGGACTCCGTAGTAGTGCAGCTTACTGATCAATGTATCATGGAGAACGTAAGCTTTACGGAAATCGATAACAGTAAAATATTTAGGGGTTATTCTAGATGAGAAGCTAAGCTGGCGCCAGCATGTGGACCTTACTACTGCGCGTATTAGAAAATTAGTTTGGACTTTTAAAAGACTCAGAGATGTGGCTGACTTTGAGCTATTACGCACAGTGTATTACGCACTAGCACAATCAGTTCTAGCATACTGTATTCGGGTTTGGGGTGGCGCGTGTAAGACGTATATGATTCGCTTTGAAAGGGCTCAAAGATCTATCCTTAAAGTAATGACATTTAGGCCGTTCAGGTTCCCAACCAAAACATTATATGAGAAATGTCAAGTACTAACAGTACGGCAGATATATATTTTAGAAATTGTCATAAAACAGCATCTTCTAACGCCATACAATAAAAGCATTTCTAAAAAACGCACCGTACGAAACATCTGTTCATTGATCAAATGTCGAACTGCATCAGCCAGAACGCAGCTAAAGTATTTGTCCATTTACTCGTATTTGTACAATAAGATAAACAAAGAACTTCAAATAAATCCACTAACAATGAAAGAAGCTAAAAGTAGGGTTAAATCATGGCTACTTACGCATGACTATAAACAAACCGAACTCCTCTTTAAATAGGTGCAAATATAACAGTCAACATTTCCCACACATGCACTCATACCTATGACATCTCACACCACATTCGACATTGCACACTCACACACCACAAACACTTCACACCATACACCAAATACTCTTATTAATTACTCCACGCAAGGAATGTTTTTCATATTTATAATTTTCTGTATTTTTCTTGTTTAATTTTAATTTTCACTCCATTTTATTTTGTATGTGCCTTCGATTATTTTTTATTGCATTAACATTAATTCATGTAATTGGGAGAAGATACTGGCTCCTGTAATACAGGTACTGTACCTAGCACAGGAGTCAGGGCCTCACTACTTTTGTTTAAATTTTTTATGCCAATAAAGAATTATTATTATTTATCCATTTATTTTATAGTTTAAACATACAATTTACATATTTAAATATTAAAGTATCAAAATATAAAACATTTAAAAATATAAAAAATAGTATCCCACCGGTATCGGGATAGGGTCCAAGCTACCGGTGGTCAGGGCTCCTGAGAGAGGAACCTCCTAACTATGCGCGCCGTGTCCAGGAGTACTGCCTTCTGGATCAAGCTCTTGATCCAGCTGCCCAACGAGAGCCTCCTTAGGTGTTCGTCGAGGCTCTTGGCTATTAAGCCATTGGCCGTCACGACTATCGGCACAATGACTGCTGTATCCACCTCCCACATGTCGATAACCTGGCGAGCCAGATCAAGATACTATATTATTATTGTTTTTTTATTTATTTATTTATTTAATCATTTATGTACACACAGAGACACAGTAACAATAAACATAATTATAAATACAGTACAAAGGAACTGCTTATCCTCAGCCTTCACGAGGTTCTCATCATGAGGGACAGCTATATCAACAATCATTGTGCGACGCTCTTGTCGATCTATCACTACTATGTCAGGCTTATTGGCAACAATAGTCCTATCAGTGATGATAGGACTATTGTTGCCAATAAGCCTGATCAATCCCAATACAACGTGATATTGCCATTTTCGAGAACTGGGTCAGGCTCATACCTATAGTACGGTACTTCAGATTCCACAAGATTGTATTTAAGAGCAAGTTGCTGATGGATAATCCTGGCCACAAGGTTGTGTCTATGCAAATAGTCTCCGTTAGCTAGACGAGAACAACCAGAAATAATGTGTCGGATTGATTCCCCGGGCCGGTGGCATGCCCGACAGATGTCAACCGTACCGTCCTTCACAATATATTTCCGGTAGTTATTCGTCATCATAACTTCGTCCATAATCGCACATACAAAACCTTCGGTTTCCCTGAATAGGTCACCAAAGCGCAGCCAGGATACGGACGCTAAGAGATCTACATCAGGTCCATGTAGGACCCGGTAAAAGCGTCCGTGAAGCTCCTTGCTCTGCCATACTTCCCTGCGGTCATTAGTATCCAGTACTTTAAGTTTGCGCCAGTTCTCGTTTGCCAAGGAGAGCGGGGTGAGGCCCTTGTCCACAGCGACCACATCTCGATGCATACCCACGTCGGTTTCTAGGAAATATTCCCTAAGGCTGCATACCTCGCGGTTGTGTAGGGTCTTAGCATTTAAGAAGCCACGACCCCCACATTTCCGCGGGATATACAGCCTCATCACCGATGATTGTGGGTGATGCATCCGATTTGCGGTCAGCAGTGTGCGGACCCTCCTATCCAGGGTGTCAAGTTCCGTCTGAGTCCATTTGAATATGCCGAAAGAGTACATCAATACCGGCATGACCCAACCGTTGAAGGCGCGCACCTTGTTCCCGCCTGATAGAAGACTATTTAGCACTTTATTCAGGTGGCCAAAGAAGCGCTCCTTCAACGACTGTTTCACAGCAGTATTGATGCCTAACGCTTCCGACATACCCAAATACTTGTAGGTTTCGGTTGAGCAGAGGGATCTAAGGTGTATGGAATCCGAGAGTTGAGTTCCCACGGATTCCATAATCTCCCCTCGCTTTACATGCATGACTGCACATTTGTCTACACCAAATTCTATCCTGATGGCGCTACTGAAGGTTTCTGTTACCTTCAGTAGTTTCATCAGTTGAAAGTTGTTGGGGGCAAAGAGTTTCAGATCATCTATGTAAAGAATTTGCGACTGATGGAGTTACTGAAGGTAACTGAAACTTTCAGTAGCGCCATCAGGATGGAATTTGGTGTGGACAAATGTGCAGTCATGCGTGTAAAGCGAGGAGGGATTATGGAATCAGGAGGCATTATGGAATCCGAAGGGATTCAACTCGGATTCTATAAACCTTAGATTTCTCTCCTCGACCGAAACATACAAATATTTGAGTATGTCGGAAGCGTTAGGCATTAACGTTACTGACATGAAGCAATCGCTGAAGGAGCGCTTCTTTGGCCGCCTGAAAAAGCTATATATAATAGCCTTTTGTCAGGCGGAAATAAGGTGCGCGCCTTCAACGGTTGGGTCATGCCGGTTTTGATGTACTCTTTCGGCATACTCAAATGGACTCAGACCGAGCTAGACGCCCTGGATAGGAGGGTCCGTACGCTGATGACCGCAAACCGGATGCATCACCCACGATCATCGGTGATGAGACTGTACATCGCGCGGAAATGTGGAGGTCGAGGTTTTTTAAATGCGAAAACTCTCCACAACCGCGAGGTGTGCAGCCCCTCAGAGAATATTTTCTGGAAACCGACGTGGGTATACACCGCAATGTGGTCGCAGTGGACAAGGGACTCACCCTGTTGTCCATGGCTAAAGAGAACTAGCGCAAACCTGTAATACTCACTACTGATGATTATTATTTATTATCCTCGTGTATTTATTTTTACACATATTATTTACATTTTTAAATATTTTTAAAAGAAAATATAAAAGAAAAACATTTAAAAATATAAAAAATAGTAGTCCACCGGTATCGGGAACAGGGTCCAAGCTACCGGTGGTTAGGGCTCCCAGAGACAGGAACCTCCTCACAATGCGAGCCGTATCAAGGAGTACTGCCTTCTGAATCAGGCCCTTGATCCAACCGCGCAACGACAGCTTCGACAGGTGGTCGTCGAGGCTTTTAGCCATCAGGCCATTGGCGGTAACGACTACCGGCACAATGACAGCCGAGTCCACATTCCACATATCGACAACCTCGTGTGCTAAGATATTTAATTTGTTTCTCTTTCTCAGCTTTCACGAGGTTCTCGTCATGTGGGATGGTGACATCGATTATCATTGTGCGGCGCGCTAATCGGTCTATCACCACTATATCCGGCTTATTGGCAACAATAGTCCCGTCGTGATGATAGACCGATCCCAGTACAACGTGACATTGTCATTTTCGAGAACTGGTTTGGCGCACATACTTGTAATACGGCACCTCAGAATCCACAAGTTTGTATTTTAAAGCAAGCTGCTGATGAATAATCCTGGCCACTTGGTTATGCCTGTGCAATTACTCGCTGTTAGCAAGACGAGAACAACCAGAGATAATATGTCTGATGGACTCACCCGGACGGTGGCATGCCCGACACACGTCAACCGTCCCATCCTTCATGATATGCCTCCGGTAGTTATTCGTCAAGATAACTTCGTCCATAATCGCACAGACAAAGCCTTCAGTTTCCCCGAACGTTACGTTTCAGTGACATCACTGAAACGTAGCCAGGCCACGGACGCCAAGAAATCTACATCAGGCCCATGAAGGAGAATTATTATTATTATTGAATTATTTATTATTTATTAGGTTTATTCATTTTTTTAACATATTAAATACATTTTTAAATATTTCTTAAAAAATAATATATAAAAAACATTTAAAAATATAAAAAAATATTATTATAATCGAAAGCCATAGACAAATCACAAAAAATGCCCAACGCATCGCATTTATCTTCCCATGCATTATAAATGTGTCCCAAAAGTTTAACACCAGCATCAGTTGTTGAACGACCCTTTGAGAAACCAAACTGTTTGTTATGTAATAATTTGTGTTTATTAAAATAACTTTGAATTTGATCTAAAATAATTTTCTCAAAAATTTTACTAAAAGTAGTTGCACTGATATAGGTCTATAATTAGTAGGGTCTGATGTACTACCCGATTTAAACAATGGTATAATTTTACTATATTTCATTAGATCAGGATACTCACCACAATCTATACAATTATTAAAAATTACTGCTCAAGTAGGTGCTACAATGTTTATAATAGACCTAGCAACGTCAACAGAATTACCCCATAGATCTGCAATCTTTTTAACATTTAAAGTATTAAAAGTTTTAATTACATCATAACAAGTGACATATTGGAAATAAAATTGGGATTCACAAACTGGAACGTTTTCTTTAAGTAAAATTTCTGCAGCAGTTGGTGATGAATTTAGAGATTTTGTAGTCGATACGGGAATCTCTGCAAAGAAATTTTCAAATGCCGCGGCGACTTGAGAATCTGATTTAATGATACTGTCATCAATAGCAAGGCTGTAATCACTACTTCGGTTGCAAGACCTTCCCGTTTCGCTATTAATAATATCCCAAGTCATTTTAATTACATTACTACTATTTTTAAATTTTGAGCTTAAGTAGCGAGATTTCGCCAAATAACATACTTTTTTAAATAATTTAGAATAATTCTTAACATATAAATTAAATTCTACAGTGTTAATATAAGTCCGTTCTTCATACAGCTCATACAGCCGTTTTCTACTTTTATTAATACCAATGGTGGCCCAGTCACTGAAGGAAGTATTGCTATTTACCGAAATCGTCTTAGGAATAAAACTAGTATCAAATTGCGTGCAATACATTTTGAAAAAATCATTATAATGTTGATTAGGGTCATCATTAGTTGACAAAAGTGGGATTTTATTTGAGTTTAGTTTTAATGTTTCCAAGCGACCTTAGATTTTGGGTTAACAGTGATATCTTTTTTTCGTTTATATTTGTTTATATTTGGTATAGTGATCAATAGTCCACTATGATCAGAGTCTAATAAATTAATATTTTTTTTGTGGGTAGGTAAAATATCTGCATAAATATTATCTAGGCAAGATGTAGTAGTGGGGGTTATTCTAGTAGGCTCCATAAATAGATTTACAAGATTGTATGACTGAAACAAACTTATAATTTTAGTGCTTAGGCTAGAAGTTTCTAACAAATTAACGTTGAAGTCGCCACAAACGATGACGGACTTACTAGAGTTACAAATTTTTTGCAACACTTCATCCATTACTTTTTAAAACAATCATACAATGCCTTAGGTGGTCTGTACATACTTAATATAATAAACTGCTCCAATTCAATACAGGCAATTTCAACTGTCTGTTCAACAGAAAGGCTCACAATATCCTTGCGGTCTTTAAACTTAAGTAGATTATTTATTAAAATTAATGAGCCACGTAGCGCAGCGCAGCGTTTACTCTGCTGAACAAACTACCAACCTGGTGATTACTATAATTAAACATAATCTGATGGCTTTTATGCCAATGTTCAGTTATACAAAGAATATCTACATTGTATTCAGCTGCATCCGGTTAGACTGGATAGTCTCTTAGATAGTTGAGAAAAGGCTAGGCAGATAATGATAAGGCCGATTCCGGACTAGAAGCGTGCAGCATACGAGTAGTATACATAATTACAATATTCTTGAAATACATAAATGTGATAATCACCGACTTATCCATCCATATCACGATGGATCCTTATTTTCACCTTGGGATTGTCGTAGGTGCAGGGCACACAGTCGCGTCTACAGCGTCTTTTGCAGCAGCCGGTCAGCTGCAGCGCCAGCGAGATCAGCAGCAGCAGCAGGACCTGGGATAGCCTCATCCTCATCCTGTAATATCACATAGGCTTTGTAAAGAAAAGACAAAGTTTATTTTGGGCCAAGTATGACAATGTCTATGCCAAGGGGTAGCGGATAAATTCGAAACAGAGTTACCCCTCCCCTTGGCACTCAGGCAGGGAAGGAACAGGGGGTGGGTTTTAGTCAGTAAGAGTCTGACACGCCCTCCCGCTCCACCCAGAGCGGGAGATGTCATTGGAAGATTTCCCACCCCACAAAAAAATAAAAAAATAAAAGGGTGTTTGGTAGAAGGACCGACAAATATTTTTGGTCGTTCCTAGTTTTCTGTATCACGCTATAATCCGGATAGCAACAAGTCGGATTTGACAGGTTTCAAAATATTTTGTGTAGTGATGGGAAATAAAATGATGTTGATTTAAAAACCGATTTTCGTTTTTTACACGTAGAAGTTTGTTATTTAAAGATCCCAACGAATCTTAAGGCGAGTTTATACACCGTTACATAGCTCCGCTACGTCTCTTTGCAAATCTATGGTCGAAAAGATTAAATTCAAGTTGGCACGAACCAGATTTTACTTACGTATTTGCTTGAAGATCTCCGGTTCATCTTTTTTACTGCAAAGAAGAAAAACAAAATGAGTTATTTGGTCGGATGCTATTGGGGTTAGGTCTGACGAGATGAAACTAATAACTACGAGGCATGTTCAGAAAGTAAATGTACTGTGGCCCTAACGGGCCGTGATTTTTGAGAGTTGGCAACACTGAGGGGCTTTCCCTGTCCAGACTAATTATCGTAGGTACACAGGTTGTAGTGACGAGTAGCATGAAAGATGTCGTTAAGAAATCCCGCAAAGTGCAAGCCAGATGCTGTGATCCGCTTCCTACTCTCGGAAGGCACAGATAAAACCTACCAAAAAGGAATCATTTCACTTGAATTTCTGCTTTAGTAGCCCATCTATGGACAAGATATTGTGATCCTTTAAACCTCAAATAAATTACTTTTCTTTTTTTTTATTTCGATTAGTCCAGCCTGGCATACCTAATATGTAATGGCGTTCCACAAACGATCGCACACCTGAAATCAACACGATATCCAGAGTAATCACGATTTAGCATGATTTCCATGATGGGCGTAGAGAGGCCGCAGGGCTCGCAAACGTCTTGGTAAGGCTGTCATCTTCTATTTCGACGGCACCCAGCCGCTTGCAGCACCAGCGAGCTCAGCAGTAGCAACGCCACGAAAACCTGGGGTAGTCTCATCCTGGAACACCACGTACATGGGCTATATAGTAAGCATAGTGTAGCACAAAAAAAAAGTGTGTGTAGTAGGTGTGTAAGTACTTATGTACGCACGTAAGAAGTTACACTTCTTTGGCGTATCAAGATAAAAAACCAAACTGTCTAAAGTTTACAAAAGGAAAACAATCATTCTTCATGAACCACAGACCATAGCTAACTTCAGGGTTGATCGGTTCTAGCTAACTTCAACCTGTGAATTTTGTGTGACAGTGATGCGCGCGCATCTTAAAATTTCACTCTCATCATTTTTTCATAACGCGCCTATAGTATAACTTCAAAAAATATTTTTTTTTAATGGGACATGCCTGCAACACTATCCCCAAACATTGCAACTCCTGAAAGCCGGAATCGACCATGGGAACCAGCAGGAAAGTGCAGAGTGAATGAAACTCGGTCCCAGACGAACAATTCAACTGTCTTGGATCCCGCTACGAAATTAAGCAGATAAGAACAGCGGATGAGTAAGAAAAACATCGTTTTCAGTTGTTTAGAAACTGACAACCTTCAGTCAGATGAGCGCCCAAGCTCCTCTGACCAGCCAGCATTCAGACATTTATTACTATTAGCTTGCCTCTACTGTCCCATTGCGGGGCAAAAGCCTGCCTCCGTTTTGTCCTTTGGTAAGACATTGAAGTTGTAGACATTGACATTGAAGTCTTCAGTCAGATGAGCGCCCAAGCTCCTCTGACCAGCCAGCATTCAGACATTTATTACTATTAGCTTGCCTCTACTGTCCCATTGCGGGGCAAAAGCCTGCCTCCGTTTTGTCCTTTGGTAAGACATTGAAGTTGTTCTGCTATGTCTTTCGTAGTCTGCCGCGGTCTCGTTTTGTGGTTTCAGGAAACCAGTCTTGAGTCCAGTCTAGTCCCTTATATATCATCATCTTCAGTATTATTTCAGTTAAAAAATTTCCACTGCTAGCCAAGGCCTCCCAAAGTGTCATGCAATGCAATGCATGAAAATAAAATATATAAATAATCAATGCCTCCCTCCTCCAAGACATTCGACCGGTCTTCTAATTCTCGCTTTCAGCAGATCAACGATTTGGACCGATAACCAGCAGGTGTATGCGTTAGCTCAGTTGATATCAATTTGATAGGCACTATGCAGTACATTGCTGCTTAGACGTATAAAAAAACAAAAATGTACTACGTAGTGCCTGTTATAATCGATGTCCACCGAGCAAAGCAGCAATGTACTGGTGAAGGTTGTAGACGTCGCTGAAGACTAAGTATAAAAATAAATTGAAGTTGTTACAAACCAGTTGTTTATATGCTAGAAGACCTTCATCTCATGTTTTTATACCTGCGAAGAAGAAATAACACGATGACTGGTTTGTCTGTTACTTTGTTTTAAGTTTGACGAGATATTGGCTAATTATATTTGCCTGGTAATATTAAAACTTCACAAGGTTCAAAGCATTTATAAATACGAGTAACTAGCTAACCATAATGCCGTTTGTGGTCTCTAACCAGACTCACACAGGTTAGTCGAAGCATGGCCAAAACCAGTTATGGTGGAGCATTATAGAAGAGTCCAGAGCCTGGAGTGTAAGTGTGGTGCTGTTCCACAAACGATGGGAAACCTGATAATCCTAATATCGTGTCCACTGATTGACGCCACTGATGGTGCTAAAATCGTATATAAGTTGGGTCGATTTATCACGACTCGTTAAAAAGAAGATTGTGTGTCTCGAAAGTACGAAGTGATTCAATAGTCAAAAAGTTTCTTTTTAAAGATTCTTAAACAATCTTTATGTAGGCCGTTCAAGGGAAAGGAAAGAAATTAAACTCACCGGTCTCGGGTATATTATTTTAACGTAACTCATATATCGGAGTGGGCAGTGTACCACAGCTCCTGGCAGTGACTTGCGTTGCTTGAGCAGACTCTGATCGGAAGCAGAGCTACCAACAACTCGCTAGTGTCATGTTTTCGGCTGCCGACCAGGAGGTAGGTAGGAATATACAAGGTGTAGCAGAAATAACGCAAAATCTGAAATCGGTTAGCCCTCATATTTGCCGCCCCTCATTATAGCCGCTCTGGGCAATTGTCCGGCTCATCTACAATGCGTCATATCCACATAATCATCATCATTTCAGCCGAAAGACGTCCACTGCTGGGCATAGATCTCCCCGAAGTGATGCCACAACAATCGCTCCTGTGCGTCTCGTATCCATCGGCTACCCGCGACCCTCATCAGGTCATCGGTTCACCTTGTGGGAGGCTTTCCAACACTGCGTCTTCTGCTACACGGTCGCCACTCGACTTTTCGGCCCCATCAACCAACTGGTCTGCGAGTAGTGTGCCCTATCCACTGCCACTTCAGTTTGGCGATTCTTCGGGCGATGTCTGTAACCTTAGTTCTCTTGCGGATACCATCATTCCTGATTCGATCACGCAAGGAAACTCCAAGCATTGCCCTCTCCATTGCCCTTTGGGTGACGAAGCCTTCTGATGAGGCTCATTGGAAGCGACCACGTTTCGGTTCCATATGTCATCACTGGCAACATGCATCGGTCATAGACTCGTCTTGAGACACTGGTATGTGAGAGGAGATGATACCTCGCAACTTCCCGAACCCCGCCCAGCTAAGTCGGATTCGACGGTTGACCTCTTTCTGGAAGTTAGCCCTACTTAACTGAACCGTTTGTTTCAGGTAGACGTACTCGGGTCGCAGATAAATTTGAAATTGAGTTACCGCGGCCTTTAGCACAGGCAACTGAAGGATCAAGGGTGGGTTTTAGCCAGTAAAAGTCTGACACGCCTGCCCGCTCCACCGGGAGAAGTCAATACATGATTTCCGACCCCTCAATAAAAAAAGCGACGGGCAGCGAGGAGTGAGTGCAACATTGGTATTTACCATGACCTTGGTTTTGTCCATGTTCATTTTAAGACCCACTCTTTCGGAAGCTCTACTGAGTTCATCGAGTATTGTACTGAGGTCTTCCATAGTCTCAGCCATGACGACTATATCATCGGCAAATCGAAGATGAGTGGTGTACTTGCCATTGACGTTAATGCCTAGCCCTCTCCAGTCCAGAACCTTGAAGACATCCTCCATTGCGGCTGTTTTCAGACATCCAATAACGTCTCCCTACCTCATACCCTGCTACAGGAGGATCGTTTTCGAGGGCAACGCCACGTCAAGCCAAAACGCCAAAAACTTAGAAGACCTCTCACGACCTAATATGCGTTTATAAGACCTTAGTTCTGTCGATACTCACCTACGCCGAAACCTGGTGCCTCTATAGAGGTGTTATTAAAAGGCTTGACACTTTCCACCTAAGGTGTCTTCGGTCCATTTTTCGCATTAAATGGCAGGATCGTGGAATGATGGCCATGGAGGCACTTTTGATAAAGATCCAACTGAGATGGTGTGGTCATATACAACGCATGGATACCATACCAGTAGACTACCTAAAACAGCTTTCTACTCAGAGCTTGCCCTGGGAAAACGTGCACAGGGCGGGCAGTACCTGCGCTACAAAGATGTTCTCAAACGTCACCTTACGACTTGTGGCATACCCGTTGATGAATGGCAGGAGCTTGCTCGAAACCGAGAAAGGTGGCGCACTTCAATCCACAAAGCAACTGAATGCTTTGAAACCAATCGTCTTGAAGATCTAGACAAGAAGCGCCAAATACACAAAAATCGCCCAAAGCCTTCATACAACTACACATACAACGATGCTGATCAGCTCTTCTGAAACGGTGTGACCGGGTTTTCGAGACCAAATTTTGTTTTGCGAGTCATCAGAGAGCTCACGAAAGGAAGGAGAAGTAGTCTGGGTCGCTGTCGTCGGATACGGTGAAGAGGACTACTATATGTATGTGGTCTACGGTGCTGAAGCCTTTTCGGAATCCGGTTAGCTCGGGAGGTCAGAAGTCGTAAAATTATCGAGTCCTCCCCCTCTCTTTGGATTTCAGATAATCTCACAATACTCCATCGCAACCTGCCCAATTTTTCCTCAAGTTCGCTGATATTCTCGTCAGTCTGGAATGTTCTTGAGTTATATGTTGCCAGGCCCAGTCTTCGATGTTTGTTGGGGTAGCCGGATCCACTCCGCACATCCGGACCCCATGCCTCGCCATGACCTTGAGCGCTACCGGAGTCAAGGGTTGGTAGGCCACCGGGAACTGGGGCCATCTTTTTGTTGTACGTTTCATTGAGGGAGATTTACAATAAGCGCCACGCTTGGCAGGCGGGTTGGCGATTGCAGTGTAGCTGTTACAATGCACAGAGAATGCTGCTACCCATTCTCTGGTGATTCCTTTTTCTTACGACACCCACGGGAAGTGATGAGATATGGTGCTATTTTTTTACGTCCGACACCATATGGAACAACGCTTTTTGTAGTATTTGGCAGCAAACGTGTCGAGTTATCCTTCTCGGCAAGCTTCGCTGAAGTATTCAATACTATAATAAAATTCTCAGCTTCATTTTACCGAGATTGCGACTGTTTTTAATGATTCCACATGTTGTCCAGTTGTTTAAACACTTGAGACACAAAACTACGAAAATTTTACATAACAGTTGCCACTATGAATCAATTTGCGAATAAACTTCACTTGAAAAAAGCCCGCCAAAAACCCCGTTATTTATTAAAACATCATGCAACCCAAAAGTACAAAGGCGGACTTAATGCCTTAGGCATTCTCTACCAGTCAACCAAGAAGGAGAGATAACATGGCATGGCAGGTGCATAAAATGAGAAAATATTAAGAGGCAAATGGGTACGAAAGACCGTTACATAGAGTTTAAAAAATAAAAATACAGTAAGTACAGTTACAGTTCTGTAAACAAGGGGGTATCGCCAGAGTAGTCCGCGAAATTCAAATTTTCTTACGTTTTTTTTCAATTTGCAGGTCAGTATCAGGTTGTATGTTGATCAAAATATAATTCGCGGCCGTAACAACTACGTATTTACAGAACCTATATTCATTAAAATCATCAATACAACTAAGTTCCCATTACTGTATTGAATGACTATTTCATGAAATCGTGACATTCGACAACAGTTGTGACTAGAGTTGTTTTGATGATTCTTATGATTATAATTCTATAAATACATACTTGCTACGGCAGCGAATCATATTTTGACCAACATACAACCTGACACTGACCTGCAAATTGCAAAAAACGTGAGAAACTTTGAATTTCGTGGGCTATCTTGTTCATTTCACCCTAACCAGTTACCTTCATACAAACAGGTTTTAGGGGTCCAGTTTTTTCTTGTGTAAGCCATCTTGATTAACAGTAAACAAGTATTTGTAGTCAGGTGGGGTGGGGGTTTGGCTGAAAGAGAACAGCTGTTAAACGTAACTAAATATTGGTTTGTACACTTCTGCCTACCTCGTTCAATACTGAGAGATGTGGAGTGAATACTCGTCAGTCACGTCATGAATGAACATGTTTTTAACACACTTGTTCACCTATAACTATGTAAAAACAACTTAGAAGTTCCCGTTTTCCGGCTGCCGATTGAGCTGAAAGGGGATCGAACTTTTTTTGTATGGAAACTGGCCTCGTCACGGTTCGCCATTTTGAATAAATTATAAAATGGCGTCGCACGATGGTACAGATTTAGATGACAAACAATTATTGCTATAACATTCATTTTATTTTGAAGTTAATTTGTCAGGTATAATTTACTATCATAAACAATTAACACTTTCCATAACTTATGAAGATATGTTCAATGTACTCGTAGGTTACGTTGAAAAATATCTGTGGGAAAAGTTATTAGAAAAGGTTACGTGGGCAAAGGTTTTTTTCGATTTGTGGCTTTCTTATTAAGCTTTAGATAGTTTCTACTCAATCAAAGCTCAGATCGATTGATAAAAACAAGTTATTACCCTACTTCAAAAAAAAGGAGGTTATCAATTCGGAAGTTTATATCATAATCATCATCAGCCTTTTTTAATGTCGGACTGCTGGGGCACAGGCCTCCTCTCTGTGAGAGGGTGTGGGCCATAACCCACCACGCGGGCCCAGTGCGGATTGGTGGATGTCACATGTCTTCGAATTTTTGGTTCTAAGACATGCCGGTTTAACGGAGTGGCCACGGTCCCGGCCGCTACTACCGCAGGAGAGGCACTGCGCGTAGGACGTCGCGAGACGACCACCATAGACCCGGGCCTGCGGACGGCGAGCAGTGGGTAGCTCGCCGTCCGATCAGCAGCACCAGGCCCGAGAGTAATGCCTAGGGGTAGCGGATAAATTCTGAAAATGAGTTACCGCACCCCTAGGCACTCAGGCAGGGAAGGAACAGGGGTGACACAAAAAAAAACACATGCCGGTTTCCTTACGATGTTTTCCTTCATCGTTTTGAGAACAGTGGTGATGAAATAATTTACAAAAAGTAAAGCGCCTGCCTAGGTTTGAACTCACGACCTACAAATTGTAAGTCGAGGTCAACACCACTGGGCCACCACTGCTCTTACATTAAGTTTATATAAATATATATATATATATATATATATATTATGTATGTTCGGGCATTACTCCGCCATATATTGATTTGCATTTTTTTTTTTTTGTTCGAAAGGGGTTTGTTCCGAAATGGTCCCATTTAAATTTCATAATCTGATGATGGGTTTCGGAGACAGACAACGGAACTCTTCAAAAATTGACAGCAAATCAACCGCGATTACTGCGATCGTCATCATTCTCCTGCCCTTATCTCAATTTATTTGGGGTCGGCGCAACATGTCTTTTTCTTCCATACTCCTCTATTAGTCGTCATCTCTGTAGTCACCCCCTTTTTACCCATATCCTCTTTCACACAGTCCAACCATCGTTTCTTTGGCCTTACCTTACTCTTATAGTCATCCACATCCATACACAAGACTTTCCTCACGACATTTTCTTCATTCCTCCGCATCACATCCATACCACGACAACCGATTTCCACACAACTTTTCAGTCACCGGTGTCACTTTCAGACTTCCTCTTATATACTCATTCCTAATTCTATCCATGCGCGTAACACCACACATCGCTCTTAGCATTCTCATCTCAGCTACATGCAATTGCTTTTCATTCATCCCTTTTGTGGCCCAACATTCTGAACCATACAAGATAGCAGGTCTGACCATTGTTTTATAAATCTTCCCCTTAAGTTTTAGGGGAATTCGGGAGTCACAGATAGTCCCGGTGACCTGCCGCCATTTCATCGATCCAGTGTTAATTCTGTGCTTAACAGTCCGATCTATTTCGCCATCGCTTTGCACGAGTGAACCGAGATACCGAAAATCGGAGCAGACTGGGAGAAGCGCGCCATCTAGCACTACAGCTTCAGAACTGGAGAGACCGCCGAAATCGCAGAACTCTCTCAGAAATTCAGTTTTGGTTCTGCTGATTTTCAAGCCAACTTTCTCTAGCTTCTGTTGCCATTTCTCCAACTGCTCTGGATCTCAGGTCCATCTTCACCGACCAGAACAATGTCGTCGGCAAACAGCATGCACCAGGGTGCCTCTTCCTGTATTTCGATAATGCGATTACTGTGATCGTATGTCTATGAATTGTTAACACAGTTTAATGGGGAAACCATAATTATTTACTCGTACAAAGTCGAGCTGCAACAATTAGACATATCACAAAAACATCAAAATGTTGAACCTATTACAAAAACCCGGTCAAGTGCGAGTCAGACTCGTACACGATGGGTTCCGTAACATAAACTGAAAGGTTTTTTTTGGGGCTGTATCTCATGATCCGTAATTTCAACTGTCTACTTATAGTCCGGTCAATTTAGACATTCGAAGGTACATAAAGTCCCAACAAGCTGAAAATCAGTAAAATTGTTCAAAACATAATTATAAACAATGTCTAAAAGTTCCCCATCATTCCCGTGTATGGAAAAAATTTTATTCAAGGTCAAAGGTAAAAAAAAATGAGTTTTTCGCGATTTTCAGCAAAACGGTAAGTTTTATCATAAAAGTACCTCAGACATAAATTGTAGATCATAAAATTATCTATAAAAAATGCATCATTACTTTTTCTTACGAGCCACCGTTTCTGAGATATAACGATTCAAAAAGTTATAAAAGTTTTTATCGTCATAATATGAATAGCGTCATCGTAGTCGGCGTATCGTTGTCGGCGTTATCGTTGTACTGGCTGGCTGTATGACTCGTTGCTGAAGAGCTTGGAGGAAGTGATGATGATGACGTCACGCTGGAGTAGCTGCACGAAGGCTGCGCTGACGTTCATAGTCGAGGGTCACCAGTGTGGAGGTATGCGGAACAGAGTGTAAAGTCCCGCAAACCTCTGTTGAAAAGGGAGGATCCTCCGACCAGACGGGTGTTGTGTCTGGTCCGGGCAACTGCCCGATAGTTGATTTCAGGCTGTTGTATATGTTCGAATCGCGCGGAGAACTCTGCTTGCGCGATGTAGGCATTTTGCTGTTCTAGTTCGTATGTAGCGTCATAGATGTCGCTACAACGATAAAACTTTTATAACTTTTTGAATCGTTATATCTCAGAAACGGTGGCTCGTAAGAAAAAGTAATGATACATTTTTTATAGATAATTTTATGATCTACAATTGATGTCTGAGGTACTATTGATGACGAAGGTGCATGGAGAGCCTAAGGTCGACTTTTGACTGTGAGGTTTTGCATTACGTATCATGACTTTCATGAGACGACTAGATGGCGCTGTTCAATCATGAAAATAACACTGCAAAGCTTATAAACCTTATTATGCAGAGGCAGATAATAAGGTTTTTAATACCTAAAATAATTACTAAGTAATAATAATATATTTATATTCAAATAAACAAAAATTACTATATTTTCTTATTTCCGAGTACTTAATACAGCGCCATCTAAACCAAACTAAATAAGCCAATTGGTATATCGGTTAATTCGACTACAGATGGCGTCGATCATAAATAATAAAAATCCCTACATTCACAAAGTAGCTCTTATTTTCACGTTCCAGAATAAATAATCAATAGCTCAGGTGGATAAGCATGGCAGAATAACATAGATCGTTCAACAGGGCACCGGTTCGCAACCCAGCTCTCTGTCGACTTTTTTAAAATTTAATTATTATAATATATAATTTATATTATATTTTTTGTATTTTTAAACGTTTTTATTTTATTTTTTGTTATAAATAATATAAAAAATATGAGGTATAAGATGTATAAATGAATATAGGGATAATATACAAGTATACATATACTACTATATATCTTCTACTATATAAAAATAAGTCGGGTTTTCCTTCCTGACGCTATAACTCCAGAACGCACGAACCGATTTCCACGGTTTTGCATTCGTTGGAAAGGTCTCGGACTCCGTAAGGTTTATAGAATAGAAAAATTTTTGGGAAATCAAATAAACAAAATTGCACCCGTGCGAAGCCGGGGCGCGTCGCTAGTAACATTATATAAATATATATTATATAAATTACTTTCATAATTGGTGGTAAGTATTAGTATTATTAGTACAAAACATTTATGTAAGAAGATTTAGATATATTTTTCTTACAGCTTAAGATTTACTAAGTTTAATTCTCGTAAAGGATAAGAAATGAAACTATTGATTATAGTTTAAGACATTTAATTCTCAAAGAAGAATACAATTTATGTCTTTCTTTCTTATAGAATGTATAACCTAACCTAGCAGTTTTACATCCAATTAAAAATGATTTAATTCACTTGTTAAGGAGAAATACAAGTAAAATTTATAACTGAATAACTCTATTACAAAATAGAAGACCTTAACAAAGTAAAACTGTATAATAGATATTATAAGTATTCTAAATCAAAAGTGTGTTGTGCTATTCTTCTATTATTTAGTTTTATTTACATTATGTTATAATAACTTTCACTATATATGCAACCTTAGTTCTGTAAATATTTTACCTACTCATAAATTATAAAAATTTTACGTTTTGCATAATTATGTTTAGTGGTATTGACTATAATGATTGATTTGTGCATTATGTTATGACTAAGGTTCATAGCTTAAGTATTCGTTCCAGAAGGAGGAAGAAATTGAAGCTAAACCTAAAATCAATAACAATTGTAAGACCGGGTTATAGCTGTCATTTTGGGACCGAGTTGTTTATAATAATAAATAAATAATTTATTATGTTGGAAAGGAATCTATATTCATATTGTTTTTATTTTAATTTCTTATATTATATAAGAAATCAAAATCATTAGTGTAATAACATTTTGTTGTTATAAAGTAATGTATAAATTTATCCAACTTACACCAAGTTTGATTACTGTAATTTGTCATATAAATTATAGCTACCCCGTTTTTACCCCCACTTTTTACTCAATCATTATTACTCAATTCAATAGTCAACACTTTATATTTTTTAATATTTCGTGTATCCGCCATTTTGATCGATTACAGCTTGCAACCGCGAACCCATGGAGTCTATTAATTTTTCACATAAATTGTGACCCCGTATAGAATCCCATACCTCCATGCAGTGAGTACTCAGTGCTTCCTTAGTCCTTTCGTTCCTATTGTCCCACTTTTGAACCATAACGCCCCATAAATTTTCAATGGGGTTTAAATCTGGCGATCTCGCAGGCCAAGGAATAATTCGTATGTCCGATTGCTGGCTAAACCACTCTTGCACAATTATGGAACGGTGTATAGGACAATTGTCCTGCACGAACGTTATTACTGGCATGTCTTCTACAGGAAAAACATTCCGCACAGTGGGCAACATGACGTCATTCAGCACATCTAAGTAGTTAACACTGTTTGCACGACTGGGTATTACAGTAAGTTCTCCTGGTCCTGCAGCTGTCATCCATCCCCAAATGTTCACTGTTATACGACCGGATTCAGAGTTAGGCACAACGTGATCACTATCATAACGCGTATTATTCCTACGCCACAACCTAACTCGCCCGTGCTGGCTAGACTTGAAAGTCTTTTCATCACTGAAGACAACGTTGCTCCAGTCGAAATGTCTGTATTTCAAAGCGAACTCCAATCGTGCTCTTTTATTAGCTTCGGTTAGCAATGGCTTAATAGCATGTCGACGATAATGCAGACCTTCACTATGAAGAGCACGATACACCGTCCGCAAAGATGTATCAAACAACTCTGCGTAATATCTTGTTGGTGTAAAGCCATTTTCCTCATAACCTTGCACCATAAGTTGACGCTGGTCTGAGTCAATATGGCGTCTTCTGCCAGATCTACTGCGGTGTTCCAACGAACCCTCTTCTTGAAACCGCTTTATCCATAAAGTGACAGTCTTTACCTATAAGGGAAATATATTATTTATTATTTTCGTGTATCGATAACCATGGATAATAAAATAAATAACGAACAGTGATTTTAAAACATTACTTACGTTTAAGCCAGTTTCTCTCGAAATTTCAGAATAATTTAGGCCTTGATTATGCAATGCTATTATTTGGGCCCTCGTAGCCATATCAATATTAGAACGCGAACTCATGGTAAAGATAAATATTAAAAAATTGTTAAATGCAATCGTAACTGAACTCACTCAAAGATAGTAAAGAACGTTATGATTGAACAAAAAGATTTAATTTTTATACAGTCAATATTAAACTACCCTCAATTCTTTTGAGATTTATGATACAGGTTAAAGTCGCTAAACAACTTCGATACAATAAAGAGTAGGATAATTTCAACTCATTGCGTAATGACGCAATAGTCCAGTGGCTATGGTATCGGTAAATTTTATGCCACCGAGTTCGAATCCTAGTTATTACGAGCTTTGCTTTATAAGGTTTGTAATGTCGTAGGAGAATTTGTGTTAAAATTAAGTAATATTGTAACTAGCAAAAAACAAGATAATGTTCTTTAACGAGAGATGTATATTTTCCAATCCAACTACTATACTAGCGCCATCTGTGTCGTTCAAGACGTATTATTAAGGCGATGAAACCCTGTACAAACGATTTTGGTTTGGAACTCTCCATGCACTTCTGTCTTCATTAGTACTTTTATGATAAAACTTACCGTTTTGCTGAAAATCGCGAAAAACTCATTTTTTTTACCTTTGACCTTGAATAAAAATTTTTCCATACACGGGAATGATGGGGAACTTTTAGACATTGTTTATAATTATGTTTTGAACAATTTTACTGATTTTCAGCTTGTTGGGACTTTATGTAACTTCACTCTCATTTTTTGGTCTAGATTGATCGGACTATTATTACGGATCAGGAGATACAGCCCGCTGACAGAAATAGGGACAGCGGAGTCTTAGTAACAGGGTCCCGTTGGTTAGGTAATCTCTCTGAGTTTGTTTCGGTGTTTCTTCTCAGGGTAGTCAGCTAGGAAACACCGGCCTCATCTGGCTTAAATTGACAAAAAACATTGACGTGTAAAAGTGTTCCTTGTAACCTATTTACTGAATAAACATCATTCATCATATATTTACTCTTTGGGTACGGCACCCTAAAAACTAGGCATGGATTAATAATGTTTTGAGGGTAGGCTACACTTATGAACAAGTGCTAGTTCGATACACGAGTTCAACTGTAACAATTTGACCACCCATTTCCCCCCACCCTCACCCTGTTATATAGTATAGATATTAATAAGATACATACCCTAACTACCACCCTGACCATCTGTGGTTCGTACCCTAAAATATTGGGGCGCACAAACTGGGGCTGATATGGTCTTCCTAACTCTTTGGTTTCTCTTCCCACCCGTTCGGCCATGCATATGTCTGCTCTCCGTGTTTTGCGACAACCCTGGCTCGTCTCGACCAGCACCAGAACAACATATAAGAAGACCAGCAGGAAATTTTTCCACATCTTAGCTGGTGACCGGAATTATTTTTATTCTGCTGCTTTTATTGCCCATTTGGTCCTGAAATTTGCTGTTACCCAGCAAGGAAAGACTTTAATTAGTAAGGTGAGCTAGAAAATTCGAAGACTAGGCTCAGTCAAAAATTGTGTTGGTACAGTACAGGGGAAACAAGTTGCATTCCATCTGTGTAACCTTTTCAGAGGCCACAAACTTTGCCTTTTTAGGGTTCCAAAAGTCCGAATGGAAAAACGGAACCCTTATAGAATCAGTCGTGTCTGTCTGTCCGTCTGTCACAGCCAATTTGCTCCGAATCTGCTGGACCGATAGAGTTGAAATTTGGTACACACATGAATATCTGTGACCCAAACACGGACGTGTACCCTAAATAAATTAATTTGGAATATGGGGTCACTTTTGGGGTGAAAACCGGAAAATTAAAAATCAAAGATTTTCAAACTATGTCGTGTGACATATCAAATGAAAGGTCTTAATTTGGAATATGGGGTCACTTTTGGGGTGAAAACCGGAAAATTAAAAATCAAAGATTTTCAAACTATGTCGTGTGACATATCAAATGAAAGGTCATATTGTGAGGGTCTCGAATATTTTTTTTTCATAATTTTAAAATATATAATTTTGAAGTTATTTAAGAAAATAGATTAAAATCCCTAAAATTTTGAAAAAAATATAGAAAGTAGTTTTTTAGTTATAGATTACAGGAAAACCTATAAGGTGGAGGCAGTTTAAAAAAAAAACCTGAAAAACATTAACACAAATCAATTTGTGACATCACTGCTGCAAGGTGACAGGCCCAGCCGATACCCTGCAGGAGTGGTTCATAGACGCATAATCTAACCTGCTTGCTACCATAGACAGGATGCTGTAGGTGCTGCCTCGCACACTTTTTTTTTTTTGTTTTGAGGGGTGGGAAATCATCTTATGACTTCTTCCGCTCTAGGGTGGAGCGGAAGGGCGTGTCAGACTCTTACTGACTAAAACCCACCCCTGTTCCTCCCTGCCCTACGCGCCCTACTGACCACTCTACTGCGCACCGCTTCCGCATCGCAGTGTAGAAGCAGTCAACGCGACCTTCAGCAAACACCAGAGGAATAGAATTCTCTACCTGCGTCTGTTTCCGAATGCATACCAACCCTAATCTCTTCAAAGTTAGAGTGAACAGGCTTCTTTCGTGTAAGCTCGCTCCATCATCGACTTTGTCTCTATCACCTCTGACCTAGACTAGAGTCAAGAGCAAATCCATCTAAAAAAAAAAAATAACATCCCCCATGCGCTGCAGTATCGCGGCAAAATGCGTTAATAATAGAAGGCGGAGGGCGCTGTATGATTTTATTATTTTTGATAGGAACGCGTTTGACCACTATCTCACCTGATGGTAAGCGATGATGTGGTCGAAGATGGAGCACGCTTGCCTAGAAGTAACCTATTCACTCTTGACTTAAAGACTCCCAGGTTGTAGCTATCAGGAAACATAGACTCCAGCAGGGAATGCCACTCCCTAGCTGTACGCACAATGAATGTGTGATTTCCGAGTATAATGAGCCCACATACTGCAAGAGTAAAAAGACGTGCAGTAAGCACTAAATATAGTGCGCTTGACCTCTTTAGAGGCACGCCTAAATTTGTAGGCAATCATGTTAACTCTCACACACAGCACCCTCCGCTCCCTGACAATAAATATCCTCATCATCTTTGAGGCCAGTGGTCAATGACCCAGATATTTAAATTGGTCTTCCCTCACAAGGGGTAGACCAATTTGGAAAGCACTGAATCGATTGCGTACCAAAATCAAAAGTAATTTATATAAACTAGGCTGAGAGCCAAGCACTTTTTGAACGTCAAAGTTCTAGATAAAGACAGTCCCCCAAAAACGCTCGCCCGTCACCACTTCCTAGTGTTTTAGCTGTGAAGAAGAAGTGGCCAACAAAGTGGAGGAACTCATCTGTCGGTTAAATTTGAAGAACTTAAATATATATAATTATATGCAACATCATCATTCTCCTGCCCGTATCCCAATTTATTTGGAGTGGGCGCAACATGTCTTTTTCTTCCATACCCCTCTATTAGTCGTCATCTCTGTAGTCACCCCCTTTTTACCCATATCCTCTTTCACACAGTCCAACCATCGTTTCTTTGGCCTTCCCCTACTCTTGTAGCCATCCACATCCATACACAAAACTTTCCTTACGACATTTTCTTGCATTCCTCCGCATCACATGCCCATACCACGACAATCGATTTCCACACAACTTTTCAGCGGTGCCACTTTCAGACTTCCTCTTATATACTCATTCCTAATTCTATTCATGCGCGTAACACCACACATCGCTCGTAGCATTCTCATCTCAGCCGCATGCAATTGCTTTTCATTCATCCCTTTTGTGGCCCAATGGACATAATTATATGCAACCATCATAACATATTTGTATGTTACTATATATACTATACTACCCAAGTAGGCCGTCGCAAGTACCTATAATTTGGTGAAACGGAGGATAAGGAGGATAAGAGGAGGGCTTAAGCCCTCAAACACCTAGTGCGACTGCAGTGCTCCTGCAGCAATGACCAATTTCCTAGAGTGCCCCAAGTGTCCGTTCACCTGTACCCTAGAAGACCTAAGTAATGCCTCTAACGAAGCAATAAACGTGGCCACCGACTGGGTTTAGACCCAGTATGAATTAAGCAATGTACCCCCGAAACTAAAAGAAAAAGACACTTTCTCAACTAGATTGAAGTCTGCTTCCAGTAAACTATAAGTTATTATAAGCCATAAGCTCCTCAGTAGAGCTAAGACAAATATGTATTAAAAACAAAAACAAATAAATATGTATTATTCCGTTTATTCATCTTTGTTACTTATTAAATACATTTTTAAATATTTCTTAACAAATTATATATAAAAAACATTTAAAAATATAAAAAATAGCAGCCCACCGGTATCGGGAACAGGGTCCAAGCTACTGGCGGTCAGGGCTCCAGAGAGAGGAACCGCCTGACAATGCGAGCCGTGTCCAGAAGTACTGCTTTCTGAATCAAGCCCTTGATTCAGCCGCCTAACGAGAGCCTCCTGAGGTGTTGGTCGAGGCTCGTGGCTATTAGGCCGTTGGCTGACACGACTATCGGTAATGATCGCCGAGTCCACACATCCCACATGTCGACAACCTCGCGAGCCAAGTCACTATACTTGACTTGTTTATCTTTCTCGGCTTTCACGAGGTTCTCGTCATGTGGGACGGTAATGTCAACAATCATTGCACGCCTCTCGATTCGGTTCCACCACCACTATATCAGGCTCATTGGCTACAATAGTCCTGTCAGTGATGATGGACCGATCCCAGTACAATGAGATATGACCATTATCGAGAACTGGGTCGGGCGCATATCTGTAGTACGGCACTGCCGATTCCACAAGAGAGTATTTCAGAGCAAGTTGCTGATGGATAATCCTGGCTACAAGGTTGTGCCTATGCAAGTACTCACCGTTAGCCAGACGAGAACAACCAGAGATTATGTGGCGGATTGATTCTCCCGGACGATGACATGCCCGACATATGTCAACCGTGCCGTCCTTCACAATAAATCTCCGGTAGTTTTTCGTCATGATAACTTCGTCCATAATTGCACAGACAAAACCTTCGGTTTCCCCAAAGAGGTCACCGACACGCAGGCAGGCTACGGACGCTCGTTGGTCTACATCGGGCCCATGTAGGGCCCGGAAAAAGCGTCCGTGAAGTTCCTTACTCTGACATACTTCTCTGCGATCGTTAGTGTCAAGCACTAGAGGTTTGCGCCAATTCTTGTTACCCAAGGAGAGTGGAGTAAGGCCCTTGTCCACCGCCACTACATCTCAATGCATACCCACGTCAGCAGCTAGGAAATATTCCCTTAGACTGCATGCCTCGCGGTTGTGGAGGGTTTTAGCATTTAAAAAGCCTCGGCCTCCACACTTCCGCGGGATATACAGTCTCATCACCGACGAACGTGGGTTTTTTCTTTTATTCGAAATGCAGTCAGCAGTGTACGGACACGCTTATCCAGGACGTCTAGTTCTGTTTGAGTCCATTTGAGTATGCCGAAAGAGTACATCAATACCGGCATGACCCAACCGTTGAAGGTGCACACCTTGTTTCCACCCGATAGAAGGCTATTAAATACCTTCTTCAGGTGGCCAAAGAAGCGCTCCTTCAACGATTGCTTCATGTTTGTAATATTGATACCTAACGCTTCCGACATACCCAAATACTTATAGGTTTCGGTTGGAGAGAGGGATCTCAGGTTTATGGAATCCGAGAGTTGAGTTCCCACGGATTTCACAATCTCCCTCGCTTTACATGCATGACCGCACATTTGTCCACACCAAACTCCATCTTAATGGCACTACTGAAGGTTTCAGTTACCTTCAGTAGCTCCATCAGTTGCAGATTGCTGGGGACAAAAAGTTTCAAGTCATCCATGTAAAGGAGGTGAGATATAACCTGACCACCTCTCTTCAACCGATAGCCTAGCCCTGAATTCTCCAGCAGTGTGCTTAGAGGATTCAAAGCTAGGCAAAACCAAAGCGAACTCAAACTGTCACCCTGGAATATACCCCGCTCGATCCTTACCGGTTCGCTATTCCTCTGGATATTTCGACATCCTGGATAGCGAAGGACCGTCCTCCATTGCCCCATACACGACATCTAGAAGGTGCGTAGCGTTGCATCAACTTTATACAATTCCAGCACCCTCATGAGCCATGTATGAGGAACTGAGTCATAGGCCTTCTTATAGTCTATCCAACATGTCGACAGATCCTTTCGGGAACGCCGAACCTGCTGGCTAATGGTCATATCGATGAGGAGCAGCTCCTTAGTACCACGGGACCCATTCCTACATCCATTTTGAGAGGCAGACATGATACAATTACTATCTATATGTGTGTTAATCTTAGCTCTCAAAATAGATGTAAGAACCTTATAGACCGTCGGTACGCACGTGATCGGTCTATAATTTTTAGGTTCCGCAGTACTACCTGTTTTATGGAGCAGGTGGGTTATTCCTGTTGTAAGGAACTCGGGTAGCGAACCAGATTCCAAGGCTGCCTGGTATTGAGATGCCAAGCGAGCGTGCGACCTTCGTAGCCACTTTATCCAAAAATTGTGCAGCCCGTCCGGCCCTGGAGATTTCCAATTAGGCAACGGACGGACTGCACGGGCTACATCTTGGGGGCTGATAGTGATTGCCCCCATTTCTGTTATTGGATCGTACGCTCGCTCGATCACCCGAGTCCAGTCACCTTCGGTGTGACTGACAGGCACCGACCAGATGTTGCACCAGAATGAACTCATGGCATCATCATCCAGCAGACGCGTGTCAGTCACACCTTGTTCCGGTCGCTCCCAAGCCCTATATACCCACCTTTCATTACTCCGGAATGTGCGATTCTGGGTGTATCGCTCCACCCGCCGCTTATACCTACGGATGCGGTTTGCCCATGCACACACTTTCTGCTTCAGGAAGTCGATGCGCTCTGTGACAAGGGACATATAGTCTCGGGAGCTGCAGTACATTATCGAGTGTGTCGGTGAGGTCTTCGCAGTTATCAAAATAATTTAACAACTGCGAATCCAGAGCAGCCATCAGCGCCTTATTCCTATTATGCATGGGCAAACGAGGCAAGCGTGGCCTAAGTTCGGGTGGCATGTTGAGATATTCCCGATAGCACACTCCAAAGCACTCCTCAATTCGTCATTGCAATGGGTACTTACGTTTGTAACCATGTCACAACACTCCTCGTCAGCGTGGCTAGGAGCATGGTTAGACGGTGGTACCACCACTGGTACCACAGTCTGCGACGGAGGGGCAATGACATGGCTACCCATTTCAGTTCGGAGGCGATCAAGTACAGTATCATCCAACATATGAGTACGCTGGATGACCCGCACCTGATCCGACAGTCGTTGGGCCGAAACGTTGACGGCTGGCTCAAGCACCTGAAACAAAGAGAGCATCCGAACACGGTACGCGGTCAGGTTGTTACCTCCCTCTGTAGCCCCATAGTATGAGCTAGTGTTGCCCAAATGCAAGACCAAGACGAGACTTAGGCCAGTCTTGGTCTTGGTCTTGCGTCAATACACCTGGTCTTGGTCTTGGTCTTGGTATTGCGCTCTCAGTCTTGGTCTTGGTCTTGGTCTTGCAGCAAGAGTCTCGCAAGTCTTGCAAGTCTTGCAAATACCTTATTGCTATTTATTGAACACGTTAGTTTAGATTTTAGATTATGATTCGCGCTGTAAGACGCATGTATATACAGAATTATAATCATCAAAATCATCAATACAACCCTCCAAGTTCATAAAAGTCGAGGAATTATTAAAAAAAAATGACTTTTTCAAGGTCAAACTCATTCCTCGACCTTTGAACATCAATTTTCAATCTTGCTGCTCACATTTTAGTACCTAGGTATATCAATCACTATCTATCATTTACCGATATTAAAAAAGAAAAGAAAGAAAAATAATTTATTCTGCACAGATTTACCGCACATTACAGAAAAAATGGATTAAAAAACAACAATAACAATATAAACAATGATATAACAACAATGAACAACAACAAGATAATAGTAGTAGTAGTGGGTTATAGTTGATATATTAACAATGATTATTTCGAAATCAAAATATTCGCAATTTAATAGATGCAATACCTACTTAGTTATTAATTATCATCTCGCCCGACAGCTTTAAACGCTGTAGTGTTCGAATTCGAGCCAGTGTGTGAATGTATTTATACAAGAAACTCAGAGCATTCAATTTATACCTACTTACTGCTGAGACATCTTCAAGGTCATTTAATTTTATCCTCTTGTACCAACCCTACCAAAATAGGTAACAATTTTGTGTGCCTCTGTCCGTACTCTTTGTCGGTGAACGCGACGCTCAAACAGTGTCAAATGCTGTGATACACTTGTTGTAAACCGCGGCGACTTTGTCGGTAAATTGTCAAATAGGTAGGTATATAATACACCGACCGACCAACAGTTTATTCGTAGAACGTCACATTTTCCCAATCAACCTTGAACCTTAATTCTTTAGCGATAAAGTTGAAAATCTGTTAAAGAAATTTGACAGATTGTAGTAGCTTGATGTACTGGCGTCTGTACCATAACATTGGCTGCCGTAGAAACTGTTACTAGACCTACTCGACTCGCTGTTAGTTTTAAATTTTGCTGAATAGAAGAATAATATAAACTTTGAAACATAAGTAGGTACCTACATAATGTTTATATAATTTTGTTGGCTATAATTTTAAGCACATACCAACCTACGAGTACTAACGTTAGATCTGCACATTAGTCATAAACAAGCATAATATATTATTATAGGTAGATACCTACAAGGTATGAACTTTGCTAGAAAGTTATTCTAGGTACTTACATTTTATCACATGGGATGATGGGAACAGATTTGTGAGTATTAACACACTACCTACTTAATAAATCTGTAGTTGAAACATAATAAGTACTTACCTACCTAATAAATACAACCTTTTAGGGTTCTTTCAGACGAGCGGCACGTTGCCAACTGCAGATACAACTGCAGCCCTTAGTTTAGTGTTATGACGATACCTACGGTTTTGATACTGGGGAACGTCTCTCAAAATCGGGATTGAAACCAAATACCTACTTAATAACGCCCAAATCTCAGTTTGTCTTAACTGCAAGACGCAAGAGTCTTGCAGGCTTAAGTCTTGTCTTGCTCAAGTCTTGCAGGGTTCAGTCTTGGTCTTGGTCTTGCTACAATAAGGCGGTCTTGGTCTTGGTCTTGCAAAAATGCAAGAACAAGACCAAGACTGCAAGACCAAGACCGATTTTGGGCAACACTATGAGCGCATGACATTCTCGTTGATGGCTTGTGTCCATCGCATGCGCTTCACACTTCCGCCGGGAGCTGGGACCCTATCAGAGGCCGGTGGGCCTCGAGGTCCTAAGCTGCTCGGCGGCCGGCGTCCTCCCTGTCGACGCGCTGGTGGTGGTGTCGTCGGCGGCGAGAAGAACTCGTCGCCGGAGCTCGACGCAACTGCCACGGCCGGTGTCACAGCACTCACGGTGGGGCTGGGTTCCGGCGGCGGCGAGGCGGAGCTGAGCAACGAGGCCGGAGGTGGTGGGCGTGCTTTTAGAGCTGCGGCTCTCGTCAACATTTTATTTTCTCACGTCAACTTTTTGTGATTAATATGTTTTCCATTATTGTACATGATTTCATAGAATTTTGATGTGTTGTTTTTAGTGTCATGTCTATTTTCCTTTTTGAGGTTTCTTTATTTTTGGTGTTTGATTTATTTAATGTGCTTATTTGGATCAAAAAAAAATAATTTTGGTAAAAAATACGCAGAGAAAATTTTTCTGTCACCTTGGTTGACAGTTGGAGCCCACAGATTATTGTAAGTATATTGTAACTATATTGAAGTATATTCTCGCACTGGTCCAGTTATTTTTAATAATTGGACCAGTGCGAGACGGGCTCGCGCCTTGAGGGTTCCGTCTCAAGCTGTTCTTATCTAAGCAGCTAAAGAGGCAAACTCACCAGTCTACGGCGTATCACATCAACGTCAGGTCTCCTGTATCGCAGTGGGCAGTGGTTCCGCACCGGCCGTAGCGCCTTCCTTCGCTTGAGGACCACGTGGAATAGCACGACGCTGATCGGAATCAGCGCTATCAACACGTTGGCTAGTTTCATTTTCTTGGCTGCCGGACAAATCAGTATTTGGTTAGAAACAAATAAAATAAAATAAAAAAGTGTGTTTCTTTTTTTCTTAAAAAAAACACGTTGCCCCACACTAGTAATTATTCCTGTATCGTGGGTGCGTTCACAAACATGTAAACTCATATACACAAGACACCCAGACCCGGAACAACTATCTGTAGGCCATACAAATATTTGTTCCGTGCGGGAATCAAACTCGCGACATACAGCGCAGCAGCCGATGTTCAACCACTGCGTCAACCGTGCCGTAAATCGTGCGTCGTAATTGTGCCGTAGTCCATGCCGTTAAGATTTATAGGAGTAAGAGAACGGTCTGTGAACCAATAGAGATGGAATAAATAAAGGTATTTAAAACTGAGCATGAGCAGAACCCACAGTGTAACACTCAGAATCATAATCTTAGAAGTAGGTAGGTACCTAATTGTAAAGAGTTAGTGACCTCGTTTCTTATTGTTCTCAGAGTAGGCGGATAGCAAAAATTGAAACCAGGCCGTGCCTCCGTCTTTCCTGAGGTTACTTGGTGGGCGAAGTGTCCCCACTTTGAGCACCCGCCACCCCAGAGTCCCGCCTGCCTTGAATGGTGCAGGCGGGGTTGAGGCGGCTGCCACCCCGACGCCGTCTTCTCCAAGCGGGATTATCCCTCGCGCCGCCTATCTACCTCTCACATCTCTGATTGAAAACCACCAGAAAGGTTACATGATGCATACTTATCTAAGAAAGATACAATATACTTAAAATTAATCTTCCTAGCCTTTTGCCAACTATCTTGGGGTCGGCTTCCAGCCTAACCGGATGCAGCTGAATACCAGTATTTTACATGGAGCAACTGCCTATCTGACCTCCACAACTCAGTAACTGGGTAATACAATACCCTTTGGTAAGACTGGATGTCAGACTTTCGGGCTTCTGACGACCCGTAACGACTGTCAAAGATCCACGATTGACAGCTGGGACCAACGGCTTAACGTGCTTTCTGAGGCACGGAGGAGTCTCGGTATATAAAGATGGTCATATCCATGGACCAACCCCGGAAAGCGTAGCTTAACCTGATGGATCGACCCGTGCGGCTGTTATTACTTTAGCCACCAGCTTCTCGTACAACTCCTCGTACAAATATACATACTTTGGAGGACTTATACCACCGATAGTGCAACTAGTGTAGCCAGGCGGCTACGCTAGTTAATGTCTTTGTTTAACAAAGACTTTCGTCGATTCGAAACGAAGATTTAAGAAAGGAATTAAAACCTCACCGTTTCAGGTTTAGGATAAATTACTTCAATGATAGGTCCCGTATAAGTGCAGGGGTTAATATTGAGCGAGTGGGGGGGCTGGGGCTTTAACTTGCGACAGCCGGTGACATGGAGTAGTAGCGCACTCAGCTGCAGAAGAACGACCAACCACTTCACGAGCTGCATTATTATATTATATTCATTACCGTGCCTGTGGGAAAGAACCATAAAAACTATTTAACAAGTTAGTGGATCGTAGCAGGAGGTGTGCTGCTGTTTTTGCCTGTATATACAAAAAAGCGTGAGTAAATGGAATAGAATTGAAAATAATATTCGACAATGAGCTAACACAGCAGCTACTATCACAAATTAATAGAGAAATGAACGTGTGCGGTCGGAGGACCCTAGTCAGGAACGAAGTTTCTCACGCATTTTACACATTGGAAAGTGAGAAAAAAATAGACAGTAGGTATGTATACGCCTGCTTAGATAGATACACGGACGAAAAAATAATTGAATATTTTCAAAAAACCCGAATGTAAAATGCAACTAAAAAGTACCAAACAAGTCACTAACCAAATGTCATGATTTCAAGAAATCTTACATTTGGCATCAATTCTAACTGAAAGAGTCGTATTGATGATTTTTATGATTATCATATTTATCTGCAAATAAAACTTTGACTTTGACTTTGACTTTATAATTCTAAAAATACATACTTGCTACGGCCGCGAATCAAATTTGGACCAAGATACCACCTGACACTGACCTGCAAATTGCAAAAAACGTAAGAAAATTTGAATTTCGCGGTCTAGGTTGGAGCTTTCACCTTAAACACATTACTCCCTTGCGTCGGGCAGTCGGGTCAAAGAGAAAGGCGTATGTAGGAGGTAAAACGCAAAAATATTACCTGACGTTTACATATTGTTATGTTCCGCGGCTTAATGCTGATGATGTTAGTGTCGCTGACCATTCCAGTGACAGTAATTACATAAACATACCCCCCTTGTCGCCTGTAGACATTGTGAAAGGCATAAATAAACTTAAACCTAACAGCTCTATCGGTGCCGATAATATTCCCCCCTTTATCGTTAAAGATTTAAGAAATACTCTCAGTGAACCTCTTTGCCACATTTTTAATTTTAAAAGTTTCTAGAGTAACACCTATTCCTAAAACTCAAAGCAAAAGTTCAGTTGAAGATTACCGCCCTATCGCAATTTTATCTTCCCCGGCGAAGGTCTTTGAGAACATCCTCCACAATGCTATCTACGAGCAAATAAACAAGTACTTATGTAATGAGCAGCACGGTTTTAGAAGCAAGAGGTCAGTTGATACTAATCTCCTGACACTTGTTGACTATATCTCCTCCAGCTTAGACCGCGGGTGTCAGGTAGACGTACTTTACTTCGACTTCCGGAAGGCGTTTGATAGGGTTAACAATGACACGCTGCTGATGAAACTTAGCTAACTCGGATTCTCCCCGTCTCTTCTCCGTTTCTTCGCAGACTACCTACGCGATCGTCAGCAGTTTGTTAGGCTCGGCATGTATGAATCTGGTGCCTATCACACGCGTTCCGGTGTGAGTCAAGGCTCAATTTTGGGGCCTTTATTATTTTTAATCATGGTAAATGATCTCCCTCAAGTTCTTCATCATGCAAGATGTCTCTTATATGCCGACGACGAAGCTGTATCTTGATAGTAAAAGCTGTATCATGAAAGGGAGCTCTGAGTGTGACTGTTTGGCACTGTAGCAAGACATAGACACGATATATAAGTGGAGCGTTGACAATAAGATGGACTTTAACGCCTCTAAGTGCTTCGCTATGACTTTCGGTCGAATGCGGCATCCAATGAATTTTGGATACAATTTAAATAATAACCCTATCGCAAAATCAACAGCCATGAAAGATCTGGGAGTCACATTCGATCAAAAGCTCACCTTCCATAACATGGCTACGGTAGCTAAAAAGTCCTACCAAAGGTTAGGTTTTGTTCTGCGTAATTGCCGTGATTTTCGCTCTGCACACGCCATCAAAATAATATTTAATGCGCTTGTGCGTAGCAAGTTAGAATCCAGCAGTTTTGTGTGGAATCCATACAAAAGTACTTACGTGCTTTTGTTAGAGAAAGTACAAAAAGCGTTCCTCAGATTTCTATACAAGCGGATACATGGCTAATTACCCTTACCTCTATCCGACCAAATTTCTACTGGGTTGCCTCGGATATAACTCCTTAGAGGTAAGACGAGCACGTGACCAGCTCACCATGGCCTGTAAGATGCTCCGTGGTAATATTGACGCGCCGGATCTGCTTGCTTTGCTAGCTCGCTTTTATGTGCCGGAGAATTATTGCAGGGGCAAAAAACACAGATTGTTTGCTGTGCCTCAGCGTCGCACCGATGCGCGTGCTGAGTCTCCAATACCTCGCACTCTGGCTGCACTTAATGATCTCTTGGATTCTAATCCAACAAGCGATCTGTTTGCAGATGAATGGACGAAGATTTTATTGGCATGTCAGAAGTACTGTGAGAGGGATTTATGATAAAGTTTCGACTTTCGAGACCCTATTTTTATTTTTTATTTTTTTTTAAATTTGATATTTTGTAGTTTTCTCTTTTAATTTTTGTCTTTTTGTTAATATCTTTAGTTCTAGTTTCTGTAATTGGTTTTAAACCGTTGTAAATAAATAAATAAATGAAATGAATAAATAAATGAATATTCTTCCGAATCACACCTACCACAAGCCGCGATAAGCAACTTCGTTCCAAAATAAGAAAAAGAAGATAATAGAAAAAAAAGAAAAGAATTATGAGTAGTAAAAAGTATCTTTAAAACGTAGCAGTCAAAAAGGTCCAGTTCTGCAATATTGTTAGGCAGATGAGGTTTGACGCTAGGTCTTGAAACGCAGCTTGTTGTTAGAGAGCCCACGACACTAAACCTAGTTCAATAAGGCTACTAAATGATATATATATATATAATTAGTCACGTCATTAATGGGTGAACACGAAATGACGATGCTGCAATGCAAAAAACCTGGCAACGCAAAAAAAAAAAATCGATTTCTATTATGAGTAGTACTCGTAAGTATGTAAGACTCCCAAGTTTCATTTGTTCCTCGAAACAGGGTAGGGGGTAGGACTATACGATAATGCAGTGCTGCGAGCCCCTTGATTGGCCTTATCAGTGGCAGCAGCATGATAAGCGATGCCTCGTTCTTAGGTATCTAGTATGATCGATCTCCTCAAAAAATCAAAGCTCATCTGTAAGATTATCAATTTCTGTGTAGTGAAAACTACTGCTGCATTTTCTCAAACAGTGGAGAAAGTGGTTGCTGCAGCGATTGTAGGTCGGCCTCCGCGTAACTGGACTCTGGCTCCTTTCGATTTGTACTGTGTTCGAATACCCGTGCCACGATCACGTACGAATAATTTTACTTGTCGTACCCCTCCCTTGTTTTGAGGAACAAATGAAACTCGGAGTCTTATCAATATACTTTCTAGAAGTTTTTTTTTAGTATATTTACCAGGTTTTTTGCATTACAGCATCGCCATTTCGTGATCTCCATTAATGACGTGACTAATTACATATATATCAACTGGTAGTCTTATCGAGGTTAGTGTCGTGGGCTCTTAAGACTATTAGCCAGACTACAAACGCGAGCGCGGGCCGGGCACGGTGCGACGTACTCAAACATAAGAACTTCATTTGAGCGTCCACAGTGGGCACGCGGGCACGGGGCGTACGTGGTGAGCGGCGCGGACTGCTTGGCCGCTGGTCCCGGCTGTCATTTGTAAATTTTTGACAGTCGTTACGTTTGTGCCTCGGAAAGCACACTAAGCCACTGGTCCTTGCTGTCATTTGTAAATCTTTGACAGTCGTTACGCTTGTGCCTCGGTAAGCACACTGGTCCCGGCAGTTATTTTTAATATTAATCTTAGCAAGTCTTAGATGTACTCGTAAATCTTTGAAAGTCGTTACAGATAGTCAGAAGGCAGGAAAACTGACACCAGTCTTGCCAGAGGTATCGTGTTACCCAGTTACTGGGCTGTGGAGGTCGGATAAGCAGTCGCTCCTTGTAAAATACTGGTACTCAGCTGCATCTGATTAGATTGGAAGCTGATCCCCATATAGTTAGGAAATGATCAGGCAGATTGATAATTACCCTTGCACAACACGGTTTTATATTTCGGCCATCAGAAGGGGTAGATCTGGGTCCATGTTTTTTCTTGCAAGCCATCACGTTTGACAGAAACACGAGTAAGTATAAAATTATTGCTAGAAACGGCATTTTTCCTGAAAACAATGAAATCAGCTGTAAAAAACGTACTTCACAAAATACAAGAAAATGATTATTTCTGTACCCTTGCATCATCCCTAGATTCCAGGGTTAAAAAAAAAAAAATATTTAGTCATTAAAGATTATCAAAAAATATTTGTCAGTATTTTTTGCTTTACCAAATCAATAAATTACAAAAAATACAACCAACTTCTAAAAATTGCAAAATAACTTTAATTTCGGAAGTCGGTGTTTGTATTTTTTTGTTTCTTCGTTATTTGACACTAACTTCCGAAATTAAAATTAGTTTTTAGTTGTTATACCCCAGAAGTAAAACTAAATATTAAAGTTATACCCGAATGGATAACCCTAATAACATGGAATTTGAACATTTGAAGACAACCAAAACGTCATCTGTGTATTACATATTTTTTGTTTATATTGATTTTTTCAAAAAGTACTGAATCAATTTCGATAAAATTTATATGAGATCACCTCTGAAGTACGACCTACCAAACAAAAAAAGAATCATCAAAATCTATTCACAAATCTGTCTCCAGAGCCCAGTCCTCCACCATCCTGCCCCGTGTGGCCATGTACCGGGAACCCCAAGCCACGTTCTTGGCATTGAAGTCCCCGTGGACGAGCACAGGGAGTGAACGATACCCGACGATGACGGTTCCTCAACTCCGCGAGGGAGTTGTGGAACTCGGCGAGAGTTCGGTTCGGGAAGAAATAAACCCCCACCACGGCTATCTGCCCTAACCGTGCTGCCACGCAACCCTGTCCCCTCTTGACGTCTTCGAGGGATGGGGTTTGGGAGATTCACGTGCACACTCTTTCTGTGTGCGTAAACTAGTTTCTAGGATACCGAGCACACCGAGCTTACGCACACAGAAAAAAAAGTGTACGTGAACCTACACGTGTGTGTACACATAAAAAACCAACCCGCCTTAGTGAGACAGAAAAAGTATACCTATGTGCGCGAGTTTACTAATAGTTTTCAAAGCTCTAGGGAATAGTAAACCTATATAGGGTGTAAGGGAAACGCTTCCGAAAACGGTGACAGGTGATAAGACTAGCCGTCGCCGCCGCAACTACCGCGGCGGCAGCGACCCTCACAGGGGGCTCGGGAGGAGGCTGTAATGGAATGCCAATAACAGCCCCATTACGCCTCCTCCAGGCAAACATCAACCACTGCGCCACTGCTCAGGACCTGTTGTTCCAGAGCGCGGCAAAGTGGTCCATTAACATCACCGTGGTCGCTGAGCCGTACTTTGTCCCACCCAGGGATGACTGGGTAAAGGACCTGAACGGCTCAGTGACCCTCATTGCGTGGGCCACCGCCGAAACCCCGTCCCTCGAAGACGTCAAGAGGGGACAGGGTTGCGTAGCAGCAAGGAGGCGGAGCTGTACAAGGGGTACAGAGCGACGAGGACCACCCTCCGAGTGGAGTGGTGCGGGCTAAGGCATTGGACCGCGAGGAGTCGCTCGGGACTCTGAACAGGAGATCCCTGGGGGCGCCCATACAAAGTGGTGCGGGCTAAACTCCGTCCATGGGCGCCCCCGCTGACGCAGAGTCTCCGGCCGCAGATTGTGGAGGGCGTGGTGAGCGCTCTGTTCCTTTCGCGAGGGAAACATACTCCTCCGCCTATTGCTTCGCCTCCTAAGGTACCTGACGCGGACCAACCCGACGTCGACGATGCTCCCGAGGTGACCGAGGTAGAGCTGAGAGTGGCGGTGCGAAAGCTGGATGCCAAAATCACCGCCCCAGGACCCGACGGCTTCCCCACCGAGTGTTTCCACGTTGCTGTCGTGGTGGGGCTTATGGGTCTCCTTGATCTCGGGGAGTTCCAGCATGAGTGACTCACTTGTACCGGAGGGGTCCAGGGGAGAGACCTGACCAAGAGGAACACACCGGGGGTCGCATCCATTGTCAGTGGATCATCGTCGATTGACAGTGGATGCGACCAACCACCTAATCCTAAGTTTGGAGGCGCGGCGATGGGATGAATGGCTGGAGGGACTCCAGTCGTTAGCACCTCACAAGAGGGCCGCACCGCTGGGAGACTTGAGCAACGAGTCTTTTAGCGGCGTGGAACCTGCGGGGGATTTTCGTCACTGCTCTCTGGTACGCGTCTGCTCATCAGACGTGACCGTGAGGGTGGCGGCGAAACACAGCGTCCGGGTGAAGGTCACCAAGACCAGAGCCCGGATGCTGGAGGTCCCCGGCGCCTCCAGCGGCCCAACAGCAGACGGAGAATATCAGGGCGTTGCTGGTCGACGAGGCCCGAGTGTCCAGGCCCACCAAGAGTGCAGACATGCGCATCATGGGCCTGGACGACTCTGTGACGGAGGCAGAGGTGGTAGCCGCTGTCGCCAGGACTGGAGGGTGCCCGAGCAGGTGAGGGCGGGCACTCTCCGTCCTGACCTCACGGGGCTGCAAACCGTAACGGTGAGCTGCCCCGTGTCGGCGGCGAGCATAATTGCCGGGGAGGGCCGAAGGCTCTTGGTGGGCTGGGTGTCTGCGCAGGTCAAGCTGCTGAAACCTAGACCTCTGAGGTGCTTCCGTAGCCATGTGGGCGACAACGTGGCAGCTAAGTGCACCTCGGAGGTGGACCGAGGCGACCACTGCTTCCACTGTGGTCAGCCCGGTCACAAGGCCGGCTCTTGTGATGCCGCGCCGTACTGCGTAGCATGTGCGGCAGCTGGCAAGCCAGCCGATCACCGGGCTGGGAGCAGGACCTGCACTCCACCCGCCAAGGCCAGAGCCAGGGGCAGGCCCTCTATCGCTACCACTACCGTCACCGCCGCAGCCGCCGCTGTCACCGCTTCCACCGCTTCCACCACTGCCGCCCCCACAGCCGTCGTCACCGTAGATAACATCGCGGTGGCGCGACCCTCACAGAGGGCTAAAGGAGAGGCGAAGGAGGCTGTAATGGAATGCCAATAACGGCCCCATTACGCCTCCTCCAGGCGAACATCAACCACTGCGCCGAAGCTTAGGACGTGTTGTTCCAGAGCATGGCGCAGTGGTCGATTAACATCGCCGTGGTCGATTAATTATTATTATTCTTTATTGTACACATATAACATATAAATAAAACACAAATTAACAATTAGTTACAAAGGCGAGCTTAACCCAGCATTTGGGTTTTCTTACAGCAAACCTCAGGGTGAAAAATACATTTGCATAAGTAGGTAGGTACATCTTAAGTGCACAACAAAAACTTAAAATAAATCTGTTACTTAAATAAACTAAACAAATATGTGATACATAAACATACTAAATACTATGGGTATGGCTAACAAAGAAATCCTTTTACAAAACATATTACGGGTCATGCCGACAGGAAGTGTTCCCTAATTCCTCTCCTAAACACCTCCAACGAAGGGCTAGCCCTAAGAGTGTGTGGAAGAGAGTTCCAAAGGCGTACAGCACGAACAGTAAAGGATCCACTGAAACAACTAGAGGAGTGGGGAGGGAACCGAAGGAGAAGGGAAGATGATGAGCGGCAAGGTTTTCCTCTTGGAAAAAGATACTCAAAGCGTTCCCGAAGATACAAGGGCGAGTTGGGATTGTGAAGAACTGAAAAGAGTAAAGAAAGAGTGTGAGTATCCCGACGCAGCCGAATAGGCAGCCACCTCAATCGTTTCCGAAATTCCGACACATGGTCGTACTTCCGGAGGCCAAAGATGAAGCGTATGCACAAATTCTGCAGACGTTCGAGCTTATCAAGGAGTTCCTCCGTCGCATCAAGGAAGCAGACATCAGCATAGTCCAGAAGAGGTAGAAGGAGACACTGAGCAAGAGTAATTTTGGTCGGAAAAGGCAGGAACTTCTGGAGACGTTTCAGCGACTGAAACGAACAAAACACCCTCCTGCTTACCTCCACAATGTGAACATTCCAAGATAGGTTGCAGTCCAGGAAAACGCCTAAGCTTTTGACCTTTTGGGAATAGGCTATAGCGACGGCATCGTACAAAACAGGAGGAAGAGACTGGCCACTCAACAGATTTACGAAGTGTCTGCCACCAATAATGAGAGCTTGTGATTTTGTTGGATTAACTAAAAGTCCAAAACTTTTAGCCCACTGACTGATGTTTTTAAGATCATTATTGATGGCATCGATAGCTCCAGTAAGCTCTTCAGGTTTAAAGTGGCGATACAGCTGCAAGTCGTCTGCATAGAGATGGTAATGTGAAGATAGGACCTTAGTGATAGCGTTAATAAATATAGAGAAAAGAAGAGGAGAAAGGACGCCACCCTGAGGAACACCCGCACCGAGGTTGCACCAGTCAGAGGAAGCCTCCTCCGAGCGAACCGACTGCGAGCGACCCCGAAGATAAGAATTAAACCACCCAATCACAGGAGGAGACATGTTAAGAGAGGATAGGATACCTAAGAGGATTAACATCGCCGTGGTCGATTAACATCGCCGTGGTCGCTGAGCCGTACTATATCGCGCCCAGGGATGACTGGGTGGAGGATCTGGTCGGCTCAGTGACCATCATTTCGTCGGCCGCCGCCGGTACCCCGACCCTCGAGGATGTCAAGAGGCGTCGGGGTTGCGTAGCAGCACGGTTCGGGGAGATAGAAGTGGTAGGGGTGAACTTCTCCCCGAGCCGAGCTCTCGCCGAGTTCCACAACTCCCTCGCGGAGATGAGAGACGTCGTCGTCGGGTACCGTTCCCTCCGGAAATCGGATCTACTTAGTGCGTAAACTATTATACAAATAGTTCTACGACTACTCCTGACCGTATTTTCATGAATTCGGACGGACGTAGTGAGAAACCCCTCTTAGGGTTCCGTACCAAATATTGATATTTGTTAGTAAAGTATACGCAATAATAAACATTATCACCAAATTTCAACTTCATAGGTCAGACAACAATAGAGCTTCGTTTGGACCCTTCGGGTATAGAATCCTAAAAAAATTTACAAAAGAAACACTTTAATAATTTCTTACCCTGACCATCCGGACTGGATTGTGCTCGTAACCTAAATTTTGTTGGGATCTGAACTTTTGGCGGAAGGCCCGACTGTTTCGGTTCCGTTTGCAGCCCTGGGTCACGTCAAACATAATCAGTGCGATATGAAGGAACACCAGCAGGAAATCGTTTAACAGCATCTTTATTTGGTTTCTGGAAGTCAGCAGTTTTTCATTACAATTTTGCCCTGAAATTTGCTCATAATTATATAGACTCTTTGAAAGTAAGGTGAGATAGAAAATTTGAAAACTATTGCGAGATAAAACTGAGTGGGTACAGGCGTACAGGGCAATCACGTTGGTCTGCCTTCTGTGGTGTTTATGCAGAGCTACAATAACGACGTCTTAAAAAAAAAACGGCGAAGTGCGTGTCGTGCCACGCGCAAGGTAGGGTTTCGTAGACCGATCTTCACCTAAGTAATTTTTTCCAAGGATTTTGTAGTTACACTTAATAAATTAGGCGACTATTACTCTTAAACTAACAAAGCTAATTTAGCTGTGAATCTGTGATAACGAGTAGTTTACCTTCAAAGTTCATTATAATATATATTACCATCACGATTGGTACCGTATGGTGTCGGACGTAAAAGAATAGTACCATCCCATCACTTCCCGTGGGTGTCGTAAGAGGCGACTAAGGGAGCTTGAGACCTAGTGCATACTACTATAGCACCATGGGCCACCCGCGCGGTGGCGGGTAAACCACCAACAACAGCATTCCCAAGGAGGGTTGGCGTCAGGCAGGCGGCCGGCTATAAAACTTCTGCCAAAACCTTTTTGCAACATGGTCTGGAAAAATATGATGTGCGATAGGGCTAGGGCGTACCCCACAGGCGACGCGCAGGGGCAGCACCCGGCTCCTGTGGGAAATGGACAAGGGTTGTCGCACCAGAACGGGCGGGTGCGACGTAAGACGCAAGCTCGGAGAGTGAGAGAATTAAGATTGAGGTGTGCGAGCTGGAATTTAGGTACTATGACTGGAAAAGGAAGAGAGTTGGCAGATGTTTTAAAAAGGCGACGGATAAATATAGCGTGTTTGCAAGAAACGAAATGGAAGGGTGCAAAAGCAAGAGAATTAGGAGAAGGATATAAGTTTTATTACTGTGGAAGTGATGGCAAACGGAATGGTGTGGGCATAGTTTTGGATAGTGAGTTAAAAGAATGTGTGGTGGATGTTAAAAGAGTAAGTGATAGAGTGATAGCTATTAAAGTGGTTGTGGAGAGTATGATAGTAAATGTTATTAGTGCGTATGCACCCCAATCAGGATGTGAGGATAGTGTAAAAGAGAAGTTTTGGAAGGACTTCGATTGTGTGATGATGAATGTACAGGAGAGTGAAGAGGTGTTTGTGGGGGGTGATTTTAATGGGCATGTAGGAAGTCTGAAGTACGGTTATGAGAGAGTGCATGGTGGTTGGGGGTACGGAGACCGTAATACTGATGGCGAGACATTGCTGCAAGCTGCTTCGGCTTTTGACCTGGCAATAACTAACACCTGGTTCAAAAAGAAAGACGAACACCTGATCACTTACAAAAGTGGCCAGCACGCGACCCAAATTGACTTTTTCTTGGTGAAACGAAACAGTCTCAAAACAGTCAAAAACTGTAAAGTGTTGCCAGGCGAAGGCTTAGTCTCTCAACACAGGCTCATAATGATGGACGTAACAGTCAGTGTCTCGTCCAGTAGGAACAAAGAACGGCCCCCACCCAAAATCAGATGGCGTATGATAGAAAATGAGGAGTGTGCAAGTATGTTTAAGAGTCAAGTGGTAGATAAAATGATAGACATGAAGGATATGGAAGGAAAATCTGTGGATGAATGTTGGAAAGAGATGGCGGATTGTATAAGGCGAGTAGCAAAAGATGTGTTTGGAGAATCGCAAGGTAAAGGCATGATAGAAAAGGATACATGGTGGTGGAATGAAGATGTGCAAAAGATGCTAAAAGAAAAGAAAATTTCGTTTAAAGTATGGCAGAATGTAGAAACCGGAAATGATAATTTGAAAGAAGAGAAAAAGAAAATTTATAAAGAATGGAAGAGGAAGGCAAAAAAGGCGGTTGCAGTTTCCAGGGCTAAGGCGCAGGAAAAGTTATATGATTTACTGGACAGCCCTAGAGGCCAGAAGGAGCTCTACCGGATTACAAAATTAAGAGAAAGGAGAACGAGGGATATAATGCACATAAAATGTATGAAAGATGAACTCGGTAAAGTCTTGTCGAAAGATGACGAAATAAAAGAGCGATGGAAGGTTTATTATGAAAAGTTGATGAACGAAGAGAATGAATGGAATGGTGTGCTCAAAGAGGTACAAGTAAATATGGGTTTGGTGAGAGAAATTAGCATGGATGAAGTAAGAAGGGCAGTTCAATGTATGAAAAATGGAAAGGCCATGGGCCCTGATGACATACCAGTAGAAGTATGGAAGTGTTTAAAAGAGGATGGATGTATGTGGCTGACTGTATTCTTCAATAAGTTGTTGTATGAAGAAGTGATCCCACAAGAATGGTGCAATAGTTCGCTAGTGCCCATCTTCAAGAATAAAGGGGATGTACAGGACTGCAACAACTATCGAGGGATAAAGCTCATGTCACATACTATGAAAGTATGGGAGAAAGTGATAGAGAAAAGATTGCGAGAGGAGAGTGAGATTACCCCGAACCAGTTTGGGTTTATGACAGGTCGAGGGACAATGGACGCCACCTTCGCTCTCCGTCAATTGTGCGAGAAGTACAGACGTGTGCACAAGAACTTGCACATGGTGTTCATTGATCTTGAGAAAGCGTATGATAGGGTACCTCGGGATGTGTTGTGGTGGGCCTTGAAAGAGAAAGGTTTGCCTGGGAAGTATGTTGAGTTGATTCGTGCTATGTACAGACAATCTAGTACCTACGTCCGGTCGGCTGCTGGCAACACCGATGAGTTCAGTGTGGCTGTAGGCTTGCATCAAGGGTCGGCTTTAAGTCCTTACCTCTTTCTGTTGATTATGGACGCTCTTACGTCGGAAATACAGGAAGAGGCACCCTGGTGCATGCTGTTTGCCGACGACATTGTTCTGGTCAGTGAAGATGGACCTGAGATCCAGAGCAGATTGGAGAAGTGGCAACAGAAGCTGGAGAAAGTTGGCTTGAAAATCAGCAGAACCAAAACTGAATACATGTTCTGCGATTTCGGCGGTCTCTCCAGTTCTGAAGCTGTAGTGCTAGATGGCGCGCTTCTCCCAGTCTGCTCCGATTTTCGGTATCTTGGTTCACTCGTGCAAAGCGATGGCGAAATAGATCGGACTGTTAAGCACAGAATTAACACTGGATGGATGAAATGGCGGCAGGTCACCGGGACTATCTGTGACTCCCGCATTCCCCTAAAACTTAAGGGGAAGATTTATAAAACAATGGTCAGACCTGCTGTCTTGTATGGTTCAGAATGTTGGGCCACAAAAGGGATGAATGAAAAGCAATTGCATGTAGCTGAGATGAGAATGCTAAGAGCGATGTGTGGTGTTACGCGCATAGATAGAATTAGGAATGAGTATATAAGAGGAAGTCTGAAAGTGGCACCGCTGACTGAAAAATTGTGTGGAAATCGGTTGTCGTGGTATGGGCATGTGATGCGGAGGAATGAAGAAAATGTCGTGAGGAAAGTCTTGTGTATGGATGTGGATGACTATAAGAGTAGGGGAAGGCCAAAGAAAAGATGGTTGGACTGTGTGAAAGAGGATATGGGTAAAAAGGGGGTGACTACAGAGATGACGACTAATAGAGGAGTATGGAAGAAAAAGACATGTTGCGCCGACCCCAAATAAATTGGGATAAGGGCAGGAGAATGATGATTACCATCACGATTGCGATTCCATGCAAAATTGCAACTTTCTAGTACTAACAGTCTCTACGGTATGCCTCGGACGGACAGATGGACAGATCGAAACTATAGGGGTTCCTTGTCCTTGTTAGGACTACGGAACCCAAAAAGAGAAATAATTTGACCACCAAAAGTGACTCCATATTCTAAAATAAATGAATTTGTTTATTTACGTTATGGGTTCGTCGTGTTTGGGTCACAGAACTTAGACACAGGACATCGCATCGTTACAAGCTATCAGGTATGCGTACCTACGGTCAAAGTATCCTAACACTACTCAAACCCACACATTTGGTTAATCAGAAAATAAGTATGTCTGGAGGCTTTGGGATCTTGGACAAGAATGCATTTTTTTTACTATTGATAGGCACGCGTTTGACCACTGTCTCACCTTGGTAAGCTATGATATGGTCAAAGATGGAGTACGCTTGCCTAAAAGTAACCTATTCATTAAATACCTGAAATTTTCAAGTTGCTCTATTTTCTTGCCGACACCTGGGGTTGGCTGCAGTGCAGTCAGTGTATTCGTGTTTCACCCAGCAGCCCATGCATGTCTCGAAGTAGGATAGCAGAAGAGACACTATTAACACCACCACCTCTTGAAACAAGGCCTTATCCATCGCTAGAAGCCCAAGGATCTAACAAAAGGGTCACAATTTGTAAATTAAGTATATGCATGGATATTTGATGGCTTATGGGAAAAAGTTAATAGTATAAAAATATGATTTTTTAAACAAGCTTTTAAATTCATACACAAAATTTCGTCTGTTTTTGAATTGGTTTAGTATACAAGTTTTTCTATTGTGGAAGTGACTGTAAAAGAAATGGCGTGGGAATAGTATTAGAAAATAAATTAAAAGAAATTAATGATAGATTGATAGTTGTGAAAGTTATGATGGACAATGTGATGCTGAATATAGTTAGTGTGTATGCCCCGCAGGTACTCGTAGGATGTGACGAAAGGGTAAAAGAGAAGTTTTGGGAGGATTTTGATACAACGGTAATGACTATCCCCGTGCATGAGGAATTGATAGTTGGAGGTGATTTTAACGGGCATGTAGGAAGAACGAGAAATTGTTATGAAAGAGTACACGGATGATGAGGTTTTGGAAGTCCCAATAGTGGAGACGCTGTTGCAATCTGCTACCGCATTTGGTTTGGCAGTAGCCAACACTTGGTTCCAGAAAAGAGATGAACACCTAGTCACTTACAAAAGTGCTAACCACAAGACCCAAATTGATTATTTTCTAGTTAGGCGCAACCATATCAGGCACGTCAAAGACTGCAAAGTGCTGCCAGGAGAAGACTTAGTCTCACAGCTGCACAGGCTCCTGGTTATGGTATTAGCGCTAAAAACACAGTGTACAAAAAGCAAAGAGCGTCCTCCTCCTAAAATAAAATGGCATATGCTAGAGAAGAAGGATTGTGCGAAGGAATTTAGAGAACGAGTAGTAGACAAAATGATAGAAATGGGAGACATGAATGATCGAAGTGTAAATCAAAGCTGGAACGAGATAGCTGGGTGTATTAGAGATGCAGCGAAGGATATTTTGGGAGAGACAAAAGGAAGGGGCACAATAGAGAGGGATACATGGTGGTGGTCTACAGAAATACAGGAAGTGTTGAAGGAAAAAAAGAAGAAATTCAAGGAATGGCAGAGTGTAGAACTGGCAAGTGTTAGTTTGAAAGCTGAAAAAATGAGAGTATGATGCGTTTGTGTTTTTTTTTAAATTTAATAAAAACTTGCACATGGTGTTCATTGACCTCGAAAAGGCATGTGATCGGGTGCCTCGAGAGGTTTTGTGGTGGGCCCTTAAGGAGAAAGGTGTGCCTGGGAATTATGTGCAGTTGATCAGAGCGATGTACAGTCGATGCAGTACCCAAGTCCGGTCTGCAGTGGGCACTACTGACAGTTTTAGTGTAGCAATCGGTTTGCACCAGGGGTCGGCTCTCAGCTCTAACCTCTTCCTGATGATAATGGACGCTCTGACGTCGGACATCCAGGAAGAGGCTCCCTGGTGTATGCTGTTTGCTGATGACATTGTGCTGGTTGCCGAAAGCGGCTCAGAGGTCCAGAGCAGATTGGAGACGTGGTGGCAAAGACTGAACGAGTGTGGGCTTGAAATTGAACAGAACCAAAACGGAATATCTGTTCTTCGATTTCGGCGGTCTTTCCAGTCCTATGCCTGTAGGTCTCAACGGAACGCCTATACCGATCTGCGCCGACTCTCGGTACCTCGGGTCGCTTGTTCAGGGGAATAGCGATATAGACCGAGACGTAACGCACAGGATCAACTCAGGATGGATGAAATGGCAACAGGTCACTGGAACAACTTGCGACCGACGGATGCCCCTTAAGTTAAAGGGGAAAATCTATAAGTCCGTGACCTGTCGTACTGTATGGATCAGAATGTTGGGCTGTGAAAAAGACGGATGAAAAAAGACTATGTGGCGGTGATGAGAATGTTGAGATGGATGTGTGGAGTAACGAGAATGGATAAAGTGAGAAATGAGTACATTAGAGGTAGTTTAAAAGTGGCGCCAGTCACAGAAAAGTTGAAAGGGAACCGCTTATTTTGGTATGGTCATGTGAAGAGGAGGGATGAAACGCATTTAACTAAAAGAGTTATGACTATAAATGTGGATGGATGGAGAGGGAGGCCAAAGAAAGGATGGATGGATTTTGTGAGGAGTGATATGAAAGAAAAGGGAGTTAGTAATAGCGTGACGGCTGACAGGACAGAATGAAAGAAAAAAAACGTGTTGCGCCGACCCGAAGTAACATGGGATAAGGGCAGGAAGATGATGATGACACAAAATTTCGTTTGTGCTGTTGATCGTTGAAGAGCTCCTCTATCTGGAGCTAAATCTGAATGTCAATTTAGGTCATGCTTACCATAAAAATGTATTGTTATTGGAACTGAATCCAACATGTTAAAATTCAATTTAGGATAAGAGAAAGTGGTTCTAATTCAGCTTGTAAGATTTGAACACACAAGCATGCAAGTTAAATAAAAGCTTGTGGCCCTCAGTTTTTTTAATTCATAGCTAATGGTAAGAAGTTTTCTTATTCTAAATCCAGACTTGCTTGTTTTTTTATATTGTTGATAGGCACGCGTTTGACCACTATCTCACCTGATGGTAAGCGATGATGTGTTCGAAGATGGAGCACGCTTGCCTAGAAGTAAGTATCCTATTCAACATATTTTTGTATTATCAAAATATTTTTTATCAATTTTAATTAATTTTTCTGCGATGTAATTTTTAATGTTAATCATCTTTATTTTTTATTATTTAAACATTTTTTTTCATTTCTATTTTAATCAATTATCTAAATTACTAAATCAATGCAAACAATGTAATTTATTTTTATTCTAATTAATGTGAATAGTGTAAACAAAGATAATTATTGTAATTGTTTAAATAATTTTATTACAAATTACTATTGTTATAATAATTATGTGTATGCGTGGAATAAATAAAGCTGTTATTATTATCAAGTATCCTATTCACTCTCGGCTTAAAGACTCCCAGGTTGTAGCTACTCGTATCAGGCAACACAGACTCCGGTAGGGAATTCCACTCCCTAGCTGTACGCACAATGAATGTGTTCCAAAACGTTTTGTGCGTGTGTGTGGGATCTCCACCATGTAGGTATAGGTCGCGCATCGCCGTACGTCTAGTGGTCTGATGATGGAACGGGCTTGGCGGAATTAGACTATGCAATTCCGACGCACACTCCCCAAAATGCAACCGATAGAAAACCTACAGGCTTGCAACTTGGTGTCGATGCTAAGACTTTGGAGCTTTGACTCGACGAACTTATTATTGCCGATGATTCTCTTGGCGCGCCTCAATTGCCTCTAGTGCATCAAGCTGGTATCAGGAAGATCCGTCCCAAAGAGTACCTACTCCATACACGACCGAATTTGCGCTTGATAAAGTTTGAGCAGCTGTTCCGGCGTGTTAATTCATAGCTAATGGTAAAAAGCTTTTATATTCTTAATCTAAAGCCAGACTTGCTTGTTTGTTTGACAACTATGTCCAATAGACAGTAATTATGTAGAACATGTTACTGAAGTAATTACAATAAGCATAACATAAAGGGTCTCACAAAGACCAAAGACAGGGACGACCGATGACCACAGTTGAGGGCCATGGGAGTCCGTTGGATGCTAGTAGCACGAAACCAACCATTTTTTGATATTTTTCCTAACAAGATGTTTATTTATTTTCATTTTTATGGTATGCGTCATACCTGGAACTCTTTTTCTTTCTTTCTTTCTGTGCAGCAACGAGCGCGAGGATGTTTTTGTCCAGTAACGGACGTCTTTCAGCTGAAGAGAGTACGATAATGATTGATTAATAGAATCTTGATCTCTAAAAACGAAAGAAGCGAGAAAAAAGAGAGGTAGGAAGGTGAAGACGCAATTACACTTGTTCTTTTTTGCCTGAATCCGATTACCTACGAATTTCGGGCAAATGACCAAGTGTAAATGAACGGGGTCGAGTACGTACCATTTTCGCACAACCCAGTCCAGCTTCATCGTTTCATTTATAGATAGGTACTCTATTTCACGAAGGCTGGTTGGTTTTGGATGTGTGTACAGATCATCAGAGGAGCTCGTGGCTAAAGTAATAACATCCACGGTTGGTCCGTGGATGGGTGACCATTTTTACATATCGAGACTTCTCCGTGCCTCGGAAAGCACGTTAAGCCGTTGGTCCCGGCTGTCAATCGTGGATCTTTGACAGTCGTTACGGGTCGTGAGAAGCTCGAAAGTCTGACAACTAGTCTTACCAAGGGGTTGTGGAGGTCAGATAGGCAGTCGCTCCATGTAAAATACTGGTATTCAGCTGCATCCAATTAGACTGGAAGCCGACTCCAAGATAGTTGGGAAAAGGCGCGGGCAGATTGATTGTAGATTCACGTGCACATTGTTTCTGTGTGAGTAAGCTATTTTTAACCGACTTTCGAAAAAGGAGGAGGTTCTATGTTCGACTGTATGTATGTTTTTCCGATTTCTCCGTCAGTTGTGGACCGATTTTCAAAATTCTTTTTTTATCCGAAAGAATATACTTCCGAGGTGGTCCCATATAAATTTTATCGAAATTGATTCAGCGCTTTTTGAGAAACTGAACAAAAACGAAAAATATGTATACCTCGATGATGTTTTGGTGTTCTCCAAATGTTTAAATTCCACGTTCCATGTTATTGTGTTATTGTGGTTTTTAGTTCTGGGGTATAACAACTAAAAAGTAAAAAACAAAAAACATTTTTACAAAAAAAAAACAACCGACTTCCAAAAAAAAAATACACTAAAAATTTAAAAATAACTAATTTCGGAAGTCGGTGTCAAATAACTAAGAAGTAAAATACAAACACCGACTTCCGAAATTAAAGTTATTTTTTATTTTTTAGTGTATTTTTTTATTTTGGAAGTCGGTTTTTTTTTTTTGTAATAAAGTTTTTCTATAACACAGAGCTGGCTGAGCACTCCAAGCTTAGGCACACAGAAAAAAACTGACCAAATGCCTGTCGAATTTCGCACATTAAGGGTTTCGTACGAAATTTTGGTATGTTTTTGTAACGTATACGTAATAATTAACATTATCACCAAATTTCAAGTTCATAGGTCAAAGGGAAGTTAAAAATTAATCGTAAAAAAAACATTGTGACAGTCGACGGACGGACGGACGGACAGACAGACACGTGAGTGACAACAATAGGGCAACCTTTGGACCTTTCAGGTACGGCACCCTAAAAAAGTGAAGTTACACATCCAAGAGCAACCCGCCTTGGTGATAGAATAATTATACCCGAATCCGGATAACCGACGCCAGTTTCCCTTTCACTTCTATCATTCCTTTTTTTTAAACTACTCGTAGTCGTTGTAACCCCATTGTAATTAATGCATTGGATGACCGAATAGGGTATTATACACATCCTCTCTTCTACTTTGCTGTGCCCGACAGGGTCCATATTGATATTTTATTATGTTATACCACCTATTTAACACATATGGAATGCAATAAAGTATTGAGTATTGAGTACACCCATTTTTGAAAAGTGTAGCAATTAGATTCTATAGTGTTAAAAAACCAATAAAAAAAAAATTCAATCAGTAAGTACCATAAAAATGTATTTAAATTTGACATTTTCTTTCGCGCGTAATTTGACGAAAACGCTGGACGCAGTGGACGCCATATTACCTACTCTGTGGTCATGACGTTAGTTGGCTGTGTAAAAAACGTACAAAGCATAGATACGCTGATCAGTTGACAGTTGACACTTTATAGTTTACACAGCCGTATGACGTATAACATGGCGGTATTCCATGGTGTCTTTGAATTGAATTATAAAATTTATTTTGTTATTTTATGAACTAAAACTAACATTTTCCGATTGCTTTTTGCCTAAGCTATCTCAATACCTAATATATTTTTAGTTGTTTTTTCTTATAGAGTAAAATACCCTATTCGAATAGTCTCTCCAGCACCCGAATACGGGCAAACGACCAAGTGTAATTGCGCCATAAGATAACTAGGTACCAATATTTATTTCTTGCAAGGTGCATTATTTTCAGAGCATATAACTTTCTTTGAACCACAGCCGAGTACTTCGAGGAACAGGGTGGCTAACAAGTAGATGAGGAAGGCGACGCGCTCCCAACGAACTGACATCATACTCTGAAATAAAGGTCAATATTTAGTGAGGGTGTTTGGAAAGAACAGTATTTTTTTAGAGTTCCGTACCCGAAGGGTCTAAACGGAGCCTTATTGGTGTCACTCACGTGTCCGTCTGTCGGTTGCCTGTCACAAAATTTTGTTCCGAAGAATTTTTTAACTTCCCATTGACCTAAGAACTTGGAATTTGGTGATAATGTTTATTATTAGGCATATATTATTAACATATACCAAAATATTGGTTTCCCTTATATGGTACGAAACCCTAAATATGCGAAATCCGATACGCACTTGGCCTATCTTAGCATAGAAAATAAAGATTAAAGCATCCTATGTTGCGTTTGTTACAAATAGGATAAGGTTTTTTTACATTGTTAAAACAGGACTCAGTGTTTCGTATCCAAAGCAGTAAGCAAAAGTGTCAAAAACGGCAGTTTTTGGTACTTTTAAGCATTGAAGAGTTCCTTTATCTGGAGCTAATCTTGAATGTCAATTCAGGTCATGCTTATCATCAAAATTTACTATCACCAGAACTAAAGGTGTATGCAAAAGTTCAGCTCAATCCAACGAATACTATTGGATCTCAATCCTACAAACGATAGAAACAAATGGTCGAAAAATGGTTTGCAAATTTTGACGGAAAACTTTACAAAAATACGAACAGCGCAAATTAAATAAAAGCTTGTGAAAAGAGCAAATATTGTGATATGAAGAAAATAATAACAGGTACTGACAAAAGGAGTGTTGCCTTACTTCTAGGTATATTTAATGTCATGCGCCATTTCTGGTTATGCAGCCAGCTTCCCTCTGCAAACGAAAAAGAATCGATTTGAGTCGTTCCACCAAAATACAGAAACCAGCTAAAGCAAGAACACTAATTACAGATTAAATCTAAAGTAAAGAAAAAAAAGTACAAATAAAACTACAAGGTGGACATTGACCCAAATCAATACTTTACGTTTGCAGTGGAAACGATAAATTACTCATATACGAATAAGAATCAGAGAAAAAATATTTAAAGATTCATAATGTTATCGCATGTTTTTGTATTACATTTTAGGTAGACTGTAGTTAAAATTTATTGATTAGATTGTTCTTTGATCGGGTCTGCATCAAGTTTTTGATCTAATACTTCAGAAACTTGTTGAGTTTGCCACACATCAATGTTGCTATTTACTCTTTCCATTTTTCTGAATTGTTTCCAACAGTAATAATTATCCCAGCAACAATCTGCTACCCAAAAGTTTCCAAAGTGTTTGAACATTAAGTCGTGGTGAAGGAGTTGATGATGTAGCTACTATTTTCGACCGGTTCTTCGGTTCTTCTCTAGTATCGATAGGGTCCCCGTCTGCACGGAGCTCGGCCACTGCAGGGAAGCTGTCTCCGCGAGCACGCAGACATGCCCATGACTAGCAGAGAGAATAGGGCAAACAACACTGCATACAGACGGCTCAAGGAGAATTTAGCCATTATCAGCAACTGAAACAAAGAAAAACTTGCTTTACGTTAAAGAAGATAAAGCAGAAAAATACGAGAGAACAGACGCGGTGACTGGTGAAAACCTTTAAGCAAAATAACCTCTGTGCCACATGTATACAGCATGTAACAAAAACCCTGTCCGATCCTGAAGAGTATTATTTGGTATCGTACACATATGTATACGTAATTATTTATTGGTTACGAGATTATTATTTTTCCCCAATGAAATTAATTAATTAAAAAAAAAAAAAAACTCGTCAGAGGCAACACTGAGCGCTCGACAAAGTTCACCTACAGTTTTATGTCTAAGTGCCTACAGCGCAGCTAGTGCAGGGCGATATCGTTTGAAATAAAAATAGGTAAAAATGAAAAGATTTCGCCGGCCGGTGGAGTGTTGTCAACTTATGAAAATTTCCCATATTTAGTAACACTAAATTTGGCTAATTTTCATATGGTAAATTTCGCATATTTTATAAAAATAAAAATAAAACTATAACTTTTGGTTTTTAGGAGTTACATTTTTTTTACAATTTTTTCTACTACGTATGTTAAACCAGGAATACGCTTTTATTGGATCGGAGAGGGTTTTTGTTACATGCTGTATATAGGCGTATTGTAGTTGCGAATATGAAGCGAACGTCATTCAAGAGTCTATTTAATTATCTACCACCTGCTTTTTCCACCTCCAGGGAACGAATTTGGTGATTAAAGACCAGCAACAGAGCTTTAATAAGAAAAAAATATTTTCAAAAAACCCGAATGTAAAAAAAGACTCAAAAGTTCCGAACAAGTCACTTTTCAAGCAGCAAATGCAGTTGTGTGTGATAGAGTAACATAACATAGCCCAAATTCAAGTGTCCTACCATTTGCAATCGAAGTTCCAGTCCTTACATCCCGGTGCCATCATTAGATCATCTCGACGATGGTATCATAATATTGCATTGTGCATATGTTTATGCCAAACAGATCTATCGTAAACCTTACATAGGAACGTATGATGAGGAAAGTTAAATATATGCTTGTGAAAATAGAACAACTTTTGTCCGAGAACATATTCGTATTTTGGCAAATAAAGTTACTTGTCGGGCCACACACAGTGTAGGGTTCCGTTATCGCCCGTTATAACATGCGGACTTAGAAAGGGCCTTTATGTTAAAAACGGAAAAAGCCCTCTTCTAAGAAACTAGTTCAAGCAAACATTTCCGACATTGAGTAACAAGATGAGCAGACAGACAGTGAAGCCCTTTGTTATACATTTTATAAGCATCATCATGTCATCGGTTGGCTCGGTGCGCGGGCGCCGTTCAAAAATAAACAACGCGCTGAATCAAACGCAAACGATTGGTATTAATCATATGGCTCGCACTAATTACTGCTTTGAACATCGTGGAAAAATAAAAACCGGGAATTTGAAGCGATGATTTGATGAAGACGAGGTCTCGTCGGATATATTGGTCAAGGTTCAGCTTAATGGATTACAATTTATTGATAAAGAAGCATTTGTTTAGGCTGTTGTAAAATATTGATACATATAGAAGCTTCTGGAGTGGAAGCCGACCATTCACAGTTGCGAATAGGGGTTAAGGATGATGATGATGATGAAGTTTATTTAGGTTCAGTGGTAAAATTTTTATCCATGATTAGCATAAACTGACTTAAGAGGATTGTGAAGCTGAAAATTATCATACAAAAAGTGAAAATTTTGGAAATATTGTAGATCATGTAATGAAAAAATTTGTCCGTAAGTTTTTACTAGAAATATGGCGTACGATATAAGTTATTTATTATGCATCTAAATATCTATATTTTCTACTTAAAAAAAAACTGCCTCGATTTGCGTTTTTATTTTTATAAAATTATTTTAAACTGAATTTACTAAAAAAGAAAAACGTAGAGAACTAGATTAAGGTATATTGAATCTAATGAGACCAAAATTGTTTCAATTTGTAAAGGTTTAGGGAGGTGAAAACGTTACCGCCCGAAACAATATTTCAAAAAGGAAATGTAGGTAATTACCTCCAAGACTTCCAACTCTCTCTTGCCGCGTATCGGCTCTTCATAATCCTCTGTGGCCATACAGATATGCCTACCAGTCGGGGGAGTGTTTAGAAGAGTTGGACCGCAAAAAACTAAAGGAACACGGGTAGGTTTTAGTCAGAATCTCACACGCTCTCCCGCTCTACTCAGAGCCGAAGAAGTCATCTGATGGTTATAGATATGATGGTATAGAAAACCAATATTGTAAAGATTAGTAGCTTTGTGATCCAACCACCAAATGAGAAGTACACTCTTATAGAGAAACGATTGACAACAATCAATGAAATAAATCTACCTAGCCTTATCCGAAATATATTGAGATCGGCTTCCAATCTAACCGGATGCAGCTAAATACCAGTATTTTATATGAAAAGATTGTCTATCTGACCGCCACAACCCAGTAACTGGGTAACACGATACCCCTTGGTAAGACTGGTGTCAGATTTCTAGATAGACTAATCATAATGACTGTCGAAGATCTTGGAATGAAAGCAAAGAAGCAGCATGAAAATATTGACAAAAAGGAACCTTAGAAATAAAAGATAACTATGAATTGTTTGAAAGATGATGATGTCAGTCATGAGGCGACTATCGAAAAGATGGCGAATGAGCTGAGAGATGAATGGGAGAAGAGGGCACGCTGTGCTGACCCCTTTGTGTACTTAAATGTGTAAAACTGTGTATGGTAAATAAATTTTATTATTATATTAAATTATTATTTCTCTTAGATTTCTAGGGACCCTGGGGTCTCAGACCATTGGAAGGCGTACGAGGGGCCGAAGTCAACTCGCAGATTCCCCTTTAGGCGTTTATTTAATGAAATGAAGCACCATATTGTTATTTTTATTATGGATTATGGGCAAGAGTATGATGTAAAAAATAAACGAACTGTCGGCTTACCGTTTTTACTTGGTACACGGCGCTGGTTGTCTGCAAGCGATGTAGACCTTCTTAGTACACGCGGTGACAAGCCCGAAGAGTGATAGGATCCCAGTAAGGTAGAACAACACAGTCTTCTGCATGTCCATGGTCTAGCGCCTCATGGTAGCGGCGGCGGGAGAAGTCCTGCAAGCGTGAGCGGCCATGGCTCGGCCTTATATGCCGCAGATAAGGCTGCGTTTCCACTAGAGATGTGCGAGGTTACTAGGTAGCCGTTCCACTAGTGCTGAGCTGTGTAGCTGTGCGAGTAAGATGTACTATGTTTAAAGCCAATGTATATCTATTTGTTAAGCTAGCTATAACACTCGCAAGTTTAGTAACTCACATCCTTAACACTCATCGTTAGCGTGCATCCATAGCTCGAATCCTTAGCACACATCCGTTGCTTCAAATAGTATGGAAAAACTTATCTTTGTTGAACCCTGTTCCAGTAGAGTTTCCCTAAACAAAGCTTTGAAAAATATCGAGCAATCCTATTGTTGGAAATCAGACATCCCCAGCTACGCAGCTTAGCATATCTCTGGTGAAACCGCAACCTTAAGCATGGGCGAAGCCAAGGAAATGTACACGTCAAAGTCAAAACCGGGCAACAGATATATGTTAGGCCCCTGCAAATCGGATGTGCGCGCGAATGTTCTTGTATACCATGCCCCCGAATCACACAGCGCAAAAACGTGTGGGGTTTTAGTCGGCAGTAGTCTCCATAAGCTTCCGTTCTCCCCAGATGGAGGGTATCCATGAAGAATAGCCTGGACATAGGCGAGCTCCACTTGTTTTCCGAAAAGGTTTAATTGATTACCTATGGGACAAAAAGTCGTCGAGCTTCCAGTAGGTAAGCATGGGTAACTTGATCGTATCAGCTTCGCAAGCAATTTTTCTATATGGTCATTATATAAGAACTTTAAAGTTGAGTGCAGCAAAGTACTTACCGGTAATTTTTACGTATTTACCACCTAGCTGGTTAATATTACTACAGCACGTTTTTGCAAACTGGCAATAGATGGCGGTTTTTGATGTTTTGTTTATTACTTTATTCTCATTGTTTTTGGAAACTACTCTCAATAATTCAGAGGACCATTTTTTACCACTAGGGTATACGATAAATATAATAAATACGTGCTCCTGAACTTACGACTATGAAAGGTTATAGACGAAACGTCATTGGACATTAAATGAAGCAGAATCGTTAAAATGTGTGAGTGACCTTGACGAAAGTAACGATGACGTATCGGCTTCTCATTTTGTTGTCTATGTGAGCTTATTTCGCGTGTACAGATACAAGCCGGCTTCTCATTCTGGTACTTCAGATTGCTGGATTTTGACACTCCGTCTATAAACTTTCATAGTCTAAGTTCCTGAACAGACTTTGCATCTAAAGTATAGATTTGGGTCAAGTTTTCAAACTAAAAAAAATACAATACTTTTGCTAAGATCTATATGCTCACCTGGTTTATATTGGTTGCAATGGATGATAAAGTTTATATTTTATTACTGTGAATTTTGTTTCGTGGTTTTTTGGTGAAGTTTGACTTGGTTGCAGTTTTGCTTGACCTGCCAGATGGAACTGTTCATTTTGAAATAAATGACAGTTGAAACTGGCCAGTCTTCACTGTCATTTATGTGCTTCAATTCTAGAATAAAGGTTGCTAGCTAAGCAAAAAGGCGTTCATTGGTCATGATGGTGGGTATGCCTGTTCTTCTTCAGAAAAATATGGTAATATTATGAATGTAATACTTAGAAAACAAGATAAAATATTTATTCGACACATATACAATACAACAGCAACAAACACAATGAAAAAAATAGTACAGAATGATGCAATAAAATTGCGCTGAGCGTGCTCACACCGAAAGAGTTACCATATACATTATTTGCTGGGTGTCAGACACCCAGCACTGGGTTATTGTAAATACTCCCAGTGCTGGGTACAATTCTACAGTTATTTACTTCCGATTTTAAATCGCATTGATAGGTAGTAGGCATTATAGTTGTCAGAAATGAATGTTGTGAAAAGACGGTTCCCGATTTTGTTACTAAGACTGCGTTGGAATGCCTGCACAAGATGGATTATTGAGCTGGTGAGGATTGGGGGATTCCACTGGATGCGAGGAGCATTATGACCGGAGATGTGGCAAAGCTTGAAAAAAGTTTTTCCCATCTCTCTATAGCTTATTCTGTCTTCATGAAAACTACCAAGCTTAATGGGAGCATGTCAAACAAAAATAGTTTCTAGTTTATGGCTTAATTTTAACAACATTGTTAAAAGAGTTGTTTCATTCAGCCTTAGTAAATCGGTTCAATTGTATTTACTTGTGAAAATGTTTTGAACTTAGTGATGAACTTGGCAAAACTCTCCCCGATGGCCTTCAACTCTTCCCGGTGTTTCGTCTTCTTGGGCCAATCCCCTTCAAATTTCTTCAAGTCATCGAGAGCGGTGGTAGCCCAGTCTCGGCTGCGACTTACGTGTCGTAGTTCGTGGGGTTTGAACCCAGGCAGGTACTTAACTTTGTATTAATTATTTTATCACCACTACTCTCAAAACGGTGAAGGAAAACATCGTGAATAAAACCGGTATGTTCCAGAACCAAAAATTTGAAGACATGTGACATCCATCTACTTGCAATGGGCCCGAGTGGTCGATTAAGGCCCATTCCCTCTCACAGAGAGGAGGCCTGCGTCACAGCAGTGGGAATGATATAAGACTGATTATTCGTATATTATACTAACAAGCCAGATTACTCTAGGCCTCCCTTAGCGACGTTTTCTGGCTTCCACTGCGTGACGACTTTGGCCCATCTGTCTTTGTACATTTTACATGGTCCGCCCAATCTCACTTGGTCCCAACAGACTTCTTGCCTTTAACGGCGATTCCTGTCGAGTTTGCTACTATTTGAAAAAAAAACCATGTGTTATATATCGGATGTAAAAAGACAGTTTCCGAAGCCGAAAGCCACATATCTTATAGAATAGAATAGAATAGAATAGAATAGAATAAAACTTTATTGTACACCAAAACAGTCACACAATTGTTTTACACGAGCTTAAATCTATGTATCTATCTATCCTATACCCATTATTTGGATCATTTTTTTCAACTACTAGACCATAGACCTGGGAATCTACTGGTTCTGGAGATATTGAAGGTCAAAGCCGCAATTTTTTTTTTACTTTTTCACGAAAATGAATTCCAAGTGCTATTATTAAACTTTTTGCCAAACGAACATTACCTGAATTTTCGATTTTTTTCTTTCGAAATCACACATTTTCTGGTTACAAAAACTCAATATCAAACGTATCCAACAAGTACCTACGTGGCTTAAAGCGAAGGGGCGGGGTTTAACTCCACTTGCCTGGGTTCGCGTTATATTGCGCGCAATAATTTTTTTTCTTTTTTTTCATACCTAAAAATATATGTCGTTTCCCTGCACTATTTTTTTGCGCAAAGCTGCTTTGCTAGACGTACTCGTACTTTTTACACCCTGTATACACATACACACGTATGTGCGATTTAGTACAGTGGGTTTTTTTTTTTTTTTTTTTTTGGGGGTGGGAAATCATCTTATGACTCTTTCCGCTCTGGGGTGGAGCGGAAGGGCGTGTCAGACTCTTACTGACTAAAACCCACCCCTGTTCCTCCCTGCCCTACGCGCCCGGGGGCGAGGTAACTCTTTCGAATTTATCCTCCACCCACATGATTCTGGGTAGCGTTGAAATTTTTCGTCGACGTTTTCCTCAATTTTTAAATTTTATCTACAGTTTTTTTTACGTTAGTCTGTTCAACATTGTTATTCCTATCTAACCCCAATGGTTTGAGAGTTTTAATTAAAAAGTAATTAAATCGCTAATTACACTAAAAACAGCAATGTAAATAAAATAAGTAGGTACAGCTGTTTCGTTAGAGTTCATTCGAGTCACCGGCCTAACACCTACATACCTACGACGCGCGACACGCTCGGCCGGCGCGAGTGTGGGTAAGTAGCAGTTCGAAGCGTTGAGATCGCATTGCTTACAATACATTGCGCGCTTAAAAACGACAATGTCTGTAACCGATCATTACCGAATAATGACTATCATGATTTTGTTAGTGGCATTAGGCCATCTTGTATACCTCATCATTCTCTTCTTCTATCACAATATATTGGGGTAGGTGCAGCATGTTTTGTTTAACAAACATCTCTATTCGCTGTCATCTCAATATTGACCAGCTCCCTAGCCGTGTCGCCTTTGACACAATCCATCGATCATTTCTTTGATCTTCTTCTACTCTCAAACCGTCTCAAATATTCACACTCAAATTTTTTTTTATTTATTTATTAAAGGGATAGTGCTATACGTCCTGTATGGATCTCTCAGACCGGAATTATAGTGGTTTTAAGGCGCAGTTATATGCGAACGACCTTGAGTGGCCCGTAGGAACGACCTTGGGCGTCGTGCGTCAACCCAGTAATAGGACTCGCCCATTAAGGAGCGCTGTCCGAAATCAAACACATTTTAATTTACTATACATAAAACAAAAGGTATTATACTAAAACACGTATATTAAAAGATAAATAATTAAATTATTTTTAAAATGGTGAAAGTTTTATAAAAATACGCTTAATAGTTTTAGCGTGATTCTCAATTTTTTATCCAGGTTAGACATAACTTTACAAATTAATTACACTTTGTTTTTAAAATATAATTTTAAATATTTGCATATAAAATTACAAAAAAAATTGATTAGATTAATACTATTTTTTTGAAAGAAATAAAAGTAGTCGTTTAGACGTGATGTACGATTTAAAATCAATAAAAGTCGAATATCTGCGCCTTAACACGTCAAAGAAGGGCCTCTGAGAGCTCTGAATCATCGTACCACACATCTGTTTTTTGTAAAACTAGGCTTATTGCGTGAAAGAAGAAAAAGAGCAGTTTATTTTAGTTTATGTTTATGTATTTCCTGATAGCTACAACCTGGGAGTCTTTAAGTCAAGAGTGAATAAGTTACTTCTAGGCAAGCATGTTCCATCTTCGACCACATCATCGCTTACCATCAGGTGAGATAGTGGTCAAACGTGTGCCTATCAAAAATAAAATAAAAAAAATCCTCTAATCTACATTATGATTCCCAGAATAATTTTTCATTGCCTATCTGTTAGAACTTTTCCTAGAAAAATTGTGATGATGTCGGACATCCGTTTTATCTGAATTTCCAACTGAACTTTTTCAGGGAACGCAAGTGATGAATCGTAGTCTAGTGTAAACTATCTATGAGGCTAAGATATGAATTTAAGATAATATATTTGTATCTGTTTTTACATTGCTCGCAGAACAGGTGTTCGATGGGACAGAAAGGTTCTGGAGTAACAACCGCGTACCGGAAGACGTAGCGTTGGAAGTTTTCTCACAAGTGTAACCAAAATTAATTAATTACTACATTTAATCAAGTTATTTTAAAGGATAAATAGCTAGTTAAACTGGTAATCCCTTTCGTCTCCTAAAATTGTTTGTCCGAAAATCGATATCCATAACACGTTTGCTTCTTAATTTGAACATTATGGTTACTTCAGTAACCATAATGTTCATAAATTCGAAATTTTGTTTTACATAATTATTTTTACTTTTAAACTATTCTGTCCTAACATCGAGTACTATAATAATTCAATCTCCTAATTTTGAAAGAAATAAAGTCATATGTACGTATGTGTAATTTTGTGTTATGTAATGTGTATTATTCCGAATGTTCATTTATAATAAAATTGTTAGTCCTAAAATATTTGCTAAAAATTAGGTTATAGCGACAGAAACGAATTGCTGTAAAGCCGACTCCACGCAGTCGTGTCTGCCCTACCCCTAGAGTGTAATTTAGAATCGCGTAGGTGCGGAGAGGCGAGGCGGCCCGTGAGTTGAGGAGCAGGTGGTGAGCGTTAAATCATCTGCGACGATAAGCTCGCGTGGGACCGCTGGAGCCGTGACAGAAACCATGCCTGCTGCATGTTACATGCTCGCTTGCATGCTGCATGTTTGCTTGCATGCAACATGTTGCATGCTTGCTTGCATGCTGCATGTTGTATGGTTGCTTGCATGCTGCATGCTTGCTTGCATGCTCACTTGCTTACTGCATGCCTGCTGTATGTTGCAAGCTCGCTTACATGCTGCATGCTAGCTTGCATGCTACATGATGCATGCTTGCTTGCATTGTGGATGCTTGCTTGCAAGCTGCATGTTGCTTGGTTGCTTGCATGCTGCGTGCTTGCTTGCAGGCTCACTTTCTAAGCTAACCAATTCTAAGCTAATTTCATATTAGAATAGCTGTATAACTCGTATTGCATACAAATCGTATCTACCTAACGTCTGAGAGAAGTTCATAGCAACAGTTTTGTTAAACAAAGTTTTAAAATATTATTAGGATAAATTAACATTATTTAATTTGAATTTAGGACTTATAACTTTTATTGAAAACGGTTTATGTCTTTTTGTATATTCTTGATTGTAATATTTATGACAAACGGATTTAGGGCATATTGTATTTAGGGATTTCAATTTTATGGCATGCGATATTATGTGACATTAAGTTCGGGCAAATTATCATTCGGACAAATGATGATTAGGACAAAAAAAAGTTATGGCACTTTAGATTATGGATAAAAAAGTTAGGTAACACAATAGAGAACCAGTTCAACTACAGCTTGCCAAACAGATGTTTGCTAGAACTATTTGCGATGGTTATAGTATCTCAATTATGAATAAATAATAAACTAGACTTTTTTTTTTAAACGGTCTATCCTGACGTCTGCTTAAATGTAACACTGAGTGTCAGTAAAGCTCATATTTGAAATGTATGACTATGTTGAACTATAAACCTAAGAATATCCTTGTTCAAACAACAACAGTGTTTGGACTTCTTTATACTCATGGAATTCACAGTGACCTTTTCTCGTTAGGGGAAACCGATCTTTATAGTGACTTGATATTTCTACCTGACACAAGTGAGGGATTTAGGAGGTATGCTACACAAGGTGGACCGATGACCTGTTGAGGGTCGCGAGAATCCGATGGTTGCGAGGTGCACAGGACTGGTCGTTGTGGCGACACTTGAGGTAGGCATGTGTCCAGCAGTCGTCTTTCGGAATTGATGATGATGACTTGATGATAGCTACAACCTGGGAGTCTTTAAGTCAAGAGTGAATAGGTTACTTCTAAGCAAGCGTGCTCCATCTTCGACCACATCATCGCTTACCAACAGGTGAGATAGTGGTCTAGCGCGTGCCTACAAACAATAAAAAATAGTCATAGGCTAAATTTTATTCCGGTAACATGTTCCTACGTGATCACATAATTAGACCCGGAATGTATTCAACTTCCTACCCTGCATTGAATATTGAATGCCACAACATATCCTGGCCGTATCTCTTCGAATATGTAAAGTTATTTGTGTAGCTAGGGAATCAACTCGGTATTCGTTGCGCATTATGCATAGTACCAACTATTCCTGCTTATCCCTGACATTTGTAAAAGATTTTTTAAGTTTTAAAGCAGGAATATTGCAGGGTAAGATTTTAAATTCAATCTTGTGCATGGTTCCTTTAGACTTTTAACACACTTATATAATGATTCACTTGTTACTATGTAAACAAATCTTAGAAGTGAAATTTTACCCACTTCCCGGTATCCGATTAAGCTGAAATTTTGCGTACATGTTTAGTTTAGATGATAATTAGCTTGCTACTATCATAATCATAATCATCATTTATTGCATTCATGTAGTTTAAAAGTTGTTACAAGTAAATAGGTTTCATACATGAACCCTGCTAGGGCACAGCAATAATTCAATAGTTTAAAGTGCTTCAGTGTCACAATAACAAAACAAACCACTGTGCTTAAAACATAAATAGGTACTAATTTTTACATGTTTATCAGGTGTAGGTACATGCTTTGCTATTTAAATAAGGAACTGTCATGATATAATATAGGATAAAAACAATTGGTCATCATTTCCATTCATTAAATAAAATAAGATAAAAAATTAAATTAAAACAAATAGAGTCAACAATAATAATCATTAAAACAACATAAAATAGGTAGTAGGTGAAAATTATAGATGCTGTGTGTATTGTGCTGGTATGAATTACAATGTCAAAATTTACTTATCGTCAAAGAATTCCTTTAGAGTGTAATACGATTTTAATGTAAGGTATTTTTGGAGACTGTTTTTAAATTTATTTATATAATTATTTTCGTACTCTATGTCCTTAATTGAGTTTGGAAGCTTGTTATATATTTTCACGCACATGGCTAAAGGTCCTGAATGGAACATAGTTAATTTTGAGCTTGGTAAGGCTAATTCATTTTTATTTTGGCGTCTAACACTGCGATATTGTGTGCGAAGTTATAGTCATCTGTGCATCGAAGAATGATAATTTATTTATTTATTTATTTAAATTTATCTCAGGTACATACCCATATGTGTTAGTATTACTTAAAAACTATGTTAGTACAATTATAATTAAATTAATATTAATTTATATTGTTGTTCCACCACCTGGAGACACCTGGTAACAATACATGCACTGCACACAGGTGCCCCATGAGGTGGCCTTCAACCTTACTTGCAACAACGCTCAGGAGACCGTTGTCGCTGTCCCGCACCCGACGCAGCAGTGATGCAGCTCTCCTACGCATGATCGCAAAGAAATCGTCAGTACGCGCTGCCGCGAACAACCCCGACGCGCTACAGAAACGTGGCAGCGACAACAGTATCCTAAACGCGTTGTTATATTGCACACGCAAGGCATTATACGTATTTTGCGTATATCTGGTCCACAGACTACAAGTATAAAAAGCCACAATAAGATAATGCATGGTTACCTAAATGAAATCATTCTAAATCCAATATGTTGGACTTCCAAAGATGGCGGGCTAGTTATTTTGTATTCATTCCCATGATATGAGTATCTATCACATGAAAGGGTTTGTTAAGAAAAACACGAAAAACATAAAATAAAGTGTGTTTTTTAGATTTTTAAATTAAAGTACAGAAAATTATATGTTTATCATTTTTGAATAAGTATCTATATAATTTTTGAGTAAGTTTTTAGGGTACGCCACACTATTGTCAACCACTAGGCTGCAACTCCTGAAAGCCAGAATCAACAGTGGCGACCACCAGAAAAACGCCGAGGCAATGAAGTACGACAACTCCCAGAGAAAAGATTATGATAAACTGTCTTCGGACCCGCAAAGAAATTAATTATAAAAGAACAGCCAAGGAGTAGGAAATAACATGATTTCCACTTGTCTTCCTCTTAACCCGTCGCGCGTCTAGTTAGCAGATACAATAGATTTTTAATTGTTTACGGTTTATGCGCTGTCCAGAAGACACGCAAAAGGCAAAAAATTGAATTATACGTAACATTTACACCTGCATTCGGATTTATAGGGAGCGTGCAGGTAGTATAGATGGCGGCACATAAATGTTATAGAGTAAAAGTTGCGGATTTCACTCACTAGATGGCAGTCTACGTTATGTGTGCTGCATGTGTGCGTGATGCGTGTGTGTATACATATAAGGCACGAAAATGTCAATGACAAGTTTTTGAAAAAGTAAAAGATTCGAATTTAGTCCACTAAATGGCACAGACTACGCCGTGCACGTTCCCTATAAAAAGGGTCTTCTTTTGGTAGAGCCCAGCTACTTTTACCGACCCGGGGATTGAATCCTGGATTCCCACATTTCCCACGCTTATTGGTCACTTATGCGAGTACAAGACCAAAGACCCAGGTTATCCAGTGCCCAGTGAAGTTATCAGTTTACTTTAAAGGATATCTAGAGCCATATCTACGAGTATCTCTTCTCTGCTCTAATCAGTATAAAAAACCGGCCAAGTACGTGTCGGATATCACACATTTAGGGTTCCGTACCAAATGTATTTTTGACTATTTGTATGGCTTTGGGTCAATAAGATGCTTATACTGTGAAAATTTGAAGAAGTAGCTCTAACCGTTTGTCTGTAAAACCTGTGTGACAGACGACGGACAGACGGACACGTGAGTGACAGCAATAATGGCTCCGTTTGGAGCCTTCAGGTACGGAACCCTAAAAAGTCGCAGTCTGCGTCTGTCTGTTTTTCCGCTTACTTCTTCTAAACTACGCAACCGATTTTGATATGGCTTTCACTAATAGAAAGAGCGATAAACGAAGAGGGTTTGTGTGTACAATTTGCGCCCATCTGGAGCCGGGGCAGGTTGCTAGTATGGTAGTAAACCATATTAGTCATATTTATTATTTTTAGATCCTTGTAGCCAGTTAGTGGTGCCGATTCTGTTATGCATAAACTATACTTAAATTAAGCTATTGCTATCTTTTCTCTCTAATAAAACAAGAAAGAGACGGATGTAAATTGGAGCTGTCAAATTTAGTTGAACTAATATGTTAATACAAATTAAGGGTACATGTAAGAAAATGTCAACTAGAAACACGGTAAAGCGCAAGACGTAAACTAGTTTAACATCTCTAAATTAGTTCACAGCTATAGACGTCCTTTTCTCGCACTGCCTTTTTAGTAAAAGATAGCGATTCTCTAATTTTCAAGAGATACAACACCAGTAAAATCAATATTGACTGGCTCGCGTTTGACCACTATCTCACTTGATGGTAAGTCGCAGGTTCAGCATGCTTGTTTTGAAGTAACCTATTCACTCTCGCCTTAACCCGGCGAGCATGTGGCAGGGTATGACATACCCAAGGTGGCACAAAAGTATAAATATTTTTAAAAATATTAAAGTTGCAACACTTACGCGCTGAGTAGTTGGAGTAAGCGAAGCGCGGGAAGTTACCCCCTCCCTGGCGTGATCTTAGTGCAGCGCGACGCGCAGGACGACCTTTAGGTGCGCCAATCAGTCTCGGGTACGTTACACCCTGCCACACACTTTACGTAGTTATTTTCAGATAACGATTTTTATTTGTTTTGGTGCTAATATATGTTTTTGTGTGCATTTAGTTATATATAATAATATAATGAAACCAGCAATGTAAAAAAAAACAGAGTTCATACGTAAATTGGGCCTATCTCTGATTAATGCACATTTACAATCACGAAAAGACCAAAAAAACATCATCATCATTTTATATTCGTAAGAGAATTTTAGAAACTTGGTGAACCTGCACCTACTCGTATATCTGCAAAAAATATACCTAATCGATATGTGAGATGCGGCGACTGTCCGAATAAAAAGATCACATAACAAAACATGTGTATCACATGTGGTAAATCTATATGCATGGCGCACGCAAAATAAAATTGTCGTGCCAAAATTGTGTTGATCTTCAAAAGTTCCTGATTTTTATTCAAAGAATGGTTATTTTTTTTTAATAAAGATTATAATATTGTCTTACAATTTTCACCTAAAATTTGTTGATTAGAAAATGTTCTTTTGTTTGTTTAGCCAACTTTCCGAATAATCCGATTTTTTAAGTGAAAACTTATTTAGGCGCGTTGACCATTTTTGAGATGGGAAAAAACAATTGAACTCGCGTGACACCGACACCGACACCGACACCGAAGCCGACACCGACACCGAAGCCGACACCGACATCGACACCAACACCGCTACGAATGTCTTTTTTTTTTGTAATTTTCTTGACTTTTTTCTAAGAATAATGATTAAAACGTTTGTTTGTCTAATTAAAAATGTTTTTTTTTCTTAAAATCATTAAAAATAGTTTATATTACTACAATCCTAAGCATGAAACTATACGAGTCTAAACAATACATTTCAAAAAAGTGTATTGAAGTATAGGGGCATGGCATACCCTGCCACACACCTAATGTAATTTTCTTGACCACATGCTCGTCGGGCTCCAGGTTGAAGCTATCCATAAATTTCTACACTTTGAAATGTGCAATCAGCTTCATCTTTATTTGAAATAATGTAATTAAATGGTTTATTTGAAATAAATGCTTTGTTTTGAGTTATTTTTAAGAAATCCGAAAACAAATTGTAAATAGTTCCGGATGTAAATTTAGAACTTTAGAGGTACCGATACTTTTTAGATTAATCTGCAAATTAAAGCAACAAACATTAAATAGTCAAAGCCATACAAATAGTCAAAAATACATTTGGTACGGAACCCTAAATGTGCGGAGTCTGACACGCACTTGGCCGGTATTTTAATAAATCAGAAAACAAATTGTAAAAAGTTCCGGATGGAAATCTAGAACTTAATAGAGGCAACGATACCTAGCGTTTTAGATTGATCTGCAAATTAAATCAACAAACATTAAGTCATCATTGAATGTTTTGAAATTGACCTATTTTTATCTCACCGGAAACCGCATGGCATAACATTCAGCATTTCATATCGACCGATGTGTTGCCAGTGTAATAAATGTTAAAAATAAACATTCCTTCAGCACTCACATTAATAAAAATGCTTTGAATAAAAAACTGCTGTAATTAATTATAGAACACATTATAAGCCATTGTTTATAGTTATTAATCTAAATAACGACACATTTTAAACAAATGGAATGTTAGTAAATGACGGGTTTCTTTACATTAGAGAGGAATCGTTTTGTTTATAGTTAGAATCTACTTGTTTTGTGAAAAAAAGACAATTTGTTAATTATGTTGGTACTAATAACCTTTCTTCCATAACACTCGTCCATTTTGCTAGCTAAATATGGGCCCTTATAAAAAAAAAACTCATGAAACCTTTGCGGAACGTTTTAGTAATAGCAACATTTTAAAGGTCAGATAGGCAGTTTGTAAGTAAAATTCTGTACGGTACTCCATGTATTTTTAACAGTAACGATGTAACCATATTTTTGTAACTATTTAATTATTCAAAAGTGCCTGTAAATGGCTTAATTGAAATAAATAAAAGAGTTTGAGTTTCTGGACTGGAAGCCGACCCCAACATAGTTTGGACAAGCCAGGCAGATGGAATTGACTGGTGAAAATACTATATTTTTTTTAGCCGACAGATGATTTTTAGGTTCCGTATCCGAAGGGATTCCTATTGTTGTCACTCACGTGTCCGTTTGTATGTCCGTCCGTCGTCTGTCATGAAATTTACTTCAGCCTGGAAACAGGCACACATAATACCTCTTCCCAAAATAAGCAATCCTTCGTCCTTCTCTAATTTCAGACCCATCTCCATTCTGCCTTTTCTTTCTAAAGTTCTCGAATACATAGTTCATAGTCAAATGACTAGATACCTAACGTCAAATGCTCTAATGTCCCCTTTACAATCTGGCTTCCGTGCTGGTCACAGCACTTTAACTGCACTTTTGAAAGTCACTGACGACATCCGCTGGGCTATGGACAATAAATCTCTTACTTTATTAGTTCTACTTGAATTCAGTTGTGCGTTCAACTCACTGGATTTCGACATACTGCTTGGAGTCCTTCGTTCTATTAACTTCTCTTCCTCTGCCTTATCATGGTTTGACTTTTATCTTCGGGGTCGCTCTCAGTGTGTTCGCCTTGACGAGATTTTCTCTCTTATTGGAGTGGTCTCACTGCTGGTGTTCCTCAGGGTGGCGTTCTCTCTCCTCATCTTTTCTCTATTTTCATTAATGCTGTCACTAAGGTTGGCACCTCTAATTTTCATCTTTACGCAAACGTGTTGCAGCTTTATCGTCACTTCCTGCTTGCTGACGCGGACTCAGCGGTTAATGCCATGAATAATTTTTGCGTCATCAATATTTTTTTCACCTGGAGCGTATTAATCCATGGCAAAGTCTTACGACCTACAGATTAGTCCTTCCAACTGCCGGGCTATGCAGGCAGTCGGTATTACCGCACTGCGCTTGACGTTTCCACATTAAAGAATCTCGGTGTCTTAATTGACAACAATCTTTCTTGGCGAGCGCAAGTGAACGAGGTTAGTCGTAAAGTGCACTTTACCTACCACTCTTTAAAATCCCTGTAAAGTTTCTAGCCCTTTCAAACTAAAATTACTTTAGCTCAAACCTTAATTCAGCCGATCATCGATTACGCTGATGCCTGCTATCTGGATGCCACTTAGGAGCTCTTAAATAAGCTTGAGCGCTTGCAAAACCTGTGCATTCGTTTTGTTTTTGGTCTAAGGAAATACGACTATGTTTCTCAGTTTCGCAAGGATCTCAAGTGGCTCCCTATCCGTCTTCGCAGGAACACTCCGATATTATGTCTCCCGTACAACATCCTTTTAAATTCTAAATATCCTGGCTACCTGCGTGATCGTTTTTCGTTCACTCGCCCTGCCGACGCCCCGTGTTGATCCCGCCTTAAGCATCATCTCAATTTCCCATCCCATAAAACCCATTTCTATTACCACTACTTCTCTGTTCATGCGGTACGATTGTGGAACTCACTTCCTCATAATATCCGTGATTCTAAAAACGTCTACCAATTCAAGAAACAAGTCAAAGAGCATTACCTCTCCACCAATTCGTGATTATATTTATTATTGATATTTAATTATGTATTTAATTTCATATGTAATTATGTACTTTGGTTTATTGTAAAGTAAGGTATATTTTATGTATGAATTACATATGTATTCTAGTCTATTTTATGTTTCCATATCTATTTATATGTTACACTGTGTCTACATTTCTGATCCAACTTTCCAGCCGCAGGTCTGCTGGAAGAAATTTCTTTTGAAATAAGCAGCACCTTCGTGCTCATTTATCTGTATTTGTTTGTTTGTCTCTTTTAAGTGATTTTGTGTGTGCATAAATAAATAATACAATTTTGTTACGAAGAATTTTTTAACTTCCCATTGACCAATGAACTTGAAATTTGGTGAAAATGTTTATTATTACGTATACTTTACTAACAAATAACAATATTTGGTACGGAACTCTTAATGTGCGAAATCCGACACGCGCTGGCGAAATAGATCTATTTCGCCATCGCTTTGCACGAGTGAACCGAGATACCGAAAATCAACATAAAAACCGACATAAAAATATAGAGTATTATTGAAAAATATGGCCAAGCGCGTGTCGGATTTCGCACATTAAGAGTTCCGTACCAAATATTGTTATTTGTTAGTAAAGTATACGTAATAATAAACATTTTGACTGTTAAGCACAGAATTAACACTGGATGGATGAAATGGCGGCAGGTCACCGGGACTATCTGTGACTCCCGCATTCCCCTAAAACTTAAGGGGAAGATTTATAAAACAATGGTCAGACCTGCTGTCTTGTATGGTTCAGAATGTTGGACCACAAAAGGGATGAATGAAAAGCAATTGCATGTAGCTGAGATGAGAATGCTAAGAGCGATGTGTGGTGTTACGCGCATGGATAGAATTAGGAATGAGTATATAAGAGGAAGTCTGAAAGTGGCACCGCTGACTGAAAAATTGTGTGGAAATCGGTTGTCGTGGTATGGGCATGTGATGCGGAGGAATGAAGAAAATGTTGTGAGGAAAGTCTTGTGTATGGATGTGGATGGCTATAAGAGTAGGGGAAGGCCAAAGAAACGATGGTTGGACTGTGTGAAAGAGGATATGGGTAAAAAGGGGGTGACTACAGAGATGACGACTAATAGAGGAGTATGGAAGAAAAAGACATGTTGCGCCGACCCCAAATAAATTGGGATAAGGGCAGGAGAATGATGACTCTATATTTTTATGTCACTCTCTGAAAGTGGGTTGGTTGTGACCACTCACGGTTACTGCTTTGACTGCTACTGCTTATTGCTGGAAACTTCTTGTTGACTAAATTATGGAGGATAGACTGCCTCGTTAGTCTAGTCATTGCAAGGGCTGCTGCTGAGTATAAGGTCTTGGGTTCGATACCCGGGTTGGGTAAAATATTATTAGGTTTTTACATCTGGAATGACTCAGAAGCTGCCCAGAGTCTGGATTAGTGTCCGATTAATGGAAATAAGCGAGTCTATAAGGTACATAGGCATTAATTGAGTATCGCGTATAGCCAAGGACGCTTTTTGACGTTTCCTACCAAGAAACAGGCTAAATGATATAAAGGTCAGGTACTCACAGGATGCTGGGAGCCAGTAGATCACCACACTGTATCACTAGCAGTCGTATTTCACTAGGTTTTTAGTGACTTTTACCGCGCGCGTGGCATTTGTTGCCGGCCGGACTTTTCGTGTTGAGTTCGAACTGAACTGCGTCTTCACGCCGTCAGATGTCGGGAGTGATGCGTTGTCCGTGGTTCACTCACAGCGAGGGGCGAGTGTTTAGTGGTGGTAAATTTAAAACAAGGAAGGGACTAGGGAAAACATCCCGAAGCCTGTTCAGGCATAATAAAGCATAATTCTTTGATGTGCCCACTGCTGAGACACAGTCACAGGCCTCTTCTCTGTCAGAGGGAATGAGCCTTAATCCACCACGCGGGCCCAATGTGGGTTGGTGGATGTCACATGTCTTTGAATTTTTGGTTCTAGGACATGCCGCTTTCCTCACGATGTTTTCTTCCAACGTTTTGAGAGCTGTGGTGATAAAAATAATTTACCTACTCAAGTAAAGCGTCTGTCTGGGTTCGGACTCACGACCTACAACTTGTAAGTCGCGGTCGTTACCATTGGGCCACCACTGCTCTCAGGTACATAGGTCATAAAGATATTTTTTTTTTTTGCTGGTGTGAAATCATTCTATGACTTCTCCTGCTCTGGGTGGAGCGGGAGGGCGTGTCAGACTTTTACTGACTAAAACCCACACCTGTTCCTTCCTTGCCTGAGTGCCCCCTTGGTATGCATGCATCGGCCATGACGGGCCCCGTCCTGATTTGCTGACATCTCTTTGAGGAGCGCGTGGAACACTACGTGCCACCGACTGTTGGGCCTGGTGCTGATCGGACGGTGAGCTACCCATTACTCGCCGACCGCAGGCTCGCGTCTACGGTGGCCGGAGATTGTCTCGCGACCCCCGACACCCAGGGCGTCTCCTGCGGCGGCTGCTGCTGGGAGCGTGAGGGCGACTCTGTTGAGTCTTCCTCACCCGTTCCGCCTTCTCCTTCGCGAGCATTACTGCTTCGCAGAAGGAGGAGACTGCTTCCCATTCCCTCTCGCTCCGTACAGTGCCCTGGACCAGGGCCGGGCGCGAGAGGTCGCTGGCGGCTATCGCGTCCACGAGGATACGCGGTGCTCCGCCCAAGCGGAGTAGATCTCCACTGTGTGCTCCACCGTGTCCTCTGGGCGATCCACACAATGGTGACACCCGGGCGTTTCCTCCCGCCTCATCCGACACAGGAGGCTCCCGAAACTGCCGTGTCTGGTAAGGACCTGCGTTAGGAAGGAGGAGAGGAACATAAAGATAACTTGGAGATATAAGATGAAGTGAAGCAATGCTAATATGGAGATTACACGTCATTTTAGTAAATTAACAAGTAATAATTTTACAGTTTTACGATCGATAAGCTATAAGAGTCGTCCATAAAATTAAATTAGCCCAAAGTGTGCAATTAACATAATTTTGATGGTAATCGTATCGTGAATTTTAATCAAACGAGGCAGTACAGGTATATCGCGTGAGACACCGTAGTGTTGGGACAATTTATCGATACGAATGCTGTAGCGAAAGTAATTGGCGGAAATGGCACTAGAATAACAATTTACATGGTAAAGTATAATGATTTACAATTATAGTCGTGTTTTTTTCATGTGGCTGGGGAGTGACGTGTGTCGGCGGACAAGGTTCCCAACTTTGGGGTTTTCCCCCCAAATCTAGGGGGTAAATAAGTGGGATGGGTTTTTTAGGGGCTTTATATTGTTAGTAGGGTCATTTTTAGGGACTTTTTTATTTATAGTAAAGTAGTAGTATTTATAGAAAGTACAAGCCCTAGGATGTCAGACTTTCGGGCTTTTGACGGCCCCGTAACGACTGTCAAAGATCCACGATTGACAGCCGGGACCAACGGCTTAACGTGCTTTCCGAGGCACGGAGGAGTCTCGGTATGTAAAGATGGTCACCCATACACGGACCAACCCCGGCAAACGTAGCTTAACCTGATGGATCGATTCATGCGGCTGTTATTACCTTAGCCACGAGCTCTTCTACCACTCGCTTTACCAAACCAATTAAATGGAAATGGCAAAGATAAAACAGCATCTGCTCAGCTGCATCTTCTGGCAGCATTGTCAGAAGTTGACGACGGTTGAAAGGACTCATGATCAACGACGTGATCGCTTTGCTTTGGATCTGCGTAAAATGGAGTCTGATTCACGGATTAAGATGGTAGGAGGTAGTGCGAAAAAGCAATATCCGAGTTTTTTAGATCTGTATTTTCTCGGATTCGGATCGGACGCAGTGAGAAACCGCTCTAACTGGTAGTCAACAACCCAAAAGAAAGGTGATAAGAAAATCTGATGTGGAGAAGTTTTTATTTTCGCAAGTTGAATAGGCAATGGGTAATAATAATATTTGAAGCAATAATTATGGGTTTACAGTAAAGTTACTAATCTGTTCTTAAAAAACAGACGTGAAGTTACGTATTTAAACTGCTGACTTTAAATTTAACTGACTGCATTTCGTAGACGTTGGAAAAAAGTACTAAGGAAGACCGGAATATTATTATGTCATCTTCGTGATCTGCATTCTTAAATGTTTGTTGTAGTGAAATGTTTTGTTGTAGGTAGTGGATAGTTCATCGGTACATTCGGACACGTACATCGGGACATTGATAGGACACAGGTAAACCACATAAGCTTCACTATATAGTATAAAACAAAGTCGCTTTCTCTGTCCCTATATCCCTATGTATGCTTAAATTTGATGCGGTTTTTGATGCGGTTTTTTTAATAGATAGAGTGATTGAAGAGGAAGGTTTATATGTATAATTTGTACCCGAGCGAAGCTGGGGTGGGTCGCTAGTTTCTAATAAAGAGCTCGTGGCTAAAGTAATAACAGCCACACGGGTTGATCCATCAGGTTAAGCTACGCTTGCCGGGGTTGGTCCTCGGAAAGCACGTTAAGCCGTTGGTCCCAGCTGTCCATCGTGGATCTTTGACAGTCGTTACGGGTCGTCAGAAGCCCGAAAGTCTGACAACCAGTCTTACCAAGGGGTATCGTATTACCCAGTTACTGGGTTGTGGAGGTCAGATAGGCAGTCGCTCCATGTAAAATACTGGTATTCAGCTGCATCCGGTTAGACTGGAGCCCGAGCCCAAGATAGTTGGGAAAAGGTTAGGCAGACACAGACATAAGCTTTTTTTATAAATCATAATAATACGTCTGATTTGATAGAGTTTGCTTTATTGGAACTTCAAAGAGATTTCTTTCTCTTATGACTTGCCTGGATCTATTGGTCATCTCCACTAACCATAAAGTAATGCTGGGTGTAGTAGGTCAACCCAAGGTGAACGTTTCCATAAAACATTAATAGTTTGCTCTCTTTTTATTATCTTTTCGGTAAACAGTAGGTACCTAATAATTTTAGACGCATCTTATCTCTATAACTATCCATCTATCATAATCCTTTAAAACTGGTAATTTTAGCATGTTTAAAGAACCGTCATAACATAGTGACCTTTTCCTTTAGTTTCCCACCACTCGATGTGGCGAGTATAAGCTCATCACAAGGTGAACGAATCACTTCCTGCCACTTAATTCGTCACGTTCCAGGGTCCAACATTCCAGGAAGTTCCAGTAAATCGATTCTTCCATCGATACTGCATCGTTCTCCTCTGTGAGATCATCACTACTGCACGATCGCTGGTCGCATGCGCCGGCATCGCCACGCGTCTCTATTTATAACGAAAACTTCCGATCGACCAAACGAACGCATTTTTAAATCATTATAAATAGATTTTCTATATTCCAATCTTCGTAGTACTGTTTAATTATAACACTAAAATGCACTAATTTAGCTGCACTTCGGCATGATATGACAAAAGTGGGGAAAAATGCGTGAGTGATTTTTCAGTGACGAATTCTGTGAGTATTCCCTTCGGATGCAATTTCTGAGATTTTTGTTCAGTGAGTGATTGGATATTTTTGTTGAAATTTCTCTGAAATACGGGTGACTGTTTTGGAGTACGGGATTTTCGGTTCTTTTAACTTCCCAGTCAGTGTTAATTTGTCGTTACGTACGACCGTGCTGTGTTGAAGTGAATTTAAGTGTTATTATTTTCGGAAAGTTTTTCTGACTTCACTTAACTAGCTTTTGGTAAGTTTATTTACTTTAATTTATTGTTAATTTATTTATATTTAACAGTGACATTAGCTCCTCAAAATCGTATAAGCTAGTCTGATTGAGGGATCAGATCTGACTGAATTCTCTACATACATGCATGGAAACCCATGAATGTATGAAAGGACTTCAGTCAGATCTGCCTGTTAGCTACATACCTCTTGTTTTACCCTAATTTAAATATTACACATAATATTTCTTATTCCATAATATTTATTTTTAATTCCATAGGAGAATCTTAAGCTTTCCGTGGGACAGGCCATGCCTGGTGCAGGAAGTCTTTGAAAATTCTCATGTTTATTTTTTCACATTTGATTTTCATACACCCTCTATAACCTTTATCTTCTTTTAATTAATTATTTTTATCTATACCCGTATTACGATGAAAGAAAGAAAGAAAGCACGCGCACGCAAGCGTGAACGGTTGGACCGATTTCACTAATTCTTTTTTTGATGTGTTTGTTATGGTCAGAAGAAGGTTCTTATGAAATACAAAATTAGAAAAGTTGCGCAGAAAATAGGAAAATATCAGAAAACTTAACGATCTTTGCGAGTTTGTCAGTTTGCGCGTCAGGACAACGTCTGTTGGGTCAGCTAGTTCTTAATATAATGCCCTTGATTCGGTATTTTCTGATAATTTACACCACGTTGCGAAGCCCACGTCACAGACAATATGACGGCAGATTCCAAACGTCAAATAACTTCAAAAACCCAGTCAGCTGACACGCTTGCCTACAAAATGAATTCCTGTATATTTTTCATATCAACGAAGTAACTGATGTGAGCGATTTGTTTCGCCGTGTTTCAGGATTTTTCAACTTTTTAATGTGCCGACAATTTGTCGGTATGTCGTGAGAAATTAAAGATAACACGATGTGAATTAATGTCGTTCTAGAATAGTTTTATAGTGTTTAATCTGTCTTTTTATATCTTACAATTCTATTATTATTAACTAGCTTGGAAGCGGTTTCGCCCGCGTGGAATTATTACAGCCTCCATTATAAATTATAGGTAGCTTATTGTGCTATTCCAGACTATAATCTATCTCTGTGCTACATTTCATCCAGATCCGTTCAGCTGTTTTGGCGTGATTTAGTAACAATCCATCCAAACTTTAGCATTTATAATATTAGTAGGAAATAGTACCCAGAACATCGTATCGAGCACGGAAAGAAACATGACACGTGCATAACGGTCATTATACGCGATCAGAACCCGTTTGCTCACCGTTTCGCCAGCTGCGCGTACCGATTAGGCCTGCATACATATTTTGCCGCAGCCGATACGCTACGTGCATGGCACGTGCCGGTGTTGGTCGGTGACGGAACGGGCAAGTGGGCATTGTATCATACTTTGCGATATGAAGCATATTTTTTTGCTCGACACGTTTCTAGTTCGGTCATGGTATGGTCATGGTATGATACGGTGCAGTGGGGAGACGGGTACCTATACTAGGATAATCTATCTCTTTGCCAAAAGAAGTAACAAACATCGTCAGTTACGTTTAAATCCTATATTATAGAGCACGAACCTATTGCTATCATCCGGGCATAAATCCAAATTCTCTTAAACTCAGACAGAAAAATCCAGTATAATTATTTTATGCCGGTTTCGACCCATTTTTAGGGTTCTGTACCCGAAGGGTCCCAACGGAGCCCTATTGCTGTACTCATGTGTCCGTCTGTCACAAAATTTTGTTCCAAAGATTTTTTTAACTTCCCATTGAACTTGAAATTTGGTGATAATATTTATTACTACGGAACACTAAATGTACGAAGTCCGACACGTACTTGGCCGGTTTTTCAGTTTCACGACTAAGGTAGGTATTATAAAATATCCTAACCTCATTTAAACTTCGTCTGCGGGCACTGACCAGCTTAAGTAAATATTTTTAAGTATTCTGCAATAAAAACGATAGGTATTCAGATCTTTGCCAACTGATTTCTTATTTATATTTCTAATACATTTAACCGTTTCTCGTACTTTTTGTAAAGATCTTACCACCATTTATCCTTGGGTTTTTTGTAAACAAATATATTAAAAATTACAGCCCATAAAGTGTGGTCCTCAGTCCTCACGGACCATCAGTCAGATCTCGGAAAGCATCTGAAAAATTAAGGTTTTATGACTACAGGCATTAATAAGGAATTTGTAAAGTCTAGTGTATCTTTTATTAAAAAGTTTATACTAAATAATGGGCTTAAATTGTGTATTTCTTACCTCTTAGCTGAGCTATTAATATTTTTTTAATCCTATGAAAATAGATAGTAGTGTATTATACTTTATATAAAATAGCATTAGACGAAACGAAAACACTATTCTAAGTCTACTACTAAATCCTACGATTTTTATTTTGCGAGATACCATTGTGACATGGAATTAGAACACCAGAATATGCCTGGACACTAGTGTCGGCCAGTTTCGTTTCAAGGAACGGGTTTGTCTGGAGGGTTTTGGCCTAAACGTGGCCTAATATTCGGCTGGACCGAAACTAGCGACTCAGAGCGAACAGGAGGTTGTGATAAGGGCCTTTAAACTGACTGTCTCACTAATTTATTCAGTACTTTACAAAAGAGCGTACTTTTTCAATGTTCTGATAACTTATTCAAGAATATTTTTTTTTTTTTTATGCTAGTTTTTCTTCTTTTTTTTTTTGCTAGTTTTCACGTGGCTTTCGGCTTCGGACTAAACAGCTGGACGAAAATTTTTATTTGGACCTTTAAGTAGTTTTTTTACAGTCGGGATTTATATAGTTATAGGAAGCTTTTTCGGTGAGGTTGGCATTATCAGTTCTGTGGGCGTAGATGCTCAATTCTTTGCTGAAAACTACATGGATCTAATCACTCATCTATTTTACGAAACATATTTCAGTAGTCTGACATTTCACACCTCTTGTCACACTTGTTTAGACAAATAGGTTAACTGTAGCGTCCCTAGGTGGTCTGTCAGAGTCGTCAAAAGTATAAATAAATAAATAAACTTTACACCGTGTTTCGTTCCAATTTGATGTTCTCGTAGACTTGAGTGCAAGTTTTATTGATTTTCGACATTATTTTCAGGAACCTAATGTTGATATTTGTGAACCACTGAAAATTGCGTTTTGCCAGGTATGTGCCTTAAAAGTTATGACTGATGGTTTAATGATACAAAAATCTAAGTATGGAGTCATTTCTTCATTCAACCTTCAGTCACTGCATTAAGCCAGCCGCTGACTTTTGACTTTTTGTTACCCAGTCGAGTGCTATGAAGATACATGGGAGTGCGCTGATCATGGTGACGTGATAATGCGGTGACAAATAGTTCCTAGGTGACTGAATTTTGAAGGATACTGACGTAGTTTAGAATGTAGAGTGTAAAATTTTCCTTAAAACAATCTTTCAGTGTATATGAGATGCACCCAGTAGCGTTTTTTTTTCGTTTCATTTTTCTTCTTCTTATTCCTAGAGCACTTATTACAGCAATCTGTACGAAATCCATTTCAATAATGAGCGCGTTTTGTTGCCCAGTGACTTTTCAAGTGGGCGCATCGTGGGTGACAGTAGGTGACAGTGACAAAAAGTCACGGTGACAAAAATCACAAGTCAGTGGCTAGCCTTAAGCGATTAGTTACCCGTCACTCACAATCTTGACTGTGATAAAACTGACAGCAAGACTTTCCGTGTTTTGGATGCCTAAGTAGTTTGGTCTTCTATAACGGGGTGTCATTACTCATGCTTTGTTTTGATGTAGCACCTCAAAATGTGAGTATTGCATGCAGAGCAAATCGATTCTGATGCAGTTATCACTGCGATGGCATGTTCGTTTGCTGAATTTTGCGATTATCGTTTGATTTATTTTATACCCACTAGCAGCCTGCCCTGGCGTCGCACGTGAGCGAAATAATTCTAAAGACATGTAGTGCCATCTAGCATCCTACAGCAATTATGACCGTCGAAAGTTATTGTTCAGTGTCTCTCCTCAGAAAGTTATTGTCCAGTGTCTCCCCTCAGAAAGTTATTGTCCAGTGTCTCCCCTCAGAAAGTTGTTGTCCAGTGTCTCCCCTCAGAAAGTTATTGTCCAGTGTCTCCCCTCAGAAAGTTATTGTCCAGTGTCTCCCCTCAGAAAGTTATTGTCCAGTGTCTCCCCTCAGAAAGTTGTTGTCCAGTGTCTCCCCTCAGAAAGTTATTGTCCAGTGTCTCCCCTCAGAAAGTTATTGTCCAGTGTCTCCCCTCAGAAAGTTATTGTCCAGTGTCTCCCCTCAGAAAGTTATTGTCCAGTGTCTCCCCTCAGAAAGTTATTGTCCAGTGTCTCCCCTCAGAAAGTTATTTTCCAGTGTCTCCCCTCAGATAATTATTGTCCAGTGTCTCCCCTCAGAAAGTTATTGTCCAGTGTCTCCCCTCAGAAAGTTATTATCCAGTGTCTCCCCTAAAAAAGTTTTTTTTTTTGCATGAAACGTCTACTCTGTCTTTTACCGTACCCCTTTTCTTTTCTTTTTTTTTGTGGTGGGAAATCATCCAATGACTTCTCCCGCTTTGGGTGGAGCGGGAGAAGTACCGTACCGTGCCCCTGACACCATATATGCAACATTTTATGATGATCGGTTCAGATAGAAAAAAGTTCTGAGGTAACACAAATTAAAAAAAAAACGTACAGTCGAATTGAGAACCTCCTCCTTTTTTTAGAAGTCGGTTAAAAAAACTGGTCAAGGGCGTGTCGGGCTTCGCATATTTAGGACTCCGTACCATATGATGAAAATCAATAGTTTGATATTTGTTAATAAAATATACGTAATAATAAAAATTACACCGAAGGTCAAGAAGTTAAAAAATTCTTCGTAACAAAATTTTGTGACAGACGACAGACGAACAGACAGACGGACACGTGAGTGACAACAACAGGGCTCCGTTTGGACCCTACGGGTACGGAACCCTAATTACCCTCCTTCTAGGTTAGTCGGTTAAAACCAGGCGAAAGAGAGAGTTCGTGGTTTATTCTTGCCAGATAATAAATCATAATTAACTTTCCAGTTATACCACATTACTTGCATAACTGTCTATAGAAGTCCCAATATAAATAGCTAATAACCAGGTCAGAGAGTTAATAAAAATGACGTACTCCACGCTCCATAAAATATGTGGCGACCTGACACTTCCTGCTTAAAAGAGAAATATTTAACTTTTACGTTCGTGTTGATGTACGCGATTGAAAAAAACCGTTTAAAAATATCATAAATCTGTAAAAAATAAAAGTAAATCTGTATTTTTCAGTCATATAAAGTGGGCTCGTAAATGTACCTATTTTATGAATTATTAGCTTCTGCCAACTCTGTCGCCTGCGTGGAGTTGATACTTCCCCTATTATAAGTTATAACCTATGTGATATTCCAGACAATACGGACAGAACGGCTGAAGCGATCTGGATGAAATTTGGCACAGATATAGATTATAGTCTGCAATAGCACATAGGCTATAATTTATAGTGGGGGAAGTTTTAATTTCACGCGTCGAAGCCGCTGGCAGAAGTTAGTTTTTGCAATAAATTAATCCACTCACTCACTCACCAGTTAGTTACGGGCAATCACCTTAAATCTTCCGCGAAAATCCACGTTTTAGCACAAATCACATTAAAAACATCTGAATTAATCACAATTTCTGACGTTTTACATTCATTTATAATCGTTAAAGTCGCTCCTAAGAAAAAAACAATTTATGACTAAACTAAAATGCTGCACATTCAATTTTGAATCATAATTGGCCGAAATAAGGTTATTTTTCCGTAAAAATTTGGCAAGGACACAAAGAATAAGATACAGAAGAAATACTTTACACAATTCTTTGTATAATTTCTTTTTTTTGTGTGAAAGTCAAAATTAAACTTAAAATCCATCATTACCTACTGTTAAGTAAAGGCAGTGTATCCGCCACCTTATCGGTATTATATTATCTGTGGTGCTGGATTACTTTTTTTCTAGAATAAATAAGGCAGATGTCAGCTCTAACGAGAAAAACGTGGTCTTTTATTTTCGTCCTCAAAAAGTTTAACAAAAAGAAGTATCTTCGATCTGAATCTGAACAACAAATTAGGTGGACAAGTCGTTCACACCTACTAAGTACCACACTATGTAACAAGCAAATAATATTTTAATTAAACTGCTTAGCCTTTTCCCAACTATCTTGGGATCGGCTTCCAGTCTAACCGGATGCAGCTGAATACCAGTATTTTACTTGGAGCGACTGCCTACCTGACCTCCACAACCCAGTTACTGGGTAATACGATACCCCTTGGTAAGACTGGATGTCAGACTTTCGGGCTTCTGACGACCCGTAACGACTGTCAAAGATCCACGATTGACAGCCGGGCACGGGCAAGCAAATAATACTATAGTTTAAAAATATAAAAAAAAAATGCTTTCCGTAGGTATTATTCTCAGCAAACCCGCCAAGTGCGTGTCGGACTTCGCTGATTTAGGGTTCCGTACCAAATGTATTTTTGACTATTTGTATGGCTTGGGGTCAACAAGATGCTTATATTGTGTAAATTTGAAGACTGTAGCTCCAACCGTTTGGCTGTAAAACCTGTGTGACAGACATCGGACAGACAAACAGACGGACATGTGAGTGACAGCAATGGGGCTCCTTTTGGACCCTTTGGGTAAGGAGCCCTAAAAAATAACTAGTCCACCATACTGGAAATAGAATGACATCACTTAGCTAACCATGCATTGTGATCTAAACTAAATATGTATGCGAAATTTCAGCTCAATCGGAAACCGGGCAGTGGGTTAAATTGAACTTTTAAGATGTGAGGGGGTTTTAAATAGAAAGAGATGGGATAGTTTGACAGCTGTCAACTTCAGTTGAATAGTTTGACAGTTCTATATTTTTATTATCTTTTATTCACTGGACAAAAGTTGCAGAATTGGGGCTTATGTAGCACCAAATCTTCTGTGATTGCTTCCAAAGTGGTAACAAGGCGGTTTAATAATAGCCAGGCGTTGAAAACCAACTTATTACCCGTGTTAACAGATTTGACAGCGCGCTAACAAAATACTATACGCGCTGTCAAAGATGACACCATATTTCTGACGGAAAGGTTTCGACCAAATATTATCAGCCGTGTGTCTGGGAACTGAGATTCCAGATAAAATTAGAGCTAGGTCAAAGACATTTGAGATTTTCCTGGAGAGATGTCATAAGACTATTAAGATATAAATAAATTGATGGCATAGTTGGCTCAGTGGTTAGACGAGTGATTTCCGTGCTACGGGTCACAGATTCGTCCTAATACCTACTTGTTACCCAAATGAGATATCATTATATTGATCTTGACAGCTGAAGTGACGTAGACTACATTTTTTTTTTGTCTGGGGTGGGAAATCATCCTATGACTTCTCCCGCTCTGGGTGGAGCGGGCGGGCGTGTCAGACTATTACTGACTAAAACCCACCCCTGTTCCCCTGCCTTTGAGTGCCCAGGGGCGAGGTAACTCTGTTTCGAATTTATCCTCAACCCCCGGGCAGACGTAGACTACATACATTTTGAAAATAAAAAACAAAATGGTGGCTGTTAATATGTGTGGTTATTTTTTTGTGGCATGGTGATGTGGTATATCAAAATAAGAGGCTTGAGGAGGCGATTTGAAAAATAAAACTCACTAAAATCTAAGAAAAAATAAATCATAAAACCCAACCCCAAAAATCAACTATGAAATGCCAAACCAGTTACTTTTCAAGCAGTCTAATGCAGTTGGTGGCATTTAATCTGCAATTAAACTGTACTAAAAATATACTACCAAAAATTTTTGAAGTGAAAACTTCTTTAAGCGCATTAGGCAGTTATGAGATGGAAAAAAAACAAATGAACTCGCGCGTCACCGCCACCGACACCGCTACGCGATTCGCTACGAGAGTGCTACGACACGTAGCGTTGCAGCACTCGTAGCGAATCGCGAGGCGCGTTGGGCATTTTTGTTCAAGTTTTCACTTTTGTCGGCACTCCTGAAGTGCCACCAGTTTTTTTTTTATTAGTTGTCTCGGTGGTGTACCTATAGTAGTCGCAAGCTACTGTTGAGCATGAAGTCATGGGTTCTATTCCCGAGTCGGGGAAAGTATTATTACATCTGGCATTTCCGAGTCTAGACCTGTGCTCAAGCCCGGCAATAGACTCGCTCCGTATTACATGGTTCTGGAGAGTGGCGACCGCAGCATGGGAAGGTCTCCCACACAGTGGACAGATAACCTGGTGAGGGTCACAGGAATGCGATGGATGCGAGACGCATAGAACCGGTCGTGGTGGCGGCGCTTGGGTGAGGCCTATGTCCAGCAGTGGACGTCTTTCAGCTGAGATGATGATGATATTACCTACATAGGACTTCAAGATAACTGGCGTGTAATTATGGGTACTAGGAACTCTGCCTATCCTTGACGGAAATACCGGCGTGATTTTAAGTTACGTATAAAACATTCACTCATGTAAAACACGAACCCTAACTAAATAGTGATACACGCAAAATGAAATCCCAATAATATTCCTGTCAGCACTTAGCGACCCGAACTGGGTCAGGTCATTGCGCTATTAAGGACGATCCGGGCCCGGCAGCGAGCTATAGGCATCCAGGCATCCTGCTGAATTTCCTAGAAGCTCGATCAATACGCATCTCGCTACATTTTATAATCAAAGTGCAATGTCCTATGTGAAGGGGGAATATGGATGCTTTGCTTTTATGATTTACTTGTTTTCATTAAAGTGTTCCCTGATTTAAATGAAATTAAAACCTAACTTCATTTTAAAGTGTGGGTCCAGGTATTGCCTGGTATTTTTTCCATAGATACACAGGTAATGAAGGGATTGTTCCAAGGGTGCAAGTATTAGGGTACTAATGTCACATCATATAATTTTTCTGCCAATTAGTTTTACTGTGGCCACACTTTGAGCTTTGACAGTGAATACTTACACTGAAATGAGTCCTAAATGTAGATACTGTGATATCTAAGGAGGACACATAAAAGACCGACCAAGAGCGAGTCGGACAAAAAAAAAAAAACAAATCATATTTTTATTCAGGTTTTTTTTAAACTATGTACTTCTTATAGGTTTTCCTGTAATTTATAAGTAAAGAACTACTTGCTGTGTACTTTTTTCAAAATATTAGGACCGGTGGTTTCGGAGATAAGAGGAGGGGGAATAGTCGGACAGATGGACAGACAGATAGACAGACACACGAGTGATTCTACACGGGTTCCGTTTTTCATTCGGACTTTCGGAACCCTAAAAACAAACTTTGTCAAAAAACAAGCTGATCGGTCAAATATACCTACCTACTTTTGAAGAGATTTAGAATTGGATTTAAATAGGAATGAAAAGGGTTTATTTGTTTTTGCCTTATAAACACTTGTGCCAATACCTAATAAACAATCTTCCACACGATAACAGAGCCACTCCCAAAAAGACATTGGATTGCATTTTTGACATGGTAATATAACCCTTGACGTATAATAAGCATAAAGAAAAATAAAAAAATCCTGCGTTTCTTTTAACGTTGTGATAAGTGTTATTATACAATTAAATTAGCTGAATTTTAAGATTTATTTCATTTCTATACATAGTCGGGTGAAAAATGGGCTTTCGACAAGCTTTATCGGGTGTAAAAAGACAGTTTCCGAAGACGAAAACCACATAAACTTTACCCATTATTTGGATATTTTTTTTCCACTAGACCATACCTGGGAATCCACTAGTTCTAGAGATATTGAAGGTCAAAGTCACAATTTTTTAAAACTTTTTTACGAAAATGAATTCCAAGTGTTATTACAAAACTTTTTTCCAAAAAAACGTTACCTGAATTTTCGATTTTACTTATCAAATAACCCATATGAAGTTACAAAAACGCAATCAATATCAAACGTACCCGACAAGTACCTACGTGGCTTAGAGCAAAGCAGCGAGTCTTAACTCCACTTGCCTGGGTTCGCGTTACATTGCGCGCAATAAATAATGGCTTTTTTTCACATCTAAAAATAAAAGCCGTTTCCCAGCAATATTGCGCAAAGCCACTTTGTTAGATCTACAGTACGCGTAGTTGACGGCTTTGTGATGTGTCTTTTAACACCATGTATACTAAGTAACGAAAACTGAAAATTAGTTTCTGCCTTCCAAATAAATTGACGATCAAACAACTCACAAGGCTCGTCAAACCTTATTTGACGTAACAAAACACAACGCTGGTATATCATATCTGCAGATACCTTGGCGTTCAATTCAATGTACAGTCGCGTACGGTATTAACAAAGCCTATAACAGTCGCAAACAAAAGTAGTTCGGTAGCGTACAGTCGTGTGGTGTGACGTTATCTTTGCGGAACGGGTGGGGCCAGAGAAGTACCGGTGTTAAGAACGAAAATGTGTGGTTTTATATAAAATGAAATAGTCAATTTTGATGCAAGGGGGCAAACTTTGTCATTGCGGCTGAGGTGGTATAGAGTCTCGGTTTATTCCACCTCGGCTGCAATGACAATTGCCCACGATATCAAACGACATTTTTCAACACACTCACTCGAAAAAATAAGTAAAACTTCTTAAAACATATTATTAATACGTCAGGCCCCGTCAGGTGACAATAGGTTTTTAATTGTGTCTGCTAATGAGAGGCTTGACAGGCGAAATTATTGTAAATTATTATTATTGCAAATTATTGTAAGAACTGGCTCGCTCATTTTTTTTTCGAGCGCCTTGTTGCTGACTAGCCTGATACAATAAATATAATGTAGTAAAAAGCAGTAGGGGTAGCAGCGGGTTTTCGAATAAATGTATAAAAAAAAAACTTTATGAGCCAGCTCAAGATGTAGCCTGATGGAAAGTGATAGATGGGGTTAACGATAGAACGAGAGAATTCCATAAGATGTCTTTACACTCTTGCTTTGAAGGTTGACGGGTTAGACATGCCTAGACGCTGGCTGTATATTTAAATTTAAGTATAAAAAAAAAAAAACTATAAATTATAAATACGAAAGTCACTCTGTCTGTCTGTCACCTCTTCACGTCTTAACGGCTGAAAGGATTTTGATAAAATGTGGCACATGGGTAAAACATGTCCTGAAATAGGACACTTTTTATCCCGGGAGTATATTCCTTTCGGATAATTTTTGACTATCACGCGGGCAAAACATTTTCGACTATCACGCGGGCAAAACCACTGCTAGAAGCTAGTTCTAAAATAAGATATCAATAAACATATAACTAATTAGAAACATGATAACATTACAGCAAATTCGTTAGAATCCCTCGGAGTGTTTTCTTTATTGTTTAAGCCGGCAGAGTAACCAATATCTTGATATCCGCTATTTCAAAGCTAGGAGAACTTTCTCTAAACTATCATAACAATTAGCCAACACAAACCAACAAGTTATTTGAATGACTAACATTGCTATATCACTTAGCCCGAAGCTATTTCTACTCTTATACCTTTACTCTGTAATTTTCTTTGCCTTACGGGTCTACCTGTTTTTATTTGAATCATTTATGGTGCGTTAACACCGAAGTTATTTTTTGTGGAGCAAAATTTTTTAACATGATTATGACGAAGGATTTTCATGTTGCAAAACGTTGCTCCACAAAAAGATACGTTGGTGTAGATGCAATTGCATACAAATGTAAATTCACGCTTTTTCCCGTGGTGGTGAGCAGAAACTTCAGAACGCTAACTAAAATATATATATGCTTAAGCTATAATAAAATAGATACTAAAGCTATGATGACAAAAAACCTTTTTTCAAAAAATAAATATTTACTTTTAAAAAAAACTGAAAAGTGAAAATTAAAAAACTTTTTTCTAAATAGAAGTCGAAAATAACAATGAGGAGCTTCTACTAGCTCGGCTCCCGAATTAGAACTGATTTTTAAAATATAAAAACAGACTATTGACATAGAAAACTAAGTAATTTTGAATTTGAAATTAAAAAAGGTAGCATAGAACGTAATTTTGGAATAGAGGTCAAAAAATAAACAAGGCTTTAACACTGCCTTGTTACAATGTTCGACTTCTATTTAGAAAAAAGTTTTTTAATTTTCACTTTTCAGTTTTTTTTTCTTTTATTGTTTTTGCACACCAGAAGTAAAAGTAAATATTTAAGTTATGCCCGAATGGATAACATGGAATTTGAACATTTGTAGACAACCAAAACGTCATCTGTGTATACATATTTTTTGTTTATGTTGATTTTTTTTAAAAGCACTGAATTGATTTCGATAAATCTTATATGGGGCCACCTCTGAAGTGTGACCTACCAAACAAAAAAAGATTCATCAAAATCGATTTACAAATGGCGGAGATATCGCGTAACAAACATACAAAAAAAAAAATACAGACGAATTGAGAACCTCCTCTTTTTTGAAGTCGGTTAAAAATAGGAAACAAATATATCCTGTTCTTTAAAATAACACTTCTTGTGTTTAATTAAGCAGTAAGTACTGACAAGAAGTGCTTATAAGACAATTAATAGGGATGATTCCAAGGTAAAATAGCAATTTTATTTAGTCCGCAAGTTAGATTATGGTGCCGACTCTATTGTTTAATAAGTAAACTAAAATTTGAGAATCGCTACCTTTTACTAAAAGGCAGTGCCAAAAAAGGACGGCTCTAACTATGAACTTAGTTACAGATGTCAAACTAGTTTACGCCTTGCGCTTCACCATGTTTTTAATTGACATGTTTTTACGTGTACCCTTAATTTGTATGGAAATATTAGTTCAACTTAATTTGACAGCTCTAATTTACGTCCGTCTCTTTCTTGTTTTATTAGAGAGAAAAAGATAGGAATAGCCTAAATTAAGTTTCGTTTGTACACAACTGAATCCGCACCAATATCATAGAATATTTGACACTTATTTTTTGCATTATCAAATCAATGAAAAATGACAAAGATAAAACGTATCAAAGTTCAGGAGTCCCGGCGTGTTTCGTCACTTTTGAGTAAAAAGTGGTACATTTAACTCAAGTGTGACGTCATGTGAAATTTTCACCGCACTGTATCGTCTTCATTTATTGTTGAGGTGACAAAAGAAAAAAAAATGGTATTCTAACGGACTAATTAGATTTTTTTAGTCATCAACCTAATTGTAAATTTATTTTTCTTATTAAAACATTCATGTGAGTCCCTTAATTGGAAGTTTTTGTTAGGTGGGTCGCGGCCCAGTCAACTTTGGGAACCATTAGCTTAGAAAAATTCAAATATAACATGCTATCTACCATCTTCTTTGTCTTCCCCCACGTTTGACTAACCCGCTAGCTTGCTGGCCCGACATGACGTGTCACACAGCTGTCAAGCCGCGCTCATCGTGACTGAATAATGTAGCACTTTTGTCGGCGATTGTACCCACGGGACGAGCGCTACCTGTTTATTTAAACGTTATAATAACTGCGCGCGACTGTACCACCAATGACAGTGAAGTATGATGGTTTCGTAATTACCCTACTGCGACGAAAAATGGGTTATGAGTTATGGTTGGGTTGGAATTTATGGACCCTTAAGTTGTGTGTTAGCTTTTTGGTGGTGTTAAAATTGTGACAATGGTGAATTTTGATGTTTCGAAGTTGAAATAAGGCAAAAGCTGTTCCCGTGGCCTCGCTTCCATGGCCTCATCCTCATCATCTTCATTTCACCACAAAGATCGGTTCTGTGACCCACGACCCACACCAGGTCATCGATCCACCTTGCGGGAGGCCTTCCAACGCTGCGTCTCCCGGTAAGCGGTCACCACTCCAGAACTTTGCGGCCCCATCGACCATCTGTTTTGCGAGCAATGTGCCCTGCCCACTGAAACTTAAGTTTGGCATATCGGTAACCTTGGTTCTCCTGCGGTTCGGTTTCCGTGGCCTATCACTTAAGAACCCTGCATTTTTCAGGATAAAAACATAGTACAGTCCATCAGTGAAATATTTTTTTTTGTAACTGAAACAGTACCTCCAAAGATTACCTCTTAAGGCACTATTAACTGCCAACGACCTTGAGTAGTTAGTTTGCATGTTCTGTGCTGAGCTCACGTAACACATCGTACGTCTACCCAGAAATAGGACTCGCCCATCAAGGAGCGCTGTCCGAAATTAGACGCACTATTAATTTATTATACATAAAACAACAGGTATTATACTAAAACACGTATACTAAAAAATAAATAATTAAGTGATCTTTAAAATGGCGAAGGTTTCATAAAAATGCGCTTTATTTATTTTTGCGTGATTCTCAATTTTTTATCCGCGTTAGACATAACTTTACAAATTAATTATACTATGTTAGAAAAAAAAAATTTCAAATACTCACATATCAAATTACGAAAAAAAATGTCTAGAGTAACATATATTTTTTTCAAATAAATAAAACTAGTCGTTATTATCATTAGAAGTCGTATAACTGCGCCTATATTTGAATTTTGCCTTTGTGATGGTAACACACCTGCAATGCATCAACTAAACTCTAAACATTTATTTCAATTAAACCATTTACAGGCACTTTTGAATTGTTACGGTCTTTCAGTCATAACAAAAACTTTTTTTACAAAAAAAAAAAACAACCGACTTCCAAAAAAGGAAATACACTAAAAATAAAAAAATAACTTTAATTTCGGAAGTTGGTGTCAAAAAACGAAGAAATAATATACAAACACTGACTTCCGAAATTAAAGTTATTTTTTGAAGTCGGTTGTTTTTTTTTGTAAAAAAGTTTTTTATTTTTCACTTTTTAGTTGTTATACCCCAGAACTAAAAACCCCAATAAAATGGATTGTGGAATTTAAACATACTCGTAATTGGGAAAAACCAAAACGTCATGTATGTATACGTATTTTTCGTTTTTGTTCAGTTTTTCCAAAAGCGTTGAAGCAATTTCGATAAATTTTATATGGGACCACCTCGGGAGTATATTCTTTCGGATAGAAAAAGAATTTTGAAAATCGGTTCACAACTGACAGAGGAATCGGTGGACATACATAAATAAAAATATACATATAGTCGAACATAGCACCTCCTCCTTTTTCTAAGTCGGTTTAAAAGATGAAACTATTTGCACGTTCAAGCGTAGATATTTAAGGAGAAGAACTTGCAAGAAATTCCACGGACACTCTTTTAAATATCTTATTCATATTTTTTTTTACAATGATACGCCTTTGACCACAATCTCACCTAATGGTAAGCGATGATGTGGTCGAAGCTAGAGCACGCTTGCCTAGAAGTAACTTATTCATTATCAGGAAACACAGACTCTATTCACTCTTAACTTAAAGCCTGACTTTCCAGACTTGAACTAGAATTATGGCTTTTGGCTAATGTCCATCTGTGGTGGTGACCTCAAAAACATTACGTTGCTTGCTAACTAATCAGTAAACTAAAAAAGTGCTGAAAGATCATGCGCAAAAATACATAAATTCATCATCATTTGATTCCGCCAAGCCCGTTCCTTCAACGGACCACAAGACATACGGCGATGCGCCACCGGTACATGGTGAACATCCCATCCACACACACAAAACGTTTTGAGGACACATTCATTGTGCGTACAGCTAGGGAGTGGAATTCCCTACCGCAGTCTGTGTTTCCTGATACCTACAACCTGGGAGTCTTTGAGTCAAGAGAGAATAGGTTACTTCTAGGCAAGCGTGCTCCATCCTCGACCACTTCATCGCTTACCACCAGGTGAGATAGTGGTGAAACGCGTGCCTATTAACATTAAAAAAACATCATCAGCCTAGTATGTCCCCACTGCTGGCTGGGGCACAGGCCTCCTCTCTGTGAGAGGGTGTGGGCCGTAATCAACCGGGTTGGTGGATGTCACATGTCTTCGAATTTTTGGTTCTAGGACATGCTGATTTCCTCACGATGTTTTCTTTCACCGTTTTGATAGCAGTGGTGATGAAATAATTTACAAAAAGTAATGCGCCTGCCTGGGTTTGAACTCACGACCTAAAACTTGTAAGTCGCGGCCTTTACCACTGGGTAATGCTCACTGGACCACCACAAAAATACATAAATTAAATTATGAAAATTTTAAGTTTACACAAACTAAAACTTTTGTTTCATACACTTTATTCAGATTCACAAATCATACTTTTCCGTATACGAACATGACTCAAACACAGCAATACAATTTCAGAGATTTATTTGATCAAATAAACATGTAAGTAGTGAACATTTGGCTACGTAAATAAATATTTACTCAACGGAGAAATGAGCCATAGCTAACAATAGGATTTGTGCTGGGCTTTCATTCAACAAGACTTATTGTAAGATTGATTCTTTGATATAGGCGGAGGTAGGTTTTAGGTGCCTCGTTGGTGTCGTGGTCGAAAGCGCGACTGCTTAGCGCGAGGTCCTTGAGTGTGATTCCCGGGTCGGGCAATAATTGCTATTGGGTTTTTTTCATTAGAAATAACTCTGTAGAAGCCCGAAGCATTATGGAAGTTGGTGGTGTGGCATCCCCTCGGAAAACACGTAAACCTGTTGGTCCTGCGCCTGATCTCTCTACGGTCATGTCTGATTGCCGTCCCATCGGACTAAGATTGCACCTGCGTTTGCGCACACGCTCGTGCACTATAATATCTCCTGCGTAAGAGTCTAGGTTGATCTCGGTGGAGATTGGCGACCATGATTGAAATTTGGTCGGGTGGGTTCTTTTTATAGGCGTTGGGGGGAGCGTATCAAGGATATAATTATAATAGTGGTACCTAGGCGGACTTAATGCAACAAGGCATTCCCTACTAGTCCACTTAAATTAATATTAATAATTAGAAAAAAAAATTATATGATGACAAATTGTTAATTTATATTCTTTTGTTTTGTGTTGTTAATTCCCAGAAAAGTGGCAGCATGAATGGCAGTGTTCTTCCCCTGTCAGGGTGTTATGATAACTTAAATTAGTGAATATTGGTGCCGATTCTGTTATGCACAAACTAAACTTAATTTAGGCTATTACTATCTTTTTCTCTCTAATAAAACAAGAAAGAGACGCGGCGGACGTAAATTAGAGCTGTCAAATTTAGTTGAACCAATATTACCATACAAATTTAGGGTACACGTAAAAACATGTCGACTAAAAACACGGTAAACGCAAGGCGTAAACTAGTTTGACATCTCTAAATTAGTTCATAGCTATAGCCGTCCTTTTCTCGCACTGCCTTTTAGTAAAAGATTCGATTCTCTAATTTTAGTTTAGTTATTCAACAAGAGAATCGGCACCAATGTCGCCTTCACACAAAAACTTAATATTATAACACCATGGGACACAAGATAAGCAGGGATATAGATCAAAGATGGGATAAAAATGAACCTTTTGGTCCTCCATTCCCATGGGTAAGAAAGGGTTCCAGAGCCTTCCCATAACCTTGAAATATATTTTCCGCATTACTATACAATGCGGTTTCTCGCAGAGCGAGGAAATGAGCAGTATTTGCCGCCGTCATTTGTTTCACGCTGTGCAATTAACTTGAAAGTTTGCAGACATTTGCATTCATTATCGGGTACCGCTTTTGCTTGAGAAACTTAGAAAACTGTTACGTTTAGCAACTGCGAGTCTGTTCTAGGGTTCTGTATCCGAAGGTTGAAAACGGAGTCCTGTTGCTGTCACTCACGTGACCGTCGTCTGTCACACAAGTTTTACAGCCAAACTGTTGGAGCTACAGTCTTCAAATTTTCACTGTATAAAGCCAAACCAATAGTCAAAAATACTTTTGGTACGGCACCCTAAATATTTGAGGTTTGGTTATAATTAACTAGCTTCTGCCAGCGGTTACGCCACCGTGAAATTAGTAATTTTTCCATTATACATTATAGCCTATATGCCATTCCAGACTATGATCTATCTCTCTGCCAAATTTAATCTAGACTTGTTCAGCCGTTCTGGTGTCATTGAGTAACAAAACATCCAAACTTTCGTATTTATAATATTAGTAGAATAAAAATAGTATGACTAGCTTTTGCCAACAGCTTTATCTGCACGTAAGTCGAAATTTATCCTAGGGGACCATATTACCAGGATAAATAATATCCTATGTCCTATTCCAAGGCGTAGTCACCTGTATGCCAAGTTTCATCCAGCCAACCAGCAACCAGGCGGACAAAATTACTTTCTCATTTATAACATTAGTTTAGTTCACAAAAAATACCATGTTTTTTACACAATGTTAAGTTTACTAGTCCACAGCTGAGCAAAACGTCCTCCAAAGTCCTCACAACAGTTCGTCATACCACTATCAGTGAACTAACTTAGTTTTACCTAAATATTAACACAATATCAGCAACTTCTCCTTGAGGTCTCGTAGCCGTGTAGCGGGTTGCTACGGGCTACGAGCTACGCCGTAGCACCACAGTTACTCAGTGGCATAATAGTTTAAAGAGTTTACGCTTTACGCGATTTTTAGGCTTATTGGACCAAAACTTAACTCGGCGTTAGTTGCTTGCATCTACTACATCTCTCCTTTCGCAGGTATAATAGCTGGCACTGCCTATAATTTTCTGTAAAATTGTCGTCAGTAATTTTACGTTTCTGGATTAGGAGCTCGTGGCTAAAGTAATAACAGCCGCACGGGTCGATCCATCAGGTTAAGCTACGCTTGCCGGGGTTGGTCCGTAGATGGGTGACCATCTTCACATACCGAGACTCCTCCGTGCCTCGGAAAGCACGTCGTTAAGCCGTTGGTCCCGGCTGTCAATCGTGGATCTTTGACACGGTTCGTCAGAAGCCCCAAAGTCTGACATCCAGTCTTACCAAGAGGTATCGTATTACCCAGTAACTGGGTTGTGGAGGTCAGATAGGCAGTCGCTCCATGTAAAATATTGGTATTCATCTGCATCCGGTTAGACTGGAAGCCTACCCCAAGATATTTGGGAAAAGAATAGGCAGATATATACATGCAAGGGGAAAATCGTGGATACTCAAGGTTTCTTTAGAAATAAAAAATACCTTTGTACCTATTTTTCTTGTTTGTTTATTATATGTGTGTACATGAATTGTGAAACAAATTAATAAATGGGCCCAAGCAAGTTACTCGGAAGTAGGTCATCGGAGTCTGTTTCCTGATAGCTACAACCTGGGAGTCTTTAAGTCAAGAGTGAATAGGTTACTTCTAGGCAAGCGTGCTCCATCTTCGACCACATCATCGCTTACTATCAGGTGAGATTTTGGTCAAACACGAGCTTATCAATGATAAAAAAATGTAATAAGTTAACCCTGTTAGGCGCAAGCGAGCCTAAAGCAGCCCCGAAACGTTCAATTACGATTGTCAATTTTACGTCATTGTCAATTGCGATTGATCGTTTACGAGTACAATTGAAGGGATTGTCAATCGCAACTACGCTATTGAAAGCAATTGATGAAAAATTTGATTGATGCTCATTGACAGGAGACATTAAAACTGCCAGTTGATCATTTAACTGAGTCATTGACAATCGTTTCCATGGTCATTCGTGCGTCTGACAGCAGTGAAAACAAACATGGCGGATAGCCCATGTAATATCAAGGACCGGTAATATATATCGCGATCATCCAGAGTTAGCGCAACCAATTGACAATTGCAATTAAAGTGCATCAATGGCACCTTCAATTGCAATTGTCAATAACGTAGCACATTGACAATCGCAATTGAACGTGTCGGGGCCGCTTAAGAAAACTAAAGTAAAAATTTCTTATGGGCCGACTTTTTTGTCGTGATATTAATTTTATCCGGGGTTAATCTTGACAGTTTGTGAATGAAAAAATATGTCAAACAGCTATATTCATTCTTCAGATTAAACTTCTCCGACTGTCGAAAAATAAGAAAACTTAAAATGACTCCCTGTTTTTCTCTTTTTGATATTATGATACAAATAATAGTGTAGCGTTCTGTTAGTGTTAGAATTTTTCAATTTGACCAATATGTCCTACCTTTTACCAAAAATATAAACAACCAAATAATTCAACCTAGCATCGGACCAAACCTAGCTAGGTATACAGCACCTCACCCACCATTTTATTGTAGTCTTTGTAAACTATACCTATAAACGATTCTGTAAATTGTCATCATGTACTACAATGTATTTTTATGAATATAATTATTATATATATATCCTCTTTATAACATTAGCCCCAAAATAGGTAAGAATGTAGTTTTATTTTTGACAAGCCCGAAATACAGCCCAACCACAGACTGAAAATTCTGAAAGCCTTAATCAACAGTGGCGACCATCAGAAAAACGCCGAAGCAATAAAGCTTGACGAGTCCCGGAGAAACAAATAAACAGCCTTGGGTTCCGCAACGACATTAATCAGAAAACACAGCGGAGGTTTTTTTATCATTGATGAGCTGGCGTTTGACCACAATCTCACCTGATGGTAAGCGATGATGTGGTCGAAGATAGAGCAGACTTGCTTGGAAGTAACTTATTCATTATCAGGAAACACAGACTCTGGCAGGGAATTCCACTCCTTAGCTGTACGAACATTGAAAGTGTTCCCAAAACGTTTTGTGTGTGTGGGTGGGATGTTCACCATGTACCGGTGGCGCATCGCCGTACGTCTAGTGGTCCGATGATGGAACGGGCTATCAACTCGGTGTTGATGCTCAAGACTTTGGAGCTTTGACTCGACGTGCTTATCATTGCCGATGATGTGATGTGATGTGGTGAAAACAAATAAAAAAACATAATTTCTTTACGAAACATTCAGCTTGTTAACCACAAAATAGGATTTAAAACTTACCAAGTGTAAAAACAATAATATAGAAATTTTTAACATTAGGTTGAACGCATAAAGCCCGGGACACAGCTAGTTTAATATTAAGCTTTACAGAGGTATGCCACCTATTTGAAAAGAACGGGAATCGTAGCAATTTCGCGCAGCTGACTCCAATATCGCGTTATAAGGGAAACACACACATATTACAAAATCTTTTAGTAAGGAAATAAGAAAATGCAGTAAGTTGTCATACATGTTGGAACAGGCAACGATGAAAGGCCTTCAGCAAGGTGGACCAATGACCTGCAGGTCTATTGGCATCAATTTGACACAGTTGACATCAATTTGATAGGCACTATGCAGTACCCGGGCCTGCGGACGGCGAGTAGTGGGTAACTCGCCGTCCGATCAGCACCAGGCCCGAGAGTCGACGGCGCGTAGTGTTCCACGCGCGCCTCAAAGAGTTGTCAGCAAGAGACGGGGCCCGTCATGGCCGATGCCTGCCCGGGGGTTGAGGATAAATTCGAAACAGAGTTACCTCGCCCCTGGGCACTCAAAGGCAGGAAGGAACAGGGGTGGGTTTTAGTCAGTAAGAGTCTGACACGCCCTCCCGCTCCGCCCAGAGCGGGAGAAGTCATAGGATGATTTCCCACCCCACAAAAAAAAAAAAAAAAAGGCACTATGCAGTACATTGCTGCTTTGACGTAGTACATTGTTGTTTTCCTATATGTAAAAGCAGCAATGTACTGCATAGTCAATCTGCCCGCGCCTTTTCCCAATTATCTTAGGGTCGGCTTTCAGTCTAACCGGATGCAGTTGAATACTAGTATTTTACATGGAGCGACTGCCTATCTGATCTCCACAACCCAATTACTGGGTAATACGATACCCCTTGGTAAGACTGGATGTCAGACTTTCGGGCTTCACGACTGTCAAAGATCCACGATTGACAGCCGGGACCAACGGCTTAACGTGCTTTCCGAGGCACGGAGGAGTCTCGGTATGTAAAGATGGTCACCCATCCACGGACCAACCCCGGCAAGCGTAACCTGATGGATCGACCCGTGCGGCTGTTGTTACTTTAGCTTCGAGCTCCTCCGAGATGCATAGGACCGGTCATAGTGTGACTTGGGGGAGGCCTATGTCCAGCAGTGGACGTCTTTCGACTGAAATGATGATGATGATAATGATGATGTGTCATACAAGGTGTAACGGATATTGGTGGTCATATTTTAGAAACTGCTTCCGCCCATGGAAAGAATCAACTTTCTTTAAGGATGTCATAAACAATAAGCTAGTTTCCTAGAAAAACCCAATTAGTCCGTCAGTTAGATTTCCAAAAAATATTAGATATTTATTTTTTATTTTTCACTCCGGGGCCTGAGGAGCCCCTCGGCATCTGTCAGTCCACGTTGACAGGCGGTCCATCGTGTAACTACAGACTTTGTCAGGTTCCGGGTGTACGAACCTTGTCACAGGTCTACCTTGGCTAATAGTGATTTTAGCGGTTTAAAACGCATGAATCGGGTTTTTGCAAGGCAAACTAGTGGCACACATGTGCGCCACCCGGGTTATAAAGTTTGCCTTGCCAAAAAAAATTGCCGAAAACCCGATTCATGTTTCACGCGTTTTAAACCGCTAAAATCACTATTAGCCAAGGTAGACCTGTGACAAGGTTCATATACCCGGAACCTGACAAAGTCTGTAGTTACACGATGGCCACCTGTCAACGGGGACTGACAGATGACGAAACGTGACGTGTCCGGGGCCTGAGGGGACCAAAAATGAGGACGATATAGTGCGTTGAAATTTCGTGTGACGTCACACCTCGATACACTTTATACCGTTTAGTGACGTAACAAGCCTCCACTTCTGAACTTTGATGCGTTTTATGTTTGTTATTTTTATTGATTTGGTAAACCATAAAATACGTGTCTAATATTTTTTTGATAATCTAACTTACGGACTAAGTAGAAATAATATTAGTCATTCGGTCTAATGACGCCTATTGATAATATTATAAATAGTCTTATGGTCTAATAACGCCTATTGTTAATATTATAAATAGTCTTATGGTCTAATAACGCCTATTGTTAATATTATAAATAGTCTCATGGCCTAATGACGCCTATTGTTAATATTATAAATAGTCTTATGGTCTAATGACGCCTATTGTTATTATTATAAATAGTCTTATGGTCTAATAACGCCTGTTGTTAATATTATAAATAGTCTCATGGTCTAATAACGCATATTGTTAATATTATAAATGCGAAAGTTTGGATGGATGGAGGTTTGTTTGTTACTCAATCACACCAGAACAGCTGAACGGATCTGAATGAAATTTGGCACAGAGATAGATTATAGTCTAGAATAGCACATAGGCTATCATTTATAATGGGGGAGTACTAATAGAAGCTGGTTTACAATAAACTACATACCATAACCATGCTTGGTTAAGTAATAGTAGTTTGTGGTTATTTATTGGCAAAAAGAATAAATCTGAACATTTTCAGATTAAATTTTCCTTCGCCAATATATCAAAAACTAAAACAGGTAAGCCATCTCTTTCTGTTTTTATAGAAAAAACGTATCACGACAAATAAAATATAAACATGAAAAACATTGAATTTTCAAGAATAACCCAATTTTTTCGGCCTTTTTTTATTACTCAAATCGACATACAAAAAGTAAATCATACAAAAAGTAGAAACTAATTAATATCAAACATATCCTTGAAGCCCAGCGAGCTTCCTGATTGGCCTACTGACCTCTCCCGTGAAAAGCGCTGATAAAATATATGTCCTATACCAAAACTATCTTATCTTACTAACAATACTGAAAACGAGCGAGAGAAACGTATATTTTCAGCTGGATAGTTACGTATAAAGATGTTAATCCAATTACATAATCAAAATGTCATACAATTATAAATTAGAATAACAATAAAAAGAACGCAAATGCAAGTGCGTTGCCATTTCAAAAATAATTCATCGCGTCTCTGAAACCAGGTCAGGTTATTGCCACGAAGTTGCCCGCCCAGCCACAGCCGCCCTGCGCCGCGCATCCTCGTGAAGTCAGCCACACTGCGCGCGCCGCCCATCCTCACAACCGCCCAAGTCTTCACCTGCCATCAAAACCTTTGCATCTTTAAAAAAATAATAATTAAAAAATAACAGTCAAGGCGTGTTCTGTGTTCGAAAATTAAAATTCGAATTCATAAATCAAAGATGGCGCTCATTCAGTGTGTGGTGCGTTTTGAAGCGGACGTGTCTTAGGTACAATATGTTACACTCAGTGAACGGGACCTAGGTTGTAGATACTACGATTGTGGTGTGTGTAATATAAGTGTTGTGTGTGGCTAACATTGGGAGCTCAGCAGCTGTCGAACCCTGTGAGTATATTATACCTTGTTATTATTTGAGGTGCTCACTCAACATCTAAAGTCTCAAGCCCCGGGGATAATCCTTGTACTGTCATTATTGGTCCTACAAAACATCTCGAATAACGACGTCGAAGCCAATTTGTACAATTTAATTTTTATGTCGAAATTCCACCTCTAAATTACGTCTTCTTTATGCAATATGATATTCAAAACAGTATAATTTTACTGTCCGTAATCAATCAAGCTAGCGACCATTATATTAATTTAATTAATTTATGACTAGCACAATGTTACTTTAACATTTGCGGTTACTTTTCATAATTAAAAGGTAGTACTTGACATACAATTTATTGATAACAATGACATCATTTTTGCTGTTAGTAGTTACTTATAGATCTATATTAAAACAATTGGATGAGTGTAGAAATATATTATCATGTTTGTCATAATCACAAATCTTTTTTGGTGTATCTATATGTTCTTATAATTTAACGTCTTGTGAGGATTAAGTGACTGGGTCACCTATCACCAGATTTGCAACACATAACATGGTTCCATGGAGTTTCTTGCACGTTCTTCTCCATAGAGATTTAAGATTTGGAATATGCAATTAACTTCATCTTTCTAACTGACCGACTTGACAATTCAAAAGTGTCTGTAAATGGGTTATTTGAAATAAATGCTTTGAGTTTGAGTATTGGCCAATGTACCTGGTCACTTCTTGGCTTTAATAGACGGAAAAGTGTTGCTGTAAATCAGCGTAGACCAGCATTGTGGCTATGCCGCACACTGCTCAACATTTGCGGAGCCCGCTCCTTTTGTCACTCTGAAATCTGTATATATAAAATTCAAAGTCCTGACTGACTGACTGACTGACTGACATATGAACGCACAGCCTAAACCACTGGTCCTAGAGATATGAAATTTGAAGGATGTGTTCTTTGTAAAAAGTAGGTATACGCTAAGAAAGGGTTTTTCGAAATTCAACACTTAAGGGGTGAATAAGGGGTTGAAAGTTTATAACGGGGGAAGTACTAATTCCATGAGGGCGAAGCCGCTGACAGAAGCTAGTCATCTGCTAAATTGTAATGAGTCTTTTGTGTTGATTTTTTTGTTATGATTGTTTGTTGGCAATTTATTTATTTATTTAATCATTTATGTACACACAGAGACACAGTAACAATAAACATAATTATTAATATTTTTTTTTCATTATTATTATTTTTTTTATTTTATTATATATTTTTTTATTATTTTATTATTTATGCTTCTTTCTTTATCCTAAATATATCCATACGTAAGAGCTATGCTTAGGTTTTGTTGATTAACTATTCTTAAATCTTAGTAGTCTTTTGAAATGAATTCATGACTTTTCCATAGTCGCGCTGTTCTTAAGGAAGTTGGGTAAGCTTAGATCTATCATTAGTACTTTACACCTTAGTGTTAGTCTGATATGATACGATGCAATAATGGCTAAATTAATTAGGAAATTAAACCCCTTTTTTGATTGGTGACTGGTCCCGTCACTACGCTAAGCGAATACGTTTTTTCTGGCGCAAGTAACACTAACTGTAAACCGTATATATCCACTTCTGGAACAGGATGCTAATATTAGCTCGGAAGTGGTCCTTCTCATATTGGAAAGAAGCAAGCAAGAAGATAATCACTACCTTACTATCCGTTTCAAACAAGTATCAACCTATGAAACTAAAATATTCTTGACTATCTATATACACACATATACCTTAAATTACAAAAACCTTACTTGCTCACTAAATGCTAGAACCGGACAATAAAACTCATAGTTGCAAAGGAGTAAATGATTTGATTAATCTGTAGGCTAACCATCCAATTACCTAGTATGTCAAGAGCATGATATTGCAGACTTTTTCGACAAAATAATAATAATGCTTTATTGAGTCACACAAGGAACCAATAAAATCAGATTACTAAAAAAGCGTAGGTACATTCAAATTGGTTCTGACACAGAACATATCGCAACTGCTTCTTAGCTAGGATACACAGTAACCTGTGTTAGGGATAGTGCCAGTGCCATTCCCAGATGCATTTTAATAGCTAGAAAATTACCACAAGACTCTGCAATTACCCATGAATAAGACTGCATCATTCCTCCAAGTGCTACAGGCGCCAAAATAAGCCATACTTCCCATAAACTCTTGCGTGGGATAACCATAACACGGGTATTAGTCCCGTGTTTACATTCCTGAACAAATGAAGATGAAAACAAAAGATTTTTGGAATGTTTGATTCTTGAACGTAAATAGAGAATTATGTCTTAACCGAAGCAGAACACTGAAGGAGAGTTTTAAAGGAGAAATCTTTATTAGTCTATAAAATAATAATGGATTATAATTAAGGGTTCCGTACCCGAAGAGTCTAAACGGAGCCCTATTGCTGTCACTCACGTATCTGTCTGTCCGTCTGTCTGTCTATCTGTCGTCTGTCATAAAATTTTGTTCCGAAGAATTTTTTAACTTGCCATTGACCTATGAACTTGAAGTTTGGTGATAATTTTTAATATTACGTATATTTTATTAACAAATAAAAAAATATTGATTTCTCTCATATGGTACCGACACGCACTTGGTCGGAATTGTTAGCTTAGTTGATAATTGTTTTTCTGCATGCTGTGGTCTCCTGTAAGTGAAGGGGTACAGCAACTAGAAATTTAATCTATCATTCATTATTGGACATTATATTGTGTAGGTACTTCCCTTGTTGGAGATACATTTTTTGACAATATGTTGTGTACTTCCGTTGTTGGTGATACCTACTTTTTTTTTTGAAGGGAGGGAAATCATCCAACTTCTTCCGCTCTGGGTAGAGCTGAGGGCGTGTCAGACTTTTACTGACTAAAACCCACCCCTGTTCCTTCAGTTGCCTGTGCCAAAGGCCACGGCAACTCTATTTCGAATTTACACGCGACCCCAGTTGTTGGAGATCCTAAATAAATAGCACTCAGTCAAACAATCCGGCTCGAAGGACCAAAATGATCAAAGGACGCGATCTAATCGTACACTTAAGCCTTGCTAAATAAAACTCATTCCAACCTTTAACTTGACACTTTACAACGTATGTGCAAAATTTGATGAAGATCGTTTCAGTGGTTTTGGTTGTAAAAAGGTAACAAACAAACAAACTTTCTTTCGCATTTATAATATTAGTTAGAATTATATAGTTAGGATTAACGATATTACTAATACTTACTGAAATGTTAAGACTAATAATAATGTATGTATTACATTTTTAAATATTTTTTTTAACCTTTTTTATTTTATTTTATTATTATTTTTTATTATATTAAAAGATAAACGGAATGTATGTGAAAAATAAATAAACCCAATTGGCTGTCCAGTCGTACCCTGAAGTTGCGTCGCACTGTGCGTGATTTTACGAATGATTAGATCAGCAAAAATGGTGTTCGATGACATTACATTGAATAACATCCATAGAAAACCCACAGAAGCTTGGCACTATCCTCGTCTCTAAACCTTTGCATGACTTCTTTTTGTTTGTGTGCAAGAAGGAAGGTCACGTCAACAACGGGCATGCTCAATTCCTTATTGCATTGTGCCCGTCAGCTAGAAACAAATTAAAATGTCTCATTAGCATTACATTTTCTTTTCAAGATTCTAGGTCAACGGTGCCCTAAACGTTTTGCGAGTGTTGAAAAATGCGGTATTGCGAACCCTTGGTGCGTGAGACCGACTCTCACTTGATCAGTTTTTAGGGTTCCGTAGTCCTAACAATGACAAAGATCCTTATAGTTTCGGTTTGTCCGTCTGTCTGTCCGAGGCATAACTTCGAGACTGCTATTACTAGAAAGCTGCAATTTTGCATAAGTAGGTATATTATATACAAATATTAGTCACTTCAAGAAAACGATTTTTTTATGGTCACATTTCTTTCTTTTTTTTTCTTTTCTTTTTTAAATGTTGCCCCACACTAGGAATTATTCCTGTAAAGCGGGTGCGTTCACAAACGTAAACTCACATACTCCCGTACATGTAAAGTGGCAATTATTATTTTTTCCGCATATCTTATACTTTGGGGTATCGTTAGATAGGTCTTTCTAAATCATTGGGAGACTAGACTATTTTTTGATTCAGTGATACGTTTGCGAACTATTAAACTTCATAGTAATTTTTTTGTTCGAGCCGAGCAAACGCCCACTAAAAGCTAAACTGTTGGCTTGCAACATCTAAAAAAAAAACTTTGAATGAAAACTATCACAGTTAAGTTAACTCTGTTAGTTTATGAGTAATAGTCCACCAACTTATAAAATGCACCTACTTGGAAAATTTCATACAAAACACAAAATCCTAAGGAAAAAAAAAACATAAGTGAGTTGTTACTTATTTAATATTTAAAATAGGTAGTAAACATGAAAGTTTTGGAAAAATAAAACTTTTGTTTTTGTTTTTAAGTTAAACGTAAAACCATGTACTGATTTATGTGAACCGTGAACGTAAAGCCACCTTCTCAGTCCCCATGTTACAACGGGTGACTACGGAACGGCCGGTTTTTTATTATTTGTTGTTATATTGTACACACAAAGTTTACTTTAAATGTATATTACCTTTATTATTATGAGCGAAAACAAAAAAACGCGATTTGTTGGTTTAATGACAATAGAAATACACACACTGAAAATTTTAACTGTTCACCTATTACGGTTCATAAGATACAGCCCACTGACAGACACTCAGACGTGGCTTAGTAATACGGATCCGTGGGTCCATAACTCTCGAGTACGGAACCAAATAAAAGTCTACCTATAAATGTGTCGCTTTATCCCTCTAATCTCTATACCACTGCCTACCATGCGAGCTCAATTTATACGATAACAGTGGCCCATTGTTGTTCGATGCGAATCAATCGGCTTGGGTCCACGCGACAACGGTCAGACTCGTTCGAGATTATCAGAGTCCTCATAGCTGCTAGTGTTGGGAAAGAAAGCTTGGACGGCTAAAACATTAGGAAGTGATGACGGGCGGGCGTTTTTGAAGTTATGAAAAAATGATGAGAGTGAAATTTTAAGATGCACGCGCATCACTGTCACACAAAATTCACAGGTTGAAGTTAGCTAGAACCGACACCCTGAAGTTAGCTATGGTCTGTGGTTCATGAAGAATGATTGTTTTCCTTTTGTAAACTTTGTGACAGTTTGGTTTTCTATCTTGTTACGCCAAAGAAGTATAACTTCTTACGTGCGTACATAAGTACACACACACTTTTTTGGGGGACTGGCTTTATGTAGAACTTTGACGTTCGAAAAGTGCTGGCTCTCATCTTAATTTGAATTAATGATCCAAGATCAAATCATTTCGATTTTGGACGATTTTCTAACTGGATTTTACCCGGCAACCCCAGAAGGAGGGTAACGTTTTCGAGAGTATGTATTTTTATTTCTTTGGCACGTCCTGTAGCCAAAACGGCTGGGTGAATTTTAACAAATAATTGCAATGTTTGGTCTTGACAGCCAAAGTGGCATAGGCTATAATATCATCATCTTTCTGCCCTTATCCCATGTTACTTGGAGTCGGCGCAACACTGTTTTTTCTTCCATTCTGTCCTATCAGCCGTCACGCTATTACTAACTCCCATTTCTTTCCTATCGTTCCTCACACATTCCATTCATCTTTTCTTTGGCCTCCCATCCCCTTCTCCATCCATTCACATTTATATTCATAACTCTTTTAGTTACATCTGTTTCATTACTATAGCTACTTATATCATCATCATTCTCCTGCCCTTATCCCAATTTATTTGGGGTCGGCACAACATGTCTTTTTTCTTCCATACTCCTCTATTAGTCGTCATCTCTGTAGTCACCCCTTTTTTACCCATATCCTCTTTCACACAGTCCAACCATCGTTTCTTTGGCCTTCCCCTACTCTTATAGCCATCCACATCCATACACAAGACTTTCCTCACGAGATTTTCTTCATTCCTCCGCATCACATGCCCATACCACGACAACCGATTTCCACACAACTTTTCAGTCAGCGGTGCCACTTTCAGACTTCCTCTTATATACTCATTCCTAATTCTATCCATGCGCGTAACACCACACATCGCTCTTAGCATTCTCATCTCAGCTGCATTCAATTGCTTTTCATTCATCCCTTTTGTGGCCCAACATTCTAAACCATACAAGATAGCAGGTCTGACCATTGTTTTATAAATTTTCCCCTTAAGTTTTAGGGAAATGCGGGAGTCACAGATAGTCCCGGTGACCTGCCGCCATTTCATCCATCCAGTGTTAATTCTGTGCTTAACAGTCCGATCTATTTCGCCATCGCTTTGCACGAGTGAACCGAGATATCGAAAATCGGAGCAGACTGGGAGAAGCGCGCCATCTAGCACTACAGCTTCAGAACTGGAGAGACCGCCAAAATCGCAGAACATGTATTCAGTTTTGGTTCTGCTGATTTTCAAGCCAACTTTCTCCAGTTTCGGTTGCCATTTCTCCAATCTGCTCTGGATCTCAGGTCCATCTTCACCAACCAGAACAATGTCGTCGGCAAACAGCATACACCAGGGTCCTCTTCCTGTATTTCCGACGTAAGAGCGTCCATAATCAACAGGAAGAGGTAAGGACTTAAAGGCGACCCTTGATGTAAGCCAACAGCCACACTGACCTCATCGGTGTTGCCAGCATCCGACCGGACGTAGGTACTAGATTGTCTGTACATAGCACGAATCAACTCAACATACTTCCCAGGCAAACCTTTCTCTTTCAAGGCCTACCACAACACATCCCGAGGTACCCTATCATACGCTTTCTCAAGACTACAGCTACTTATATGAATTTTGAAAAAAAATTTTTTTTAAAAATGGCGGCCGCCATTACGTCAGGTAAGTGTGGTTGTTTTTTTTTTGTGACATGGTCATGTGGGATATCAAAATAAAGGGCTTGAGGAGGCAATTTCAAAAATATAAGTCACTAAAATATAGGAAATAAAAAAAAAACAACCCGACTGCTAAAATCTACTTAGATGCAAATTATTTTAAAGCAGTCGGATGCAGTTGGTGGCTATTCATTAAACCTAAAAACCGATTGAGCTAAAACACATACAACTATATTTTTAGGGTTCTCTACCCGAAGGGTAACCAACGGCACCCTATTACTAAGCCTCCGCTGTCCGTCCGTCCGTCTGTCTGTCAGCGGGCTGTATCTCATGATCCGTAATAGGTAGACAGTTGAAATTTTCACAGAATATGTATTTCTTTTGCCGCTTATACCAACTAATAATAAAAGTAAATTAAAAATAGAAACGTGTTTTTTTTTGTTTTTGGTACGGAACCCTTCGTTTGCGGGTCCGATTCGCGCTTGGCTGGTTATTTTTTATTGGATACCTACTAATGTATTTTTATGAGGAGTTCGTGGCTAAAGAGAATGTAATATAATCTTGTGTACAATATCATTGCGAAAAACGGACAAAGAACACCAAACTAGTACGTACGAAAAACGCACATTAAAATATAATTTTCGTTCCGGTAAACTCAAGAATTTCCGAAGCATCTTGTTCTCAATAAAGATACCTACAGATAAGTTGCAATGGAGTTAGCAGCGTGAGTAGGTACGTCAGAGTCCTGCTTTATGACATTACACTGCGTGGGAGGCGTACTGATGCGATTAGCGAGTACCGGGGGAAACGAGAAAGAATTGATTAATTTACTTATAGGTTTCAAATAACTGGATATGTTTATTTATATTCTTTATGCACACAAGCACAGAGGCATTTTCTACCAGTCAACTTGGTTGATGCAGACTCAAATAGTGGTAGGTGCAATGTACAAAACTAGTTCCTACCAGCGGCTTCGCCCGCGTGGAATTAGTAGTTCCCCTTTATAAAATTTCAACCCCCATTTCACTCGCTTAGGGGTGGCATTTCGAAATACCCTTTCTGAATACCTACTCTTCACAAAGTACACACACTCCAAACATGTCTGTAAGATCAGCGGTCTAGGTTGTGCGTTGATATATCAGGCAGTCACTCAGTCAGTCAGGACTTTGATTTTTTTTAGAATTTTCAAGCCAACAGCCATTAAGCTTTTAGTTGACACGCTCGACTCGAACAAAAAATAGCAGTTTACAGTTTAATATTTCGCAAAAGAATCACTGAATCAAAAAATAGTCTTCACACTCGCAATGATTTTGAAAGACCTATCTAACGATACCTCACTTCATCCCCACTTAACATGTACGGAGCTACGATATATATATATATATTTAATTTGCTACCCATGCAAAATTGCAGCTTTCTATTAAAAACAGTTTGTTAGCTATGCCTCGGACGGACAGACCGAAACTATAAGGGTTGTTCTTGTTAGGACTACGGAACCCTAAAAATGGATTTGTATGGTAAATAATATTGCAACACTGGAAAATATCAAAAGAACAGTGCAGTTGTGAGCTTGTAGCGAACTAAACAACCGCACAAGTACTGCAGCAAAACGAGATCGAAAATCTTGTGGGATCCACCTCGTAATGGATCTGTGACCGTGTAATTGTAAACATCTTAAGATTGTAATATATCTCCTTATACCAATGTAGTAACTAGCTTATACCAGCAACAACGCCCGCGTGTATTTCGAAAATTATCCCAAAGGAGGGGGAAGGGAGGCGGAGAGGCTGAGTGAATGTATGTATGAGATAATCTATGTCCTTTCCTGGACATGATCTACCCGTGTGCCAAGACAAGAAAAAAAAGATACCAAAGGGGGAGCGGGGTTCTACAAATTTTGTTGATCTATCACAGTTTTTACGGTAGTCAGAAGTCAGAAGATCTGAAGGACACTGCCCGATGTTTTAAGGAACGCCCCTATCTGAATTCCACAACCCCGTAACTGCAAGGGTAACACAGTTCCCCTTCGCAAGCCTGGTGTCAGATTTTGGGCTTCTTACCACTGAAACCCCACTGCAAGTTTCCATCCTGTAGATATCTACTATATTTATAAATTATTGCTTTTTGTTAGTCTCACTGAAACTAAAAAATGGCTTGACCGATTTGAATATTTTATTTTTTGTTCGCTTTTATAGAGAGGACCATTATTATTTATTACTAGCTGACCCGACAGACGTTGTCCTGTCTTAGCTATGAACTGTCAAATGCGAGAAGTTTAAATAGTCGTTAATTTTCCGCGAAACTCTCTTAATTTTTTCTTTCATAAGAACCTTCTTCCGACAATAACAAACACAACAAAAAATAATTAGCGAAATCGGTCCAACCGTTCACGCGTGATGCCGTGACCAAGGAAACAGGGATTCACCAAGTCCCTCATTAGCAGACACAATTAAAAACCTACTGTCGCGTCTCCTTGAGGAGACGCGAGGGGCCTGACGGATTAAAATAGGATCGATTGACACCAAAAAATGTTTGTGTAAAAATTTCATACAATATGCATAGGAAAAGTTTTTTTGCAATTTTCGTCTTTTTTAGTACTCCAACCTGGGTAGGCCCCATAGAAGTTTTTGATCAGTGTTAGAAACAGGATCGATTGATATCAAATTCTTTTTGTGTTAAATTGTCATTTTCTTGCTACCTGTTAAATTTTTTGAAAATCAGTGGTTATGGATCTAAATTTCACGAAAAATTAGGGATAGTCTCCTAAGACACCTTTCGTGTATCTGCAACGGTTAAGGTAGTTCCCCTTACTGCCCCGGTGAAAGTTTCCACCCTGTATACCTACAGATGGTCACAAGTTGACCGTATTCAATACTTATATACTTCTCCTATACTTCTTAAAACGCTAATGCCCACTCACAACATCAACACATACCTACCCATAACATCCTCATTCCCCAAACCCAGCTGATATACGTGCCCAAAGTTGAGCAAACTTGCGTAAATGTTGTCTGTAGTTCCATTCATATTAAATCAATGTTTGCTGGGAGAGTGCTGAGAGACGTACGATGCCCTATTTTGTTCGAAGGTCGTATTTTCCTTGCTCTTTTCTTGTCCTATGCATTATTAGTTACGTTTTCCTTTTTTTGGGAGCTTGTTTCATTTTATTGGTCGTCTGCTTTTGTAGTATGATTCGTGTCACGTGATCATTTGTAATTTTTTGACGGGGTCCCGTCCATGACCTAACCTCTAAGATAATACGGTTTATATATAACCAGTTTTCAGGATAATACGTTTTCTTTAGTTTGAAAGACTCAAAAATATACTTACTGATTTTTTAATTAACCGACTTCGGAAAAGGAGGGTTCTATGTTCGACTGTTTTTTTTTTTTATGTATGTATACCGATTTCTCTGTCAGTTGTGGACCGATTTTCAAAATTCTTTTTTTATCCGAAAGAATATACTCCCAAAGTGGTTCCATATAAATTTATCGAAATTGCTTCAGCGCTTTTTGAAGAACTAAACAAAAACTAAAAATACGTATACCTCGATGACATTTTGGTTTTCTCCAATTACGAGTATGTTAAATTCTACGTTCCATTTTATTGGGGTTTTCAGTTCTTGAGTATAACAACCAAAAAGTGAAAAATAAAAAACTTTAAAAAAAAAAAACAACCGACTTCCAAAAAAGAAAATAGGTACACTAAAAATTCAAAAATAACTTTAATTTCGGAAGTCGGTGTCAAAAAACGAAGAAATAAAATGCAAACACCGAGTTCCAAAATTAAAGATATTTTTTTAATTTTTAGTGTATTTTCTTTTTTGGAAGTCGGTTGTTTTATTTTGTAAAAAAGTATTTGGGAGCTTGTTTCATTTTATTGGTTGTCTATTTTTGCGGTATGATTCGTGTCACGTGATCATTTGTAATTTTTTGACATCTACAATTTTTTAACGGGTTCCATTTCATGACCTAACTTAAAAGAGCAGTTTTCAGGATACACATCCACACACACACACACACACTTACACTACTTACTTACACTTTCACAAGAGGCACTTTCTGTAGTTCAAAAAACTAAAACACACTTATTTAGTTTAGTTATGTTATTTAGTTGTATTGTAGTTATAGTGTGTTGGAAATAAATACATACACTTAATTAAACCTGTAGGTAATTACTTTGTCTTGGGAAATAAAGGATAAATTTTGTATGGTAAGTCTAATAATTGTTTTTTGGGGAATGTTTATAGCTTCCTTGAAGATAGTTGTTCATTTTCATGAGCAGATTTTTTTTTTTGGGGTGTGGGAGATTATCCAATGACTTCTCTCGCTCTGTGTGGAGCGGGAGGGCGTGTCAGACTCCTACTGACTAAAACCCACCCCTGTTCCTTCCCTGCCTGAGTACCCAGGGGTGCGGTAACTCATTTTCAGAATTTATCCTCTACCCCTAGGCATGCAGGCACCGGCCACGATGGGCCCCGTCAGTGGTGGCTGACACTAATCTCTTGTTCGGCGCGCGTGGAACACTACGCGCCCCGTCGACTCACGGGCCTGGTGCTGATCGGACGGCGAGCTACCCACTGCTCGCCGTCCGCAGGCCCGGGTCTACTGTGGCCGGAGATCGTCTCGCGACGTCCTACGCCCAGTACCTCTCCTTCATAAGCAGATGCGGTACCTAAAATCTGACCACGTATTTCCGATACACTCTGTATACCTAGTGTTGTGCACAAAACTCAGTGTTTGTGACCGGATGACGTTGGGCCACGATTGATTGGGTTCCTATATCAAAGCTTGGTATTATTTTCCTGATACGATAGAAAAAAAAAGTAGGGTTTGACGTAATATGTATGTTTTATTTTATTGGAGCCATATTTACTTAGGATACTATAACAGTAACTGATTTATAAAGGGTTGCCTATTATTTTATGCTTTTACCAAAAGGAGATAAGTATCTACCTTTAAAATAACTGATCAGAAAATAATACGGTACGGTATTCAGCTGAATACCGTATTTGTAGAAAGCCCGTGTAGAAAACTGGAAGGTGTCCCCAGCATAGTTGGGAACAGGCTAGCTAGACTGATGTTGATGACCAACAGGTATCTCTATACCCCATATATGTAGGTAGTCTATACCCTATTCACCTGGTAATACGTTTAAATTATCACCATTAAACTAGCCCGCCTCTGTACTTGTGTGTGCATAAAGAATCAATCAATCTGCCTAGCCTTTTCCTAACTATCTTAGGGTCGGCTTCCAGTCCAACCGGATGCAGCTGAATACCAGTATTTTACATGGAGCTACTGCCTCTGATCTGACCTCCACAACCCAGTTACTGTGTAATACGATACCCCTTGGAACGACCCGTAACGACTGTCAAAGATTCACGATTGACAGCCGGGACCAACGGCTTAAAGTGCTTTGCGAGGCACGGAAGAGTCTCGCTATGTAAAGATGGTCACCCACCCATGGACCAACCCCGGCAAGCGTTGCTTAACCTGATGGATCGACCCGTGCGGCTGTTATTACTTTAGCCACGAGCTCCTCTGTGTGTGCATAAAGAATAAAATAAATAAATTCAATGTTATTACAATAACACAAAGTTAGCAAAAGGAAGCTTGGCTTGACTTGGCATACAAATTGTACATAACTACCTCGGCGTGAGCTAGCTATACTAATACCCGTTTTCACCTCTCTCAACGGAGTGGTCCTCTCGCCCCCAGCCGCAACCGCCGCAGGAGACGCCGGGGCGTCGGTAGTCGCAGGACGATCTCCGGCCACCGTAGACGCGGGCCTGCGGACGGCGAGTACAAGTAGCGGCACGAAACTTTAGCGCTGACCGTTATTGCGCAGAAGTAAAAATTAAGGTACCTGAGGGGGCTAGCGGGATGAAGGGCGAGCGTGCGTAGCGCCGATTGGCTCTCCAGTCGCATTCTGTTCCCCGCGCGCCACCTGCTCCACCCACCCATGCGCAGCAATTATCGTTCAGCGCTAGACTTACGTGCCGCTACTTGTAATGGGTAGCTCGCCGTCCGATCAGCACCAGGCCCGAGAGTCGACGGCGCGTAGTGTTCCACCCGCGCATCAAAGAGATGTCAGCCACCACTGACGGGGCCCATCATGGCCGATGCCTGCATGCCAAGGGGTCGCGGATAAATTCGTAACAGAGTTACCGCGCCTCTGGGCACTCAAGCAAGGAAGGAACATGGGTGGGTTTTAGTCAGTAAAAGTCTGACACACCCTACCGCTCCACCCAGAGCGTGGGAGAAGACATAGGATGATATCCCACAAACAAACAAAAAAAAATACCGCGGCGTTAACGTGCGGTAACGCGACAATAGTTTTTTCCCAACTTAAAAAATGCCCAACGCACCTATAGAAGTTTTCACTTCAAAAACGTCTTACATCCACTGCGAAAAGTTGAATTTTATCAAAGATTCAATTACTTAACCACAAAAAAAATTAAGCAAAGTTCGTTGCCCCTGAGTGTTTGGGGAATACTAATTCATAAATTACTAGTGAGTTATGAATCGCCTACTTTTCCTCAATTAACTTCGAACAGGCTGTTAAAGTCGTGGGCGAATTGACTTCGGAAATATAGGAGTGTATTGACTGTTAGCGGGTATTTATGTTATTGCTTCAGACAATAAGGTAGAGTACCTTATTGTCTGTGTTTATTTTTAGGCTAACCTTCCCGAAGGATAACCAATGAGACCCTATTACAGAGCCTCCGTTTGTCCGTCCGTCCGTACGTCTCTCTGTCAGCGGGCTGTATCTCATGATCCCTAATAGGTAGACAGTTGAAATTTTCACAGAACGTGTATTTCTGCTGCCACTATTACAAAAAATAAAGAAAACAAATTGGACTCCTCAAAGGGGACTTCTCTATTAGAAACGTGTTTTTTTGTTGGCTTTTTTTGCTAGGTCTGAACAATGGCAATAAGTAGATGCGTATAATCTTGTACGATGGTACGGAATCCTTTTTGTCGCCGGCCGGTTTTGTTTTAATAATATTTTGTATGAATCAACAAATCACATTAAAAATAAATCTTTTTCTGAAGACAGCATCAAAATGTAGCAGCAATTAAAATTAGTGTTACGTCCGTGTTTGAGTCACATACACATACTTGTATGTATATTCATGTGTGTAGCAAATATCAGTGCAGTAGATTCGGAGTAAATTGGCTGTGACAATCAGACAGACAAGTTCTGTTTATCCATTCGTACGTTTGGAACCCTAAAATTACCAAATCTCGTTCTGCCTTTATGTAACCTTTCTGTATTCGTTCGTTTCAAAGGTACGGGAACTTTTTCCTTTGTAATTTAGGTCAGCATCGTATCGAGAGTCCCATGAGGGTCAGTATACTAGTGTCGCATGCACGTGTCGCACTGCTGGAGTTAATTCCTTTCCATGAGGTATGTCGCCGTCCTATTTGCCACCGAATTTATGTTCTGTTATTTTTTCACTTGAACACTTGAATAGTATTTAAACTTTTATGTGTAGCATGATAACGGTTCCTTCTATCCTCCTTAATATTATAAATGCGTATGAATGTTTGTTACTCAATCATGCCAGAACGGCTGAACGGATATGGATGAAATTTGGCTCAGAGATAGATTACCGTCTGGAATTGCACATAGGCTATAATATACGGGGTGTTAAAAGACACATCACATAGACGTCAACTACGCATACTGTATCTATGCTGGGAAAAGATTTTTATTTTAGGTATGAAAAAAACTACTTTTATTGCACGCAATGTAACGCGAACCCAGGCAAAAGGAGTTAAACCCTTCGCTCTAAGCCACGTAGGTAATTGTCGGATACGTTTGATATTCATTGCGTTTTTGTAACTTCAAATGCGTAATTTCTAAAATACGAAATAAATATCGAACATTCAATAAATGTATATGGGACCACCTCTGAAGTTTTTTTTTAAATCGTTGCCCCACACTAGGAATTACTTCTGTATCGTGGGTGCGTTCACAAACATGTATAATTCACATACACAAGACACCCAGACCCGGAACAACTATTTGTAGGCCATACAAATATTTGTTCCGTGCGGGACACGAACCCGCGACACGCAGCGCAGCAGCCGAACGCTCAATCACTGCGCCCACCGTGCCGTCAAAGTATAGTAGTATATAGTATGACCTACCATACAAGAAAACAATCATCTAAATCTATTCACAATTGGCGGAGATATCGCGTAACAAACATACAAATAAAAAACATACAGACGAATTGAAAACCTCCTCTTTTCTGAAGTCGGTTAAAAATTTTAGAAATAACACTGAACTCATTTTCGTAAAAGGTAAAAAAAGAATTGCGACTTTGACCATCAATATCTCCAGAACCAGTGGATTCCCAGAATATGTGGCTTTCGGTTTCGGAAACTGTCTTTTTACATGCGATATAATGGGAGAAGTACTAATATTATAAATGAGAAAGTTTGGATGAATGGATAATAATAATAATAATAAGAGCCTCGACGAACACCTAAGGAGGCTCTCGTTAGGCGGCTGGATCAAGGGCTTGATACAGAAAGCGGTACTCCTGGACACGGCTCGTATTGTTAGGAGATTCCTTTCTCAGGAGCCCTGACCACCGGTAGCTTGGACCCTATCCTGATACCGGTTTTTTTTTTTTTTTTTTTTGGGGGCTGGGAAATCATCCTATGACCTTCCGCTCTAGGGTGGAGCGGAAGGGTGTGTCAGACTCTTACTGACTAAAACCCACCCCTGTTCCTCCCTGCCTCGAGTGCCCGGGGGCGAGGTAACTCTTTCGAATTTATCCTCCACCCCCGGGCAGGCATCGGCCGTGGCAGGTCCCTTCACTTGGCTGACAACTCTTTGAGGCGCGCGCCGTCGACTCTCGGGCCTGGTGCTGATCGGACGGCGAGTTACCCACTACTCGCCGTCCGCAGGCCCGGGTCTACGGTGGCCGGAGATCGTCTCGCGGCGTCCGAACCCCCTGGCGTCTCAGGCGGCGGTTGCGGCTGGGAGCGCTAGGGCGACTCGGCTGTGTTCGAGTCTCCCTAGCGTATGCCGCCTCCCTCTTCGCGAGCATTACTGCTTCGCAGAAGGTGGAGACGGCTTCCCATTCCCTCTCGCTCCGTACCATGGCCTGAACCAGGGCACGGCGCGAGAGGTCGCTGCCGCCTATCGCATCCACGAGGACACGGCGGTGCTCTGCCCAAGCGGGGCAAACCTCCACCGTATGCTCCACCGTGTCCACTGGGCGATCCTCGCAGTGGAAACACGCAGGGGTCACCTCCGCCTTGATCCGACACAGGTACTTCCCGAAACAGCCATGTCCGGTGAGCACCTGCGTCAGGCGGAAGGTGAGAGCGCCGTGACGCCTCTCCAGCCACTCCTCAAAGAGGGGCACTACCGCCTCGATGGTGGCGTGCCCAGCGCTGGGTTGCGACAGTCGCTCTCTCCATGTCACCATGAGATCCTGCCGGAGCTCGGTCCGCCGAGCCGCGAGTTGTCGCGGCAGCGGAGTTTCGCCCCGGCGTTTGGCCTCCTCGCGCCACTCGTACAGGTGCGCGAGGATTTTTGCCTCCAGATCCCACGGTGACAGTCCGGCAAGGAGGCTCGCCGCCTCACGGGAGATCGTGCGGTATCCGCGGATGATGCGGATCGCCATGACCCTCTGGGACGCGTTCATCAGGCGAGCTGATCGCTGCCTCAACGAACGCGCCCACACCGGTGCCCCGTAGAGGGCCATGGACCGCACGATCCCCGCGTAGAGCCTCCGGCAGGAGGCGTTTGGCCCCCTCAGATTGGGTAGGAGCCGCTTCAAGGCGGCCCCGGCCCTGTCCAATCTGGGAGCCAAACGTCGAAAATGTTCGACGAAGTTCCACCGGCTGTCGAGGACATCCTGATACCGGTGGGCTACTATTTTTTATATTTTTAAATGTTTTTGTATATTACTTTATATTTGAATATTTAAAAATGTAAATAATATGTATATAAAGTTAAATAAATGGAATAATAATAATATTCCACAACTATCACACAACGCCATCTAGTCCCAAACAAAGCAGAGCTTGTGTTATGGGTACTAGACAACTGATAAACATACTTATATTTCTAAATGCATATATATTATAGATATTTGTTTTTAATGGATGTTTGTTACTAATCAATCACGCTAGAACAGCTGAACGGATCTGGATGAAATTTGGCACAAAAATAGATTATAGGCTGGAATATCACATAGGCTATAACTTATAATGGTCCCCCCATTGGTACTAATTCCACGCGGGCGAAACCGCAGACAGAAAATAGGAGATTCATAAGGAAAAACCACTTGAAATGTCAACGGAACCTCGCAGATTCGTAACTTCTGTTCACCATAACTCGTTGGTGTTTTAGGCTTGACACTCAAGGGGTTAAAAGTAGATGAAGTGGATCGATGATCTGTGAGAGCCGCGTATTTCTGATGGATGCAAGACGCGCAGGACTGGTCCATGTGAGTGCGGGGGAGGTTGGTCTATAGAATAGAATAGAATATTTATTGAATTAAAGGTTTACAAAAAGTTAACATTTAGTCTACAGTAGTAAGATTTTCAGTACAATTATAGTGCCTAAAAATAATAATAAATAATAAAATAAATAATAATATTCCACAACTATCACACAACGCCATCTAGTCCCAAGCTAAGCAGAGCTTGTGTTATGGGTACTAGACAACTGATAAACATACTTATATATTTCTAAATACATAAATATTATAGATTAATTACACCCAGACACAGAACAAATGATCGTGCTCATTACACAAACATTTGTCCTGGGTGGGAATCGAACCCACGACCTCCGGCATAGCAGTCAGGGTCACTAACCACTAGACCAACAGGCCCGTCAAACTAAAAATAAACTTAAACTAAAATGTGGTACATTACTGGTGCAAGATAAGATGATGGTTTAAGGAATTACAATGTTAGATAGCGACCCTCCCGAACTAGGTTCATTCAAACCTGTGTTTCAGGCCATCATTTTATGTCAAGCATTGGACGTTTTTCTGCTCAAATGATGATAATAATTTAGTAATTTATCACGCATTTACCCTATTTTAACCGACTTCAAAAATAGGAGGAGGTCTCTATGTATGTTCACCGATATTTCCGTCTATTGTTTAGCGATTTTGATTTTCTTTTTGTAGTATTTTCTCGAGGTTTAAATATAATTTGGTGATGATCAGATTAACTTCAGAGTAAGACAGTGGAACTCTTCAATATATGAAAGCAAATCTTCCAGGACTGCTGCACTCGTAAACAAAACCAGACTTCCGAAATTAAAGTTATTTTGCAATTGTTAGTGTTTGTTTTTTGGTAGTTGGTGTCATTGTTTTGTAGATAAGTTTATTTTTATTTTAAGTCGCTGTTAGCGATAATATCGCCATTGTACCCATAAAATTAAGTTCGTGTAAAAGAGTTGTGTACCTTACCATTTCGGTGTACTCTATACCTTAACTTATTATATTCTATACTTGGAATATAGCTTTCGGATTTTAAAACATTAAAATCAAGACAACAAAAAATACTTGAAAAATATAAAAAAGAGAGGCACTCCCCGAGTGCCAACAGAAGTGAAAACTTGAACAAAAATGCCCAACGCGCCAGAAGTTTACACTTCAATCCACTACGCGATCCACGACGAGTGCTACGACGCTACGCTACGACGTAGCACTCGTAGCGTGTCGGCGTCGGTGTCGGTGTCGCGCGAGTTCAATTGTTTTTTCCCATCTCAAAAATGCCCAACGCGCCTAAAGTAGTTTTCACTTCATTAAAACTAAAGCAAAAGTTTTTTAACTATTTGAACAACGCTACACTGTACTTTAGTCATCATTAGGAGCTACTTGTGTAAATGCAGGCGATGACGTCACGAACCTACCATCACTTATTTGCATAAAAAGTGCAATAACGCGGCCCATTCACTACGGACGCTGTAACCGGGTCATGGGAAACATACGACATAGGAGACTGTGCGTGGACGCTGTTGTGGATAATTTATAGGTAAATAATCAAGATATAAATATCTGGAATACCGGTAATTACAGAAACAATTAAAAATCCATTGTGTCTGGCGCAACATCAATCCAAAAAAAAAAAGAGATACATTTTATAAGTTGGGCGACTATAACTCTAAAACTAACAAAGCTAACTTGGCCGTGATAGTTTTCCTTTAAAGTTCATTATACTACTACTACCATCACGATACTACCCGATACTACACGATACTACCATCACGAATTGATTTCGGTTTTTTAAGCCAATACTTTAAGTTTTTAGGGGGAGGGGGGACGCTACACTCGAACATAAAATAATAAATAATAATAATAATATTCCACAACTATCACACAACGTCATCTAGTCCCAAGTTAAGCAGAGCTTGTGCTATGGGTACTAGACAACTGATAAACATACTTATATAATTCTAAATACATACATATTATAGATAAATTACACCCAAAGACCAATCAGCGCCAATTAATAAAATGATTAATTACCTACTTACAGCCCTCTTCATTTGTAAGTACTTATAAAATTTAGATATTTAATAATCAGATTGTTGTTTGGCGCCGACTCAAAATTAGTTTATATAAAATTTGATATTTTATGTAGGTAAATAAGCTCATTACTCAAGACTTAAAAGGTTTATTTATTTTTTGCTTTTTAGTTCTTTTTCGTCGGTTAATTTTTTTGTTAAAAAGTTTTTTGGATGGACAGCCTCATTAGTGTCGTGACAACTTTACGTAAGGATTTTTTCCGTCTAGCCCCCTTTCACAACGCGCGATAAGGAACTTCGTTCCAAAAAACTTTTTCAAGATTTTATTATTTCGTTAACGTGGCCTGATTAATATATATATATTTATATATAAATCCATGCAAAATTGCAGCTTTCTTGTCTTTCTTAGGACTACGAAACCCTGAAAAATTGCAATAATTTTAGTTTAACCACCAAGTCCTCCCAAGTATTATTTTCCTACGCCACTTCTTAATTAAGTATTACTTACTTACTCGTTCAAATGTCAACAGCTAATCCAATCCCTTGGCATAGTTTAAGTTACTGATTTTTCAGAAAATCAGGATTCATCCTGGGAATAAGTAAATTTGACAAAGCACACAGAATGCACAATTTTTATTGTTTCCAAAAAAAAAATCCAGTTAGTGTGTGTGTGTGTGTGTGTGTGTGCGTGTGTGTGTGTGTGTGTGTTGTGTATGTTGTGTGTGTGTATTGTGTTGTGTGTGTGTGTCAGTTAGTTTATCTTTATTTTCAAGTACCAAAACTCATAGTGTAAGTAACAGTTTACTTACAAACTGTGCTATTAAAAACAATAAACAACAATAGAAAAACAGTAAGTGACACGTTACCACAGTACTGTAAGATCACAGCAACTAACGTAATATAATTCCGGCATAGAATAATCGAGGTAGTAACAAAAAAGATGGTGTCAGTAGAACAGTTAGATATAATGTTTTCATTTAATTCCGACCATCTGGAAGAGATCACGCTGTTATTTCAATAAACAAGCAGGCGTTTTTCTTTCCATTGATTGAAAACAAACCTCTGTTGCATGGCCGTTCGATTATTATTTATGCTGTTTTCATAATATTTGTGCATACTCGAGCTTCTTTATACATAGTATTATGAATCTAATTATTGCTAGATACTGCTTTTTCGTCTTTTTGAGTAGCTCGTTGCCTAAAGTAATAACAGCCGCACGGGTCTATGCATCAGGTTAAGCTACGCTTGCTGGGGTTGGTCCATGGACGGGTGACTATCTTTACATACCAAGACTCCTCCGTGCCCCGGCAAGCACGTTAAGCCGTCGGTCCCGGCTGTCAATCGTGGATCTTTGACATTCGTTACGGATCGTTAAAAGCCCGAAAGTCTGACAACCAGTCTTACCAAGGGGTATCATATTACCTAGTAACTGGGTTGTGGAGGTCAGATAGGCAGTCGCTCCATGTAAAATACTGCTATTCAGCTGCAACCGGTTAGACTGGAAGCCGACCCCAAGATAGTTGGGAAAAGGCTAGGCAGATTGACTCGACATCACTTTGTCTCTGCATCAACCAAAGGTTGACTAGTAGATAAAGCCTGAAGCATTAACTCCGCCTCTGTACTTGTATGTGCATAAAGTGTTAAATAAATAAATTGACTGCTTTTTCGTCTTTTAGTCTCGTGGTTGCAAGCCCGACTGCTGACCGTGGGGTACTGGTCCCATTCCTAGGTCGGTCAAAAAATTCTATTGAATATATCCATAAAGATTTACTCTGTAGCAATTACTGGACTTTGGTAATTGGTGGTGTGAGTGTGTGACACCCCCGTGCCTCAGAAATCGCATAACACCGATGGTGCTGCGCCTGATCTCTCCGCAGTCGTGTCGGATTGCAGTCCCATCGAACAATGAGAGTAGAGGGACAGAGAGTGCACCCTTGTTTGCGGTCACTCTTGTGCTAGTGTACTCTAATATCTCCTGCGTACTTGGAAAAAGTTTTTTTTAAATTTTTATTTGTTGTACCCCATAACTAAAGTTATGGTAAAGTAAAACCCGAATTGATATTCTCAATAAACCAAGTTTCCTCCAATAAGGCATTCAAAAAAACTTTCTTTTTTTTTTAAATACAACCGACTTCTAAAAATTGCAATATAATAATAATAACTGTACTGTACTGTACTGTCTGTGTGTATATATAACTGTTACAATTTTTCTTCGCTATTTAATACCGACTTCCGAAAATAAAGTTATTTTGTAATTTATAGAAGTCGGTTGTATGTTTTGTAAAAATTTTTTTATTTTTATTTTGTGTTATACCTCAGAACTTGTTTCTAAGTGAACCGATTTTGATGATTTTTATTTATTTTAAAAGTGGTGCTTCTCACGTGGTCTCATTTTTTAACCGACTTTAAAAAAGAGGAGGTTCTCAATTCGTCTGAATGTGTTTTTTTTTGTATATTTGTTACGCGTTAACTCCGCATTTGTAAATCGTTTTTTATGATTCTTTTTTTGTTTGGTAGGTCATACTTCAAAGGTGGTCTTAAATAAATTTTATTGAAAATCGATTTAGCACTTTTTGAAAAAATCAACATAAACAAAAAATATGTATACACAGATGACGTTTTGGTTTTCTCCAATTGTTCAAATTCCATGTTATTGGGGGTAACCGTTCAACAACTAAAACGTGAAAAATAAAAAAACTTTTTTGCAAATTTTTACAATAAACACCGACTTCCGAAATTAAAATTATTTTGCAATTTTTAGAAGTCGGTTGTATTTTTTGTATAAAAGTTTTTTATTTTTCACTTTTGAGTTGTTGTACCCCAGAAGTAAAACTAAATATTAAAGTTATGCCCGAATGGATAACCCCAATATGTGTGACCACCTTTGAAGTATGACCTACCAAACAAAAAAAGAATCATCAAAATCGAATTACAAATGGCGGAAATATCGCGTAAAAAAAAACTTACAGACGAATTGAGAACCTCCTCTTTTTTGAAGTCAGATACAGTCGAATTGAGATTTTTTTTTGGGGTCAGTTACAAATAAAACCACGTTCAGCGTCCCATAAAGTTAGACGAGCGTCCTCGCACAAATTGCGTCTCGTGTGTTTCCACGATAGTTGCATCCGTGCTCAACGATGCGATCGTGAATACTGATAATCGAATACACACACATACACAACTTTGTTTGTATGTCACTAACTTTGTGGAGACATTGATTTCTGATAGATAATAGTATACCGAAGTAGCTTTGAACAGCGATGGACGTTCCTTTGTTTAAATATCTTTAATGCTTCGAAAACTTTACCTAATTAAATTAGATAGATGGGCAAATCTGGAAATCTCTTAACCGATTATGGACCCAGTTTGGTCGCTGTAGAAATAATCTGGTATACACCGACCCGATACGAGTGCTACGACGCGTAGGAAAATGGGGTATCTTGACCCATCCGAAACTCAGTACCAGTCTGGAGCCGCTTTACAGGACTTGCCTCACCTCCTTGCGTGAGTCACGGATAAATTCAAAAGAGAGTCACCGCAGCTCTTGGCACAGACAACTGAAGGAACAAGGGTGTGTTTCAGTCAGTAAGAGTCTGACACACCCCCCCGCTCCATCGCGAGCGGGAGAACTGCTCAAACTTTATCAAGCGCAAGTTCGATCGTGTATGGAGTACTGCTCTCATCTTTGGGACGGATCTGCTAGATACCAGCTTGATGCCCTTGAGATAATTGAGAAACGAGCCAAGAGGATCATCGGCGATGATAGGCCGTCGAGTCGAAGCTCCAAAGTCTTGAGCATAGACGCAGAGTTGCTAGCCTGTCGGTTTCTATCAGTTACATTTTGAGGAGTGTGCCACGGAATTGCATAATTTGATTCCGCCAAGCCCGTTCCATCTTCGGACCACAAGACGTACGGCGATATGCCACCGGTACATGGTGAACATCCCATCCACACGCACAAAACGTTTTGAGAACACATTCATTGTCCGTGCAGCTAGGGAGTGGAATTCCCTGCCGGAGTCTGTGTTTCCTGATAGCTACAACCTAGGAGTCTTTAAGTCAAGAGTGAATAGGTTACTTGTAGGCAAGCGTGCCCCATCTTCGACCACATCATCGCTTACCATCAGGTGAGATAGTGGTCAAACGCGTGTCTATCAAGAATAAAAAAATAAAGTCTGACATATGAAGATTTCCCACCCTCCGAAAAAAAAGCACCTTGGATTGTTTGAATGAGCCAATGACAGGGCTATCCAGGCCAGGCATACTGGTCGAACAAGATTTCAAATCAAAATCGAAACAAAAAGAAGATGGGCGAATCGTTACTTTAACTAACAACGACTGATAAAATGTAAAAACAGAGTAGGCAATTGTGATTATTGTACGTGTGGGGTATTGCTTAGTCAGTCCTGCTACCTCATGACTGACCAGCTAATATTTACCGAAAACTCTAACTCAATCTGTCTAAGTTCAGTGCTGGACATGCACACTTCCTCCTTCCGCGTCCAGTCTTTCCCAGAATTCTATACAAAATACAAAAAAGTATAAAATATTTATTTCTGTACCAAATAGTGTATACATTAGTTTATGATTGGAGCCTCCTTTTAAGCATGATGATGCCTGTGTTAGGAGACTCCGCTCTTCCATAGCTTTGGCTGTTTGTACAACTTACAAAATTGTTATTATTTGTTTTTTAGTTTCTTGAGCTATATTTTTTCGCTAAGCTAGACTAATTTCAATATATAACATTTTTGTTTTTTTTTTTTTTGTCTTGGGCGGTTGGTGCGTGCTTTATTGCTATTTACATAAAGTATAATAAATTCAAACACGCTTGCTTGCTCGTGAATTGAACAGAATGAATACATTAATGTGGGTATGTTGGGTGAGCGGAGTGTGTGAGGTGTGTCGAGTGTGTGTGGTGTGTGATGTTTGTGGGGAGAGTGAGGTGTGTGGAGTGTTTGAGATATGTGGAGTGTGAGAGGTGTGTCGAGTGTGTGTGGTGTGTGATGTTTGTGGGGAGAGTGAGGTGTGTGGAGTGTTTGAGATATGTGGAGTGTGAGAGGTGTGTGGGTGCTGTGAATGTGTGTATGAGGGAGGATGTACGCGTGGGTGTGGCGTTGCAAATATAACTAATTTCCACTTACTGTAACAATTATTCAATATCTGCATACGTGCGTGATAAATCTTGTAATATATAAAAATTTCGTGTCACGGTGTTTGTGGTTGCACTCCTCCGAATCAGCTCGACCGATTTTAAAGATTTGTTTTTTGTATATTTGGTAGGTATGAAAGTAGGTCGTAAAGTATTTTTCACCCTCCCACCCCCACCCCCCATTTTTTAATCGCAGAACAACGTTTGCTGGGTCGCTAGTCTTGTATAATCATCCCGTTATGTCTCACTTCTTCAAAGCCCTCCCTCTCCCTTTTCCATCCACGTCTGTGTTCTGCCACTGCAAACAATTCCTTCTGGTAACAGTCAAGTTCTTCTCTCTACCCTTATCTTGATCTGCCGCGATGTCACCTAGCATTTAATGGGACACAACAAGCGGTTCTTTCCCACAGCTGATCTCATATTTCCATACAGAAAGAGATACTTCTGCTCATCCTCTTGACTTATTACCCTTGTTGTAAACCTGTAGCGACATTTATCATGCAACATACGAACTAAACTTACAATTCTTTTTCTTTTAATCCTGCATCGCGCAAGCAGAGTTGTCAGCGCGATTTGAACATACATACATAAACAACAGTCCGAAATCAACCATCGGGGAGTTGCCCAAACCAGACACATCACACGTCTGCCTACCCAGGGGATTTTTTTTTAAATTTGAAACTGAGTTACCTCGCCCCTTGGCACTCAGGACATCCCAAGCCTCCTGCTCCACCCAGAGCGGGAGATGTCACTGGATGATAACCCACCAAAAAAAAAAACCCGTCTGGTCGGAGGATCCTCCCTGTTCAATGGAGGTTTGCGGGATTTTACACCCTGTTTCGCATACCTCCAAAAACATTTATTTTTTCTTTTAATCCTGCATCGCGCAAGCAGAGTTGTCAGCGCGATTTGAACATACATACATATACAACAGTCCGAAATCAACCATCGGGCAGTTGCCCAAACCAGACACAATACCCGTTTGGTCGGAGGATCCTCCCTTTTCATGGAGGTTTGCGGGATTTTGCACCCTATTTCGCATACTTCCAAAAACCCGAATTTTATTTTCCCACTCATTAAACAAAGCCCCCAACACTATCTTTTCCCAGACAATAGAAAAAATTCCCACCGCATTCGGACCAGTAAATAACATTCATCAGTTTTCCTAATCGCTACGCTAAAGAACGTTGCAGCTGCGTACTGGATGGGAAAATTCCCATTCAGTACGACAAATGGCGTACTATTAATAAAGGACTTGACTTTTGTCTTCTTGGATAATCTCGAGGATTTTTGGGCCCTGGCCTTTAAGCTTTAGCTTAAGAATAGGGGTTCGTTGTCATAATAATTCTGAGGGTGTGTTTGTTTTAATTTTGGTTGATGTTGGTACTACACTGCAAAGGCGGTTACTAAGTATAGGTACTAATCAGCCTTATAATGTCCGCACTGCTGGGACTCGGGCTTCCTATCTAGGAGAGGGAATGGGCCGTAATCCATTACACGTTCCCAGTGCATGTTGGTGGATGTCACACGTCTTCGAAGTATTGGTTATAGGACATGCCATTTTCCTTCACTGTTGTGAGAGCAGTAAATTGCCTGTCTAGCTTCAAACCCAGGTATGCGATTTACTTACTACGCAGTATGTGGGTATTTGAACTAACTAACGAGCGTAACTTACGAGTTGTACGTCGTAGGTTTGAACCTACGACGTAAAACTCGTAAGTTGGGGCCAGTTATCACTGGACCGCCACACTGCTTAGTATAGATATGATGTTGATGTCTCTGATTTCACTTCATCATCATCATAATTTCAGCCGAAAGTGTCGCCACAATGATCAGTCCTGTGCGACTCACATCCATCGGCTACCCGCGACCCTCACCAGGTCATCGGTCCACCTTGTGGGAGGCCTTCCAACACTGCGTCTTCCGGTACGCGGTCACCACTCCAGAACATTTCAGCCCCATCGACCGTCTGTTCTGTGAGCAATGAGCCCTGCCCACTGCCACTTCTTCTTCTTTGATTTCACTTATTTTACGAAGACATTCGTAATAAGTCGATATATATTTTAGTGTGCCGACTGCCTGTCATGATTTATTACCTAAGAAATCCTACAGTAAACTCGAATGAGAATAAACTGGTAGAATACCAGTCAAAAGAAAAGAAAAGGAAATGTAAAAATACAGAAACAAAATATTAACATGCAAATGTATTCTTTATATCCAAGTTTAGTACATTCCGGTGCGATTTAGTCGAATCCCCCAGACTAAGCTGAAGTCACGGCGGTATCATAGTCTGGATTGAAGAAGATGGCGCTCGTTGTTTTCTTTAACAACGTTCTTTAATGTTTACTTAGAATTAAAGCATGTTTTTAGTCTTCTGAAGGGTATTCAGGCTTATATCTGGTGCTAGTTTCTGCTAGCGGCTTCGTCGGCGTAAAATTAGTTCTTCTCCCGTGATAAACTTTCAATCTCTTATTAACCCCTGTTATTTTGGTGTTGAATTTTGGAAATCCCTTCCATAGAAGAAACCTACTGTTTACAAAGAACACACCCTCCAAATTTCATGTCTCTAGTCTTCGGAGCAGCGGTATATTAGTGAGTCAGTCAGGTCTTTGAACTTCATATGTACAGATATATTTCCCATGCAATTGTGTAACAAGGGCAAGCTTTTTACGCGGCTGCCTCAGAAGGAGGGTTATGTATGTTTGTAAGTCTATTTCTTTGGCGCGCATTGTAGTCTAAAAACTAGATGGATTTTAACAAATGAGATTTCATTAGATTGGTCTTGACAGACGAAATGTAGGCCGCCAAAAAAAAGGCCGTCACGGTAAAAGTGTGGTCGTTTTTTTTTAGTTACGTGGTCATGTGGGATATCAAAACAAAGGGCTTGAGGAGTTGCTTTCAAAAATATAACAATAAAACGTAGGAGAAAAAAATTAAATCAATCCCGATTGAATTTAAAAAAAAATGTAAATAATCTATATTGTTATATTTTTTCCTGATTCTTAAATTAGTATTTTGTAATTAAGTAAACTTTAGCCTGGTGGTATTACAGTAGTATTTGACACATTGTTAACTTATAATTTTATTCACCATATTATCCGTTTCTAACTGAAAAAAAAATACCAAAGTTTTTTCGAGACCTGGGAAAAATACAAAAAAAATACGTACACACTAATACTTTAACGTAATTATTAATCCTAATGAAAGTTCTTGTACATAATAAGCGTTTAAAATGCGTAAAATTTTAACACACGATTATCGCTAAGCGATGACTAACAAAACAACAATTAAGTTCAGGTTAACACGTAGTTAATTTAGATAAGAGATTAGTTATGTTCCTTATTAACTAAATGAGCTACCTTATAGCCCACCGTCACGGACAGACCGCCATTTTGTTATATTTTGCTGTACCAAACTTGACTAAGTCCCTTGACTATTTTAGGCAGAATTAATAAGGGCTATTTCAATCTGCCTAGCCTTCTACTAGCTATCTATCTAACTATCTTGGGGTCAGCTTCCAGTCTGACTGGATGCAGCTGAATAACAGTATTTACATAAAGCAACTGCCTATCTGACCTCTACAACCCAGTTACTGGGTTGTCAGACTTTCGGGCTTCTGACGACCCGTATCGACTGTGAAAGATCCACCATTGACAGCCGGGACCAACGGCTTAACGTGCTTTCCGAGGCACGGAGGAGTCTCGGTATGTAAAGATGGTCACCCATCCATGGACCAACCCCGGCAAGCGTGGCTTAACCTGATGGATCAACCCGTGCGGCTGTTATTACTTTAACCACGAGCTCCTCTAATAAGGGCTACATATTTCTCTAAATATTAACTTGATAATCATCATATTTTACTGCTTTTTACTGTCCCAACTACTTGGGTACAGGCCTCCTCTCTGTGAGAGGGTGTGGGCCGTAATTCACCACCAAAAACTACTATAGTAAACTACTGTCCACCCCGTGGGATCAATGCGGGTTGGTGGATATCACATGTCTTCGAATTTTTGGTTCTAGGACATGCCGGTTTCCTCACGATATTTTTAACCGACTTCAAAAAGAAGGAGGTTATCAATTCGGATGTTTTTTTTTTTCCTTCACCGTTTTGAGGGCAGTAGTGATGAAATAATTTACACAAAGTAAAGATAAGTAATAGAGAAAAATCCCAGCATACAACTCAAGCCAGCATCAAAGAAAACTGCACCAAACAAAATAGTGTCAGAAAATCAAAGAAAATAAGGCTTTATACTCATTGCAGAAAATGTTTCGTTCGCTGACATTAACCCATACTACATACATATGTAGATGCGATAGGTGGCGGTGACCTCTCGCGCCCGGCCCTGGTTCAGGCCATGGTACGGAGCGACAGGGAATGGGAAGCAGTCTCCGCCTTCTGCGAAGCAGAAATGCTCGCGAAGGCGGAGGCAGGACGCGTGAGGGAAGCTCAACGGAGTGGCCCTCACGGCCCCGGCCGCTACCACCGCAGGAGAGGTACTGGGCGTAGGACGTCGCTAGACGATCTCCGGCCACCGTAGACCCGGGCCTGCGGACGGCGAGCAGTGGGTAGCTCGCCGTCCGATCAGCACCAGGCCCGTGAGTCGACGGCGCGTAGTGTTCCACGCGCGCCTCATAGAGACGAGTGTCAGCCAATACTGACGGGGCCCATCGTGGCCGGTGCCTGCATAAATTCTGAAAATGAGTTACCGCACCCCTGGGCACTCAGGCAGGGAAGGAACAAGGGTGGGTTTTAGTCAGTAAGAGTCTGACACGCCCTCCCGCTCCACCCAGAGCGGGAGAAATCATTGGATGATTACCAACCCCACAAAAAAAATACTACATACAGAACTGATATTAACCCATTATACATATTTAGTTTGAATGACAATGCATGGTCACCTAAGTGACGTCATTCTAAATCCAATATGGCAGACTAGTTATTTTATATGCATTCATGGGTATTATAAAAGAGTTTATTGAGAAAACTACGCAAAATAAATAGACGTCACTCAAAAGCTTATCTTTGAGTTTATTTTTTAATTTATCGATTATAGGCACACGTTTGACCACTATCTCACCTGATGGTAAGCGATGATGAGGTCGAAGATGGAGCACGCTTGACTAGAAGTAACCTATTCACTCTTGACTTAAAGACTCCCAGGTTGTAGCTTTCAGGAAACACAGACTCTGGCTTTTTTACCTATAATATTTTATTCCTTCTTTTAAAACTCACTAGCTAAAAACCTTGCTTCAATTCTATACGAATTTCCATATTTACGATATGTTAAAGTAAGATCTCTGTAGAAACAACATCAAAATAAATATCAAGCGAGCTCAACCTTGGAAACTTTCTATCCACCATCATAAGTTATTCGTCAGTTGACGAGCGATGAACGTAAACTTTCACGTTAACGTTAATTACAGCTATAACGTCGTCAAGGTGACGGATAACGTTAAAACCTAATAAATCTTATACTGGTACTAGTTTTGAGGAAGTTATGGTGTTTTTGTAAGACTTTGGGAAGGTCTTTAGGGGTTGGTTGTGTTTAAATAATATATTTTTAAACTTATTAGTGTCACTATTTTTTTAATTAGGAAATTAGATTCTGCCAGCGGCGGTCGCCCGCATGGAAGTAGTAATTCCCTCATTATAAATTACAGCCTATGTTATATTCCAGACTATAATCTATCTCGGTTCCAAATTTCATCCAGATCAGTTCAGCCGTTCTGGCGACGTAACAAACAACTATCCATCCATTCATCCCAACTTTCGAATTTATAATACTTCCTCCGTTAAACATTATAGCCTATATGCTATTCCAGACCATAATTTATCTCTGTGTAAAAAAGGTGATCGCACACTTTTGGGCCCAGCGTGTGTACCTACTTGTAGAAAAATTCTCATGAAAAAAAAATTTTCAATTTCTCTCATTCTACAGCATTTAACAAAAACCCTGTCCGATCAAATAAAGGCGTATTCCTGGTTTAACATACGTAGTAGAAAAAATAGTAAAAAAACGTAACTCCTAAAAACCAAAAGTTATAGATTTTTTATTCATATAAAATATGCGAAATTTCACACTAAATATGGGAAATTTTCATAAGTTGACAACACTCCACCGGCAGGCGAAATCTTTTTATTTTTACCTATTTTTATTTCAAACGGTACCGCCCCGCACTCGCCGCGCTGTAGGCTCTTAGACATAAAACTGTAGGTGAACTTTGTCGAGCGCTCAGTGTTGCCTCTGATAAGTTTTTCTTTTTTTTTTAATTAATTATTTTCATTGGGGAAAAATAATAATCTGGTATCCATTAAATGATTACGTATATGTGTACGCAGCACGATACCAAATAATACCCTTCAGGATAGGACAGGGTTTTTGTTACATGCTGTATATTATAGTAGTGTTACGAGCTGGGTATGGGATAAATTATTTTACACCAATTAATTAACCAAATATCCTTTATTAACTCAACAACTTATTTAAACAAACACTAATTCACTAATAATCACTATTCTCTTGGTAATCGCTTGTATTCGCATCCGTTCGCATCCGTAGTCAAAAACAGACTGACTCACTCGCCCGCCGTCCGGCCTATTTATACGGTCATGGAAGTTTTCAGAACATTGTCGAACTATTCTATAGTGGAATATTCTAGAAACATCTATGAACTTCTATACAGTACCACAATGGAATGTTCTCGAACCTAGTGGAAACTTCTGGAAACTTCGACCACATTCTCGAACGTTCCAGAGTAATACGGTCGACGTAACACTGCCCCCTCCTTAGACATGCTCGTCCCGAGCATCATTAGTCCCGTAGTATCGCGCCAAACGGTCTACATGAACAATCTTAGGCGCACCTCGTGGACCCTTCTGTATTCGGTAGGTGACATCGTTGATCCTGGTCACGATTCGGTATGGTCCATCCCATTTTGCTTGCAATTTGGGAGACTTCCCTTTGCTGCGCACTGGGTTATGCAACCACACCAGTGAACCCTCGTCAAAACCTCTATGGTTTGCCTTCCGGTCGTATCGGGTCTTCATCTTATCAGACATTTGTTGGCCGGATTGTCTGATATGCTCATATACATCATTCAACTTGTTACGCAAGTCATTCACATAATCGGTTACACTGCGTGGGGCATCAGGGGGGGTTCCAGTGATTAAATCTGCAGGTAACCGTAATTCCCTTCCAAAGTTCGCGAAGGCTGGTGTCACAGTCGTACTTTCGTGAACTGCACTACGGTAGGACAGAAGAAATGGCTGTATGTGCTTGTCCCAATCCCTTTGCCTGCTTTCCACAACTTTTGCCAGATATCTCTCCAACGTTTGGTTGAAACGTTCTACCATTCCATCAGATTGCGGATGGTAAGAAGTGGTTCTGGTCTTGTGAGTACCCATCAGTCGACAAGTCTCCTGGAAAACTTGTGATTCAAAATTCCTCCCTTGGTCGCTGTGAATTTCCAAGGGTACTCCAAAACGACAGAAGACTTCCTGAACCAATTTATCTGCGACTGTTGTTGCTTCTTGGTTGGGAATGGCGAAGACTTCTGGCCACTTTGTGAAGTAATCCATGACAACCATGAAGTACTTGTTTCCGTTTTCACTTTCCGGAAATGGTCCTGCAACGTCTAGTGCTATCCGTTCCCAGGGGGCTCCCACGTTGTATAATTGTAAAGCACCTCTGCTGCGTGTCTGGGGTCCTTTCACAGCCGCACAACTGGTACATTTGCGACACCAGTCCTCAACATCCTCTCGACAGTGAATCCAGTAAAACCGCTCTCGTATCTTCAGTAGAGTTCTTTTTACCCCCATATGTCCTCCTGAACATCCATCATGGTAGAGCCGTAAAACATCAGGTACTTTGGCTTTGGGGACAACAATTTGTAGATGACAGTTGTCTCCTCGAGCGTTTTCCCATTTACGGCACAAGACTTCATCCTGGATAACCAAGCTGTTCCATTGTGCCCAATAGCTCTTTGTGATGGAACTTAACGCCGCAACATCACTCCACGTGGGCTTCGGAGCACCAGCTTTAATCCACTCAAAGATCGGTTTGAGGTCCGTGTCATTTTGCTGAGCAAGCTGTAGGGTTTCCTTCCATTCATTGCTGAGATCCATTCTTAGCATCCTCACGGGCACTGCCTCCTTAGTCTCTTGCTTGGTACAGTGCTTACAATCTTCTGGGCAAGGTCTTCTAGACAGTGCATCTGCGTTACCGTGAGTTCTCCCACTACGATGTTCCGTTACGAAGTCAAACTCTTGTAGTAGTTCGATCCATCTTGCCACTTGTCCCTCTGGATTCTTGAACTGCAATAGCCACTTTAATGCAGCGTGGTCAGTTCGCAATTGGAATTTCCGTCCCAGCAAATATTTACTGAAGTGTTGCAATGTCCTTAATACTGCGAGTAGCTCCCGTCTCGTGACGCAGTAATTTCTTTCTGGTTTGGATAAAGATTTGCTGTAGTAAGCTATAACAACTTCCTGGTTTCCTTTCCGTTGAGACAACACGCCTCCAATTCCAGTATTACTTGCGTCTGTGTCAACTATGAAGCCATTTTCAGTGTCAGGATATCCCAGAATAGGTGTATTGCACAGACGTTTCTTTAATTCCCGAAATGCGATGTCACAATTCTCGTCCCAACAGAACTGTTGCTTCTCCTCAGTGAGTTTGTGTAAAGGTTTTGCAATGTCGGCAAAATTCTTGACAAACCGCCGATAGTAGGAGCACAAACCCAGAAATGCTCTGACCTGCGTCTTGTCTTTCGGAACTGGCCAATCCTTGACGGCGACGATTTTCTCCGGATCTGTCTGAACACCTTCCTCCGAAACTATGTGTCCTAAAAAGTTCACTTGTCGTCTAAAAAATGAGCACTTTTTCGGACTTAATTTAAGATTTGCCGTCCGGATTTTTGACAGCACTCGATTGAGATTTTGAAGGTGATCTTCAAATGTACGGCCCACGATAATAATGTCGTCTAAATAGACAAGACATGCGTCTCCGATCAATCCGGCAAGTATTTGCTCCATTAGCCTTTCAAACGTCGCAGGAGCATTGCACAATCCGAATGGCATAACATTAAACTGCCATAGCCCCTTTCCTGTTGAAAATGCAGTTTTCTCCTTATCCTTAGGGTCTATTTCCACTTGCCAGTAGCCACTTTTCAAGTCTAGCGTGGTAAACCACCTCATTCCAGTCAGTGTATCCAATGTGTCGTCGATCCTAGGCAGTGGGTAACTGTCCTTTTTCGTGACGTCGTTCAATCGTCGATAGTCCACACAAAAGCGCGTGTTGCCGTCCTTTTTCTTCACCAGGACCACAGGAGAACACCATGGACTCGATGAAGGCTCTATAACACCATCCTTGACCATACCCTCAATCATCATTTCCACTTCCTTTTCACGTGCAACCGGCAATCTTCTTGGTCGTTGACGGATTGGTAACTCGATGCCAGTATTAATTTTGTGCTGAACCAGTCCTGTTCTTCCTATGTCAGCATCATTTGTAGAGAAAGAGTCGGCGTACTGAAGTAACGTCTTCTTAGCCTTATCCATTTCTACTTCCGTTAAATCGCAGTTTTCCAAAAGTGTTGACACGTCAAATTTCAAACGGAACACTTTTCCTGATGGTACACCTTCCATGAAGATTTCCTCCGTACCACACTTCAAAACTCCTTGATCAACGTCGATCTCACAACGATGTTTCCGCATGAAGTCTAAACCCAGGATGCAATCGTCCACTATGTCAGCCACGATGACATTATGCCGATAAATTTTGTTACCTAATTTTAACTCCACCTCCTTCCTGCCTCGGACGATTATGTGCTGACCGGTAGCTGTCAGTAATTGTATACGGTCGTGGTTATTGAAGAAGTCCCCAAGGAACCGACTTGCTAAGTGAGAATTGACGACCGTGTGAGAAGCTCCAGTATCTAACGTCAATTTGCATGGTTTTCCGTTGACTTCGCCTTTGATGATCAGACTATTTCCGTCATGGGCCTGTGAGATCGAGATCCTCGGGGCTCTTTCAATACCAGCCAGCACCCGCCCCCCAGTCCTGGCGTTTACTCGTTTCCCTGCTGTTGCTGGGCAGTCGTATCAGTCGCCCTTTCTTGCTGGGATTGATCTTCTCTCAGCGTGCTTCGCTTTGGACAGCTTGACCGAAGATGACCCCTTTCTCCACAAGAATAACACCTAGGGTTATAACCTTGCGAACGATCGCGTACAGGTGATGCCACAACCTCCCTGATACGGTGTGTTCGATGGTCTTGCCTCACTGCCTCTACTTCCAAGGCATGGGCCAAGGCGTCCTTCAGTGTCTCATGATGCCCAAGTCTTACAGCGGCTCTAACTTCCAAGTCACGTATTCCGTCGATGAACGCCTGTACCAGATTGCCATTGATGAGTGCAGGGACAGACTGGTATGCCTTCCGAACCAACTTTTCAACTTCCAAGGCCCACTGCTGTAGGTTCTCGGCACTACGTTGAACACGATCTCTTAACTTAGCGCGAAATACGTGCTCCAAGTGCGCGTCACCATATCTGGACTCTAAGGCTTCCAGCAGCTGCTCATAGGTCACATCCTTGCCAAGAGCCTCAAGTATGGTTAGGGCCTGGTCTCGGAGGCCTAAGGTTAGCGCGGTCATAGCTTGCTCTTTGGTCCACCCATTCGCCTTCATAACGGCTTCAAATTGAATTTTGTAGGCCGACCATGAAGATGTTCCGTCGAATGGCGGCACCTTAAATCCACGTGCCGAAGGTGCAGCAACCACTGAAGGCACAACCCCGTCTCCAGCCCTAAGTTCACCTAAAGCCTTCTTTACCCCAGCAATCTGAACTTCAGCTTCTGAGATACGATTCTCATGCTGGTGAAACTGCTCCTTCATCACCTGGAGCTCCTTGCCAAGTGTTGAATGAAGGTCTTTTATGAGGAGCATCTGCTCTTCTTGGCGGTGAGCCTGCTCCTCTTTATCTTGTTGAAGCTTCTCTTCCATCCGACGGGCCTGTTCTTCTTGGCGGCGGGCCTGTTCATCTTGGCGGCGGGCCTGCTCTTCTTGGCGGCGAGCCTGCTCTTCTTGGCGGCGGGCCTGCTCTTCTTGGCGGCGGGCCTGCTCCTCTTTATCTTGTTGAAGCTTCTCTTCCAACCGACGGGCCTGCTCTTCTTGGCGGCGGGCCTGCTCCTCTTGACGACGAGCCTGTTCCTGCAACAGCACCATTAGCGCAGACAAGTCTGGCACCGCTGGTGCCGAAGAAACTCCACATGGGCCAGCGACTGGCTCTGTCGCAGGCTGAGCACCACCCGCGGTCTGTATCGGGGAATCTCCAAACCGCCTCTGATCCATGTCTTGCTGCCGTTGACTCCTTGTACGAATACCCTCCGTGTCGTCCTTTGGTAAAATTGGCATAATTTATCCCTCACTTCTGACACCAATTTGTTACGAGCTGGGTATGGGATAAATTATTTTACACCAATTAATTAACCAAATATCCTTTATTAACTCAACAACTTATTTAAACAAACACTAATTCACTAATAATCACTATTCTCTTGGTAATCGCTTGTATTCGCATCCGTTCGCATCCGTAGTCAAAAACAGACTGACTCACTCGCCCGCCGTCCGGCCTATTTATACGGTCATGGAAGTTTCCAGAACATTGTCGAACTATTCTATAGTGGAATATTCTAGAAACATCTATGAACTTCTATACAGTACCACAATGGAATGTTCTCGAACCTAGTGGAAACTTCTGGAAACTTCGACCACATTCTCGAACGTTCCAGAGTAATACGGTCGACGTAACAGTAGTCTTTGTCACATTCGCTCTGTGTTTACGCGCAAGTGAATGTGTTGTATTGCGCGACATTCGTGTTTTCGGTGATTTATCCAACGACTTTGGCTGCTTCACGGAATCTGACGAATCATGATTTCACGAACTATCTCAGCGCTAAAACGGAATTTGTACGAGTATCTTGATCGACTATGGCTTATTTCGCTAGGCCTGAGTAGTAAAACTTATCTATTTCCATATTATAGTTTACCTGGGAAACATAAACCTATCTACCCATTAATAAAACCTACACAATCTCTAATATAACCTAACCTATTCGACCCCATATATCTTGATTATGCAGTTGTAAATAAAACTGAAACTAAGCCAGCTTAAAGCTGCTATTTAAATCTAACAAATGACACTAATTTGGACCTTGCACTACAGTTCATAAAGTTGTGGGCCCCACGATGTATATGAGATGTGCGATGTCCTTTAATCCAGATTCCTAAAGTAAAGTTTGAATGGATTGATAGTTGGATGCATGGACGCATATATTTATAATATTAGTAGGAAGTAGGATTAGTAGGATAACATGTGTGTGTGTAGGTAACAGTATGTGACTTAAATATTACCTAAACATTAACCAACTATCCTAACTCCGTACTTACATACATATACAGGATGTAACGGAAAGGTGTGGTCATATTTTAAGAAACGGTTCTGCCCATGAAAATAAACAACTTTCTCTAAGAAAAAATAGAAAATTCACAAAAAAAAAATTAACTTTCCATACAAAGTTATCATCAGCTGATCAATATTTGTATTGGAGGTAACATTTTTTTTTGAGGATTTCCTCATGTTTTCTTCAAGAAAGTAGTTCATATCGATGGACAGATGCAGTTCTTAAAATATGACCACACGTTTCCGTTACACCCTGTATATCCGGTGTTAAAGACAGTTTCCGAAGCCAAAAACCACATACTCTACCCATTACTTGGATCATTTTTTTTTACTAGACCATACCTGTGAATCCACTGGTTTTGGAGATATTGAACGTCAAATTCTTAGATAATTTTTTTATGAAAATGAATTCAGTGTTATTTATTACTAAACTAAAATCAAACATTACCTGAATTTTCAATTAGTTTTTTCGAAATTACGCATTTAAACGTTACAAAAACGCAATTAATATCAAACGTATCCGACAAGTACCTACCTACGTGGCTTAGAGCGAAGGCTTGCCTGGGTTCGCGTTACATTTCGTGCAATATAAAATCGTTTTTTTTTCATACCTAAAAATAAAAGTCGTTTCCCAGCAATAATTTTTCCGCAAAGCTACTTTGTTAGATATACAGTATGCGTAGTTGACGGCTATGTGATGTGTCTTTTTACACCCTGTATACAAAGAAAAACACACGCAGGCCTCGAATTTCTCCTTGTTTCTGAGCCAGCCCTCTGGTCCCGCAGTGTCAATAAGTCTTGTATTCACGGGGAAGGCAAAGGTGTACAGTCAAGCAGAAAAACCCGATAACATATTGCCAAGCCCAGGGAATGAATCAAAGGTCGTTCGGCGTTTGCCAATACTAGCCAAATGAAATAAAATATATCTTCAGATGACATAATAGCTACTTTTACACCATCATTTAAATCATATGTTACGACCGAACCCAATATTGAACCTCTCAGAATATTTGCTACACTCTGGAGATAGGATTTTGACATTTTAGTGAGGGGTAATTTTCGTATTTATAAGAAACGTTCGCATTCGCCTAACTATGGAAGCAGCCATTTTTTTTTCAATTTTCTTCTTATTAGTATTCTATGTCACTTCGGCAGTCAAATCCAGCCAATCAAATGATACTTCATTTTTAACCGACTTTGAAAAAAGAGGATGTTCTATGTTCGACTGTATGTATTTTTTTTTATATATATTTCCACTGATTGCTCTGTCAGTTGTGGACCGATTTTCAAAATTCTTATTTTATCCGAAAAAATATACTCCCGAGGTGGTCCCTTATAAACTGTATCGAAATTGCTACAGCGCTTTCTGAAAAACGGAACAAAAACGATAAATACGTATACATAGATAAAGTTCTGGTTTTCTCCAATTTCGAGTAAGTATGTTTAAATTCCACGTTTCATATTATTGGGGTTTTAAGTTCTGGGGTATAACAACTAAAAAGTAAAAAATAAAAAACTTTTTTACAAAAAAAAATAATCGACTACGAAAAAATAAAAAAATTACTTTCATTTCGGAAGTCGGTGTCAAATAACGAAGAAAAAAAATATAAACACCGACTTCCGAAATAAAAGTTATTTTTTTTTAATTTTTAGTGTATTTTCTTTTTCGGAAGTCGGTTGTTTTTTTTTGTAAAAAAGTTTTTTGATGTGTCCATCCAGCCGTTTAGACTACAGGGCTACACGACAGTCTCGATAAACATTACCCTCCTTCTGGGCAGTCGGATAAACACGCCTAATTTCCTTACATTTTGACAACTTTTTGACATTGGTTGAGACTGAGATGATAAGTATTGCGACTTGAATTGTAAGATTTTCTAAGTGCGAGAATTGCCCTTCATATGGTATTTCAAAAGACCTATCTATAAATTCCACTTACAGATTGTCTAGTATGTTCGGCCATTATTTTTTTTTTTTTTAAACGTTGCTCCACACTAGGAATTATTCCTGTATTGTGGATGCGTTCACAAACATGCAAACTCACATGCACAAGACACCCAGACCCGGAACAACTATCTGTAGGCCATACAAATATTTGTTCCGTGCGGGAATCGAACCCGCGACACGCAGCGCAGCAGTCGAACGCTCAACCACTGCGCCAACCGTGTCGTCGTTTAATTGTATGGGAACAGAGTGTTCCCATATTTTGAGTATATACCAATATCACAACGTATATTATAAATCTAAGTCCCTCGTTGAGTTCTGATTTTCATGCGGTTTTCACAATAGACAGACTGATTCATGAGGAAGGTTTAGATCTAGAATTTGTACCCGTGCAAAGCTGGGGCGAGGCGCTTCTTCTTCTTTTCGTGTCGTGGTACATTTAAAATTTAGTTATACTGTATGGGCCCAGTAAGTGGCCACGTTTATAGCGGCATAGAAGGCCCTGTTCAGATCATCGAGGGTGCAGGTGAAAGCACATTTGGGACACTCCAGTAGATGGGACATAGTTTGAACAGGAGCACCGCACTCGCACTGTGTATTAGATGGATCGATGATCCCCCACTTCGCCAGATTGTACTTGCAGCGGCCCACTTGGGTACGCAACCTATTCAGGGCCCTCCATATAGGCCACTGCAGTTCTCGACCGAGAGGCCACTGTTCCTTGGGTTTTACGAAGTCGTAAGGTGGTGGTTACTTCTCTTCCCACAGTTTGATTCTCTCTTTAGGTGGTCTATCCTGGATCGACTGTGTAAATCGCAAGAAACTCTTGTGACTTTTTGGTCTACCAGGAGTTGGCGTGTAGTCGTAAAGGGGATGTCGGCGATCGGATTCCTGATCCTTTTTTTGTAACGCGCAGCGACTTCCCTTCTTACAGCAGGTGGTGCGATACCTGCAAGTGGGAAGAGTTTATTAAGTGGAGTCGGTTTTAAGCAACCCGATATTATCCGACACGTCTCATTTAGAGCAATGTCTACTTGCTTGGCATAGGCGGATCGGTGCCACACTGGACATGCAAATTCACCAGCAGAGAAGCATAGAGACATTGGCCAGTTGTACAGAGAACATCGGGTGCTAGTAAGTATTAAATAAAATTGAAATCATAAAAAAAAAAAACAATTTAATTTTATAGGACATAAACAAAAGCCCAAACACATAAAAACAAACTTTTATTTATCTACTAAATTAAATACAGCATTATGTAGGTACAAAACATCAAACTCTGGCCACCCTCTAACTGACATGCCGACACAAACGTGTCCCGCATAACAAAATTGTTCAACTGAAACCCCTGAAATTCACAACCATAACATTTTAAAAGTTTCAGTACCAATGTTTTTAATTTGTCGTAGCAAAAGTTTTTTGTGAAAAATTTCATCATACAAAAAAAAAGAAACGATAAACTCCATTGTGAGTCGCTCACGTTTTTTCGTACAATGAAGAGTGAACTAAGTTTTTTAACAGAAATGAACGTTTACAAAGTTGTTCATTCTCTCGCTCTTCGAACGAATGAGTGAATGATATTGAGTGCCGATCGAATGAGAGATGAATGGTGGATGGAATGTTTTGTTGCGTTTTTTGTTTAGACGGTATTCGATTAACGAGATAAATGAGAAGAAAAATATTCTTTTCTGTTTTGTAGGAGTCCATTGAAGGATTTGCTGTTGTTGATGTTTTTATCCGACTGCCCTAGAAGGAGGGTAATGTTTTTCTAGAGTATGTATGTAAATACAGCATGTAACAAAAACCCTGTCTGATCCTGAAGGGTATTATTTGGTATCGTACTGCGTACACATATACGTAATCATTTAATGGATACGAGATAATTATTTTTCCCCAATGAAAATAATTGATTTAAAAAAAAGAAAAACTAATCAAAGGCAACACAGCGCTGGACAAAGTTCACCTACTGTTTCGTTTCAAAGATGGGATTGAGCGAGACAGAGTGCCTACAGCGCGGCTAGTGCAAAGCGGTATCGTTTGAAATAGAAACAGGTAAAAATGAAAAGATTTCGCCGGCCGGTGGAGTTTTGACAACTTATGAAAATTTGCCATAATTAGTGTTAAATTTCGCATACTTATTTCTTAAAAATAAAAAATCTATAACTTTTGGTTTTTATGAGTTACATTTTTTTACAACTTTTTCTAGTACTTATGTTAAACCAGGAATACGCCTTTATTGCATTGGACAGGGTTTTTGTTACATGCTGTATAAATGTGTGTATGTTTGTATGTCTATTTCTTTGGCGCGCTGGAGTCTAAACGGCTGGATGGATTTTAACAAAGGAGTGTGTTATTAGATTGTTCTTGACCGCCGAAGTGACATAGGCTATATGAATTTTGAAAAAAAAACTAAATAGCGGCCGCAATTAGGTAAGTGTAGTCGTATTTTTTTTTTGACCTAATCATATGGGGTTTCAAAATAAAGAGCTCGAGAAGACGATTCCAAAAATATAACTCACTAAAATGTAGGAAATAAAGGAATTTTTTAGATGTTTTAAATCAGTCGGGTTTTTGGAAATTGAGTTATCTTGTTTGCTTTTCAGTCCGCATAAAAATCCGTGTTTGTTTCTTCTATTTCTTTCTGAGGACTGCATGATGGTAGTTAAGTTCTAGCTAGCGAGTCACAATGACATAACATTTAATACAGACTAAAAATAATATAACTTTCTGTTGCCTTATACAATTCGTTCCGTAGTTTTTGAGTTTTACTCGAACAGACAGACGGAGCGGGTGACTTGACATATGTAGTGATGCTTTTGCTTTGAATACGTTCTTTATCTTGTAGTAAAACAAGATAATCCACACATAAAACCTGTTTAGATGTATTTCTTCACGTTCCCGTTAACTTGCAATTAACATGCAAATCTTCATTATTTATTCGTATCACCGCGCTAACGCAGTAAGGGGGTGGGGTGACGTCATGGACTTATTATGAAGACTCATCCACTCTCATTATATTTAAATGAGGAATTCTATATTAAACAAATAGGTTATGAGAGTTATGGTTATGTTTACGGAAGAGTTTCTTGACTTCAGTTTCAATCATTATTTTTATGATGAAAAAATTAATGTTATTAGTGAAAAAAGGAGAATTTTCACACTTCTGAAGTTAGAAGGATAATATATTAATTCCCTCTTCTGAAATTGGTCACCTATTGAACGGCGCGAAGTCACTTTGGTGTTTCTGTCTTATGACGTCAGATGATAGCAGGTCTTTGCTTAGCATTATTGTTTTCTCGTTTATTTTTTGGTGTTTGCGTCTTATGACGTCAGATGATAGCAGTGCTGTCTTTGTTTAGCCTTATTGTTTTCTAGTTTATTCTTTGGTGTTTCTGTCTTATGACGTCAGATGATACCAGTGCTGTCTTTGTTTAGGATCATTATTTACTCGTTTATTCTTTGGTGATTCTGTCTTATGACGTCAGATGATAGCAGTGCTGTATTTGCTTAGAATTATTGTTTTCTCGTTTATTCTTTGGTGTTTCTGTCTTATGACGTCAGATGATAGCAGTGCTGTATTTGCTTAGCATTATGGTTTTCTCGTTTATTCTTTGGTGTTTCTGTCTTATGACGTCAGATGATAGCAGTGCTGTATTTGCTTAGCATTATGGTTTTCTCGTTTATTCTTTGGTGATTCTGTCTTATGACGTCAGATGATAGCAGTGCTGTCTTTGTTTAGCATTATTGTTTTCTCGTTTATTTTTTGGTGTTTGTGTCTTATGACGTCAGATGATAGCAGTGCTGTCTTTGTTTAGCATTATTGTTTTCTAGTTTATTCCTTGGTGTTTCTGTCTTATGACGTCAGATGATAGCAGTGCTGTATTTGCTTAGCATTATGGTTTTCTCGTTTATTCTTTGGTGTTTCTGTCTTATGACGTCAGATGATAGCAGTGCTGTCTTTGTTTAGCATTATTGTTTTCTCGTTTATTTTTTGGTGTTTCTGTCTTATGACGTCCGATGATAGCAGTGCTGTATTTGCTTAGCATTATGGTTTTCTCGTTTATTCTTTGGTGTTTCTGTCTTATGTCGTCAGATGATAGCAGTGTTGTATTTGCTTAGCATTATTGTTTTCTCGTTTATTTTTTGATGTTTCTGTCTTATGACGTTAGATGATAGCAGTGCTGTATTTGCTTAGCATTATGGTTTACTCGTTTATTTTTTGGTGTTTCTGTCTTATGACGTCAGATGATAGCAGTGCTGTCTTTGTTTAGCATTATTGTTTTCTCGTTTATTTTTTGGTGTTTCTGTCTTATGACGTCAGATGATAGCAGTGCTGTATTTGTTTAGCATTATTGTTTTCTCGTTTTTGGTGTTTCTGTCTTATGATGTCAGATGATAGCAGTGCTGTCTGTTTAGCATTATTGTTTTTATTATTATCATAGATACTAGCGACCCGTCCCGGCTTCGCACAGGTGCAATTTTGTTTATTTGATTTCCTAAAAATTTCTCTCATACAAACCTTGTCCAAACAAACATGAATACAACAAAAAAAGAATTATCGAATTTGGTGCAGTCGTTCGGAAGTTATGCGCGTGCATACATTTCGGCGATTCATTTTAAAACATGGGCATTTTTGAAATTTTATATATCTCTATTATCTCTTTTCTGGGTTTAGTTATGTTTATTAAAAAAAAAAAATGCAGTAAAATACCCTATTACATTATAGTAGTTCTTCTTAAGCTAGATGTTGCTGGGAACTGCGTTCAATACGCCATCTAACACCAAAGGCAACGCTTTTAAAATATTGCTCAGTCTTTGAAACGTATAAAACTCCGAATATTTTTCGAAAACCTCGCAGACTTCTGTAGATAGTTTTATTTACGATTGAACCAAGCTGTTTGTCTGATTGTAAAATAGATTGAGTTTTGACCTCACACACACAGATGCAACCAGTCATACTGGAAAGACTAAAGTATTTTTAGTCAAAAGCTATTCGATTGTTTTTTAGGGTTCCGTAGACCTAACAAGGACAAGGAACCCTTTTATAGTTTCGGTCTGTCCGTCCGAGGCATAGCTAAGAGACTGTTAGTACCAGAAAGCTGCAATTTTGCATGGGTTTATAATACTCTCGCCAGGAAAACGAAATAATAAAATTTTGAAAAAGGTTTTTTTTAGGTAATGGCACAGAATAACTTAATAATGGTTAGGTAGCGGTGGTGGGGATGATTTTTTTTTCTCACCTTTCCTGTAGTGTGGGGTATCGTTGGATAGGTCTTTTAAAATAATTGCGGGGTTGTTACATCTATTTTTCGATTCAGTGATTCGTTTGCGAAACATTAAACTGTAAAGTGATTTTTTTTCGTTGAGTCGAGCGATCCCTCCCCACCCCCAATAAAAGCTAAACTGTTGCCTTGAAAAATCTGAAAAAATCGTGTTGGTAGTCTAAACATATAACCTTGAAGGAAAACTATCATGGTTAAGTTAACTCTGTTAGTTAGCCATGTTAGTTTGAGAGTAATAGTCGCCCAACCAATAAAATGTACCTACTTGGAAAATGTCGCAGAAAACACAAAATCTTTAGAAAAAAAATACATGGGTGAAGTTGTTACTTATTTAGTATTTAAAAAGGGTAGTAACAGGAAAAAACTACTGGCGTCTTAAGGGTCTACTACCCGCCAAGTGGCGCCCTCATTAAATAAAAAATCGTAGCATAACATAGAAAATAAATTTTAAAGAATCCTACGTCACATTTGTTACAAAGAGGATAAAGTATTTTTACGTTGTTAAAACCGTACTCAAAATGTTTCGTATCCAAAGTAGAAAGAAAGAAAAGAAAGAAATAAAAAGTGTTTATTTGCCAAAAATTAACGACATACACAACAATATGATTTTTCTAACTTAACCCTTATCGATAGTGTTAGTAGTTCTTATATTTATATGAAAACACCCGTTTTTAAAACGTGACGTTGGAATCTTTAATATTCATTTTCTATGATATGCTACGATATTTTATTCAATGAGGGCGCCACTTGGCCGGTAGTAGGGCCTTAAATATTGCAAATATTTACTCAGTCCCGCTTGTATTGTAATTACGGATCAAGCCCACAATTTCCCGCGGGTGTGTTTGAAACAAATAAGGAAAAAATACGCAGGAAATTGACTTCCATGATGACATAGGAAAAAGGGCACCCTTTGTCTTCTGATAAAGGAGTCAGGTTTTAAGACAAGGGTTCCTACGGAGTATATTTTCTTAAATAAGTACGGCCAGCAACGAAAGGCCATCTTAAAACTTCACTTTATATTATAAATTCGTACATTTTAGGGTTCCGGATCCGAAGAGTCCATACGGAGCCCTATTGCTGTCACTCACGTGTCCGTCTGCCAGTCTTAAGTCTGTCAGTCTGTCAGTGTGTCAGTGTGTCAGTGTGTCAGTCTGTCAGTGTGTCAGTCTGTCAGTGTGTCAGTCTGTCAGGGTGTCAGTGTGTCAGTGTGTCAGTCTGTTAGTCTGTCAGTCTGTCAGTCTGTCAGTGTGTCAGTCTGTCAGTCTGTCAGTCTGTCAGTCTGTCAGTCTTTCAGTCTGTCAGTCTGTCAGTCTGTCAGTCTTTCAGTTTGTCAGTCTGTCAGTCTGTCAGTGTGTCAGTCTGTCAGTCTGTCAGTTTGTCAATCTGTCAGTCTGTCAGTCTATGAGTCTGTCCGTCTGTCCGTCTGTCTGTCTGTCCGTCACCTGCCACACAAGTTTTACAGCCAAACGGTTGGAGCTACAGTCTTCAAATGTTCACAGTATAAGTATCTTGTTGACCCAAATCCATACAAATAGTTAAAAACACATTCGGTACAGAACTTTAAATGTGCGTTTTTTTCATTTAAAGAAAGAAAGAAAGAAAAAGGAAGAAAGACCGTATATTTCTCAAAGTTTATATTCTTTACACTTACATCAGCTCCGGTTTATCTCAAATTAATACGAGTACCATAGAAAAGCTTTGCATGACAATAATATACTAGATTTTGGATTGTATGATAGATTTATTACCTAATGAGGCCTGTGAGAGTCCGCTGGAAGCAAGATAAAAAACTTTTTTTCCAAAAACTAAAACCGATTTCCATATCAGCAAGCTGTTAGTCGACTCTTCACGTGACCAGAGGGCTAGGCTTTTCTTTGGCCAACGAATCAGCATTGCTATTCAACGTGGCAATGCTGCTAGCGTTCTGGGCACTTTTTCCATTGACAGCGATGTGGATGAATTTTTTGATGCCCAGTGAGTTGTTTTTTCATACGCATTTGTACATTTTAGGTATTATTGTTAGTTTGAATATATATCTTTTAAGTTACTTCCAAATAAAAAACAATAAAACAGTCGTTTCTATTTTTTTTTTATTTTTTTATTTTTTGTTGTGGTTCCCCATTTAAGTGTGCTAACAATACATAGACTAACAATCGCAGTAATCGCGAGTCATTTGCTGTTAGTTATTGAAGAGTTCCACTGACTATCTGCAAAGATTCTTCATCAGATCCTAATATATTATATAGTAAAATATTTCGTAGAAATATACGAAAACTCCATCCAAATTGGATCAGTAGTTTTCGATAAAGATGCGGACAAACAAGCATACATGTACATACGGGTCGAATACAGAACCTTCTTTTTTGAAGTCTGTTAAAAATATGACCGGTCGATATGGTGACGCTTGGGGGAGGCCTATTTCCACCAATGGAAATCATCAGGCTGAATTATGAAAATGGATTTCTTAGGAGGATATGTTCACCTCTCTGTACACTCATTATCATCATCAATTTCAGCTGGCCCTGTGCGTCTCGCGTACATCGGATTCCGCGACCCTCACCAGGTTATCGGTACATCTTGTGGAAGGCCTTTCAACGCTGCATATTCGTCACAACTCCAGATCACTTCGGCCCCATCGACCATCACTTTATGCACCAGCTAGAGAAAACTTTGATTCAGATAAATAATCTATCTAATATTATAAAGAGGTAAAGTTTGTGAGTTTGTAAGGTTGTAGGGAGTAATCTGTGTGTCTACTAAACCGATTTTGAAAATTCTTTTACCAATAGAAAGCCACGTTATTTGTGAATGTCATAGGCTATATAATTTTTGAAATCCACGCGGACGAAGTCGCGGGTGAAGAGCTAAAAAACCCGTATCGTCAACATCTAGCTTAAGTTTTTCATGAACACAGACTTCTTTTACTGAGGGACATTGGCACCCCAGGACAGTTTTATGAAGCTCTGAATGATACTGTCTGGAAGAGAAGTCTGCAGAAATAATGACAATTGAATTTTATAATGTGCTAGTTCTTAGTTTAGTAAGTACTCTATTCCATTTGCAGTACTCTATTGCATTAAACAGAAGTTAAAAAAGGTTACTTATAATGCACACTTTGTAACAAAGCTACAATAAACATGTTACAGTTACGATAGATGCCGAATTTATCATAATCTATTTATACAGCAGCTGTCACACTTAATAAAAATATAACTATTTTAACTATTTATCTTATGAAATTATGTGGCTTTCATTTAGGTAAATTTCACTCCAAATTAAAATTACCGTGTGAATGCTAAACACCTAAAAGCCTCAGAAGTGAACATACCCGGAACGTTTGCATTAAGGAAAAAAAAATACATACAGTCGAACATAGAACTTCCTCCATTTTTAACCGACTTTCGAAAAAGGAAGAGATTCTATATTCGACTGTGTGTATGTTTTTTTTTTATATATGTCCGCCGATTTCTCCGTCAGTTGTGGACTGATTTTCAAAATTCTTTTTCTATCCGAAAAAGTATACTCCCGAAGTGGTCCCATATAAATTTTATCGAAATTGCTTCAGCGCTTTTTGAGAAACTGAACAAAAACGAAAAATTCGTATACCTCGATGACGTTTTAAAAGTTTTTTATTTTTCACTTTTGAGTTGTTATACACAACTCAAAAGTGAAAAATAAAAAACTTTTTTACAAAAAATAACAACCGACTTCCAAATAAATTCACAAAAAATTAAAAAACAACTTTAATTTCGGAAGTCGGTGTCAAATAAAGAAGAAGTAAAATACAAACACCGACTTCCCCAATTATTTTTTTTTTTAAATTTTTAGTGTATTTTTTTGAAGTCTTAAAAAGTAGTCTTGAAGTCCTAGGAGGTTATAAAAAGGACGATACAGTGCAATGCAATTTCGCGTGTTGTCAAACCTACTAAAATGTACCAGTTTTACCTACAAGTGACGTAACAAGCCCCCACTCCTGACTCCTGACTTTGTTTTGAGGGAACTAAGTGCACACATACTAAAAAAAGTATATCTATTTGGGCAAGCATACTACAGTATTTTAGAATTTTTAAATGACAAAGTGTAATATTATTAATTTAACAAAGATTTTGTGACATTTTATAATTATGATAATTTATAATTTGACTATTTAAAACTAGATTAAAGGACAATTTAATTCAAATGTATTATTTATCGTTTAATTCAATTTATAGTTTATGTGACTTTTTTAAAATAATTTTAACTTTTAATGACCTTTCTATAATTTTGTATGCCACAAAGGCCGAACATGTCGGGTCTTTTTTGTTTATGAACAACCTACATTCTTTATATTATGTATACTTATATTTCTACAAATAAATATCTTGTCTTGTCTGGTTTTTTGATAATATAACTTAAGGACAGAATAGAATTATTATTGTTGTACCCAGGAATAATCTTTATTATCTATTAAGTGCGATTCAGGCCCCGGGCTGATACTAGGAAACTTCCTAGTATGTACTTAAACTCAATAACGCAACAATGAACCCGACAATAACAATTTCTGAATAATAGATAGATACTATTTATCTCTCCTTATCAGTGGCGTCCTTCAAAAAGGTCAAATGCGTAGTACTCACAACAGCCTCGTGTATGGAACAAGGTCGAAACTATTTCTGCCGATCCCCTCACGAGTATAAGCCTTAGTTTACATCTGTTTGAATTATTAATTGTTTTACTATTAATCAAGGATAAAATAAAAGCTTACTATTAAGGCGCAGTTATATGCTGACGACTTTGAGTGGTAAGCTTGCGTGTTCTGTGCTGAGCTCACGCAACGCGTCGTACGTCCACGTCGTCCACCCAGTAATAGGACTCGCCCATCTTGGAGCGCTGTTCCAAATTAGACGCATTATTAATGTAATTTAAATAAAACAACAGCTATTATACTAAAACACGTATACTAAAAGATGAATAATTTAATTATCTTTAAAATGGTGAAGATTTCGTATAAATAAGCTTAACAGTTCTTGCGTGATTCTCAATTTTTTAGCCACTATAGACATAACTGTACAAATTAATTACACTAGGTTATAAAAATATAATTTCAACGGAACAACTTGCGACCGGCGGATGCCCCTTAAGTTAAAAGGGAAAATCTATAAGTCCGTGGTTAGACCTGTCGTACTGTAAGGATCAGAATGTTGGGCAGTGAAAAAGACGGATGAAAAAAGATTGCATGTGGCGGAGATGAGACTGTTGAGATGTATGTATGGAGTAACGAAAATGGATAAAGTGAGAAATTAATACATTAGAGGTAGTTTAAAAGTGGCGCCAGACAGAAAAGTTGAAAGGGAACCGCTTATCTTGGTATGGTCATGTGAAGAGGAGGGATGAAACACATGTAACTAAAAGAGTTATGAATATAAATGTGGATGGATGGAGAGGGAGGCCAAAGAAAAGATGGATGGATTGTGTGAGGAGTGATATGAAAGAAAAGGGAGTTAATGATAGCGTGACGGCTGACAGGACAGACTGGAAGAAAAACCCCAAGTAACATGGGATAAGGACAGGGAGATGGTGAGATGATGATAAAAATATAATTTAAAATATTCACATATAAAATTACGAAAAAATTGTCTAGAGTAACATATTTTTTTTTAAAGAAATAACACTAGTCGTCTAGACGTGATGTTCAATTTAAAATCATTAAAAGTCGTGTAATTGCACCTTAAACTAGATATTTTAAAGAATGAAACGGCACCAATTGTTTTTGGGCTTCTGTTCTGTGTGTGTGTGTGTGTGTGTGTTTTGTGTGTGTCTATCCATCTACTTATTGTTACGTTCTTCCAAATCCAAGATACAGATCAGAAGAAAGAAAACCGGCCAAGTGCGAGTTGGACTCGCACGTGAAGAGTTCCGTACCATCGCACAAGATTATACGCGTCTACTTGTTGCCATTATTAAGATCGAGCCAAAAAAGCCAAAAAAAAAACAAGTTTCTAGTGGCCCCCTTTAAATTTTTAATTTATTTTTATTATTTTTTGTTATAGCGGCAACAGAAATCCACATTGTGTGAAAATTTCAACTGTCTACCTATTACAAATCATGAGATACAGCCCGTTGACAGACAAACGGACGGACGGAAAACGCAAGCTTAGTAAAAGGGTCCCTAAACTTAACCCTAAAAACAGTAAGACACTCACTCATCTTTCCGTTTTCTTCATCTATCAAAACAAAATAAAAAGAAAACAATAATAAATAAAAAAAAAACAAAAACAACACAAAGTAAAAGGCTTACATTTTTATCTCTTAACCAGTTTACTAAAGAATTTGATTACTTTACAATGTTTTACGTTCACCGAAATTGAACGAAAAAGTTACGAAAAACTCGGGTTGAAAATATAGGGAGCGCTCGGTAAGTGAATGAACCGAAGAGTGATTGATTGAATGATGGCCGCTCGCTCGGCTGAACGAACTTACCGCTGCTACCCACACGTGTTTCCATCAGGATCTTTTTTGCTGTTCCTTAAAAATTGTGTCTTTTTAGAGAGATGTGTTTAAGGCACAGTTATACGACTTTTAATGGTTTTTAATTGAACATCACGTCTAAACGACTAGTCTTATTTCTTTGAAAAAAAAAATATGTACGTAATTTAATCTGTGAATATTTGAAATAATATTTTCATAACATAGTGTATTTAATTTGTAAAGTTTTGTCTAACGCGGATAAAAAAATGAGAATCACGCAAAAACTATAAAGCGTATTTTTATAAAACTCTTATTTTTATAAAGATCATTTAATTATTAATATTTTAGTATACGTGTTTTAGTGTAATATTTGTTGTTTTATGCATAATAAATTAATAATGCGTCTAATTTCGGACAGCGCTCCTTGATGGGCGAGTCCTATTACTGACGTGAGCTCAGCACAGAACGCGCAAGCTAACCACTCAAGATCATTAGCAGTTAATAGTGCCTTAAAGGTAGAAAAGTTGTGATATTTATGAGCTGTATTGTATAGTGTCGTATTATCGCTTTTAGCGATAAGACCGTCCAATATAACATGCTCTTATTTGGTATTATGTACGTAGGAATAATGATAATGAATGTAGATTCATTAGTATTTATTCTATCTATCTGTATAGAATTATTATTATCTTGGAGCAATCTGTTTAACATTTAAATCCGTTTTCAGGACTGAAAAAACGGTTAAGTGTGAGTCTGAGTCGCCTGCGTTGCTTTCCGATTTTTGCACCCCAAAAGTGACCCCATATAACAAATTCATTTACTTATTTTATTATTAATTATTACGTTACACGTCTTTTTGGGTCACAGATATTCCTATCAACACAATTGGTCCTGTAGATTCGGAGCAAATTGGCTGTGATAAATGGACTGACAGACAGACAGACTGACAATATTCTGATGTCATTTATTTTTCAGCAAGCCTTTTCATTTGGTACCCCATCTACCATTATCATCATCAGCCTTTTTAATGTCCCCACTGCTGGGGCACAGGCCTCCTCTCACTCACGCGGGCCCAATACGGATTGGTGGATGTCACATAGACATGTCCTAGAACCAAAAATTCGCAGACGCTAATTTTTGGTTCTAGGACATGTCGGTTTCCTCACGATGTTTTCCTACACCGTTTTGGGAGCAGTGGTGAGGAAATAAATTACACAGAATAAAGCGCGGGCCTGGGTTTGTACTCACGACCGACAGCTTTTTTTTTTTTTTTTGGGGGTGGGAAATCATCCTATGACTTCTTCCGCTCTAGGGTGGAGCGGAAGGGCGTGTCAGACTCTTAATGACTAAAACCCACCCCTGTTCCTCCCTGCCTTGAGTGCCCAGGGGCGAGGTAACTCTTTCGAATTCATCCTCCACCCCCGGGCAGGCATCGGCCGTGGCAGGCCCCGTCCTTTTGCTGACAACTCTTTGAGGCGCGCGTGGAATACTACGCGCCGTCGACTCTCGACGACCGACAGCTTGTAATGCATAAAAATGCATAAAAAATAACCAGTCCGCCACCTCAGAGAGTTCACCATTTTGGATTCAGAATGCGAACGTCACTAAGCTAACCATACATTGTCTTCCAAACGAAACATAGGTATGCAAAATTCCAGCTCAATCGAAAACCGGGAAGTGGGGCAAATGTAACATCAAAGATATTTTTACATAGTTCACAAATGAAGCTAATCAAAATGTTGTGTTAAAATGAGGAGCTCGTGGCTAAAGAAATAACAGCCGCACGGGTCGATCCATCAGGTTAAGCTACGTTTGCCGAGGTTGGTCTATACCGAGACTCCTCCGTGCCTCGGAAAGCACGTTAAGCCGTTGGTCCCGGCTGTCAATCGTGGATCTTTGACAGTCGTTACGGGTCGTCAGAAGCCCGAAAGTCTGACAACCAGTCTTACCAAGGGGTATCGTATTACCCAGTAACTGGGTTGTGGAGGTCAGATAGGCAATCGCTCCATTTAAAATACTCATAGCTCCATCCCCAAGATAGTTGGGAAAAGGCTGGGCAGATTGATTGAAAAACGCGTTAAAAATTTGATGCAATGACTAAAACTGACATAACATCTACAATTGTTTGAGAAACTTTCCTGATTAAGTAATGAGTTAATGACTCATCATCATCATCAAGTCGTGGCAGTTTCCAAAACTCAGTTACTAACAGCCCAGTTAGACAGCCATTATGTTTTTATCTTCAGCATTCAAATGTATGTAAACACATTAACCCAGGTTTTAGATCAAGTAATCAAAATGTATTACAGTTTATGAGTGTTATAAATCAAACCTACAGTTTTATCGTTCCCCATAAATTAATGTGATGTTTTATTGTTGGTTTTTTATGGATTTTCTTTCGTTTTGCTAACTGGAGAATATGTTATTTTAAAGTACTTTAAGCTTCAAGGAAATAGGTTATATAACTAAAAAAATAAATTTCAAATATTAAGAAAACCCGATTGATAAAAAACCACTAAAAAGTTCCAAACAAGTCACTTTTCAAGCAGTCTGATGCAGTTGGTGACAGTTATTTTAGTTCAATAACAGATTTGATGCCACCAACTGCATCAGACTGCTTGAAAAGTGACTTGTTTGGAACTTTTTAGAGGTTTTTTATCAGTCGGGTTTTTGTTTTTTTTTTTTTTCGTTTTTGGGGAGTTACCTCGAGCTCTTTATTTTGATACCCTACATGACCAGGGGTTTACTCCAAAGTGTTTTTACGAAGTATCGGGCGAATGTTCGGACATATTTGTAAAAAGAGGAGTCATTTTTAAGGTATTTTTTGTTAATAAAACTATAAGTAATAAGGTTTTTTTACTATTGGCAGTTGTCTATGACGATCATTATTCGATATATTATCAAGCAATTGATGAATATTTAAATTCATAGAAGTGACGAGGTTCTCTATTTGTGACAAAAAAACGCCAATTTCATATGTAAGGACCCAATATAAAGACGATACAGTGCGTTGAAATTTCGCTTGAAATCTCACACCTACGCAAAAATATACCATTGTTTACCTAGCAGCGGACGTAACAAGCCCCCACTCTCGTATTTTGATACATAACATTAAAGCTTGAAGAGATGCATTGTTTTAGCCGTGGGGTCGCTTCTGTATAGCCGCGTAGGTCAGCGAAGTTTGCAAAATTTTATACGGCTTCTTACGCAACCATTTTTTATATTGTGCGTCACTTTCACGTGAATAAACCGTTTTTCTTTCTTTCTTCTTTGAAATAAAATTAAATCTAAGGATACAGTTGTCACGTTGCAGGCCGGAGTAGAGGTGTGACACGTAGAGGAGGACGTAGGGTTGAAGGACCATAGATGAAGATAAACACGACGAGTTCAGACGTATATTTTATTGTATACAGTAGGCTTGATTATATGGAGCACTTATTAGTCGTACCTACGTACACCATACACTGTGACTAGGTAAGGGTATAAACTGTATTATTGCTAGGAACTGCCTGGTTATAAGAGCTGCACTTCACTGTTCTAGTAACTCTTACAAACTGGTAACTGTCATTTATTGAATAGAAGGAAAATGACAATGATGAATAGGAGCTTAGTCTAGCTCGGCAGCAGAATTAGAACTGATTTTTAATATAAAAACAGACTATTGACAGAGACAACAAGTAATATTTGAATTTTAAAATAAAAAAGGTAGGAAAGAACGTAATTTTGGAATCACATCATCAGCCTTTTAATGTCCCCACTGCTGGGGCACAGGCCTCCTCTCTGTGAGAGGGTGTGGGCCGTAATCCACCACGCGGGCCCAATGCGTGTTGGTGGATGTCACAAGTCTTCGAATTTTTGGTTCTAGGACATGCCGGTTTCCTCACGATGTTTTCCTTCACCGTTTTGAGAGCAGTGGTGATGAAATAATTTACACAAAGTAAAGCGCCTGCCCGGGTTTGAACTCACGACCTACAACTTGTAAGTCGCGGCCAATACCACTAGGCCACCACTGCTCTCAAATGAACTGCTCCAAAAAAAAATTTTGGAGTAGAGGTCAAAAAATAAACAAGGCTTTAACACTGCCTTGTTACACAGTGGCGGTCTTATCGCTGAAAGCTATATCTACCAGACAACCCTTGTGTGGACTGATTTTTATTAGTATAGAGCTATCTATCTTAAAGATCGATCAGCAATAAAGGTCCGCTATTCTTGAGGATCTCTTCCCTAACTCGTAGGAACCCCTGTACTAATCTATGTTTTAACCATGAAATATTTAGTAAAAACGTGTAACTGACTACCAAACCAATTACTAGAAGTTCAAGACAACTGTAATTCACAACAACGGTTCGATAATGCTAATAGCCCATCGTGCGTCTGGCGTGACCTTTACAATATACTAGACTAAAACTAAGTATAGTTTTAATGTTTTAGATTTTCCTTGACCACTTGTGGTTGAGCGTGATGGACAATCAGAACCAAAAGACCCATTAGAGGGCTTCCTGTGTTTAGTTTTGTACAATCTGTATATATAAAATTCAAAGTCCTGACTGACTGATATATCAACGCACAGCCTAAACCGCTGGTCCTAGAGACATGTAATTTAGAGGGTGTGTTCTTTGTGAAGAGTGAGGAGCTCGTGGCTAAAATAATAACAGCCGCACGGGTCGAGCCATCAGGTTAAGCTACGCTTGCCGGGGTTGGTCCATGGATGGGTGACCATCTTTACATACCGAGACTCCTCCGTGCCTCGGAAAGCACGTTAAGCCGTTGGTCCCGGCTGTCAATCGTGGATCTTTGACAGTCGTTACGGATCGTCAGGAGCCCGAAAGTCTGACAACCAGTCTTACCAAGGGGTATCGTATTACCCAGTAACTGGGTTGTGGAGGTCAGATAGGCAGTTGCTCCATGTAAAATACTGGTATTCAGCTGCATCCGGTTAGATTGGAAGCCGACCCCAAGATAGTTGGGAAAAGGGTAGGCAGATTGATGTGGTTAGCGGAGGTTTATAAATAAAGCTTGCCGAGAAAAAAAAAAAAAAAAAAGAGTATTATATTCTATTCTACATTCAACCTTTGAGAGGGTGATAAAGGGGTTGAAAGTTTATAACGGGGGAAGTACTAATTACACGCGAGCGAAGCCGCTGACAGAATACTACTAAATAATACTAAAAATAAATATTTTCCTAAAACAGCACCAAAATTGGTTATTAAATGAAGCAGCAATTAACATTTCAAATATTGGTTTATGGAAGAGTGGTGTCTTAGTGGGGACATCTCGCTATTTCTTTTGTACGCGCGTAGCATAATGGCGGTGACATCATTCGTCAGTGTGTGCATCCTTTGTCTGCTACTTGACAGTTTCCCCCTTGATATGAAAGGTTTCTATAGAACCTACGCAACTCTTTCTTTTCTCTTTCTATGTATTTTCGATTCTGGATTAAGTTACCTTGTTACTTGAACCCGCTAATTACACTAAAACAGCAATGTAAATAAAATACGAAAGTTCTACGCACAGCTGTGTCGCTAGAGTTCATTTGTGAGGTCACGTTGCCGGCTTTAATACCTACATACCTACTGTGTAGGTGGGTAGTAAATGCGGAGCGTTAAGACACATTGAGATTGCATTGTTTACAACACATTGCGCGCTCGAAAATGACAAAATCTGTAACCGATCATTAACGAAATTCCTCGTGGATGCGATAGGCGGCAGCGACCTCTCGCGCCGTGCCCTGGTTCAGGCCATGTTACGAAGCGAGAGGGAGTGGGGAGCCGTCTCCTCCTGCGAAGCAGTAATGCTAGCGAAGAGGGAGGCGGCACACGTTAGGGAGACTCAACAACGGCAGAGTCGCCCTAGCGCCCTCAGCCGCAGCCGCCGCGGGAGACGCCAGGGGCTGCGAGACGATCTCCGGCCACCGTAGACCCGGGCCTGCGGACGGCGAGTAGTGGGTAACTCACCGTCCGATCAGCACCAGGCCCGAGAGTCGACGGCGCGTAGTGTTCCACGCGCGCCTCAAAGAGTTGTCAGCAAAGGACGGGGCCTGCCACGGCCAATGCCTGCCCGGGGGTTGAGGATAAATTCGAAAGAGTTACCTCACCCCTGGGCACGTACGGCAGGGAGGAACAGGGGTGGGTTTTAGTCAGTAAGAGTCTGACACGCCCTTCCGCTCCACCCTAGAGCGGAAGAAATCATAAGATGATTTTCCACCCCCCAAAAAAAAAAAACATTAACGAAATTAATGACTTTCATATTTGTTAGTAGCATTAACTTTTCGCGAAGTTTTTGGTATCTTGTCCCTTACAGCCTGTATATACTTAATTTAAAAAAATATGTTTACGTATGACCAAGGGGTAGCGAGTTAGGAGAATAGGGTTGTTGAAGCAGACAGGCTCAGACGTTCTATGTAAAGCATCTGCATCCAGTTAGACTGTAAGCCGACCCCATGATAGTCGAGAAAAATCCAGCAGATGCTGTCCGAGCAGTTGCTGTTTCTGTTAAATAGCGATTAACGGAACTCCTGCCATATAATCTCTCCACCACCCTAGGATGACTGGATGAGAATGTCTAATGCCGGCCATACACGCTCCAGTTTGCCGCAGAGGTCTACCTACGCAACACTGGAGCGTGAATATAGTCAAACCTATGCAGTTTTTTTAACCTACACAAACAAAACACGCTCCGGTCTACCTGTTCAGGCACGCCTGTACAGGCACGCAGACCTCTCGAGAGAAAGCATTGAGTCCGCCTTTAATAATAATTATTCTATGGAATCTTAAAAAATAATAAATTAATACATATTGAAAAACATAAACAAAAACTACTGCACACGAAGTGACGGCGTCGTGTTACGCTGTAAGGTGTCACGTAGCTGGCCGCGGAAACGCCGATACAGCACACCTTTCGGCCAAAACTCTTCCTTGAGGAAGGTCATTAAATGTTTAGTCGGAACGCGCAACACGAACGACTTGAAATTGGTGTTATGATGCGCCTCCAACTTTTCCACCCTCAAGGTCCAGTTGGTCTTCACCCGCATGCACTCTACGAAGTCATCAGTCTTCGTAGAGTGATGCAAACGGGACACGTACAGCTGCGTCGTCGGTACCACAAGACGTAGCAGCATGTTAGATCCTGCCGGCGCCGTCCCACACAAACATGCATCATCATCATCTGCCTAGCCTTTTCCCAACTATCTTGGGGTCAGCTTCCAGTCTAACCGGATGCAGCTGAATACCAGTATTTTACATGGAGCGACTGCCTAACTGACTGCCACAACCCAGTTACTGGACAATACGATACCCCTTGTTAAGACTGGTTGTCAGACTTTCGGCCTTCTGACGACCCGTAACGACTGTCAAAGATCCACGATTGACAGCCGGGACCAACGGCTTAACGTGCTTTCCGAGGCACGGAGAAGTCTCGGTATGTAAAGATGGTCACCCATCCATGGACCAACCCCGGCAAGCGTTACTTAACCTGATAGATCGACCCGTGCGGCTGTTATTACTTTAGCCACGAGCTCCTCCCACACAAACATGCATGATGTATAAATAAGTTAGTAAATGGGTGATAAATAGCCTGGTACCTATTTGTAAGCAGAGATTTTATTCGTCTCAAAAAAATTAAATCACAGATCTAGCGTATTATAAATTCGTGTCCAATGAATGCACTTAGGAGGATGCAGGGCTCCAATCCCTCACTAATCTCTCCGTTCCATTTTTTGACACGCGCCAGCTAAAAGGGGAGTACCTACAAAACCATTTATCCAATAATGATTTGAATCTACTTACTTTCTACCGCTATATTAAAAAAAACCGCTATATTAACCTCTTTGAATTATTTAACGTAGGCATGGTAATCATTATCAACCTATAGGAATTCCTTGCTGGAGTCTGTTTCCCGATAGTTACAATTTGGGTGCAAGAGCGCATAGGTTACTTGTAGGCAAGTGTGCTCCATTGTCGACCAAATCATCGCTTACCATCAGGTGAGATAATGGTCAAACGCGAGTCTACCAATGATAGAAAAAAACTGGCCAAGTGTTTGCTGGATTTCGCACATGAAGGGTTCCGTACCAAATATTGGTTTTGTTAGTAAAGTATACGTAATAATAAACATTGGTGCCGATTCTATTATGCACAAACTTAACTTAATTTAGACTATTGCTATCTTTTTCTCTCTAATAAAACAAGAAACAGACGGACGTAAATTAGAACTGTCAAACTTAGTTGAACTAATATTTCCATACAAATCAAGGGTGCCTCGACCACTGGGGAGCTAAGCCACGGACCCGTAAAAATATATCGACTAAAAACACAGTAAAGCGCAAGGCGTAAACTAGTTTGATCTCTAACTGAGACAGTGCGAGAAAAGGCCAGCTATAGTTTTGAACTAAAAACTATAGCTGGCCTTTTCTCGCACTGTCTTTTAGTAAAAGATAACAATTCTCTAATTTAAGATTAATCGTTGAACAAGAGAATCGGCATCATTATCACCGAATTTCAAGTTTATAGAACAATAGGAAGTTAAAAAATTCTTCGTAACAAAATTTTGTGACAGACGACGGACGGACAGACAGACAGACACGTAAGTGACACCAATAGGGGTCCGTTCCGTTTGGACACTTCGGGTACGGAACCCTAAAAATACTACTGGACAGTGGCCCTTTATTTTTGGAGGGTGGGAGAGCGTGTATGTACTTTTACTAACTAAAACCCACTCTTGTTCCTTCAGTTGCCTTGCCAGGAGTCGCAGTCTCTCTTTCGAATTTATCCGGCGCTACCCCAGGCAGTAGACAGTGGACCTAAAACCGTAGGCCATTTAGCTCAATCGTTGTTCATTCTCATTGAGCTTGCAGCCATCCCCTGAAGATCGTTGATGATATTGATGGCCTTCTGCCATCACGGCAGCTTAGAGGAAGGAAGCCCAATAAGACAGCAAGTATTTTTTTTCTAAATTAGACCTGTTTCACAAGACTGAAGTCCTGACACAGCTAGACAGGTTCGCGGCAGACAGAAGAGAAGATGCACGATGATGTGTGTGTGTGTGTGTTGTGTGTTGATGTGTGTTTTTGTGCACCTGCCATATTATCTCTCCACCACCCTTGGTTGACTGGTAGAGAATGCCAAAGGCATTAAGTCCACCTTTGTACTTCAGTTGTAGTGTGTAAATAAATAAACAATAAATAAATAAGATGGCGGGACGCCTTGGATGGTTTCCTGACGAATTGACGTGAATAAGAGAAGTGAGAAGTGTATGGAATAGAGGAGGCCTTTGTCCAGGAGCGGGACGGATCAGGCTGAATAAAAAAACCGCCCAAGTGTGAGTCGGTCTCGCGCATGAAGGGTTCCGTACCATCGTACAAAATTATACGCGTCTACTTGTTACCATTATTCAGATCGAACAAAAAAAGCACGTTTCTAGTAGGTTACCTTTAATCTTTAATTTATTTTTTGTTATATCGGCAACAGCAATACACATTCTGTGAAAATTTCAACTGTCTACCTATTACGGATCATGAGATACAGCCCACTGACAGACAGACGGACGGACGGATGGACAGCGGAGGCTTAGTAATAGGGTCCCGTTGGTTACACAAGCATTTTTCTAGACGCTTCCAAGATACGAATGAATATATGTACCTATATCAGCATTTTGCACGGGTTGACTCATCTGACCTCTGTAATCCAATTACAGGGCAATATCGATTATCCTAAGGGTTAAACCGGTAGTTGGGCTATCTTCGAACAACCGGGAGGGTATATTGTCATGTTTTCTCAAGCATGGAAGGATCTCGATGCGTAAGGAATTTCCTGGTCGACTGTTTTGAATCCACAAAATATTAAGAACCCATCTTCAAGGAAATTACAATTCTCATGACTTTTTTTTTTGGAACTAGAAAAGTCTCCACAAAATGTGGTGATGTTACAATGTCAACTCTTTTAGCAGTCCAGCTTCACTACTACTCGTATCTGGCCATAATCTACCATATAAAAATAAGTCGGGTTTTCCTTCCTGACGCTATAACTCCAGAACGCACGAACCGATTTCCACGGTTTTGCATTCGTTGGAAAGGTCTCGGACTCCGTAAGGTTTATAGCAAAGAAAAATTTTTGGGAAATCAAATAAACATAATTGCACCCGTGCGAAGCCGGGGCGCGTCGCTAGTTATTTATAACTATGGCCAGATACGACTACGAACCTATAAACAGGATGGCAACTTTCAGCGGGGCAATAAGGGGCAACTACCTTAACCGTTGCAGCTACACGAAAAGGGTCTTAGGAGACTATCCATATTTTTTCGTTAAATTTTAATACCCATTCACAGATTTTCAAAAAAATTTACAGTTAGCAAAAAATTGGCCATTTTACACTAAACATTTTTTTGATACCAATCGATCCTGTTTCTAATAGTTGGAGTTGCCCAAGCGTGTAAATAGCCGTGGTTCTCTGCGATGTGGAGGACAGTGTTACGGCCAAACACTTGGATTGAATGCTGGCCCAAAATTGCCTATATTTGTCTGTATAACTTCAAGTTAGGAGTGGTTGGCAGTAGACGGCGCATGTGGCCCTACTCTAAGCTAGTAAGAACAAGCGTTACCTGACTTTCCTTTGGCAGCCTCGCTGGACTCCGACGAGTGGCCACTCGATTCTTCACACCAACACCCCTGGTTATTCTTGTTCAATAGTTACACGGACGCGGTAAATATGGGTTATTTATTATTCCCGGAGAATCCCCAACGTTTACGGGATATTACTCGGGATTTTAGTGTATTTGCGGGGACGATGTTAATAAGACATTAATTTAGTCTGCGGTGAATGCGCTCGGCTTCGCAGCGGAAGGCACACTGAATTGCCTATGGTTCCCGTAAAGCCGGCTACACACTTGCCTCACAAGCTAAAGCGAGACACACACGTCGTGATACCACACCCCATCCAACTTGCAGAGTGGCGGCAACTCGCCACACCAATAGTGATCAAAACTTTTATGGCCGGTGCCTGCATGCGTAGGGGTAGCGGATAAATTCTTAACAGAGTTACCGCTCCTCTGGGCACTCAGGCAGGGAAGGAACAGGGGTGGGTTATTACTCAGTAAGAGTCTGACACACCGTCCCGCTCCACCCAGAGCGGGAGATATCACTGGATGATTTCCCACCCCGCCAAGAAAAAAAAACCCAGGTTGGAGTACTAAAAACGTCAGAAATTGCAAAAAAAAAATCCTCAAACATTTTGTATGTGTATTTGGTACGTTTTGTTTGTATTTTTGTGTTTTGTTTTTTTTTTATTCTGTGTGTAGCTGCAACGGTAAAGGTAGTTACCCTTACTGCCCCGCTGAAAGTTTCACCCTGTATATACTTACGTATCCGTTTTTTAGGGTTCCGTACCCAAAGGGTCCAAACGGAGCCCTATTGTCGTAACTCACGTGTCCGTCTGTCTGTCTGTCCGTCCGTTGTCTGTCACAAAATTTTGTTACTAAGAATTTTTAACTTCCCATTCCTGGTGATAATGTTTATTATTACGAGTACGTATACTTTACTAACAAATACCAATATTTGGTACGGAACCCTTAATGAGCGAAATCCAACACGTACTTAGCCAGTTTTTTTTCTGTTCTTTTTTTATGCAGCTGCCACATTATTTCTCTCCACCACCCTTGGTTAGAATGCCTAAGGCATCAAGTCCGCCTTTCCACCTTTGTCGCTCAAAGTAAAAAAAAAAAGAAAAAAAGAAAAGAAAAATAAAAAGAAAAGAAAAAAAAAAAGACAAATTTTTACTTCGGTATGAGCTAAAATATTCGTAGCTCACCATTACGGAACAGGAAGGCTGCTAGCTTTTAATTGTCTATAATGGTTAAAACCTTCCAAAGTGACACAGTGAAGGCCTCGAAAGTGCGCTGGATGTGGACACACAGGACCGGTCGATATTGCATCGTCTTTCAGCCTATAAAACACGCTGGCCAGATGCTTTGTTTTTATAGGTAGGTACTGATTAGCGTATTTTAAATTCAAATTCTCTATGGAAAATTTTGAATAAAGAACTTGCCTATCAGGATTTAACGCGTCAAGTCCCTCATTAGCAGACACAATTAAAAATCTATTGTTATGTCGACGCGCGGGGCCTGACGTGTTAAACTAAAACGGTTAATTCTAATCCTAATTTTAACTTTATCTAATACAGGGTGTAACGAAAAGGTGTGGTCATATTTTAAGAGCCGGTTCTGCCCATGGAAATAAACATCTTTCTCGAAGAAAAAATAGAAAATTCCCAAAAAAAAAATTGAACTTTCCATACAAAGTCATCATCAGCTGATCAATATTTGTATAGGAACTAAAAAAAATTTTTTAGATTTTCCTCGAATTTTCTTGAAGAAAGCTGTTCATAACGATGAGCAGATGCAGTTCTTAAAATATGACCACACCTTTCCGTTACACCCTGTATATAAAAATTTCGTGTCACGGTGTTTGTAGTTGCATTCCTCCGAAACGGCTGCAATGTTTTTGTATATTTGGTAGGTATGAGAAAAGGTCGTGAAGTATTTTTCACCCTCCTACCCCCACCACCCATTTTTAATCGCGATTCAGCTGGATCATCATTTTTTTGCATATTCGTTGTCAGGGGTTGATGATAAATTCGAAACAGAGTTACCTCACCCCTGGGCACTCAGGGCAGGAAGGAACAGGGGTGGGTTTTAGTCAGTAAGAGTCTGACACGCCCTCCCGCTCCACCCAGAGCGGGAGAAGTCATTGGATGATTTCCCACCCCACAAAAAAAAGGAGTATAGAAGAAAAATAAAAAAGGGGTTTAGAAAATGACATCCAGAAAAAAAATACTGTTCCTGAGGGAAAGAACAATAACTTTCAACGGTCAAAATTGCTTTAGGACGCTAGATGGCGCTACGTATCTTTCGCATAATTTTGCTCCTGTGTGAAGCCGGGGCGGGTCGCTAGTTATTGCTATCACTCACGTGTCCGTCTGTCCGTCGTCTGTCACAAATTTTGTTCTGAAGAATTTTTTAATTTACCTATTGACCTATGAACTTGGAATTTGGTGATAATGTTTATTATTACGTATATTTTAATAACAAATACAATTATTATTTATATATTATAAAGTTTCTTGTTTATTATATATTGATAGATCAGATTTTTTATTTGATAATTCGCTCATTTGGTACGGAACCCTAAATGTGCAAAGTGCGACACGCACTTGGCTGGTTTTTTTTTATTAATCCTGGCCCTCTGCTGAAATTATGATAATAATGAATTAAAGAACCTTATCAGCTAGGATGTAAGACAGCAGCTTCACAAACTTGACCAGGCTCCCAGACATTCAAAGGAGATTATCAATCTGCCTAGCCTTTTCCCAGCTATCTTGGGGTGGGCTTCCAGTCTAACCGGATGCAGCTAAATACCAGTATTTTACATGAAGCGACTGCCTATCTGACCTCCACAACCCAATTACTGGGTAATACGATACCCGTTGGTAAAACCGGTTGTCAGACTTTCGGGCTTCTGACGACCCGTAACGACTGTCAAAGATCCACGATTGACAGCCGAGACCAACGGCTTAACGTGCTTTCCGAGGCACGGAGGAGTCTCCGTATGTAAAGATGGTCACCCACCCATGGACTAACCCCGGCAAGCGTAGCTTAACCTGATGGATCGACCCGTGCGGCTGTTATTAATTTAACCACGAGCTCCGCCTCCTATTCAAAGGAGAATATCTTGTAAACTAATAAAACATTTTATTAACATCCTGCAGCTAAAGTAATATCTTTTACGATACAAGTCTCGTTCTAATTCGGATCCTCTTCATAATGTAGCAGGGTGCAGTGTTGTTTAGCCGGCTGCCTTTAATTTATTCATGAGAACCATGAACTTTAGGCAAACAAGGCATTGTCTTTATTAAGAATTGTTGGGCTTTTTTAGCATTTGGAATCAACTATGTCCAAGTATTATAAGAGATATCTTTGACAAGTTCAATCGCTGAAGGAAAACGTTGTTAGAGCTCATAGAAAGAAATCGCGTTTAGTATGCAGGGTGGCAATTATATTATTTGTACACAAGATATGTTACGTCCAGAGTAACCGACGTTTAAAATCTGTTCGCGTTGGCATATACAGCATGTAACAAAAACCCTGTCAGATCCAATAAAGGCGTATTCCTGGTTTAACATACGTACTAGAAAAAATTGTAAAAAAAATGTCACTCATAAAGACCGAGAGAGAGAAGTTATAGATTTTTAAATTTTTTTAAATATGCGAAAAATTTTCATAACTTGACAACACTCCATTGACCGGCGAAATCTTTTCTTTTTTACCTATTTTTATTTCAAACGATACCGCCCTGTACTCGCAAAACTGTAGGTGAACTTTGTCGAGCGCTCAGTGTTGCCTTTGATAAGTTTTTCTTTTAATTTTTAATTAATTATTTTCATTGGGGAAAAATAATAATCTCGTATCCATTAAATGATTACGTATGTGTACGGGATCATTTAATAGATACAGGATCGGACAGCGTTTTTGTGACATGCTGTAGTGCACCCATGTTGAAAAGTTGCGCTAATGAATAGTAAAAAAAAAAAAAAAAAAATACGGTCTAATTGAGAACCTCCTCCTTTTTTTGAAGTCGGTTAACAAAAGATAGAATAAGCATGTAAGTGAAAGAGATAGCTATCATGTGAACGGTTGCGCTTCAATTGTTTTGTCGAGGCATAGATTATGAGAAAACGTCCCAATTAGGACGTTTTGGAGTCTTCACAATGCGCGCGCTGAAAAACATCTGCCTCTTTTTTATATTATATCATTGCAGGGTGATCATATTTTAAACAGGTACCGCTTCTGGCAATAGAAATGAATAACTTTATTCAAGAAAGCCATGTCAAATCCCCAAAAAAAAATTGGTTATCTGTAAAGTTGGTTTACGGACGATAGTTTAACGTGACAACGTCATAACAAAACATTGATGAAATATAGATACGCAGCCCCATTTTGTATCCAGGCAATCTCTGTCCATTCCAGGTTGCCTGGAAGAGATCGCGGAATGCGATAAGGCCGCCAATTGTATGTTTTTTAGTAAAGTTTTCCTTATTGTGTGTATTTTTTTTTGGTGTACAATAAAGTATATAATATATAAATACGGCGCATGCGTACAATGAGCGTAACGGGACACTTTTTCGTGCATGCAGCCGGCGTTCATCGATTTATTAGACGTTGTCACGTCAAAAACTTATCGTACAAAATTATCATCTGCTGATTAAAGCTAGTATGGGATACCCAAATTTAACGGGTAGTGCCTCAAGCTTTTAAGAATATGGGTAAGTACCTACACGCTAAACACTTACTAGAATTTATTTATAACTTTTTGTTTCATTGTCCCAGATAAAAGCTTATTTAAAAAAATATTTTTTTGCCTTTATTTTATAGTTACTAATGATTAAATAGTTATTTTTTTATGAACTTTAGGGATGATTCATTTCGTTTCTCCTCCTACTTTTCATTAAAAAAACTGTCTCAGTAAATGCTTAGATGGTAAGTACAAAGTATTGAAAAAATAAATTGCCACTTCTGTGATGTGGATGATATTGAGAATTTTTAAGTATTATTTTAATATCCCTCCTTTAATAAAGTAATCTCTTCATACAGGTTATCCATGTTAAGAATAAATTCTTGCACTTACTATGTAATTAAAATGCTCATATTTAACATTAGGTACTTTAAGTGTATGTGTGACTGAAATGATTAAAAATAAAGTATATTCACGTACTTTATTGCCCTCATAAAGTATAAAGTATATTTGCTCAAAATAAAGTACTTACAATACTTTATAATAAAGTGCGGCTGACAACCCTAGTTGTGGAGGTCAAATAGGTATTCGCTCCGTGTAAAATACTGGTATTCAGCTGCATCCGGATAGACTGGAAGCCGACCCCAAGATAGTTTGGAAAAGGCTAGGATGATTGATAATCTAATTTGAATGTCTGGGAGCCTGGTCAAGTTTGTGAAGCTGCTGTCCAACATACTAGCTGATGAGGTTCTTTAATTAATTATTATCATAACTAGCTTCCGCCCGCGGCTTCGCCCGCGTAAAAAGTGTAATTATAATAAGTCTAAGTGGTATTTCCAGAGAGTAGCACTTTAAATAAATCCTGTAGAAATCAAAATCAAAAGTAATTTAAATTAGGCTGAAAGCCAGATTTTTTTGAACGTCAAAGTTCTACATAAAGACAGTAGGGGCACACACACTCACTCAGTGTGTCGGGGTACCTATCTTGTTAATCTTACCGTATTAGATATAATAGTTTAGCATATCGAAACTGTTTCATTTATTGGGTCTCGAACATATCCTAAATTGGTGCTTAGCTTCTTGCCCGTGGCTCCGTCCGCGTAGACATTTACCGTGTTAAATATAATAGTTTACCATATTCAAACTGTTTCATTTATTGAGTCCCGAACATATCCTGAATTGGTGCTTAACTTCTTGCTCGTGGCTCCGTCCGCGTAGACATTTACCGTGTTAAATATAATAGTTTACCAGATCCAAACTGTTTCATTTATCGGGTCCCGAACATATCCTAAATTGGTGCTTGGCTTCTTACCCGTGACTCCGTCCCGCATCCGCGTAGACATTTATATTAAATTAACTTTTTCACAATTTTGGCACCCTGGTAGTTTACCTGTGGTTTCATCCGCGTGCAGGTCTGAAATTTCTCTTCTTCATGATTCTGTTTCCTGGTAGTCACGCCTATACGCCTGGAAATGTATACCGCTCAGGATTACAGCCCCGAAAATACTTATTCAAGATGTTACCTCTCATGATCTCAGCCTCGGAATACTTATTGTGAATCTGATCTCCTGGTAGTGCGTGAATCTATACCGCTTGGAAATTTTACTTCTTTACGTTTCTGTTCTCCTGGTAATTTGTGAATCATTCTCTACCTCTTACGTTTCCTGCCCCGGAATGCTTTTTGTGTTTCTGGTCTCCTGGTAGTTTGTGAGTCTTTATCGCTCATGATTTCAGTCCTCGAAATACTTCTCCTCATGTTTCTGGTCTCCTGGTAATTTGTAAGTCTCTACCTCTCCTAATACCAACCTCGGAATATGTTTTGTGATTCTGATCTTCTAGTAGGTTGTGAACTGGTAGTTTGATTTAAAAAATCAATTTTAAAAAAAGACTTCTTTTAGCCTCAGAATATATTTTGTGATTCCGATCTCCTGGTAGGTTGTGAATCTATACCACTCAGGATTCAAGCCCCGAAAACACTTCTTCTTTATTCTGGGCTCCTGGTGGGGTGGGTGAATCTATACAGCTTAGGATTGTAGCCCCGAAAATACGTATTCATGATTCTGGTCTCCTGGTACTTTGTGAGTCTTTACCGGTCATGATTTCAACCCTGGAAATACTTCTCATTTTTCTGGTCTCCTGGTAATTTGTAAATCTCTACCTCTCCTAATACCAGCCTCGGAATATGTTTTGTGATTCTGATGTCCTGGTACTTTGCGACTCTTGTGTTTCTGGTCTCCTCGTAATTTAAAGTACCTCTTCATGATTCTGGTCCCCTGGTACTTTGCGAGACTTTACCGCTCATGATTCCAGCCCCGGAAATACTTTTCATCTTTCTGGTCTCCTGGTACTTTGTGAGCGTAAACCGCTCGTTCAGCCTGACTTTGGATTTCTACTTCCACCTCAGCCTTCGCTAAGTCTTGTCATTTACCGGGATAAAAAGTAGCCTATGTGTTAATCCAGGCTATGACCTACCTGTGAGCAAAATTTCATTGAAATACCTTCAGCCGTTTTTGCGATACCTTCAGCCAAACATACAAACATACAAACATACAAACAAACAAACATACAAACTTTCGCATTTATAATATTAGTAGGATTTTAGCAGAGGGCCAGGATTAATAAAAAAAAAACCGGCGAAGTGCCAGTCGGACTTCAAGCATTTAGATTATCGATTAAAAATCTGATTTATCAATATAAAATAAACAAGATAATATAAAATATATAATAATAATTGTATTTGTTAGTAAAATATACGTAATAATAAACATTATAACCAAATTTCAAGTTCATAGGTTAATGGGAAGTTAAAAAATTCTTCAGAACAAAATTTTGTGACATTCGGTTAGACTGGAAGCCGACCTCAAGATAGTTGGGAAAAGACTAGGCAGATTGACTCCTTCTGATCAGTTGATGATAACTTTGTATGGAAAGCTCAATATTTTTATTGGGAATTGACTGTGACTTGGGAAAAAAGTTGTTCATTTCCACGGGCAGAAGAATTATCTAAAATATGAACACCCATTTTTTTTATTTTTGGTTGGGAATTTAAATCATCCAATGACTTCTCCTGCTCTGGGTGGACCGGGAGGGCGTGTCAGACTCTTACTGATTAAAGCCAACCCCTGTTCCGGGGTGGGCTTTAGTCAGTAAGAGAAGTGGGTGCGGTAACTCATTTTCAGAATTTATCCTCTACCCCTAGGCATACAGGCACCGGCCACGATGGGCCCCGTCAGTGGTGGCTGACACTCATATCTTTGAGGCGCGCGTGGAACACTACGCGCCGTCGACTCACGGGCCTGGTGCTGATCGGACGGCGAGCTACCCACTGCTCGCCGTCCGCAGGCCCGGGTCTACGGTGGCCGGAGATCGTCTCGCGACGTCCTACGCCCAGTACCTCTCCTGCGGTGGTGGCGGCCGGGGCCGTGTGGGCCACTCTGTTGAGCTTCCCTCACGCGTCCCGCCTCCGCCTTCGCGAGTATTACTGCTTCGCAGAAGGCGGAGACTGCTTCCCATTCCCTCTCGCTCCGTACCATGGCCTGAACCAGGGCCGGGCGCGAGAGGTCGCCGCCACCTATCGCATCCACGAGGACACAGCGGTGTTCTGCCCAAGCGAGGCAGACCTCCACCGTATGCTATAAAATATGAACACCCATTACCGTTACACTTTGTACATGTAATTTCCATGAAAAATAGTCGTCGCAATGGTGTCGCATTAACGCGTCGCTCCTGTCTGCAGGCGCCTTAAAACAAATCAACAAAACCAATTCAATGTACAAATGTACTCTGTGAAACAAACCCTTTAGGACATTGGTGCCGATTCTGTTGTGCACAATCTAAACTTAATTTAGACTGTGAACACTAGTTGATGCCCGCGGCTGCGCTACCAAAAGTAATCTTGAAATTTTGATCCCGTTCTCGCAACCCATGTGAGCTTAAATTACCGCTTTGTAATTGTCCATTTTTTAAAGTATTAAAATAGTTAAAGTATGTTATCCTTAACATATTATTGGGCATAAATGCCATCGCGGACTTTTCTGTAGACCTATATGTATAAGATACACAATTCCACCGTACATCATTTTGTTATATCTCAAAGGGTTTAGGCAGCGTTTTCTTTGAAAACTCCCAGACAGCTTATTTTTTTCCGACACCTCCAACAAATATCATTATATTTTAGCCAATGTATAAAAAAACTTGATAAATTATGCACTAAAACTTTCCTCAATAATCACTCTATCCGTTGGTGAAAACTGCATGAAAATCGGTGTAGTAGTTTTTGAGTTTATCGCCAACAGACAGACAGACAGACGCGGCGGAGGATTTTGTTTTACAATATGTATTGATAGTGAAGAGAATCCGCACCATTGACAACGCGTACGCGCGACATTATTGACCATTTTCGGGACATCCGAAGCTCTTAAGTATCAGTTATACAACTTTTAATGTTTTTTAATTGAACATCACGTAAACGACTTGTCTTATTTCTTTGAAAAAAATATATGTTACTCTAGACAATTTTCGTCGTAATTTGATTTCAGAATATTTGAAATTATATTTTTATAACATAGTGTAATTAATTTGTGAAGTTATGTCTAACTCGAATAAAAATTGAGAATCACGCAAAAACTATAAAGCGTATTTTTATGAAACCTTCACCATTTTAAAGATCATTTAATCACTACATAGTATAAAACAAAGTCGCTTTCTCTGTCCCTATATCCCTATGTATGCTTAAATCTTTAAAACTACGCAACGGATTTTGATGCGGTTTTGTAATAGATACAGTGATTGAAGAGGAAGGTTTATATCTATAATTTGTACCCGAGCGTAGCTGGGGCGGGTCGCTAGTTATTTATAATTTGGTCTCAGTGTTTTAGTTTAATATTTGTTGTTTTTATGTATAATAAATTAATAATGCGTCTAATTTCGGACAGCGCTCCTTGATGGGCGAGTCCTATTACTGGGTGGACATACGACGCGTTACGTGAGCTCAGCGCAGAACACGCAAGCTATTCACTCAAGGTCGTTGGCAGTTAATAGCGCCTTAACGTTGTTACCGTCAAGAACTAACAGTCTCCACTAAAGACATGATTTGCGCTTTAGGCAACTATCCTAACCCTTATCAACACCTCACAATGGATAACGACAGTTAACGATTTGGTATTAAACTCTCGGTAATGTTTAAGCGAAGTTTAGTTATCTTGACTTTGGGAGATATTGGGGTTGGCTTGTTTGGTCAGGCTGTTAATTATTTATCCGTTAATTGCTAAAATAATAGCAAGCTTACCATGAAATATTACTTAGATAAGTAATATTTTTAATTCTCACTATCGTAAAGTTCCAATTATTAACTGTCACTTCCACAGAGAACTCTAATAAAATTTGAAAGTTTATTTATTTGCTTATTAAACTTACAAACACTATCTTTACAGGATGACCCCAATACAATAGTGGTTTCCAAACACTGAACCAATAAATTGAAAAATCAACTTACGGCTAATACTTAAAAATTTAAACTTTAAAAATATAAAACAACTTTAAAATCTTAATCTGAATACACAAATATAATTATGTAATATAAGTTATTTTATAAAAAACCTTCTCTAACAAAATACTGCTATGTAATATCTTTTTTCATTTAATAGTTGATTTTATTATTTTTTGTTATAGTGGCAATAGAGACAAATATATATACTCTTTAAAAATGTCAACTGTCTATCTACTTATAACGGTTCATGAGATACAGCCCTCGGACAGACTTAGTAATAGGGTCCCGCTGGTTACTCTTCGGGTACGAAACCCTAAGAAAGTTTCCTGAAAGGTTTTTTTTTTTATTGGTGATAGGCACGCGTTTGACCACTATCTCACCTGATGGTAAGCAAAGATGTGGTCGAAGATGGAGCACTGTAGTACCTGGAAGTCTTTAAGTCGAGAATGAATAGGTTACTGCTAGAGTAAGCATGCTCCATCTTCGACCACGTCATCGCTTACCATCAGGTGAGATGGTCGCCAAACGCGAGCCTATCAATGATTATAAATGCCAGTGTACGACATAGTTCTACAGATAAAATATATCTTCTCATAGAACAATTTCTATGACACGAGTGCCTAATGGTCGTCGTATCGGTGTCCCATTGTCACGTTTCACCTGTCTCTGGGGTCTTTTAAAATCTATTAATAGTTTAGTGAATGTTTGTGGTTAGTTTTAAAGGAAGATCAACTAAATTTCGATCGCCCTGTTTACACATTGGAACCCCATTCTGGTTCGGAGAGCTCCATTTAGTTCAATTGAAAACCAATCAAACTTTGGGAAACCAATTTTAATTATGACAAGTGGAAGTTATTGAAGCAGTATTCCTGTTCCCAGTTTAAATGTTACGTTGGGGAAATTATTAGAATAAGAGATTTGTTTCTATAATAGTCTATAGCTTAGAAAAAACTTTTTAACAAAAAATTCAACCGACGAAAAAGAACTAAAAAGCAAAAAATAAATAAACCTTTTAAGTCTTGAATATTGAGCTTATTTACCTACATAAAATATCAAATTTTATGTAAACTAATTTTGAGTCGGCGCCAACAACAATCTGATTATTAAATATCTAAATTTTATATGTACGTAGAAATGAAGAAGGCTAGATGTAGGTAATTAATCATTTTATTATGGCGCCGACTTAAAATTAGTTTAAATAAAATTTGATATTTTATGTAGGTAAATAAGCTCGATATTCAAGACTTAAAAGGTTTATTTATTTTTTGCTTTTTAGTTCTTTTTCGTCGGTTGAATTTTTTGTTAAAAAGTTTTTTATTTTATGTTTTTTTGTGATTCGCATCATCTTTTAATACTCTGAGGCTAATTTCTAATCCTTTATCATTCCTCTTGGCACTGAGGTTTCCAGGATATTGACCAGTTGAGGTTACCTCCAATATTCTAAAGACGTCTTTTCTCAAAGCATATTAAGTGGTATCTGTCACTAAAACCAGTTTTTTTTTATATCTAACTTCCTTGTCCTTGACATGGGACCACCCTTGAGGTATACCCTATCTTAAAAAAAAAGAATCATCAAAATCGGTTCATAAAAAACGGAGTGAGGGCCGAACATAGGTACGTACAGAAACGCTAAACGTGCCCACAATTTTCGAGGTTTTCTCTCATTTTTATCAGGATTCCAGTATCAGATCCTGATTTCCTTGACATGAGACCACCCTTGAGGTATACCCTATCTAACAAAAAAATAATAATTAAGATCGGTTCATAAATGACGGAGTGAGGGCTGAACATACACAAAAAAAAAAAAAGAAAAAAAATATATACCTACGGTCGAATTGAGAACCTCCTCCTTTTTTTTTCGTCGGTTAATAAATAATTGGTCTCGTGGCGCTCGATAAGATACCGCCGGTGTACTTGTCAAATGGGGCAACTATACTACGCCGAAGTCAGTATACCCAAGCCAGTCACATTTGGGATACATTTATAAACAGTAACTTAAACTAATACACCACAGCATAAAATATTTTTCCCAACACAATTCTTCACGCACTCTAGCATCCTTGCAAATTGTCTTACACACATTACAATATTGAGTCGCCGCATTCACGGAGTTGTTTTTAGTTATGGCGGTATCTCTTTCTCGGTAGTCGAGCGCCCGCCTCGAGACCAATCATTTATCTAAGGTATATATGTATATATATACAGTTTTTGTTGGGTAAAAAGTAAAATTTTAAATCCAAACAAATAAAGCACATAACACACTTACCATTAAAAAAAATAAAGCATGATTTGTCAGGAAAAAAAAAAACCAGCAAGAAAATGCGAAATGCATTTATTCGGAAGTAAAAAAATATTATTTATCAAGAGATGATAAGAACTTCTCACTGGCAATCTCTCTGATAGGCTGAAAGAACAGTATCCATGCAAGAATGTTTTGTATCACACAAAAATTCTAGGTAATAATGGAATCATCGGGGTCACAGAAGAAAGACCTTGGAACATTATTGTTAGAACAACTGTCAATTTTGTTAAACTATTCTTCTTCTTAGGCTCTATTAACTGCCAACGAACTTAAGTGGTTGGCTTGCGTGTTCTGTGCTGAGCTCACGTAACGCGTCGTATGTCCACCCAATAATAGGAATCGCCCATCAAGGAGCGCTGTCCGAAATTAGACGCATTATTAATTTATTATACATAAAAAACGTATATTCATTCTCCTGCCCTTATCCCAATTTATTTGGGGTCGGCGCAACATGTCTTTTTCTTCCATACTCCTCTATTATACATAAAAAACGTATACTAAAATATAAATATTTAAATGACCTTTAAAATGGTGAAGGTTTCATAAAAATACGGTATATAGTTTTTGCGTGATTCTCAATTTTTTATCCGCATTAGACATTTACAAATTAATTACATTATGTTATAAAATATAATTTCAAATATTCACATATCAAATTACGAAAAAAAATGTATAGAGTAACATATATAAAGTAGTAAGTATGACCATGTCTCTCACCTTCGCAAGGAGCTCAAGTGGCTCCCAATCCGACTTCGCAGGAACACTCGGATTCTTTGCCTCCTTTTCAACATTCTACACAATCCGTCTTATCCCTCCTACCTGCGTGAGCGAATTTCTTACGCTCGCCCTGGTGACGCGCCGTGCAGATCTCACCTTAGATCCCTTCTCAAAACCCATCCTCATAAATCCAGTTACTATTCCTACTCTTTCTCTGTCCATGCAGTAAGATTGTGGAACACGCTTCCGCCTAGCATTCGAGACTTGAAGTCAATTTCTCTCTTCAAAAATCATGTTAAAGAGCACTACCTTTCCTCTCTATTATAATATTTTTTTTATGTATTTGTATGTCATGTATCTATATATATTTACAGTATTAGGTATATATTTATGTAAGTATATATATATATATATATATATATTTACAATATATGTGTAGGTTTATTTGATACCTTAGTATAGGACATCTCGTATTCTTTTTTCTGTTTCTTACACACTTTTGTCTACATTTCTTTTTCACTTCTCCTATCGCAGGTCTGCTGGTAGAAATTTCTTAAGAAATAAGCAGTTCCTTTGTACTGTATTTATAATTATGTTTATTGTTACTGTGTCTCTGTGTGTACATAAATGATTAAATAAATAAATATTTTTTTTTTTAAAACGAATAAAACTGGTCGTTTAGACGTGATGTCCAATTAAAAATCAATAAAAGTCGTATAACAGCGCCTTAATCCTCGCTTTATCCCGTTACATGGGGTCGACTTTCATCATCACTTATCATGCGGCGCCATGTGGTCCGTTGACTGGTGTCATAAACTTTGAGATTGAGGCCTTTGGACATTTGTCATCAAGATAGGGTCTTTCCCTAGGAACCCTTCCCCTTTTTTAACCGACTGCGCGACGCAAGGTAGGGTAATGTACGCGGGCTTGCGGATGACGAGTAGTGGGTAGCTCGCCGTCCGATCAGGATCAGGCCCGAGAGTCGACGGCGCATAGTGTTCCACGCGCGCCTAAAAGAGTTGTCAGCAATACATGACGGAGCCCGTCATGGCCGATGCCTGCCCAGGGGTCGTGGATAAATTCGAAACAGAGTTCCCGCGCCCCTGAGCACTCAGGGCAGGGAAGGAACAGGGGTGGGTTTTAGTCCGTAAAAGCCTGACACGCCCTCCCGCTCCACCCAGAGCGGGAGATGTCATTAGATGATATCTCACACCCAAAAAAAAAAAAAGGGTCGGGTAATGTTCCTTTGTGGCGCTTTAGAGACCAAACGCGTGGGCCGATTTTGATAATTCTTACATCAATTGATTCGTCTTAATCTTACGAGTGCTAGTAAAGACATGACAGTAATCAAAATACAATATTGCGACAACCAGACTTCATATTCTGAAAAAGAAAAAAATAATGTCGACGAACTGTATTAAATGGGGTATCAAAATAAAGTGTTTGATGAGGCGATTCCAAAAATATAACTCACTAAAATGTAGAAAATAAAAATTGAATATGTTCAAAAGACCCGACTGTAAAAAACAACTAAAAATTCCAAACAAGTCACTTTCAAGCAGTCTGATGCAGTTGGTGGCATGAAATCAATAATTGAACTAAAACAACTGCCACCAACTGCATCAGACTGCTTGAAACATTCATTGTGCGTACAGCTAGGGAGTGGAATTCCCTACCGGAGTCTGTGTTTCCTGATAGCTACAACCTGGGAGTCTTTAAGTCAAGAGTGAATAGGTTACTTCTAGGCAAGCGTGCTCCATCTTCGACCACATCATCGCTTACCATCAGGTGAGATGGTGGTCAAACGCGTGCCTATCAATAATAAAAAATAAAAAAGTGACTTGTTTGGATTTTTTTGTTGTTTTTTACAGTTGGGTTTTTTGGAACACATTAAATTTTTTATTTTGAAACCAAATACGTGTGTAGGGGCGTGTCGGGAAACTTTTAGAATAAAGTCCGTTTCATATAGTAAAAAGTTTAATTAATGTTCACAAAAGTTCTCAAAAAAAGGTTCTTAAAAATTATCAAGATGTAAAATAAAAGTAGATAAAACTATAGGTACGCGATTAGCGCGAGTGTCCGTTCCCACCGATGTTAGGATGGAAAAAGCCAAGGGAATCGTCGTTACCGTGGGAAGCGCTACTCATGGAATTTGATGCTTCGCGCTTGTTTGCAAGTGTGCTGAGCCAGCATCATGGCATCGTAACACCTCCCCTGCCAGACAAGCAACTATTTGGTGACCTTGACGCCAAAAGTTGCGGCTCTTCTTTCATCTTCCGTTAATTCGGTGTTAGTTTGTGTGGTAATGTTAATTCTCCCAGCTCGACGGCGACGAATGACATAGATGATGCTCAGTGCACATGTACCAAACAATATAAGTATGTAGAATGGAATTGTCGTATGGTAGATACCGATAGTGTCCAGTGTTTCGACTTTAATTTCATCTTGTGAAGTGATTTGGTTCTGTATTTTCCGAAGGCTGGTTAAATCTGTAGTCTTTAGAGTGAAACTCCGTGTCTTTACTGGTGTTTCATAATGTGGTAGAGCCATGAGTTCTAATGGTTTTCCGACTAATTTATTGTCTAGGTTTATTATACTAAGTTCGGGGGTTTTAATCTTGCAGCCTTGAGGGACGTTGACCATAAAACTGCCTGTAACATTTCAAATCGCTCTTTACCGCAGGATAGTTGAACTTTCGTACTATTGGTATTGGTACTTTCGTAATGATGTAGTGATAGCTATCCAACTCAATCAGAGCCTCCTTAGTCAGAGAGATAGGCGTGGGTTTGCACGTTCCATCTATCTCCTGAGATTGTATAAGTTTTTGAATACAGTCTGACCTTGACGAGATCCGATGGACGATTTTCTGCTCGCATATGTGCCAGGAACTGACCTTCGGGCATTCAGCCTCCATATACACATATTCCTGAGAATTGGATGCTATATAAGGTGCAGTTGGTACTATAATTAGGCTGTCCTTATTTGGAACGGGACATAATTCATATAACTGATATTCTATGCTAAACGTAATAGGAAACTTTAGGACTATTACAACTGTCGACTCTGTAAAGTATGAAGCTAGGCTAAGAATTTCGTAATAATCTCTGATGTCGACGTCAATTATTTGATCAGATCTATAAGTGCGTTTTAATTGGTTTATGATATTTCTTACATCTTTAACAGAAAGTATTGAATGATGAACTGATTTATTTCTACCAAATGCCAATATATTTTCTATTCTGTCAATTTCGCTCAAAAGTTCTTGAACATTTTCGCTTAATATTGCAGAAAGTTGTACAAGATGAACGTAGTGAATGATTCGCTCATTATCATTAGTCATATTCATGACAAAAGTAAGAGCTCTTTCCAAATTAACTTGATTTAATGAAATATTCCGGATAATTTGATTCTGCTGTATCGTCATCTCTTTATATAAGGTAATTGCTTGTTCAATGATTGCGACAAAATTTTATCATTTTTATTCAAGGTTCGTAATGCATTTTCAAATTTCAAGGCGTCTTCATTGTCCAAATTACCAGAAATACTTTTGATAATTGTGCCTAAAGGATTAATCAGACCTCTTTTAGTTCTAGATGGCCTTAAGGTATCTAATTGCATTAAAACTTTATCTAACTTTGCATATAGGTGCCTAGTTTGATATTTAAAGAGAGAGCTGTATGTATGGGATAGTTTAAAAGTAGTATCTGTAAGTTGGGATTTTATGACGTTCACATGTGACTCGATTTCTTGAAGGTTAGGAAACAATGATACGAAAACTATCATTTTTTCGGTGGTCTTTTCAACCTAGATTTTGCTACCGGGCCACGACTTTTTGCGGTGTAAATATGTATAGGTAAATTTTTAACGACCTTGTCCTGAGTAAAACGAGGTGCCAATTTTTGCCTACTTGCCATTGGATTACGTATGTGAACTATTTGATTTTGTTCACAATCTAAAACTGGTTCCCTATGGACATTACGTCGAGTCATTATGTCTTCGCGACTGGATAATGCAGAATCATGAATAATTTTATAAACTGTTTCCATTTGACCACGATGTTCTTGAATGTAAGTTTGAAGATGTCGGTCCGTCATATTTAAACTGATAGGATTTCGAGGGTCGAAGTGACCAGAAATAACATCAAATGGCCTACACTTGGTTAGACTATGGATGGAATTATTATAAGCAATTAATGCGTACGGTATAAGATTTCGATTGGGTTCATTTTTGTGCTGCATTTTTAGTAACCGTAAGTGTTCTAAAAGCGTATTATGGAAACGTTCAATTAAACCATTCTCATTAGATGCATATGCACTAGTCATATGATGTTTTATATTATGCAAACGGAGAAATTCTGATATGACTTGATTGCTAAATTCGGTGCCTTGATCGGTTGTTAGATTTAAAGGGAAACCGTGATGAGTACTAAAGTGTAAAAGTGCTTTTAATATATTGGGTGAGGTACAATTGGGTAAAAGATAGGCTTGCGCGTACTTAGAAAATGAGTCTATAATAGTTAAATATTTGTCATGGTCAACAGTTAGAAGATCCGCGTGTGCTAATTCAAACGGTTTAGTTGGTGGGGGAACAATTCTGAACTGTGGGCGTATTGGGTTGCGGTCATATTTTGCGCATCTGCATATGCTACATTCGTTAATAAATTTTGTAATTTCGGTTTTCATTTTAGGCCAAAAATAACGTTCTGATAATGAAAGATAGGTTTCCGTAATTCCAGGATGATTAGTCTGGCCTTCATGATATTTCTTTATTATATCTAATTGGTTCGAAAGGTCATTAACATTGGTTACCTCATGTTTAACTAGAACTAAGTTCACAGATGAACTTTCAAAAGTTTGTTGCAAGATTAAGTTACAAACAAGCAAGTAGGTGGGTTTATATCGAGCATTTTTTCGATGGGGCTTACTAGAATAGCAGTACGGATTTTTGGATCAATGTGAGATTTTATGATGTTTATAATATTAGTTTGCAAATTATGTTCGCTAATTTCTACTGAAGTTCTTTGCATAGACTGAAAAGGTTCGGTTATTAATGGTCTAGTTTTAGAATTACCGCTTATTATTTTGATTACCAGTTGTCTCTTAAATTTATTTAAAGGTTCATCTGATATCGGAATATCTAGAACGGGATTTTCTGCGCTAGTGTGTTAGAAGTATTAGGTGCTTGTTCGTAAAAATTATATAGATTTTTCTTCGCGGGTAGTGATTTATTTCTTTTTTGTAAATAGAGAACATTTAATTCCTCTTGGGCAAATTCAAGGGCACTTTCGAGAGATGAAGGTCGCATGCACCTTACCCTAGAACCTAGCGGTTCATCTAAACCTCTCAAGAATGTCTGCAAGGCTAAGTTTTTATAAAGAGTTCTTTTTGCTTCCACAGTGGTTCCTACAGATTCATGCAACTCGATATACGTTATTATAGTACACAACAAATGTTGAACTTTTTCGTAGTATACTTGTATAGTATCATTGCCTTGAACTAAAAGAGATAGATCGGTATATAACGAAGTTTCGTCCCTGTGATCTGAAAAGCTATTAATTAACGTGGTTCTTATGCCCTGCCAATCACTAGGAATTCCATTAGTTGACAAAGTACGTGCAAAATTCCATTAATCAGAGCCAAATTCGAGAGTCTACTTCCTGGTTCCGTACTGACATAAGTGAGCACTAACTCGTCGCATAAATTTAAAAATCTGGTCAAAACATTAGGGTTACCATTAAACTCTGGAACTAATCTAAGAGATTTATAAATCTTATCAGTTAAGTCTGACGAAGCCATCTGACTCGTCTGACTCAAAGATGGTTGTGAACTATGGTTTTGTTCAGTCATAGTTTCTAAATCTAAGTCGCTTAAAAGTTCAAGGTTACGATTGGCGTCACTTCGGGTTATCCGAAGTTGAGCTCGCCTACTAGGACTAAGGTCCCTATTAGGTACTACGTGGGTGAAAAATCTTGAAAAATTATAGTACACTGCGTAAAAAATATAGCATACAATTATTAAGAATATATGTAATTCACTTACATTTGTACTATTGCTGGCGAGCGTCGATCCATCGATTTTTGGAAGTCTCGATGTCCGCAACAGCAGCTTTCCCGACTGGCCTCCAAAGGTTCTTCGCCTGGACGGTCGACGCGGCGATGCCCGATTTTTGGGTGATTCACACAGCGACAACACTTTCAAAGTCCTTGACGACTTCCGACTGCGCCAAATACGTGTGTAGGGGCGTGTCGGGAAACTTTTAGAATAAAGTCCGTTTCATATAGTAAAAAGTTTAATTAATGTTCACAAAAGTTCTCAAAAAAAGGTTCTTAAAAATTATCAAGATGTAAAATAAAAGTAGATAAAACTATAGGTACGCGATTAGCGCGAGTGTCCGTTCCCACCGATGTTAGGATGGAAAAAGCCAAGGGAATCGTCGTTACCGTGGGAAGCGCTACTCATGGAATTTGATGCTTCGCGCTTGTTTGCAAGTGTGCTGAGCCAGCATCATGGCATCGTAACAAACCACAGAGTTCTATTGTTGTTTGTTGATTTAAATGGAACGCATTACGTGTACGTACCATAAGAACCTTAATTTGAATTTTACTGTTAGGTTATGAATAGGTAGATGATAAAATGATTGTACTGTGTCGCATAAGGTTTAGCAGTGGGCCTGTGATGTTAGTTGTAGGCCAAGTGCGAGTCGGACTTTGCACATATACTCGTAAGTTTCCGTACCCAATTTATTTTTGACTATTTTTATGGTTTTGGGTCAACAAGATGCTTAGGTATATTGTGAAAATTTAAAGACTGTATCTCCAACCTTTTGGTTGTAAAATCTGAGTCAGACAGACAGACGGACAGACGGATACGTGAGTGTCAGCAATAGGGATCCGTTTGGACCTTTCGGGTACGACTAATAGAGAAGAAAAAGACATGTTGCGACGACCTCAAATAAATTGGGTTAAGGGCAGAAGAATGATGATGATGACTCTGTCGCATTAGTTTACCCAGTGTACCTGTAATGATATTTGTAATTGGAAGTGCGAGTTTAACTCACAGACAAAGGGTTCCATACAATTTTATTTATCGGCAACAGAAAAACACATTCTGTGAAAATTTCAACTGTCTATCCGATCATGAGACAGCCCGCTGACAGACAGAAGGACAGTGGAGGCTTAGTAATAGGGTCCCGTTGGTTACCCTTCGGGTACGGAACCCTAACAAACAACCGGGTCCCTATCATTTACTCCCTTTATGTCAATACTGCTCAATCTTTAGTTTGATGTTTCTCCAGCCATCCATTTACATGATGGGACACCTAATGTAACTACACTGCTTGGACCCAGTAGAAAGACAGACACGTCTAAAATCAAAAGTCATTTATTTAAACTAGACTGAAAGCCAGCACTTTTTAAACGTCAAAACTACATAAAGACAGTTCCCCAAAAACGTCACCTGACACCACTTTCTAGTGTCATAACTCTTTTAATGCAATTGAGCAATCACCTTTTACAATCGTACGCAGGTAAGATGTAAGATGAATGTTCGTCGAGTACAAGCGCACGCGCATGCTGCGCCTATGACCTACTTGCAGAGCAAAAATAGTGCGCAGCGCTTGACGCCGTCTATTATTGAGACGCTTTACAATTACGATTGTGCGCGCAAAGGGCGTAGGGAGCGATTGTGGGGCCAACATTATTGGTATTATTGGCGCTTCGTCTAAAATATCTAACTGAAAATAGACTTTTCACATTTTCTCTCTTTCTAATAAGAAATTCAAAACTCTCGCTGTAAGTTCATTAGCATATAAATTCAAAATTAATTAATTCAAACAACTTTTAAAAATAATTTCTTGAAATTCGCTTCCATTTTGCATTTATTTGATTAATTCGTGGGCATTACTGTGACTTATATGTTTACCTATTTATTTTTAGAATCTTATTGTATCACCCTAGCATGTAAGTACCATATTGATTTTGACCTTCAATGAAATAAAACAAAAAAATAACCTGTACTTTTTAAATTTTTGGCCATAGGTTTTCTTGGGACCACGTTATGAAAGATTACCCGATGTAACACGAATCTCAACCAGAAAAGTAGACCGTAGGGCGTTTTTCACGAATATTTACGCCCATGTCTTGAAGCCAAAGTCCTTTAAAGTTCAAATTCAATCTTGAAACTAAAAAGTAAGTTGACTCTCGGTGACCTTGACTCCCGTGTCCCTATTGAATGGTTAGAACCCAGTCAAGTAGACATAATTTTCAGTGCAAGTTCCTTCGCTGGCCTGTTGAAGGCAAGCCCTGACAAAAACGTCCAAACACAGTTTTTAGAAGAAAAAAACACGTATTGCAAAGAGCTACTTAAACCAATGAAACCGGAAAGATTTTGTTAGATGATATGGCTAGTAAGGATGTGATGGTGGAGATAGCCGCAAATGGTGATTTTTGAAAGAATCAGATATGCTGCGTCGACCCCAAATATTGGGTTAAGGACCAGAGCCTTTAGACAAAATACTTTTCTGTTAACGTTAACGCTAACGCTTCGTGCAAAATGTATGGCAAAGATATTACTGGGCGTGAGTCACGTGACAGTTATCTGTCTAACGCTTCGTGCAAAACGTCGTTGCCATACATTTTGCACGAAGCGTTAGCGTGAACGATAACACAAAAAAATTTTGGCTAAGGGGGCAGGGCAGAAGGATGATGAACTAACTCCTCTCAAGGCCCCAGATTTTATAAACCGTTTACCCAATGAAACATTTGTACTTTTTTCTGGCTTCGCCCGGCATTGGCTAAATGCAACAAGCATTTAGCCAATGTCTACGTTCCAAAGTATTTAGTTTTTAGGATTCCGTACCCGAAGGGTCCAAACGGAGCCCTATTGCTGTCAATCACGTGCCCATCTGTCCATCGTCTGTCATACAGGTTTACAGCCAAACGGTTGGAGACTGATGTCTCCAAATTTTCACAGTAGGTATAAGCATCTTGTTGACCCAAAATACATTTGGTACGGAACCGTAAATATGCGAAGTCCGAAACGCACTTGGCCGGCTTTAGAAACAGAATACAATCACTTTCGTTTTCATTATCATTCTAAAGTTTTTGCAGTATTTGGCAGCAAATGTGTTGAGTTAGCCTTTTCGGCAAGCTTCGCTGAGGTAGTCAATACTACCTCTTAATTTTACCGAGTGCGCGCCAGTTTTGATTCCACATATTGACCAGTTGTATTGTAAAATTGGTGTAGTTTTTTGTCACACCAATTTTACAACACAATATCCACTAAGAACCGAGTTGTGAATAGTAAAAACAGCTACTGCACATCACACGAAAAAAATCCCGCCAAAATAATACTTGTAGGTACTTAAATCCTGGTAACATTAAAATATAAATTTGACGATGTCCAAAACAACTAAATAAATGTTGATATCAAATGGTATTTGCATCTTTTCTCTTCCGTATCTAAATCTTAGTCCTACACGTGGTTTCGCCGACACTCCCTATTCTCAGTTTATTGTATCCGCAACACAACGATGCGGCTTGCGTAGGGAAATGCGGTCACAATCACAGGGATATTACTAATGGCAGGAAATGTTACTGTGATTCACTTTCATCTTTTGTTTATAACTAAGAGTTGGATTCTGTGAATAGCTATTTTTAGTTAATAATCAAGTCTCGCATAGTTGGCTACTAGGAACTGAAAAGTACTGAACTTATACGGCGCAAATATAACAACCTTATTGAGAGTTATACAGCCTTATTGGGAGCAGTGGTGGCCCAGCGGTATTGGCCGCGACTTACAAGTTGTAGGTCGTGAGTTCAAACTCAGGTAGCCGCTTTATTTTGTGTAAATTATTTCATCACTCTGCTCTCAAAACGGTGAAGGAAAACATCGTGAGGAAACCGGCATGTCCTAGAACCAAAAATTCGAAAACATGTGACATCCACCAATCCGCATTGGGCCCGCGTGGTGGATAACGGCCGTCACCCTCTCACAGAGAGGAGGCCTGTGCCCAAGCAATGGTGACATTAAAAGGCTGATGATTGGGAGTTATACTGCCAATTGGGGTTGAAACACTAGAGCCATGGGGTCCGAGTGCTCATAGAGTTTTTTTGTGACATCAGCAAGCAGTTAGTCGACTGCTCACGAGACCAGAGGGCTGGCCTTTTTTTGGGCCAAAGAATCAGCATTGCCATTCAACGTGGCAATGCTGCCGGTGTTTTGGGCACTTTTCCCATTGACAGCGATGTAGACGATTTTTTCGGTGCCCAGTGAGTTTTACGCCTCTCCTTTTTATGCCGTTTTGATTTATATTTTCATTAGCTTGTAGATAGGTACCTTATTAGTAATTTAATAGTTTTGTTATCTGAAAAGTTATCGTTTTGCCTTGCCAAGCATTTCGAAATGGAAAGTTCTGTTTATGTAATCCATGCAGTAAAAGTTTCCTGTTTCAATATAGGGGACACTTGTATTCCTTCTTTCTACCAGGAAAACATTTAGCTGAAAAAAATGTTAACGAAAGTTCTAGCAATAAAAGATTGTACGGCTACCAAACGACTGCATAGGTAGATATGTAGATTTTCTTAGAATAGCTTTGAGTTCAATTAATTCTAACCTAAGTAAGTCCGTAAATATAACACTCCCATTGATAGCTAAGAATGCTGTAGAGACTCTTTCATCATTTTTACCATGTGGGTGAAGCCATTGGCTGAAGCTAGTTATGAATAAAAGAAATAAACACTAATTCCAGTTTTTACATAAATTAAATAGTCAGACGGATTGAGGACGGCTGTCACTGTCAACATGGTAGGCACGAGAGAATTTTATAGTTATGTAAAAGTTACTTAACAATACCAGATATATAGCTGGGAGTCTGTAAGTCAAGAGTGAAAAGGTTGCTTCCAGGCAAACTTGCTCCATCTTCGACCACATCATCGCTTACCATCAGGTGAGATAGTGATCAAACGCGTGCCTATCAAAAGTAAAAAAAAAAAACATTGCAGTTCTGTGTTTCTTTTCACACACACACCAGGACCTAAAACAATTCAACATTGCTATTGTAAAATTAATCAGTATTTTTTTCCTAATCTTTATATCTATGCATACACGGAAATACGTTCCTATCTACTTTGGCGAATCAGCGCATGAAAACTGGTAAAACTTCGGAACAGAGTCAACATTGTCATAAAATTCACTCTCAATCTTCGCGAAAACTTGACCCGAAAAGGTTCATTTTCCAACAAGCTCCATTCTCCGCTACTAAAAGCTTAATGATATACAAAAATATGTAGTGGTACCATCACAAAGAGAAGCTCAAAAGGCTTACCTGAAAAATTGGACTACTCGTAAGTTTTCACTTGGGTAGTGAATAAAACCAAATGCTAATACATTACTCAGTGGTTATATCTGATGCTTCTAAAAGGAGTTTCGCAAAGTCGGAATTGCAGTTGTAGGTAGGTAGGGTTGCCAACCGTACTTTAAAATAGAGTATTGTACTCTATTTCCTGTAGGTGTACTTTATAATCTGTAATACTAATAGATTACGCTAAAATACACAATCTTAACTATAGATAATAATACCAGTTTTTTTTAACTATTTAATTTAACTGTTTACTGTTACTGTAATATTTTCACTGAAATTAAGAAAAAACTAGCCTATTGCGTGTTGGATTTCGCACATTAAGGGTTCCGTACCATATATTGGTATTTGTTAGTAAAATGTACGTAATAATAAACATTATCACCAAATTTCAATTTCATAGGTCAATGGCTAGATAAAAAATTCTTCGTAACAAAATTAACAATAGGGCTTCATTTGGAGCCTTCGGGCACGGAACCCTAAAAATGAGCTCTTGATCTACATTTACTTAGATTTGGAATGTTTGTAGTCCAACAATTCTTTTTAAGATGCGGTGAAATTGTTATGTGCCGTAAAAGACAAAAAAAAACCTTTTTAAAAATTAAAATAAATTTACTCTTTTTAGAGTTCCGTACCCAAAGGGTCCAAATGAAGCCATATTGCTGTTACTCACGTGTCCGTCTGTCCATCTGTCCGTCTGTCTGTCACAAAATTTTCTTTCGAATATTTTAACAAGAAATACCAAAATATTGATTTCCCTCCTATGGTACGGAACCCTAAAGGTGCGAAGTCTGACTCGCATTTGGCCGGTTTTATATAAGATGTTACTTACTCTTTATTTACCCTCTCTGAAGTCAGATAATTATACTCTATTTATTTTTTTTAAAAGTTGGTAACCCTAGTTGTAGGTATAGATATTTCATAAAATTTATACATACTACAAACACAAGAGTTTTTGAAGTGAAAACTTCTTTAAGCGCGTTTTGCTGTGGTGACTGGAGTGAACGTAAATGAACCGTCACGCTCGGGTCGGTGACTCTGAATCGAGTCTACTCGGCTCCACTCGGCTCGCTGACACATTGAATCGTATAAACTCTGTTTTCCGTACGCGAAAGGTCCAAACGGAGCCCTATTGCTGTCACTCACGTGTCTGTCTATCCGTCTGTCCATCTGTCTGTCTGTCCGTCGTCTGTTGAGTCCCCCTCACCCTTTCCGCCTCCTCTGCGAGCATTAGTGCTTCGCAGAAGGAGGAGACTGCTTCCCATTCCCTCTCGCTCCATACCATGGCCTGGATCAGGTCGCTGCCGCCGATTGTCTATACGAGGACATGGCGGTGCTCCGCCCAAGCCAGGCAGATCTACAACGTATGCTCCACCGTGTCCACCGTGTTATCCGACATTGGAACCTCTCAAAACATTCGTGTCCGGTGAGGACCTGCGTCAGGCGGAAGGTGAGGACACCGTGGCGCCTCTCCAGCAACTCCACAAAGACTAACCACTACTCAGATACTACCGCCGCAATTGTGGCGAGCCCAGCGCTGGGTTAAAGGACCAATAACTAAGGGTTTTTTTTTTGTGGGGTGGGAAATCATCCAATGACATCTCCCGTTCTAGGTTGGAGCGGGAGGGCGTGTCAGACTCTTACTGACTGAAACCCACCTCTGTTGCTTCCCTGCCCTGAATACCCAGGGGCGCGGTAACTCTGTTTCGAATTTGTCCACAACCCCTGGGCAGGCATCGGCCATGACGGGCCCCGTCATTATTGCTGAAAACTCTTTGAGGCGCGCGTGGAACATTACGTGCCGTCGACTCTCGGGCCTGGTGCTGATCGAATACAGTAAGGGTAGGTAGTGAATTTTCTTCAATGGCGTTCATGATAGTTTCAATTCAAACAACATTCATCTTATAAGTAAATACCCTTTGTAAATCATCTTTCTTATTTAAGAACGTTAAGACTGTTCTGCCAGTAGTCGGTTCCTTAGCTAAATGTGCCTAGATAACAAGCTGACCCGACAAACTTCGTACCGCCTCAGAATCAATCAATGAATCTGTTCTCGAGATATCATCAAAAACCCGGTCCAGTGCGTGTCGGGCCACGCGCATAGTAGGGTTCCGTAGTCGCTCGTTATAACATGCGGACATAGAATGGGGCTTTATCTTTATTACTATGAACATATTAATGAGTTCAACTCTAGAACGTAATTAAAATCGGGAAAAAGGTTTATTTTTCCAAAATTTTACATGTTGGGTAACTATTACTCTTAAACTAACAGAGTTCACTTAGCCGTGATAATTTTCCTTCAAAGTCCGTTATTTATACTACCGTCACTAATCATTTATCAACCCAACAGTTTAGCTTTTAGTGGACGTTCGACTCGAACAGAAATGTCACTTTAAAGTTTAATACTTCGCAAACGCATCTCTGAATCAAATAATAGTCTTCACAATCCCGCAATGATTTTGAAAGACCTATCCAACGATACCCCAAAATAAAGTATAGGCGAGAAAAAAATACCCACTTTACATGTTATGTAGGGGAGGAATAGAAAAATATTTTTAAACATATTATTCTTTCGTTTTCTTGGCATGATTTGATTTTGCAAAAATTGCAGCTTTCTAGTACAAACAGTCCCTTAGCTATGAGACGGACAGACCGAATCTATAAGGTTCCTTGTCCGAAACCCTAAAAGCCGTTCCATACAAAACGTATGAGAAAATGAATTTTCTTCATAATTTTTATTTGCGTAAAATTTTCCTATATTTTAGTAGTTATTCTGCTATTCGGAAGCAAGCACTACCACTAACACTCTGTCGTCTCAAAGTCCTAATATCCAGACACGGGGAGCGAGTGGTATTCCCCCTGACTGACAGGTGAGTCGAGTAGCTGCGGGCGGGAATACTTGTGCGGGCAGTGGACGGAGCAGAGAACCGATACAAAAGGAAAGTATTTAAAGTGTTATAAACGAACAGTACACAAAGATCACTAAAATCGGTCCAGCCGTTCTTGAGCTATAAATAGTGTAACTAACCCGACTTTGTTTTATATGTATATTAGACTATATGACCCGACAGATGTTCCTGTCTTAGCTATGAACTGTCAAACGCGCGAAGTTTAGATAGTCGTTAAGTTTTCTGAAATTTTCAAATTTTCCGTGCAACTTTCTTAATGTTTTCTTTCATAAGATCCTTCTCCTGACAATAACAAACACAACAATCAACCGTTCACCCGTGATGACGTGACTTCACGTGACCAAGGGAAATAAGGATTCATTTTTATACATAAAGGTATAGAAAGAAAAGAAAAGAAAAAGAAAGAATAGAAAAGAAAACAAAAGAAAATAAAACAAAAGAAAAAAAGAAAAACATTTTTCACATTATTTACGTAAACGTTCCTCTTTGTTTAAAGCGACGCACAAAAACAAACAATTTTCTGTATTGCGTCACTTTCACGTGTAAAAATTTAATAAAGCCTTTTTAAAACCAAAACAAGTGGGTACCGGAAAATTTCGAACACCGTAACATTGAAAAAAAACACAGTTTATTTTTTTTGTTTTCGTGTTTTTCTCTGCAACCCCCTTTTATTAGATAATTGGTAAACTCAGAAACTGTCTTATAAGTAAACTGGTTAATAAGTGAAATTCACGAGTAAGGAAACTGACCAGTGGTACGTTAATTCATCATGGGAATGCATGCAAAATGTAAACCGCTATCTTTGGGAGTCTGCCATATTGTATTTAGAATGACGTCACTTAGCTAAACATGCATTGTCATCCAAAATTTCAGCTTAATCGGAAATCGGGAACTGGGTCAAATTTAACTTCTAAGATTTTTTTTATTGTTGATGCACGCGTTTGACCATTATCTCATTTGATGGAAAGCGATTTGTTTACATAATTACAAGTGAAGCTAATATAAGTGTGTCCTCTTACATAACCCAATATGGAATATGCATGTTTTTTTTTCATATCTGACCGGTTTATCGATAAATATACAAATACTGAATACTATCCGTAAATAAAGAATCAAAATTGATCAAAGAACAAACGAGATATAACAATTATGAACAAATACATCCGTCCCTCTCTCGAAAACGCCGTTTTCTATGGCAGCTTTATGGGCGTTATGACCATTGACGTCAGATTTTACGTCGGACTTCTCTATCTATTTATCATCTTTATAGCTTCAAAGCTTCGGTTTTGATATATATATTAAAAAAAATATTGCATAGTTGTTTACTTATTTTTCATAAGTATTATATTTAGTAAATTTAAAAAAACTGGCCAAGTGAGTCTCGGGCTTCGAACATTTAGGGTTCCGTACTAAATGAGGGAATTTCCGAGAAAAAATTTGATTTATCAATAATATATTGGTATTTGGTAGTAAAATATACGTAATAATAAACGTTATCACCCAATGGGAAGTTAAAGAATTCTTCATAACAAAATTTTGTTAAGAAGCTGACTTTGATGGTTTCTAATTCCTTCGTCTTCCAATATTTTTTAAAACCAAAAATATAGTATTTGTCTACTCAACGAGCTCTAAACAACAATACCCCATTTGATGGGATAAGTAATTTTTTTTTTCGCGACGCCCTTTATCTGTATGGGAGCTCGCCTAAACAACATTTAAAAACAAAAAATACAATTTGTATGGCTTTGGGTTAACAAAAAGCTTATACTGTGAAAAGTTGGAGACTGTAGCTCCAACCGTTTGGCTGTAAAACGTGTGTGACAGACAACGGACGGACAGACAGACGAACACGTGAGTGACAGCAATAAGGCTGCATTTGGACCCTACGGATACGGAACCCTAAAAATGGCATGTACATATATTATCATATTTATACGGCAGTACCTTTAACCCTGCTGCAAGTGGTTTTACTGCAGTATACTTAGTGGTAGGAATCTAATGGACGCTATTCAGCGGTGTAATGGAGCTCTGACATCTGCCGCCTCCCACACAGTATTTTATGCCCCGATGTCCCACGTGGCGGCGTTTACAATGCTGAAATTATCAGTGATTTTGTGTTGGAGATAAATATGAATTGGTTACAGGTGGACATTCGGAAACTATTTACATGAGCCATTCAATTCGCATTTGTACCTAAAGTTATGTTGCCAAGAAGTTTATACAAGAAGTTTATACAAATAATATATAATTGGTGTAGTTTTATTGTATAACTTATTGTGTAGTTCTTTTCGTTTCCTTTTTTTTACTATTCATAGGCACGCGTTTGACCACTATCTCACCTGATGGTAAGCGATGATGTGGTCGAAGATGGAGCACGCTTGCCTAAAACTAACCTATTCACTCTTGACTTAAAGACTCCCAGCTGGTAGGAAATACAGACTTTGGCAGTGAGTTCCACTCCTTAGCTGAACCTACGCACAATGAATGTGTTTCCAAAACGTTTTGTGCGTGTGAGTCGGATGTCTACCATATACCGGTATCACATCGTCGTACGTCTTGTAGTCCGATGATGGAACGGGCCTGGTGGAATTAAACTATGCAATTCCGTCGCACACTCTCCAAAATGCAACCGATAGAAAACCGACTAACTAGGCTAGCAACTCGGCGTCGATGCTCGAGACTAGAGCTTCGATGATTCTATAGCAAGGTTCCATTGTCAGTTAATTGCAATCAGCTTTCCTAATTCTATCTTTGTCCATGTAATCTTCTCAATCTATCTCTTCTCTTATCTTCTCTACATAGTATAAATCAAAGTAGCTTTCCCCGTCTGTCTGTTTCTCCCCTAGCTCCTCCTAAACCACACCACAGATTGTAATGCGGTTTTCATTAATAGAAAGAGTAATAAACGAGGTCTGTGTGTAATTTGTCCCCATGCGGAGCCGGGGCGTGTTACTAGTTAATTCTAATGGAAACTTCGGAATTAGCCCAGAGTTTACCGTGATCATACATTCATGAATTGAATTGATCATCATCATCTTCCTGGCTTGTTTATTTACTATCCCATTTTTTTAGATTTTATTTAGAACTTTCCCACACATCATTATTTGCTCTTATATCTTGAAAGGTGACTATTGAAGTCACCTTTCTAACCGTATCATCAGTCACGTTCATGAAAATATTTTTCATTCTGCAAATTTGTAAAACCACAAACAATACACAGATTCCTTTGGATTAAAACAATAGCCTCGCCACCTCTCAGCCACGTCGGCGTCAATAGCTCGACGTGACGTCAACGTCAACTCGTTGCGTTCGATGACGTCGACGTGAACGTCAGCGTCAGCATTGACAGGTTTAACCAAAAGACGGGCTTGTGTTCGTCTGGCTTTTGTTATCAAACAATGGGCGGTTTTGGTACTACGTCAGTTTTCTTTTGATGGTTTTGAAAGGATTGTGTTGGGGCGTGCTTTTCTTTGTTGTTGCGTTTCCACTTCGTCTGTGTAATCCGTAAATGTCTGAGCTGAGTAGAGCTAGTCGAGACTGGTCATCTCTTAACTGACACTGGCTTATTTTGTTTTATTTACATTGTTCTCACATAATACAAGCAACAAGATAGAAGTAACCGAGATTTTTGTAAAACATAATATGATTTATTTAAAACAGTATACATGGAATTTCCTGCACGTTCTTCTCCATAGAGATATTCGCTTTGGAATTCGCAATTAGAGCTACATCTTTCTGACTGACCGACTTCTTGACAGTTCAAAAGTAGAGTAGAGCCTGTAAAGGATTTATTTTAAATAAATGCTTTGAGATTGAATTGGATAAGCACCACAAGTTTGTGGAAAGATGTAGTTTTCATTGAGTGTGTTGTCTCTCTGTTCTACGACCTGCAATGCTGGAACATGTTATTATAAAATGTTATTGACACGTTATGATTACACTCCGTTAGTATATCCAGAGATGACCATAATGGCGGACGATCTAGTGGTCACACAAGGGAAAGTTGACATTGCTTGCTTTTTTTTTGCCGTCGGTCCGTATGTCCATTCGTCTGTCTGTCAGCGGGCTGTATCTCATGATCTGTAATAGATAGACAGTTGAAAGGGGAATGCCAAAAATGCCTGAAATGGTGGCTTGGAATAATCTTATATTCTATTTAGAAGAAAATAGGTTGAAATAATTGCTAAGTTTGTTTAACTAGGGTAAAAATATAACGATCACTAAATAGATTTAACTTGATATCTGCTTATATTTATATGGAGGTCGTGTTTATTTGACATGACGTGACATTCAGCCAAAAAGGAATCGTCAAATAATCATTATAAAACTGTTGTACACAACTAGTGCACAGTTATCATTAATTAAGTATAATTTAACCTGTAGGTACCATATATGTAATTAAAATAACATATGTGTGTAAGTCAAGTCGCAAATGCAAAACCATAAACAATAAAAAACAAGAAATGCAGTAATGTTAAACTGTTACTAAAGCAAAGGACATGTGATTCATACAGCCTAGATACGTTTTCTATTTAAAAAATAATTGATTTGAATTATTATTGACAAGCATATATTATTTTAATTAGACTTACGGTACATATAGGTCGTATAAAACTAAATTAATGATAACTGTGCACTAAATATATAAAATGGTTACATATGAATTATTTGATGATTCCACTTTGGCTGAATGTCACTTACTCATGTCAAATAAACACGACCTCCGTAAAAATATAAGCGGATATCAAGTTAAATATATTTAGTGATCGTTATATTTTTACCCTAGTTAAATAAACATATATTATATATTCTATTCCAAATAGAATTAAGGACTGTAGTGTATGTAGATATAGTTATGACTTATCTTGAGCGCATACGTCACCGTCGGTGGTTATAAATACCAGTCTGAATGGTGAGGACGGCAGTTGTGGTCGGACTGCCGGCTTGTGCGATGGTGCGTTGACAAGCCAAGTACAATACTATTATTATACACATTGCGTGGATACTACATTTGGCGACGAGGATTTAAATAAAATATTAACTAGTGAAAAAAAAAAAGAAATGTGACTGGTGATGTGGCGAGATACTCGTAGTTAATTTATACTACTTAGGTACATTTAATAAATAAATTCAAAACAAATAATTAGAGTTGAATCATTATAATTTAAACCATTATGTTACTTTAATTAACATATAGGTATTAGAATTACAAAGTATAAAACGTTAAATTTAACTGTGGTGACTATTGTTTAACTTATGGAAACAACACTGAGATGTGAGTGATGTGTGTGTGTGGTATTTGGATGCAAATATCAAACTGTGTTGTTTTGTTAACAACCTAAGTAAGTTGTCATCATCATTTTCCTGCCCTTATCCCATGTTACTTGGGGTTGGGCCACACGCAACCTAGTGAAACCTGGACAACTGGGATATTAGGGGGCCTGCAAATTCGTCTCATTTAAGGAGGTATTCCACTTACTCAGAGTCTCAGATATCCAGGTATAAATAGGTATCTGTCTCATTTACACAGGATCCCATTAATAGAGGTTATTTCAGTTACAGAGCTCAATACCTATAACATTCAAAGAAGACAATTTAGCAAAAGTATTCTTTAAAATATAGTCTCAGTAAAAGAGGTAAAATACTATTATAACATCACACTATCTCAATTGAACAGATTTTCTTTTCAATGATTATAAAAATGGTCACCACCACATCTCTAAGACGTGTTCAGAGACGTGGAGTATTTTTGTGATTGTTATTTTGAACCCAAATATCATGCTTGTACCTGTCGAAAGGATAGGTTGTTTGAGTGGTGTGGTATTTATGGATGAGAATATTTCAAACAACCGTCCAGTCATCTTGACTGGCCTGTTGGTCTAGTGGTTAGTGACCCTGACTGCTATGGCGGAGGTCGTGGGTTCGATTCCCACCTAGGACAAATGTTTGTGTGATGAGCACGATCATTTGTTCTGTGTCTGGGTGTAATTTATCTATAATATGTATGTATTTAGAAATATATAAGTATGTTTATCAGTTGTCTAGTACCCATAACACAAGCTCTGCTTAACTTGGGACTAGATGGCGTTGTGTGATAGTTGTGGAATATTATTATATTATTATTATTATCTAAGTGACTCGAAGTCTAACAATCGGCGTTACCTAAATAAATGGATAGATCTCAAGTAGTCTTCCTATATTTTATGTAAGCTGGCGTAGTGCCTGGTCATTTAATTGACACAAAAGAAATAACTAAGTTATTTTGAAATTTTGCATAGCAGTATTATTATACAAAAATAGGTACTGATGATTAAAATGACATTAAAATTATTATGATGCAGAAGCAGCATTGCTGGTCATTAAATTGACACCGTTTGACTATGATCAGAGAATAATTATAAATCCGCAACAGCATTATTGATAATTAAATTGATGCAATATAAAAGAAAGCAGAATTTTCTGATCATTAAATTAATATTGAACTATTGCCATTAACTACTTATTACTACTACTATACCAAGTCAGAAATACAAATGAAAAAAAAAATTACTTAGAAGGGGATGTGTCGAGCACTGTTTATTTCTGTTTTGAATTAAAATTATTGTTTAAATACTTATAGAAGCATCATTTTAAATGTGAGATCAACAAAAAAACGAATCAAACAATAAAATGAATACATTTGGTAAATGAGTGCAAGACATTGATCATTGTTTTGTTTGTAAATTATCGTGTGGAAATTTGTACAAATAATATTTATCCAGTGCATACTACCTTCACAGTATGAAATATCTTGAGAAACACAACATTTTATCAAACTGTCAATTTGGTTTTAGATCGGGGAAAAGTACTGAAGATGCCGTGTGTACATTAACAGACTATGATACTAAACAGGTTGATTCCAAGAAAAAATGTCTAGGTATATTCCTCGACCTAACCAAAGCATTTGATACCGTCTCGATTCCTGCCCTTGTGGACAAGTTAGAACGCATCGGTATTCGTGGACATGCGCTCATGATTATGAGAGATTTTCTAAATTGCCGTACACAACAAGTTAGAATCGGTAATTATGTGAGTGCCCCTGCTTCAGTGGTTTATGGGGTCCCACAAGGCAGTGTTCTTGGCCCAAGTCTCTTTTCAGTTTATATAAATGATCTGTGTGAACAAAAACTTCTAAATGGAAGAATTTTTACTTATGCTGATGACACGGCCCTAGTTTTCCATGGTGATTCATGGAACGAGGTCAAGCAAATAGCTGAGGTGGGACTTAATCAGATCAGTCGATGGCTTAACACAAACATATTAACTTTAAATCTTGCAAAAACCACGTACCTACAGTTTTCGTTTACCAAAATTACACCACCGTTGATCTCAAGGTACATACTTGTAAATACTCTCCCAACATAGATTGTTCATGCCTTTCAATAAAAAAATCGACCGACGTTAAATATCTTGGGGTTATACTGGATGAAAGATTGAGTTGGCTTCCACATATAGACATGATAACAGCTCGTACTAGGACAAATGTCTAAACACCCATACAAATGGGTGTTTAGACATTTGAGGCATGTTGCCGACTTTGAACTACTGCGGACTGTTTACTACGCTTTAGCTCAGTCAGTTCTTGGATATTGTGCTGTTGTATGGGGAGGGGCGTGCAAGACCTTAGTGATACGCCTAGAAAGAGCACAAAGATCTTTATTAAAAGTCATGACACACAGGCCATATAGGTTCCCAACTAAAACCTTGTACGAATCATGCCAAGTGCTTACAGTAAGACAACTGTATGTACTGCAACTACTCATTAAACAACATAAAATTACCCCACATAATACTTCAGATTATCACAAAAAGCGTACTATCAGAGACGTTTCTCCATCATTGAAGTGCCATACGGCATCTGCCAGGCGACAGCAATGCTTCATGTCTATATACTTATATAATAACATAAATAGAATAATTAACTTCCACCCCCTATCGCTTCGTGAAACTAAAATATCACTAAGGCAGTGGCTACTAGGTTTAGACTATGACCAGACTGAAAAATTGCTACCCTGAACTCACTCCATTTTAGGAATGCCATGAGTAGGATAAATGTACAGCATACTCATATTCACACATAAAACATCATAAAACACAAAATTTAATACTCCTACATCCACACTACACTTCACACTAATACTCTACAGATAAACACACCCATATCAATTTGCATCTTTTTTTTTGCTTTTGTGACAACAAATGGGAGAAGACACTGCCTCCTGTAACACAGGTCTTTGAACCTAGCTCAGGCGGCTGGGACTTCATAGGTCTTGTGTGTTTTTATGTGAATAAATTATTATTATTATTATTATTATTAGTATGATAAAATACGGATACATATATAAATAAAATAATGGTACTGTGATGCCTCCACCAGATGAGAAATATTTGATCCAAATGAAAAAATCCATCCATTGAATTGGAATATCGTATGGAACAAAATAGCAATGGTATTTAATTATTAAAAGGCCACCCCAATTGGCTCATCATGATGTCCCATAAATTTACCGACCTTAGAAAAACTGGATGTAGAAGGTAATATTACCTCATTAGGGCAGCGCAAGAAAAAATGGAAACGGTCTTTAAATATTTACATGGAGGGGGTGAATATTACAACATCTGTAAAGAAAAGAGCAACGCTGTTGATGCTTGGAGTATCGGACTATTGTATTACAAGTGACAGTTCTTACTAGTACTACACGCCAAGCCATAGGTTTGGGTTCGACGCGTTTTGGCCATACAGTAAAGAAAACTTAACGAACGGGGTGAAGTCCTGAGGAATGTATTACTAGCTGTGGGTGTTACTGTTAATACACTTCAGTATGCCAGGTCACGGGCTTAGACAGGTCAGGTATAAGATACTAGTATTGCGAAGTATGTTTCTTATATGTATCAAATATTAAACATGTAGCATACAATAACGGTTAGTTTCAAGTTGACTGAAGTTAAGTCAAGTTAACTGTGAAGTTAAGTCAAGTTAACTGTGAAGTTGAATCAAGTTAACTGTAAAATAAAGTTGAGTCAACTATGAAGTTTTGTCAAGTTAAGTCTAGTTTACTGACAAATCAAGCTAAGTATCAAGTTTAGTCAAGTTAAAAGTAAAAGAGAGTCTCGAGTAAAGTAAAGCAGAGTGAAAACAATAAACAAAACATCACGCCTACGTTCTCCAAAGGGGTAGGGTGAGATGCGTAATGCAACCACGATTCACCAATTACGTTGGGCATGCCTGTTGCCACTAGCTGGGTGCCAGTTCGGGCTCCAATCTGTTATTAGGAGGTTTCTGATAAAAAAACCAAGTGAACCTGCCCTATTTACCGGTCTGGGAGTCGAACCCGGGAGCATATGCTTAATGAATCACTTCTACAACAGACATACTAATACTATACACCCTCACATACATACACACACACACTCACTACACACACCCACACACTCATTACACACACCCACCCTCATTCACTCAATTCACGTTTTTAATTATGTACTCGTATTGTATAGTTTACACTTCTTGTTTTTGAAGGAGCGGAGTCTCCTAATACAGGCATCTTTTGCTTAAAAGGAGGCTCCAATCTCAAATTTGTTGTACGTGTAAGGTTATCAAATAAACTATTATTATTATTATTCAAGTGTGCTACATGATTAGTTCTAAAATAATAAACCAAAGAGCACATAAGTGCAGTAAAACATACCTACTGGTCAATAAATTGACAAATAATTGCCGTCGAATATAGCTACTTGTCATTAAATTGACTAGTAATAGTAGTAGAATATATTTACTGGTCATTAAATTGACAAGTGATAGCAGTGGAATATATCGACTGAGGAAAAATAGTGCAAATTTTGATTGTGAAGACCTTCATCAGTAGAAACGAGATGGGAACGCTAGAGGCGCGTACTCGTGATCTACCTGAAAGCTGCTGGCATCGAGAGTAGTAAGAAGAAACGTGCTTTGCTGATACATTTTGGTGGACTAAAATTGCAGGAAATATTATAATATACCACATGCAAATGTATCACCAGGAGATGGGGTGGATGTCTTTGGAGTGGAATTGGAAACATGTTGGTAAAAAGTTACATCCGTTAAATTGGACAGACTTCATCATCACCATCAGCCTGTGGCGGTCCGCTGCTGGACGTGGGCCTCTCCGGTTGTGAGCTTCTCCGGTTGTGCGCCGTTTGGCTCGGTTCTCGGCGGCTCTCATCTGGCTACTGGCGGCCATCCTGCGGGGATCGTCGCTTCATCTACCCTAAGGGCGTCCTGCCTTGCGTTTACCGATTCGCGGTCTGCACTCAAGAAAACGTCTACCTCAACGATCATCGGTTCTTGGAAAACATCTGGGTTGGAAGTAACCTCCATTAATTTGGAAAAAAAAATCTTGGTTGGAAGTAACCCCTTTAAGAGTAAAATAGTATCATGCAGACTATTTGTAAGTAAAAAAATACTTTCTCATAAATATATAGGTACACATATTATGTATACCTAAATCTAAAATACTTAATACACGTAGTATTTAGATATAAATAAAATAAAAATAAATTAAAATAAGGAAGGGACGTAGTGTATGTAGATATAGTTATGACTTATCTTGAGCACATACGTCACCGTCGGTGGTTATAAATACCGGTCCGAATGGTGGGAACGGCAGTCGTGGTCGGACTGCCGGCTTGTACGGTGGTGCGTTGACAAGTCAATTACAATACTATTATTATACACATTGCGTGGATACTACAAGGACTATTAGTAGTTTCTGTCCATTCGAGGCATTTTTTGTATGGCAGATTGGCATTCCCCTTTTCAGAGAATGTGTATTTCAGATGGCCCTATAGCAAAAAATAATAAAAACAAATTAAAAATTAAAGAGGGCACGTATAATCTCTCGGACCTCGTGGCTAAAGTAATAACAGCCGCACGGGTCGATCCATCAGGTTAAGCCACGCTTGCCGGGGTTGGTACATGGATGGGCGACCATCTTTACATACCGAGACTCCTCCGTGCCTCGGAAAGCACGTTAAGCCGTTGGTCCCGGCTGTCAATTGTGGATCTTTGACAGTCGTTACGGGTCGTCAGAAGCCCGAAAGTCTGACAACCAGTCTTACCAAGGGTTATCGTATTACACAGTAACTGAGTTGTGGAGGTCAGATAGGCAGTCGCTCCATGCAAAATACTGGTATTCAGCTGCAACCGGTTAGACTGGAAGCCGACCCCAAGATAGTTGGGAAAAGGCGCGGGCAGATAGGCAGAGGTAGGCGCGTATAATCTCGTACGATGGTACGGAACCCTTCATGCGCGAGTCCGACTCGCACTTGGCCGTTTTTTCTTTCTTAATATCATCTGATTGTAAACTATGAAATGTTCAAAGATGAATTACCCTGACCTAGAAGTAACGTGGTCCATAGAAACAAGATAAAATTATCGTATTTCCTAAATTTTCACAGATTTACTGCTAAGGTCGCTTTTCCCCGCTGGCGGGGTGCGATTTTTTCCCGTTCGGGGGAACCGACCTTCATTCTTGAATAATTTAGGAAAAACAAAAATTTTATCAGCCTGGGGTAATTTAGGAACAGCCACAGCACTGTAATTAGGATAAGCGCAATGCGCAATTCTTTTTCCCCAAACAGAAGTTATTCACCAAGATTTCCACATGAAAATTATCACACGTCTACTTAACGGAACTAAGTCCATCTTACACACATTCCTTTTAGTGCTGACGTCACAAATCAATCGCGCTAGACGTACCTACCTACCTACACACGGCTAATGGTAATCGGTGAGGAGCCCCCAATGTAGGAGATAAATACTTACCACCCCCATCCTTACGTACACATGGGCGGGACGGACAACGAGCGTGTTGGTGAACTTGTTGTGCGAAAAAAAATATTATTATTAAAAAAAAATATTATTAAAAAGCTATTGTTGCATCCCCCATCGGGGACGCGCGGGGCCTGACGTGTTCGAGGAAACTTTACTACTAACTTTCCTTGTCTTTCTGGCGACGTTTTCGCAACTTTACGAGCATTGCTAAAACAATGGTAATAACAGAGTAGATGACTTAAGGGCCTACCTCCCCATAAGTGGCGCCCTCATTGAATAAAAATTCGTATATTAGCCTAGAAAATAAAGATTAAAGAATCCTATGTTGCGTTTGTTACAAATAGGATAAGGTATTTTTACGTTGTTAAAACAGGACTTAAAGTTGTTCGTATCTAAAGTAGGATTTTTTAATCTTTATCTTCTACGCTTTGCTATAATTTTTTATTCAAGGAGGGCGCCACTTGGCGGCTATATACGCCTTAAGAATCTATTGAACACGTGTTTTAACTTTTGTCACGTAACAAAAAAAAACTTTTTTACAAAAAAAACAACCGACTTCCAAAAAAAAAATACACTAAAAGTTAAAAAATAACTTTAATTTCGTAAGTCGGTGTTTGTATTTTACTTCTTCGTTATTTGACACCGAAATAAAAGTTATTTTTTTAATTTTTAGTGTATTTTTTCTTTTTGGAAGTCGGTTGTTTTTTTTTTGAAAATAAGTTTTTATTTTTCACTTTTTAGTTGTTATACCCCAGAACTAAAAGCCCCAATAACATGGAACGTGGAATTTAAACATTTGGAGAACACCAAAATGTCATCGAGGTATACGTATTTTTCGTTTTTGTTCAATTTCTCAAAAAGAGCTAAATCGATTTCGATAAAATTTCTATGGGACCATCTCTAATGTATGTCCTACCAAACTAAAAAAGAATCATCAAAATCTGTTCTCAAGTGGCAGAGAAATCGCGTAACATACATTAAAAAAATAACATATGGACGAATTGAGAACCTCCTTCCTTTTGGAAGTCGGTTAAAAATGAAGATGATACATAGCGTTGAAGTTTCGCGTAACATCACGCTTTGATACAATTTGGACTAGTAGTGACGTCACAAGCCCCCACTGCACTTTTATTTATTTGGTAATATTTGGTACAGCAAAAAAATCATGTCCAATTATTTTTATAATCTGAGTTACGGACTAAATAGAATTATTGTTTTTATGCTCAGGAGTTCATCACCTTTTTAACCCAGATAATTGATAATTTCGTCAAATAAGACAAACTTATAAGCGTGTGTTTAAAGAAACGCTCTGCAAAGCCGAACTTTGTCTAATACTTGACGCATTAACTGTTCATCTCACCAGTACCACAGATAATATAATACTAGCGTACCAGTACACATACATCATCATCATTCTCCTGCCCTTATCCCAATTTATTTGGGGTCGGCGCAACATGTCTTATTCTTTCATACTCCTCTATTAGTCGTCATCTCTGTAGTCACCCCCTTTTTACCCATATCCTCTTTCACACAGTCTAACCATCGGGCATCGTTTCTTTGGCCTTCCCCTACTCTTATAGCCATTCACATCCATACACAAGACTTTCCTCACGACATTTTCTTCATTCCTCCGCATCACATGCCCATACCACGACAACCGATTTCCATACAACTTTTCAGTCAGCGGTGCCACTTTCAGACTTTCTCTTAGCGTACCAGTACACATACATTACTCTTCTAACTTATTGACCGTCCGTCACCTCACAACCTAAGTTCAGTTGAAAACCAGTGTCTTTGGGAGTCTTTAAGTCAAGTGTGAATAGGTTACTTCTAGGCAAGCGTGCTCCATCTTCGACCACATCATCGCTTACCATCAGGTGAGATAGTGGTCAAACACGTGCCTATCAATAATAAAAAAAAACTAGCGTCAGATTATTTACCGTAAAAAAAAATACTAATCTTTTGTTTTTTTTTCTTTGTTTCTCCATTGTTGTGCGCCTTTTTCTTACCGTTTGTAAAAGCAGTGTTATTATTTTAGCCCAAAGATTGCCGAGCATCATGTGACCCTGATCTCGTAAATGACAGAGCATATGTTAAGCATCTTTAAGCTAAACTTCTTAGATCTCATCTTGTTATTAATTGAAATCTATTGTCTTTCCTTGACGGCCGTGTGTCAGCTGACGTCATTGGTGACGCGGCAATCTGTTTGAGGATTCTGAAGCGATGTCCTGGAGATAGTGCGTCGTTAATAATGAATGGAAGGTTTATTGATGTGAACTAACTGTTCTTAGGTTTGCAAATGATACCTATTTTTAACCGACTTCCAAAAAGAGGAGGTTCTCAATTCGTCTGTGTATTTTTTTTTTTGTATGTATGTTACCCGATTTCTCTGTCAGTTGTGAACCAATTTTCAAAATTCTTTTTTTATGTGAAAGAATATACTTCCGAGGTGGTCCCATATAAATTTTATCGAAATTGCTTCAGCACTTTTTGAGAAACTGAACAAAAACAGAAAATACGTGTACCTCGATGACGTTTTGGTGTTATCCAAATGTTTAAATTCCACGTTCCATTATATTAGGGTTTTTAGTTCTGAGGTATAATTGTACTAATGGACTTATTTATAAAAACCGGCCAAGTGCGTGTCGGATTTCGCAAATTAAGGGTTCCGTACCAAATATTGGTATTTTTTAGTCAAATATACGTAATAATTAATATTATCACCAAATTTCAAGTTCATAGGTCAATGGGCAGTTACAAAAAAATCGGAACAAAATTTTGTGACAGACGACGGACGGACAGACAGACAGACGACAGACGGACAGACGGTCACGTGAGTGACAACAATAAGGCTCCGTTTGGACCCTTCGGGTACGGAACCCTAAAAACTGGCCAAGTGCGTGTCGGATTTCGCACATTGAAGGTTCCGTACCAAATATAGGCATTTGTTAGTAAAGTATACGTAATAATAAACATTATCACCTTAGTTCAAATTCATAGGTCAATGGGAAGTTAAAAAAATCTTCGTAACAACATTTCGTGACAAACGACGGACGGAAAGACAGACAGACGGACAGACGGACACGTGAGTGACAAGAATAGGGCTCCGTTCGAACCTTTCGGATACGGAACCCTAAAAAGTAATATAGTCAATTAGTAGGTACTTCCTCCCTCCTAAATTATAGCTATTGTGTTCTGTTCTATTCCAGATTATAATCTATAATCCAAATAATGGGTAGAATATGTGGCTGTCGGCTTCGGAAACTGTCCTTTTACACCCAATATCAATACCCAATAAAATATTTTCTAATAATAAAATATATTCAATAAAATCGAAGCGCCTTCAAACCGTGTTCCTTTCAACTCTTACCAGGCGCTCAGACTCGCTTGGAGCCACACATTAACACAATTTAACCGACTGTACACCATGTGGTAAGCTCAACCAACTAGAACGAACCAACTTTCGCATCGGCAGCTCTGAATACACTCGTTTGTACTTGTGCTGGGGACACATTAGCGGGTGGAGGTGGGAATTAGGGGATATTGATATAGCGAACTTTTGGATCTGTACCTACTTAATTATGACGGTACCATATTCATTTACTGTAAGTAACGAATATATCGTAATATATTTGGAATAGGTCTGTCTGCTAAGTTTTCATGTATAGGGTTCTGCATGAAAACTTAGCTGTCATATTTAACTAGTTGTATTAATAAGATCAGCTAGTGTGTTAGATTTTAGATAGGAAACTTTAAACCTTGATTATGGCTATACATATAGTTGTAAATAAACTTGTTTCGGCAAGTATCACGTAATTTTTGTTTCACAAAAAACGGCGTAAATTCCGAGAAAAATGGGTAAGTTTGAGTAAAACTGAACTAGTCCAAATTTATTTATTATATTTATTTATTTTAACACTTTACGCACATACAAGTACAGAGACGGACTTAATGCAACCTATTAACGTATTGACACAAAAAAACGAGTGCTACGACATGTAGCGTCGTAGCACTCGTAGCGGATCGCGTAGCGGATTGAAGTGAAAACTTCTTTAGGCGCGTTGGGCATTTTTGTTCAAGTTTTCACTTCTGTCGGCACTCCCGGATTGCCACTCTTTTTTTTCTACTTCACGAAAAATTAGGTGACATGGAAAGGATCAATTCAAATCTCAAATTTCACTAGGGAGAGGGTGGTCAAAAAATTGCCAAAATCACCTCACATAATTAATTGATGCCCCCAAACAACCCCAACTATGGTACGAGTATCACCCAAAACCGTTTTTTATTCAAATCACACTTCCTATATCTTTAAAAAACAATCGTTAATAGATTATTAGGTATTTAACTAAGCATATCAACCAATCTGCCTAGCCTTTTCCCAACTATCTTGGGGTCAGCTTCCAGTCTAACCAGGTGCAGCTGAAAACAAGTGTTTTTTTAACTAAGCATATAAAGGACGTATATGTGTTTATCTTGGAATTAGCTTAGGACAAGTTATTATCCTGAATCACTCTAATAGTAAATGATTCTAACACTCTAAAAAACCTGCCAAATGTGTCAGACTTCGCTATTTTTGACTATTATGGCTTTGGTCAACAAGATGCTTATACTGTGAAAATTTGAAGACTGTAGCTCTAACCGTTTGGCTGTAAAACCTGTGTGACAGACGACGGTCAGACAGACAGACGGATACGTGATTGACAGCAATAGGGCTCCATTTGGACCCTTTGGGTTCGGATCACTAAAAAAAGAATAATCCTCCCGACCGAATTGCGATTACGGTGGCCAATCTAAAAGGCGATTGGCTAAATACGCGGGAGATATTAAGTTCTTGTGCGCATACACTGGTGCACTATCGGTTCCTTCACTCTCATATTCCGATGGGATCGAAATCTGACACGGCCGGAAAGGGATCAGGCGTAGGACCAACGTGACGCCTTTACGTGCTTTCACAGGCTGGTGAGGGTCGCGGGAAGCCGATGGATGCGAGGCGAACAGGACCGGTCGTTGTGGTGAAATGAAGATGATGCTGATTGTGGCGACATTTAGGAGAGTCCTATGTCCAGCAGTGGACGTCTCCTGGCTGAAATGACGATAATATGATGCTTCTAATATCACAAATGATCTCCTTCCAGAAAGCTCGAAGCTTCACGCAAGCTCACTATTGTACCCTCCGCTTTACATCTCCGTCAGACGCAGTCAATTTCAATAACTTTACTAATATCCGTATTTCCGTAGACACAGTGCATATGTTTGAACATGAATCCAATTGTTTCTATAGAATCGAAAACAGGTCAAGATTGTTGAGTGGGAGAGAACATAAACAGGCGATGAAATAATAAGTTTAGTTGCTAATGTTGCTATCCGGTATGGTTTCAGAGCTGACAGCGTGGGTAGACACGATTTCATATCCGTTATCTGTGACGTGAGCAGTAGTGGCCCCGTGGTAGTGACCTCGACTTACAATTTGTACGTCGTTGGTTCAAACCCAGGTAGACGCTTTGGCGACCACGGTCCACCTCTCATCTTGCTCTGCATGTCTTGTCGCCTGTACATGTAAGGACCTTATGGCTGCGTCAGCGATTGCTGTTGCCGTGGCTGAATACTGGGCCAAATATTTTAAAAACTACATATATTTGCCGTCGATGCGTTAAAAAGATGAAGGTATATGTCAAAATTAACACAATAATTTCTTTGTTGCAGGGGACCAACATACATCAGGAAAATAGAAAATCATCCAAAACCCGCGACGTCGTCACTACTCGGCAGTTTTCATACATTTTACAATAATTAATTAATTAATAATCCTCTCAAATCCTAGTAAATTCAGTGATGAGTGCTTAGTGGTCGTGCGGTAAAAAACGTCGCATGGAATTACAGTGCGTCGTCGGTTCGATTCTCCGGCTGAGCAAACAGAAGAATAGGTAAGTTTTAAATTGATTTTTAAATTGTTTTTTTTTTTATATAAGTGGATTTTGCGGAGGCATATGTTTATTGTCCAATTGTCCAGCAGTGACATCTTTCGGCTAAAATAATGAAGACTATTAGGAGCTTCCCTTTTTTTTGGGTGAAAATCGTCAAAAACCTTCTCCCGCTCTACGTGTCAGACTCTTACTGACTAAAACCCACCCGCGTTGCTTCAGTTGCCTGTGCCAGGGCAAGGTTACTCTTTTAAACACATCCGCGACAGGAGCTACCCTAGCGTCTTATCTATTAACAACAAAGGGTACCGAACGAAACATATTTTTTTAACATGTTGTTTATCTGTAATTATAGAACTACTTTTAGTAATTATTTCAAAATAAGAGGCTCAGTAGTTTCGGAGATACGAGGCGTGTGGTATTGTTTCATCTATTTTCTTTAATAATTTAAAATAATAATTTATTTTTAAATATTAAAAAAAAAACATATTTGAGACCCTAATAGTAAGTACCCACGGTACAGTTTGAAAAACTTTTTTATCGTGTTTTTTCCCAAAAAGAGACCCAATATTGAAAATGCATTTAGTTACTTTACATGTCCGTGCTTCATTTCATTCCAATCGGTCTAGTAGATTGGTAGCAAATTGGCTGTGACAGACGGACAGACAGACAGACGCACGAGCGATCCTTTAAGGGATTCATTTTAACATTCAGATGTTGGGTATACTAAAAACAAATAAATAATCTCTTTATCACAATTTAGCACAGATTGGGCAGTCAAGTCAGGTTGTACCTATGGAAACAGACTCGGCAAATATAACACTAGCTTTTTAACGTGGCTTCCATTCCGTGGCTAATTATACTGGAACCGCACATTTTTACTATTTTATTTCATTTCATTCTTTCATTTTATTTTATTAGGGACAATAAACAGCAGTCTATAATACAATAATCTCAACACTTAATCAATAGGAGTACCATAGTACACTCTAACGACGTTATCCACAAATTATTATACAAAATAGCTAGATCGATTTAACTTAATCTAGTGTAAATTATAGTAACTTAATATAATATTATAGTTATTACTAGGTTGAAAAAGAAAAACAACGACAGCGGTTAATTTTTAAGCAAAATCATATTGTTGTGTGTCTATTTGTGTGTCGTATTTGTGGCAAATAAATACTTTTTCTTTCTTTCTTTCTTTCAAAGATACAAATTCAAAAACTCTGTAGTACCGTAATATTAGTCTGTATACAGGGTGTAACGGAAAGGTGTGGTCGTATTTTAAAAACCGGTTCTGCCCATGGAAATGAACAACTTTCTCTAAGAAAAAATAAATTCCCAAAAATAAAATTGGACTTTCCGTACAAAATTATCATCAGCTGATCAATGTTTGTATGGGAGGTAAAAATTTTTTTTGAGAATTTCCTCAGATTTTCTTGACGAAAGTTGTTCATATCGATGGGCAGATGCAGTTCTTAAAATATGACCACACCTTTCCGTTACACTCTGTATTTTAAATTTAAAGTCTTGACTGACTAACTGACTGATATATCACTACACAGCCTAAACCGCTGGTCCTAGAGACATGAAATTTGGAGGGTGTGTTCTTTGTGAAGAGTAGATAACCACTAAGAAAGGATATTTCGAAATTCAACCCTTAGGGGGGTGAAAAAGGGGTTCAAAGTTCTATAACGGGGGAAGTACTAATCCCACGCGGGCGAAACCTCTGTTAGAAGCTAGTATGTACTATGAACTCCGGGTAGAAAATTTCGTATCAACACTTCCTACAAACATGATTATGCTATAAATATCCACTGAATACCTAATTGAAGGCACTTTCTCATGACATGACGTAAGCGAGGTTCAGGGTAAAGGTCGGAGGTCACTATTGGAAGCGTATACCTAGTAACTAGTGAAGGTCACGGCCAGCCGTTGCATGCAAGTGGCCTAGAAAAGAGACTGAACTTTGACCGGCTATAGACGTGTTGGTTGATTGGTAAGAATATTTGCGTTGCTTAGGGAAATACCAAAATAGGTGGAATCACACTTTGGGTGGACACCCTAAAAGTCACACCCATATTCTAAATTCATTTATTTACGAAACACACCCGTGTTTTCATCACTGATGTAACAGTTACTAAACAGTGAAGTGTAGTTTTTATAATCAGGCAGATTCAGGCATATGTCCTGGCAATAATACAATTTGTATATGTAACACAAAAAAACAGGTTTAACCAATGATATATGTACCTAATCACAGTGTATGGTGTACGTACGCTTAATGAGTGCTTCATATAATCTAGCCTTCTGTAAGTATTGAAAATATACGTCTTATTTCGTCGTGTTTTATCTTCATCCAATTCCTCCTTTACGGTCTTCATCTATGGTCCTCCTCTACGGTCCTCCTCATTACGGCACTCCTCTGTACCTCCGCTACGTGACATAAATATTCATGTGTGTACAAATTTAAAGTCAATCGTTCCAGTAGATTCGGAGCAAATCGACTGTGACAGATGGATGGGGAGTTTGTTGCGAAACTTCTTCTTCTCAGCTAAATCACTAGGAAGTGGTGACGGGTGCGTGATTTTGGGGACTGTCTTTATGTAGAATTTGACGCTCAAAAAACCGGTCAAGTGCGAGTCGGACTCACGGATGAAAGTTTCCGTACCATCGTACAAGATTATAAGTGTCTACTTGTTGCCATTATTAAGATCAAGCAAAAAAAATACGTTTCTAATAGGGGAGCCCCTTTATTTTTAATTTATTTTTATTATTTGTTGTTATAGCGGCAACAGAAATACACATTCTGTGAAAATTTCAACTGTCTACGTATTACGGATCATGAGATACAGCCCGCTGACACACAGACGGACGGACGGACAGAGGAGACTTAGTAATAATGTCCCGTTGGATACCGTTCGGGTACGGTACCTTAAAATACCTCAGCCTAATCTGAATAACTAACTTATGATTTTGGACAGACAGACACACGAGTAAACCAATAAGGGTTCTGTTTTTCATTTGGAACCCTAAAAATAGTTCTATTCGCTCGCCATATTCGATCCAAATCCAATCTGCCGTTCATGTGTAATTGAGTAACAAACAAGCAATCATTTTCAGAAACTTTCCCACCAATAATATTAGTGGGATGGAAATATGTTGGGAATGGATGTTATTTGTTGTTTTATGCGTATAATAACACCCACAGCGGTTGGTATGTGGGCCGGTTATTATGGTTAGAGCGTAGGGTGAAGACAGTTTGGCAGTTAAATGCCTTTCATATTAGACCGACTTATAAACATTACGATAATCAGATATCTTTTAAACGTTTCAATAGAGTAGACGACTAAAAAAACTATTGGATTCGTCAGTTAGATAACCAAATAAAAAGTGAAAAAAAACTTTAAAAAAAAACTACCGACTTCCAAAAAAACACAAAAAAAGTCAGTGCTTCTAGTTTTTTACCGACTTCCGAAATTCAAGTTATTTTGCTTATTTTTTTATTTTTCGCTTTTTAATTGTTGTATCCCAAAACTAAAACTAAATAGTAAAGTTATGTCCGAATTGATAGTTTCAATAAATAAAATGAGAACATCATCAATGTAATCGAAGTAATACGCATTATTAAGGATAACTCAAAAACTCCTGGTCAGATCTTGATCAAATTTAAATGGGACCACATGAGACGCACCAGCTGTCAAATAAAAATCAAAGAATCATTAAAATCGGTTGACCTAGAAAAAAGTTTTGAGGTACCTACCTCATCATCATCTGCCTAGCCTTTTCCCAACTATCTTGGGGTTGGCTTCCAGTCTAACCGGATGCAGCTGAATACCAGTATTTTACATGGAGCGACTGCCTATCTGACCTCCACAACCCAGTTACTGGGTAATACGATACCCCTTGGTATCGTATATCGGGTGTAATATTTGTATGGCGCGATGGGAGCGGAGATGTGAGCTGTGCGCGGACGACGCGCAGTGGAGACGAGAGATGTGAGCGGCGTGCAGTGAGCGATGTCACCCTCCCCTCTCTCGACCGCTATATATCGTCAACCTTTCGTGTCAGAACGCGTACTGAGCACTCAACGCCTCGCACCCGAGCTGAGAAACATCTCTTCTCGCACAGCATACAGCACACCGCACACATCTCCGCTTTGGTGGAGTCCCCCGAGCTGAAAAACATCTCTTCTTGCACAGCACACAGCACACCGCACACATCTCCGCTTTGGTGGAGTCCCGGCCTAAGACTGGATGTCAGACTTTCGGGTACCTACCTAATACATAAAAAAATGAAATTGAGAACCTCCTCCTTTTTTTGAAGTCGGTTACAAATATTGAACACGGACACCGTCTGTTTAAATATTTTAACGCCTAATTAGTTATCAAAATACATAGTCTTAAAGCTGATAGCCACCTCGAGTGAGGTCTTATTCGCAAGGCCGAAACTTTGGCATAGTTTAAAAGTCGGCAATGGTTTGGGAGGGTGCACCTGCTTGTTTGGTTTTTCAATACGAATCTCTCTCTGTCTGTGGTCGGTCTCACATGTCTATAGATCGTGGTCAGCATAGGGTTGCATCTGCAGGTGTATTCGCTAACTCAGTTGACATCAATTTGATAGGTACTATGCAGTACATTGCTGCTTTGACGTATAGAAAAACAAAAACGTACTACGTAGTGCCTATCATTATCAATGTCCACCGATCAAAGCAGCAATGTACTCCAAAGTGCCTATCAAATTGATGTCAACTGAGTTAGCAAATACACCTGCTGGAGCAGATGATTTGCCCCCACCGGCTTCTGTCCAGCTCGTATTTTACGATCATATAGAATTTGGAGGAGGACGACTCTTTTGCTTTATCGATATTAAGATCGCACGGCCGGTCACTATAACAAGGTGGACTTGTTATAGTGACCGGCCGTGCGATCTTTTGCCTCCAGTACTTCCAACCACATTAGGTTTTTCTAGATTTCCGTCACCTCTGCGCATCGTGTGGCCAACATATGAAACAGTGCGTTGTTGGCATATCACCATATGCCAACAATGCATTTTTTCATATGCTGACATCACTATGTGGGTCATTTTCAAAATTAATGTACATTTCAATTGTGTTTACTTTGTGTTATAGTAACACAAAAGTAACACAAAGGAAAAGTAAGGGCTAAGTTACAAAGAATAATATAAAAACAAATTTGCAGTAGTAAATCAATTTAATCATCAGGTTCAGTGTCGCATTCAACTCACTCTAAACGTTTTATTCATAGATAGCAAACATGTAATTTTTTTAAACAAAAAAAAAACCTTTTTTTTTCTTAATAAATTTGACAATCACATTTTTTTGTTTTTGCTTTTTTTTATTTGCAAAAATCACATTTAAAGAATTTGAAGGGGCAGTGCCAGGATAGCTAGTGTACCTACTTAAAATTTTCTTTATTTTTTGCACTTTGCAGGTCAGTGTCAGGGTGTATATGTTACGGCTAAAGATAGGTGTGAACATAAACTTAAGATTAGCCGGCTAAACTTAGGTTAGAATAAGGCTTAGTCGACGGAGCCCCGCTTCGCGGGGCTCCTATTTCTGTTTGCAGGGTTTAAAGGAACCTAACCAAATCTAACGTCGGGGTGCCCAACCACCGGTGTGCGGCTGCTCCTAATTATAATCTAAGTTTAGCCGGCTAATCTTAAGTTTGCCTAAATGTGCCTACCTTTATTGTCTACCTTTGTTTGTTAAATGTGCCTGTGTGATTAATTTCGTTGCGGGACCCAAGACAGTTTAATCGTTTTCAAAATTAAAAACTAGATTAGATTATAGAAGAAGAATACCGATGGTTATCCTAGGATTATTGTAAGTCTTCTGCAGCGACATTCAATTCAAACCAATGTATTCGTATTTTATTATGTGATACTTCCTGCGGCTGAACACTGTTTCCCATAATACAAGCTCATGCTTAGCTTGGGAATCAGTAGAGTACCTTTTGTGTAAAACATTATTACGATGCATATGTTAGATTACTCTAAGATAAGATAATGTATTAATTAGCGACAATAAAGATTTTTATTTATTTATTTCTCTGGGACTCGTCGAGCTTCATTGCCTCGGCGTTTTGTCTGGATATAATGTATGGTGGACACGCGAGTTTTTCTTAGCTGGGTTAGGATCGATGCATCACATCTCGAATGCGTCAATCCTTTGTCTATCTCGTGCCAAGATTCTCCATGTTTCCACTCGATACAGGAAGAAAGGAATGCCAGGGCTCTTATCAATATGATCTTGGTTTCGATACCAATTCCTCTCTTCTTTCAGACGTTGTGCAAACGGTTCATAGCATCTTTTGCCATCCCGATTCGCCTTTTTATCTCGGGGATAGAGCTGCCGTTGTTGCAGATTTGGGAGCCAAGGTATATGTAGTGGAGAAATAAAAATAGAAATGCCAAAAACTATAATGTAAAATAAAAAAAAAACCTGTCAAGTGCGTGTCGCTTTTCGCATATTTAGGGTTCCGTACCAAATGAGGGAATTTAAAAGAAAAAATCTGATGTATCAATATATTGGTATTTGTTAGTAAAATATACGTAATAATAAACATTATCACCAAATTTCAAGTTCCTAAGTCAATGGGAAGTTAAAAAATTCTTCGGAACAAAATTTTGTGACAGACGGAAACGTGAGTGACTGCAATATAATGCTCCGTTTGGACCTTCGAGTACGGAACCCTAAAAATGGCTGTCAACCCAAGCTAGTAGCTATGTGTACCTACTTCAATGTAAATAGTAGGTAGTGTTAGTTTAAATTCTCACAATTTTTTTAAATCAGAAAATAGTAATGTCTTGCCGCTCTGTGATCTTTCTCCATCACAGAAAACAAATGAATGTCTTTATATCCAAAGCTCACCATTCTTCGTTAAGATTGAAGTATCAAACTTCTAAGACATTCAAGTTATCTTCGTAGACTTTGAAGCATCTCCACGACTGTTTTTGATGATTTAAGAACAATGGTAGGTAGTTACTCCACAGTACTTGTTACACTCTAAAGAGATCACAGGATCGTCTTGAATGCTGAATGAAGCTTGTTTGTGTTAGTATAGTAAATTAGAGCTTCTGATGTGAGTTCAGATGCGTTTTACAGTAAGTTTAGTTTCGATACAAGGATTGATTCATTGATCTTGAGTGCTTTTAAGAAGTGCGCAACTGGTCCTTTGATACTTTGAAATGAGTTAAGAGAGACGTGTTTCCTGATAGCTACAACCTGGCAGTCTTTAAGTCTGTGAGAGTGAATGAAACGATACAGGGACTGCGGAAGTACTCCTCGACGGTGGGGAGGGGCAAACTTCTTCCCAACCCCTCGCCGGGGTCTTTACATTAACAATATTTTTTTCGTTAATCACTTAAATAAATATTATCTTATAATAAATATATTTTTACTTTTTTTGTTTGGTGGCGCAGTTATACTCGTATATGCCAACGACTTTGAGTAGTTAGCTTGCGTGTTCTGTGCTGAGCTCACGCAACGACGACGGAGCGCTTTACCAAATTAGAAGCATTATTAATTTATTATACATAAAACAACAAGTATTATACTAAAACACGTATACTAAAAGATAAATATTTAAATTATCTTTAAAATGGTGGAGATTTCATAAAAATACGCTCAATAGATTTTGCTTGATTCTTAATTTTTACCCGCACTATACATAACTTGACAAATTAATTACACTATGTTATAAATTAATAATTTAAAATATTTACATATTAAATTACGAAGAAAATTGTCTAAAGTAACATAATAATTTTTTTTTTTTCAAAGAAATAAGACTAGTCGTTTAGACGTGATGTTCAATTTAAAATCATTTAAAGTCGTATAATAGGTACACTAGACCTCTTGCGCCTTGCCCTGGTTCAGCCCATGGTACGGAGCGAGAGGGAGTGGGAAGCCGTCTCCTCCTTCTGCCAAGCAGTAATGCTCGCGAAGGCGGAGGCGGGGGGAGACTCAACAACGGAGTCGCCCTCACGCCCTCAGCAGCAGCCGCCTCAGGAGACGCCTGGGACTTCCGGCGCCGCGACCCGATCTCCGGCCACCGTAGACCCGGGCCTGCGGACGGCGAGTAATGGGTAGCTCGCCGTCTGATCAGCACCAGGCCCTAGAGTCGACGCCGCGTAGTGTTCCTCTCGCGCCTCAAAGAGTTGTCAGCAATAAGAACGGGGCCCGTCATAGCCGATGCCAGCCCGGGGGTTGAGGATAAATTCGAAACAGAGTTACCTCGCCCCTGGGCACTCAGGGCAGGAAGGAACAGGGGTGGGTTTTAGTCAGTAAGAGTCTGACACGCCCTCCCGTTTCACCTTAGAGCGGGTGAAGTCATTGGATGATTTCCCAACCCACAAAAAAAAACCATATATGTACACTAGATATTATTATTATTGGAACCGGTCAGTGACTTTAGTAAATCTTCTGTAAAGTGAATTACGCGATGAAAAGTCAAAATAATTCATTCGTATGGATTTACTATTAAATTGATAGACTTTCAACTTTTCGTGACTCAGCCAGAATGAAAAAATACCATCTTAATTTCAGTTATAACATGAAAAATTGCAATTTTATGTTTATTACCCTCTTTAATCTCATATCGATATTCTATCATCAATAATATATCAAATAATGCTTTAACAAGATCTTGAATATATATTTCTCCAAGTAAAATATAAGAATTTTCTTATTACTTGCAACAACGTGAATTATTGCTACCCGCCGATAATGAAAATCTCATAAAAATCGGAGCTGCGGTTTAGTAGATATAAACAGATAGAATAAAGCGATCTGAGTGAAGTAGATTACTAATTGAGAGCATCTCGACTCTGAAGTGAAAAACATGGTTGTGAGTTTTTAACCGACTTCGAAAAAAGGAAGAGATGTTCGACTGTATGTTTTTTTTTTTATGTATGTCCGCCGATTTCTCTGTCAATTGAGGACCGATTTTCAAAATTCCTTTTTTAATAATAGAGCAGTGGTGGCCCAGTGGTAACGGCCGCGGCTTAAAAGTTGTAGGTCGTGAGTTCAAATTCAGGCAGGCGCTTTACTTTGTGTAAATTATTTCATCACCACTGCTCTCAAAACGGTGAAGGAAAACATCGTGAGGAAACCAGCATGTAACAAACAATTCGAAGACTTGTGACATCCACCAACCCGCATTGGGCCGGCGTGGTGGATTACGGCCTCGTCTCACAGAGAGGAGGCCTGTGCCCCAGCAGTGGGGACATTAAAAGGCCGTTGATGATTAGACAATAAAAGGGCAAGCAAAGTAAATTCCATACGAGCAAAACATCCGGACATCCGCTAGTTTCGCACTCATTATCATCATCATCATCATTTCAGCCGAAAGACGTCCACTGCTGGACATAGGCCTCCCCCAAGTGTCGCCACAACGACCAGTCCTGTGCGTCTCGCATCCATAAGCTACCCGCGCACTATATTTAGCTTATTGTAAAGATTGCTCATCAAAGCTTTGGCGCAGGCGTTAGGTAAGTCATAAACTGCGGTCTCGTAATCAATTCAATTGGGCTGGTCAATCAAACGCGTAGTGTTTGTTTAGAATCGACTTTCATGCTGTTTAACTCAGTATAAATTAATGTTTAGAACTTTAGAGTTTGCAAACGGGTATTACAGTCAGGATTTTCTGGCTTTCAGGCCGTCCAAACGTATGAACTTGCTCCAAGATAGGTACTATAATCATCATCTGCCTCATCATCTTCCAGTCTGATCAGGGAGGTGAGACAAATTTATTTTCTGTTAGCGTTCAAGCTAACGCTTAGTAAAAAATGTATGACAATGACATTACCTGCGGAGAGAGGTGTTACGTGACTCACGTCCAGGTAATTTCATTGCCATACATTTTGTTCGAAGCGTTAGCGTGAACGCTAACAGAAAAGTAATTTGTCTCAAGCAACTGATACCAGTATTTTACGGAGCGTCTGCTTCTTATCTCCACAACCCAGTAACCAGTAACCTACTGGGTAACACATCCCTTGCCAGACTCCTGCAGACAGTCGAGTTGATCTTTTATTTTGACGACGGGAGACCTTCAAAAGGCGCCGGAACTTTTGGAGCAAAGACTAGAGTGTGGGATTTTTACCTCACTAAAACCACCCTGGTTATTAAATCAGGATATGAAAGGTCCCGTGACCTCTTAAAAGATCACCTCGCAACCCCTGGGGAGACTGTTAAGGGGTCTCTCCCTGAGCCATGCTGTTCACGGCAGCACGTGATCACTGTACTTCCATCTTTCCTGGACTGTCACAGACTTACAAATAACAGCCGTGACCTGCTGCTTAAGGCGCAGTTAGCCAACAACCTTGACTAGTTAGCTTGCGTGTTCTGTGCTGAGCTCACGCAACGCGTCGTACGTCCACCCAGTAATAGGACTCGCACATCAAGGAGCACACATTATTCATTTATTATACATAAAAAACTTTTTTACAAAAAAATAGAACCGACTTCCAAAAAGGTGCAAAATAACTTTAATTTCGGAAGTCGGTGTTCCTGTTTTGTGTCTTCGTTTTTTGACACCGACTTTCGAAATTAAAGTTATTTTGCACTTTTTTGGAAGTCGGTTCTATTTTTTTGTAAAAAAGTTTTTTATTTTTCACTTTTTAGTTGTGGTTCCCCATTAAACTGTGTTAACAATTCATAGACATACGATAGCAGCAATCGCGGTTGATTTGCTGTCAATTTATGAAGAGTTCCGTTGTCTGTCTCCGAAACCCATCATCAGATCTTTTTGAAATTTAAATGGGACCATTTCGGAATAAACCCCTTTCGAACAAAAAAAGAATTTTGCAAATCCGTCAATATATGACGGAGTTATGTCCGAACATACATAAAAAAAAAAAAAAAAAATACAAACATCCGAATTGATAACCTCCTCCTTTTTCGAAGTCGGTTAAAAACAACAAGTATTATACTAAAATACATATACTAAAAGATAAATAATTCAATTAAAATATTCACATATCAAAATAAGACAAAAATAGTTTAGAGTAACATATATTTTTTTCAAAGATATAAAAGTAGTGGTTTAGACGTGATGTTCAATTTAAAATCATTAGAAGTCGTATAATTGCGCCTTAATATGCTTTCCAATACACGGATGGATCTATGCAAATGATCGGGTCACCCATCTAAACACCGACCTCTGCAAGCGTTGTGAGCCCCTCTGAAAACTGTCATGTCATTTCTTTATTTCTTTCTATACAGAATGTAATGTATTCATTATCAGACAAAGCATCTTAAGTTCTGGAATAACGACCACGTACCGGAAGACGCAGCGTTGGAAGGCCTCACATAAGGTGGAACGATGAGCTGGTGAGGGTTGCGGGTAGGCGATAAATGTCAGACGTACAGGACCGGTCGTTGTGGTGACGCACTGGGGAGGACGTCCGCCGGCTGAAGTGATGATAATGACTAATCTCCACTAAACAAACCCTATTTAAGCAACCTTGTTCGCGTTCCTCCTGACGGAACTCTGGCTCAAAGCTTACCGAGCTCGACCCTGAAATTTTTTTTATTTGAATAAAATCTCTCCTAACAAAATCTAGGCCTAATTGACTATTGTCTAATAACCTTAAGAGCGTTTACTCCTCACTGTATTTCATAAAAACTGTCAAGTCCTTATTATTGATGATGAATGAACCCATCTTAATGAAACTTGGTTCGTAGATGCAAGGTACCCAAGTCTAAAAAGTTAGATACGAACATTTTGGAAAAAGATTTCAGAGAGACAGAGAGCAATTTTAAGTTTCATGTAGAATATGAAAAAACACTCTCTTCCTCTCTAAACTCTTTTTCTAAAATTTTCATAACTAACTTTTTAGACCTAGGTATATTGCGTGTGTGTACCAAGTTTAATTAAATTCGGTTCTTTCGTTTTCAAGAATGAAGACTTAACAGTTTTTATGAAATACTGTGAGGAGTAAGCGCTCTTAATAAAAAAGCAAGCATCAGCCGTAGCGCGATACCACAAAAAACTGCTCAACAATCTCTTTGCGAACTGCGGCGATTACCAAAATGTCCTCGTAATCTTTAATTCTAGCAACACCAGTCTATAAAAAGGCTAATTACGGTCTTTATAGACTAAACGGCGACACAAAAAACAAAATTTTCAACGAATTTGACCCAAACATTACCGCTGTTAGGCTGTTACCCGCAAAACGCGACGTAAAATGGTTTTACGCGTCATTGCGTAAAACCGACTTCAAAGCATTTATTTGGCCGGCCACCTCTCTATTATATTGTTTTGGAAGTTCCCTCTAGGTTAGGGTTGCCAGGCTTCCCGACAAAGCCGGAATAGTTAGGCTTTTTAACCGACTTCCACAAGGAAGAGGTTATCGATTCGGATGTTTGTATTTTTTTTTTATGTATGTTTGGGCATAACTCTGTCATATATGCTTTGCAAAATTCTTTTTTTTAGCGAAAGGGGGTTTGTTCCGAAATGGTCCCATTTAAATTTCATATAGATCTGATGATGGGTTTCGGAGACAGACAACGGAACTCTTCAAAAATTGCCAGCAAATCTACCGCGATTGCTGCGATCGTATATCTATGAATTGTTAACACAGTTTGATGGGGAACCACAACTAAAAAGTGATAAAAAAAAACTTTTTTATAAAAAAATAGAACTAACTACCTAACTATAACTTTAATTTCGGAAGTCGGTGTTAAAAAAACGAAGACACAAAACCAGAAACACCGACTACCAATGAGATGGTTTCCGGAAAATTTTGATGTTCAATTAAAAACCATTAAAAGTCGTATAATTGCGCCTTAAGGATCTAGCAACCCTACTCCTAGTTGTTTTATCTCTCTCTGTCCCTCCCTGTCCCTCAAATCGCGACATTACAAGCGGATTTAACGGCTAATCGGCGTGGCTAATCTCCCGGCAAATTACTCTATCTTGGCGCTGTCAAATACACATTGTTAGCAAGATTTTTTAAGACGTGTTTATTTCTCGATTATTTTTTATTTTATTTTCTTTACTGTGTCAATGAGACAAAAAAGGCACCAATTCGATAATTTTCACCACGAGTTTTGTGTTGCACTTATCACGTAAGTAGGTACGTCTATTGTCGAAATTAGAAGACCAGTGTCAAACAGAGTTCGAAAATATTGCTGAAAATTTCCTTTTTGGTACAGCCGTGAGGCGAATGAATTGTACGCAAGAAATATTATGATTCATCTACAGCATCCTTTGTGGACCCCCTGTATCCACGTCAACACTGCCGAAAAACTGTACTGCAGTTTGTCAGAAGATATATATCCTGTAAACCCCGAGAGGCTCTCATGTGTGCCGCTAGTTTTCCGGTTGTTTGCCTTGCCAAAAAAATTGCCAAAAACCCGATTCACGCGTTTTAGACCGCTATTATCACTATTAGCCAAGGTCTTTAGACCTGTGACAAGGTTCATACACCCGGAACCTGACAAAGTCTGTAGTTACACGATGGCCGCCTGTCAACGGCGACTGACAGATGCTGAAACGTGACGCGTCTTCGGGTTTTAGAGGATATATATAATTTTCTATAGTTTTAAAAACCGGCCATGTGCGAGTCGAACTCACCCACGAAGGGTTCCGAACCATTATCTTTAAAAACGGCAAAAAAATCATGTCTGTTGTATGGGAGCCCCCTTAAGGGTCTACTACCGGCCAAGTAGCGCCCTCATTGAATAAAAAAACGTAGCATAACATAGAAAATAAATATTAAAGAATCCAACGTACGAACGTACGTACGTACGTTTTACGTTGTTAAAACAGGTCTCAGAATGTTTCGTATCCAAAGTAGTAGGCAAAAGTGTCAGAAACGGTCGTTTTTGGTACTTTTGCCTACTACTTTTTGTGTTTTTAGTATTTGTTGTTATAGCGGCAACAGAAATACATCATCTGTGAAAATTTCAACTGTCTAACTATCACGGTTCATGCGATACAGCCTGGTGACAGACGGACGGACAGCGGAGTCTTAGTAATAGACGCTAGTATTATACAGTATAAAATGGGACCCCAACGGGATCCCGTTTTACCCTTTGGGTACGGAACCCTAAAAAAACTAAAAACACGCTTTATTTTTTATTTTTCCTATTCTTTTCAGCAAACCCTTTCATTTGACGGCACGGTTGGCGTAGTGGTTGAGCGTTCGGCTGCTGCGCTGCGTGTCGCGGGTTCGATCCTCGCACGGAACAAATATTTGTATGACCTGCAGATAGTTGTTCCGGGTCTGGGTGTCTTGTGCATGTGAGTTTACATGTTTGTGAACGAACCCACGATACAGGAGTAATTGCTAGTGTTGGCAACGTTTTTAAAAGAAAAATGATACCCAAATCACGAAAATGCATAAAAAATAACTAGTCCGCCATCTTTGGGCGTCCGCCATATTTGATTTAGAATGACGTCACTTAGCTAACCATGCATTGTCATCGGTCTTTAATAAAGTGTACGTAGTTTCAATACAATTGACGACGTTTTGAAGTGGTCGAAAATCACTTTCAAAGATACTGTTACATAGATACATACCAAGGTAATAAAAGCGTGTTAAAATTATTAGATTTCTGTTAGCTAAAAATCTCTGGGTTACCATTGACAAAAATCCGCTTACCAAACAAGCGGAGTACCAACATACAGTAGAGATAAGATAGATTGATGATAGACTAATGATCTAATATCGTGTCGGCCTTGTAACGATAATATGTGTGTACTTATGTAGATGAAAAATGTATTACATGAGAAAGCATCTTGATGACATCATCAATTTACTTGGGACATTTTGTCTCTTCGTTAATCAGAAACAAGTGATGTTTTGTCTGTGGTTCTAGACGTTTGATCAGCGATTTCATAATAGCGATAGCGATTGTCGAAATGCTAAAATGTAGTGGTTGATCACGTGACATTTTGATAACGCTCGTCAACCCCATATATTTTTGACTTTTTACATTTTGATAACACTGGTCAACCTCATTCCATTTTTGACTTTTTACATTTTGATAACGCTGGTCAACCCCATTACATTTTTGACTTTTTACATTTTGATAACGCTGGTCAACCCCATTACATTTTTGACATTTTACATTTTGATAACGCTGGTCAACCCCATTCCATTTTTGACTTTTTACATTTTGATAACGCTGGTCAACCCCATTCCATTTTTGACTTTTTACATTTTGATAACGCTGGTCAACCCCATTACATTTTTGACTTTTTACATTTTGATAACGCTGGTCAACCCCATTACATTTTTAACTTTTTACATTTTGATAACGCTGGTCAACCCCATTACATTTTTGACTTTTTACATTTTGATAACGCTGGTTAACCCCATAACATTTTTAACTTTTTACATTTTGATAACGCTGGTCAACCCCATTACATTTTTGACTTTTTACATTTTGATAACGCTGGTTAACCCCATAACATTTTTGACTTTTTACATTTTGATAACGCTGGTCAACCCCATTCCATTTTTAACTTTTTACATTTTGATAACGCTGGTCAACCCCATTACATTTTTGACTTTTTACATTTTGATAACGCTGGTCAACCCCATTACATTGTTAACTTTTTACATTTTGATAACGCTGGTCAACCCCATTACATTTTTGACTTTTTACATTTTGATAACGCTGGTTAACCCCATAACATTTTTGACTTTTTACATTTTGATAACGCTGGTCAACCCCATTCCATTTTTAACTTTTTACATTTTGATAACGCTGGTCAACCCCATTACATTTTTGACTTTTTACATTTTGATAACGCTGGTCAACCCCATTACATTGTTAACTTTTTACATTTTGATAACGCTGGTCAACCCCATTACATTTTTGACTTTTTACATTTTGATAACGCTGGTTAACCCCATAACATTTTTAACTTTTTACATTTTGATAACGCTGGTCAACCCCATTACATTTTTGACTTTTTACATTTTGATAACGCTGGTCAACCCCATTACATTTTTGACTTTTTACATTTTGATAACGCTGGTCAACCCCATTACATTTTTGACTTTTTACATTTTGATAACGCTGGTCAACCCCATTACATTTTTGACTTTTTACATTTTGATAACGCTGGTTAACCCCATAACATTTTTAACTTTTTACATTTTGATAACGCTGGTCAACCCCATTACATTTTTGACTTGTTACATTTTGATAACGCTGGTCAACCCCATTACATTTTTGACTTTTTACATTTTGATAACGCTGGTCAACTCCTTTACATTTTTTTTCTTTTTTTTGGGGGGGGGGTGGGAAATCATCCAATGACTAACATACAAATGGCCTCGAAAAGCACGCTAAGCCGTTGGTCCCGCCGCGGCTGTCACAAATGTAAATTTTTGTTTTGATGAAACTTATCTCAATAGATAATTATTATTAAAAATTATTATTATTTGACAATCGGCACGGATAGTCAGAAGCCAGGAAATCTAACCCGGTCTGGGCAAGAGGTATTGTGTTATCCAGTTACTGGGTTGTGGAGGTCAGATAGGCGGTTGCTCCATGTAAAATACTGGTACTCAGCTGCATCCTGTTTTACTGGAAGCCGACCCCAACATAGCTTGGAAAAGGCGCGGGCAGAGTTGATAGTAAATGCAAGCTCTCTTAGAAGTTCGTCTCAATTTCGCAGGAGTGTTTGAAAAAGTCACCGCGAGCCTGTAACGAAAAGGCATCTGAAGGAACACGGGTAGGTTTTAGTCAGTAAGAGTCTGACACGCCCTCCCGCTCCACCCACAGCGGGAGCAGACTGATAATTTACCACACACTAAAAAAAAGTGCAGTGCAGTGGCGGCCCAGTGGTAACAGCCGCGACTTAGAAGTTGTAGGTCGTGAGTTCAAACACGGGCAGGCGCTTTACTTTGTGTAAGTTATTTCATCACCACTGCTCTCAAAACGGTGAAGGAAAACATCGTGAGGAAACCGGTATGTCCCTGAACCAAAAATTTGAAGACATGTGACCTCCACCAATCCGTATTGGGCCCGCGTGGTGGATTACGGTCCACACCCTCTCATAGAGAAGAGGCCTGTGCCCCAGTAGTGGGCACATTAAAAGGCTGATGATGATAATGATGATGAAAAAAAAACCGGCCAAGTGCAAGTCGGACTCGCGCATGAAAGGTTCCGTACCATTACCTATAAAAACGCCAAAAAATCATGTCTGTTGTATGCGAGCCCCCTTAAATATTTATTGTGTTCTGTTTTTAGTATTTAATTATGTTGTTATAGCGGCAACAGAAACACATCATCTGTGAAAATTTCAACTGTCTAACTATCACGGTTCATGAGATACAGCCTGGTGACAGACGGACGGACAGCGGAGTCTTAGTAATAGGGTTCCGTTTTACCCTTTGGGTACGGAACCCTAAAAACCAGACAAGTGCGTGTCGGACTTCGCAAATTAAGGGTCCGTACCAAATGAGGGAATCAATATATTGATATTTGTTAGTAAAGTATACGTAATAATAAACATTATTAACTTTCAAGTTCCTATGTCAATGGAAAGTTAAAAAATTATTCGGAACAAAATTTTGTGATAGACAGACTGACGGACAGAGACAGACGGACACGTGAGTGACATCAATAGGGCTCTATTTGGACACTTCGGGTACGGAACCCTAAAAAGGTCAGACCCAATGTACACAACGGAACATCTGCCTACCATTGGCCGCCATGATGAATTACCATATAGAAATATTTCAACCAAGCCTAGACGAACATTACAGTCTATTAAAAGAATATAACAAGACCTTCGATCATACCCGAAAGTATATAATAATATACGCTACAACCCACTGGCCTATATTTATATTGTTATGCCATACTGAGGAAATTCAACGGTAAACACGCAGAGTTGTATACCAGCATTTTATTCTGCCACGTTGGTGGAGTGGTCACAAATGGCACTGCTGACTTGCTAAGCAGGAGCCTGGACTCCAGAGGATTCAAAGCGCCCAGATCTGCCGTCTTTAAGACTCAATTATACGACTTTTAATGATTTTAAATTGAACATCATGTCCAAACGACTAGTTTTATTTCTTTGAAAAAAAAAATGTTATTTTAGACAGTCTTTTTCGTAATTTGATATGTCAATATTTGAAATTATTCATTTATAGCGTAATTAATTTGTAAAGTTATGTCTAACGCGGATAAAAATTGAGAATCACATAAAATCTATTGAGTGTATTTTTATGAAACCTTAACTATTTTAAAGATTATTTAATTATTTATCTTTTAGTATACGTGTTTTAGTACAATACCTGTTGTTTTATGTATAATACATGAATAATGCTTCTAATTTGGGAAAACGCTCCTTGATGGGCGAGACCTATTACTGGGTGGACGTACGACGCGTTGCGTGTGCTCAGCACAGAACACGCAAGCTAACTACTCAAGGTCGTTGGCATTTAACTTTTCCTTAAGCTTCTTCTTTCGAATCGATGGTTCCCTAACTTTCAAATACTTTGGGCCCAGAAGCTGGCCACATCAATTAAGTCCTTAAGCTAGTGTCGTTATCTGACATTTGGCGCGTTTTCGTTTTTATGATGCCACGGTAATAAGCCAAAAATTCTCTATAGATCTGTCTAAGCAGTATTTTTCTACTACCAATAGATTCCGAGATAAATAAAACCCTCGTTAAATTCCCTCGACTTGTATGTAATTCAACGCTGTTTTTAGCGTAATTCAAAATGTGATTTTGTCATATAATGTTTTTATATTATATCTTGTGGACGACAGAGATAAAGTTAGGACAACCTCAATAATAGCCACAAATCTGGATTCGTGCCCCAATTGACAGCGCACGGCTCGTCCACAATTACAATTACGGTTTTCTAGTTTCGTACACCAGATGGCAGCACTGAGGCATCAGGATAGATAGGTAGGTACCTGTCAAAACGCTTCAGATAATGTCAAAAACTGACATAATGTCAAATTGACGTCAACGTCATGTTTACGTCAGTATATTGCGTTTTCTAATAAGGGTGGTATTACATATCCTATATCTTTGTCCATGACGTCAGTTTGATCAAAGAAGACGGCTTCATCAAATGTGTCACCAACACCGATATTTGATCAAAGAATATTGACATTTAAATCAAAATGGCTGCAAATAAGATTTTTTATCTCTTTATTATATGGTGATACTTTTTTATTAATGTAATTGAATGTTGAGACATTTATACGTAAAAAACGCTTATAGGAATGTTTGTCCTCGACTTGTAATTATTTAATTTATCTCGAATGCTTTTTCTTGTTTTCTTTTTTCTTTTTTAATAAAAAATTAATGATATTAGCAGCACATAAAGTTGCTCCACGTTCCTCCATTTTCTCAGACTACGTAAAATTTTGGACAAAGATATTGGACAAGTGTAATTGGCATCCTTCAAAGAAATTTGATCAAATATGGAACATAGACATTGGACAAAGATCTAGGATAAAAGTAATACCAAAAAAACAAAAAAAAAACTAAGTAAAAGACCTATCACCTCAGTGGCGCCAACTGTTGGCGTATTTTTTCTGAAAACCCTCAATACAATACCTGCTTCATATTAATCATATTAGTATAGATTACCAGAAATTGAAACGCAACTAGAAAACTGTTAATGTAGCTCTGCCTATTCCTTCACAGAGTACCTACAGGCGTGATGTTATGTCCATACTACGCACTCTCTGTACTTAGAAGATTATTCAGAAAACAAACACACAGTATTTCAGATACTTACCACACCATCAAATATAACCCTAAAAGCTATTAATAAAACCCTTGCCCTAATTGAGATCGAAACAAATTTACTTTGTATTTACTTATCGATCAAAAATAACCAATAAACAACATCGAAAACCTTTGTGAACGGGTTGTTTATTGAAAACTGAAAGGTTTTTTCACTCAGTTTTAATTACTTGGTGTTGGTACTGCGAACTCGCGTGGCCAACATAATAAAGCTACATAAAAACTCTTTACTTAATCACCGACATGGGTGACATGTTGATTAAATGCTTGTTGAATGTAAAATAATTATGTTGAAACAACATTCTTTAGAAATTAGAGGAAATTGTTCATGTAATTTTATAAATGAGTTCACGAAGTTATGACGTTTTAACAAAGATGGCGTTTCCCGCGCAAAGTGACGTTTTAAACTGGCAATGAAGTTTACGCGCGCTTTTGAGCTTTAGGGATCTTTTCCGTAAAATAGATGTATGTTTAAACTTGCAGATTTTAAGTAAGATGATTTTTTGGTATATTTAAATCTCAATTTCTGCCATTTTGAAATTCCTAACATGGTGGTAGTAACTTGCCCTGCGCGCGTCAAACGTCAAAATCTGTCAAACCCCGTTGACAGTCGGACATCGTGCAACTACAGACTATACGTAATAGTAATAATAGAGGTTTAAAACGCGTGAATCGGTTTTCTGTCAATTTTTTTGGCAAGTTAAACGGCATTTCCGTACTGACTCACTGGTGAGTCATAAAGAGGCAACAGGGCCCCTAACCCCTTCCATGTACTGATGGTGATCACCGGGGATTTAGTGAGGTAAGAATCCCACACTCCATGGTCTTTCGCCAAATGTCCAGGCGTCATATGAAAATATTACGGAAACAATAAAATAGTAGCTACTTTTCCGGACGAGATCCTTCGCAAAAAGCTAAGAGGTGGACACAATCAGAAAGAAGTATTGTATGAGAGTGAACTTTACTCCTTCGAAGAACCAAAATGTCTAATATAATCCATCACAGCTAGCTACGTAAGTCGCACATGCATTGCCTTGTTATATCTAAAGTCGCTTGTTAAGGCGCGTATAACAAGAGAGAAACATAACACACTATACAACTTGCGTCTGCGTCTTATTAACTTTTATTTCTGCCTGGCTATAATACTAGCTTCTAACAGTGATTTCGTTCGCGTGAGAATCAAAAATTATCCCAAGGGAGCAAGCTCCTGGGATAAAAGTATCCTCTGTGTCATTCTAGACAGACAGGGATAATCTATCTCAGTGCCAAATTTCATGCAGATCTGTTCAGCCGTTCTGGCGTGATTGAGTAACAAACATACATGCATCCAAACTTTCGCATTTATAATATTAATAAGAAGGTTAACAGGATACTTTATTTTAGACCAAGAAAATAAGTAAATTACATAAAGAAAAACTTTAACTAAAAACCGCCCAAGAGCAAGTGGGACTCGCGCGCAAAGGGTTCCGAACAAATCATATTTTTCCCGGTTTTGTTTTAACTGCCTCAACCTTATAGGTTTTCCTGTAACCTATAAATAAAGAACTACTTTCTGTATTTTTTCTCAAAATTTTAGGCCTAGTGGTTTCAGAGATAATTAACGGTAATGTTTCATCTATTTTCTTAAATAACTTCAAAATTATATATTTTAAAATTATTAAAAAAATATATATTCAAGACCCTTACAATGTGCCCTTTCATTTGATATGTCTCACGACACAGTTTAAAAAACTTGGATTTTTAATTTTCTAAATTAATTTATTTAGGATACACATCCGTCTTTGGGTCAATCATGTGGGTACCAAATTTCAACTCTGTCGGTCCAGCAGGTTCGGAGCAAATTGGCTGTGACAGATGGACGGACAGACAGACAGACAGACACACGAGTGATCCTAAAAATATACAATTGGCGGCCTTATCGCTGTTTTGTACCTGTGTTTAACTGAAGAATTATCATCATTCTCCTGACCTTAACCCAATTTATTTGGGGTGGGCGCAACATGTCTTTTTCTTCCATACCTTTCTATTAGTCTTCATCTCTGTAGTCACACCCTTTTTACCCATATCCCCTTTCACACAGTCCATCTATCGTTTCTTTGGCCTTCCTCTTATAGCCATCCACATCCATACAACTCTAGAATGTGGATGTTTAATTTTCCGGGGTGAAAAGTACTCGGTGTTATTCTCCGGGTAAGTAGCATATAACCTCCCTGCCCCAATTTGTTTGAAGAAGACTTTGTATCTGTACGTACACCCTTCTTATTTTTGGTCGGGGATTAAAAATACATAAATATTTACATTAGGTACTTGCACATGCGTAGTTTAGGTGTCATCATCTGCCTAGCCTTTTCCCAACTTTCTTGGGGTCGGCTTCCAGTCTAACCGGATGCAGCTGAATACCAGTATTTTACATGGAGCGACTGCCTATCTGATCTCCACAACCCAGTTACTGGTTAATACGATATCCCTTGGTAAGACTAGTTGTCAGACTTTCTGGCTTCTGACGACCCGTAACGACTGTCAAAGATCCACGATTGACAGCCGGGACCAACGGCTTAACGTGCTTTCGTAGTTTAGGTGTATTGTAGAAAAATCCCTTTGTGTTTATAGAAGGTGTAAGTCACAAATAGGTATATCCTTAAAAGAGCGCCAGTACCTTTGCGAAAATGTGTCTTTAAACAAGGCGCGAGTTATCACACTTTGCCCACGACTTCATCCGCGTGTAAAAATTGTGATAACTCGGCTAATGCATGCTATAAATATAATGTATACCTTTTTTTTAAATCATTAATAGTCTTGCGTTTGACCACAATCTCACCTGATGGTAAGCGATGATGTGGTCGAAGATGGAGCATGCTTGCCTAGAAGTAACCTATTCATCAGGAAACACAGACTCCGGCAGGGAATTCCACTCCCTAGCTGTACAGACAATGAATGTGTTCCAAAACGTTTTGTGCGTGTGGATGGGATCTCCACCATGTACCGGTCGCGCATCGCCGTACGTCTAGTACTCCGATGATGGAACGGGCTTGGCGGAATTAAACTATGGAATTCCGACGCACACTCCTCAAAATACAATCGATAGAAAACCGACAGGCTAGCAACTCGACGTCTATTCTCAAGACTTTGGAGCTTCGACTCAACGAGCTTATCATTGCCAATGATCCTCAATACTCAATACTTTATTGCATTCCATATGTGTTAAATACACACAACAACAACATAACAAAACAATAAACCAACAACCAACATAAACCAACATAATAAAATATCAATATGGACCCTGTCGGGCACAGCAAAGTAGAAGAGAGGAGAGGGCTAAGTAGTTATTCAATTAAGCAATATAAATTATTAGTTGTGGTTTATTGGGTGTATGTATAATATTATGTATATATATAAGGTTCGCGTATATAGATATATTAAATTGCTATTAATTGTAAGTAATTATTATGAAGTTCTTATATTATTATTAAATTATTCTTCTTATTCATAGATTATTGGAGCTCTCCTCTTAGCTCGTTGCTCAATTGAATCAAGCGCATCAAGCTGGTATCTGGCAGATCCGTCCCAAAGATGAGAGCAGTACTCCATGCACGATCGAACTTACGCTTGATAAAGTTAGAGCAGCTGTTCCGGCGTGAAGTACCGTCTCACCTTTGCTAGGATTCTCAACTTTTTGGCAGCCAGTTGAGCTTTTGCCTCGATATATGGTCTAAAATTGAGAGCGTGACACCAAGAATATCAAGATGATCGGTTCTCGGCACGGTAACACCTCGGAAACATGGAGCTAGGTGGAATTGGCTCGTTTTAGCAGCGAATACCTAGCCTATAGCACCCAGAAATAATATAGCTTTCAACCAGTGAAAACGAACATTTTAGAATTGGAGATTACAAAAGAAGTTTTCACTTCAAAAGTGTTTATTTTGTATGTAGGGGATACAAAATAAACACTTTTGAAGTGAAAACTTCTTTAGACGTATTGGGCATTTTTGGTTCAAGTTTTTTGTTTTCATTTCTGACGGTAGTCCCGGAGTGCAATGATGGAGAAACATCTTGTCTTTCTTCTCTTTTTTACATGTGTTTACATAAAATGCATCAATGTATTTAGCGAAGATGTGGCGATACTTCAAGCAAGTGGAAATGAATGTACCGTGAGACACGAGCGGCGGAGCGCAGAGAAACATATGTTGTGTAATGTATGGCTGTGGTGTGAGGGATGAGCGGCAGCGAGAGCGGGTTTAACTGAAATTTATTTCATTTAAGAATTACCAACGAGTGTAGAAAACAATATCGCCAAAAATTTACAAACTTGGTCAGCACACATACCATTTAGTGCATACTTATTATAGGTCACAGCTTACACGTTATTGAGTATACACGCACTGAATAGGTACATAAATTTGTTTTAAATTCAGCCAGAAAGTGCTTAAGCCTCAGATTTTTTAAGTAGCGGTAGGTTATATTACTTGTTTTTTTTGTTTCTATTAGCTGTAAGTCCTCCATGTACTAAATAAATAAATAGGTAGTAAAAATATGCAAATTTAATTGACCTTACAAGCAATTGTATGCAATAAAATAATGTATCGTGTAACTGTGAGAGCAGCGGTGGATAGTCTATGAAACTTGGGGTGGAATCTATGGGAGAGATGTTAGGCAAAGGCGGTAGCGATAGCGGATTGAACTGACATTGATAGCTGCTTTAGTTAATTGGCAGCAAAATCACGTAGCCAGGCAATTTGTTTATTGCCTGCAAATAAAGGTAGAAAATAGGGTAGATTAAAATTAAACTGTTTTGCTCATTTAGTTAAGTATTATGCCCCTTTTTGCTAACACTAGCCGACATCAATGTATTCCTAAAAAAAGCTTACCGCTGGATTGGAAGTTTATATTTAGGATTAATTAACACGTTGACGAGTGTTAAAGAAAACGTGAATTGCATTCATAAAAATATCGAAAAAAATCTTAAATCTTTTCAAGATAACTTGTTAAATTCATAATCGTTTCAGCCACAAAACTTCTACTATGGGACATAGGCAAAGGAAAATCCCGAAAATTGCTACAGCGACGCATCCAGCAAATTTCTTATACTTAAGGCGCAGTTATACGACTTTGATTTTTAATTGAAAATCACGTCTAAACGACTAGTTTTATTTCTTTGAAAAAAAATTGTTACTCTAGACAATTTTCTTCGTAATTTGATATGTGAATATTTGAAATTATATTTTTATAATATATGTATGTTTACGCATAATAATTTAATAATGCGTCTAATTTCGGACAGCGCTCCTCGATGTTCAAGTCCTATTACTGGGTCACGCAAGCTAACCACTCAAGGTCGTTGGCAGTTAATAGCGCCTTAACTAGTTTCTACCAGTGGTTTCGCACGCGTGGAATACATCCCAAAGGAAACTCCCGAGATAAAAGTCAAAAGTAATCTTAGGTTCTAATCTAAAACATACTTTACTCACGTGCCAAGTTTCTTTTAAATCCGCAGGTAACAGGGTTGCATACTTTCGCATTTAATATAATAGTATGGATTACTTTTTTGCGTGATTACCTTCCTTGCATGATCAAATTAAGATATCCGCAGGAAAACCAAGGTTACAGACAGCCCGAAGAATCGACAAACAGACGCAGTTAGGTATATGCTAACGGCCTTGAGTGTCGTGTTCTGTGCTCAGCTCACGCAACGCGTTGTACATCCACCCAGTAATAAGACTCGCTGATCAAGGAGCGCTGTCTCAAATTAGACGCATTATTAATTTGTTATACATAAAACAATAGGTATTAAACTAAAAGACAAATTCTCTTTAAAATGCTGAAGGTTTCATAAAAATATGCTTAATAGTTTTTGAGTGATTCTCAACATTTTATCCGCGTTATACATAACTTTAGAAATGAATTAGACTATGTTATAAATATATAATTTCAAATATTTACATATCAAATTACGAAGATTATTTTTCCGACCCAAATATCGACCAATAGAATTGCACCATTCGACGTCACGTGGTACAACCTACATGGTATTATACTTACTGAAAATTTTTTGAAAATTTTCTCTGGTCGTTGCTATACATAAAATAATCCCCCGAATACCACACGAGCTTCAAAATTATCTGGTATTTCCCGATAGGTTCCCTGCAAACAAATAAAATCGTCAAGTTTTTCAGGTTAAAAAATCACGAGCGCGAAGCGCGAGTGATTTTTCCTTCATTTGTTTGCAACGAACGGAAATACCCGATAATTTTGAAGCTCTTGTGGTATTATAAGTGAAAATTGTCTAAAGTAACATATATTTTTTTCAAAGAAATAAGACTAGTAGTTTAGACGTGATGATCAATTTATAATCAGTACCTGGATGACCAAGCTTTGCTGCTGCTTAGCTAGATCGATTTATCGCCCCCGAAACCCCCTGCATATTAAATTTCATTAGATTAGAAGTCGTATATCTGCACCATCAGTGGCAGTAGGCATTGCTCGCAGGCGTTGGACGGCCGGGCAAGAAGGACCGATGACCTGGTGTGGGTCGCGGGAATCCAGGACCGGTCGTTGTGGCGACACTTGGAGGAGGCCTATGTCCAGCAGTGGACGTCTTCCGACTGAAATGATGATGATGATAATTATAGATTACTTTTAGACATTCCTTTACGAATTTCAACTACAGGGGTACAGACAAAGTAACAATTTAAAAACGATAACGAAGTTAGAAAAGACTAAAATGTATGAGATTGACATAAACCGCGCTAAGTCACGTGGACAGTCGACTGTCGACAAGTTGGTAGACAATGTTATAATTCGTAACGAAACCATAAAGAAACGAATTGCTTTCGTGTTTATCCCACACAAATGCGTAGACAAGCAGCGCTTTCAGAGTTCGCCTTCGCCTCGATCGTGATCGCCAAAAAAGATAACGAAGGAACGCTAACGCTAGGAAATGTTTATCGATATCTCAGAGACGATGACGAATTTAGATATCGTTTCGCTACGAAGCGATGTTACTTTGTCTACAGGCCCAGAGCACTAAAATTTTGGGAAACATCACAATTCTCAGCAAATATTTTATTGTTCACTGAATCATAGCGTGAACCTAGCCAAATATTTTCAAAAGACCTAATCAATGAAATTAAAATTTTCCTTCCGTATTCTCAAAAATATTTTATTGCACAATTTTGTCGAGACGTGAGATGTCTTATAAGTATTTAGCAATACAATGTTATGGCACGTTACATTGAAGGAAATAACATATGAATGTAGCGCTTGACACGAGATATGAATCGTGAAGTTTTGTAAGTATGTGAGGCGGACGTGTTGCTATGTGCTGTGGTATAAGGGAGAGGCGGTAGCGAGTTTTATTAATATAGAAAACTTTTATCATTCGCTTTTTATTTTTACCATCACGTAACACCACGTCCTCTACTTACTACGGGGTGTCCACACGACTGAAGTAAAAATTATTTACCTCCATCTCTTCTGTTCGCCTCGATCGATCACACTTTTCGTAACGCTCTCGTAACGCATTCACCAACTTAATCCCCAAGTCAAGCATGCGCCCTCTCAACTTCCGTTCGCCTCGCCCGATCACACTTTTCGTAACCCTGTCGTCACGCATTCACCCGCTTACTCCCCAAGTCAAGCGTGCGTAAAGGAGTTTTACTTCAAAAACACACATCACGAAGCCGTCAACTACGCATACTGTACATCTAATAAAGTAGCTTTGCGCAAAAATTATTGTTGGAAAATGACTTTCATTTTTAGGTAAATATGAAAAAAGCAATTTTTTGATACGCGCAATGTAACGCGAACTTAGGCAAGCGGAATTAAGCCCCACCCCTTCACTCTAACCCACGCAGGTATTTGCCGGATACGTTTGATATTCATTGCGTTTTTGTATCTTCAAATGCGTAATTTGTTATGAAAACACGTAAACTCAACTAATATTTGTTTGTAAAAATGTTTAGTAATAACACTTGGAATTAATTTTCGTAAAACAGTAAAAAGAAAAGCGGCTGACCTTCAATATCTCCATAACCAGTGGATTCCCAGCTACGATCTAGTGGAAAAATATGAGCCAAATAATGGGTAAAATATTTAATTTTCGTAAAAAAGTAAAAAGAAAAGCGGCTGACCTTCAATATCTCCATAACCAGTGGATTCCCAGCTACGGTCTAGTGGAAAAAAATGATCCAAATAATGGATAAAATATGTGGCTTTCGGCTTCAGAAGTCAAAATTGTCAAAAGCTAGCAATCTGAAGTACCAAAATGAGAAGCCGGCTTGTATCTGTACACGCGAAATAAGCTCCCACAGACAAAATGAGAAGCCGAAACGTCATCGTTATGTTCGTCGAGGTCAGTCACACATTTTAACGATCCTGCTTCGTTTAATGCCCAATGACGTTGCGTCTATAATCTTTCATAGTCAAAGACCGTAAAGTTCTTTTTTTGAAGTGCAAAACTTCTTTAGGCGCGTTGGGCATTTTTGAGAGATGGGAAAATACAATTGGACTCGCTACTGACACCGACACAGATACCGACTGATTGAAGTGAAATCTTTTTTAGGCGCGTTGGTTTTCGTTCAAGTTTTCACTTCTGTCGGCACTCCCGGAGTGCGACTCTTTTTTTTTTCAAGATTTGTTTTACCACTTTCTAGTACTTCTACTACAGTCTCTATACTAAGCCGCGCACGGACAGTTGGCCATGGCGAAACTATAATTGTCCCTTGTCAGGACTACGGAACCCTAAAAATTCGCTGTAGTATGCAGTAGTCAAGGAAACATCGTGAAGAAACCGGTATTTTTGTTTTATTATTGATAGGCTTTCGTTTGACCACTATCTCACCTGATGGTAAGCGATGATGTGGGTGACGATGGAGCATTGACGTGAACTAAAATTGGAGAATCTCTATCTTTTACTAAAAAGGCAGTGCGAGAAAAGAGCTATGAACTAAGTTAGAGATGTCAAACTAGTTTACGCCTTGCGCTTTACCGTGTTTTTAGTCGACATGTTTTTACGTGTACCTTTAATTTGTATGGCAATATTAGTACAACTAAATTTGACTGCTCTAATTTACGTCCGTCTCTTTCTTGTTTTATTAGAGAGAAAAAGATAACAATAGCCTATATTAAGTTTAGTTTGTGCACAACAGAATCGGCACCAATATCCACCACCTCACACCGTGGCCGAGTGGTTGAATACGGCCCACTCCCTCTCACACAGAGGAAGCCTGTGTCTCAAAAGTTGGAACGTTATTATGCTAAGAGACTGCCTACGTTCTCATGTCCTGTGCTTTTTACACGCTTTTCAATTTAACTTCAATTTTATACTCGTATGTTCGTGTAAACTCTTGCAAGCTGAATTAGAATCACTTCCTTTTATCCTACTGAGTTGAATTTATACGTGTTGGACCAGTTCAGCAAAAAGGAGTAGGTCTGGTGTGTTTTTTTTTTTTTTTTTTTTTAATATTCGGGCATAACTCCGTCATATATAAACGGATTTGCAAAATTCTTTTTTTGTTCGAGAGGGCTATATTTCGAAATGGTTCCAATTAAATTTCATATAGATCTGATGATGAGTTTTGGAGACAGACAACGGAACTCTTCAAAAAATGACAGCAAATCAACTACGATTGCTGTTAATACAATTTAATGAGGTACCACAACCAAAAATTTAAAAATAAGAATTTTTTTACAAAAAAATAGAACCGACTTCCAAAAAAAGTGCAAAATAACTTTAATTTTGGAAGTCGGTGTCAAAAAACGAAAACAAAAAAAATCCGGATTTCGAAATTAAAATTATTTTGCACTTTTTTTGGAAGTCTGTTCAATTTTTTTTGTAAAAAATATTTTTTATGTTTAGCATGACCTGAACCGATATCCAGGAGAAGAACTCTTTAACGGTCAACACAAAAGCTTGTTTTAAAAATATTTTTTTCTTATTAACTTTTCTTCTTAAACCATTAAACAGCATATAGCAGACACAATAGAACAGCCACAGTTCTGTTCTGTTTTACTTCAACTGTTAGTACCTTCATAAATCGTTCTCCGTTTTTATGACGCTGTATTTCACAGTTCTAAATGGACTTCCGTATTCCGTTTTAAGTTTTGTTATTTCTATCAAGTTGATGACTAGCCCAATCTAAACTTCTAGTTTTAATGTTTTTTTTTTAATGTTTGTTGGGGTAGTCTCAGGAAGTTCTGATCCGATAAAGAAAATTCGGACAGATAACTATACTATACCTAAATCTTTTAATCACGAAAAAATCGCGGTTCCTGTTGTATTGGCCACTGGAACCAAGCCGACGTCAAAATGTAGTAAAATATATTTTGCTTATAAAAAATTGTTCACTTTAACTTTATTTATTATGTGATAAAACCTTATAGTTTTATCGATAGGCAAATGAAAAAGAAAGATTCCATCCGGTCCTCCAGCTTGAGATGATATACGGAACGTTGCAAGTATTTAGAACGGGATATGTAGCATGTGTGTATTGTGTGACGGCTGTGCAAGAGACAGGTGATAGCGGGTAGCATGTGCAATTTTGTAACTGCACACAATTCTTTAATTACTTAACATTAAAAAAAAACTTTTTCGGAAGATGATGATGACTTCAACACTCATCCAGGGTTGTTGTTGTTGTAGTGGTTATAGTAGTATTGTAGTCGATATCGATACGAGTTTGTATTTACTTTGTTAGTTCGTAATGTGTGGCTGTTTGTAGCTTGTAGTAAAAGTGTTTTTATCTTAATTATCCTACAATCAAAACTTGTTGCGCTTGCTCTAAGTAAATGAGACAACATGAATATGATGATGATCAAAAAGGGTCCGCAAGAGCCATTATTTTCCTACGTACCTATATCACATCGCATCGTACGAGTAGATTACTTAGGTGAATGACTAAACCTGATAGATTTCAAAGTCATGATAGTTTTGTGCCCTTACATAAACATCAAAGTAGCACTCACTGCAAAAAGCTTTACTGATTGAAAATTGTCATATGGAAAATGTACAGGACGTAACGAACGGTATTGCGTGGTCATATTTAAAAATACTGATTCTACCCGTGGAAATGAACAATTTTTTTCAAGGAAATCATGGTAAATTCCCAAAAAAAAAATAGACTTTCCGTACAAAGTTATCACCAGCTGATCAAAATTGACTTTGACTTTCTAAAAGAAATTTATCTATTTCTATGAGCAGCAGCAAAATTTAAAATATGATCACGCATTTCCATTACAGCCTAATACTGAGAGCATACTTTATACCCGCTACCGCTTATAACTTGCTCAACCACTGAATCACATCGGAAACGCGTTCCCCGAATTCACTAAATGAGTCGCAAATAAGATGACTCATTCGAAACAATGCCACACATATTTCTGAATGAAAGTTATTTTAGTAAACATTCGTTAATGGCGGCACTAACAACGCTTTTATAACAGTACAACGTTGCAGAGCTGTCGTGAGCCAGGAAAACGAATGAGTAAATGTTATAGAATTGTTCTGTTGTTTCTGTAAGATAAAAACTTTTTTACAAAAATATAACCGACTTCCAAAAAAGTGCAAAATAAATTTATTTTTGGCGGTCGGTGTCAAAAAACGAAGACACAAATCCAGAAACACCTGAATTGGAAGTCGGTTCTATTTTTTTGTAAAAAAGTTTTTTATTTTTCTGTTTTTAGTTGTGGTTCTCCATTAAATTGTGTTAACAATTCATAGACATACGATCGCAGCAATAAAATTGCGGTTGATTTGCTGTCATTTTTTGAATAGTCTCCGAAACTCATCATCAGATCTATATGAAATTGAAACAGACCATTTTGGAATAAACTCTTTCCGAACAAAAAAATAATTCTGCAAATCCGTCTATATATGACGGAGGTATGCCCGAAATACATAAAAAAAATGTAAATACACTTCTGGACACATCTATTGGCCCACCTTAGAGTTTAGGTTTCGATGGCCCCTACCGAAATATGATTGCTAGATTGAACAAAAACTGTTGATGCAGTTTTAAACCTGATACATTTTACCATCTTTTTCGATCGTATTGTTTTAAATTTGAATTCAGAATACCATACGACATGGAGCTACGCCTAACAAGTCGGATATGCGCCTTGTTAAAGGCAATTGATTTTTGAATAAAAAACATGTTTTATCAAATAAAGGTTTAATTTAATAACGCGTGTTGCCTCCATGGGCATCTACCACAGCTCTCATACGATTAGGCATAGAGTTTATCAACCGCTCTATGAAATTTTGAGGGATCATCTCCCATTCCTCTTCTATGGCAGTTTTCAACTCCTGCATCGTCTGGGCAACTGGCTGACGAGCCCTAACACGTCTTTTTAGCTCGTCCCACATGTGCTCAATGGGGTTCATGTCTGGGCTTCTGGCTGGCCAGTCCATAACTGTGATGTTCACATCCCGAAGATATTCCCTGACGATGCCGGCCGCATGGGCTCTTGCATTATCATGCATAAAAAGGAAATTTGGGCCCACATAGTCCGCGTATGGTATCACGTGAGGTTCTAAGCACTCACGAATGTACCTTTCAGCATTTAATGTTGGCAGCCGTGGTCCTGTAACAACCTCAAGTTGAGTTTTGCCGCTCGCGGATATACCGCCCCAGACAGTCCACGAGCCACCGCCATAAGCAACCCTCTCTTCAATCCCTTTCATCATTCTTTTCTTTTTAATCTTCCATCATTGCCATGTAACACAATTTTAGACTCATCAGAAAAGAGTACACGGCTCCAATCTTGCTGTGTCCAATTAAAATGACTGCGTGCGAAATGAAGGCGCGCTGTTCGGTGGGCTCGCGTTAGTTTGGGCCCATTAGCTGGCTTGTGTGGTACCATATCGCGTTCTTTTAACCTTCTCCGAACAGTTCGAGCGCTCACAGATACTCCGTGGAAGTCGCGAAGTTGGTTTTGTATCTCAACGGAGGTAAGGTGACGATTTCTCAAGCTGGTCGTCACGATGAATCGATCCTGCCTTTCAATTGTGACCCGAGATCGTGGCCTTCCTTGGCGACGAACAAAGCCGCCAGTCTCTAGGTACCTCCGATAAACATTTCGGACCGCAGATCGACTTAAATTAAGTTGAGCACTCACGTTTCTTTGGCTGTGTCCGGCCTGAATAAGTGCCACAGCTTGGGCGGCGACTTCAGGTGAAGTATCCATAGATTATTGATAGAACCTCACCTTAATGTTAAGAATAAGTAATGTTTGTTGCAAAACCAAAGATATCAATCACTTTTTCAAGAATTAAATCCAAGTAAACCAATAAAACCAAGTTTTCTTAGTATTCGATTGTTTGATATCAACAAACAGGCTCCAAATTGTCTTTTGTTTCTTTAAATTCTGTGTTCGAAATTCAAAAAAAGACTATTGAATGAAATTGTGAATGTGCCAGGTTCAAAACTGCATAAAAACTTTTTGCTCGACCTAATATAAAATTTTAGCTAGGACCAAACGAAACTGAAAATACAAGGTGGGCCAATAGATGTGTCCAGAAGTGTATAAACATCCGAATTGATAACCTCCTAGTTATTGAAGTCGGTTAAAAATGGGCTTCTCAAACTGAGTTTTGTTATGGTCAGATTGGGAAGACTGGCATTAGGTTATGACAAGCACAGCCGTCAGCCATGAGCAGATATAGCCATCCTAATTCTAAATATTTATCATCATCATCATTTCAGCTGAAAGACGTCCACTGCTGGGCTAAGGTCTCCTCCAAGTGTGGGCCCAACGACCGTTCTTGTGCGTCTCGTGGCCTTCGTCAGGGTCATCGGTCCACCTTGTGGAAGGCCTGCCAACATTGAGTTTTCCGGTACGGGGGCGCCACTCCAGTTTCTAAATATCGACTTCTTAAAAAACTAATTTTCATATCTTTAAACTGCTGCTTCGATAAACTTAAAAGGATCGAAGCGTTTACTTTCAAAACATAAATCTTTGCTCCTTTAGCAAATGCGCTTTTTAGGATTCAGCACCCGAAGGGTCAAAACGGAGCACTCACGTGTTCGTCAGTCCGTTTATCATTACCTATATTTTACTAACAAATATCATTAAATTGATAAATCAGATTTTTTTCATTGATAACTCCCTCATTTGGTACGGAACCCTAAATGTGAGAAGTCCGACACGCAGTTGGCCGGTTTCTATAAAACGCGCTCTCAAGAACTTGACAAAGTGACATTCCGTCAGCGCTATCTATTGCAACAAAACAAAGTTGCAAAATAACTTTAATTTTGGAAATCGATGTCCCAAAATGAAGAAACAAAACCAGAATTCCTACCCAGGCGGGGACGGCGAGTAGTGGGCAACTCGCCGTCCGATCAGCACCAGGCCCGAGAGTCGACGGCGCGTAGTGTTCCACGCGCGCCTCAAAGAGTTGTCAGCAAACATGTAGGGGCCCGTCATGGCAGTTACCTCGCCCCTACGCATTCAGGACAGGGAGGAACAGGGGTGGGTTTTAGTCAGTAAGAGTCTGACACGCCCTTCCGCTCCACCCTAGAGCGAGAGAAGTCAACGGATGATTTCCCACCCCTTCCACATAAAAAAAAACCAGAATTCCTAAAACCAGAAATTTATTAAAGTTATTTTGCAATGTTTTCTGATTTTTTTTTAGAAGTTGGTTGTATTTCTTTTATGGTTGCGTTAGGTTAGTGTAACTAAAACTAAATTGTGAGCAAGTTCTGTCCGAATTGATAAATCCCATAAGATGAAATTTGAACGTAATTGGTGAAACTAACTTACGAACTTGGATTATATTGCAATAAAACTCTCACTTCTAAACTTTGTTGCAGTTAGCGTCTGGTTAACTTGTTCTGGCTGCAAGATCTAGAATTTCTTCAGTAGGTACCTATACTAAAATCCAGCAGAAAGCTGTTATTAGGATCTGAAAAAAATATTTTCTTCAGTCGCCCTTGGCCGTTGATCAATTAATGATTTCAAAATACGAGGACATCAGCACGCTAAAATCTTAGCGCAATATTAAACACATCAAATGAGCCTATTGTTTTAAAATGATTTCTAAACAAACAATTTCTAAGAAAACGATATTTACGTTATAACACAATAATTATTAAAATCAAAACAGTTTTCGCGAGAATAGTAAACATTATAAAGCGTATTTCGTTCAACGAGAAGCTCGATCAATAGTAAAAGTAAATATAATATGTAGTGAAGGGCATTCGTACCATTAAATATAACTAATGAAGCACTGAACTCTAGTGTGGTCCCAAGTCCCGTTAAAAATGAGTCCCGGAAACCGGGAAAGAGGTCACGTTGACGGGCATAAATTTTCGCAAAAAAATATTGTGTATTTTTTAAGAACTCTCCTGAAATGCGAATTGACAGCAATTAGTAATTCGATGACAGAGTTGTCATCACTTTAATCATGCGAACACTGTCAAGTATTTTTATTATTTCACTGTTAATAACAGACGTTTTATGTGAAATATTAAAGTAGCCTATTTTTTATGTCACGTTATGAAAACAGCAACGATCAGTAAATATGTCAGCATCATAATTAATGTAAAACAAGCAAAACTTCAATCAACGTCATGACATTGAAATGTCACGGTAATTATAGCTACAGGGTCACAATCTATCACTAGAAACCAAAGCATAACCTAAAAATGCGAGTTTATAAGACAGTATTTGATCACTAGTACTGCAACCTTCAACTTTCCTTTATCAGTAAAGTATTATTATTATTGTTAATAGCCTGTATTGTCCCACCGCTGGGCAAAGGCTCCATTCCTTCCAACGGTCACGAATCTTATTAGCAATTCTTTAAGAAGTCATCCAGGTCATCACGCTATCTCCTTCGTGGTCTGCCGCGGCTCCTACAGTAAAGTATGAATGACAAAAAAAAACTCACTTATTTATAACAATCTCGTTAAATCTAAACAACAACATACCAACACATTTATTACGAAACTAAAACAATTGATACCGATTCTCATAAAGCCCGGTATCGAGGTTGCGTAAGTGACAGCACTATGCAACATCTGTTCCCGGGAACTGTAGTACAGCCATGAGTTCAGGTTTCCTAGGATTTCCTTTAATTTAAACAGTTGGCTTGATGTTCAATCTTCGTGGAACTGTCCGAGTTAGATAACCATCTCTATGTTAGCATTTTCAGGAATTTAGATTCGTGGAGGTATTATTGAAACGGAGCCAGTATTATTCAGTACATTGTTCAAAATTTATGATTTCAGGAATATGATACAATTGCATAAGGAACACTGAACGTCTGTCTCTGGATTTTTTCTTCGTTTTGTAACACCGACTTCCAAAATTAAAGTTATTTTGCACATATTTGTTTTTTTTTTTGGAAGTCCGTTCTATTTTTTGTAAAAAAGTTTTAATATTTTTCTTTTTAGTGGTGGTTCTCCATTAAATTGTGAAAACAATACATAGACCAACGATCGCAGTAATTTAAGAGTTCCACTGTCTATCTCCGAAGTTCTTCATCAGATCCTAATGTATGATATACTAAAACCTGAAAAATATGCATTTGAATAACGAAAACCCCATCCAAATCGGATAAGTAGTTTTCGAGAAAATCGCGGACAAACATATATACATACATAGATACATACGGATCGGATACAGAACCTACTTTTTTGAAGTACGTTAAAAAAAGGTTTATATCTTCGTTCATGTAAATTGATGTAATTTTTTTTTAAACTCTTTGCTTTCCCTAGGAATTTCTCCTGTTATGTATCGTGGGTGCGTTTACAAACACCCGGTATAACTAGCCTGCCGGCATGCCTGGCATAATCTGTATGCCAATACAAAAATTTGTTCCGAGCGGGAATCGAACCCGCAGTCAATCACTGTGTCGTTAATGCACACCCGCTTTTTTTTTTGTGGGGTGGGAAATCATCCAATGACATCTCCCGCTCTAGGGTGGAGCGGGAGGGCGTGTCAGACTCTTACTGACTAAAACCCACCCCTGTTCCTTCCCTGCCCTGAATGCCCAGGGGCGAGGTAACTCTTTCGAATTTATCCTCAACCCCTGGGCAGGCATCGGCCATGACGGGCCCCGTCATGTTCACGCGCCGTCGACTCTCGGGCCTGGTGCTGATCGGACGACGAGTTACCCACTATTCGCCGTCCGCAGGCCAGCGATGCAAACACGCTGCAAGAGAAATTCGTGCATTGTGAAAATCAAAACAAACTTTATTTTATTAGTTATTTAAAAATCTTTATTGCGAATTATGTTTTAATAGTGTCCTGGTGTAAACTTAAAAGATGTGAACCTCAATAAACTCGACGTTAAATTAAAAAATCACTGAACATAGTATTCATATTTCAAATTATAATTACACATTTCACATCGTGTTTCCCGGAATACAGGTTGCAGTACATCACTATAACATCCCATTGAAGTTAATAACACAGGAAAGTGTTGTAGTAAAATCACTTTTTTCCTGTTATTATTAAATCAAAGAAAATCTAAAATAGACAACCTTCATTGAATAAAAAAATCCATGTCGTAGATGTTGTTATTTTGTTTGATATTTTATAGTATTTGAGAAGTCAACAATTTGTGTGGTCTGGTAATAAAAACAAACTACGGTCATTAATTTTGTCTGGCGCGTTTAGAATAATAATTTCTCTTGAAACTGACCTATTGGTTACGGCATGAGTCTCATTAGAGAAGGATAAAAAATATAAACTCACGCTTTATTACCCAACTGCCTTTTTTTGTGGGAAATTATTAAATAACTTCTCCCGCTATGGATGGAGCGGGAGGGCGTGTCAGACTTGCGATGAAGACGCGCGATGAAGTGACTTCAGTTTATTGCTCGCGAGTGTATATTTAGCTTCTATTAACATAAGGAAATAAATTGCAAACAATTTAAACTTTCAAATGCGATTTCTGAAAAATCTGCAAACAAGTGATATGTATGTCCTTGCTTGGCCAAATCATCAACTTTCTGTCGTTGTCGCGACACTTGGAGGAGGCCTATGTTCAGCATTGGACGTCTTTCGTCGAAAAGAAAAAGAATACTTACTTGTTAATAAATTGAGGTAACGTCAAGAAAGTTGATGATTTGGCGAGGCAAGGAATTTGCGATACCTCTAGCTCTGCATGGTGTTACAAAATAATAGGCGACGATAACCCCTTACTCCACTCCGCCCAGCTCCGCTTCAGTGGGAGTGGCAGCGGAGCTGAGCGGAGCGGAGCCGAGCAGAGCGGAGCGGAGCGGAGACGTGCAGGAATCGTTCGACCACAGACGAGACAAATGACGCGATGACGATTTCAATCATTTTGATTGGTCGTTTTCTGCACGTCTCCGCTCCTCTCCACCCAGCTCCACTTCAGTGGAAACTCACCCAAACTAACACATATACAAGTAACGTTATCATCTCTACATAATTATTATTAATCAAAGTCGCTTTCCGTCTGTCTATTTCTCCGCTAACTCCTCCTAAAACACGCAACGGATATTAATGTGGTTTTCACTAACAGAAAGAGCGATAAACGAGGAAGGTCTGTGTGTAGGTGAAGCTATCGTAGATTTTATTGTTATCAAAGAGTTTGCATTACATAGATAGATGGCATTTATATTTCCTTTTCACAACACAATAGGTGTAGTAGGTCCTACAAAGCGAACAATCCTTCAATATATTATTATGTAAGTACAGAGTTTATTTTATTAGTATTTGATGGTCTCTAACAATTTCAGATCAAATATAAAAAGCCGTGAGTGATGGGCCTAATCGAAGCTTGAAAAGAGTCAGCCCTTGCCCTCTAGAGCAAGTCGTCCACTTTCCTATCTTGACCATTTTTTCATTACGTCCATATTCCCAACTAATCCACTTTAACTATGTCATGAACTGTACACGTTCTGTCCAGTTGCTAATCTGTCCAGCTGAGAATCTGTCCTGTTGCTCCGGAGGGGTATAACTTGTATCCGTGCAGAGCCGGGGCGGGTCGCACGTATTCCAATGAACAAATCCATGCATTCCAAATGACACTACGCTCGGCAGGTGCTCTCGATATATTTTTAGTGAACGAGTGAACGTCTGAAAGTATTAATATTGACTCATGCGCAGAATTAGCGACCGTGGTCGGTAACCACAACATTTGGTTGACGGATAGGTAACTGCCGACCGCGCTCAGTTTACAAAATAACTTACAGGGTTCAATAATTTGCAACGTAAAGTACCTGATGACCTAGTTTTTCGCTTAAATTCAAACATTAAACCCCAATTTGATCTACCTAATTCATCACTACGTCCTTCATGGAAATATACCTAAATATTATTTGTGCTTAACACATAAATATGGAAGAAGACGCAGTCTGTCAGTAAAGGCAGTAAAGCAGCCCCAAGAAACATGGGATAAGTTATCCATACGTAAAGGTAGACTTATATATAGGAAATAACGGACAAAAAACTTCATAAGGTTAATAGAAAAGGCTTTCTCAAAATGAGTGTAGCAAAAAACCGTGAACCTACTTTAACAGTTGTTCAATTATCGATACATTTTATGTGACCAACAAAATATATGCAACAATTGTTATATTCTCCTTGCAACGACATAATATCAATATATAGACCTATATACTATGTACATTAAAATATGTTGCAAACAAACCAAATGTTTGTGCCAAGTAAAATTACACATTTTTTGAGAAAGACCCAAAAGGCGTAGTAAGGTTATGTCAAACTTAAACTACAAATAAATTGCGATAACTCAGATCATACTGCACTGGTTGTCAGTTTACTTAGCGCAGATGATTTAGCAACTCAATTGGCTGTTCATTATGTTAGCAACTCAATAGGCTGTTCATGATTTTAGCAACTCAATAGGCTGTTCATGATTTTGGCAACTCAATTTACTGTTCATGATTTTACCAATTCAATAGGCTGTTCATGATTTTAACAACTCAATAGGCTGTTCATGATTTAAGCAACTCAATAGGCTGTTTATGATGTTCATGATTTAAGCAACTCAATAGGCTGTTTATGATTTTAGCAACTCAATAGGTTGTTCATGATTTTAGCAACTCAATAGGCTGTTCATGATTTTAACAACTCAATAGGCTGTTCATGATTTAAGCAACTCAATAGGCTGTTTATGATTTTAGCAATTCAATAGGCTGTTCATGATTTTAGCAACTCAATAGGCTGTTCATGATTTAAGCAACTCAATAGGCTGTTCATGATTTTAACAACTCAATAGGCTGTTGATGATTTTAAAAACTCAATAGACTGTTCATGATTTGAATTAATGTTTGTAGATCGGTATGTTTTACAGGGTATAACGGAAATGCGTGATCATATTTTAAATACTGCTTCTGCCTATAGAAATGAACTTTCTTCAAGAAAGTCACATTCAATTAGGAAAAATAATTCCATACTAATTTTGATCAGCTGATGATAACTTTGTACGGAAAGTCCAATTGTGTTTCTGAATACATAGAATGCCATAAACCAAGCTCTTCTACTTTTTGTCCCGACGACTTTATGAAACACTTCTCCCGACCATGAATAGCGCTGGAGACCTATGAGATACCTAATCAAATTATTATTTTAACGTGACATCTCAATAAACATGCCATGTTGTTACGAAAATTATCTTGTCAATTATCGTCAGTTTCTGGGAAGCTATTTAAAATGAGCCCAGGGTGGAAGTACTTATAAATATCATAATTACCATATCTTGTTAGACAGACAGATGGGACCGAAAAGTTTTGCAGTGGCGACCGCGTACTGGAAGACGCAACGTTGGAAGGCCTCCCACAAGGTAGACTGATGACCTGGTGAGGGTCGCGGGTAGCCGATGGATGTGAGACGCACTGGACCAGTCGTTGTGGCATCACTGGGGGGAGGCCTATGTCCAGCAGTGGACGTCTTTTGGCTAAAATGATGATAATGACCTTATACTGTCGCCAAATTCGTTGAAACAATATAGCATAGTCAGTCAAACACGTTCCCATTGCTGGGACACACACAGGATTCCTATGAGAGGATTTTTTTGGTTCTAGGACATCTCGGTTTTCTCACGATGTCTTAAGGCCGTACTAGTGGCGCTCTCATTGAATAAAAAATCGTAGCATAGCATAGAAAATAAAAATTAAGAATCCAACCTCATGTTTCGCCACTTGGCGGGTAGTAGACCCTTAAAGCGATAATGAAATAAATAAAATGGCGTAAAACGCCTGCTTGGGACCTATTGGGAATGTTACCAATGGTCCATCATTGTGATATGGTTTTATTGAATACAAATTGTATGACTTTGACATCATTTTGAAATAGAATGTTTTTGTAAACAGTAGAATTCTGCGTTGTGTCCTAAAATGGAATGATTGCTCAGATATGCAAGTGTAATATCCGGACAATCCCAGTGAAATATGGTTTAAACAAGATATATGTTGCTGAACCAACATATATCTTGTTTAAAAGTTCATTCCGTTTTTCAATTGTCCTTTGTGGGTTTTGTAACACTGCAAAAAAGAAACCTATGTAGTATACTTTCGATTCTTTACTATTTTTTTTTTTTAGGTTAGAAAGCTACTTATTAGAGTTTCGAAGTCCGAATGAAAAAACGGAACCCTTATAGGATCACTCGTGTGTCTGTCTTTCTGTCCGTCTGTCACAGCCAATTTGCTCCGAATCTGCTGGTCCGATAGAGTTGAAATTTGGTACACACATGAATATCTGTGACTTCAACACGGACCTTGCCCCTAAAAAAAAAATTTGAAATATGGCGGTCACTTTTGGGGTGAAAATCGGAAAATTAAAAATCAAAGTTTTTCAAACTGTGTCGTACGATATATCAAATGAAAGGGCACAGTGTTAGAGTCTCGAATATGTATTTTTTTCATAATTTTAAAATATATAATTATGAAGTTATTCAAGAAAATAGATGAAAAATGACCATTCCCCCTTAGCTTCGAAACCACTGGGCCTAAAATTTTGAAAAAAATATAGAAAGTGGTTCTTTACTTATATATTTCAGGAAAACCTATAAGGTGGAGGCAATTTAAAAAAAAACCTTTAAAAAAATATTATTTGTTCGGAACCATTGGCGCACGATTCCGACTCGCTCTTGGCCGGATTTTTTTTTCAAATTCAGTTTAAAGGACCTCCACTTGTTTTACTTCGATTAATGTCAATATAGTTATTTCAATCTATAGGCAACGTTATCTATAGATTGATAATATATCTATATATATTGACATTAATCGAAGTAAGGCAAGGGGAATTTGATGATTCGAGGTAGAGTCGAGTTGGAGGACATGACTTGCTCTAACAGAGCAAGGCAGGGTTTTAAGCACTTTCTGTAACTGTGTTTACATTGTGTGCAATTTCAATAAATAAACAAAAAAAACATGTGAGTTAGCTTCTAAACCGCAGCTAAAGTTTCCTATTCGGAACTGGGTACCAAATACTTAATACGAAAGGTATTAACTACCCATCCCTTCAGTAAAACAGACGTGATATTTTAACTTCGTTTCTTCTGGACACCCTTCTAATACCCATCAGAAACTTCTACACGACGTGTTGCGCTCGTGGCACGAAGTTTTTCCCCATATTACAAGATAAGACCTACTTGTATTGTATCAAGTGTGATGTTACATCGTAATACTTGAGAAGATACGCGCTCATAACAAAATCCCTGAATCACCGAGGGTAAAGGCGCTGTCATATACAGGGTGTAACGGAAAGGTGTGGTCATATTTTAAGGACTGCATCTGCCCATCGATATGAACAACTTTCTTCAAGAAAATCTAATTTTTTATCAGCTGATGATAACTTTGTATGAAAAGTCCAATTTTAGTTTTTTGAATTTTCTATTTTTTCTTAGAGAAAGTTGTTCATTTCCATGGGCAGAACCGGTTCTTAAAATATGACCACACCTTTCCGTTACACCCTGTATAAGTATGTAGAATGCAGGTTTATGATGTGAAATATAAATTCAGACAGCTGGTTTTTACAAGACTGTAAAATTGAAGACTGTCAAATTTCGACTTAAATTTTTAGGGTTCCGTAGTCCTAAAAAGAAAAGCTTAAAGTTTCGCCATGTCCGTATCTCCGTACGTGGCTTAACTTACCAGAACGCTGTAATTATGTATGGGCGGGCATATTGGTATTGATCACGCCACCAAAGAGGTAAAATAAAACCATGAAAAAATTTTTTTAGAGTATCTCATCATCATTATCATTTCAGGCGAGAGACGTCCACTGCTGGACATAGGCCTCCCCGGCTACCCGCCATTCTCACCAGGTCATCGGTCCACATTGTTGGAGGTTTTCCAACGCTGCCTTCCGTTACGCGCTCGCCACTCCAGAACCAGCCCAATTGAGCATCTGTTTTGCGAGCAATGTGCTCTGCCAGAGCCAGCCAGGCCGGTGGGAGGCCTATGTCCAGCAGTGGACGTCTTTCGGCTGAAAAGATGATGATGAAGTTTTAACACTGATTGGTGATTAGTAGGTTTTCAACTTTTCCTATCCGGAAGAAACCCTAGATGTGGATGGTAAAGTATATTATCTTGTATTCAGAATCCGTTAATCAATATTTAAATGAGGCAAGATGAGCTAGTTTTACAAATAAGTCTGCACTGACCACTCTGATCCAGAAATCTAATACTCAACATAATATTAAAAGTAAAAATACGATTTTTTAACAAAATTCAAAATTTAACCTGTGAAGCCCCATGGCAAAATCCGGGTTGTCAAATTAAACCCCGAGGACAACCCGGGTTGACAGCCGATTTTTTTTTTTTTTTTATTCTCTTTAATTTTTTTTTTTTTTTGGTCCGACTCACCGGTGAGTTGACGGGGCTTCACAGGATCATTTATTTCAAATAAACCATTTACAGGCACTTTTGAACTGTCAATAAGCCGGTCAGTCAGAAAGATGAAGCTAATTGTACATTCTAAAGCGTAGATCTCTATGGAGAAGAACGTGCAAGAAACTCCATAGACACTCTTTTAAAGCATGTTATGTATTACAAAAATCCTGATTACATATGTCTTGTTGCTTCTAATTTATGAGAACAATGTTAAATAAACAATAACAATAAAAATAAAAATAAAACCCAGTGGCAGTTGAGAGATGACCAGTCTCAACTGACGGCACCCGTTCACAAACATGACGCGTGGATCAGCACCACTCAGCTCAACCATATTGAAGGGAACCGAATGGCCCAACACACGCGCCACCATTAGCGAGACATTTCAGTGAGCATGATATACTCTCAACTGCCATGCTTGTTCATGTCAAGAAAATAAAATAAAAAGCAATACCTACCCAAGCTTTCTATGTATTTTCAGCAGTAATGAAACATAACCTAAATAAAGAAACTTTGGGACAAGCTTGCTCGAAAACTTGAGCTTATAAACGCACCCAAAGATCATGTAATAAGAGAGATTGCCACATAACTTTGTCGTGAATATCTGACATGAGGAAGATACATCGCGCGAAGTGTCCCTATCACATTAACTGGCGCTAAGTAAATCATTTTGGCTACACCATCTATTTATTGTGGTGTTTTACTGAATGTGGGACAAAATACTTGCTCTATTTTACTTTTTTTATTGTTGATAGGCACGCGTTTGACCACTATCTCACCTGATGGTAAGCCTCACGCTTGTCTAGAAGAAACCTATTCACTCTTGACTTAAAGTCTCCCAGGTTGTAGCTATCAGGAAACACAGACTTTTCAGAGCTCCCAAACCAAGTAAAAGGGTAGCTTTGTAAATTCATCTAGGAAGAGCTTGATGACTTCGTCAGTAGTCTGTCTGTCTGTCTGTCTGCGACATAATAAGCCTTATAAAGTCCCCACTGCTGGAACACAGGCTTTCTGCCCGTAAGAAAAAAAAAAGAAGTTTTTTGACATATCAAATTAAAGGGCTTGCTGTAAGGATCTAAATTACTTTCAGCACCAGATTTACGATTTTTCCGAACCGGGGCAGAAACTTAATAATCACCAGTCCCTCTCGCACGTTTGAGATTAATTATTACAAAAAAAAACCTCACAAATATAATATTGCGGAGTAATTCCGAAACAAATACCTAATCAAGCAGTTGAATTTTTCAAACATGAAATGGAGTATCTAGTCATTTCTTTCTAATTGTTATGGATTGTAATAAAAGCGTTTTACGCAATAGGGTGTAAGAACCTTTTAATAATCATTTTCATAACGCTGTTTACTTGCACACTCTGTCTACCACATAAACAAACAGCGATTGTCGATTGGCGCGTTTATGAACGAATAAATGAAAGAGAGAGCGAAGCGAGCTTCCAACGCATAAAAGAAAACTGTAGGTACCAAGGTTCAGTGTTTATTGCTCTTCGAGACATATTTTTTGGTCTTCAAACATGAATTTGGCGCCCCTTGACCGTGCCGCCCGGAGCACGTGCCCTGGTTTACCTCGCACGTGCCCTGCTAGATCCGAGCCTGAATACTTTTTATACTGAAGACCTATGATGACATTGAATTATTGCTGCAAGCATCGTCAATGTGTGTTGAAAACATACACACAAACACACATACACTATTTTAGGATTTATCTCTAAGTTTCTTTTACTTTTCTTTTTTGCCTTTTATTTGGTTTGCATTTTACTTGTAATCTTTTGTCTGAATTGTATTTTCTTTTTGTACACCACTTCTATTTAATAATTTGTCATTGAAGAGCGGGACCTCCTAGCACAGGTACCTATATCTTTTACTTAAAAGAGATTAACTGTAAAAGTTGTACAAGTGTCTGCAATAAACCATGTATTTATTTATTTATACTTTGTAATTACAATTGTTACTAACACTATGACTCTTACACTATTTTTTTAAATAAATTTCTACTACTACTTCTCTTTCTTTCACTATCTTTTGCAGATAGGCTGGTAGATTTTTTAGCTTCTTTGTTTTATATGTGTGTACAAATTGTTAAATAAATGAATTAAAAAGCTGAAAGGAATGGGGGGAGGCATTCAGTCCCGGCTAAAAAAAAAGTGGCCTGTATTCCACCCTCGTTATTACTGAGCCTATAATTTTGATAAATAAATTTAAAAAGCTAAAAGGAATGCAGGGAGACATTCAGTCCCGGCTAAAAAAAAAGTAACCTGCATTCGTCCGTCGTAATAACGAGGGACGAATGTAGGTTCGGTTAGTGTACTTACACTATGTAGCTCTATACTTATAAATTACAGGAAAACCTGTAAGAAGTATTTATGGTTTAAAAACAAAAGATGTTTAAAAAGTATGATTCGTTCGGAACCCTTTGCGCGAGAGTCCGACTTGCACTTGGCTGGTTTTCTGGGAAGTTGCCTATTGCTTAGTACATGGAAAGTGAAATAGGTCAGAGCATCCTATTTCGCTGTCTTGTTGCTGTAATAATGGAACCAATTTATAGGTAACGGTTTTAATTTGCCGAGATTAAAAGTGGCCTTTATTAAAAACTCTCTTTTTGTAGGCAAACTTAATTTTTATTTTTTTGTTTTGTCGTAAAAAATCGATCCCTAACTTTTTAAATTTGACCCTGTTGATAACACTCGTCCGACATTATTCTTAGTGGTTATATATTCTAAACTGCCTCTCCCTCTTCCAGGTCAAGATGAGCGTCGTAGAGGGCGGGGGGCCGGAGGAGCCAGCCCTCACAGCGCCAGCCACCACTCCCACCACGCCTCCCCCCACCGGCCTGGCATCCGATGGCACTGGACAACTCATACAGGTATGTTATGACAGGAATCTGTGTGGACAACTTTTTTTTCGGGAGGATACCTTTGAAAGATACCTTAGACATGCAATCTCGACATAGTTAACGATCGCGTAACGACCAAATTCGTTCGCTAAGGAATATATTGCAAGGAGACAGGGGACTTTTATATCCTTTAATATTTTGAAAAGTTAATTTAATTGTTAGAAGCGGTAAAAGTTATTAATTAAAATTTAAATAAATTAAAAGTTTTCATGAAAAATAGTGTTTGTTAGTAAAAATTTACGCCGTCTCTGTACATTTTTTTTTAATTATTTTAGATGGGTTTGCTCTTGACTCTAATCTAGGTCAGAGGTGACAGAGACAAAGTCCTAAACTGTAGTGTCTGTACATATATCAAGAAAATCATATTTTTTTCAGGTTTTGATCTAAAAATTTTCTTCACAATGAGGGAGTTTTTTAACGGCTAGTAATTTAGCGATCGGTAGCTAACATACGTTTCGCTATTAATGTCGAGACTGCAGACCTTGGCTTTGTTGATAAGTCCGTGAGTGTGGAATTCTTATCCCACTAAAAAACCACTATGTGATCACCATCAGCACACCCCGTTACCTCAAAAAGACCACTCGAGAACCCCTTCTGTGCAATGTCTGTCAGGACACATCCCTGAGGAGACTGTAAAGGGGTCTGCCCTGAGCCTCGCTGTGCACGGCAGCACAAAATCACTTTGTCACCGTCTTCCCTGGAATCACTGGCGAAAAGAGTTCCCACTTTGAGCGCCCATGATTCCAAAGTTCCGCCTGCATTAAATGATCCAGGCGGGGTGTTCCGTACCCCGTCGCGGATCTAGTTAGCAGACACAATAGATTTTTAATTGCTTACGGCCCATGCGCTGGGCCGGTAGACGCGAGAGGGGTTAAAGCACGAGTGAACAGGTATTTTCTGGACTCACTCGAACGGGCTCATCAGGAATAAAAAATGGAGCCCATAGTGAAAAACTTCTTCAAAGAAAACCATAATTAATTTAGAAAAAGAATTTAAGCAAGGTCAAGAATCAGCGCATTTTGAAGGTCAAAACGAGCCATAGTGAGTCATTGACTCAAAGGAAGGAGGCCAAAAACAACACAATTAAATTAAACATTTAGAAAACCCCCAAACGCTTAAAAGAAAAGCGAACGTTTAAAAACACAAGAGCTGCTGACCTTGAAACAGCTAAACCGATTTTGATAAAACATATCTAAGAATCATCGCTAGAAACGTTACGTTACGTTACGTTAGAAAACCTGATTTCAAATAAAAAAAACCACATTTAAATTGGTTCACCCATTTAAGAGCTATGGTACCACAGACAGACACACACATAGCGGTCAAACTTATAACGCCTCTCTTTTTGCGTCGGGGGTTAAAAACAGAGCTTACTCTTCACCACTACATACTAGGAGTTGATTACTACAAATATAATTAGGGAAGAAGAAGTGACAAAACAAAAAACTACGTAAAAATAAATAAATAAGACAATGATAATAATTATCCTATTTAGTCCTTACCTAAGCTTAGGTTCCTCAAGTTAGAATATCAAAAAATATTGGACACATAGTTTATACTTTACTAAATAAAAAATGACAAAGATAAAATGAAGCAAAATTCAGCAGCTTGTTACGTCACTTCTGAGTAAAAAGTGGTATATTTTTGACGTAGCTGTCACGTAACGCAAAATTTCAACGCACTGTACCGTCCTTATATTAAGGGTTCCGTACCCGAAGGGTAACCAACAGGACCCTATTACTAAGCCTCCGCTGTCCGTCCGTCCTTCTGTCTTTTTTTTTTTTTTAAAAACGTTGCCCCACACTAAGAATTACTCCTGTATCGTGGGTGCGTTCACAAACATATAATACTCACATACACAAGACACCCAGACCCGGAACAACTATCTGTAGGTCATACAAATATTTGTTCCGTGCGGGAATCGAACCCGCGACACGCAGCGCAGCAGCCGAACGCTCAACCACTGCGCCAACCGTGTCGTCAACCGTCTGTCTGTCTGCGGGCTGTATCTCACGATCTGTAATAGGTAGACAGTTGAAATTTTCATAGAATGTGTATTTCTGTTGCTGCAATAACAACAAACAATAGAAATTAATTGAACAAATTAAAAATAATAAAAATAATTTAAGGGGGCTCCCTTAATTGAAACGTGGTTTGTTTTTGGCATTTTTTGCTCGATCTTAATAATGGCAATAAGTAGACCCGTACGATCTTGTACGATGGTACGGAACCCTACATGAGCCAGTCCAACTCGCACTTGGCCGGTTTTTATTTGTTTAGATGATAAATAAGTTTCCAGTTAAAAAACATTTTTTTAAACAAACCTTTATACCAGCTATCTCAATTAAATGCGTACACAACATTTATTTTCCGTGCTGTTGAGCATTGAAGAGAGACGAATCAATCGAGCCCAAACTCTGTGGGGTTATGTTGTTTTATCACAGAGATGCCGTGGCCACCTTCCAGCTTCATCATCAAACCCTGGATGTCATCTAGGTGTAAAATGCTCCTCAAGACGAATCAATCTAGCCCAGACTCGATGGGTTTATCTAGATTAGTTCAGAAGTTCTTATGGCCATCTTCCATCTCCATCATCAGAACAGCTCCATCGTACCATATCATTGTATTGTCAAAAACAAAACAAAAACAAATGCGTGTCCAATAAATTTTGCTAATTTAATTAACGGACAACATCATCATTAGTCATCTACCCTATTCATGACCTACCCTAAAAATCTAGACCAGCATTTGAAGCATTAATTGATCCCTCACCTCCGACGTTCAAACTAAATTACCTAGTAAGCTACGCACTAAGCCTGTGTAAGGCAGTTGTCCCACCCGGGCAAGGAAGCGACTACTATCGGCTATTTTGACGCTCAAGAAACGTACAATAGATTTTTTTTTACTGTTGTTAGGCACGCGTTTGACCACTATCTCACCTGATGGTAAGCGATGATGTGGTCGAAGATGGAGCACGCTTGCCTAGAAGTAACCTATTCACTCTTGACTTAAAGACTCCCAGGTTTTAGCTATCAGGAAACACAGACTCCGGTAGCGGATTCTACTCCCTAGCTGTACGCACAATGAATGTTTTCTCAAAACGCTTTGTGCGTATGGATGGGATGTCCACTATGAACCGGTGGCACTTCGCCGTACGTCTATGTCCGTCGTCCGTTGATGAAACGGGCTTGGCGGAATCAAATTATGCAATTCCGTCGCACACTCCCCAAAATGTAACCGATAGAAAACCGACAGGCTAGCAACTCATAGTCTATGTTCTAGACTATACAATAGATATAAATTCCATATAAACATAGAGATGCATATATTAATAGTTGATCGCTGACTGTTCACACTGCCGGCGAGGACTCGCTCTACAAGTTTGGCGCTAAGCGACAAGATCTATTAAGGGCCTTCTCGCGGTCCAGTGGCGCCCTCATTGAATAAAAAATCGCAGCGTAGCACAGAAAAAAAATATTAAAAAATCCAACTTCACGTTTGTTACAAAGAGGATAAATTGCCTACTACTTTGGATACGAAACATTTTGAGACCTGTTTTAACAACGTAAAAATTCTTTATCCTCTTTGTAACAAACGTGAAGTTGGATTTTTTAATATTTATTTTCTCTGCTACGCTACGATTTTTTATTCAATGAGGGCGCCACTGGACCGCGAGAAGGGCCTTAAAGCTTACTCGCTCAGCGATGTCACGCCGAGAGCGGAGAGACCAACCCGAGCGAGTGGTGCGAGTTACCGCCCGTCGCCCTCGAACAACCCAGCGACAAAACTAGCGGAACTACACACTCGCTACTCGTCGTTTCCAACTCGCTCATCGCCGGTGATGGGACACGTGCCTAACTAAACTCTAGCCGGCCACAGCTCGCAGCGACATTAGATTAGCTAATGCAGTTGGCCACGTGCACAGGAGGATTGGATGAAATCCGCTCATACTGAAATTGGAGCTGATATGCCCCGGGATTGACCTGTGGGATCGAATTTTAACCGACTTCGAAAAACGGAGGAGGTTCTATGATTGACTGTATGTAGGTATGTTTTTTTTTTAAGTATGTTCACCGATGTCTCTGTCGATTGTGAACCGATTTTAAAAATTGTTTTTTATTCAAAAGTGTGTGCCCCTGAGGTGGTTCTATATAAATTTTATCAAAATTGATTCAACGCTTTTTGAAAAACATCATCAATAAAAAGTATCTAAACACCACAACAACATTATTGGGGTTATCAATTCTGGCGTAACTGTAAAATTTGTTCTGGGTTATAACAACTAAAAAGTGCAACTTAAAAAACTTTTTACAAGAAATATAACCGACTTCCAAAAAGAAAATCCCACTTTTGTCAACTAATGATGACCCTAATCAACATTATAATGATTTTTTCAAAATGTATTGCACGCAATTTGATACTACTTTTATTCCTAAGACGATTTCGGTAAATAGCAATACTTCCTTCAGTGACTGGGCCACCATTGGTATTAATAAAAGTAGAAAACGGCTGTATGAGCTGTATGAAGAACGGACTTATATTAACACTGTAGAATTTAATTTATATGTTAAGAATTATTCTAAATTATTTAAAAAAGTATGTTATTTGGCGAAATCTCGCTACTTAAGTTCAAAAATTAAAAATAGTAGTAATGTAATTAAAATGACTTGGGATATTATTAATAGCGAAACGGGAAGGTCTTGCAACCGAAGTAGTGATTACAGCCTTGCTATTGACGACAGTATCATTAAATCAGATTCGCAAGTCGCCGCGGCATTTGAAAATTTCTTTGCAGAGATTCCCGTATCGACTACAAAATCTCTAAATTCATCACCAACTGCTGCAGAAATTTTACTTAAAGAAAACGTTCCAGTTTGTGAATCCCAATTTTATTTCCAATATGTCACTTGTAATGATGTAATCAAAACTTTTAATACTTTAAATGTTAAAAAGACTGCAGATCTATGGGGTAATTCTGTTGACGTTGCTAGGTCTATTATAGACATTGTAGCACCTACTTTAGCAGTAATCTTTAATAATTGTATAGATTGTGGTGAGTTTCCTGATCTAATGAAATATAGTAAAATTATACCATTGTTTAAATCGGGTAGTACATCAGACCCTACTAATTATAGACCTATATCAGTGCTACCTACTTTTAGTAAAATTTTTGAGAAAATTATTTTAGATCAAATTCAAAGATATTTTAATAAACACAAATTATTACACAACAAACAGTTTGGTTTCACAAAGGGTCGTTCAACAACTGATGCTGGTGTTGAACTTTTGGGACACATTTATAATGCATGGGAAGATAAATGCGATGCGTTGGGCATTTTTTGCGATTTGTCTAAGGCTTTCGATTGCGTTCTCCATGATACATTGATCAGGAAGCTGCACTACTACGGAGTCCGGGGCGCCTCTCTGGATCTTCTTACTTCATACTTGAGTAATAGGATTCAGAGAGTTGATGTGAACGGCAAAAGGTCTTCCGGGTCTGTAGTCAGAATGGGGGTTCCTCAAGGCTCAATTCTGGGTCCTTTTTTGTTTCTAATCTATATCAACGACTTGCCTTACCTCATAAAGGATAAACATGATATAGTGCTGTTTGCAGATGACACTTCACTTTTATTTAAACTCAAACGTCAGCAGGTGGTTGTTGATAATGTAAATAATGCTCTTTCAACTGTAGTTAACTGGTTTAATGTCAATAATCTTCTCCTTAACGAGAAAAAAACAAAATGCATAAAGTTCACATTACCCAATGTAATACAAGTGAACACTAGTGTGTCAATAAAGGGTGAAGAGTTGAAACCCGAGGATTCCACAGTGTTCTTAGGTTTAACTTTGGATGCGCAGCTTCAGTGGAGCCCCCATATAGATAAACTGTCCAAAAAACTTAGCTCTGCAGCATACGCCGTAAGGAAAATTCGTGGTTTAACTGATTTAGAGACGGCTCGTTTGGTATACTTTAGTTATTTTCATAGTGTGATGTCGTACGGCATTCTGTTGTGGGGAAATGCCGCCGATATTCAGACAATTTTTGTTTTACAGAAAAGGGCTATTCGTGCAATTTATAAATTAAGTCCCAGACACTCCCTCAGAGACAAATTTAAAGAGATTAATATTATGACTGTTCCCTCTCAATATATTTATGAGAATCTCATGTATGCACATAAAAATATTAATCTGTTTAAAAGATACAGTGATATCCATAGCATAAATACTAGGAACAAACACAAATTTATTGTACCAAAAACCAGGCTCAAGAAAAAAATAGGTGGTTCGTTTAGATGTCAATGTATACGTTTCTATAATAAACTTCCTAGCCAAATTCAAGAACTAAGCATAAATAAATTTAAATCATTTATTAAACGTAAGCTATGCCAGAAAGCTTTTTACACAATTAATGACTTTCTTGAGGACAAAAGGCGTGGGATTGAGCTGCTTCAATGATATACATGAGCCATTGTTTTCATATGTACTACTTACTGATGAAAAATTTTTTATATATATATTTTTTTTTAATATTCGTTTTTGACATGAATACTTGTATAGTATTGTATTATATTTTTTATTTTATTTTTTTATTGACATTTTATATTTATTTATTTTTTTTTGACTTGAATACTTTGTTAAGTATTATATTTATTTTTATTTTTTGATTGACATATTATGATTACTATTTTGTTTGACACAAATATTTACTTTGTAAAGTATTATATTTTTTTTTTTTTTTTTTTATTACTTAATTATTGTAAATGTGAGGACTATGTGGGTTATTATTATTATTTTCTCCTCCTTTTTACAGTAATTTTCAACGTTGTCTGACAGTTTGAGTACTTTTGCGGCCTACCCAAATGTCTTTTCTTTGGTATTGTTCGTCATGTCATTGAGCTCCTTAGTGGTTTTTAAGTTGAGCTATTCGACTATTGACAAATGCTTGCACTGACTGGACAGGTCCACTCAAATATGTTTGGTTCTTTCTTCAAAAGACCACTACAGACACTAAGCTGCATGGTCCTCATATAGAATAATGTGAATGCGAGAACTATGTATGTCGTTATATTCATGTAGATTTTATGATTGTCTGGCAGTTTGAGTATTTTTTGCGGCCTACTCAAATGTCCTTACTTTGGTATTGTTCGTCGGTTCGTTGAGCACCTCAGAGTTCTGAGTTGAGCTTCGCGATGACTGACAAATGCTTGCACTGTCTGGACAGGTCCACTCGAATTCGTGTGTTGCTTTCTTCATAAAGCTCATCCCAGACATAAACGTACATGGTTCTCATAGGATCTAACCAGTCCACATTGTATGGATTTGAACACTAAAAGAGACTTTGACCTCTGAGTTTGTTTCGGTGTTTCTTCTCAGGGTAGTCAGCTAGGAAACACCGGCCTCATCTAGCTTAAACTGACAAAAAAACATTGACGTGTAAAAGTGTTCCTTGTAACCTATTTACTGAATAAACATCATTTATCATTTATCATAAATACACAAAAAATTCAAAAATAAATTAATTCGAAAGTCGGTATCAAATAACGGAGAAATAAAATACAAACACCGACTCACGAAATTTTTTATTTTTCACCTTTTTTGTTTCTGTAGGTACCCCAGAACTAAAACTAAATATTAAAGTTATGCCCCAACACCATGGAATTTTAACATAATTCTGTGTATATATATTTTTTGTTTACGTTGATTTTTACAAAAAGCGCTGAATCAATTTCTATAACATTTCTATGGGACTACCTCTAAAGCATGCATGACCTACCAAACAAAAAAAGAATCATCAAAATCTATTCACAAGTGGTGGAGTAATCGCGTAACAAAAAAAAACAGACGAATTGAGAATCTCCTCCTTTTTGAAGTCGGTTATAAAACAAACGACACTTCAATAAAACATTAACAGTGGATCACCGTTGCGACAACCCATCAGAGACGACACAACAGCGATCAACGTACTCACAGTCCAGGCGACTCGCTATCATGCTTAGGATACTCAACTATTGGATATGATTTCATGATCGGATCAGAACTTCCGAGATTACCTTTTACAAGTAAATAATACCTCTGTATATAAGGTATTAGTTTAGATTATTATGGGAGCAGTGTTGGCCCAGTGGTAACGTCCGCGACGCGTCTTTACTAAATGTACCTTGTAGGAACGCCAGTGACGTCACCGACCTGGCCGACTTCGGGTATAATTAGGAGATCACATTTTCGAGTGACTACCGCTAAATATACCTAATAGCACCAGTTTAAAATGAATTATTACTAACTAATATTTCAGTCGTAAGACAGTCGTTAATAAAGTAGGTTCTGTCTGCAGGGTTTAAGGGAACCTAACACGAAGGGAATGACGGGGGTTGCGTTCGCTCGCTTTACTCGCTCACTGTAGCCCTCGTCATCCCCTTCGAACCTAACCTGTCCGTGTCAGGGTGCCCTAAGTTCCGGAGCTCGCTTCGCTCGCTCTTGGATAACGCAACTATGATTTACACCGCCTAAAATGTTCCTGTTTCAGTAAAACAATATTTGGTGAGCATTTAGCCATTTTGGTTATTTGGTGAGCATGGACGGGTATATTTAGTAATACGTAATCACGCAACGCTAGGTCCTAAATATACCCGATTATGATACTCCAATTCAGGAGACACCCTGGACGTCGGGGGTCGCGAGACGATCTCCGGCCACCGTAGACGCGGGCCTAGGGACGACGAGTAATGGGTAGCTCGCCGTCCGACCAGCACCAGACCCGTGAGTCGACGGCGCATAGTGCTCCACGCGCGCCTCAAAGAGATGTCAGCAACCAGTGACGGGGCCCGTCATTGCCGATGCATGCTTGCCAAGTGGTCGCGGATAAATTCTTAACAGAATTACCGCCCCTGGGCACTCAGGCAAAGAAGGAACAGGGTTGGGTCAGTAAAAGTCTGACACGCCCTCGCGCTCCACCCAGAGTGGGAGAAGTCATTGGATGATTTCCTAACCCACAGAAAAAAAAAAAAAAAAGAAAAAGGGTATATTTAGTAGTTAGAAATTTCGAAAGCCTCATGCTGACTATACCGACCCGACCAAAACCCTATGGGGAGTTTCTACAAGGAACATTTAGTAAAAACGCGTCCGCGACTTGCAAGTTGTAGGTCGTAGGCTCGAACCCAAGTAGGCGCTTTACTTTGGGCAAATCATTTCATCACCACAGCTCTCAATACGGGGAAGAAAACTGGCATGTCCTAGAACAAAAATTTCGAAGACATGTGACATCCACCAACACCACAATCCAATTGAGTTCACGTGGTGGATTACGGCCCACACCCTCTTGCAGAGAGGTGGCCTATGTCCCAGCAGTGGGAGAATCAATTAAAGACTGATTATAGTTATGCTTAGATTACTAAGTAACTTTAATTTAAATTGTGAATGAATGGAGACGGAGGCAGAGAGTGAAGAATATATGGATTAGTTGTGTAACCTAATAATGACCCTAATAACCAAAATTTTCTTTTTTTTGTTTTGCAAATGTTTTTAATTATGTTTTTCGTCAGCAGGTACCAGTGGCCCCCCGCAAGCCCCCCCGAAGAGGTATCAAGCTCCAACAAGAGAGGCCCAAGCGGGCTCTCTTCTGCCTTACCCTTAAGAACCCCTTGAGAAAATGTTTCATCGATTTTGTGGAGTGGAAGTATCCTTTTTATATACATTTTGAACGAGGATGTAAGCACCTCACTATTAGATGCTAATGTGGTGCTGATTCCGTCAAAACCTTACTTGAAAACGTAGTTGAACTGGGCTTGAAGTAAGCTGTCGTTCCAACTGAAGCCAGAGATCACTTCTCCCTAATTTTCACGGTGAGCTTTTCACAGAATAGACTGGCAGGTAAGATTGCATTATTGCACCTGCACGTTGGGATAATTCCAGAAATAATGTTTGTTTCAAGGACCGAGAAAGTAAATGGAGGAAACATTCTAGAACCGGTGTCTTTCTACATTGTCTAGCTCTACATCTTAAACATAAAATCAAAGGTCTGGTAATATTTGAAAGATAAGTTCCGGGCACCGATGCCTATTAAAAAGTTTAAAAATGGTGTTATACGTATGTGCGAAGCCACACAGTAGTTAAGTTAAACTCATAGAGTTTAACTCATAGAGATTAACTTATACAAGATGGAGACGACAATACAACAATATAGGTACACACAAGAGTCGAAAAGGTAAACAACGAATTACCGTTGTTGGTGGAAGATAGAGTTTACGTCGGTATGAAAACACTAGCAATACTCATAATTATGAACAATCTTTACCGGGTCCGCACCCACTTGACCCGAAGAATAATAAATAATAAAGAATAATAATAAATAGACTGACAGGTAAGATAAATTTGAATGATAAAACTCATAGAGCTACTTATACAAGATGGAGACGACAATGAAACAATATAGACACGAGAGTCGAAAAGGTAAACAACGAATTACCGTTGGTAGACGATAATGTTTATGTCGGTTTGAATACACTGGCAATACTCATAATTATAAACAACTTTTACCGTGTGACTAACCATGAAAACGCGAAAAATAGATTTGCATAACTCGAAAAAATGTGCTGAACAGCCGTTTTAATTTTTTGCTGTTTTGTCGTCTTCACATTGTATGTATATTCATAGTTTAACACAAACATTCAAAAAGAAGACATCCAAATTATGTCCAACAGAGTAAAACACAAGATACAAAGATATATACACTACGTCTGTATTTATATTAAAACATTACGAATATTGTATAAAAAAATATTCGGCGAAAACTTTGCGGATGATCATAATATTGGGATATAAATAATTCGCATGATCGATTTATTTAAAATCGATATGGTGTGGATGGACAACAGCCATTGGCTGTCTGCCAGACAAAACTGACCCGGGAATTATTGGAAATTGCCTTCTAAAATATAAACACTAGCTTTTTTTGCTGATACTGATAGCAGCAACATTATTACTCCCGGTTATTTAATGGCTATTCAGTATAACTGTATGTCTGTGCTGGGCTGCGTTTGGGCTGCTGCGAAATATCTTTTCGTAGTCGAAAGTGATGGGGCCGAAAGGTTCTGGAGTGGCAACTGCGTACCGGTAAATGCAGCGTTGGAAGGTCTCTCACAAGGTGGACCGAAGGCCTGGTGAGGGTCGCGGGTAACCGATGGATGCGAGACGCACAGGACCGGTCGTTTTAGCAATTTTTGGGGGAGGCTTATATCCAGCTGTGGTCGTCTTTCGGCTGAAATGATGATAATGATGAGTCGAAAGTCTTTAAGCAGTGATGACGTGGTAGTTCACAATGGGCCTCACCAGAGACAGAGAGTTACTAAAAAGAAAATGGAGAACTGCGACTATACGTGGAATTTCCCTGCGTGATCGAATCAGAATGGAAATACCGAATGACGAACGCTTACTGGAAGTCAATGGAAGGCCTCCCACAAGATAGACCGAAGACCTGGTGAATGCGACGGGAATCCCCTGAATGCGAGACGCTATAGGTCGGTCGATGTGACTTGCGTTTCTCCAATGTCCCAGTGGACGTCTTTCTTCTGAAAAATTATGATGATGGTTGCATTTTAAACATATTAAGGCTATATCTAATTTGACACCGTCAGTTTTATTATTTTAGCTTCTGATTCTATTATCACACAAGAGCGCTAACTAGAGAAAATAATGTTGACAATTTGTCGCTAAATTGTCCAGTTGTAACATGTTTTAACGCTAGACCACCGGATTCAGGAAGCAGTAACGATGAGTGCTTTTGGCTCTTATTGTTTACTGCCCATCCAGCTAGGGAAACTAGAACGAAGATATCAAATGCATGATAAGAAAACATTGTGTGGAAATGGACTGGTTCATTGGTTTGTCAGTGTAGGTCAGTGGACAAGACAGGATCCTAGATTTCTTCCGAAGGTAAGGCAAAGTATTAAGTATACTCTCGGGTATATTTGGTAATTATTTCTTAAGAGCGTTTACTCCTCGCGGTATTTCATACAAACTGTCAAGTCCGTAAAATTGGAAATTAATGAACCGATTGTAATTAAACTTGGTACGAAGATGAGTCTAAAAAGTTAGTTACGAACATTTTCGAAAAAGATTTCAGAGTGACATTGAGAGCAATTTTACTATAGAATGTGAAAAATCACTCTCTTCTCTCTAAACTCTTTTTCTAAAATGTTCGTAACTAACTTTTTAGACTTATTTACGAGTACCTTGTGTATATGTACCAAGTTTCATTACAATCGGTTCTTTCATTTCCAAGTTTAAGGACTTGACAGTTTGTATGAGATACTGTGAGGAGTAAACGCTCTTCGAAAAGCAAAACACACTGTTAAATCATATCACTGGGACCAGGGGCCCTACCATGGGCGTCGGGGGTCGTGAGTCGATCTCCGGCCACCGTAGCTACGCGGGCCTGCGGACGGCGAGTATTGGGTAGCTCGCCGTCCGATCAGCACCAGGCCCGAGAGTCATCGGCGCGTAGTGTTCCACGCGCGCCTTAAAGAGATGTCAGCCACCACTGTCGGAGCCCGTCATGGCCGATGCCTGCATGCAAAGGGGTCGCGGATAAATTCGTAACAGAGTTACTGCGCCCCTGGGCACTCAGGCAAGGAAGGAACAGGGGTGACTTTTAGTCAATAAGAGTCTGACACGTCCTCCCGCTCCACCTAGAGCGGGAGAAGTCATAGGATAACTTCACACCACAAAAAAAAAGGCTGCATCCAGAAGATTCTCATGACCTTTATCAAGACATCGGTCGACCGCTAAAAAAAAAGAGAAACAAAGCTTTTAGTCTCTCACCAGATTGTAAATCAAAAGATTAACACTAACATAAATAATGCAAAGCGTATATATTTTTGTCATTAAAATGTAAAGGTGACCGGAAATCGTTTGCAATAACGTATCGCGGGACAAACTGTTTGGAATATGCTCACCATCTTTAAATTTTAAATAATTTGGTAGTGAATAAAGCTTTGGTGCATTAAGTTGAGTGTCACCATTATATTAGCTGAAAAACTTACTGCAAAATAGTTGACATCTGCACCGTTTCGTCGTTTTGCTTCTGTTATCAACGCATAAAGAAACCCCTCGCCATTTTTGAGGCAGTGTCTACTTTCCACAGAGAAAACCAAAACCGTACAAAATAGACCACTCTGTAGAAAAACCTTTTTTTTAACAAAAAAATAAAACTGACTTCCATAAAAAAAACACATAAAATTGCAAAATAACTTTAATTTCGGCGGTTTAATTTTTTGTAAAAAAGGTTTTTTATTGTTCACTTTTTAGTTGTTGAACCCCGTAGCTAAAACTAAATAGTAAAACTAGGTCCGGATTGATAGCCTCAAAAATATGGAATTTGAACATAATTGGTGAAATTAGGGTGTATCAGGGTGAACTGTACAAATCTGTGTTCAGAGCGTATCAGCGTGATGTTATTTTATGAAAAGGTGTTAACAATAAACAGACATCGATTGCAGCAATTCCGGAAGGTTTAATATCATTTATTGAAGAGTCCCATTGTGTGACATCTCCGAAGTTCTTCTACAAATCTTCACCAAATTTAAATGAGACCACATGAGAAGCACCAGCTTTCAAATAAAAAAAAATTGGTTCAGCTAGAAAAAAGTTCTGAGATAGGTAACACACATAGAAAAAAAATACGGTAGAATTGAGAACCTCCTCCTTTTTAGGGTTCCGAACCCGAAGGGTTCAAACGGAGCCCTATTGTTGTCACTCACGTGTCCGTCTGTCTGTCTGTCCGTTCGTCGTCTGTCACAAAATTTTGTTACGAAGAATTTTTTAACTTCCCATTGACTTTACAGGGTGTAACATAAAGGAAGAGACTTTGACCTCTGAGTTTGTTTCGGTGTTTCTTCTCAGGGTAGTCAGCTAGGAAACACCGGCCTCATCTAGCTTAAACTGACAAAAACACATTGACGTGTAAAAGTGTTCCTTGTAACCTATTTACTGAATAAACATCATTTATCATTTATCAAGGTGTGGTCATATTTTAAGGACCGTTTCTGCCCATCGAAATGAACATCTGTCTTTAAGAAAAAATAGTAAATTCCCAAAAAAAAAATTAGATTTTCCATACAAAGTTATCATCATCTGATCAATATTTGTATGGGAGGTAAAAAAAAATTTTTTAGTATTTCCTCAGGTTTTCTTGAATAAAGTTGTTCATATCGATGGGCAGATGCAGTTCTAAAAATATGACCACACCTTTCCGTTACACCCTGTATAGGTTGTAATGACGACGGTGTTCCACTCTCTACAGGGCTTAACGGGAATGCGTAGTCACAGTTTAAATACTGCTTATGGCTAAAGAAATAAACCACTAAACTTTTTTTTTTCTTTTTTTCGATATTGTGATTCGAAGACATGTGACATCCACCAAACCGCGTTGGGCCCGCGTGGTAGATTATGGCCCACACTCTCTCACAGAGAGGAGGCCTGTGCCCCAGCAGTGGGACATTAAGGCGCTATTAGCTGCCAATGACCTTGAGTTAGCTTGCGTGTTCTGCGCTGAGCTCACGTAACGCGTCGTATGGGCCACCCAGTAATAGGACTTGCTCATCAAGGAGCGCTGTCCGAAATTAAACGCATTATTAATTTATTACACATAAAATAACAAATATTAAACTAAAACACTGTGACTAAATTATAAATAATTAAATGAACCTTAAAATGGTGAAGGTTTCATAAAAATAAGCTTTATAGTTTTTGCGTGATTCTCAATTTTTTATCCGCGTTAGACATAACTTTACAAATTAATTACACAATGTTATAAAAATATAATTTCAAATATTCTGAGATTAAATTACGAGGGAAATAGTCAAGAGTAACATATATTTTTTTCAAAGAAATAAGACCAGATATTTAGACGTGATGTTTAAAAACCATTAAAAGTCGTATAAATGCGCCTTAAAAGGCTGATGATGATGAGATTATAACCTGGATAAAACATAGGCTACTTTTTACCATGCGGGTGAAGTCGCTGGCAGAAGCTAGTATTTATCTTTATATATAAAAATGAATCATTACATCCCTTGGTCACGGCATCACGCCTGAATGGTTGGACCGATAACGCTAATTACTTTTTTGTTGTGTTTGTTATTGTCAGGAGAAGGTTCTTATGAAAGAAAAAATTAAGAAAGTTATAATAATAATAATTTAATAATAATTTATTTCTTACACAAAAAAGTACTTATTATAAATTACAAATAAGTGCAATGAACAGGAATTATGTACACAAAAGTTTTAGCATCTGGAGCCGAACTAGGAGGAACCTGTATTTCGGCTTACAGCGCCAACCCCCTCGAGTTACTTAAGATAAGGTTTCTTAAATGCTAGCATTTCACAATAAAATTGGATATTATGTACTCAAGAATAAGGCTTTGTAAAAGTGGTCGGATCCTCTCTTTATGTGTTATGTTAAGTGAATGAGTGAGTGTGAGAGGGTGTGTCTATAGTAAGGTGTGAGTGTGATATGTGGCAGTTTATGAGTGGACATGTTAATGACTGAGATACGGTTTTGTAAATATAATAATAAAAATATGTGTATTATTGCTACCTATCATGACACAGCTAGAAGCTGCTCAGTTTCATCATAAGTGAGACTATGTAGGTATTCCAATACTTTTCTCTTGCAACAATCTGTATTGCGAGGATATATGTTTACGCGGTAAATTAGAAAATTTCAGAAAACTTAACGACTATTTCAACTTTGCTCGTTTGACAGTTCATAGCAAAGACAGGACAACGTCTGTCGGGTTAGCTAGTTATATGTAAATGCAAAAGTTTGAATGAATGTTTGATACTCATTCACGCCAGAACGGCTAAACTGATATAGATGAAATTTGGCACGGAGATAGATTATACTTTAGAATAGCACATAGAATACTTTTTATGTTTCCTTAGAATAATTTTTGACTTTCACGCGGGCGAAGTCGCAGGCATAAGCTAGAAGAATATATTTAACAGTCATGAAAGGTTATAGACGGAGTGTCAAAATCCAGCAATCTGAAGTACCAGAATGAGAAGCTGGCTTGTATCTGTAGACGCGAAATAAGCTCACATAGACAAAATGAGAAGCCGAAACCTCATCGTTACGTTCGTCGAGGTCACTCACACATTTTAACGATCCTGCTTCATTTAATATCCAATGACGTTCCGTCTATAACCTTTCTTAGTCTAAGCAGTCAACATATTTAGACTGATAAGGGGCTCGAATTATAAATATTTCGTTCATATATTTTTCCTTTCCACAATGTCGACACTTTTCATTCCCTACACTTTCTCCCTTCCCTCGTGGTGTAAGCACCCTTCATCACTGTTCTAAGTGACGCGTACCCTCAACTCAGCTTGCTAGCGCCACGCAAAATCTTTGTTGGTTTATTTGTATGAGTTAAACAAAATTTATATTAGCTGCGCCCCGCGGTTTCGCCCGCGTAGACCGGTATAAAAAGTAGCCTATGTGTTAATCCAGGTTATAGGCTATCTACGAGTACATACCTTTCATCAAATTGGGCCCAGCCGTCGGAGCGTGCCAACCCGCATTGGGTGCGCGTGGTAGATTACGACCCACACCCTCTCACAGAGAGGAGGCCTGTGCCCCAGCAGTCGGGACATTAAAAGGCTGATGATGATGTTTGAGGGTGAAGAAGTAACAAACATACAAACCCACACACTCACAAACTTTCGCCTTTTAATATTAGTGTGATTATAGTGTGAAGTGTATGCACTAAAAATAAACACTGCACAAAGGCGGTTCTTTGTAAAATAAAAACTGCATTAGGTTTTAAATATAAATATAGCATTACCGATGTAAATTATATCATCACAGCTGCGCCCCGCGGTTTCATCCGCGTAGACCGGTTTAAAAGTAACCTATTTGTTAATCCAGTGTATAAGCTATATACATACCAAATTTCATCCAGATCGGTAAAGCCGTTTGACCGTTAAGAAGTAACAAACATACAAACACACACTAACAAACTTTCGCCTTTATAATATTAGTGTGATATAAACTTTTTCACTAGTAATAAGCACCGTACAGTACAAATGCGTTTCTTCGTAAAATAAAAACTGAATTAGGTTTTAAATATAAATACAGTATTACTGATGTAAATTATATCATCCTCATTGCTCTCAAAACGGTGAAGGAAAACATCGAGTGAAAACCTATCCATATGATGTCCTAGAACCAAAAATTCGATGACATGTGACACACACTGGGCTCGCTCTCACAGAGATGAGGCCTATATCCCAGCAGTAAAAGGCTTATACAGTATTATTAGACCTTATTCATTTTCGATAAGCTTATCTTCTTTTTTAGGGTACGGAACCCTAAAAAAGAAGGATGCCGAAGGGTCCAAACGGAGACCTATTACTGTCACTCACGTGTCCGTCTGTCTGTCTGTCCGTCGTCAGTCAGAAAATTTTGTTCCGAAGAATTTTTAAACTTCCCATCGACTTATGAACTTGAAATTTGGTGATTTTTTTTTTTATTTAAAATCGTCACCAGTCAAATCTATCATCATCAATTATATCTATCATCGTCATCAGTTCATCACAGATTCAGACATGATTTGAGAGGTATATGATTTAACTATTTAGGGAATAGCCCTTTCTTGCATTCTTGTTCCTCCGTTTCTTTGGGCTACCTCCCTCTACTCTTAAAACCAGCCATTTTTCATTAGCAATACATTCCCATATGTTGCGTAGCGTGAATATCAAAATCGTACCAGAAAATACTCGACAATTTTATGAAAAAAAAACAGATCAGCTGAGAAAAAAAGTGAATCAAAGACATTCCTAAACCGAAAATAGACATCAATATAACCCCCACACGAAACAAAAATACAGTGAATGTTTGTTAATATTTTGTACGGAAGCAAGACGTACGCTAACGCTTGTAATAAACTATTTTGGAACTATGACTTCCTAGAGCGTAATGTGCGAATATACAATATGGTTACCATTAGGTGCTCTTGACCAGATCATAGGGTATTCTATTTGCTGGAATGAAAAAGTGTCTTTTGAGATCTTTGGTACCCGACAATGATGCTTACAGGGCCCAAGTAATATAAAATTAAAATATTTACTTATGGTAAGAGCAACATGTCGACTGCATGCATGATGATCGCTGGTCAAAAGTGTGTGCCAGAGGATAGATGGCATCGCCGGGGCCGGCCCAGAAAGTGGTGGCGAGATGGCGTAGACGCGCACCACGAAGGCTGATTTGAGGTGGCGCAAGAAAATAATGACCGATAGGATGTGGGAGGCCTTAGCAAAGAAGAAGAAATTACTATTGGTCAAAAAAAGTGTACCAACTTCCATGCATTGACCGAGTTAACTTAAGGAGTCTGTCCTCTAGTCTCTGTCTGTTGTTGCTGAATAAATTTTATTCTATTCTATTCTATTCTATTCTATTCTATTCTATTCTATTCTATTCTATTCTCTACACCGTATTATACCATGACTATACCATGACCGTACTAGGAACGTGTCAAGCAAAAAAATATTCCTTGTTTTGAAAAGTATGAGATGTGTACTATACCGTTCCGTCACCGACCAACACCTTCACGTGCCATACACGTAGCGTATCGGCACCAGCAAAATATGTAAACTGGTGTACCCGTGCATACCAGTCATCATACGCTGTTGATACGATCTAGTGCTCGTGTCGTGATTCTTTCCGTGCTCGAAACGTTCCTAGCACGGTCATGGTATGATACGGTGTCTCTTTCATAGGTAACTATAGCGACCCGCGACGGTTTTACACGGATAGAAATCCTTCCTAATTAATCACTCTGTCTATTGGTGAAAACAGCATAAAAATCCATTCAGTAGTTTTTAAGTTTATCGCGAACAGACAATGACAAATACAAAATGTTCGACAGCTCGAGCAGTAACTAGGTATCTACACTGTTGCTCAAAGTTCAAACTAGGGCTAACATGTGTCTAAAAACTATTACAGCTGGTAAATAGCGCCACAAAATCGAGTCGTTTCCGTGCAACAAACTCCATTGCCGGCAAAGGAGAAAAAATCTGGCACACACCCAAATACTGCCGGGAATGTGTGAATGAGTGACAGAAAATGCCGAAACGTGCGTGTAACAAAATAGAAGGAAATAGGGCGACTTCACGGTAGCTGCCAATGTCAAGGGTTTAGGAGTGGGTTCAAGTCCCATGCGAGTAATTTCTTATAATAGATTTTTCTGAATGGGTGGCTCTAGCAACAAGTTTTTTTTTATCTAGACCATTCGTATAGTTCAAGGTTATATTGTTATTTTTACGACTATTTGAACATTATTCTGTTTTACTGATGGACTCCATTAAAATAATGCGCTGCAATTATATTTATGGGCAATATGTGACCTCGTCTAACCTGCAATAATAATAGTTTGATCTTCACCACACTGATTTATGATTTAATATCCATACATATCCATTGCATATGTCCAGATATTAGTCGGCATATACCTACCCATCCTTATTTACTGTTTTTTTAGGGTTCCGTACCAAAATGGTAAGACGGGACCCTATGACTAAGACTCCGTTGTCCGTCCGTCTGTCTGTCTGTCTGTCCGTCTATCACCAGGCTGTACTTCATGAACCGTGATAGTTAGACAGTTGAAATTTTCGCAGATGATGTATTTCTGTTGCTGCCAGGTTGCTGCTATAACAACAAAATGTTAAAAAACAGAATAAAATAAACATTTAAGGGGGCTTCCATACAACAAACGTGATTTTTTTGCCGTTTGTTATAGATAATGGTACGGAACCCTTCGTGCGCGAGTCCAAATCGCACTTGGCCGGTTTTTTTGTATTATGGTAAAGTAGGCAACCGAATTATATTAGTACTTATAATACTGCTTTTGTCTATAGACGTTTCAGTCTGCTTTCGTCTACCCAAGCTAAGAAGTAGCCTATTATTACCTTGGGTCGCGGATAAATTCTAAAGAGAGTTACCGCGGCCCTTGGCACAGGCAACTGAAGAAACAAGGGTGGGTTTTAGTCAGTAAAAGTCTAACAGCCCCGCTCTCGCTGAGTGGGAGAAGTCATTGGATGATTTCCCACCATCCAAAAAAAAACGAAGCATATTGTTACCTGACTGCCTCAGAAGGAGGGTTTTTTTTTTTTGTGGTGTGGGAAATCATCCTATGACTTCTCCCGCTCTGGGTGGAGCGGGAGGGCGTGTCAGACTCTTACTGACTAAAACCCACCCCTGTTCCTTCCTGCCTTTGAGTGCCCAGGGGCGAGGTAACTCTGTTTCGAATTTATCCTCAACCCCCGGGCAGGGAAGGAGGGTAATGTGTTTCGTGAGTATGTATGCATGTCTATTTCTTTGGCACGCGATGTAGCCTAAACTGCTAGATGGATTTTAACAAATGCGGCATCACTAGATTGGGTTTGGCTGCCAAAGTGACAACATATCAAAAAAATCTGCCGGCGCCTTTTCCCAACTATCTTGGGGTCGGCTTCCAGTCTAACCGGATGCAGCTGAATACTAGTATTTTACATAGAGCGACTACCTATCTGACCTCCACAACCCAGTAACTGGGTAATATGATACCTCTTGGCAAGATTGGTTGTCAGACTTTCGGGCTAGTGGCGAAAAACAAAATGGTTGCCGCCATTAGGTTATTGATATTTTTTGTGTCATGATCATAATTAAACTGTTCGAGGAGGCGAGTCTACTTACTAACATGTAGATTATTAAAAAGAAAAAAAAATCACGTCTGCAAAAAACAACCAACAAGTTAGTTAAACAAGTCAGTTTTAAAGCAGTCTGTTGCAGTTGGTGGCATGAAATCTTTTAATTTTTTTTAATAATTGATAGGCACGTTTGTTTCATCTATGTTTGAGCTAAAATAACTGCCATCAAAATTTTCACCAATAAGAAGCATATAGAGATTACATATTGTGTTTACATCTCTTCATTACCTCCTACGTTACCAAAGGGCTCTTTTCACTTACCGCCATATTAAACCTTCACAGTTGATTAATTTTGCGGCATTCTCATTACCTGCATCTATTAATAGATTGTTATTGAACCAGATTCTATTATAGCAAATTATTTGTATAAGCTTAAATATTGTTTAACTTTGCAACACTTTTGCAAAATCTCCAAATAGAAAATAATTGTGGCAGATTTGTTGCCAGACTGTTCAACATATTGCTAAATCGATGTAAATAAATCATTCCATCGAAATATGCTATTTAGATGAAACTTGGCACGGATCATATCTATCCTAAAATTGAACTAGTTTCCAAAGAAACAATAGTATTGATATCATATTCAAGTGAATGAAGACCGCCTTCTGTTTTGGCCAAGCATAATCTGAAATTGTAACAAGTCATCGAGAGTATATTGGGATGCATTCAAAGCTAATACGGCGATTAGATTTACTCTAGCTTTCCGAGAATGATGATTACTTTATAAATAAACTGAGCCATCACTGTATTTACCTCATATTGGATTAGCGTATTTTAACCTCTCGAGTGTCTGGTACATTTTTGGAATATTTTTTTTTTCCTAAAATCAATATGCGACGGCACGCCGTCGACGGCGGGCCTTCAATGCATCTAATCACTTCTAATCTCTCTTCTGGAGCAATTATGATGAAATTTCGTCTAATATGGCTTTAATTTTCTTAAAAACCTCATACGTTCATAAGACACTCAATGGGGTAAGCTTAAGGCTTGGCTTCAGATTCCAAAACAATCTTTCTTTTGCTGTTTAAGTATTCACACAGGCATTTTTGATTGATCCAAAGCATTTGACCAGGTAATTCCAAATCCAAGGGACACCTTCTTTTTTCGAACTTAAAAATAACACAACTGATTCAAAATTAAACTTAACTTTGTATGTTCAACTTAATTTCTTAACTCGAGCACCAGACCGTTCGAATATATGATCCTGACCACCATCTTCGCCAACTGCATCGCCCTAGCCGTCTACACACCGTACCCAGCCAGTGACTCAAATTATACCAACTGGGTTCTTGTAAGTATCATCTTTCACCCTGGTTGCATACCAAGACCTAAGCTAAGTTAAATTTACATAAACTAGTATTGCCAACGTATCTCAATAAAATGCAAAACTGAAGTGACTAAGCAGACCATGTCTGCCGGGTGCCGTCAATGCTGTGGGCCTATCTATCGCAAGCCTGGAGCCCTGACCCAGCCAGACAAGCTCGCGGCAGACCGCGAAGAAGATGGCAGGACACCTTGGATGCGGGAAGCTTTTGCCCAGGAGTGGGACAGTTCAGGGTGATCAAAATAAAAACTAGAATGTGTTAATATCAAAAATTACTGTAGCTTTGAGAGCTTGGCAACACTAACTTAGCCTCTTGATCTACAACCGGCTTCTACTGCTACTTTCATTTCTTATAGCTATTAACGGACCTTGCCTCCCATTCAAAAATTTTCTAATGGTTTATTTCTTTCGTTTTTAGTTTTGTTTTACTCTTTACCCATTACTTAACATGTGTTTGTACATCGTTTAAAGAAAACCTTGTCACGTTATATATTTTTTGTTTAATTTGCAGGAAAAGATTGAGTATGTTTTCTTAGTAATATTTACGGGAGAGTGCATCATGAAGATTATAGCATATGGGTTCATCATGCATCCTGGCTCCTATCTCCGGAACGGCTGGAATTTGCTGGATTTTACGATTGTCGTCATTGGGTGAGTGCATTTTGATATTAGGTTTGCTAGCTATTGTTTCATGATTGTAACTTTAGATTTATCAGGTTTGTGATTGTGTTCTTGAGAAACATCAGTTACTGATTCTGTTTTATTATGCATTATTTATTTATCTCTGTTGGTTAAAACGACTACGCTAGTATTAGTGCCAAATACTGCGATTAGGAAACTGATGATAACTCTGTTGCTATGCGGTCTTACTTCTTTTTTGATTGTGTGATGAAAATATTGCCTCATGTCTCCCATTCGTTAAATACCACCTCAAATGTCATTACAAACAGGCAGATTATTTAGTAATAAAGGTAATTATCGTCCTTGAGACACTGCTCTGAGACGTATCTAACAATGTCAACCTAGTTTTAAAAGACCAAATACCTCAACATTTTTCATAATATTTCCAGAATGGTCAGCACAGTCTTATCAAGTATATTCAAGGACGCGTTTGATGTGAAAGCTCTGAGGGCGTTTAGGGTGCTCCGACCTCTGCGACTCGTCTCCGGCGTGCCTAGTGAGTTATTATTAATACTTTTATGAGATAACCCTCTGACCAAATACTCTTTATTATTCAGCCAATGGCTACTTTGAAAATATAACGGAAGTTCTAAGCGAGTGGATACGCTTTTATAAAAAAATAACATATATATATATAAGTACTTTTTCTTTTAATTCCTCTCGTGTGACTGTAAAAAGCCTCCACATTCATCAGTTTATTTATTTATTTAAACTTCATGTACAATAGTGGTACATAGGCGGAAGAAGTAGAAGTATATACATGTTTTAATTTTCTCCTACCCTTTTATTTTCCTTCTAAAATTGTTTCTTTATGCGTCTGCCTCAATTAGGCCAAATACAGAAAAATAAAGATGGTGACCCATTTTGGTCTACTCAGCAGCCAGTCAACCACCTTTAATCTGATCTTCCCCTCCAGGTCTCCAGATCGTGTTAAACTCGATCCTGAAGGCGATGGTGCCGCTCCTCCACATCGCATTGCTTGTCATCTTCGTCATCATCATCTACGCCATCATCGGGTTGGAGCTGTTCTCCGGCAAGATGCATAAGAGCTGCTTCAATAAGTTTACAGGTTAGGACTCCATCATCCATTTTTTTTGCCTTTCGATCCAGGTAAGGTTTCACTTTAGTCTTTTTTGACCTTAGGAGGTGAAACGTTAAACAATGTTCTATTTGAAAAGATCTCTAAAATAAAATATAAGTTCATTATAATGGAAATTACTACTGTCACTTTGAGTTTACTATCACCACCAGCTACCTGCCCAGGGGTTGTGGACCTGCCCAGGGGTTATGGATAAATTCAAAACAGAGTTACCGCGTCCCTGGGCACTTAGCGCAGGGAAGAAACAGGGGTGGATTTTAGTCAGTAAGAGTCTGACACGCCCTCTCTAGAGAGGGAGATGTCATTGAATGATTACCCATCCCACAAAAAAAAAAACCAGGTACCTAAGACAGTCACTTTTCACTTTGATTAGATATTTTAGATGGAGCACCAAACCAAGCAATTGATTTATTTCAACATTATCATAACATCAGATATGATCTATACTTATGGTAGAAATGTTCAAAAACCTACAAAAATATTTTTGCAATATTTTTTTAAAGTTAACCTTTAAAAGTACTTTTATTTTCCCCAGATGAGATCATGGATACTCCTCACCCGTGTGACCTGGACAACGGCTTCAACTGCTCCATGATCGGCGAAGAGATGGAGTGTCGGGAAGGCTGGATAGGCCCTAACTTCGGTATCACCAACTTTGACAACTTTGGCCTTTCTATGCTCACTGTGTTCCAATGCATCACGCTTGAGGGCTGGACTGATGTAATGTATAATGTAAGTGATTCTATAATTTACTTGTCTATAAATAGGCCTACCCTCTATTACAAAATAGATTCGCCCTCTGTTACATGACTTGCTGGGGCTGTGGATGCCATCAATGATGACCTTGAAAACATCAGCAAATGGACTAAATCCTTTGGATTATTACTGAACCCTACTAAGTCTCAAGCGCTCATTGTTGGTGGCAGATACATGCTCAGCCTTTTAGATTGCCAGTCTCTCCCGCCAGTAGTATATGATTCGGTGCCCATATTGTACTCGAAAAGCGCCTAAAACTTAGGCGTCTATATAGACACCAACCTCTCTTGAGAGGTTCATGTTGCTGATGTTAGTAGGAGGGTCTTTTACTCTTTTCAGTCTCTTAAACGTCTCCAAAAATTCTTACCATTTCACACTAAGGTCACTCTTGCTCAATCTCTTCTCCTACCGCTAATAGACTATGCGGATGTCTGTTTTCTAGATGCAACGGAGGTACTCCTTAACAAACTCGAGCAACTGCAGAATTTGTGCATCCGTTTCATTTTTGGCCTCGGAAAATACGACCATGTGTCGGAGTTTCGGACCAAATTGGTGTGGCTGCCGATTCGCATATCCTATCTCTTCTCTATACTATCCTGCATAATCCAAATTCCCCTCAATATCTTCGTGAACGGTTTGAGTACTTCGTTCCGAGGGGCAAACCTTGTCGCACTGCCAATTCTCTTCTCCTTCGTACTCCGCGTCACACTTCTAGCCGCTATAATAATAATAATAAATCATTTTATTTCGGACAACTAAGAGACTATAATGGCTACGCTACGCTATGGCTGGCTATGGCTATGGCTATAATGGCTCCTTTTCTGTAACTGCAGTGCGTCTCTGGAACTCTCTCCCACACTCCCTATGCGACAGCCATTCACTGGAGAGCTTCAAGAGGAAAATTAAAGAGCACTTCCTTTCACATTGACATAATATTGGTATTTATTTAGTATATAGTATATATATTGAGATAATTATACTTATTTATGTAAGTTTATGTTGTACACTGGATCCTACCCTCAATTGTGATCTCTCTCTATCACTCAAAGGTTTGCTGGAAGAAAACTCAACATTGAGTTAAGCTCGCCTTTGTACATTAACTATTTAATCACTGTGTATTATGTTAGTTGTTTGGTGTACAATAAAGAATTAAAGAATGAAATTTTTAATATAATTGACGTGGTTGGTGTCTCTCAATCAATCAACTCAGCCTATCGCAGTCCACTGCTGGACATAGGCCTCTCCCAGGCTGCGCCACAACACCCTGTTCTCCGCCTTCCGCATCCAGTCTATCCCAGCCACCTTCTGAAGGTCGTCGGTCCATCTAGCTGGTGGGCGTCCTACACTACGCTTGCCGATACGCGGTCTCCACTCCAGGTCTAGTCTGCTCCATCGGCCATCGGTCCTTTGACAAACATGACCAGCCCACTGCCACTTCAGTTTGCTTATTCTACAAGCTACGTCGGTTACTCCGGTTCTTTTCCGGAAAACTTCATTCCTGATTTTATCCTTCAAAGAAACTCCTAACATAGCCCGCTCCATAGCGCGCTGAGCGACCTTGAATTTGTGGACCAGCCCGACCGTCGGAGTCCACGTTTCGCCACCTTATGTCATAACGGGCGGACGCACTGGTTGAAAACCTTAGTCTTCAAACATTGTGGGATAGGGGACGAGAAGGCCCGACGAAGTTTTCTAAACGCTGTCCAACTCAACCGGATTCTTCTGTCAACTTCTTTCTCAAAGTTGTGTCTACCGAGCGGGACTACTTGGCCCAAGGTAGACATACTCCTTCACAACTTCGAGAACCGACCATTCGATGCGGATTGGACTCGGTACCACATGTGAATTGTACATGACTTTCGTTTTGTCCAAATTTATCCCGAGGCCAACCCGCCGCGAGGCTCTATTTAGGCTGTGCAGCATCAGGCTTAATTGTTCCGCCGTCTCTGCCATTATGACGATGTCATCAGCAAAGCGAAGGTGTGAGATGTACTCGCCGTTCACGTTGAACCCTGTCCAGTCCAGTCCAGCGTCTTGAAGGCGTCCTCCAGCGCGTTGGTGAACAGTTTCGGGGATATCACATCTCCCTGTCTCACCCCTCTGAGGAGTTGGATATGACTGATTTTCCTGATCTTGGATCTGGACAGTCATCGTGGCAGCGTCGTACAGACATCTAAACACTTCTACATCTCTCGACATCGTGGCAGAGTCCAGAACTGCCCATATTCCGATGGAGTCGAAGGCTTTCTCGTAGTCCACAAATGTCATACACAGCGGCTGGTTGTACTCCTCGGTCTTCTGTATAATTTGCCGAACAGTATGGATGTGGCCCACGGTACTAAAGCCTTTTCGAAAACCAGCTTATTCTGGTGGCTGGAACTCGTCTAGTCTCCTGGCGACACGGTCCGTGATGACCCTCGAGAACGGCTTGTAGACGTGGCTCAGAAGTGAGATGGGTCTACAGTTCCTCAGCAACGTTTTATCACCTTTTTTGAAGAACAGAACCACCGCACTTCCGCTCCACGCCTCAGGCGTTGTACCTTCTTGGATGACGGAGTTGAAGAGACTCGCTAGCTCTCTCAGGACTGGAGCCCCGCCCGTTTTAAGGAGCACTGTCGTTATTCCGTCATCACCAGGTGCCTTGTTATTCTTTAACTGTTCGAGAGCCGCCGGTCGACATCTGGGATGTCCTCCGTGTAGTGACGCGTTAACTCGGCTCGATGGTCATCTGCACTATGTTCTGCTGGTTTCACCGTCCGCGTTGAGTATAGGTGCCCGTAGAAATCCTCGGCCTCCTCGAGTATCTCGGACCTTGAAGTCACGGTTCTGCCATCCGCAATTCTTAGTTTCGTCAGATGACAGACAGACGGTGGTTGGTGTATTGCCTATTATTTCGAACATTAATCTGTCAGTTACTGATTCCATTTCTAAAATCGATTGTGTCTCGTCTCCCGCATGCCATGAGGCGTTGACGCGTAAGCATAATCAGCCTTTTAATGTTCCCACTGCTGGGACACAGGCCTCCTCTCTGTGAGAGAGTGTGGACGGTAATTCACCACGCGGGCCTAATGCGGGTTGGTAGATGTCACATATCTTTGAAGTTTTTGGTCCTAGAACATGCCGGTTTCCTCACGATGTTTTCTTCCACCGTTTTGAGAGCACTGATGATGAAATAATGTACACAAAGTAAAGCACCTTCCTGGGTTCAAACCCACGACTTTTTCAACTTGTAATTAACGGCCGTTACCACTGGGCCGCCACTGCTCCCTTCGAACATTATAGTGGTGGTCTATTTTTTTTAAATAATTAGTGAATATTTGCCCCTGGGCTTCTTTTGTAGGCCATCAAGAAGAAAAACATAATAAGGTTGCCTTTAAGATAATATTGATATTTTTGATTCCAGATACAAGATGCAATGGGCAACAGTTGGGAGTGGATCTACTTCGTGTCGATGGTCATCTTGGGCGCTTTCTTCGTCATGAACCTTATTCTCGGTGTGTTGTCCGGGTAAGTTTCAATGTTCTCCTTCTTTTTATGCTTTTCTTTCTAGTGTAGGTTAGCGTCTGTTCCGCATAATTGAGCACGCTTTGTTTAAACCTTGTGTGTGAAATCATCATTTAAGTTATCAGTAACTTAACATATTACCATTTCAGTAAAATACAAAAACACTGACTCAAACCAAACATTCAATTACAGAGAGTTCTCCAAAGAAAGAGAAAAGGCGAAGAACAGGGGTGACTTCCAGAAGCTTCGAGAGAAGCAGCAACTAGAAGAAGATCTGAAGGGATACCTCGACTGGATCACGCAGGCTGAGTACCTGGAACCACTAGCAGATCAGCACGAACATCATCCACCTGTGGATCAAACCAGGGATTATGGGATAGGTGAAATATGGGATTTATATTCACTTCCAAAAAAGCTTTTCAAATAGGACCGGTAAATTTCTGTTCACTTTTGAATTATCAAGAAGTCACTTTAAAAGTGAGTTGATTTTATTCTCAATAGATGAATATTCAAATAAGTGCACATACATAGATTTCATTTAGATTCTTTACGAGTTTTTTTTAATGATTCAAAAAGCAACTTTATTTTAATTTGCAATAGTTGTAGATGCTGCTAAACTGGCGTTGCTTTTATTAAATCAAGTGTGACAATAATTAATGACCAATTCATTGGACATCAATTAAAACTCTATTGCCCACAAAACTTACAATCAGAATGGACAGGCACTGAAGTAAGATGTTTTAGAATACATTTCAGGTCAGACGCAAAACGAGCACGATTCTACAGACCATCTGGGAATAGAAAACAATGAACAACAGAAAGTGTCCATTTGCAAAGTTTGGAAGAAGGATTTTGATAAAGTAAGTCAAAAAGATATTAAGATAGTAGTGTGATAAAAATAATATTCTTAATTTTAACATATAACCTAGTATCGGTTGCGTACCCAAAGTGGACCACTGCAAGTACAATTTGGCGAAGTGAGGGATCATTGATCCATCAAATACACAGTGCGAGTCCGGTGCTCCTGATCAAACTATGTCCCATCTGCTGGAGTGTCCCAGATGTGCTTTCACCTGCACCCTTGATGATCTGAACAAGACCTTCGACGCCGATATAAACGTGACCACTTACTGGGCCAAAACAGTATAATTACATTTGTAATGTACCACTACACGAAAAGAAAAATAACACAATAATGTTTAAGACATACACAAAAGGCGGGAAGAAGAAATGAAGACACATCGCTAAATCTATTTTTTAAGGCCCGGAGCTCCGGATTATCCATGACCACTCTATCAGAGAGTGGAGAATGTTTTCACTAACCCAGGCCATAAACTTAGTAGTTTAAGTGAACCTGGTTATCTTACACGTCGGAATCAGTTTGAATTTTATGAGTTAAACAACATTATATCGATCTTTCAGTAATAAAAGAAATAAATCTTTAATTTTTTTTTTCTAATAATAATGTTTTTGCAGGTAAACCGAAGAATGAAAAGAGCGTGCAGGAAAGCAGTGAAGTCTCAAACATTCTACTGGCTGATTATAGTCCTCGTGTTTCTGAACACTGTGGTATTAGCCAGTGAACACTACCAGTAAGTGTTTCCACCCAACATCGATCAAACGCACGCTTAATCATAAAATCTTAAAATATATATTTTATGTTTCAATCTTCAAATCGGAGTGCATGAAAGGAGGGTACTGCATTTAATGTCGCATGGGGAGGTTCCCAAGCGACGTTAAAATGCAGTAGCCTATTCCTCCAAACCTCCGGCATCCTGGACACCTAGCACTCGGTAACGAAGAGCCTAGGTGACTCATCCTTTCACCACGGCACGATCCGGTCCGGTCTGGTCTGGTCTTCCTCAAGACCCGTTCAAACGGCTCTCTTAAAAGCCATCCCCGGAATTTGATTTCACCAGCTTTTTGTCTCGTTTCAATCAATATTGCCTAAGCCTTTTCGGAATCCGGCTTGTTCGGGAGGCTGGAAGTCGTGCGACGTACGCGTGAGACGGTTCGGTTAAGCAGGACATTGGCGTTCTTCTTTTAGAAAAGTCTGGCTGTGGCGTTTTCCCCGAGATTATGACATAATCAAAAGTTTCTGAAGGGCCTTAATGGGTCGGTTTTCTACCATCGTTCAGGACTTCAGCCGTAATTCCGTCATCACCATTTTTTTTTCTAAATCCAATAATCTCATTCACAGGCAGCCTGAGTGGTTGGATCTATTCCAAGAGTACGGCAATGCGTTCTTCGTGGCACTCTTCACCTTAGAAATGTTAGTCAAGATGTACAGTTTGGGTTTGCAAGTAAGTAATCTATGTTTCGAGCTCTATCTGTTACTTTTTTTCTTCTCACGATTTTTTGTTCTGAATTCATCATGAAGCTAGAAACAAACTAATGAAGTGAGAGACTGATGTTGTTTCTGGTGCCACAAAACTCACCTTGAGCAAACCATTCGTTTTGACTTTGATGAACCGGAATCTTAGCAGTCGTGTTTCTCATGTTTACGTTGACAAGCCCAAGTCACCACAACTGACAAGTGTTTCGGACCCAGGACACTCCCTTGAGGCACTCCGAATTCTATATTGTTTTGACAACTGATGATATCCTCTATTTTAACGCATTGCTTTCTCTCAGTGAGGTAGGTCTCAAACCATTTGAGTGGCAGTCCGATTGTCACATGTTTTTTTAGTCATATTGGTATAAAAAAAATCACTTTAAACTTGTGTAATAGTTTGTTTCTAGCTTTAAAACTACATTACAATTTTTTTTTTGGGTTAAATTAAATTAACTGGTGAAACTTCACTACTCCCGGCCGTTGAAACGGTAAAAAAAAATTATTAATGTTAGACATCGATCCTAGTACGTATGTGAAGTTTTCCCAATCAATTTAATTTGGTCCACAATTATGTCTATTTGTTTTAACCATTCTAACATCACACACAACATCTACTAACCTGTGCTTAACACTTCTGCTTTGGTTGCTGTTCTTCTTCCCGTAGACTTCCTATCTATCTTCTGCGTCCCGGTTAAGTTGCCTCCCAACATGTTTCAGGGTTACTTCGTATCTCTGTTCAACCGTTTCGACTGCTTCGTGGTGATTGGGTCTATTAGCGAGATGGTCCTCACGAAGACTGAGGTGATGCCTCCACTGGGTATCTCTGTGTTGCGTTGTGTCAGGCTCCTCAGAGTTTTCAAGGTTACCAAGTAAGTAATTATGCGTATGTAAACTGATGCAAAAAGCTATTTAAAAACTAACTTATGTTGTAATTTCTACTGACAAAAGAACAACATAATATCCAAATAAAAAAAATAAATATTATTTTATTATAAACAGACTGAAATGAAATTATCCTACAAATGATTACCATTTGTAAGTCATGTAGCCTTTAATTGACTTTATTCAGATTCTCGGTTAAATCCTGCCTGGCTACGACCTGCTCACTTCTGAATAATTGAAAATATTTTTGAGAGTCTATTGAATTATTAACAGAATTATAAGTAAAAATCCTTAGATTATGAAATATGGCCTGATGAATATTGCGTCACCTCAAATTTTATTTATAACGCTTTTTACAAGGCGAAGCGTATCTAGACTTTATCATAATCTGAGTAAATATCCTTTCCAGATACTGGCGCTCACTCTCCAACCTAGTAGCATCACTCCTCAACTCAATCCAGTCGATAGCCTCCCTCTTGTTACTGCTGTTCCTCTTCATCATGATCTTCGCACTGCTGGGGATGCAGGTCTTTGGAGGGAAGTTCAACTACGACCCAGTGGAAGAAAAGGATCGACATAACTTTGATTGCTTCTGGCAGGCGCTGTTGACGGTATTTCAGGTAAGAATAAAGAATTTCTTCATATAAATTGATTTCGAAATTACTCGGTACGTTGCAACTACAATATAACAATTTTTATATGTCGAAAATGTTGTGGTTATTACATTGATTTTGTTTAATAATACTCGTATATTTGCTTTAGTTTTAAGTTTCTCTAAGTTATGTATCATGCATGGTGTACAATAAAGAATATAATAAATAATATACCTTTCTGATTAGTGTTGTAACGTTTTTATCCCAAATAAAATAAAATAAAATACAATAGGACCTACTATGTCCCTCCACCACAAAGTGCCAAAATTTTAAATTTTTTAACTTAAAAAGTAGACAAAAGTTACTACGGAAGACGGTTGGCTCACTTATCACTACACAGTTAATGATGTAAACAAAAAAAAGAAGGTTAAACATTTATGCGTTTTTAAGGGAAACCAGAGTGAGCAGTGGTGATCCAGTGAAAATGGCTCCGTCTTACGAGTTGTAGGTTGTGGGTTCAAACCCAGACAGGCAAACGCCAAAGCTACTTTGTGTAAATTATTCTAGCACCACTGCTCTCAAAACGGTGAATGAAAACATCGAGAGGAAACCGGCATGTCCTAGAACCAAAAAATTAAAGCCACCACACTGGGTCCACATGGTACATTCCTTCTTTTAGAGAAGACGCCTGAGTCCCAACAGTGGGAACATTATAAAGGCTGATTATGCTTAACAAAGACAACTCAACGTCATTGAACTCAAAACTATTTAAATTGTGAGAACATACTGTCACTACCGTCTTTTCTACCAAGTTCTAGTTAAGTCAGATCAGTTCATTCTTAATTTAACCTTTGCCTTTTCTTACAGATTTTAACAGGTGAAGATTGGAACGCAGTGATGTACGAAGGTATTAAAGCTTATGGTGGCGTTGGCACTCTCGGAATCCTCGCGTGTATCTACTTCATCATACTCTTCATCTGCGGCAACTGTATCCTTTTTTAAACATATTATGTTTAAAATTCTAAATCTTAATAAGTCTTGGTAAGTAGCAATTAATGAAATCTTAGATAATATTGAAAATAACATTTCCTTAACTAAATTCTGTACAGATATCCTTCTGAACGTGTTTTTGGCCATTGCTGTTGATAACTTAGCCGACGCTGAATCGTTAACCAACATAGAAAAAGAAGAAACGGTAGGTTAAACAGGAAACTCAACTTTAACCCTTTATGCATATGAGCTGAATTCAAATGTAAATAATTCACAGGCTCCTGAAGAGAAAGAAGGCGGAAGCGTGGCGGCAGCTGAAGGTGTACATATAGATACTGATGATGAATACATTCACGATGATGATGTGTATACTTCAGATAAGTAAGTATTCTATGCAAAATATATAACACTGCTAAACACAGGTTTTCTATGTAACAGATATTTAATAATAAAATAGTGTTATCAGCTTTTAATGATGAAATTTCTAATTATTTTATTTTTAGCTCTGAAAGAGAATATGAAGAGACAGGTTCAGAAGGAGATCCACAAGAAGACATGGAAGGAGAACTAGATGAAATCATAGATGAAGAAAACGAAGAAATCGAAAGAGCAGAAGAGGAACAAGAGAGAGAAGACCAGGAGATGATGGAAGGCCATCAGAGGAATCACATAGGTATAATAATTTTAGGTGTTGAGCCAGAGGAAATACTGGCTATGATACTTTCAAACATACGTAAAAACTGGGTTGTGGCTAATATAATATAAGGTTTTCTAATGACCTCTCAGATTAGTTTAATAAAACGAGTCAGACTCTGTTCTGTCTTTATTGAGATGATGAATAGAATTTGGATGCCACATTATAAGCCCATGGCATTTTAAATGGAGACAACAAACCTATTTTATGAATTAAGATTGATACACATATATATTTGTTAATTGAAAATGCAGAAAGTTGTTATTATTGTTTTATTGCTAAACATGATACATTGTTAAATGTATAAAAGATACTACTTCAAGAGATGCCAAAACTGGTGAAATAAACATTACAATAAGCTAACCAACCAAAAACAGTGAACACAGAGTTGGAAGAAGAGCCTCGGCTGAAACGTAAGCCAACGACCTCATCGGCGCGGCCGCGCCGACTCTCCGAGGTCGATATATGCGACACTAAGAAACCTATACCTGATGCCACCTCCTTCTTCATATTTGCTAAGACCAACAGGTTAGGGGGGGGAGGAAGATAAACAGAAACTTATTAGATGTTATTTTTTACGTATTTTGTTTTTTGATTTTGTCTTTGATAGTAGGATGAGAGATTAGTGCTTGTGGCGCTGAAAGGGCTTTTTATTTATATGATTCAGTATACTTATGTATATGTATCGTTAAACCATTTGCCATTAAAATGTGTGAATATATATAACATGAAAACTTTTTTGTTGTTCATGATGGGTAGGAAATTAGATCATGTATTCATAATGTATATTTAATATTTTGCTGATAACGATTTGTACTTTGTATGTCACGCGTCGTAAGCACGATTTTTTATTTTTACTGTAGCAGTACAAATTAATACCGTCAAAGCTGTACTGATTTAATCAACACTATCAAAGACAAACCCGTTTTCTACTTTATGCCTTACGTCTTTCTCTTCTTTCAATTAATTAATTATTAAAAATTAATTATTATTTACCATTTCTACACATTTTGCTAATTTCCACACTTGTGTTTGCGTTTAATTAAGCATTACAATAATTACTTGATAATTTAGTTGAGGTATTCTAGGTACAGGGATTTCGGCATGGTCAATAGCGATAGTAAGACTATTGGTAATCTTAGGATTAAAATAACTTTAGTACTAGACGATAGTGTAGAAAATTCTGTCATTTTCCTTCACAAAGATGGCGGTCAATCTGAAGAAGAGGGAACACTGGTAACAGCCAGACCACGGCGTGTGTCAGAACTGAATATGCCAAATCAGACGCCGCCTATACCGAACGCTAGTAGTTTCTTCGTATTCTCACCGACGAACAGGTGAATGGTGATGGCTTCATCACCTGGTGGTACCCATGTCTCATTGTGTCGATTGGCGTTGTGTTGTCCTTGCAGTGATTGGCATTACATATCATCGACTGTCTCTGTGTCTGTTGGAAACTGTATTTCCTTGTAGTGTGTTCATTAACCTATTTCAGGGGATTCTTCCTTCAATCTACTGGTTTCTTTATTTACAATTTCGTAGTTGATTTCTTTAGCCTTAGAATAAAAATAATCCTCAGTTCACCCTGTTTTGATTTAATTTTCAGTTTCACCAAGAACTATTACTAAAGTTTCTGGTGAATCTTCTTTTCATTTTACGTTTTTCGAAATTTCAAATCCCAAATTCCTAGTTCATACCACAGTACCGTTTCCAACATCATATTCTTCATTCATAATTATGTCCTCGTGATGCACGAACATTATAACCTCCATTAAGTGTGGAATAATCAAAATTAGATGAACATTCTGTTTCAGCAATGAGTATAGTGGGTACCGAAATCTGTGTTTCCCATTAGAAGTTAGGTTTGTTTGTTTAGTATGATAGGTTTCAAAGCATGACCTGAAATCCCTTAGAGATTCTTCATTGGTTTTACTTAAATTGGAAATCATATTTTGGCTTGTAGCGTTCACGACTGAGTTGTTTGCATGCACTGTGTCGTTCATGCATGGTTGCCGAAGCCGTGAAAACTATACGCCAAAATGTTCGATTCAGTAAAATATTTTGTTACTTTGATTGTTGCATGTGTGCATGGTGTGTACCGTATTATATTTATTTGCCCAATTTTAATGCATGTGCTTATATCACTGATTTTCGTAAAATGTGTCTAGAATATATGTGTATTTCTGTGTAATTTTTATCTATAATATATTTTGAAACACACTTCAAAATTATAACTCCAATCCATCCTTATCTAGTTTACTTGCTTAATTCAAGTTAAAATATTTGCTATAAATCTGATGAGGTCAATAGTCAAAGAGCTTCATAAGTTTTTCAATCAAATCAGTCGTCAATCAGGTAACAATTTTTCTCTCAAAAGTCCTCTAATTCCTTGCTATTTTTATTCTAAATATTTTCTGGTGTGTTTCTTTTCTCATCATCATTGTTTTTCTGGACACAATCCTGACACAGTTCTTTAATGCTAGGTTCCGGGTGTTCTGCTACAAAATGTCGTCATCATCTACGTTCGGGAACATCATCCTCGTCTGCATCATGCTGTCTTCCGCTATGTTGGCTGCTGAGGACCCACTTGATGCTGCACAGAACGGGTTTAGAAATTGGGTTAGTACGCCGCTGAATATTTATATGACAGATGGAACTGGTCTACCTGCTTCAACAAAGTTGATAATACTATTTACCAACAGCTATGGCACCAGCAAGACGTTAACCGATGCTTTGCTGAATTTTAATATCAAGTCAATTATCTATTTGAGTCGTTAAGGGGAGTCCGAAGCCCTCAATTCTGAGTGGATTGTATCGGGTAACTGAAGCATGCAATCGGTTCTGTTAAAAAAAGGCCCACCCTTACAAAGTTGAGTAATAAAAATGTTGGTATTTCTTCGTTAGAAGTTTCGTTTGACGAGGGACTTCTCGTCATTACTAACAATATTTCTTATAAAAATATTTTTTATTTGTTTTAGTTGCTAAGTCAATTCGACGTGTTCTTCACGGGCATCTTCACGCTAGAGCTGTTCCTGAAGCTGATTACTTACGGGCTGATCCTACACCAGGGTGCCTTCCTGCGGTCCGCCTTCAACGTGCTAGACATGCTCGTCGTTTGCGTCTCGCTAGTCTCTATGAGTTTTAAGTACGTAATGATTTCTTGTATATGTTTTTATTTTTAATTATAGTCGAGAACCCAGGAAGCCTTAAAGTTTAGAACTCAGGCAGGCGCTTTACTTTGAGTAAATTATTTCATCACGATAATTAAATTCAATAATATCATCTTTATAGTATGTGTAAATAATCTTCACTGTTGGTACTCGGAACACAGTGATTTTATCTTAAGTTAGCATTTTATAAAGATTATTTTAAGGAAAAACAAAATATGTCACAAGTAGTCCATAATTATACTGTGTACAAGTTTTGAATTTGTATGAATTATTCGAATTAATTTTAATTTCAGGTCGGGCAGTATATCGGTGGTGAAAATATTGCGAGTGTTTAGGGTGCTGAGGCCTTTGAGGGCCATCAACAGGGCCAAGGGCCTTAAGGTCAGTAACAAAGTCATAACTTGCAAACAACTTATTATAAAATATAAATGCAGTCATGGTTTTAAAATCTTCGAACAGTCGAGTAGATACGAGTATGTAAATGTACAAATATTATAACACACAATTTAAAGTGTTTATCAAAACTGATTTTCAGGACTAAAATATTTTTACCGTATACTCGCTTACATGGATGATGATTGTTCTTTATTGTGATATTTTATAATAGTGTGATCAAATATTTATCTGACATGAAAATACATATATTTTTCCGTGATTATAGCACGTTGTACAATGCGTGATTGTTGCCATCAAAACAATCGGTAACATATTGTTGGTAACGTCGTTACTGCAATTTATGTTCGCCGTCATGGGAGTCCAAATGTTCAAGGTAGGGGGCAAATACAATATTCTGAAGAATTCCACACCATATTCCGTTACATAAAGCGTCTTGTGTGGCCACGAGTGAATACACATTAATTATGATATCACCAATATACAATAGCTTGTCAATACACCTTTGGGTATAAATATTGTGTTATTTTACACTCTGTTGTCTTCTCTTTTTCTTACTCATTTCTCATGATTATTTTAAGTACTTTTTTTTATTTTTTTTACTTTAATGCCCAAAAATTTAATTTTGAATATCACACGTAAAAATATACTTATATGTGTGATACACCTATTTTTAAACCTGCATTTTAAGAGAAATTACTTATGTCCGTACATGAGCGAAAGTACGTCAAAGCAGACATGCTTCAACTAACACTTGTGCTAATTATTTTGTTGTTTCTGCTGAGCTTCCATACGATATTATATTTGGAAAGCTTTGCCATTTTATCCTTATATTTTTAAAGTATATTTGCTGTGACATGCTTCGAAAACTTTTCCTGTGTTCTTCAAAATTAATAATTGAGAGATATTGGTATTGGTACGGTGAAAAAAAAAGCCTCGAAAGAACAAAATTACGAAATTAGCACGTTAAACTCGTCAGTAGAAATAATTTTATTAGTATTTATAATTTTAATGTCGTCAATTAGTTCAAGCATGAGATCATTTAATACAACCCAAAGGTGTAGTATATGTGAGACCAATCATTTAGATAACTAATTTTACCTTTATGTTAGAAGTTATAACCTACCCCCTACCTTGGCGTTTACTTGAAAAGTGGAGTTTCTAACCTTAGCAACTGTGATCCCAACGGTCCTTGTAAGATATCCCATGTGATTAAACATTGGTTTGCTTGTCCCCCTATGTTTCCGTGGCTGCGTGGTGGACATTGTGGAATCCTCCCCCCTTGGTAACGTATGCCCCGACAACTAACTCACTGAATCCGTTAACAGTATGTGGTGAAGTGTGTGATAGTAGCGATTAAGACTATAGGAAATATAATGCTAGTTACGTATTTATTACAATTTATGTTTGCTGTGGTTGGTGTACAGTTGTTTAAGGTGAGCCTCAGAACGTTTCTTGGTAGTTGAAATAAGATCTTCGAACCTGAGTTAAGATCAAAATAAATGAACTTTTCAGAAAAACATAAAGTGTTAAAAAGCTCTGAGACAAAGAGAGCTAGTTTTATCATCACGTTATAAGTAAAATGCTTCAAATTCTTTCTTGAAAAAATTACACCATATTCATCATCTAGTTCGCAACCAAGTTCAAAGATCTTTGATAAAGCATGAAGTTTGTCTTAATTTCGTTCGCTTGTAACTTATGTCGCATGTCCTTGTTGAGGCATAATCGTTCAAGCTTTTTGTTTAGGAAAGGTGTCATGATTAGATTGTGTCATCTTCATTTAAACAATAACATTAACATAAATGTTTTGGCAAAGTGTATTATGCTTCTTTATAGGTTCTTATCATGAGAAATGGGTTCACTCAAATATTAAAATGGGGACTTTGTAATATAAATTTTATTTCCAAAATTGGCTGCAACACATTTAGATGTCGTAGCATGAAACTAATGTAGTAGCAAATTACAATTGTCATTGATTTAATCGCTGAGATTTTGTTTCAGGGCAAATTTTTTAGGTGTAATGATATTTCTAAAATGACAAAGGATGAATGCCAGTGAGTATATTTGTCTACTTATTAATATTTAAGAACATATTAGCATAGGTAATTATGTTTGTACCAAATAAAAAAAATGTAAAAATAGACTTGGTCAAGGATACTATCAAATCTTTTCAGGGGGACGTATTTAGTATTTGAGAATCGCAACTATTTGGTGAGGGACAGAGAATGGACGCGTTATGACTTCCATTTTGATAATGTAATGAAAGGAATGCTTACTCTCTTCACTGTGTCTACTTTTGAAGGATGGCCAGGGTAAGTGTATCTCGATGATTTATTGGCTTTACTACACGCAAACTAAGTGAATGTTATAGATTCAGTCAAATTGTGTAACTTTTTGTTTAATACATATACTTAACCCTAATTCTTTTTTTAGGTTGTTGTACGTCTCTATAGATTCGAATGCTGAAGATCGGGGTCCCATAACTAACTTCCGTCCAATTGTTGCAGCCTACTATATTATTTATATTATTATAATTGCCTTCTTTATGGTAAGTACACGTTCTTGTTGCCATGCCATGATAATATGAAGTAGATGATGTTTATTTCATGCAATTTTTGTAGGTAAATATATTCGTCGGTTTCGTCATAGTAACCTTCCAAAACGAGGGAGAACAAGAGTATAAAAACTGTGAGTTAGATAAGAATCAGAGAAACTGCATAGAGTTTGCGTTGAAAGCTAAACCTATTAGAAGGTAAGAAATAATTTAAGCCAAGGTGCAATAACGATATCAAAAGAACATAATACTCCACATCATTTATCTTTTGTAACTAGCCTTATTAAAACCGTTACATTTTCATCCCAGGTACATCCCAAAACACAGGATACAATACAAAGTGTGGTGGTTTGTGACGTCACAACCGTTTGAGTACGCCATCTTCGTACTGATCATGATAAACACTATCACCCTTGCCATGAAGTATCACAATCAACCCCACGAGTACAGCAAGGCGTTGGATTTGTTAAATATGCTGTTTACTGCAGTATTTGCTTTGGAGTTTATTTTTAAACTTGCTGCTTTTAGATTTAAGGTAGGTTTTCAAACATGATTTCATTGTTGATTTAAGGACTTCTTTAATGGTGGTTCTTTAATTTACCATTACCATCACTTTTACACAGAATTACTTCGGTGACGCTTGGAATACCTTCGATTTCATCATCGTGCTTGGCAGCATCATCGACATCGTTGTCTCTCAAGTAAACGAACTCAAAAACCAGGTAACGGCACTGTGCACTCATAGAGATACACTTCCTAGATATACACTTTCACTAATGGTATCTTGTTTTGGAATGACCAAGTTTTTTTTTCTACTTAGCTATTTTACGATGATCTTCAATTTTAAATTTGAATTCTTTTCATTTTGCAATTTGAAGTTTTCTTTAATGAATTAAAATTATAATTAGAAATTGTAAACGGGAAATAAGAATTTAAGTCACAGTCGATAGCAATCTTAGATTAAATAGTTTAATTTAAAACAAAAACAAATAACAATTAATATTCATATTCATTTATTCATATTCATTTATTTGCGTTCTACAAGGTAAAATAAGATGTTACAAAAGGCTTAGAGCTAAGAGCCTTTGTAGACCCTGTCAGGGCACAGCAAAATTTTTGTTATTGTTAAAAAGCCTTAACGTAGCATCTCAGATAAAATCAGGTTTTGGAGTCAGTAAAATAATTTACTGTAGGTACATATGCATTAAATTTTTTGATCATTCCAAAACCCAGATAGCTTAGTTACTGTCCCGAGCATGGACAATATTATCGATGTTGTAATAACAGCAGAAGCTAATGCTCTCACTTACGTCGAACCTGCTGGATCCGCCATTGAAGACGCTCGTGTTGATTTCAGGGAAGTGGCATGCCTAGGACACACGTTGTTAAGGTAAGCTTGGCTTCCACGCTAATTGTTTTAACTTAGATTATTGTAATCGTCATTTAGTCAAGCAAAAACAACAAACTAAATGCCAATTGATTAATTCTCAGAGCACTCAAGAATTTTGACAAGAATGCTAAGAATATGTATCAACGCTGCTTAATGACGTTTACATTTAAACTAATTAGAGTAGTAGTAATAACAACTGTTTAAAGTAATACGAATATAATACATTTAATCAAAATAAACAGCACACTGAATTAAAATCGCACTTATTTAGATAACAATAAAAGAAAATAACAGCTTTTAATATTGTGTACGAAACAACTAACAATTCAGATGGCGCTTTAGATGTGCACAAAAAAATAAACTTTGGGACAGTAACGCTAAGGTAATCATAATTATGTTTAAAACATACTCCTGGTGAAATCTAGGAGGCAAAACACGGCACAACAGACAAAGCACAAAAGCGCACTCAAGAAGCAGTCAGCAATTAAGTAGCAGCTGTATTTTAATTGCTTATAATACAACAGCAAATTGTTTAGACACTTAAGCATAAAATCCGCACACAGAATAGATTTTTCACGCATCTAACGTTTGAAGAATAAAATGTTACAGTTTCAGAAGACGCTACAGCTGAAACAGAAAACACATTTTCCCTTGGATTAATAGTCTGAAGGTAGATCCGAACACATGAAATTGATGCTCCTATTTCACACACCCCAATTGATGGTGGTAAAATAGTAAACGATTCTGGATTTATTTTGCAAATACGCATTTAATATAATATGTACATCACAAAATTAAGAGAAAAACGTCAGCATCATGTTTTGTATTTTATGTATTTTTCAATATATAGCCTTTATTTTTACAGGTAGTCGCTAAACATAAACCTTAACTAACATCTAAACTAAATATTTGCAGGAAAGCTCCATACCTTCAATAAACTTCTTCCGACTCTTCCGAGTGATGAGGCTGGTAAAGCTGCTTTCCAGAGGCGAAGGCATTAGGACTTTGCTTTGGACTTTCATAAAATCTTTCCAAGCACTGCCATATGTCGCTCTGCTAATCCTCATGCTGTTCTTCATTTATGCCGTTGTCGGGATGCAGGTACGGGCCTAAAATTTAAAATAGGAATCAGTTGAGATTTATATTATACAGCAATTAGTAGAGATACAAGACTTTGTAATATTCTGTCTATATAGCTGATATCATAATGTTATCCGTTTTGTTACAGGTATTCGGAAAAATAGCAATAGACGATGACTCACCGATCACAAGGAACAATCACTTCCAAACATTTCCACAAGCACTACTTGTATTGTTTCGGTCTGCTACTGGTACGTATAGCTCTTTTTCATTCCTACATTATTATCTATGTCTAAGAAATGTTCATTTTTTAAATAACTTGCCTTGTTTAACAGACATCATTTGAAGATATAATTATGTTCTAGGTGAGGCGTGGCAAGACATTATGATGGGTGTCTCCCCAGAGCCGGAAGTGAAGTGTGACAGGAACTATCATGAAGAAGGCGATGTGGAAATAGACGATAGTGGTGGCACATGTGGCAGTGTGCTCGCCTTTCCATACTTCATTAGTTTCTACGTGCTCTGTTCCTTTTTGGTAAGCTATTGATGCCAGCACAATATCCTGACAATCCTTGACAGTAAATCAAGTGCTTAACCATAATGTGCAATCTGGTTTGCCTTTCAGATCATCAATTTGTTTGTGGCTGTCATTATGGATAATTTCGACTATTTAACTAGAGACTGGTCAATATTGGGACCACACCACTTAGATGAATTTATAAGGTAACTTAATATTTTTTTATCTTGTATAAATTCAAGTTATCACCAATATCTACTTTTTCTTAATACTTTCAGATTATGGAGTGAATATGACCCTGATGCAAAGGGAAGAATAAAACACTTAGATGTAGTTACTTTATTAAGAAAAATTAGCCCACCTTTAGGTAAGTACAGTTCATTCATTGAAAAAAATAATTGATATGTGTCTTTCATCTCTTGCGGTTTTCACATATTGGTTTATTATCCCTCCAGGTTTCGGTAAATTATGTCCGCACCGCGTGGCGTGTAAGCGCCTCGTTTCTATGAACATGCCGCTTAACTCCGACGGCACCGTTCTCTTTAACGCCACGCTATTTGCCGTCGTAAGGACTTCGCTCAAGATCAAAACGGAAGGTAAGTTAATACTTAGATGGAATGAAAAGTATTCGACCTCAGACCCAGTCAGTTCTAAAAATCAAAACTTTTCACATTATTAAGTTCAGTTCATACTAATTAAGTGTGTGAAGTTTGAAACGTATGCAATAATTAGTTGTGATCATACAAAATTATTTATCAAGCAATCCGATGCGATTTGCTGCAAATGGAGCAAATTGGGCGTTGAAATTTATCAAACTATAAAAACGAATAGCTTTTTCAACGGTCTGAACGCTTTGTCCTCTAGAAAGATAAAAAAACGACGGTGAAAACCTAAATAAAAACAAACAAAAAAAAACCTTTTCTTGATCTGGCCGAATACTTTTCAATCCACCTTCGAAATTAAACACATTTTAGTATACAGTTCATCCCTATTTATTTTGGATCGTCGCTACACATTTATCAACCGTTATCTCAGTTTTTTCATATTTTATTCACCTGCGTACAATAATATAATTGTTACAAAAGCAAACAAATGTATGAAGATAATCAAATAATAAATATTGAAATCAAAAGGCTACATACTAATTCTTATCCCACAGGCAACATTGACGACTGCAACACAGAACTAAGAGCAGTCATCAAAAAGATCTGGAAAAGAACATCTCCAAAACTATTAGATCAAGTAGTTCCACCACCAGGAGATCCGAATGAAATCACCGTCGGCAAGTTCTACGCCACCTTCCTTATACAGGATTACTTTAGAAGGTCAGTCGATAATAATAGATGAAGGTTGAAGCAATTTTATATTTTATTTATATTTACGAATAGAATTTTATGGTACATGATGCTTGGAAAAGTTAAGAGTAAGATCTGTAAGATTTAGTAACAAAGGCAGTAAATGAGAAAATGTTTGGTCATATAGAGACCCAGAAGGCTAATAAGAAACATTTGGTCATGAAACAGGATCATGCACCATAGACTATTAACTTAATAATTTATAAACTATTATTTTTTTTAAATCGGTGTCATTCAAAATCGGTTCTCTATCCAGGTTTCTGATATTGGTGGCTATTCGAATTTTTTTATTGAATTTTAATTGTATTGCGGAATATAGAACCGATTTAACCGATGAAAAGTAGCTGTATATTCAAAATTCTGTTACAAAATTATTTAATTACATCCGTTTCACGTCCTTAGTCACCCGAATCTGGTTCACAATTGGCGCTTAGAGTTTTAGGAGAAATTAAATCTAAAAATAAAAAACAATGAAAAAGCAATCGTGTGTTAATTTAAAAAAATATAAAAAGAAACATTAACCACGTTTGGCATTGGTCAGAATTATTTCGTTTGAATTTATTTCGTGTTTTGATTTCATTTCGTTTCGTTTAATTTCGGTTAACACTGACAAATACATTTTTGTTTCATAGGAATCACGCGTGAGTAACAACAGATACGTATGTGTAGGAAAGAATGTTCCCTTTTTTAGTGTTTTTTTATCATACAAATGCTGACTTGACCCTTTGCGATATAGATCTAAAAAAACTATAGAGGTCAAAGCGTACCCCTCAAGACAAGTTGGAATTTGATTCAAACATACTGTTTTACCCTGCATGTCCCTATGACGCTCCTACAACGTACCATAATCTTTGGTTTAGCTTTATACAAGCTGTTTTGTACACATTTACAAATTGATGCTATCCAAAAGCATGCAGATGTTTTCTACAATCCAACTACCATGTTTTTATTTTGTCCAATATTTTACGTTTCCCGTTGTTATATGTTGTGTTTTTGTGATATTTATGTTATAAATATAATTTTAGTATTAGTTCATGAAATTGAAAAATGATTATTCTTTGAAAGATTTTTTATCTTCGCGTTTAGAATTTCTTATCATAGGCTATAGCTATATCTGAATTTTCTCTCTTTTGGGATTATTTAGACTACCAATTTTTAAAAACATACTCGTAGTAGATCATCATTGTCAACTTTTTATAATAGATCTTTTTCAATTCTTAGAAAAATCTTTTCGATATCACTTCAACGCTTAGCATAGTTGCACACTGCAAAGGAATAAATTATGTAAGTACTACAGAATTTTCTTCAATGCTACAAATGATTCTAAACCTTATAATATAAATCATAAGGTTCAAAAAGCGAAAGGAGCAGGAAATGAGGCAGACTGATGAGCAGACGCACCAGATGACACTGCAGGCTGGGTTGAGAACATTACATGAAGCGGGTCCTGAACTGAAGAGAGCAATATCTGGAAACTTGGATGATATATCTGCTGAATGTGATGTGCCTATGCATAGGGTACGTAAAAAGGAGTATATAATTAGTAAATAATATAAAACAAGTCAAGCAAATGCATATTCATGAGAAAGTTACAGTTGATAAAGTTGAAGGTAAATAATTAAAATTGAAGAAACAAGAAAATAAGCGAGTTATTTCTTCTATTACAGAGAAACCACTCCTTATTCGGAGGTGTCTGGTCAAGCATACGAAGGCACGGACCAAACAGACACTTCCATAGACATAGAAAACATGGTGAACCGCCAACAGGTAAAGATCACACTTCATGGCTTCATACTTAACAACATCATTATTAATATCAAATTTATTTCATTACTAATATTCCACTGATCATTTTTCACACAATATTTTGCCAGAGAATAATTGTGGTTGACATTATCTATGTACGGATTTGATGGGTACTTGACGCTGGCACTAAAGATGCATCCTGTGTGTGTACTGTAAAGTGAATTTTTAAATCACTTTTACTCATGAATTAGTTTTTGAACAATCTTAAAAGCCAAAGTCGCCGTCTCTTTTCGGACTTACCATGAGAAGAAAAAACTGAAAGAAACTCAGGTGCCGAAATCTACATAGACACAAGTGACCATATTTACTGTCAAATCAAACTTTAGTGTTTTCGTATTATGTGGCACACACAAACTGGTTCGACACCTCGAGGGTGTTAGACGAAGATGTGTAGCCACCGTACCCTTTCAAACTATACATAAATAGTAATTTAACTACTTTCAACGAGAATGAGAGTGGAATTAAAATGAATGAGTTTACAAGTCACATATCTTCTCTATGCAGATGAACAAATAAAACATTCATCGTCAGCGGAAGAACTTCTAACAAATAATGGTAAATATGCTGAATAAGGCATTGAAGACGAATGGAATGAAACTAAGTGTAGGGAAGATGAAAAAGTAATTTTGATTGAGCGAGATGAAAAGCTGTTTCTGTGTTTAAAGAAAGCTAATAAAAAATTAAAAAATATTTTTAATGGTGTGCATCATGAACCCGGCACAGGGTTCGATTCCCAGGCTGGGTAAGATAAGTTTTTATGTCCAGTCAAAAAAACTTATTAGCAGTGCAGTCTTTATCATATTACAAGCAAAAAACAAGTGTAACGTAGCGTGCAGTTTTATTTAAAAATAAATATTATGTTGTAAAAAACTTGAGAGCAACATGATGGTGTGAACAAAAGATGAACTGGGTAAAATCATTGTGGTTGAAAAAGATCCCCCAAAGAATATCATCATCATTACATCAGCTCACAAATATTTACTGCTGACGAATGACAAAATTCACTAACAAATACTAACATAAAATCATATACGCTTGAATGTAGGAGAAGCAAAAGAGTATGTAAGATCATTGCACGTGGTGTTCTGTAGTTGCTGCCTACTCCCTTAAGAAGTAGGTTTAAGGATATTTGAAACCTTTTAGACGGTGGTGGCGGTGTTGGTGCCCCTGGTGGTGTAGGAAATCATTTGAGTTCAATGATGCAAAGGGAATATGGAGTCGGACCTCTACCTCTTACACCTAATTTGTGAGTTACTTAAATTAATAACTGTGTTCCACTGATGTCTACAACAACGATGATACAGGAAAAATAATATTATTTATGAATTAATATATTATTGAATTAAAAAGTACTGACTTGACACTATACCTATTTTATTTTCAGAGCAAATGGACAGCCAAAGGAACAAATACCACTTAGACCTTTAATATTCAATGGAGAATCAGAGAAAATATACCAAGTGCTCGAGTGAGTAACACTTTATTACTTAACAACTAATCAATTCGTAATATTACATCAATCATTTCAATAAATCAGTTTAATATTCTAATACATACCAGAGTCTCAATAAGAAATGCTTATATTACAGAAGAACCACAAATGACCTAAAGAACACTATTTACCAAGGTAGTCAAACGTGTGGTTTTGTAGTTGATTTTCTAAAATTAAAGTTTGCATCACCCGCACTCTTGCTCAAATAACCTTTCTAACGCTTCCATCTTCTTTCACCGCTTCTGTGTGGATAACGGTACGTACTAACAGCAATCAAAAGTCCAACTACCCGGAGATGCTTGGGCAGATCGGTCTGGCCTTCGGCTGCGTCAACTATCTGTCGACGCCGAGCGAGGGCTTAACCGCAGTGAAGCCAACGGCGACGGTATCGAGGCAGAAAGTTCACCCGGAAGACTCGACGTCTTCAAGGGAGAAACTATCGATACCAAGGAAGGCATCAATGGAGGATAAGACACCATCCCCGAATACGAATACGTATGAGCAGATACAGCCGAAGATATCACCACTACTAGCGAGCGAGTGTACGCCGACGACGGAATCGCGAACAATGACGTTGTATGGGTACAACGCGGCTGCGAAGCTGCCGTTCGCGTTCTCTCACGCGAAGGAACGCGTGTGCCGCGGTGGGGAGCGGCGCAGCCTGCGCGCCATCAAGCCGGCGCTGTGCGGAGCAGGTCGGATGGTGCGCAGCGCCTCGTCGGGGGCGGCCTCGCATGCGCCGCCCGCTCGGCTTGTAGATCGCCCGCACTCGCCAGGTCCGCACGCCACAGGGAGCTTCCTTCCAAATCTTGTCCCTCCCCATAAGAACTACTTTGATATCCAACTAATTAATAGTTTAAACTATAGATTTTTGGGTCTAAATTTTAATCTTTATTAGACCATAGTCAGATAGTAAATTATATATTTTAGCAGTACTAATTAAATACAAGTAGTTTAAGTCTCGAAACTTCTTTTACATGAAGGAAGCTTTCTACAATGTAGAATAATGAACGCTCATCAATAAAACTTCAAAGCTTACAGGAGTACATTGCAGGGAAATGGAAACCTGATGGTATAAACTAAGAATTTTACACACACTCACACTTTGCTTCAGCAAATTTCATGTTTTGCAACTTCACAAAAATATAACAATACACAAATCTTGCACTAAGAATAAAAATTTTGAGGTAAAATTATAACTTAATTTCTAATTAATAATAATATTATTGACACAGGGTAAAATATATCATCATCGTAACTAGCATGTAGTAACTAACATTGAAGGGCTAAAATAGTGCATTTTTAGAATGATTGAGGATTTAGAAAAGCTTTTAGAGGATTTTGAGAAAAAGTTTTTGTTTTGTATGATTTGCACGAAAATTTGAATAATCATAAAAATCCACGAGGACTCTATTGATTTAGAATTAATGTATAGAGAAATTATTGAGATTCATCGCTTTAAGAATCATATAGGCTAGCTTATGAGCTTTGAAAAATTAGAAAATTAATAGTTTAGATTTTAGATTTTCAAAAATCCATTTAATTGAGGTATGTTTTATTTTGTAATAATAATAATTGATCACCGAAATTAGAAGAGTTGCAAAGTTAAATGATTCTTAACGTTACTTGAAAGAAATATCATATCATCTATATAAACGTGACTTTTGCACCTGACATTGCAGGAGGAGATAGCTTTGGGCGTGGGGTGGTGTCGCTTCCTGGCAGCCCAAGGGGGAACAACTCTTCGGGACCTGTCGTGGTGGGATCCGCAGAGAGTTTGGTTACAAGAGTAAGTTCAATTATATGTTATAGGCATCTGGTAATATCCTCGATCTAAGTCAGCTAAAAAACCAAATCATAATCCCGCTGTTTTATTTGCAGGTGCTAACTGAGCAGGGTCTGGGTGACTACTGTGACCCTGAGTTCGTGCGAAATACTTCCCGGGAGATGCAAGAGGCATTAGAGATGACGCAGGAGCAGATGGACAGGTAGTTAATTTAACATGATAAAGTTGCAACGATCCTCTCTAATGTATCATTATGTATAATAATTTGAAAATCTCTATCATTCTTACAGAGCCGCACATCAGCTGATGATCAACGAGAAGAATATAAAACAAGCTCAAAGCCAACAACCCCAAGTTGTAAGTATCAGAGTTTCTCACACCGAATGCTTTACTAACACTGCCCACTAATTCACTTTTCAGCTGACAACTTGCTATCATATTTTATAACGAATGTATAGGGTAACATTTGGGTTGTAGGGCGACATCCTTGCCCGCCAGTACCACCCGTTCCACCAGCCGGCGACTTTGCCGCCGCCGGTGTTCAAGCGGTTATAGCACCCGCCCACAGCGAGCCCGCGCGCGAGAGCGCGGACGCACACAGCGCGCGTGACGCCAGACGTCACACGCACCATAGAAAAAAAAGAAAACGCAAACCAGTACTGGTTTAGCAAGATTTTACTGTATTTTACATATTGGTTTGTTTACATAGTTTGATAATTTCATTCCATCGTGAAATAATTCAGTCTATCAATGATACCATTAACTTACTTGACATTCGTGGTATCTATGCTCAAATTTTTCGTTTATTTCTCAATTTTTCAAACTGGCGGATCAAAATTAGGGTACGTGAGTACTTTTTTAAATTCTATACTGTGGTTATCACAGGTAAAGTGAGATTGTAGTTGTTTAGGTATAGCGTAATTTTAGGGCCACGGACACTATTGGAAAATATTTATACCTACTCCAAAAGTGATGGGTATCCTCTAAGTCGATATTTCAGAGAATTGGCCCTTTTAAATTCTTAAATTAGAAAATGTAATTTTTCGAACTATGAGAGAGAAAACGCTCTCATTAACTAAAATAGATAGAATTTTTAATTCAAAATATATAATTTTATCCTTTTTAAGTATTAAAATTTATACTTTGAAAAATAGCGAATTGTATTGTGCAAGTTTTAATAAAAGTTATTTGTAAAATTTTAAATTGTAATTCTAATAAAATTAATTAAATACTGTCGATTCATAAAACTTGCATGAGACAAAAGCTTTTTTATATGAAAGTTAAAAAATAAATTTCATATATGCGAACGATTCTTCCTCTAGTTTAAAAATTTGTTAACGTAAAGAAGCTTTCAAAACTCTTGAACGCTAGAAGCTTTTGTGGTGAAAAATGAAATTTAGTGTGATTTTATTCAATGAAATCGCTTTAATTGTTACGATTCAGTATTAAGTGGGAAGCTAATTATCTTGTTTAGCGATATTCGAGTAACCTAAATTCAGTAGATGTTATTTTGTCTCCTAAGTTTTAGCACCAGATCCAAGACAATACCATATTTGAAGACTTTAACGTACTGATTGTAAAACTAGCCCTCGACGAAGGGATCCAATTTTCTGTAGTTTACCCAAAAGATGAATTTATAAAAATTGATGACCCTCGATAAAGTTTTGCGATAGAGACTTAATAAGTGTGACACAATGATTTTTATAAGTTCAGCTTTATTGAATAGCTTTGACCACTTTTAGAATAGACACTATTCAATTCTAGCATAAAGTCTAGGCCCTTTCGACGCCTACGATGAAACTAAAGATGAGAGTCTGATTTTCATCTTTTCAGTAACTTTACAATATAAAAGTAAGCACTCTTTTGAATTTTTAATAGATTTTATAGGTGGATCAATTTATATACGATTTCTCCATCCATTTCCTTCTCGGGTTGTTAGTTTTAGTGGATTTTTATTTTTATCTACTAAACTCCGACGTATGAGCTTAGTATGGGAACATTGTTTGTCCTTTGCTACGTTAGATAAAGGGATGAATAATTTTGGGCAATAATTCTCATAGCTAACATCCTCGCTTTTTCTAAAACTGCGTGTACTTGTGATAATGTCGAGGAGTGTTTATTTAAAAGTGTATCATCCAAACTTTGTTACAGTTCTACTGACTCAATATTATACGTCTTGTTCAAAAATGCGAAAATGTTATAAACTGCGAAAAAGTTTAGTCGATCCTAGTTTTACTCGACTGACGTCCAATCGTTTTTTTTTTTTAATATATTCGATGATGATAATTACTAGAACGGTGAGACGTACGAATTCTGTAATATAAAACACATTATAGAGGTATTAGAACTGTAACCAGTCATGGTCTCATTATTAATTTCATATAAAAGACAGTTAAAGAGTAATTGTGTTTTTGCGAAGAGGCATTTACTAACAACGATTGTCTCAACTTCGTAATTAGTTAGGCCGCGGAGTTAGGTAATCATTAACTATTTAGTTTATAACTCTAGTTAAATTTAACAGACTTTGCAATATCTTGAACTGTTTATAACAGGCATTTTCTATTTCACAGACAAAACACAAGAAAAGAACACAAGTCCAGTTCTTTGTTTTTTCTAAATTTTCGTACAAAATACGTTTTACTCACCTTGAGTTATAAACTCAATTTGCCTTATCCGCCAAAAATCAAACAAGGCCTCAATAAAAACAGAGCAAGGTGTTGTAAGTTTTAGAAATCTTAGCTCTTTAAGATAAATTCCCTAGTAAGTGCCCTTTTAAACTCTATGAAGCGACGTAGTGTATAGATATTATCGTCTGCAACTCCATGTTCACAATACACCTCACATTCCTCTAGAATTAAGGTCAATATTACCGACAGTTTTCTGTTGAAACCTTTTCGCTGAACAAAGAAGAATTTGAATCTTCTAGAGTGGCGTATTCACGAATGGCAACTGCTGCAATACTACTAAACCCTTGCTCAATACTGTGACTGTAAAGATTAACTGTAGACCCAAGTGTAACAGTATTTATCAAATTTAGATTTATTAATTTCTCTTTCCAATATTGGTTCTCAGCAGCCTATGTTTCAAGATCATAAGCAATTTTACTAACCTGCCTTCAAAGTAACTTGCAGTACTTGCCATTTAGTCGCTACGCAACTCGTTAAACCTGTCTAGATCGTTTAGGCTACAACAGCAAAGATTAGGTAACGCACAAAGTAAATGTATGACTAAGATGTTCGTGAAATATTCTAAATATATTTATTATAGTATGTAACTCTTATTTTAATTTTTTAGTGATAGATTCTGAATCCTGGTAAAAAACCACTTTAGGACATATTTGTTGAGAAATTTTGTCGCTGAATGCACAACATTGCCAGCACATTACTATATTTTATAAATAGGGCAACATCTTAAAAGTGTTTTTGTTTTACCAAACAAATACTGATTTCAATAGCGCACATAAATTAAAATTGGCAAAATTAATTTAATATTGTTAACTAAATGATCTTCTTTTCTTTGTTGTTAAAGTAGCCTAATCTATGCTTCCCTTAAACTTTTTGGTGCCAACCTATTTTAGACGTTAAAGTTATTGATAAAAACTTTTAAAGTTGCTTTTACATTTTCTGCCATTTTATATACTCGTTTGAAATTCCTTTCCCACTATCTTTTCTGTTTAGTCTATGTAAGACTTTATTGAAGAAGTTTTAAATATTTTTATTGAAAATATTTGTAGAGCCCCATGGAATAAGTATTATAGATAAATCGCTATTAATTTTTAGCAGTTCAATTGAAATTAATGAGTGCAAAGTGTATTAATTTATCAATCTCTAAAATGAGAGAAGATCTAAAGTTTTAAAATATTCATTCGTTAGTAATTTCATCTGTAAATAATGTACAAAATTAAAGAATCTGTACTCGAAGACAAGATTTTACGTACGTTTTTATATTTCTAGCGTAATAACCGCTAGCAGTATCTCGATTGTAAATAGTTATGTAAATAAAAAAAGTGTAAAAGATATATATTCCATCAATCATATTAAAAATTGATACATTAATTATCTATTTATTGTTTTAAAATGAACATTGTAAATTGTTTTCATATAAATAAAAAATGTCGGAAACGCATTTAAACTGTATTTTATTTCAAGTCCAATTTTTAACCGATTTCAAAAAGGAGAAGGTTTTCAATTCGTCTGTATGTTTTTATTATATGTTTGTTACGCGATTACTCCGCCACATGTGAATAGATTTTGATGATGCTGACGTTTTGGTTTGCTCCAATTATGTTCAAATTTAATTTAATTTTAGTTCTGGGGTACAACAAATATAAAGTTTAAAATGAAAAACTTATTTACAAAAAAATACAATCTTCCAAAAAGGTGCAAAATAATAACTTTAATTTCGGAAGTCGGTGCCAAATAACGAAGAAACAAAATACAACCACCGACTTCTTTAATTAAAGTTATTTTGAAATTTATATTGTATTTTCTTTTTTCGAGGGCGGTTGTATTTTTTGTAGATAACTTTTTTATTCTGTCACCAGATGACTGGAACAGAAACAAGGCCTGTGTCATTGCGACTTTAAAAAAAATATATATGAAAAGCATAGTGTAAGCATGAAAGTGTGCACACGAGTGCACTCCTGTAGATATAACCCACGTGCACACTTCTGAACAGGGATCACTATGGCAGTAATTGCTTACTGTTAGCGTGCAGGCACGGAACGAGCGGCAAGGAGAGTTAAAGTCATAGCACACATATCAACTCGGAAAGGGATCGTCATCGGCTAGACGATGCCGCGCTTAAGGTCACAGCACACATATCAACTGGGAAAGGGATCGTCGCCGTATCAACACGAGCCGTGCAGTATTCTTTATGAAACTCCCTACTGCAATGCACACTAATCGGAATTGTAACGTAATCGCCTCGCCTCAGAACAAGCTCACAAACCGGTGCGGTTCGTGGTTAACTTGCGGTACCCACGCTAACGGCTTGTCGTCCCCGCGCTTACGGCTCGTCGTCCCCGCGCTTACGTCTCTACGTGCCCTCTCAACGAAACAGGTTCAAACTGTGCCAGCCAGATCAACCAGCGGTCGGTGAGCCGTAAGCGCGGCGTCGCCTAGCCGTAGCCGAGTCGACGTACCGGAGTTGCTGATCCGCTTTGGTTATGTGTTTACGTTAGGTTGACGCCTGTTTGACGACGAGATGAAAGGTGATACGGTGACGATCCCTTTCCGAGTTGATATGTGTGCTGTGACCTTTACGGCTCGCCGACCGCTGGTTAACCTGGCAGTTTGAATCTGTTTTGTTTGTTTGTTTGAAATATAACCAACAAATTCAATAAATGACATGACAGCATCTTCGGCAACAGTAGTAGCTATGACATTTACGGTTACGGTTGCCTAACGGGGCGGCGGGTTTAGAAATAGAAAGGCTTGATGCCTACTAAAAGTCACATCCCACATAATAATATCAATTCGGAAAGGGATCGACGCCGTATCAACTCGAGCCGTGCAGTATTCTTTGTATGAAACTCCCTATTGCAACGCACACTAATCGGAATTGTAACATAATCGCCTCGCCTCGGAACAAACTCACGAACCGGTGCGGTGCGTGGTTAACTTGTGGTACCCACGCTTACGGCTCGTCGTCCCCGCACTTACGTCTCTCCGTGCCCTCTCAGTCTCACCCCTCCCGCGGCTTGCCTGCCAGCACACTACTGTTGCCAAACGTGGTGTCATGTCAACTCATGTCATTCACAAGGCAACTTCCAGTCATATTGCGCGCGTGTTTTATTGAATTTGTAGGTTAGATTTCAAACAAACTAAACCGGTTCAATCTGTGTACCAGCCAGATCAACCAGCGGTCGGTGAGCCGTTAATTGTACACTTAATATTATAAATGTGAAAGTTTGGATGGATGGATGGAGGGATGTTTGTAACTCAATCACGAAAGAACAACTGAATATCCATTCAGTTGTTCTTTCGTGATTGAGTGAATGATGGATGAATTTCAAAGCAATAGATTATAGCCTGGAATAGCACATAGGAAGAACTAATTCCACGCGGGCGAAGCCGCTGGCAAAAGTTATATGTTACAGATAAGAAAATACCAGGTTGAATTATGTCCATTTTTTTACAAATATGAAACCAAGTTGGAATTATGTTGATTGAGAAAATGTGATGTAGTTGCTACAGATTGAAGAAAAAAAGTGTGTATGTACGAGTACACACGTAAGAAGTTAAATACTTCTTTGGCGTAACAAGATAAAAAACCAAACTGTCACAAAGTTTACAAAAGGAAAACAATAATTCTTCATGAATCACAGACTATAGCTAACTTCAGGGTGTCGGTTTTTTGTGACGGTGTGTGCGCGCATCGTAATACTCTCATAATTTTTACCTAACGCGCCAAAAGAAGTATAACTTCAGAAATCAACATTTTAGTTTTATACCTGCAGTATTGACCAAAACCGACTCTAAGTACTAAGTTAGACCTAGGTAAGTACTAAGTTCAGGTGAACCCTCGTACTCGCAGACCCAAATAAAATACCAGATCTTCTAGATTTCTTCGTGTATAAAGGTTTGTCAAACCATTACTTAAGTGTGGAGACTTGTCTAGACAGCAGTTCAGACCACACACTAGTAATAGTTACAATAAGTACCATCATAATTGAAAGACCAGTGAAAGAGCGACTCTACATAAAAAAACTTTTTACAAAAATAAATCAACTAAAAAATGCAAAATAACTTTAATTTCGGAAGTCGGTGTTTCTAGTTTGGTTTCTTCGTTATTTGACACTGACTTCCGAAATTAAAGTTATTTTGCATTTTTTAGTATTATTTATTGAAGCGGTTGAATTTTTTTTGTAAAAAGTTTTTTATTTTTCACTTTTTAGTTGTTGTACCCCATTCTAAAACTAAATCAACAGTAAAGTTATGCCCGAATTTATAGCCCCAAAAATAGGGAAGTTGATCATAGTTGGTGAAATTAGGGTGTATCAGCGTGAACTGTACGAATCTGTACACCCCTTTAGAGCATATCAGCGTGATGTAATGTTGTGAAATGGTGAAAACAATATACAGACATGCGATTGCAGCAATTCTGGAAGGTTTGCTATTTTTTATTGAAGAATTCCATTTACCATTGTAATCTCCGAACTTCTTCATCAGATCTTCACCAAATTAAAATGGGACCACATGTGAAGCACCATCTTTCAAACAAACAAAAATCATCAAAATCGGTTCACCTAGTCAAAAGAGTTTTGAGGTAACACATATAAAAAATAAAAAAAAATTGAGAACCTCCTCCTTTTTTTTTGAAGTCGGTTAACTAAACCGGCCAAGTGCGTGTCGGGCCACGCGCACGTATAGGTGTCCAAGCGCCAAGTTATAATTACTCGGAATAAAACTTCGTGTGGACTGTTTGACGGTTTATTTGACACTAACTAATTTATAGAAAAAGAAAGAAGAAGAAACTCTAACACCACTCGCTGTTGCGCTTGGAAAATAGGGTTACTTAGTAGCATAATAATGCGGACTAAGAATAGGTCTTTTTATTGTTTCACCTTTATAGTCCCGATGACAACCCGGGCTGTCACCGGGCTTCTTCGACAACCCAAGGTTAACGTTTGCTTGGAAAAAAATTTAACCTCTTAGGATCCGAAACTCAACTGAGTTTGAAAACAAAAAAAAACCAGCCTCCTACCTCTTAAGATCCGCGGACAAACCCGGGTTGTCGAAGAAGCCCGATGACAACCCGGGTTGTCATCGGGACTGTAAGGGTTCATGAACATTAAAACGGTTTTTGCGGTTCACAACTCTCGAAAATCGGGACGATGGTAACTGAAGAAGCGTGTGATTTTATTTTTGTATACCTTTAGCTTATTTTTACATGGCTCATAAACGTGTATACAAGGTGGAGAGGACAACACGACCACAAATGAAAAAAACCGGAGCCAAGAGCGCGTCAGACTCGCGCGTAAAGGGTTCCGAACAAATCATTTTTTATTTCAGGTTCTTGAAGTGAAACTTCTTTAGAATCGTTGTGATTTCAAACCGGATGCAACGGAAAAAACGACAGGTAAGAGACACAAATACAAAAATGTGTAGGATGAAGCCAGGAAAGAATGAGACAGAAATATACATACTATTTGTATCGTATTTTAGTTATCATAAGCCTCTTGTATCATTTGTTGAAACTGAAAATATGGAACTTGAGCAATAGATATAAATAGTAACATTTGTTAAATAAAATATAAAATATATTTTAAAATTAATCAAAATACTTTCATTTTTAAACAATTAAACTTTGTAATTATCTTATCCTTGTTATATATCCACACATACATTCCTTGTTATACAACTAGAAAATAAGGTTGAGAATCTAGAGCGTACTTTGTGTCTCACTAAAATCGAGATAAGAAATATACCTAAGCAGGAAGGTGAGAGTAAAGAAGATCTGCACAGAATTGTATCTGAAACAGCCAAGGTGCTGGATATGCCTATACGACAACACGATATTAAGGATATCTTCCGTATAAATAAAAAAAGCGGGGGTTCGTCTATCATCCTGGACTGTGTCTCAGTGACTGTAAAGGAAAATATACTACACATACTGCGCACGTTTAATCGCAATAATGCCAAAACTAAGTTAAACACATCCCATATTAATATACCAGGTGAATCAAAACCTATTTTCATATCAGAGAGTCTGACGATGAAGGGTCAGCGATTATTTTATCTGGCAAGGAAATTTGCGAGCGAAAATGGCTTCAAATTCTGTTGGACTTCGCTTGGAAAAGTATTTGTTCGGCAAAAAGAAGGAAATAAATACATACTTATAAAAAGCGAAGCTGATCTTAAACTTAAACTATCGCAATGACTATGTCTTGCTCATGTACTGCCTGTAATCTTACTATTTTTATTATTTTATCTGCTACTGCAATTCTTTTTGTAAAACACATAAACATAAATCACTCGAACACACCCAACCAAAAACACTCAACATAACACAAACAAACATGGAAAATACGTTTTATACATACAATGCTATTTGTTCTATTCAGGGTATACCAAACATCAATTATCCAGCTCTGATGTTCACTTTCGTTATAGTTTCTCGCACTCTAACATGCAATATAAATATATGTGCTCCTAATGGCTAACACAACCAATAATGTCTCAGCACAGATAGACAACTTTACGGTGGCATCATCTTATCACTGTGATACGAACGCCTGTAATGAAATCTTGAAATCCTCTAACACGTCGCTAAGAATTATAACCCAAAATATCAGAAGCATCTATAAAAATTTAGACGGTTTCCAGGCACAATTGGCAAGGTTCTCCTACGATATGGACATCATAATTTTGACTGAGTGTTGGTTAAATGCTAAAAAGCCAATACCAACTATTGAAAATTACGTAACATACTCTACCGCAAAATGCCTTAATCAAAATGACGGTATTACGATATTTGTGAAAAGCAATCTCCAATGCACGGTAGAAGAACCAGACCCGATAGGAGCTAATTTTCTTCTGTTGAATGTTGACTCTGATACCTGTATAATAGCTTCCTATAGGTCGCCTTCCATATACAACACTGATAGCTTTCTTAACTCTCTCGAAAACATTTTAAGTAAATTAAAAGGGAAAAACATAATTCTGATAGGGGATATTAATATAGACATAAAACCCAATAGTATTGATAGAAATAGTTCATCCTATCTAAATCTGACTGCAAAAATGGGTCTCCTACCAGGACATACTTTTCCTACGAGACTGCACAACTGCCTTGATCACGCCATGATTAGAACCACTACCTCTGTATCAGTCATAGTTATAGATTCCACAGTCAGCGACCATGCCTCCGTAATGTTATGTCTAGAGACCGTCTCCAATAAAAACAAGAATTATAAAAAAATATACAGTGTAAAAATGGACTATGAGAGTGCTATTCAACAATTAAAAACAACAGATTTTACTTTTCTTACCCCAAATCATGATGCTAACGAGGCTGCAACAAGGTTTGTCGATTGTCTTACGTCCACGGTATCCCAACATTCAACCGTAACGAAGGTCTCTAACCGTAAAGTGGTCCTTAAGCCCTGGATCACACCTGGTCTCTTGAGTTGCGTCCGACACAGGGATAACCTTCACCGAAAAGTTCAGGCAGACCCAAAAAATGAAATTGTCAAGTTATCGTACAAAAGATATCGTAATCACTGTAACCTATTACTAAGGAAATTAAAAAACGCCCACGAAAGATCCGCTCTAAAATCTTCAAAGAACAACAAAGAAACATGGAGTATTATAAAATCCATTACCAACCAAACTGGGAATCGAAATTTAGCTGACAAACTTCTACCTGCCACTGAAGGTGAGGATGCGTCTAATGCCATTGAACATATAAACCATTATTTTTCGAATATTGGTAAACAATTGGCTGACAATATTATTTTAAAAAACCAACATTCTTCTCGGGCTCCATACGTTAATGAGACACCCCCAGCGTGTAATTCTATGGTTCTCCTTCCTCCAGATGAGGCTGAAGTAGAAGCAGTCATTAACAACTTAAAAACTGACAGCGCTACAGGCTGTGACCTTATTCCGGTTAAACTTCTCAAGTTGGGTAAAAACGTTCTAGTCCCACCTATTACTAAACTGATTGAAATCTGCTTTACTCAAAGGGTTTTTCCACGAACTTTTAAGAAATCCTTAATCACACCTGTTCACAAGGGGGGGAACCAGGACGATGTTAAAAATTATAGACCAATCTCTGTTCTGCCAGCACTATCAAAAATATTGGAAAAACTATTGAACCGCAGACTCATGAAATACCTAGAGCGCTACAAAATAATATCGGACTCACAATTTGGCTTTAGGTCCGGGAAAAGTACCACAGATGCAGTTAACCAACTAGCTGATTACGTGACTGAGAAACTTGATGCAAAGCAAAAATGTCTTCTTGGACCAAGGCATTTGACACCGTCTGTGTTCCGACCCTTGTGACCAAGTTAGAACATGCAGGAATCCGCGGAAGGGCTCTTAGCATATTTACAGACTTCCTCAATGACCGGACACAAAGAGTAAAGATTGGAGAAGTCATTAGCAACGAAGCTAAGGTTAATTATGGTGTGCCCCAGGGCAGTTGCCTATCTCCCAGCCTTTTCTTGATATATGTAAATGACCTATGTCAGCAGTCGCTTAGTTACGGTAAAATTTTTAGCTATGCAGACGACACCGTACTAATATTTCACGGAGAGAGCTGGGAGGCGGCACGGGATGCTGCAGAGACAGGCTTGCGCAGAATAATTTACTGGCTGGAAGCTAATTTATTAAGTCTTAACATCTCGAAAACGTCATTCTTACAATTTACTTTCGCCAAAACCAAACCACCAGAAATAAGGATCAAAGCGCATTCCTGTGACGCCGCTAAAAATAGTAATCCTTGCTCATGTCTCCCAATCAAACAACAAAATACAGTGAAGTATCTGGGGGTGATTCTGGATGAGGGACTTAGTTGGCAGCACCACATTGATCAAACCGCTTCCCGTGTTAGGAAACTAATATGGGCATTTAAAAAACTACGAGAAGTGGCTGACTTTAAGCTTCTACGGACTGTTTATCTAGCACTAGCACAGTCAATCGTGGGTTACTGTATTACGGCATGGGGAGGAGCTTGCAAAACCTACATAATACGCCTTGAGAGAGCCCAACGATCTCTGTTAAAAGTGATGACCTTCAGGCCGTACCGATTCCGCACAAAAAGTTTATATGAAAGTTGCGAAGTACTAACAGTGAGACAATTATATCTTCTCAATCTTACATTAAGACAACACGAAAAAACACCAGTAAATCATGCAATGAAATATAAGAGAACTATCGGTAATGTATGTAGCACCATCAAATTTAAGACTGCATCCGCCCGACGGCAACGATTATATTTATCTACTTATATATATAACAAATTAAATAGCATTCTTAACATTAACCCACTTACAATATATAAAACTAAGATTAAACTAAATTCATGGCTTCAAACGTTGGACTACCTGCAGACAGAAAACTTAATAAAGGAACAGTACTGATGATGATTGAACAATAAAATATAAAATGTAACTCTCTTATGTATATGTATGTATAACCCCAAACATAATACTCACACAAACATACAGACACACCCAAATCCACACACACACATACGCACCTATACACACGTACGCACACACACACACACACACACGCACACACACACACACACACACACACACACATACACACCACGCAATAGCAGGCTTGCATTAAATTTAGTTTTAAGCGATTTACTTGTTCGAATTATTGTATAAATTGTTAATTCTAAAGAACGGGAGAAGACACTGACTACTGTAACACAGGTCTCACCTAGCTCAGGAGTCAGGGTTTCAAACGAAAATGTATAACCTTTTTTATATCAATAAAACATTATTATTATTATTATTTCGTTTATTTATTTTTTTACATATAATTTACATTTATAAATATTTTTAAAAGAAAACATAAAAAAAAAACATTTAAAAATATAAAAAATAGTAGTCCGCCGGTATTGGGAGCAGGGTCCAAGCTACCGGTGGTTAGGGCTCCAGAGACAGGAACCTCCTCACAATGCGAGCCGTATCGAGGAGTACTGCCTTCTGTATCAGGCCCTTGATCCAACCGCGCAACGACAGCTTCGACAGGTGTTCGTCGAGGCTTTTGGCCATCAGGCCGTTGGCGGTAACGACTATCGGCACAATGACAGCCGAGTCCACATTCCACATATCGACAACCTCGTGTGCTAAGTCAAGATATTTGATTTGTTTGTCTTTCTCAGCTTTCACGAGGTTCTCGTCATGTGGAATGGTGACATCGATTATCATTGTGCGGCGCGCTAATCGGTCTATCACCACTATATCAGGCTTATTGGCAACAATAGTCCTGTCAGTGATGATAGACCGATCCCAGTACAACGTGACATGGTCATTTTCGAGAACTGGGTCGGGCGCATACTTGTAATACGGTACCTCAGAATCCACAAGTTTGTATTTTAAAGCAAGTTGCTGGTGAATAATCCTGGCTACTTGGTTATGCCTGTGCAAATACTCGCTGTTAGCAAGACGAGAACAACCAGAGATAATATGTCTGATGGACTCACCCGGACGGTGGCATGCCCGACACACGTCAACCGTCCCGTCCTTCATGATATGCCTCCGGTAGTTATTCGTCAAGATAACTTCGTCCATAATCGCACAGACAAAGCCTTCAGTTTCCCCGAAGAGGTCACTGAAACGTAGCCAGGCCACGGACGCCAAGAAATCTACATCAGGCCCATGAAGAGCCAGATAAAAGCGCCCGTGAAGCTCCTTGCCTTTCCATACCTCCTTGCGGTCATCAGTAGTGAGTATTACAGGTTTGCGCCAGTTCTCTTTAGCCATGGACAACGGGGTGAGTCCCTTGTCCACTGCGACCACATCACGGTGCATACCCACGTCGGTTTCAAGAAAATATTCTCTGAGGCTGCACACCTCGCGGTTGTGGAGAGTTTTCGCATTTAAAAAACCTCGACCTCCACATTTCCGCGGGATGTACAGTCTCATCACCGATGATCGTGGGTGATGCATCCGGTTTGCGGTCAGCAGCGTACGGACCTTCCTATCCAGGGCGTCGAGTTCGGTCTGAGTCCATTTGAGTATGCCGAAAGAGTACATCAAAACCGGCATGACCCAACCGTTGAAGGCGCGCACCTTATTCCCGCCCGACAAAAGGCTGTTCAATACTTTTTTCAGGCGGCCAAAGAAGCGCTCCTTCAGCGATTGTTTCATGTCAGTAACGTTAATGCCTAACGCTTCCGACATACCCAAATATTTGTATGTTTCGGTCGAGGAGAGGGATCTAAGGTGTATGGAATCCGAGAGTTTAATCTCTTCGGATTCCATAATCCCCCCTCGCTTTACATGCATGACTGCACATTTGTCCACACCAAATTTCATCCTGATCGCGTTACTGAAAGTTTCAGTTACCTTCAGTAACTCCATCAGTCGCAAATTGTTGGGGGCAAAGAGTTTTAGGTCATCCATGTAAAGAAGGTGAGATATGGCCTGACCACCTCTTCTCAACCGATAGCCCAGCCCCGAATCCTCCAGCAATGTGCTTAGAGGATTCAGAGCTAAGCAGAACCAAAGAGGACTCAAACTGTCGCCCTGAAATATTCCCCGTTTAATCCATATAGGCTCATCGTTCCCCTGGATTGGTCGACATCCTGGATAGCGAAGGACCGTCTTCCATTGCCCCATACATGACCCAAGGAAGGTGCGCAGAGTTGCATCTATTTTGTACAACTCCAACACCCTCATGAGCCATGTATGTGGAACAGAGTCGTAGGCCTTCTTATAATCTATCCAGCATGTCGACAAATCCTTGTGGGATCGACGAACCTGCTGGCTTATGGCCATGTCTATGAGGAGTAGCTCCTTAGTACCGCGGGACCCGTTCCTACATCCATTCTGAGAGGCAGACATAATTAAATTACTCTCAATGTGATGATTAATTTTCGCTCTCAGGATGGATGTAAGAAGTTTATAGACCGTCGACAAACACGTTATCGGTCTATAATTCTTAGGTTCCGCGGTACCACCTGATTTATGGAGCAGGTAGGTAAAGCCAGTTGTTAGGAACTCAAGCAGCAACCCAGACTCTAAGGATGACTGAAATTGAGATGCTAGAAGCGCGTGTGAGCTGCTATACCACTTTAGCCAGAAGTTTTGCAGTCCGTCCGGTCCTGGAGACTTCCAATTCGGTAACGGACGGACTGCTCTGGCTATATCTGTTGGGCTGATATTAACTTTCTCCATTTCTGGTATAGCTTCGCACACGCGCTCAACATCACGCATCCAGCCACCCTCAGTGTGACAGACGGGCACCGACCAAATGCTGCGCCAGAATGTACTCGTGGCGACATCATCCGGGCGGCAGCCGTCCGTCACATTTTGTTCAGGTCGCTCCCAAGCTCTATATACCCACCTCTCATCGCTCTGGAACATGCGATTCTGCGAGTACCGGTCAACTCGCCGCTTATACCGCCGAATACGGTTTGCCCATGCACAAACTTTCTGCTTCAGGAAGTCGATGCGCTCCGTGACATGGGACATGTATTCTCGAGGGCTGATTTCAGTCCCCGAGAACGCCCGCCTCACAAAGCGCATCACACGTGGGCGTGTATTGCCCTTCCTGAAGCAGATTAGTTTGCCGATGAGTACCCTGGCCCCATCGATACGCCTCTCGATTCTGCATTGCCAGGCTGGTACAGCAGGCTTTGGTCGAATAGCTACGTCACTATTTGGGAACTTTACGTTAGCTAAACGACATGCCGCAACAGCCCCGCAATACAAGATTGAGTGCGTATCAACGAGGTTCTCGCTGCTATTAAAGATATTCTCAAGCAGCGAGTCCAAAGCACACACCAACGCCCTATTTTTTTTTGTGCATGGGTAACCGTGGTAAACGGGGTCTAAGTTCGGTCGGAGTGGATCTATACTCGCGAAGCGCATCCTCCAGTGCGCTCCTCAGTCGATTGTTGCACTGGCTACTTACCGTGACAACCTTATCATCTGCCTCATCACTTATATTATTGAGCCGCGGTGGCATTGCATCAATAGCAGGCGCTTGTTCCACGGTCTGTATCGGAGTAGAGATGATAGGGTTGCTCAGTACCTCTGAGCGCAGCCTATCAAGTGCAGCATCGTCCAACCTGTGATTACGTTGGATGACTCGCACCTGATCCGACAATCGTTGTGCCGAGACGTCTACGGTTGGTTCTAGTTCCTGGAACAGAGATAGCATCCTGACACGGTACGCAGTGAGGTTAGTTCCCCCCTCTGTAGACCCATAGTATGCGCGCATGACGTTTTCATTAATGGACTGAGTCCATCTCATACGCTGCACACAACCACCGGCAGCGGGGACCCGGCTCGGGGCCGGTTGGCCCCTAAGTCCCAGGCTGTTCGGTGGCCGGCCTCTCCCCTGCCGACGTACAGGTGTTGGCGACGTCAGCGGGGAGAAATACTCGTCACTCGAGCTCGACGCGGCTGCAGCCGCCGGTGACACTGGTGATCCGAGGTCCGGCGGCGGCATTTAATTTTATTTATTCCATTTTTCCATCATTCTGTTTACATATATATATATGTACGTCGCCATTGACAGACGTCATACTGCAATCCTGCATAAATATTCTTCTTTTTTGTTTATTATTTGGTTTGTTTGAGTATTTGAAGGTTTTGCTATAATATTTCTTGTATGGGCTTCTTATTTGGTACAATTGATTCCAGTTTTGGGTGAAAAAATATGGATTTTATGATTTTAAAGTGGAATAGAAAAAATATGACATGTGTTGCCAGTGGGTTGCCATGTTTTTTATTATTATTATTATTATACCATTTATTTAATCTTATATACATACACTTTTCATTTTGAAATATTTAGGTACTTACATATAAAAACATAAATAAATACAAAAACATTTAAAAATATAAAAAGTAGTAGCCCACCGGTATCGGGAATAGGGTCCAAGCTACCGGTGGTCAGGGCTCCTGAGAAAGGAATCTCCTAACAATACGAGCCGTGTCCAGGAGTACTGCTTTCTGGATCAAGCCCTTGATCCAACTGCCTAACGAGAGCCTCCTGAGATGTTGGTCGAGGCTCTTGGCAATTAAGCCATTGGCCGTCACGACTATCGGCACAATGACTGCTGTATCCACCTCCCACATGTCGACAACCTCGCGAGCCAGATCAAGATACTTTGTTTTTTTATCTCTCTCAGCCTTCACGAGGTTCTCGTCATGAGGGACAGCTATATCAACAATCATTGTGCGACGCTCTTGTCGATCTATCACCACTATGTCAGGCTTATTGGCAACAATAGTCCTGTCAGTGATGATAGATCGATCCCATTATAACGTGATATTGCCATTTTCGAGAACTGGGTCGGGCTCATACCTATAATACGGTACTTCAGATTCCACAAGATTGTATTTAAGAGCAAGTTGCTGGTGGATAATCCTGGCTACAAGGTTGTGTCTATGCAAATAGTCTCCGTTAGCTAGACGAGAACAACCAGAAATAATGTGTCGTATTGATTCTCCGGGCCGGTGGCATGCCCGACCGATGTCAACCGTACCGTCCTTCACAATATATTTCCGGTAGTTATTCGTCATAATAACTTCGTCCATAATCGCACAGACAAAACCTTCGGTTTCCCCGAAGAGGTCACCAAAGCGCAGCCAGGATACGGACGCTAAGAGATCTACATCGGGCCCATGTAGGACCCGGTAAAAGCGCCCGTGAAGCTCCTTGCTCTGCCATACTTCCCTGCGGTCATTAGTATCCAGTACTGTAGGTTTGCGCCAGTTCTCTTTTGCCAAGGAGAGCGGGGTGAGGCCCTTATCCACAGCGACCACATCTCGATGCATACCCACGTCAGCTTTGAGGAAGTACTCCCTAAGGCTGCGTACCTCGCGGTTGTGTAGGGTCTTAGCATTTAAGAACCCACGACCCCCACACTTCCGCGGGATATACACCCTCATCACCGATGATCGTGGGTGATGCATCCGATTTGCGGTCAGCAGTGTGCGGACCCTCCTATCCAGGGCGTCAAGTTCCGTCTGAGTCCATTTGAGTATGCCGAAAGAGTACATCAATACCGGCATGACCCAACCGTTGAAGGCGCGCACCTTGTTCCCGCCTGATAAAAGACTATTCAGTACTTTATTCAGGCGGCCAAAGAAGCGCTCCCTCAACGACTGTTTCACTTCAGCAGTACTGATGCCTAACGCTTCCGACATACCCAAATTCTTGTAGGTTTCGGTTGAGCAGAGGGATCTAAGGTGTACGGAATCCGAGAGTTGAGTTCCCACGGATTCCATAATCTCCCCTCGCTTTACATGCATGACTGCACATTTGTCCACACCAAATTCCATCCTGATGGCGCTACTGAAGGTTTCTGTTACCTTCAGTAGCTTCATCAGTTGCAAGTTGTTGGGGGCAAAGAGTTTCAGATCATCCATGTAAAGGAGGTGTGATATGACCTGACCACCTCTTCTCAACCGGTAGCCTTGGCCCGAACCCTCCAGTAGAGTACTGAGAGGGTTTAGGGCCAGACAAAACCACAGTGGACTCAGACTGTCGCCCTGAAATATGCCACGCTCGATCCTTATCGGTTCGCTGTTCTCCCGGATTTGTCGACATCCTGGATAGTGAAGAACCGTCCTCCACTGCCCCATACACGACATCAGGAAGGTGCGCAAAGTTGCATCCACTTTGTACAGCTCCAGCACCCTCATGAGCCATGTATGTGGCACCGAGTCATAGGCCTTCTTATAATCTATCCAACATGTCGACAGATCTTTTCGAGAACGACGAACCTGTTGGCTAATGGCAACATCAATGAGGAGCAGCTCCTTAGTACCACGGGACCCGTTCCTACATCCATTCTGAGAGGCAGACATGATAAAATTTGTGTCAATATGATTGTTAATTTTGGCTCTCAGGATGGATGTAAAAACTTTATAGACCGTCGGTAAACACGTGATCGGCCTATAATTTTTGGGTTCCGCAGTACTACCTGATTTATGGAGCAGGTGGGTTACTCCTGTCGTAAGGAACTGTGGTAGCGACCCTGACTCTAGGGCAGACTGGAACTGAGCTGCCAAGCGAGCGTGCGATCTTTGAAACCATTTTATCCAAAAATTGTGCAGACCGTCCGGCCCTGGAGATTTCCAGTTAGGCAACGGACGGACTGCACGAGCTACATCTTGGGGGCTGATGGTAATAGCCCCCATTTCTGGTATAAGATCGCACGCGCGCTCGACCTCTCGAGTCCAATCACCCTCGGTGTGCCTGACCGGCACCGACCAGATGCCGCGCCAGAATGAGCTCATGGCGTCGTCATCAGGTAGGTGCGTATCGGACACACCTTGGTCCGGTCGCTCCCAAGCCCTATAAACCCACCTTTCGTTGCATTCGAATGTGCGATTCTGAGTGTACCGCTCCACTCGCCGCTTGTACCGACGAATACGGTTTGCCCATGCATAGATCTTCTGCTTCAGGAAGTCGACACGCTCTGTGACGCGGGTCAGATAATCTCGGAAACTTATATCAGTCCCCGAGAATGCCCGCCTCACAAAGCGCATCACCCTAGGGCGAGTGTTGCCCTCCCTGAAGCAGATAAGCTTGCCAATGAGTGCTCTAGCCTCACCGATACGACGCTCGATCCTGCACTGCCAAGCTGGTACAGCTGGTCGTGCAGCTCTGTCACTGTTGGGGAACTTGACGTGAGCTACACGACATGCCGCTGTAGCCGCGCAGTACAAGATTGAGTGGGTATCAGCAAGGTCTTTGCTGCTATCAAAAAAAATTGATAGCTGCGAATCTAGAGCACACACCAGCGCCTTATTTTTCTTATGCATGGGCAAACGAGGTAGACGAGGTCTAAGCCCAGGCGGTGTGGAGCGGTGCTCTCGGAATGCATCCTCCAAAGCGCTCCTCAATCGTTCGTTACACTGGGTACTCACGGATATAGCCACGTCATCATCATCTTCACCAACGTGGTCAGGTCGCGGTGGTGCATTAGGTTGCAGTTGCACCGCGGCCGGTGGCGAAGCAGGTGAGACACGGCTACTCCGTGATTCGAGGCGTAGTCTATCAAGAGTGGCATCATCCAGCATACGGTTACGCTGGATGACCCGCACCTGATCCGACAGTCGTTGGGCCGATACGTTGACAGCTGGCTCAAGTACCTGAAACAGAGAGAGCATCCGACCACGGTACGCAGTCAGGTTAATTCCCCCCTCTGTAGCCCCATAGTATGAGCGCATGACGTTTTCGTTAATGGATTGTGTCCATCGCATGCGCTGCACACTTCCACCGGCAGCGGGAACCCTATCAGAGGCCGGTGGGCCTCGAGGTTCCAAACTGGCTGGTGGTCGGCCTCTTCCCCGTCGACGCGCAGGTGGTGGTGTCGTCGGCGGAGTGGTGTATTCGTCGCTCGAGCTCGACGCAACTGCAGCGGCCGGAATCACTCGACTCACGGCTGGTGCAGGTCCCGGCGGCTGCGAGGCGGAGCTGAGCGACGAACCCGAAGATGTTGGGTGTGTGGTCAGCAATTTGGCCCGGTTCCTAGTTAGCATTTTCACGTTGTCATAAGTTCCGTTTTATTTTTGTAGTTCTCATCTCACTGTTGTTCACTATGATTTGCACTTGGTAATATTTTTTTTTTTCTCTCGTTTTCGGTCTTATTTTCACTATTGTAAACATGATAATAAATATAAATAGTTTAGGAAAAATATTTGGAAAAAAATTATGACAGTCGGCTTGACAGGCGGGCCACAGATTATTATTATTATTATATTCATCTCATTCTTTTGTCGATTTACTGAAGTGTGTGTGAATCGCACACACACCTTTTTTTTAAACTGCCTCCAGCTTATAGGTTTTCCTGTAATCTTTATATAAAGAACTACTTTCTGCATTCTTTTCAAAATTTTAGACCCAGTGGTTTCGGAGATAATGGGGGGAATGGGGTTATATTAATAAGGATCCGTTTTTTCATTCGGACTTTCGGAACCCTAAAAACGGGTATTATTCGTCATTATGAACAACAACAACTGGATGCGGAAGGCGGAGGACAGGGTGTTGTGGCGCAGCCTGGGAGAGGCCTATGTCCAGCAGGGGACTGCGATAGGCCGAGTTGATTGATGAACAACTTTTACTATAGCACCAACACTAAAAACTCTAAAAAAAAATAGCTGTTCAGTACATTTTGTCGAGTTATGCAAACATAAATATATGGAGCAGCTGATCCTCAAGCTTAAAACAAGTAGTCACTCTGGAACATGGTAAAAAGTAGCAAGGTTGCCCCTCAGGTTGCACAACATCATCATGAAAATCATCATGAAAAAAGTGACAAAACTTTGGCTAGAACGGACAAATTGTATGGATTTACCAGTACCAGACAGACAGACCAGTACATATTGTATGGATTTGACCACTTTTAAAGAGACTTTGACCTCTGAGTTTGTTTCGGTGCTCATCTAGCTAAAACTGACAAAAAAAATGTTGACGTGTAACAGTGTTGTTAAAACCAGTTTACATAAATAAAATCATTTATCAAAGAACAGGCTGAGACGTTAGGACAATTTCTGTATGAACTCTTAACTCCGAATGGCGGTGACGAAAAAACCGAAAAAGAAATTGAAGAATATCTGGACTTCGCGGTGTGAGCAGCGAGAGATATAGTTGAAATAAAAGATCTGGAGTTTATTTTGTTTCGAAAACATTGCCCCACACTAGAAATTACTCCTGTATCGTGGATGCGTATACCGTATACATACATGAAATCTCACATACACAAGACACCCAGACCCGGAACAACTATCTATAGGCCATACAAATATTTGTTCCGTGCGGGGATCAAACCCGCGACACGCAGCGCAGCACCCGATCACTCAACCACTGCGCCAACTGTGTCGTCGAGTTAAACAAGGCTCCGGCTCGGTTTTTTCCTGATAACAGCTGAAATCCTACAACAACTCCCGAGGATAGAATATTTAGAGTTAAAATCAATGACACCTACTCAGCCATCCATGATATAATCGCTGGGGTACCGCAAGGTTCCGTTTTGACCCTACTCTATATCTTATGTACACTGCAGATATACCTTTTTTAGGGTTCCGTACCCAAAAGGTAAAACGGGACCCCATTACTAAGACTCCGCTCCGTCCGTTCGTTCGTCCGTCTGTCTGTCTGTCTGTCTGTCCGTCCGTCTGTCACCAGGCTGTACCTACCTCATGAACCGTGATAGTTAGATAGTTGAAATTTTCACAGATGATGTATTTCTGTTGCCGCTATAACAAAAATACTAAAAACAGAATAAAATAAATATTTAAGGGGGCTCCCATACCTACAACAAACGTGACTTTTTTTGCCGTTTTTATAGATAACGGTACGGAACCCTTCGTGCGCGAGTCCGACTCGCACTTGGCCTGTATTATTTTTTAGATGCGTTTGCTCTTGACACTAGTCTAAATCAGAGGTGACAGAGACAGAGTCGACGATGGAGCGAGCTTACTCAGAAGAAGCCTGGCGGCGATGAGCAAAAATCAAAATCAAAATCAAAAGTCATTTATTCAAACTAGGCTGAGAACCAGCACTTTTTGAACGTCAAAGTTCTACATAAAGACAGTCCCCCAAAAAACGCCCGCCCGTCACCACTTCCTAGTGTTTTAGCTGTGAAGAAGAAGTGGCCAACAAACTCCCCAGCAACACATCTGTCTGTTAAGTTTTAAGAACTTGAATCTATATAATTGTATGCAACAATCAACATTTACATTATGTAGAATAGAAAAATAAATATATGTCGTCTAAAATATAATCATAAAATTAAATAATCCGCCACTTGCCAGCTAGCACACTCAATCATGCCATAAAAAACAAACTCAAGCATAAACACTAAACCAAATAGCCAAGCTGCGAAGCTTGGCATCCACCAATTTTACGTCACCAATGAGCCTCTAGCTCTGCGTTCTACCGAGTCAAGTGCAGTAAGTTGGTATTTAGCTGAGCCATCCCAAAGGTAGCTGTAATACTCCATGCAGGATTTACATGTGTTTTGTAAAGGGTTAAAAGCTGTCCAGGCGTAATGTATCGCCTCACTCTATTTAGGATGCAAATGGCCGCAGTTTGGGTTTTGTACTCAATGGTGGCGCTGAAGTTGATTGTTGGATGTCAACTCCATGCCTAGAAGCTCGAGCCGATCAGTTATAGGAACAGATGTACCCCGAAAAGTAGGAGTTTGGACGAAATGACTCCTTTTTGCGGTAAAAACCCACGCCTGTGTTTTGGTCCGCTCTGCCATGGCCTCTCTCAAAGAACGAACTTCACCCCCAGCGGCTTTTCACTGGACAAGTATATATCTCTCTGAAACCGTACTGTCATCTGCGTACCCAACAATACCAAGTTGAAGTAGGTCATTGATGTGCAGCAGGAAAAGAGTTGCAGAGAGAACAGATCCCCGAGGAACACAATAGGAGGGGCATCAATAGCCATGAGGTCAGAGGAGCAGCCGTCAACAACTACTCGAATCGACCGTGCACTAAGGAAGTCTTATATCCAGCTACAAAAACCAGCTGGGATGCCGTATGCAGGAAGCTTGCTGAGTAGACTTGCGTGCCAGACCCTGTCAAAGGCCTTTGAGATATCAAGCGATACAGCAAGAGCTTCGCCGTGTTACTTGACCGTACCCGGCGAAAGCCATATTGGCCGGTCGCTGAGGAGATCATTGTTTTCAAGGTATGTCAGCAACTTACCGTTTAGTACCCTTACCATAACCTTGCCTTGCCCGGGGGTGGAGGATAAATTCGAAAGAGTTACCTCGCCCCCGGGCGCGTAGGGCAGGGAGGAACAGGGGTGGGTTTTAGTCAGTAAGAGTCTGACACGCCCTTCCGCTCCACCCCAGAGCGGAAAGAGTCATAAGATGATTTCCCACCCCCCAAAAAAAAAAAAAAAAAAAACCATAACCTTGCCTATACCTAGATAATGTCCTATCTGCCACATTCGCTGATGACACCGCCGCACTTTGCAACCACGAAAACCCCAGTGTAGGTAGCATCCTCAGTTCTACAGTCACCTGAACAAAGTAAATACTCGTAAAAGGATTGAAAAACAACCGACTTCTAAAAAAAACTTTAATTTCGGAAGTCGGTGTTTGTATTTTATTTCTTCGTTATTTGACACCGACTTCCGAAATTAAAGTTATTTTTTAATTTTTAGTGTATTTTCTTTTTTGTAAGTCGGTTGTTTTTTTTTGTAAAAAAGTTTTTTATTTTTCACTTTTTAGTTGTTATACCCCAGAACTAAAAACCCCAATAACATGGAACATGGCATTTAGACATACTCGTAATTGGAGAAAACAAAAACGTCATCGAATTATACGTATTTTTCGTTTTTGTTCAGTTTCTCAAAAAGCGCTGAAGCAATTTCGATAAAATTTATATGGGTGGTCCCATATAAATTTTAAATAAGAAGAAGTTGAACACAGAGCAAGAGCATACAAAGACCACATGAAAGCTCATACTAACACCTAACTAGGGTGTTAGCACAGATAATATAATACCAGCGTACAACAGCATTATGTGAAACAATGAATAACAGCCCCCTCAGACAAATAACTTTTATAATAGCACTAAAGCTAACGCTTCGTGCAAAATGTATGGCATGGACATTACCTGCGGAAAGAACTGTCACGTGACTCATGCCCAATAATGTTGTTGCCATACATTTTGCACAAAGCGTTAGCGTTAACATTTACAGAAAAGTATTTTGTCTATTGGCTCAGATGGCTCAAAAGAGAACACTTATGGGACTTTGTTCACTAGCAAATCCTAACTTAAATAAGAGCTATACTTAAATAGATAGCTTCATCGCTGGAGGAACAGTTCTCCTCCTGCCAATAAACTCCCATAACATCACTTAGTTGTCAGCCGATCCCAAGATAATTAAAAAAAATTCCAGCATCACGGCTGTATACCTAAAAAGGAATAATGAGTAAAAAAAACAAATACATTATCAACAACAATAGCAAATTTATTTTTCAATTAATGTCCCCCTAACTCTCTTCTCCGTAGTCTGTGCAGGGGTCTCCGCTTGTCTCTTATTCATTCCTTTCCTCTCTAATTGCTTCTCAATAATCCTTGCATTATTGGCGTAACTGTCTGCAACCTCCCGAGCCTCAATCTCATCTTCCTCTTCATCAATAGTGGAAACGGTGACCGAACTGAACTTGCCCATGTTCTTTGTGTGTTTCGTTACCATAATCTTCTTTGGTTGTGTTAAGGCGACCTGTTTATAGATGTCTGTGACTCCGCCCTCACCAGCAGTCTGTACCAATGCTCCTTTCATGATAAAAACTATATTATTATCTTGGTCATGTTTGTAGTAGATAGGTATAGCACATTTCTTGCATTTTAGTCTGTATTGTCGCTCGATACCCTTCTCGCGTTTCAAGTACACTGTCTCGTCAGGGTCTGACGTGATTTTGTGAGCGTGTTTTGAGCCGTCGATGACTCGTGCGCCGTCAGTTGGTCGGAGTGGCAAACGGTCGATAGTGCAATCCAGAATTAGGGACATTTGGCCGCAGAGGCAGTAGTAGATGTGTAACGGCTTCGTCTCATTGTATTCTTCTTGGTCTTTCGTGTCTGAGCACACGATGCTTCTTGAAACAACTTTTGGCATTGTGTTGATGAAATCTTGGTAAAAGTCTCAATTTCTTTTCTTTGTTAGTTTGATATATCAAGAGTAATTGCTACTCTAATTATTTCACACTCACCAAGTATTTTAATGTCCTCAACAATAAATAGTATATAAATTCCTCAACAATATTGAAAACGATTCGTCGTCAGCAGAGCACACACAAGTTCACACAACAAAACTGAAAAGACTGAAAACACTGACAATTTTGACATATCGATTGTCAGGTTTGACAATGTCACTGACACTAAATTCATTTTTTTTTTCTTCTCCTTTTCTCGGGCAGGCTAAGGTCATAAACCATACCGCCTTGTCTTTAGAAGTCTATTTTATTATTTTTACTTTTTTTCCATTAGAATGCATTCCATTAGATGTAAACATTCTAATGTTTTTTGCAGTAATTGGCATCAAATTTATCGAATCAGCCTTCTCGGCAACCTTCACTGAGGTAGTCAATACTACAATAAAATGCTCAGCTCCATTTTACCGAGATCGCGCCTGTTTCAATGATTCCACATATTGTCCATTTGCGTAGACACTTGAGAAAACTCTGCTGAAAAACTGCACTCGAGAAAATCCCGCCAAAAACCTCCTCACTAATTTCAATTTTTATTTTTTATTTTTATTTACCCCGAAGGGAAGGCTATAGTCTCTTGACCATATTGCCTAGTCTTACGTAGTTTATTTTTACTTTTTTCCATAATGCAGATGCAACACATTATAATGTTTTTTACAGTATTTGGCAACAAATGTGTCGAGTCAGCCTTCTCGGTAAACTTCGCTGAGGAAGTCAATACTACAATAAAATTCTCAGCCCCATTTTATCGTGATCGCGCCTGTTTCAATGTTTTTTTTTTATACGCACGCGTTTGACCACCATCTCACCTGATGGTAAGCGATGATGTGGTCGAAGATGGAACACGCTTGCCTAGAAGTAACCTATTTACTCTTGACTTAAAGACTAACAGGTTGTAGCTATCAGGAAATGATTTCACATATTGTCCATCGACACTTGAGACACATCACCACCAATTTTACGAGTACATCACAATAACTACTAGACACTCACCCGCCCTAGGAGGAATCAATTTTGGCATTATTTGCATCTAACATAGACAATAGTTTACTTTGTATTTACACAAGACAGGAAATCATAGGGGAGAGTGGGTAACAGCGGATCACGGGTCACAGTGGATTATTCGCTATAATTCTTACGTGTGATGCTTTACGCACACAAGCAAACGCGTCGCTACTGCTCGTCGATACCCCCCTCTCACGCGCCAGTCGCCGTCACCGCCGCGCTCGCCGAGCGGAATCACGTGCTGTCACACGTAGTCCAGTAGGCAAGTACGAAAGGTTTTTTTGTACGTAATTTAGAAATTTGTCGTATTTCCAACCCTTTAATAAATATAAATGATAGTTGTATGTTTTGAACTTATTTGTTAAATGCGTTGTGGGTAATGTTATTTTGGCTTGGGTATAAGTAGTTTTTTTTTTCTGTCGTAACGGCCTATGGGTCACAGTGATTAATTTTCATTTGGGTCACAGTGGACTGTGATCCAGTGTGACCCAAGTGGAAATTACATAAATAGCGTGAAATTAAAATGGTTTAGTACTTTTTCGTAGGTAACAATGCCTCGCAATCGGGTACGAAAAACCAGTATTGGTCTTCACACTGAAGAACAGATGATTAACGCCTTAAAACTTATATCTAATGGCCGAACAATAAGATCTGTGGCTAAATCGACTGCTATTTCTTATACAACGTTATATCGATACCATGTCAAGAGTACAAAAAACCCTGATCCTGCAAAACCAGTGAGGCTAACACCTAATTATGCAGTTCATAAGATATTTACTGACGTGGAAGAAAAGGAGATAGTTGATTAAATTCTTAAGTGCAGTCAAATGTTCTATGGACTTACTTCACAGACGTTCGCAATCTGATTTATGAAGTAGCACTGTTGAATAACAAAAAAGTGCCAGAAAAGTGGCATGAAACTAAACTAGCAGGTATCGAATATCTATATAATCTTAGAAAGAGAGATAACAGATTATCATTGCGAACTCCCGATGGCTGCAGCTTGAGTCGAGCGACATCTTGCAACCGCCACAATGTTGGTTTATTTTTCGATAACTTGAAAATGTTATGTCTCGGCAAGCTGTCTTTGGTAATGGAACCAGAGTTTTTAACCTAGATGAAACGAATACCATGACAGTGCAAAAAAGTGCTAAAGTGCTAGCAGTCAAAGGACAAAGACAGGTTTCAAAGGTCACATGCGCAGAACGAGGGGCGTTCACAACTACTTGTTACATAGTTAGTGCTTTAGGGAATGCACTACCACCCGTCATGATATTCCCAAGGGTGAACTTTAAACAACACATGATTTCGTATGCTCTGCTGGGACCTTAGGGCTAGCCAACACATCCAGCTGGATGAACTCAGAACTCTTTGTGAAAACGATTCAACATTTTATAACCCATACAAACAGCAGCAAAGACAACCCTTTTTTTTTTTTTTTGGGGGGTGGGAAATCATCCAATGACTTCTTCCGCTCTGGGGTGGAGCGGAAGGGTGTGTCAGACTTTTACTGACTAAAACCCACCCCTGTTCCTCCCTGCCTCGAGTGCCCGGGGGCGAGGTAACTCTTTCGAATTTATCCTCCACCCCCGGGCAGGCACCGGCCTTGGCAGGCCCCTACACTTGGCTGACAACTCTTTGAGGCGCGCGTGGAACACTACGCGCCGTCGACTCTCGGGCCTGGTGCTGATCGGGCGGCGAGTTACCCGCTACTCGCCGTCCGCAGGCCCGGGTCTACGGTGGCCGGAGATCGTCTCGCGGCCCCTGGCGTCTCCTGCGGCGGTCGCGGCTGGGGGCGCTAGGGCGACTCGGCCGTTGCTGAGCCTCCCTAACGTGTGCCGCCTCCCTCTTCGCGAGCATTACTGCTTCGCAGAAGGAGGAGACGGCCTCCCATTCCCTCTCGCTCCGTACCATGGCCTGAACCAGGGCACGGCGCGAGAGGTCGCTGTCGCCTATCGCATCCACGAGGACACGGCGGTGCTCTGCCCAAGCGGGGCAAACCTCCACCGTATGCTCCACCGTGTCCTCTGGGCGATCCTCGCAGTGGAAACACTCAGGGGTCACCTCCGCCCTGATCCGACACAGGTACCTCCCGAAACAGCCGTGTCCGGTGAGCACCTGCGTCAGGCGGAAGGTGAGGGCGCCGTGACGCCTCTCCAGCCACTCCTCAAAGAGGGGCACTACCGCCTCGATGGTGGCGTGCCCAGCGCTGGGTTGCAACAGTCGCTCTCTCCATGTCACCATGAGATCCTGCCGGAGCTCGGTCCGCCGAGCCGCGAGTTGTCGCGGCAGCGGAGTTTCGCCCCGGCGTTTGGCCTCCTCGCGCCACTCGTACAGGTGCGCGAGGATTTTTGCCTCCAGATCCCACGGTGAGCAAAGACAACCCTAGTTTGCTTATTTAGGTTTAAATTATTTATTCTCAAAAAGACAAAATGGCCACTTACATGAGAATCTTAACATAATGTAATAAACTTAGGTATTTAATGTAACGGTCACTTTTACAATACAGATAGTCTTAAAATTATTTTGTTTTTAAATTGCTTGGGTTACACATTTACGATAATCACGATTCACGAATCACATATTTGCATAGAAGCCTTGAATCTGGCAAAAGAAAACGGCGTGACCATTTTAACAGTGCCACCGCATTCCACAGGAAAGTTACAACCACTGGATGTCGGTGTTTTTGGACCTTTCAAAATTGCATATAACAAGGCTGTAGACAGCTGGATGATGTGAAATCCCGGCAAGACTTTTTCCATCTAAGAGTTAGCATCAACAATGTTCTTATTAAAATGTTTGTTAATGATTGCTGAAGAAGTAAATATGTTTATTTGACTACAGAAGAGAGCTATATGGAAATTAAAGGAGAAAAACTGTTGTTTATTTAAACTAAATGTTGATTAGTATAGGTCTCTTTATACCAGCATAATTTGTAAGACTTCTGTTAATTTTTTATAAGACTGTGATAAAAGGCTGTCTTAGAATATAAATAAATAAATAATTATGTAGAAAAGTAGTATTCTATTGAACTTTTTTTTTAATAGATCCAGTGTACCCCAAGCGATTCCCTGTCACCCATGAAAAGATCCAAAGTGACCCATCCACGGGTCACAGTGAATCATTGCCCACTTTTTTAAAAACTTGTTATACCTTGTAAGTTTATGCCGTTTTTGGCAATAATTGCACTTGTTTTTGTAGAGGGACGTGTCTTGTGGTTAATTATCATAGATTAATTATTTAGGCATAAACTTGGGATTTGTGGAGCTTAAAAAAAAGTGATCCACTGTTACCCACTCTCCCCTACATACTCATCACATGCACGACAGAAGATCAAGTCTAGGCACAGCCCAGAACAATGCGCCAAACCAATAACTTTGTTGTTTTAGGCTCATCTTTTGCAGGGCTTCTGAGTATCCACAGTGGATTCACGCAAGTGTCTTTCACGGAAATGTCTTTAGGGCAAGTGTACGAGATGCTTAATAGATCAATAAAATGTTTATGGCTTTTTAAAAATACGTTGATTATGTTGGCAAAATCTGCTGTCAACTTCACGCTACTGCGATTGTCTTTTATTCCAAAGAATTGTGTTTCATTGCACATGTTCATCGATTTCTGTCGAATTTAGACAAAGTATTGTGAATTGAACGACAAAATGGGTGCTATATCCAGCAGATACCGTGTTTACAACTCGGGACTCACAAACATCGACGCAAAACCCGAAGAAACTGACATCCAACGTGAAAATCCCGGAACGTTAGATGAGATACATAAAAAGACTAAAGGTACAATTTACACAAGTTTTAACTGTTTTAGCGATTATCAAAATTGATTATAATGATAATTGGATTCGCATAAACATAATGAGGTTACGCGTTCAGTCAGAAAACGGCGGCAAACGTAGTTTTGTACTGACTTAAAAGTTGGGTTATCTTGTGATGTAATAATAGATAATTTACTAGAATAGTAGCGATGTATGCGTCTAGGAGCGTTCATAGATGTGTGCTGTGTATTGAAGTGGTTATAAATTGGATGTATTCATACAGATTGGCACACAATAAGTTTATAGTACAGGCTGGCATATATAAAATCTCTACTCTATTTGTATTCTGATAACAATGTTATCAACCTCTGTCGTCGAACCGTCCCGGTTTCGAATTTATTACACACTGCGACGTCTTAAATGGGAGCAAGAATACAGAACGGAATGCAGTAATAATCATCCTCAAAATGTAATTAAATTTCTTGAAAAGAATTTAGTAATTAATTGTTAAAATTCCAAAGATAATTAGCTCTGCATCAATAAATTTGTCCTATCCTAGTATCACAACAATGTTATGGTTTAATGTTCCAGAGTTCATGGTTGGATTAATTTGTGGCTAGCCTATTATTTATTTTATCAAAGTAGGAAAGTCTTCCCATTTAGCTTTGTTATAATCTCATCTACCAAGCTTGTCTAGTGTATATACTAGGGCTTGCTCTTGGCACTTGGCGGTAGCTTATCATTTAGAGACATAATAGTCAAATGCAAATAGAATAAAAAAGATGTATCTTTTGCGTAATGGTTTGGTCGAAGATAGATCTCGCTTGCCTAGAGGTAACCTATTCATTCTTGACTTAAATACTCCCAGGTTGTAGTATAACAGGAAACACAAGATATGCCGCATGTCATGAATCCAAAGTTGAAAATATTTCTCTACAAAACTGACCTGTAGAACCAAACACACCAAACAACAATATAAGATAGCATTTGAACTTACTTGTGATGCAAACCTTGATCCACTTGAACCATGCACAAGTTGATATTTTCATTGAAATGTAGTGACAACAATACTATAAGCTAGTATTGTTAAGACTGATAGCCTCATAACCAGCTTGTTGGTTTTCCAGCTTGTTGGTTTTTTCTCTTTGGCAACTAAGCTGATGTTGAATATTCTGCCAGTGTCATATGACGGCAGTGCGGTGAGCTGTTGATCTTCACAGTTTGTGGTAGACCTATAATATTAAAACCTGAAAGGACAATACGATTTTATTAGTTAACATGTAGTATAATTATGTATATAAAACATCATAAATTGACATACATATTTACAAACTTACAACAATTATATTATTAGTTTATCACACCAGATTTTAATATTTTTTTTATAAGAAATGGATTACTTTAGGAAAGAAGTTAGACAGGAGAGGGACTGAAAGATAATATATAATAATTTATTGAACACATTTTAAAAATACAAAAAACAGTATTTACTTGGAGGTCAGAGCGCCTCTTTTGGTCCATAGTTGCTTATAATATATCTGATAAAGACAAGCACTACGCCTCTGGGTTCAACAGCCATCTAACTCGACATAGAATTGATTTGCTAAAGCTTACAAACCATTTTCAACCACTTGTTGGTGTCTGAAGCTGAAATTTGGCATAATAATATGCTTTATGTAAGTCTGGTGACTATGCAATATTACATATGACACCATGGAGCTGATCTGATGATGGTGCTGCTGGGATGTAGGGACTGGAACCCTGATGGCAAATGGTAGGACAGTTGAATTTGTGCTGTGTTTTGTTATCATGAGTACTTGTAATAGTGTACTGGACTAAGCAAAAAAAAGCTAATCTAAAAAAAAAAAATTTGGTCTTAACAGCATGCTTTCTTCTACCATAATTCTCTGGACTCCTTCTCAGTAGGTATACAAACGAATGTTAATTTATCGTGTATAATAATTTGAATTCAGAACTAAGTACTTTATTGTTGTTTTTTTTTTTATTTCCGTATGCACTAAGTACTTAGTTCTGAGTTCAAATTATTATACACTGATGGACATGGAAATTAGCATTCGTTTGTATTCCGAACTGCGATGATTGCCGAGGGACATCAAGGCGCAGTTAAATGACTTTAATGGTTTTTAATTGAACATCACGTCTAAACAACTTTGTCTTATTATTTTAACAAAAATATATGTTAGTCTAGACAATTTCCTTCGTAATTTGATTCTAGAATATTTGAAATTATATTTTTATAACATAGTGTAATTAATTTGTAAAGTTATGTCTAACTCGGATAAAAAATTGAAAGCATATTTTTATGAAACCTTCACCATTTTAAAGATCATTTAATTATTTACAATTTAGTCTCAGTGTTTTAGTTTAATACTTGTTGTTTTATGTGTAATAAATTAAACGACATACGACGCGTTGCGTGAGCGTTGCCAAAATAGTTGTACTGTACTTACACTGTTTCTAGCCATATCATCCTTCCATCCAAAAACACTTAAAAATCAAAAAAATAATTTGTGTTTCAGATGTGATGCCAGTCAACTTCGAAGGAGGCAAGCTGATGGTGAATAGAGGGCTCTCCAACCATTTTCAGGTATTTAGTTCCTCTAGAAGTCTTAAGTTTTAATTATTTGACCCAGGTCCTGACTGATGCCTGTTCCTAATACCAATTTGTAAGTGTTCTAAAATGGACACTTTGTATTTGAGATAAGGTTCATTTTTTATTTTTGGCACAATGAGTATACACTTTTTCCTTTGATCTTATCTACTTTTCAAACATTTCTATAGATTACTAAATATTATTTTAAGATTACTATACACCAACAAGATCAGTCTAGTTATATGGGGGCACTCCAATGAGCCACAATGCGATTGTGGAGCTGCGTCCCAAAAAATGCCTCACCTCTTATCATGCCCTCTGTACAACAACACCAGCACTTTGAAAGACTTTTACGAGACAAATGTTAACTCTGTTGATGTGGCTGAATTTTGGTCAAAAGATATTTAATTTTGGAATCATTGATACAGTGAAGAAGAAGAATGGGTAATGTGTTACCCAGTAACCGTTTTGTGGCGGTCACATAAGCAGGTGCTCCATATACTGCATCCAGTTAGATTGGAAGCCAAACCAAGCAAAGTTGGAAAAGGCTGAACATATGATGATACGTAACAAACCTCTTTTTAGATGTCCCACACCCTGACAATGAGTTCAGCCCAGAATGGCTACAAGCTCGGAGCAACGTACATCGGCACCAAGCAGATCTCACCCACGGAGGCCTTCCCCGTCATTTTGGGAGATGTGGATCCCTCTGGGAATGTTAACTTTAGTTTAATTCACCAACTTACCCCAGAAATTAGGCTGAAGGGTGCTGCTCAGGTAAAGTGGATTTTTTCTTGATATTATGACATTTTTTTTACTCAAAACAAAAGCTTTCCTTTTAGTATGCAATACAAAATGTTAAATCTTGTAATTTAAACTACTTATTATAATCTCATTAAAACTCTAACAAAAAGTAGTTTTTGTTAGCCAGCAAATGTTTCAGAGAAAATAATGTTCTCTTGTCCTTTTAAGAAGTTCAAGTTCCTACTTAGTATACAGAGTGCAGTGTAGTGTAGTATTCAATGTTAAAACATTGAATCTATGTAGATGACATTGTGTATGGTCATTCCTTGAGGCTTTGATTGATTTGTTGACTTAACTTTTATCTTTTTTTTGATGCTACATGTAATATTCAATGTAAAAAAAAAATACATATTACTGACACCATAAACATTATTGGTACATGAAATTTTTTACATGAATTTATATTGTAGGTGCAAGAATGCAAGCTAACAGCTACCCAAGGCACCCTGGAGTACAAGGGCTCTGACTACACGCTAGCAATGGCTGTGGGCAAGCCAGACTTCAACGAGAAGTCTTCAGTCTTTGTTGGACACTATTTACAGGTAAAGTAGTCACTATCCTAACTAATATTATAAACTGCGAGCAGCCCCGGGTGGCAAGTATATACTTTAAGCTTGCTTGTTTATCGCTCTTTCTATTAGTAAAAACATATCAAAACCTCTCCCATAGTTTGGAAAAAGTTAGCGTAAGAACAGACAGATGCAGACAGCGACTTAGTTTTATACATGACTGTAAATGTACAGTCAAGGTCAAACGCGATCACAGTTATTGACTGAAGCTTATTGATTACCAACTTTTTAGGTTATTTCAGCTTCTGTCTCAATATTTAAGTAGCTAAAACTTTTTTAGGTTGTAAATAGAAAATATCCCAAGTTCTATCAACCTTACCTTATATTTTTAAAAACTTTTATTTTACTTGCAATGTTTATAAGTAAGTTGTTCGCTTCAAAATTTGCCAACCATTTTTCGACCAGTTGTTGGTTTCCGATAGAGGTGAAATTTGACATACTTATGTACGTAATTAGCTTCGCCCGTGTGGAATTAGTAGGTGCCACCTACATACAAACTTTGACCCCTTAGGGGATGAATTTCCAAAAACCTTTTCTTAGTGCTCGCCTCCTACATTATAAAAGGAAGCCGTTTGCAAAATTTCACGTTCCTAGTCCAAGTAGTTTCGGCTGTGCGTTAATATGTCAATTAGTCAGTCAGTCAGTCAGTTACTCCTTTTATATTATAGAAGTTTTTTTTTTTGTGGGTGTGGGAAATCATCTAATGACATCATCTCCCGCTCTTGGGTGAAGCAAGAGGGCGTGTCAGACTCTTACTGACTAAAACCCACCCCTGTTCCTTCCCTGTCCTGAGTGCCCAGGGGCGCGGTAACTCTCGTTTCGAATTTATCCACAACCTCTGGGCAGAGAAGAAGTCCGGTGGCAATGCAATATTATGATACCATCGCATCGAGCTGATCTGATGATGGCGCTGGAATGTAGGGACTAGAAATACCAAATGGGAAATGGTAGAACAGTTGAGTTTGGTCTAGAATGTTTTGTTATCATAAGTTCTATCCATTACTCATGATGAGGGGTGGAGGGGGACTAAAGTTTGTTAAAAAAAAATACTTTTAATATTTTTATTTATTTACATGACGTTTTGAGCTCGTGGCTAAAGTAATAACAGCCGCACGGGTCGATCCATCAGGTTAAGCTACGCTTGTTGGAATTGGTCCATGTATGGGTGACCATCTTTACATACCGAGACTCCTTCGTGCCTCGGAAAGCACGTTAAACCGTTGGTCCCGGCTGCCAATCGTGGATTTTTGACAGTCGTTTTGGGTCGTCAGAAGCCCGAAAGTCTGATAACCAGTCTTACCAAGAGGTATCGTATTACCCAGTAACTAGGGTTGTGGAGGTCAGATAGGCAGTCGCTCCAAGTAAAATACTGGTACTCAGCTGCGTCTGGTTAGACTGGAAGGCAATCCCAAGATAGTAAGCGATGATGTGGTCGACGATGGAGCAGTAGCTCTGCTGACTGCTCAAGGCGCGCTGGAGCAATGAGAGCTTAGTGCTGTCACGCGGAAAGTCTAATTCTAAATGGTCATATTTTGGTTTATAGTCGGTGACGAAGCGCCTGGCTCTTGGTACGGAGCTGGTGTACCAGTCGGGAGCGCGGGTCATGGGCGGAGAGATCGCCATCACTTCGGCCGCCGCTAGATACACTATGGACGGTAAGCATTTATCTATTTTCACTCTGGGGAGTTTGTTGCGCCACTTTTTCTTGCCGCTATAACACTAGAAAGTGGAGACGGGCGGGCGTTTTTGGGGGTCTGTCTTTATATAGAACTTTGACGTTCAAAAAGTGCTGGCTCTCAGCCTAGTTTGAATAAATAACTTTATTTTACATCATTATTCTAGCTATAAACTAACGCTTGCTTGTGCTTTTGCTAAGATATGATTCTGTACGTCTTTGTCTTGACAGGGACACTGCTTTGTCATAATCAGATAGATCAAATAAAACATAAAATACATACACGACATGTGTATGTATTTTATGTTTTATTTGATTTGAATGACATGTGTATGTATTGTAATTTGAATTAATTTGAATGTTGAGTATTTATTTTATGTGTGAATTTTATATTAAATTTATTATTTTATAAGCGTTAAATTGTCAATTGGAAAGGACTCTGTCTGAAAACATAATTAAATGAAATAGTAACTAGTTGTCAAAATTACTAACATAGTTTTGTAAGTACCTACCTACTGTAACTAACCAAAATATGGATGTACCTTGTCCGAATTAAATAAATTGAATTGAATAAGCTATGGTAAAAAAGTTTGCATATCCTTATCTTCTTAAGATTAGCCAAACTTAAGTAGTAGTGGGCAAGGCACATTGCTCGTAATGATGGGGAACGCGTACCGGAAGACGCAGCGTTGCAAGGCCTCAACAAGGGGGACCAATGACCTAGTGAGGGTCGCGGGTAGCCGATGGAGGCGAGTCACACAGGACCGGTCGTTGTGGTGACACTTGGAGGCCTATGTTTATTTATTTATTTATTAAACACTTTACGCACATACAAGTACAGAGGCGGACTTAATGCCTCCAAAAGTAAAAACAAAAACACAAAAAGGAAAGTAAAGGAAGGTGGTAGGTAGGTCACTAAAAATTTCCAAACTCCCTTGGGAGTAGCGCAATACTCTCCTGGCTCAGCCTGGTGGACGAAGACCTCAGGGGTGTGCCACGCTGCAGACGCCAGGAGTGGTGAAGGTCGGCAGGTGATAATGATGATGATCATCAATTATGAATCATTTTACCTTCAGTAGAGCTTGAGAGGGCTGGCTAAAGTAATACCAGCCGCACGGGTCGATCTATCAGGTTAAGCTACGCTTGCCGGGATTGGTCCATGGATGGGTGACCATCTTTACATACCGAGACTCCTGCGTGCCTCGGAAATCGATAATGAAATCGTGCTCCATCTTCGACCACATCATCGCTTACCATCAGGTGAGACAGTGGTCAAACGCGAGCCTATCAAACATAAAAAAAAAAAACACGTCAAGCCGTTGGTCCCGGCTGTCAATCGTGGATCTTTGACAGTCGTTACGAGTCGTCAGAAGCCCGAAAGTCTGACATTCAGTCTTACCAAGGGGTATCGTATTACCCAGCAGTAACTGGGTTATGGAGGTCAGATAGGCAGTCGCTCCATGTAAAATACTGGTATTCAGTTGCATCCGGTTAGACTGGAAGCCGTCCCCAAGATAGTTTGGTAAAGGCGCGGGCAGATTGATGTATGCTTGCCAAATGTTTTTCCCAATTCCAAAGTCTTTATTTAATTATTTATTTGTTTTTCCAGACTCTGAAATTTCAGCGACCCTCAGCACGGCTAACTTCCACTTGTGCTACTTCAAGCAGTGCAGTGAACAATTACAGGTAAATTATCTATGTCTCGACTATTTACGTAATAGGCTGCCGTTGTCAACAACCTTCAATCCACTCATATTATCTTTGATCATGCACTCTGATAAGAAGTACAATGGCCACGTCATATGCTACTTCAGTTCTATTATAAATGCGATTGTTTGGTTAGATTATCAACAATCTAGAAAGTATCTCTTCAGCACTCTTGAGCAGTTCTTTGCATTTATTTCATTACAGATTTCTGGGGGTAAATCATTCAAATAAGATGGTAGCAATCATAACCTTTTGATAGATTCTACCGTTGCACGTGGAAGCAGGCACACCAGTTGTGTATGGAGGCTTATTTAATTTGGTTTAGTGTTTATGCTTGAGTTCGTTTTTAATGGCCTAATTGAGTGTGCTAGCTAACAAGCGGCAGATAATTTAATTTTATGATTATACTTTAGACGATATTATATCTTTACTTTTCTGTTTTACATATGTTACGTACAAATATGTTAAGATTGTTGAATCTATATAGATTCAAGTTCTTCAAACTTAACAGACAGATGTGTTGCTGGGGAGTTTGTTGGCCACTTCTTCTTTACAGCTAAAACACTAGGAAGTGGTGACGGGCGGGCGTTTTTGGGGGACTGTCTTTATGTAGAACTTTGACGTTCAAAAAGTGCTGGCTCTCAGCCTAGTTTGAATAAATGACTTATTTTGTTTTTGAGTACAAATTCCACGCAGGCGAAGCTGCTGGCAGAACCAACGAAACCTTATTGTTGTTGTTTATTATTATTGTTTGTTATTGTTGTGTTGTTGTTGGTGACACAACGGCGCGCACAGCGGTTGACAGCGGCATCAAAACACCAGTTCTAGAAAGCCGAACGAAATGGTGCTGCCCCGCATGTATAAAAACCGGCCAAGTGCGAGTCGGACTCGCGCACGAACGGTTCCGTACCATTATCTATAAAAACCGCAAAATAAAGTCATGTCTGTTGTATGGGAGTCCCACTTAAATATTTTTTATTCTGGTTTTTTAGTATTTGCTGTTATAGCGGCAACAGAAATACATCATCTGTGAAAATTTCAACTGTCTAACTATCACGGTCCATAAGATATAGACTGATGACAGACGGACGGACAGCGGAGTCTTAGTAATACCCTTACCCTTTGGGTACGTAACCCTAAAAACCAGCGTCACGCCCCAAACCGGAAGACTGAACACTTTATTGTAGTTAGTATCATATTTTAACTGACCACTATTTAAATTCATAACGGCTTTTTCCAACATTTAAAGTTTTCATTGTAATTAGAAGCATGAGATACAGCCCACTGACGGACTAACAGCTGTTCATCTGTTAGTGGGCTGTATCTCATGAATATTAATAGGTACACAATGGAAATTTTCAATGTGAATTTCTATTGTGGCTATAACACCACTATACCACTATTGTGACTGTGATTACATCGGTCATTGCTGCGCCATTTGTCATGGAGTGGCGAGGTAGTGATAGATGGGTTTACTGTCTTTTTATTTGTTTGGTTGTGGGTAATTTTAAGTATTATTAACACTAGTCTATAAGAACATTGTTACTAACAAAATGGACATCATCTCTGGTCTGAATTAAAAATTATATTATTATTATTATAACAACAAAAAATAAGGCAGTCACCCATAGAATAAAGGTGAACTTTTCGATTTATAGTACAGATAACGGAACCCTTGGTGTTCTAGTCTAACTCGCACTTGACCGGTGTTTTTCACTTGCGTGTCTGGCGCACAGCGGATGGGCCGTAAACAATTAAAAATCTATTGTGTCTGCTAACTAGACGCGGGTCATTGTCAGACGACAACCACAACCACACCCAACCTTGGCCTTGATTTTGCCAAGGTTGTTCTTTTATTTTTCTAAAAATGTTTAAATATAAATTTACAGGTGGTAGCAGAAATGGACACCTCATTCCGAGGGATGGAATCTGTAGGCACTGTCGGATACCAGGTCAACATACCCAAAGCAGATCTAATCTTTAGAGGTAAGTTAATATTCATCACCATCATTATCAGAGGTCGGAATTAGGTAAAGTTATTTATGTAATTACACTCATTTCATACAGTGAAAGAATAAAGTGGGTATGCCTCAAATCCCGAGATTAATTTTAAAGAGCAGTAAAATCCCGTGATGTATTGAATAAAAAAGCTGTTTACTTTTACACAATTTAAACCACTGCACGCGCGACGTTGCCAAATTTACATCAACGACATCGGATGTCCGAAGTTGCAAAATTCCAATGCGCACACGCGCGATGTTGCCATATTTGTAGTTCACACAACATAGCTTGTGAGAACAAAAGAAAACAATGTGAGGTTTTTATTATTATTTATTTGTAATATTGTTGGCCACACGGGATTGTCCATCAGAAATCCCGGGAAGATCCATATTAATATCAACATTTCTATGCAAGGACATAAATAACTTACCTAATTCCGACCTCTGACCATTATCCACGGCCCACTGCAGGGCACAGGTATCTCATGTGCACAATCATCATGCTCTTGTGCCAATCACCATGCTCCTGTGCCAGCTTCTAGTAAATATTGACTTGTTTAATTTGTATGTACGGCTTGGTAACTCTAATGGTCGCAAACGCAACTTCTGGCAGTTTGAGTACTTTAAGCGGTCTACCCAAATCTCCTTTCTTTGGTATTGTTCGTCGAGTCGTTGAGCTTGTTGAGCTCCTAAGTAGTTCTGAGTTGAGCTACACGAAATGCTTGCACTGACTGTACTTGCCCACTCAAATCTGTTTGGTACTTTCCTCAAAAGACCATCTCAGACTTTTAAGCAAATAATATTTTGGTGAAAAAATAGGGGAAACTTTATTTCCCTATTTTTTCACCATAAAATGTTTACTGTACGGTCTTTTTTGCAAATTATATATCATTATTTTTTTGCAAATTATATAGCATTATTTTTTTGCTAATTATTATCATAAGAATCCTGGAATTTGGTTTAATCCAATCTCCACTGGCCTGGAAATTGGATTAAACCAAAAGAATCTCACTCTCTAACATCTTATAAATAAGTGAATTCTAGCAATAAGATATTCTTTGGGCACATGTACTTAGTTCTCTCTAGGTTTTCTAAGTAGAATAGAATACTCTTTATTATGTAGACCATATAAATTACAATAAAAATACCGTACCATACCGTATACCGTGTTTTGATTGCCTGACCAGTTTCAAACATATTTGAGTGCATCGAGCTCCTTAGCGTTCCATGGTGTACATTGTGGTGACACCGAGACACGCTGAGATTTTGACTACAACAAATACAAAATCACATATGGGAGCAATTTTTCGACGCCATATTTTAGATTATTTTTTAGTTAAATCACATTTAATTTTTCCAGGAATGGTAGACTCAAATTGGAACATCGGAGCGGTCCTCGAGAAGAAATTACAGCCTCTACCATTCACATTTGCACTCTCGGGCATGGCAAACCAGGCTAAACAACAGTTCAAATTCGGCTGCGGTCTCATCATCGGTTAATCACCATCACCAGGTGGATTGTGTTGATGACTGAGTGATATATGTCAAGCTAGTGATCAGTGTACACCCATATTTATATGTGATTAGTGAATTTGAGGTGTTTTGAAGTGAATTAGTTCTTATGCAAAGTTATCTCTTCGATCAGTGTGAATGTAAGGATTACAGAATTAAAATAAATGGATGAATACTCTACAAAGTGTGGTAGAAATAATAACCGAGTTTTTACATCACATTCTGAATTGTACGTTTTTAAATAATAATATTTGTGTGTAGATTTTCATTTAGAGGATTTATACTCTTGGTGTTTCAAATATTGCTGGACAGTTATTTAATTCAATAATATTTAATTGGTGTAAACTAATATGTATTAGGAACAAAATACCTTATTTATCCCTAGGATATAGGTCAAGTTTTCTTGCATGTAAGTCATGTAATCACATTTACAAGCCTAATACTGTATTCTATGAATATGCCTTTCATGCTAGCTGTTACAGAATTGTACTAGTTACCTATAAGTCCATACAGTTGCAAATTTTTAATACGCTTTTATATATTTGGCCCGGTTTCTGATTGAGCTGAAACTTTCCATACATGTTTAGTTTGGATGATAATGCATGGCTAGCTAAGTGACGTCATTCTAAATCCAATATGGCGGACTAGTTATTTTTTATTCATTCTCATTGTATGGGTCTCAAATGAAATAGTTTGCTGAGAATAATATGATAAAGCGTGTTTTTTAGTTTTCTTGTTTTTCAATTCTCTTAAATTTAATTATTTCTCTGTAAAACATCCTTTGAAGTGAGCCAACTTAATCCGTCAGGCCCCGCGCGACAATAGGTTTATAACTGTGTCTGCTATTCTGGGGGTTGACGGGCCCCGTATATTAAAGAAATACTTCACTATACATACTTCAAAGACACTTGTATGGATTTATAGCAATTAAAAATATTGAATGCTGAATATTAAGTATTTATTATAATTTAAATGTGATGTTGCACCTATCTGTAAAATATACTAAATATACTTTTACATACTTATATAACTTAGAATATGTTACTTTGAACACTAGCTTGATTTTGTCAATGTAATTATAATTTAGTTTAATATTGACTTGATTGGTGTTATGGATCTATATTTTGGACTTCCACGTTTAAGAAAATCAAAATGTATAAAATTGGGGGATGAATTTTGAACATTGATTTTTTTTAATTTTTTTACATTTTAACATTTGCCTAATAAACTATGCTAGTTCCAATTTATAAAACATGCTTGGAATTTGTTGTGGGACCTAAGAAGTTCTCAAAATGTAATTTAGAACTGCATCTTTTGCACATAAATGTTACACGTCTCTGCAAATACAAGCTAAAGATTTTTAATGTAAGTTAATTGTTAACAGGTACATATGGTAGTCCAAAACATAGAAAATTTGAATAATATGATGGACGATTCCTAAATAATTATATAAATCGCAAGAAGTGTGTGAGAGATATGAGCCCGAAAACACCGTGTATATGTATTGATAATTTTTCTTTGTACGATTATGTATACTTATTTTTAATTGTTATTTTAACGCTATACCGTTTTGCTGACCACCAGAAACGCATTTATGACATATGGACTCACTCTACGATGTTTGAAAACTTCTTAATATTTAAATTATTCATTGTATTTTGCAATATGCGGCATTAGTAACAAATACTGAGTTTGCTGTAATGAAATTAAAGCGCCTGCCAAGTCAAATTGTTACCAAAGCTGTGCTGTTGATTAAACCTAACTAGCGTCCCTCTCCGGCTCGGCACGGGTACAAATTATACACACAAATCTTCCTCGTTTGCCCTTTATATTATTGAAAACTGCATTAAAATCCGTTATATGATTTAGGAGTTAGCGAAGATTTAAACAGACGCGGAAAGTGACTGATTTATACTATATAGAGATTAAACATGACTTTGTAGTTTGATTTTGAAAGGATTTACTTGTCCATCTCATCTGCCCGCGCCTTTTTCCCAATTATCTTGGGGTCGGCTTCCAGTCTAACCGGGTGCAGCTGAATACCAGTATTTTACATGGAGCGACTGCCTATCTGACCTCCACAACCCAGTTACTGGGTAATACAATACCCCTTGGTAAGACTGGTTGTCCGACTTTCGGGCTTCTGACGACCCGTAATGACTCAAAAGATCCACGATTGACAGCCGGGACCAACGGCTTAACGTGCTTTCCGAGGCACGGAGGAGTCTCGGTATGAAAAGATGGTCACTCATCCATGGACCAACCCCGGCAAGCGTAGCTTAAACTGGTGGATCGTCCCGTGCGGCCGTTATTACTTTAGACGAGCAGCTCCTCTAAAGGATTTACTTGTCCATCAATCACATTATAATAAAACATCAAACTCGAAATGTATATTTCAATTTCACCATTTACAGACAATTGAATTGGCAAGAGTTGATCAGTCAGAATATTGACGCAATTTCAAAATGTAAATCAACGTCTTAGAGTGATTAGCTAACACTGGTACCCCACACCCGTTTTTCGTCACCTCATGTATCATCATCCCCTTCTATTCGCGGGGTACTTGGCACAGCTTCATGTCGATTATTCGCTGCCATCGCTTTGGCGTTCTAGAGGGCGCATAAGTGCGACAAATTCGGCATTAATTGTATTTATTATAAAATAGTCATATGTTTTAAAACTAATTCATGCTAACACTGACCAAATATTCTGCTTTATGATGATCTGGGCTATCTTAAACTGGCTTGAGATGATTTTGTCGCGGGTGCGCGCCCTCTTTAAGTATGAGTGTAGATAGGTTATGGCGTACTGTACAATGTACATAGAGCCTGTTGTTAAAATGTTTATTTTTAATATAGTTACTTATGTTAATAAATCAATTTGCTGTTTTATTTCGACGATACTCTTTGAAATCCCTTGCAACTGTACTGTATCACGAAACTGTACAGACGGCATCATACAACTGCAGTCAGAATTACGCAACTATTCACTCAGGACCACGCAACTACTGTCAGCACCACACAACTATACAGACGGCATCACGAAATAGTACAGTCGGAATTATGCATTGAGACAATTATAATCCTACAACTTTACAGTCAGAATGACAACAGTACAGTCAGAAGCAAAACAACTAGTCAGAATCATGCAACAGTAGTCAGAATCTCGTAACTGTATAGTCAGAATCGCGCAACTGCTCAGACTGAATCGCGTAACTACAATCAGAATCATGCAACTGTACAGTCAGAATCACACAACTGTATCCTTACTGTAATTCGGGTGCAGAGTCGAGTCGAAGTGAGCCGTCAAATTCATGGGACGTACACAACTATGCGCGTATTCATCGGAGTTGTTTCGCACATTCAAATCGAATGCGCTCAACTTTTAATTATTTATTTATTAAAACTTCATGCAACACAAATGTACAAAGGCGGACTTAATGCCTTAGGCATTCTCTACCAGTCAACCAAGGGTGGTGGAGAGATAACATGGCAGGTGGGTGGTGGTATCTCTGTAGAAATAACGTCTGGTGTCGACAACTTAATTTGGTCGGGTTATATCCCGGAGGGGCTCGGGCGTCCCCGCAGTCTCCAGACTAGTCCCCCAATGATGTCGTCCTATCAGAGCGTGCCTGAAGGTTAGCAGCGTGGAACCTCATTTCACTTCCTTCACTCTTACACTACGAAAAACAGGAACAAAAAGAAAAAAGCTGTACAGCGGCAGCACTCCCTCTCTCACAAAGTGCACCTGTCTAACATACGAGGACTGCACTCAAATCTCACCGCAGTCCACCACCTGGAGACTGAGAAACCAGCGCTCGTGTTCCTTTCGGAGACGCAGATCGGATGTCCGTCGGACGTGTCGTACCTTACTTACCCTAGAGCACAATTTTAAACCACACACGGGTTTGTGTATGTCCGCCCGGGACGACATCTGCTATCGGCGTCTCCGCAAACTTGAAGACTCAAGGTTCTCAACTCTTTAGGTTCTAGTGGACACAGGCCTAGATAAAATTGCCTACGCCTGTGTCTACCGTTCGCACAGCGGTATTTTGGAGACAATTGGGCTTACACAACACATTAGTGAGGCGGCGAATGCGGCTCAACAGCGGTATCCTTCTGCCCAATTGGTGTTACTGGGGGACTTTAACGCCCACAATCAGGAGTGGCTCTTCCCATACCAGTGCACAGACCATGCTGGACTGGAGACGCATAAGCTAGCGCTAGCGTTAAATCTCACCCAGCTGGTCCAGGGGGTAACGAGGGTGCCGGATGTTGATTTGCACACAGCCAATTGCTTGGACCTTCTACTGACAACAGATCCAGACCGTTACTCGGTGTCGATTTCTTCACCATTAGGTACTTCCGAGCACTGTCTGGTGAAGTCTGTATCCGTCTACTCCCCGTCTGATCCTAGCCCTAGAGGCACCAGGCGGGTTTGGCGATACAGGTCAGCAGATTGGGGGCTGCCAAGGGTAGCATGCGAAGAAAGATCGCATGCCATATGCGATCTTTCTTCGCATGCTATCCTTGGCAGCCCACTTGCTTCTCTTCGACTGAGGTATCGTCGTGCGCGGACGCTGTGACGGATGTGTTGCGGCAGGGAATGGAGTACTACATTTCGTTCTCTGACGTAACATTATTCTGGCGAAGCTCGTCCTTGGTTTGGTGCCGGGTGCTATCGCGCTGATGCGCTTAAACACGCAGCGCAGCGCAGCTTAAACCTAGCATGGGTCGACGCTCGGACGCGCAAAACAAAGAATCCAGACTATTTATAAATTGGCAACATTAATTTAGAGTTGGCAACACTAGGAGAAAAAGGCGGTTCGTTGTAAAATTACGAATGAGAGAGGAAGTTGGGAATCGGTTGGCAAAATTAAAAGAAGATCCAATATATTCAGTGGTTTTATTCCTGCAATTAAAGTAAAGAAATCGAAACAGTGGTGATCTGCAGTTGCAATCCCCGACATAGTGGCGAGCTTATGACTACAGAAGAAAATGGAATCATGAAAGTTAAAACAAGGCTAGAATACAGTGGACAAGAGAAGGATTTTATATGCCCAATTTTACTACCAGGAAATAATGAAATAATTCACAGAATGGTGCAAGAAAAACATAGACAGATGAAACATGCTGGAACACAGACTTTGATGGCTACATTAAGAAACTCCTACTGGATTACAGGCATTAGAAAGCTTGTGAAGAAAGTTGTATCAAAATGTATTATTTGCAAGAGATACAAAACCAAACATTATTTAGTTCCAGAACCACCTCTACCTGCTGATCGTATCAAGACCGCTGCTCCTTTTGAAGTAACTGGAATAGACCTAGCAGGGCCACTATTTCTGAAAAATAACCAAAAATGCTGGATAGTTCTTTTTACATGTGCGGTCTACAGAGCAATACATCTGGAACTCACAGAATCACTATCCACAAACAGTTTCCTTATGGCTTTAAGGCGATTTATAGCAAGACGTGGCAAAGCAAGGATTATTTATACAGACAATGGGACTAATTTTGTTGGTGCTGCAAATTTGCTTCGAGATATAAACTGGCAGGAAGTAGAAGAAGCCAATTCCTATAAGATCCTGTGGAAATTCTCAGTACCATCAGCTCCGTGGTGGGGAGGATGGTGGGAGCGACTGGTTAGAGTAGTGAAGGATATGCTGCGTAGAATTCTTGGCAGAGCATCAGTAGACTGGATAGAACTTTCTACTATCTTATGTGATTGCGAAATAGTAATTAACAGTAGACCTCTAACATACTCGTATGTGGAAATGGGAGATGTGAAACCACTCACACCCTTACTATTTTTACAGAGTTTACCGACAAGCGAGACACCAGAATTAGACCAGATAGATGAGAAAAATGTACATGTTCGCTATGGATATTTACAACAACTACGGCAAGACTTCCGAAAAAGGTTTAAAAGTGAATATTTATCTCTACTTATAAGTAAAGGAAAGGAGATCAGTAAAGAACCGAAGGTAGGGGATTTAGTTCTAATAGAGACTGAATCAAGTAGGCTACATTGGCCTTTAGGTATAATTAGAGAAATTTATGCAGGGAAAGATGGGTTCACACGAGTTGCAAGACTACAAACTGCCTCAGGAGTAAAGGTAAGACCTTATCAAAGGCTATACCCACTTGAACTCTCTACAGTCCCACAGGATTGGCTGGATATCATGCCTGCAGGTAGTATTGCTGTTCCACAACAGGAAATTAGTTCACAGAACTCTATTGCACCTGTTCCTTTAGCCTCAACTACTAGATCTGGCAGAACAATTAAAATACCATTTAGATTTATGGAATAATAATTTGTTTTGGTTTTCAGTTTTAAGTAATATTTTTCATAGTTGATTTGAAAAAGAAACTCTCTTGATGTGTTGATGCTCTCTGGTGGTGCAATTATTATAGATAAAGTGATATAATTACTGTTAAAAAGTGTGATAAGAGAGTTTTTATTATCGTGAACGGATTTCTGTTATTTAATAAATAAGTATTAGTAAGAATAAGAAATGTAAATCTCGATATGTAAAACGAGTGTATCTGTATACTTGTACTAATTTTGATTCTTTTGCCTCCGGGAGGATGTTGTGGATATAATAACTATGTGTAGAATCCAGACTATTTATAAATTGGCAACATTAATTTAGAGTTGGCAACACTAGAAGAAAAAGGCGGTTCGTTGTAAAATTACGAATGAGAGAGGAAGTTGGGAATCGGTTGGCAAAATTAAAAGAAGATCCAATATATTCAGTGGTTTTATTCCTGCAATTAAAGTAAAGAAATCGAAACAGTGGTGATCTGCAGTTGCAATCCCCGACATGACGTGAGTCAGAAGAAGAGAGCCTTCAACAGGGCTGCCAAGTCCTGCAAGAAGGTCTAAGCCGAATTGGGAACAAACTTGCTTCTTACCCAGCTGGTAGTAAGGCGTTTTGGTCCCTGGCTAAGTCGGTTGAATCGAACTTGTGCCATCCCTCACTACCTCCACTGCTGAAGCCCGACGGGTCGCTGGCCCACTCCGCTGAGGAGAAAGCAAGCTTGTTTGCCTCTCTGTTTGCGGAATCTTCATGTCTAGATCCTGGTGGCGCGAGGCCCCCTGGTACTCTTGGTGGATGCGAGTCCATTATGTCGGACATTCGCATTCATCAGAAGGATGTTCGAAGGGTACTGCGTAACCTAGACGTGAACAAGGCTAGTGGCCCCGACGGGATACCCGCAATTGTACTGAGGACTTGTGCGCCTGAGTTGTGTCCGATCTTGACGCGCCTATTTCGCCCTTCGTTTGAGACTGGAAAAGTGCCGATGGCTTGGAAGCAAGCTAAAGTGCAACCCGTACCCAAGAAGGGTAGTCGAGCTGACCCAGCAAATTATAGGTCCATCTCGGTAACTTCCATACTCTGTAAGAATATTGAACGTATACTGAATGGTAAGCTCCTGGCATACCTAGAAGCTAACGATATCCTCAGTGACCGACAATACGGCTTCCGCCGAAATCGGTCAACTGGTGATCTTCTAGCGTATGCCATTCACATTTGGAGTGTGGCCATCGAGAAGCAAGGGGAAGCCCTTGCGGTCTCCCTTGACATCTCGAAGGCCTTCGACAGGGTCTCGCACGATAGCCTAATTTGGCAAGCTTCCTTCCTTCGGTCTGCCCGCCGGTTTGTGTGATTGGATTGCTGATTTCCTGAAGGATCGGTCTATCCGAGTGGTCATAGATGGCTGCTCATCGGACTGCTGGCGATTAATGCCGGTGTCCCTCAGGAGTCGGTGCTCTCGGCAACATTGTTTTTGCTGCATATTAACGATCTGCTAAAACCCGGTACCTTTGGGTATGCAGACGACAGCACTGTTGCCGAGAGATACGTGCCCGACGCACGAGCTAGTGGGTCTCAAGTCTGGTCTCTCCGAGAGGCTATGGTTGGGCGCTTGAACTTGTCCTTACAGGCTGTCTCAGAATGGGGCGATGCCAATCTGGTCAAGTTCAATGCTGCTAAGACCCAGGCGTGTCTTTTTTCCGCTAAAAGAAGCTAATTTCACCCGGCTCCATCTTTCCGAGGTGTAACCGTGCCGATAACCGACCAACTTGATCTTCTTGGTGTTACGTTAACATCTTTTTTCAATTTTGGTCCCTTCATAGAGGCAAAGGCTCAAGTGGCTACCAAAAAGTTGGGGATCCTCGCTAAGGTGAGACGGTACTTCACGCCGGAACAACTGCTCAAAATTTATAAAGCGCAAGTTCGATCGTGTATGGAGTACTGCTCTCATCTTTGGACGGATCTGCCAGATACCGCAGCTTGATGCCCTTGAGACAATTGAGAAACGAGCCAAGAGGATCATCGGCAATGATAGGCTCGTCGAGTCGAAGCTCCAAAGTCTTGAGCATAGACTGTTGTAGCATAGTTGCTAGCCTGTCGGTTTTCTATCGGTTACATTTTGGGGAGTGTGCGACGGAATTGCATAATTTGATTCCGCCAAGCCCGTTCCACCAACGGACCACAAGACGTACGGCGATGTACCACCGGTACATGGTGAACATCCCATCCACACGCAAAAAACGTTTTAGGAATACATTCATTGTGCGTACAGCTAGGGAGTGGAATTCCCTGCCGGAGTCATGTGTTTCCTGATAGCTACAACTTGGGAATCTTTAAGTCAAGAGTGAATAGGTTACTTCTAGGCAAGCGTGCTCCATCTTCGACCACATCATCGCTTACCATCAGGTGGGATAGTGGTCAAACGCGTGCCTATCAACAATAAAAATAAACTAATTTTCGGACAAATTTGGGAAATAATCACAGTTAATATACATACAATAATAAGGAAATCTTTAAATGAAAATTTAACATCGTAACTACAGCCACCCCACCAGTGGCATGGTATAATTATCTCGTAAACTACTGGAACACACATTTTGGGTAAAGTACTAATTTTTATCTTGCAGGGTACAAATTTTCTTTGTAGCTTTGAGGAAAGGCGACAAGCTCCTTAAACTTAGAATCAATTCCATGTCGTGGTCCTGCTGACCGAGCGCGCGCAAGTTATCATCGTTGATTACTCAGTAAATACGTTCAGTACGTTTCAGTTATGATTTTTTTACGAACTGAATCACACTTAAGGTACTAAATATTTTTATACTTAGAATAGCTGTAGCCTTTTTCTTCGTTCAAGGTGGTCCTGTTGACGGGGGCGTTAACTATCGCCGAACCGCCTTCAAAGTTGATTTTCTCTAAAACTTCTAATCGCAGATGAGTGAAACTCAGAGACAGAGCGAGAACATCACCAGTACCAGACCAGTACCGTGAAGACACTTCAACGGGGCCGTATGTTGATTCATTACCTCAACGCAGCGAGTGCGCTGCGTTGAAGTAGTGAATCGACATACTCCCGTCCCGCGGCCCCTACCTGGTCCACTTGCTCAATACGCACGGAGAGAGCGGCGCGGCAACAAGTGCGTCATCGGGCCCAGCCAGTACCCGAAATCAGTCGACATCGGACCAACGCGCTCGCGCATCGTAAACTTTTTACTTTCTTTGCCATTTTAACTGTTTAATGTATCAAGTCTCATATCGCAATATACGCGTCATATTTATACAGTCCACTCATTTCACCTTTAAACTCCAGCTACGCTCAGACCTAGTACTCCAACTGTACACTACCCTAGGCAGGTAAACTCCTGTATGCTGCAGGTGCTCGATGCTGAGGTAGTCATGCCTCGGCGACTTGTCCCTAATCATACTTTTTAAGATAGTAGCGATATCTTTTCCTGAGAACCTGATATTCAAGTCCGTCAAATCCTTAGCATCGACCGCCAGTGATGCTGAACCTAGAAGAGATTAAACTTGAAACTATTTGACAAACAGATTAGCTATAGCCGTAGGGCCTCGGATCCAATCTTTCGGTCTTCTTCCAACCAAATCCGTCGGCGGTCGCAGGACGATCTCCGGCCACCGTAGATGCGGGCCTGCGGACGGCGAGTAGTGGGTAGCTCGCTGTCCGATCAGCACCATGCCCGAGAGTCGACGGCGCGTAGTGTTCCACGCGCGCCGAACAAGAGATGTATGTCAGCCACCACTGACGGGGCCCATCATGGCCGATGCCTGCATGCCAAGGGGATGCGGATAAATTCGTAACAGAGTTACCGCACACCTTGGCACTCAGGCAAAGAAGAACAGGGGTGGGGTTTTAGTCAGTAAAAGTCTGACACGCCCTAGCTCCACCCAGAGCGGGAGAAGTCATAGGATGAATTCCCACTACGTATCCCAGGCGTATTATTTATCTCGATTTATGTATTGTTTTGGAGATGCAGGTAAATGTGCTTTGTAATGTTTATAATCAAATTGACGCTTCGTCTCTGCATCTGTGTAGCTTGAATAGCTTGATCCTAATTGTGAATAGGGTTGTGTGATAAAAACTATCTAAAGGAGTATTAAAAGGCAGATTTAGTTTAAAAATAACGTAAGTTTATTACATGTAATGAAATAAAAATATAATATTATAAACTTTTATTCTGTTACATGTATAAATGATTCGGTGCCTCGGGCGGATTGCCCGTCATATTTTGGTAATATATTCAACCTCGATTATAATTATATCCATAAACCAAACAATTGTGACGTGACCGACGCCATGTTGTCAAAGATTAAAAAAAAGAAAAATTCGTTTTTATTGAACTTGATATCACGTCACCATTGTTAATGTAGCGAAGGTTTTTAAATGCGCCATCTTTTTTTTTTAAATTTGGCGCCAGTTTTTTTTTCTTTTTCCGTTTTGACACGCCTCTTAACGCAGATTAGGAAATGAATCTCTGGACATTTAAAAACCCTCGTTGTGCTCTTCATAAGTATTATAAGCTACACATCGACACCACAGCGACTTTATTCTAACTGATTCATACCGATAAAAGCTGGGTGGACAAATATAAATTCCAGAAAATCCTGCCAACCCAACTTCTCGAGAAGTACAACTAAGAAATTTTAACTTGTTATTTCCTTATTACCAAAAATATAATAGGTATATTATTATGGCTGAGTTTTCAAAGATACGATAAATGTCTATCATTAATATTTTTTCGTGTTGTTTTAAACTCTATATTATTATAGCCTAAGGACTTATGATTAAGACGATTGCAACACTTACAATTCGCAATGTGTCAAACATTACGGCCCCTGTACACAATGGCCGATGCTGGCGCATTACGACGGGCATAGACAACTAACTACATTTTTATGAAAGTCTTGTACACCGACAGATTATTGGATGTCACATAACAGTCAAGGGCCATTATGTACGAGTACCTTTAGAGATCTGTATTTTGATTTTATCTTTTGAAATGTTCTTTTTGATTCGCGCGTTATAAACTCACTGATATGTATGCTAATATTAAACGAATTTACAGCAGCAAAATAATGTAACGTTATAAAATTGATTGTTTAGTTAAATCGGTACAGTCAGTCATTATAAAAATCATCCATTCATGCAGAAATACAAAACTTTAAGTCTTCTTAATATTATTTCAGAAACATACATTTTGCAAGTCGACTGACTCGATACCATTCGTTAACAAGGGAAGCGCACAAGCGTGTATTATAATATTCATAATAGTTTCCAATATAATGTTCAACATTAAATAATTCGGTTTATATTATAACAAAAAGAACATCACAAAATATGCTAAAACACCAACATTTGGCAGGATCAGCGCTTTTCATCGATTCGTAAAGCCAAAGTACAAGTTATTTGAAAAACTACTAACTATAACATTTTCACCGATACCCTTTATTCTAAAGACATACTATGTGTCTGATAAGCATGTACTTACACAAAAAAAAGTGTACAGGCCTAACAGTATTTGAACCTCAAAATTATTGCAAAAATCACAAACTTCACAAAAAATCATAGACAAATATTTTTATTCAATGCTTTTCAAGACGGTATAACAAACAAACTTGTAAGTTCTAAATCTAGAAAATTGATTTGATAATGAACTTGATACGCATAGGATGATGGAAAGAAAAACTATAATACCTCGACTTATTGGTCGGTACTGCCCAATGGTCCCCTACTCCCCCTCCCCTACGCAAAATCTAATTAATAGGTTAAGAACTTTTTCGACACTTTAGAGAGAACGAAAAGTTTGTTAACTTGCAAGTTTGTATGATTTACTATGTCGTGTAAACGCTCTTAATGGTTATGGTTTCGCTGCATATTGCTCAAATCATTTTGGCCTCATACGTAGCTCTCTCGCGAGTTCGCTAGTCGAATCGTTACAATCGTAGAAAACCAAAAATACTTCATTAAAGTTAACAAGGAGAATCCTACAATATTATAAATGTGAAAGTTTGTGAGTGTATGTTTGTTACTTCTTCACGCTCAAACGGCTGGACCGATTTGAATGAAATTCGGTATGTAAATAACTTATAGCCTAGATTAACATATAGGCTACCTTTTATTCCGGTCTAGGCGGGTAAAACCGCGGGGCGCAGCTAGTATAACATAAAACTTCAAACTTTTTCCATAACTACACTGACGTTAAAAAAACTGCATCATACGGTAGCTTTCAAACAACGGGCTGGGCTTCTGCATTGTTTACTGACCAGACATGTTGACATGGTCTTCACTTCCACAATACAGACTCTTCTACGACTAATTGCATAAAAACAACATGCCCAGCAAACAGAGTACATGAACAACTGGGAAGCTCGATAGGATACCCTGTACTTTAATGTAGTTTCTTTGAACGTCAGTGTACTATACTAGTTGCATTTCACAAGCATGCGACAACAATTAATACCTTATGTCAATGTCAAAAGCGCGCCCATAATTCGCAACGTCTATAGTACATTTTTCAAATAACTAGTACTTAGCGCGGCTACCTGCAAGAACAAAATCCTATTTATTTGGTGAAAGCGAAGACTGCCATTCTATATTACAAACTGCTTGTAAACACCGCCACGACTTCTATTAAAAAGTCGCTTTGCGATGAATTCATACAAAAAATAACCGTTTTCGAAGTCTGTTCAACAAATTAATTGAAAAGAGAACAACTTTCTTTAAATTCGGTTACGAATATACAGTGAAATAAATAAGACTATTCGCGAAATTACTGGCCTTGTGTATTAGCAAAGCGATGCAATACTACAAAATTATTAGATCATTGAAAAAAAATATTTATAATTATATCCTAATCCAAAAAAATTGCATAGTAAGTAGGTTTTTATTATGAGTATTTATTGGCTTATTTTGCCGCATCGCTTTGGCGGCCACAGAAACCATAGATGGCCGAAAAGTTCTCAAAATGGCCACAGATTTGACCGCAGAATAGTCTTTACAATACATTTATTTTTATATGATATACGAATAATGCGATTAATATTGTCAATAACGCCCCATCTAGTAGTGTATTGCATTACCACAAAAAAACATTTCACAAGTACATTATTGTTAAATGACAATCACATATGTTGGCAATATTAGCTTAATATTAAAATATCAAATAAAATCAAAATCCGATTTAAAAAAAAAAATACCTAACTGGCGGTGTTCAAAGCATAAAAAATAATGATTGTGCTAAGAAAAAAATATAGCAACAAACAAATCTAAAATCATCAAACAGCAATTAGACTAAGTACAGTTTTTCTTTTTAATATAATATATTTCTCAACCTCTTTTTGACGAATTGACTTTAAATTTTCCACTTACACAAACGAAGGGAAGTAATGAAAATCACAGTTCGGTTACTAACAATTCGCGCCAATTCTTTCAACCGGTAACATTGGCGAGAGCATTTACAGTCTTAGTGTTGCCAACTATGAAAAATATGGGTTGGGACGAAATTAAACGGCTGACATATAAATTCATACAAAATGTTTCAATCCTTTGAGGTAGACAGAGCCACAGAGAACTCATAGAATATAAATACTTTACTATTTGAGACAGATATTCTAAGTCTTATAAAAATAGTGGAACTTTTAGAGAGACCATAGAGCTATGAGCAAAGTTATTGAACTAATAAAATTGATATCTTAACTTCGTGTAATATGTGTCTTTATTTAAAGTACAGCTGCTCACGAGTCTAAAAATATAGAAAAAATACTCGCACATTAAAATCTTTATTCATAAGGAGTAAACAGGCCGATAATTTTGCCCAACCCAACCGCCATATAAGAGGGAGATCGACATTTCACAATGACACATTGTTTCGAATACAACTAAAATCATATTAATAAAAAAAATTAAATACCTATGAGATATAGTGATGACTTTAGTCCGACGACTCGGGCTCAAATTAAGTTGGATTTAAACTATGGGACAGATAGGATATTTACAAAATGCTATCTCGCTCACTCACACTGTGTGTTGCCAGTCGATAAAACTCTCCAACTAAAGGTTATGTTAGACTATCATACATATTAATATTATTTTTTTTCGAAAGTTATTTTTAAGAGTATAGCGTACGTTTTTAAAGTTAAAATCTAATATTTAAATGTTCGTTACATAGAGGTGCGAATTGCTACATTGGTAATGTTGCAAGCATTTTAGTTTGCTTGTTTATGTTATAAAACATTATTTATGAAGATGCCAGACACACTTCTTTGGAGTACAGTTTTTCATATACAGAGAGCCACGGAAATTGATGGACATATTAAAAATTTGGACCTTACCACGGGGTCTCATCTCGAACAAAGAAAATTTAATTCAAATAAATCTCAATAGATGGCGTAATATGCATCGATTCCTTATTGAATTTTAAGTAATATTAATATTTTGAAAATGAATATGGTAAAAACTGTATTTTCTTATTTAACAAACTGCCCTAAGCATACAATTGTGGAATAATGGGCTTGTAATTGAAATTTAGACGATTATTGGAACGAATCCTTAGACATATATATTTCTTGTACCAATAGATGGCGCTGTTTGAAGTTTTAGAGTTTATCCATTCGCCTCTTTAAAATTTGAATAGTGACACATTTTGATATAGAAAATCTGCTATGAAGTGCCAAAAATACTATAAAATAATTCGTTAATGTGTGAGAAAATATTGGTAAGGCTTTAATTCAATTCATTCAGCTTGCAAGCCGTCGCTGTTAACACCATCTAGCGAGGTGTAGAGGACGGGCCCGAACGAAGAACAAAAGTTACTTGTGCCAGACGAAAACCCGTAGTTACGGCGGTACCGTTTCTTTGTATGGGATGAGGCATCTGTACGCTAGTATTATATTATCTGTGACCTTACATAGTAATTTTGATCACATGATGATAATTTTGTATGGTAAGCCCAACAATTTTTTCCGGAGTTTGAATATTAATTTCTTGAAGAAAATTATTCATTTCCGTTACACCATGTATGTATTTTTCATGCAATTCATTCTCGTTTTACAAGGTTGTTTTGTCAGGCTTAATTACCCAACGAATAGTCTAGTGTCCTAAAAAATCTAATAAGTCCGTCTAAAAATATTGGATACTTTTTTTTGGTCACGTAAACCAAAAATGAGGACGATACAGTACGTTGAAATTTCAATTGACGTCATATCTCGTATCGTGCTCAATACACTTTGTAATGTTTAGTGACGTAACCAGCGTTTTATCTTTGTCATTTTTTATTGGTTTTGTAAAGCAAAAAATACGTGTCCAACATTTTTTGATATTTACGGACTAAATAGAATTATTATTTATTTTTTTGATATATATTTTCCCCGAAGGGAAGGCTCAAATCTTTTGACCATATTGCCTAGTCTTACGTAGTGTATTTTTACTTTTTTCCATTAGAATGCAGATGTAACACATTCTAATGTTTTTTGCAGTATTTGGCAACAAATGTGTCGAGTCAACCTTCTCGGCAAACTTCGCTGAGGTAGTCAATACTACAATAAAATTCTCAGCTCCATTTTCCCGAGATCGCGCCTGTTTCAATGATTCCACATATTGTCCATTTGCGTTGACGCTTGAGACACAAAACTACACCAATTTTACATCACAATATCTACTAGGAATCAATAAACGAATAATTAAAACAGCCACTGAACTTTACTCGACAAAAGCCCGCTAAAAACTCCCTATTATTGATTATAGTTTTAATGAATACAACATAATTCAAGAGTGTCTAAAATAACCTGCAACATTAAGAATGCAACAAATACGCAACAACATTCCTACGTAAAGAACTGACTGACCAAGATATGCCTTTTTAAAGAGCCTGCTCTTAAATTCATCAAAGGGGGCCATAAATAAATTACAACACACGTTAAGGAGGTGGGACGAGGGTTGAGGATGTGTGATGTTGTGTGACAAGGGGTGGGAGGAGTTATAAGTTTCGTGACGTCACATTTCATAATCTATACCCAAGTAAAACACAAAATTCTAAGTACTAAAGAAAACCTTAAAAATATTACCAGCTCTGTCTGTATTAAACATAAGGTTTAAATTATTTTTTGACGAATTCGAAAAGTAATTTCGGAACTGCTGTTTTAATTTAATAATTTCTAGATGTATAATTGTAAAATATGTGACGTCACTAGGGACGGGAAATCTAAAAAAATTAAATTCGTATGACGTAATTTATGAATGACCCCAATAGTCCCAAAGGATAACAATCAAACCGAGATCTCGATCAGTAAGTGCCCTACTTTCTAGACGCAACTAGGGTTAATATTATACTAACCATAATAAAATAAAACAGATATTAATAACTTCTAAAGCGATAAACATCTATTTTTCATTGCTTTCTTCACCATATTACCCCTAGTTACGCCCACCCATCATTTTCCAAGCCTACCTCCTACATTTTACAACGAATTCGTGAACACTTTTTTTCTTCTAACTTTCCCGCTAATCTTAAGCATAGACACATTTAAGAGAAGCCAAACGTTCCTAGAAACCTTAACATTTTCCAACACATCGAACGACTAAAAAGTTAATTTTACATTTTTTATAATTTACCATCGTCATGCATAATATATTTGTTATTTATTTTAAATATATAATTTAAAGCGTATTCTGTTCGCCGCCATGAGAGTCTCTGAGCATTCTTTTTTTTTACTTCTAAATTGGCAAAACTTAGTGGTCCATTTGAAATAGATATTTTTACTTTTTTTTTTCGGTGGCAGCGAACGTGTGTATGAGTACCTACAGATAACTGGCTTTGGTTGGTTTTCGTTTTGTATGTGGTCTAATGACATGGGTTCGTTGAGTGTCCGACATAATGCCACGATTATTGCACCAATAGCAACAGAGTTGGGATAACTGCGTTGAATCCTATTGGGTAATATGTGCGTATAATGTATTCTTGGGCTAATCAAGTGACTTCGTTGTCACAGCAAGACAATACATGCAATAATTCGTCTTGTCCCACTTAAAATCGGATCAGTACATTTATTAAGACTACAACCTTCAAAGAAGATAATCGAATATAATAATTATTTATTACACTGGTATATTTCAACATTTAAAGTCGAGTCTTCAGTACTAAGAAGTTTAAACACTAATTAAGTATTTACAAATCTTTATCATTGCAAAGATGCCACACGTGTACCATAAACTCGGTTACTTTTGGCCGAGCTCGTTAACCAATAGGAACATAGTAAACACAGTGTCCTGTGTTCCTATTGGTTAACGAGCTTAGGCCAAAGTTATACCGTCGTCTGGCCAAAGTAACCTGAACTTTACCAGTAATTACTCTTGGTTGGATGGTTGTTACCATTTTTTGGGTTTTAAAAAAAACCAGTGTCAGCATCCACAGATTTATTTTTTACTGAAAGATTAGTCATACTGAGGCGTTTTAAAATCGGCTAAAGTTGAATTCCCTGCAACCCGTGGAGCCCAAGGCCACGATCCTATTACGGAAAATAAACACATTGCCAGTTTTAACTTGTTTCCGCGTCAGTGTGACCAATCCTTAAGAAAAAGCAGAAACGCATGATGACTTCTTGACAGGAATACGTCATCAGAATAAGTTCTATAGATCAATCTCGTTTCGAATAGTGAACGCAAAATAATACAGCGCGAGGCTTATCGATTGTAAATACAGCCTTTCAAATCTTATCCGGTAAGTAGTATAAATACTCCGGCAAACCCATAATGAAATACGACAACACATCCAGATATTAATATTATTTATCATTATAATAGTGGCAACACCGACAACTGTCAAAGACAACACCGAGAACTGTCAAAATCACAGTGCCGCCATATTGAGAAAAAATAAAGAAGACATTAGACCACAAACAAAACTTTTTTTAAACACACAAGGCAGTGATGAGTGAGCAAGTTTTACTTATCTGTGGTAACTTATGTTATAACTCCATATCTTGCGCTTCATCATCGCTGAACTCGCTCATGGAGGATTCCGTGTCGCTGTTGTTGTTAGCGTTGCCATTGGAGGGCTTGGAGCCCGAGGAGGCCGGGGCCGCGCCCCCCATGCCGGTGATCGCGTCCTTTTCTAGGAGGGCTTCCTCGGTCGCGAATCTTCGGACGTAATCTGAAAGAGAGATTGAGGGTGATAAGTTCGGATTTTATCCTCCTGTCGATTTTTAATCTAAATCTAAGTTTAAAAATTTTGCTGGGCAGTTTCTTGCGCCACTTCTTCCCAGCTAAACACTAGGAAGTTAGTGACGACGGGCGAGCGTTTATGTAGAACTTTGACGTTCAAAAATTGCTGGTTCTCAGCCTACTTTGAATAAATGTTTTTTGATTTTGAATCAACTCCAAAATCCTTTACAAGCCTATTAAATTAAACCAATAACCCGCCCCCTCTCTCTTTTAAGCCTGTTATTATTTATTTGTTGTCTATTATTTTTAAAGGCAACAGGATAGTGTTTTTTGTCATAAATGGAGCTGACCACATACCATCCAGTGGGACGTTTGATTGTTTAACACAAACAAACATAACGTTATACCTGTTTTCCAGGTTCAATTAGACAGGCCACAGGTGTGTACTAGAACACCCACAGATTCATCATCATGATTTCAGCCGAAAGACGTCCACTGCTGGACGTAGGCCTCCCCCAAGTGTTGCTACAACGACTGGGTCCTGTGCGTCTCGCATCCATCGGATGCCGGGGATCCTCACCAGGTCATCGGTCCACTAACAGATTACATTTCGCAAATCAGTAATCATAGTTAAGATAAAGTCCCATGTAATTAAAAGGGCGTGAGCCTATTGCTATAAACCCGACACAAATCCGGGCTGTTACTAAAAAAAAAACTGGCACTAAGGGAGTATCGACAGAAGTGAAAACTTGAACAAAAATGACCAACGCGCCTCAGCGGCACCGCTACGCGTCGTAGCACTCGTTCGGTGGCGGGTGCTACGACGCGTAGCGGTGTCGGAGGGCGAGTTCAATTGTTTTTTACCATCTCACAAATGCCCAACGCGCCTAAAGGTGTTTTCACTTCAAAAAAATCTGAAGTAAAAACCCTGTGCCTGACATGAGCATCGATGCCAGGACCATATGCTCAACAGTCATGCAACAAAATCACTGTTCCAATCTCCCAAGATCAGCGAAATCCTGACAGTTGGCACTGACACGGTCCTACGGACGTCAACGGGTGTACAACAATTGGCCGGCCGCCATGTTTTGACGCGCTGTCAATGTGCTCTATTTACGTATTTATGACGAGTCACTTTTACTACAGCTGTGGGAACAGCTGATTTGGTTACCCTTGGGGATCATTTGCGGTGAGTATGGGTGTTCCCGGATGCGTTTTTACCATGAAGTTCAAAATGCTGTACAGTTGTTGATGTATATTCGCAAAGTTATTTTAACCAACGGGTCCCTATTACTAAGCCTCCGCTGTCCGTCCGTCCGTCTATCTGTCAGCGGGCTGTATCTCATGATCCGTAATAGGTGGACAGTTGAAATTTTCACAGAATGTGTGACAAATAATAAAAATAAATTAAAAGTTAAAGGACTACAATCGTGTTTTTTTTGGCTTTTTTGCTCGATCTTAATAATCGCAACAAGTAGATGCGTATAATCTTGTACGACGGTACGGAACCCTTCATGCGTGAGTCTGATTCGCACTTGGCCGGTTTTATAAATAACAATTCCGTTTTCCCGGAGATTAAAGGCAGCGGAAAAGAAGTCGAGAATCGGGTATTCATTCAAATTCCGAGCTGTTACTGAGAAAATCTTCTGGAACAACCGATTCCACTCTGTCTGACTGGCAATCGGACCCAGAACTCAGGAGTCGTACTTGTCTATACTAATATTATATAAAGGTAAAATTTGTTTGTATGTTTTTATTTAGGGGATATTTTTTTTTTTTAAACCGTCCCCACACTAGGAATTACTCCTGTATCGTGGGTGCGTTCACAAACATGTACACTCACATACACAAGACACCCAGACCCGGAACAACTATCTGCAGGTCATTCAAATATTTGTTCCGTGCGGGAATCGAACCCGCGACACGCAGCAGCCGAACGCTCAACCACTGCGCCAACCGTGTCGACATATATATATATATATCCATATATCCGGAACTGATGATCTACTTCTTTATTTTTTTGCACTAGTAGAAAGCTATATTATGTGTGGGTGCTATGGGCTATACAGAGTAAAAAGACAGATCACATAGCCGTCAACTACGCATACTGTACTAATGAAGACAGAAGTGCATGGAGAGTTCCAAACCAAAATCGTTTGTACAGGGTTTCATCGCCTTAATAATACGCCTTGAACGACATAGATGGCGCTAGTATAGTAGTTGGATTGGAAAATATACATCTCTCGTTAAAGAACATTATCTTGTTTTTTGCTAGTTACAATATTACTTAATTTTAACACAAATTCTCCTACGACATTACAAACCTTATAAAGCAAAGCTCGTAATAACTAGGATTCGAACTCGGTGGCATAAAATTTACCGATACCATAGCCACTGGACTATTGCGTCATTACGCAATGAGTTGAAATTATCCTACTCTTTATTATATCGAAGTTGTTTAGCGACTTTAACCTGTATCATAAATCTCAAAAGAATTGAGGGTAGTTTAATATTGACTGTATAAAAATTAAATCTTTTTGTTCAATCATAACGTTCTTTACTATCTTTGAGTGAATTCAGTTACGATTGCATTTAACAATTTTTTAATATTTATCTTTACCATGAGTTCGCGTTCTAATATTGATATGGCTACGAGGGCCCAAATAATAGCATTGCATAATCAAGGCCTAAATTATTCTGAAATTTCGAGAGAAACTGGCTTAAACGTAAGTAATGTTTTAAAATCACTGTTTGTTATTTATTTTACTATCCATGGTTATCGATACACGAAAATAATAAATAATATATTTCCCTTATAGGTAAAGACTGTCACTTTATGGATAAAGCGGTTTCAAGAAGAGGGTTCGTTGGAAGTGGAACACCGCAGTAGATCTGGCAGAAGACGCCATATTGACTCAGACCAGCGTCAACTTATGGTGCAAGGTTATGAGGAAAATGGCTTTACACCAACAAGATATTACGCAGAGTTGTTTGATACATCTTTGCGGACGGTGTATCGTGCTCTTCATAGTGAAGGTCTGCATTATCGTCGACATGCTATTAAGCCATTGCTAACCGAAGCTAATGAAAGAGCACGATTGGAGTTCGCTTTGAAATACAGACATTTCGACTGGAGCAACGTTATCTTCAGTGATGAAAAGACTTTCAAGTCTAGCCAGCACGGGCGAGTTAGGTTGTGGCGTAGAAATAATACGCGTTATGATAGTGATCACGTTGTGCCTAACTCTGAATCCGGTCGTATAACAGTGAACATTTGGGGATGGATGACAGCTGCAGGACCAGGAGAACTTACTGTAATACCCAGTCGTGCAAACAGTGTTAACTACTTAGATGTGCTGAATGACGTCATGTTGCCCACTATGCGGAATGTTTTTCCTGTAGAAGACATGCCAGTAATAACGTTCGTGCAGGACAATTGTCCTATACACCGTTCCATAATTGTGCAAGAGTGGTTTAGCCAGCAATCGGACATACGAATTATTCCTTGGCCTGCGAGATCGCCAGATTTAAACCCCATTGAAAATTTATGGGGCGTTATGGTTCAAAAGTGGGACAATAGGAACGAAAGGACTAAGGAAGCACTGAGTAATCACTGCATGGAGGTATGGGATTCTATACGGGGTCACAATTTATGTGAAAAATTAATAGACTCCATGGGTTCGCGGTTGCAAGCTGTAATCGATCAAAATGGCGGATACACGAAATATTAAAGAATATAAAGTGTTGACTATTGAATTGAGTAATAATGATTGAGTAAAAATGAAAAGACCGGGGTAGCTATAATTTATTATTATAAACAACTCGGTCCCAAAATGACAGCTATAACCCGGTCTTACAATTGTTATTGATTTTAGGTTTAGCTTCAATTTCTTCCTCCTTCTGGAACGAATACTTAAGCTATGAACCTTAGTCATAACATAATGCACAAATCAATCATTATACAGTTTTACTTTGTTAAGGTCTTCTATTTTGTAATAGAGTTATTCAGTTATAAATTTTACTTGTATTTCTCCTTAACAAGTGAATTAAATCATTGTTAATTGGATGTAAAACTGCTAGGTTAGGTTATACATTCTATAAGAAAGAAAGACATAAATTGTATTCTTCTTTGAGAATTAAATGTCTTAAACTATAATCAATAAAATAGTTTCATTTCTTATCCTTTACGAGAATTAAACTTAAGCTGAATTAAGCTGTAAGAAAAATATATCTAAATCTTCTTACATAAATGTTTTTTACTAATAATACTAATACTTACCACCAATTATGAAAGTAATTTATATAATATATATTTATATAATGTTATATATAGTAGTATATGTATACTTGTATATTATCCCTATATTCATTTATACATCTTATACCTCATATTTTTTATATTATTTATAACAAAAAATAAAATAAAAACGTTTAAAAATACAAAAAATAGAATATAAATTATATTATTATAATAATTAAATTTAAAAAAAGTCGACAGAGAGCTGGGTTGAAAACCGGTGCCCTGTTGAACGATCTATGTTATTCTGCCATGCTTATCCACCTGAGCTACTGATTATTTATTGTGGAACGTGAAAATAAGAGCTACTTTGTGAATGTAGGGATTTTTATTATTTATGATCGACGCCATCTGTAGTCGAATTAACCGATATACCAATTGGCTTATTTAGTTTGGTTTAGATGGCGCTGTATTAAGTACTCGGAAATAAGAAAATATAGTAATTTTTGTTATTTGAATATAAATATATTATTATTACTTAGTAATTATTTTAGGTATTAAAAACCTTATTATCTGCCTCTGCATAATAAGGTTTATAAGCTTTGCAGTGTTATTTTCATGATTGAACAGCGCCATCTAGTCGTCTCATGAAAGTCATGATACGTAATGCAAAACCTCACAGTCAAAAGTCGACCTTAGGCTCTCCATGCTCAAAAACATTGATAGTACATCTAACAAAGTAGTTTTGCGCAAAAATTATTGCTGGGAAACTACTTAAATTTTTAGGTACATAAGAAAACAAAAAACTTTTTTTATTGCGCGCTATGTAACGCGAACCCAGGCAAGTGGATTTACCCCGCCCCTTCGCTCTATGCCGCGTAGGTACTTGTCGGATACGTTTGATATTCATTGCGTTTTAGTTACTGACTTTGACCTTCAATATCTGCAGAACCAGTCTAGTGAAAAAAAATGATCCAAATAATGGGTAGAAGATGTCGCTTTCGGCTTCGAACATAGTCTTTTAACACCCAATATTTATATCACGCATCATTTTCGAAATCCACGTGGACGAAGTGCTAGTAAACAATAGTGTTTCTGGTTTTGTCTTCGTTTTTTAACACCGACTTCCGAAATTAAAGTTATTTTGCACTCTTTTTGGAAGTCGGTTCTATTTTTTTGTAAAAAAGTTTTTTATTTTTCACTTTTTAGTTGTAGTTCCACATTAAACTGTGTTAACAATTCATAGAAATACGATTGCAGCAATCGCGGTTGATTTGCTGTCAATTTTTAAAGAGTTCCGTTGTGTCTCTGAAACCCATCATCAGATATATATGAAATTTAAATGGGACCATTGCAGAACAAATCTCTTTCGAACAAAAAAATAATTTTGCAAATCCGTCAATATATGACGGAGTTATGCCCGAACATACATAAAAAGAAAAAAAATACAAACATCCGAACTGATAACCTCCTTCTTTTTGAAGTCGGTTAAAAACGGTTCCCTCTGAAACGAACAAAAATGAACCCTAGTATTTCCACATAGCCAAGACGAATGGACTGAAGGTCATTGCCAACTAGGTCGATTTTAGCGATAACTGCTTAATTGCGGTCAGTAATAAATATTTCAGACCATTAATATTTGTATTCTTCAGACATGTTTATAGCCAACACGTGTCACTTCTTCCGTAGGGGTTTTCCAAGCCCTATTTCAGGCACAATTACGGAAATTTATTCGCTTATACTGTTTGTCCAGTGTTTTGGTATTAAGATCAAATGCCTGGAGATTTACAGTCACGAGCAATAACATAGAAACGCCCTTAAAATCCAAATTCATGTAGCAACATCAAATGGCAATTTTTTAAATCAAAATTTCGTTAAATGTGTAGTTAATTTTGACAAATTTAACGTTTACATAATTATTGGACACAGCATACTTAATTTTGCAATTTAATGTTGCTACATGAATTTTAATTTTAAGGGCGTTTCTATGTTATTGCTCGTGACTGTACAAGGTTGTGAGCAACATTCGTGGTTTTGGATGATATGATTAGCATAGCATAATCAGTCTTTTTAGGGTTCCGTACCCGAAGGGTCTAAACTATTGTTGTCACTCACGTGTCCGTCTGTCTGTCGGTCCATCGTCTGTTTCAAAATTTTGTTACGAAGAATTTTTTAACTTCCCATTGACCTATGAACTTGAAATTTGGCGATATGTTTATTATTATGTAAGTATGCTTTACTAACAAATACCAATATTTGGTACGGAACCCTTAATGTGCGAAGTCCTACACGCACTTAGCCAGTTTTTAACCGGCTTCGAAAAACGAGGAGGTTCTATGTTCGACTGTGTCCACCGATTTCTCTGTCAGTTGTGGGCCGATTTTCAAAATTCTTTTTTTATCCGAAAGAATATACTCCCCAGGTGGTCCCATATAAATGTTATCGAAATTGCTTCAGCGCCTTTTGAAAAACTGAACAAAAACGAAAAATATGTATACCTCGATGACGTTTTGGTTTTCTCCAATTACGAGTATGTTTTAATTTCAACGTTCCATTTTATTGGGGTTTTTAGTTCTGGGGTATAACAACTAAAAAGTGAAAAATAAAAAAACTTTTTTACTAAAAAACAACCGACTTCCATAAAAGAAAATACAGTAAAAATTAAAACTTTAATTTCGGAAGTCGGTGTCAAAAAACGAAGTAATAAAATGCAAGCACCGACTTCCAAAATTAAAGTATTTTTTTAATTTTTAGTGTATTTTCTTTTTGTTTAATGTTCCCGCTGCTGGGACACAGGCCTCCTCTCTGTGAGAGGGTGTGGGCCGTTATCCACCACGCGGCTCCGAGTTGGTGGATGTAACATGTCTTAGAGGTTTTTGATTTTAGGACATGCCGGTTTCCTCATGATTGATTTCCTTCACCGTTTTGAGAGCAGTGGTGATGAATTAATTACCACAAAGTAACGCGCCTTCTCTCAAAAACGGTGAAGGAAAACATCGTGAGGAAACCGGCATGTCCTAGAACTAAAAATTCGAAGACATGTGATATATCCACGATTGGGCGCACCGCATTGGGCCCGCGTGGTGGATAACGGCCCACACTCTCTCACAGAGAGGAGGCCTGTGCCCCAGCAGTGGGGACATTAGAAGGCTGATGATGATGATGAAAGCGCCTGCCTGGGTTTGAACTCACGACCTACAACTTGTAAGTCGCATATAGATATTTTACCTGAAACTTTCTTCTTGTACTCTTCAGGTTTGTGCAGGTACATGGCGGCGGCGTCACCGTTCAGAGGATCGATGGGGTTGGGGTAGGTCAGCAGCTGCGGCAGGAACGACTCGAATATGTTCGACAGGTCTGGAATGCAAATAAATACAGAGTTAGTATGTGTTCTACCGTTGCGAAAATGGGCATCTTAAAGAAAATGAGCATTGTTTGCTATCAAGGATTTCCAGTCCCTACATCCCGATGCCATCATCAGTTCAGCTCGATGGTATCATAATATTGCATAGACCCTGGACTTACATAAGTATGACAAATTTCAGCTGTATCGGAAACCAACAAGTGGTCTAAATATAGTTGCAAATTTTGAAGCGTACAACTTACATACAAATATTAATTAATAAATTTATTTCAGACCAGAGTCCATAATTAAAAACGTTACAATGAGATAATATACACACACACGTACAATCAGAAGTTAAAAATACACATTAGAATTACAATGTTCAAATTAAAATCAAAAATCAGAATCAAAATTAAAATATTACACATTAATAACAAAATTAGACACACACATACATACATATTGCAAGTTAAATAAAAGTTTGTTCATGCAATAGGTTCGTGAATACGATACAAAAGCGTTAAAAACCGCAGTATTTGCCTATAGGCGCTTGATGCCCAAAAACATCCAACTATCCATCTGCCAAGCATTGAGACTACGGATACGGATCAAGAGCTGACTCATAACAAAAAAAAAAAAAAAAAAAAAAAAAAACCAGCCAAGTGCGAGTCGGACTCCCGCATGAAGGGTTCCGTACCATCGTACAAGATTATACGCATCTACATGTTGTCATTATTAATATCGAACAAAAAAAAATAGTTTCTAGTAGGGGAGCCCCGTTTAATTTTTGATTTATTGTTATTAATTACTTGTTGTTACAGCGGCAACAGAAATAATAGGGTCCCCACCCTATTACTAAGCCTCCGCTGTCCGTCCGTCTGTATCTCGTGATCCTTAATAGGTAGACAGTTGAAATTTTCACTGAATGTGTATTTCTGTTGCCGCTATAACAACAAGTAATTAATAACAATAAATCAAAAATTAAACGGGGCTCCCTTACTAAAAACTATTTTTTTTTGTTCGATATTATTCAGGTACGGAACCCTAAAAAATGTCATCATAATAATTTACCCATTGACAATAAAAATAGTAGTGATCATTGCATCAGCACTTCAGCACAGATTACTGCTTCCTCATCTTACCTTTTGTGGAATATTATTATTATATTATTATTATTATTATTACCTCAGAAATGACCTGTCTCAAAGCATTCCTTTCAGTTTAATGTAATAAATAAAAAAAAAACTATAGTTTAACCGCATTGTTGTGGTTTAATTTTATGCGATTGGTGGTCGATTTGATATTGAAACAATACTCGACAGAACATCGCTGAGATGCGAATTAAAAATAAGTTGTGGTCGCCCGGTGGTCGAAATTCGACCGATTCGAGTGTGTAATGTTTATTTTTAACCGACTTCGAAAAAGGAGGAGGTTATCAATTCGGATGTTTGTATTTTTTTTTATTTTTTTTTTTTCTGTATGTTCGGGCATAACTCCGTCATACATTGACTGATTTGCAAAATTCTTTTTTTGTTCGAAAGGGGTTTATTCCGAAATGGTCCCATATAAATTTCAAAAAGATCTGATGATGGGTTTCGGAGACAGACAACGGAACTCTTCAAAAATTGACAGCAAATCAACCGCGATTGCTGCTATCGTATGTCTATGAATTGTTAACACAGTTTAAGGTGGAACCACAACTAAAAAGTGAAAAAGAAAAAACTTTTTTACAAAAAAATACCAAAAAAAGTGCAAAATAATTTTAATTTCGGAAGTCTGTGTCAAAAAACGAAGAAACAAAACCAGAAACATCGACTTCCGAAAAATTAAAGTTATTTTGCACTTTTTTTGGAAGTCGGTTCTATTTTTTTGTAAAAAAGTTTTTTATTTTCTCCGTAAATGATAAATGATTTTATTTTTGTAAGTAGGTTTTAACAACACTTTTACACGTCAACATTTTTTTTTTGTCAGTTTTAGCTAGATGAGGCCGGTGTTTTCTAGCTGACTACCCTGAGAAGAAACACCGATACAAACTCAAATCCATACAATATGTACTGGTCTAATCATATGAGAACCATGTACGTTTATGTCTGGGATGAGCTTTTGAGGAAAGCAACACGCAAATTCGAGTGGACCTGTCCAGACAGTGCAAGCATTTGTCAGTTATCGTGAAGCTCAACTCGAAACTTTGAGGAGCTCAACGAACCGACGAACGATACCAAAAGTAAGGACATTTGGGAAGCCCGCAAAAATACTCAAACTGCCAGACAATCATAAAATCTACATGAATATATAACGCCATACATAGTTCTCGCATTTACATTATGCTATATGAATATAAAAAACATAAACACTATAACTGTGCCAAATTTGTTTCTCCTCCGTCCGCGTAATTTTCGTAAAAAGGGATCGAAAGTTTCTGCTTCTTGTACCAATATTATTTAAACGACTATGTCATTAGGATCTGATGAAGATCTTCGGAAATAGACAGTGGACCTCTTCAATGACTAACAGCAAGTGACTCGCGATTACTGCGATCGTTTGTCTATGTATTGTTAACACAATTTATTGGGGAACCACAACTAAAAAGTGAAAAACTTCTTTACAAAAAATAGAACCGAAAAAACAAAACCAGAAACAAAAACAAAACCAGACACAGCGACATCCGAAATTAAAGTTATTTTGCACTTTTTTTGTTTTTTTTTGGAATCAGGTTTTTTTTTGTAAAAAAGTTTTTTTATTCCTAATTTTACCCACTCTCAATTTAATATTTATGAAAACCTTATGCACAAGTAAAACACACCGTACAAAGGCGGACTTAATGCCTTAGGCATTTTCTGCCATTCGACATTAAGGGTGGTGCAGAGACAGAACATGCCTCTATTCCCCACAAAATTAGGCAGAGTTATTCCATCTTCGACCACATCATCGCTAACCAACAGGTGAGACAGTGGTCAAACGCGAGCCTAACAATTGATAATAAAATAAGAGTAGTTCACCCACATTTAGCTTGTTTTGTTATGGCAAGCCGGGCTAAGATCCAGACGCCAGCAATTTGAAATAGAGCTACCGCGGCCCTTGGCACAGGCAACTGAAGGAACAAGGGTACCCACCCTTGTTCCTTTTAGTCAGTAAAAGTCCGACACGCCTTCCTGCTCCACCCAGAGCGGGAGAAGTCATTGGATAATTTCCCAGTCTCAAAAAAAAAGACTGCTTGCTACTGAGAAATTCTTAAAGAAAACACCAATTATATTTTGCCCGAACTAAGATCAACGAGGCCGTCAATACATTCTCAAAAATGAATCAATCAAATCACAAACATGAATCAATCAAACTCACCATATAGTGCAGTCCAAGCCTGATTAATAACGTCAAGACACACGGTGCCGGAGACCTCGTCGATGTTGGGATGGTAGACCTTGTTCATGAAGCCGATTGAGGGGGACTTGAAGGGGTAGTGGTCTGGGAGATGCACGCGGACGCGCCATACGCCGCCCTCGTATGGAGCTGGAAATTTAGAAGGGGGAAGCTTGAATTTTGAATCAATTAGTTTTGAAAAGGCGTAGGTTGAATCAATCAGTTGTGAAAAGTATATGTTGCTGATCAATTAATTGTGCACTTGTCGCACATTTATTCATAAAGTTATGACTAAGTAAACGATGTGCACGTTGAATCAATTAAGCTAGTTATGAATGATTGAGTTGCAAGTTTATTTGCTTATTTTATCTAACAAAGCAATTAACACTGACACAGTAAATATAGAGATACTAGAATAAATGGAAAATTATTAATATTATCTCAAACAATCACTACTCAATCAATCATTAGACCGAACACATTTGAATCAATCATAATAAAAATGTTAATACTTACTTCCAGGAGGGCCGAAGAATTTCACGCAGAACTCATTGAGTCCTCCCAATATTGTCACCTCATGTTTACTTTCGATACTGTACGGTAAATGTTAAGGAAATATTGTTGCTACATCAATATAACGTACACATAATCATAAGTATCAACCTTATAAAAATAATGTCCCCACTGCTGGAACTCTTGCCTCCTCTCTAGGAGGGAATGGGCTGTAATCCACCACATGAGCCCCGTGCGGGTTGGTGGATGTCACATGTCTTCGAATTTTTGGTTCTAGTACATGCCGGTTTCCTCACGATGTTTTCCTTCACCGTTTTGGGACGTACAACGTACACATAGTTAATAGTAATCATCTAGAATAGTGGTTCCCTACTTTTTTTTGGGACCTGGGACCACTTTGGTTTCTTTGCTGTTTGGCATTGTTATAGTAAACAGATTTCTGATAGAAACTAAAAATCAGTTCGCATCAGTTTTTTATTTTTGATAGGCACGGCATTTTTAGACATTATTTAAACTTCATGTAAAATAGTGGTACATGGGAGGACTTAATGCAACAAGGCATTCTCTACTAGTCAACCTTTGGAGTTAAATAGACTACTCTGTGGTAGGTGTACAACATCAAATAAAACAAAATAATAATCTTAAAATCGAAAATACTATACCAATAATAAAATACATAAGAAGGCTGAGAAAGATAAACAAACAAAGTATCTTGATCTGGCTCGCGAGGTTGTCGACATGTGATAGGTGGATACAGCAGTCATTGTGCCTCGACGAACACCTAAGGAGGCTCTCGTTGGGCAGCTGGATCAAGGGCTTGATCCAGAAGGCAGTACTCCTGGAAACGGCGCTTATTGTTCGGCGATTCCTCTCTCAGGAGCCCTGACCACCGGTAGCTTGGATATTCCGATACCGGTGGACTACTATTTTATATATATTTAATTTTTTTAATATTTTATTTACGTTAATATTTAAAAATTTAACTTATATGTGAAAACAATTAAATAAATGAAATGCATAATTAATTATATATGCTAAAATAATACATACTAATAAATATTATAATAAATACCAAATATTAAAAAACAACCGACTTCCAAAAAAAAAAAATACTCTAAAAATTTAAAAATAACTTTAATTTCGGAAGTCGGTGTTTGTATTTTATTTCTTCGATATTTGACACCGACTTCCGAAATTAAAGTTATTTTTAAATTTTTAGTGTATTTTTTTTTTTGGAAGTCGATTGTTTTTTTTGTAAAAAAGTTTTTTATTTTTCGCTTTTTAGTTGTTATACCCCAGAACTAAAAACCCCAATAACATGGAAGGTGGAATTAAAACATTTGGAGAACACAAAAACGTCATCAAGATATGCGTATTTTTCGTTTTTGTTCAGTTTCTCAAAAAGCGCTAAAGCAATTTCGATAAAATTTATATGGGACCACCTCGGGAGTATATTCTACCGATTAAAAAAGGAATTTTGAAAATCGGTCCACAACTGACGGAGAAATGCGCGGACATATACAAAGAAAAAAAAAAAACAGTCGAACATAGAACCTCCTCCTTTTTTGAAAGTCGGTTAAAAACACTAAATATTACAATATAAATAAAAACAAAAAAAAACTTAAAATACAATGACTACGACGAGGACCAAACTACGTTTGAGAGGGCTTTTATGTAGTAGTTCCGGATTTTACGCTTAAACGAAAATTTACTCTCAGCTTTTTTGATGTCAAGGAAAGGCACGTTCTAGAGTTTAATAGTTAAAATAACGTAAGAGTTGGACATAAACCCGGTGCCGATCAATGTTTCTTTTCAGTTGAAGTTTGAAATTTTAATATCTTTCGCGGGCCATGTTGTAGCTCAGGTTGGGAACCACTTTTTAACCGACTTCAAAAAACAGGAGGTTCTCAATTCGTCTGTATGTTTTTTTTTTGTATGTTTGTTACGCGATATCTCCGCCATTTGTGAATAGATTTTGATGATTCTTTTTTTGTATGGTAGGTCATACTTCAGAGGTGGTCCCATATAAATTTTATCGAAATTGATTCAGCTATTTGTGAAAAAATCAACATAAATAAAGAATATGTATACACAGATGACGTTTTGGTTGTCTCCAAATGTTCAAATTCCATGTTATTGGTGTTATTCATTCGGGCATAACCTTAATATTTAGTTTTACTTCTGGTGTACAACAAAAATAAAAATAAAGAATAAAAAAAAACTGAAATCTGAAAAATAAAAAACTTTTTTCAAAAAATACAACCGACTTCTAAAAATTGCAAAATAACTTTACGGTGTACATATTTTTTTTGTTTCTTCGTTATTTGACACCGAGTTCCGAAATTAAAGTTATTTTGCAATTTTTAGAAGTCGGTTGTATTTAAAAAAAAATAAAAAAATATCTAGAGTCGCGGGAGTGTTTGATAGAGTCACCTCCTCCCTGGCACAGGCAACTGAAGGAACACCAGTGGGTTTTAGTCAGTAAGAGTCTGGCACGCCCTGCCGCACCCAGAACGGGAGAAGTTATTCTATGATTTCCCACCATCAAAAAAAGATACTAAAAAAAAGATACTAGAACGATTCTTATGACCCAGAAACAAACACAGCGCTGGAACTCAGAAATCGATTATCAGGAATCGATGGTCCACCAAGGTGACCATCAAGGTAGAATCTGTTTCACGTAACGCTAACGCTATCTATGCTGTCGTGCATTCGGTAAAAAGAGAATTGAAATGTAATCTCTTCCTCTACCATTTTTTAATTATTTTGTCTGTCACTATTTTCAGTACAGATGTCTTTTTAAAAATTATAATAATATAGTTTAAAAATAAACTAAAATCAGGTTAAGTCATTTTATTTTTCGTATTCCCGGCAAACACTTTCATGTGATACTCGTATCTTGCATAAAAAAAAAAATAGGCCGCCATCTTTGGGTGTCTGACAAGGATTTCGAATGATGTCATTTAGCTCACCATGCATTGTCATCCAAACTAAACATGTAGGTATGCAAAATTTCAGCTAAACCTTCAAGCTCATACTTCTAATTAGTAACTGGCGAAACTTATTTATCTAATAACTGGTGCATTCTGGAGTATTCAAAGGAAAATCAGAAAGTGAATAATTTCTCGACTCAAAAAGTCTATTTTTAAGTCTCTACCCAAAGTTCAGTAACACAGTAACCTTTGTGTATTTATAAAGGGACAATATATTTATAATGACACCCAAGAGGGTAGAAAGGTTACGGGTATAACTGCAACCTCATAAAGTAGGGTAGAATCATTTATTTATAGCATTGTCCTATAGTAAATGCCATTTGCAGTTGGTCATTATTTAAGAGTGTTTTACGGAATAAGCACGCAATGGTTAGGTAGACTGATATGATAAGCAGGTAAGCATGCAAGAAAGTTTATGTTTTTATTACAATTATATTATACAGTCTAGAGATGGAACTTTCCACCTAGTTCCATCCTGATTTCTGGGTTTAAAACCATCTTTAGTCTTCATCTTTATTCATCTATTCATGTCTAGCTTTTTATAAAAGATTTCATTTAAGGTGAAAGCTCCACCCTAGCCCGCGAAATTCAAATTTTCTTACGTTTTTTGCAATTTGCAGGTCAGTGTCAGGTTGTATCTTGGTCAAAATTTGATTCGCGGCCGTAGCAAGTATGTATTTCTACAATTAAAATCATTAACCTGCAAATTGCAAACACGTAAGAAAATTTGAATTTCGCGGGCTAGGGTGGAGCTTTCACCTTAAATAAAATCTTTTCCCGATCCCAGTCCCGGCTGTCAATCGTGGATCTTTGACAGTCGTTAAAAGGCTAGGCAGATATAGACACAACAGTACCGTTTCCCTAACTCGCATACTAGGTCATGATAACCACGAGGAGTTAGCACACGTAATCTTATCACTTTTATTACATCATACTTTAGGTACATCGTCAGTTCCTTTTTGTGTTAACATCTGAACAAGCAGAAAGAAATAATTCAACAAAAACAGCTTATTTGTACGTCACAGTGACTGTCAATATATATAATATTGATATCCTGAAAACATTTTTAGTCCAAGGACTGGAAGATGATTTTAATAAAGTAGATATTAAAATAATTGTATTCTATCGCATTTGGTTACCCAGTTACCCCAGTGGCCCGATAATGATAGTTTTAAGTTAGATAAATAAATAAATAAAAAATTATAATGTTTTTAATAAAAATATTTAAGGTTTAAAAATTTTATTTTAATTTGTTTTATAAGTACTAGCTGACCCGGTTTGGACTGACTTTCCAGGATGCAACTTACGTACTCGAGTTCATCACACGAGAATTTTAGGCTCTTCTGTAGCACACTGGTACCCCAAATCTTTCAACTGATAACAATAGGAGACTAAACAATCACCCGTATCTGGCAAACATACGAGTATGGAGCACGGAATAAAGCAAGGAATGAAGCAAATAATGGAGCAAGGAATGAAGCAAAGAATGGAGCAAGGAATGGAGCAAAGATTGGAACAAGGAACGAAGCAAAGAATGCAGCAAATAATGGAGCAAGGAATGGAATAACTAAAGGAGCAAGGAATGGAGCATCCTCTTTCTCATTTTCTTTCTTCTAGGTCACTAAACAAGATATTAGGAAACGAATCTATTAGTTACGCACCTAATCGTTATCTATGGAAAGTCTGCTGTACTCATAAGCGTTTATGGCACGTAATACGTAGGAAAGATACCACTATCGGAATGGCCACAACCACAAATTGTTTGGCTATGTAGCCAAACAATTTGTGGTTGTGGCCATTCCGATAGTGGTATCTTTCCTACGTATTTTTACCAAATATTATGATAGAATGATAACGAAAAGTCTACGTAGAGATATCACTTGAGTAACGCTCGGCCATACTACAATGTGTAGTGAGTCTGCCACAATCTCGGGTGATAAGATAAGAATGAAACAAAACAAGTTTGTTGAAGATGGACACTGGTTAAGGGACTTCTTTTAAAGAATAGTTATCTCCAATTGGTACAAGTGAATGGAGTCAAACGCCGAAGACGTGATGAGTATCGAGTTCTAATGACGATAAGTTACAAAAAAACTTTTTTACAAAAAATACAACCGACTTCCAAAAAAGAAAATACACTTAAAATTGAAAAAAATAATTTCGGAAATCGGTGTTTGTATTTTTATTTCTTCGTTAATTGACACCGATTTTTAAATGTGAAGTGTAATATCTTTTTTGGAAGTCGGTTGTATTTTTCGTAAAAAAGTTTTTTATTTTTCACTTTTTAGTTGTTATACCCCAGAACTAAATTGATAACCCCAATAACATGGAACATGGAATTTGAACCTATTCCTAATTCGAGGAGACCAAACGTCATCTACGTATACACATTTATTGTTTTTGTAGATTTTTTGAAAAAGCGCTAAAGCAATTTCGATAAAAAAAATATGTGGGACCACCTCTGGAGTATATACTCTTTCGGATAAAAAAAGAATTTTGAAAATCGGTCCACAACTGACAGAAAAAACGTAGAACATACATCCAAAAAAAAAACATACAGTCGAACATAGAACCTCCTTTTTGCGAAGTCTGTTAAAAAGGAAACTGATTTTCAAGTAACTATACTACCAGCGGCTAGTGACGAGTCAACTGTAGTTTCTTCATAGCATAGCTAATCTTATGTTGAAAATATCTAAGCGGCAGCATAATTGAGATCTCAGGCTCAAGGAATATTGGGTCGCGGATAAATTCGTAACAGAGTTACCGCGCCCCTGGGCACTCAGGCAAGGAAGGAACAGGGGTGGGTTTTAGTCAAGGGAAGTCGGAAGTCATAGGATGATTTCCCACACCCTAAAAAAAAGGCTCAAGGAATGTTGAATGAAAAAAAAATAAAACAAGGCTCAAGGAATGTTTGAAAAAGTCACCGCAGCCCTGAAACGTAAGGTCAGAGGTCAACTGAAGAAAATCGGGTAGGTTTTAATCAGGAAGAGTCTCACACAGAGAGCGGTTTTTTTTTTTTTTTGGGGGGTGGGAAATCATCTTATGACTCTTTCCGCTCTGGGGTGGAGCGGAAGGGCGTGTCAGACTCTTACTGACTAAAACCCACCCCTGTTCCTCCCTGCCCTACGCGCCCGGGGGCGAGGTAACTCTTTCGAATTTATCCTCCACCCCCGGGCAGGCACTGGCCGTGGCAGGCCCCGTCCTTTGCTGACAACTCTTTGAGGCGCGCGTGGAACACTACGCGCCGTCGACTCTCGGGCCTGATGCTGATCGGACGGCGAGTTACCCGCTACTCGCCGTCCGCAGGCCCGGGTCTACGGTGGCCGGAGATCATCTCGCAGCCCCTGGCGTCTCCTGCGACGGCTGCTGCTGGAGGCGCTAGGGCGACTCTGTCTCTGTTGAGTCTCCCTAACGTGTGCCGCCTCCCTCTTCGCGAGCATTACTGCTTCGCAGAAGGTGGAGACGACCCCCCATTCCCTCTCGCTCCGTACCATGGCCTGAACCAGGGCACGTCTAGAGCGGTAGAAGTTAACCGAGAATTTCCCACCCTCAAAAAAAAAGGTTCGAGGGATTGGTAATATTTTGCCACTTGTTGAGGCTGACCACTTAAACTTATAGCTATATTTTTCACCTAGCAACAGGTAAAGAGAGCCAACCAGTCTACAAAACAATGACTGCAATCAGGAAAATTTTGAACTATCTCGAAAGTCGGAATCTCGTTAAATTAATCAGAATATACCGAAAACTGCTGTGGTTAGTTAAACGAGTAACACATTCATTACTCTAAAGATAAACTTTGGAATAATTAGACTCCGATTTGTCATAATGAATTTAAAATTCGGTCACATATCATCATTGTATTTCCTGAAACAATGATCAATATTTAGGTTAATTACAAGTAGTATGCAAAAGTACCAAAAACGGCCGTTTCTGACACTTTTGCCTACTACTTCGGATACGAAACATTCTGAGACCTGTTTTAACAACGTAAAAATACTTTATCCTCTTTGTAACAAACGTGACGTTGGATTCTTTAATATTTATTTTCTAAGCTATGCTACGATTTTTTATTCAATGAGGGCACCACTTGGCCGGTAGTAGACCCTTAAATGAGTAACACATTACTCTAAAGCTAAACGTTGGAATAATTGACTCAGATTTGTCATCCTGAATTTAAAATTCGCTCACGTATCATCATTGTATTTCCTGAAACAATGAATCAGTGATCTATGACAAATTAATTTATTCCTATCCCTCGTTTCCGAGTTTATATTCATACGCATGGATTCTCTCGAAATAACATATTCATAAAAAAAGGGGGTATGTACCATTTATGGGATAGCCGACCCCAATATAGTTTGGAAAAGGCTAGGTAAGCATGGTACCGCCTTTTTAGGGTTCCGTACCCGAAGGGTAAAACGGGACGCTATTACTAAGACTCCGCTGTCCATCCGTCTGTCTGGCTGTCCGTCTGTCACCAGGCTGTATCTCATGAACCGTGATAGTTGAAATTTTCACAGATGTATTTCTGTTGCCGCTATAACAAAAAATACAAAAAATTGATATTTAAGGGGGCTCTCATACAACAAACGTGATTTTGCCGTTTTTTTAGATAATGGTACGGAACCCTTCGTACGCGAGTCCGACTCGCACTTGGCCGGTTTTTATTTGCCGGTCTTATTGCTTTCCGCGATCTTTTATTAAGTCATTGACTGCCACGGCGGTCAATGGTGACCGCGAACAACAGATTTTTTATTGTGTTTGTTGTCTGGCAGTCAACGTGTCAACATAAGGATGGATTATGGGATAAGGCTAGGTTAATAGAGAGAAAGCCACATTCTGATACTAAAAACTTAGCTATACCGTTCAAAATCAGCCTGTTGCTACCCCGCGGAATCGCGAATGATTGGCGTTGCTACGTGCAGACGATTAATTATGTAAGAGTAGTTGCCGACGAGTCAATCGATAGTGTCTGGTCTTTGTCTGAAACAGAAGTGACCGACTGTGCCCGGTCGAGGACCTCGGGTTTGAGTGCAGGATATACTGTGTTTAGGTTAATGGCAGGAGATATTTCTTCCTTGTTTAGGGTTCTGTACCCGAAGGGTGACCAACGGAACCGTATTACTAAGCCTCCGCTGTCTTTCCTTCTGTCTGTCAAAGGGCTGTACAATTGTACATATCTCATGAATGATATAGGTAGAAAATTTTAATTTTCACATGGCAGTATGTATTTTCGGTTTATGGTTGGGAAACCTTCGTGATCGGGCCGATTTTTATCCTATGGTTAAGGTGAAAAAGGAGATAATGGTGCCGATTCTTTTGTTCAATAACTAAACTAAAATTAGAGAATCGCTATCTTTTACTAAAAGGCGGTGCGAGAAAAGGACAGGTATAGCTATGAACTAAGTTAGAGATGTCAAACTAGTTTATGCCTTGCGCTTTACCCTGTTTTTAGTCAACATGTTTTTACGTGTACCCTTAATTTGTATGAAAAATGAAAATATTAGTTCAACAGAAGAAAAAATGTGTTACGCCGACCCAGAGTAACATAAGAGTGAGGGCAGAATGAAGATGTTGGCAAAGATGAAAATTCAGAATGATATCGACGACAGGGTTAAACGTAGAGAGAAAGAAAAAGAACAACTGTTACTATGGCATATCAGACAATTTTTCAGCGCCCTGAATAAACTGGATGGCCTTATCTGCTTCTGGAGAGAGGTGGGTTGGTTGGAGTCTTGGCGTAATGGCCGCTACGGACCACGCACAATGGTCCACCATGGATTGAGTGCGGAAACCACAGTACCAGACAGACAGATCCTATCAGTCCGTCATTGAAATAACCAAAAAATATTGGACACGTGTTTTTTCGTTTGTCACGTAAATAAAAAAAACTGGCCAAGTGCGTGTCTGATTTTGCACATTAAGGGTTCCGTACCAAATATTGGTACCTATTTGTTATTATCACCAAATTTCAAGTTCATAGGTCAACGGGAATTTAAAAATTTCCTCGTAACAATGTTTGTGACAGACGACGGACGGCCAGACAGACGGACACGTGAGTGACAACAATAGGGCCCCATTTGGACCCTTCGGGTACGGAACCCTAAAAATAAGGGCGATACAGTCCGTTGAAATGTCGCGTGGTGTAACGAGCCCACACTCACGAACTTTGTCATTTTATTGCGTTTTATCTTTGTCATTTTTTATTGTCCTTTTTTGGTTACTTAACTGACGGACTAATTAGATGTTTTTTTAGTAAAATACCCCATTTCCGGGTTTTCAGAAATTTTAGATCTTCGTTTCCGTCACTTGTAGCTTTATGTCAGCCTGTTTCTAAAACTAAGTGTGACATATAACGCCCACGTTTTCCACGATTACTGAATTTAAATAAAGTTGACAAACGCCCGGGATTCCTTGGATTCGTCCCTTAAACTTAGTTAATTGTAGTCCCGGACGGGTTGACAGAGAGTCCGGACTCCGGACAGTCGAACAAAACCCAGGGGAATAAACTTTCCACTTGAAAGCTTCTAGAAAGTTCTGGTTTCAAAAAGTTTGAATTTTTTTTTGAGTAGCGAAATACGCTAACAAATTTGACCTACCTGGTGGTTAGCGGTCACCGCCACCAATGGACATTGTAATACCAGGAATACCACAGGTAGCGAACCCTTATTGAAGAGTATCCCTCTTCAATTTGGGTTTGCGAAAATAACGTAAAATTCCAGTTGTTACTATGCACAATACACAAGACCTAAACAAAGCAAAAGATATTTCTTCTATGCTTTATTTAAATTTTACATAAATGTTTTAGCTTAGGCTTACGACAGAATGACTCATTCGACGTATAATTCGTAATGCGAGTTATTTACTACGGTTGGTCACAGTAATCGTCTGACGTCACTGCCAATTAGCTTATCAAAAGCTGCAATAGGTCAGTTTAAAGTTAATATGGATTTACTAAAAATGGGGCTTTCGCAATATGGAATTAAATTGCATATGCGTAGAGATTATTAATTAGAAACTCCTATTATATTCAGAGTAGTTTTGAGAAAAAAGAAGAAGCTTTTATATGCTTGAAACAATAGCTTGATGCCCTTGAGTCAATTGAGAAATGAGCCAAGAGGATCATCGGCAATGATAGGCTCGTTGAGTCGAAGCTCCAAAATCTTGAGCATATACGCCGAGTTGTTAGCCTCTCGGTTTTCTATCGATTACATTTTGGGGAGTGTGCGACGGAATTGCATAGTTTGATTCCGCCAAGCCCGTTCCACCAACGGACCACAAGACGTACAGGGAAGTGCCACCGGTTCATGGTGGACATCCCATCCATACGCACAAAGCGTTTTGAGAACATATTAATTGTGCGTACAGCTAGGGAGTGCAATTCCCTACCGGAGTCTGTGTTTCCTGATAGCTACAACCTGGGAGTCTTTAAGTCAAGAGTGAATAGGTTACTTCTAGGCAAGCGTGCTCCATCTTCGACCACATCATCGCTTACCATCAGGTGAGAAAGTGGTCAAACGCGTGCCTATCAACAATAAAAAAGCTAAGAATGTCGAGGAACGCCAAAAAATCTTTTAGTATACTTTGCAATAGAAGCAAATTTTCTGGAGTTGCTATGGTAAAGTACACGGTCTTATTAAATGCGAAAACTACGCTTACTCAAATTTCACCAACGCCAAAGGGGTCATTGGAGGTGTATGACCCTAAGGTCACACGATAAAAGGGTAAAAATAAAAATACGGTTTAAATTGATTGCCAAACGAGTATGTGATTTAAATTTTGTAGAAGATTATAATTTATGTCTAGTCGAATCGTAGCGACGGGGGAAAAATTGGTATCCAATTTCGTCGAGACAGGCTTTCAAGAAAGACGTCAACGACCCAGACATGAGGGATCAGCCTTAAAAAATGAAGAAAGGAAAAAGTTGAAGGAGTGTTAAGTCTGCTCTTTTTAGACCTTTGTACAGTAAGAGGTTAATGGCAAGAGGCTTGCTCCCTATTATAAGGGAATAAACCTAAGTCAGGCAGGCGCTTTACTTTGTGTAAATTATTTCATCACCACTGCTTTCAAAACGGCGAAGGAAAACATCGTGAGGAAACCGGCATGTCCTAGAAACAAAAATTCGAAGTCATGTGACATCCACCAACCCGCACTGGGCCCGCGTGGTGGATTGTGGCCCAGCAGTGGGGACATTAAAGGGTTGATGATGATGATGAGTTTGTGACCAGTCGGTGTTGTCAATAATGACATATGGCACTAAAACGTAGTCGCTCACAATGGGTCTCGTCAGAAGGCTTAAAGTCACCCAAAGGGCAATGGAGAGGGCTTTGCTCGGAATCAGGAATATAATTAAGTATCCGCAGGAGAACCAAGGTTACCAACATAGCCCGAAGAAACACACGATCGATAAGGTCGTTGATGCAGCGTTGGAAGGCCTTCCACAAGGTGGACCAATGAAATGATTTTATAGACAGAACGAGACAGAAGATCGTATGTGGTGTGGGATACTGGGCTAAAGAAAATACTGTAGGCAATGGAGCAACAGCTAACTTACTTAATTATTAATTTTAATTGATAACCTCAAAGCGTAAGTAATTTACTTCCATTCTCATTTAAAAACGTGAGTTATTTACATTAAGTAAACGTGTTGCACCTCGTTACGAAATGTGCAGTTAAACAATCGTGACAAAATAATTTTACAGCGGAATGGAGGTAGCCATTACTATTTATGTTATGTGGCAATACATCTTCCTCTGAGTCTTTTAGGCGCTCCGTAGACGGAACAACTTTGATTTCTAAGTTTCGGCCACTAGGAATTAGCGAATTTATGATGTTTTCTATATAGGTACTTTGAAAAAACTGCGCAGACATAGTTGCGAATTTCGGTGTTCGACCAGTTTTTGGTTGCTGCATACGGTAACAAAAGCAATTACAAATTGCCGCAACTAGCGAATTCTTGTGTCAATTCGCTGGCTTCAGCAACCGGCAACAGCAACGAGTCGAGCGATTCACTCTCATTTCGTCCCTCGCAGCGTCCTGTGCCCTTGCTCAAAGTTAGTATCGAAAATCGTAATTTTTTTAAAGTTGATAGTTGCGTCAACTAAAGCTGCTCGGTCTGCAGAAGGCCTTACCGGCCTCCGCACTTCAGGCCTGCATTATTTAGATGCGTATAAGTATTTATTCGCCACTACGTGCTTCATTCATGCATGATTGAGGAGTTATTGGTTGAACGCGGAGCGAATGCTCGACCTTTCGGATCCTACGATTCACAAATTCATCAAAAAGCAATTGAACTAACGGTGAACATGAATTAAAATGGAACTGTGTTAGATCCGTCTACGTAGTCTTTTCCCGACAATGTTGGGGTAGGCTTCCAGTCTAGGGTCGCGGGCGTTTTAACGCGGAGCAAATGCTCGTCCTTTCGAATCCTACAGAGATTCACAAATTCATCAATAAGCAATTGAAATAAGAAACTGACTCTTGAAATACAGATATTATAATATCTAGCTCTAGAGTCAGGGCTTCACAAATAATGTAAAAAATGTTATGCAAATAACTAAATTATTATTATTATTAAATAACGGTGAACATGCATTAAAATGGGACTGTATTAGCTCCGTCTGCGTAGTCTTTTCCCGACAATGTTGGGGTAGGCTTCCAGTCTAGGCTCTAGGGTCGCAGGCGTTTTCAAAAGAGTTACCGCGGCTCTGGCACGCAAAGCGTAACTGAAGGAAAACGGGTGTTTTTAACACGCTTTTATTAGCTTGGTATGTGTATAATAGTTGGATTGAATTGAAACTTCGCACATTTATCAAGGACTGATGACAATGCATGGTTAGCTAAGTGACGTCATTCTAAATCAAATATGGCGGACTCCCAAAGATGGCGGACTAGTTATTTTTTATGCATTTCCATCATATGGGTATTAAATGAAAGGGGTTGCAGAGAATAATACTAAAAGTAAAAAAATAATGCGTCTTTTTAGTTTTTTATTTAAACCATAGTTGTCAGTAATGAGTCTGAAGACACTCCCCCACCCAGAGCGGGAGAAGTCATCTGATGTTTACACACCGTAAAAAATACCAGCCAAGTGCGAGTAGGACTCGCGCATGAAGGGTTCCGTATCATCGTACAAGATTATACGCGTCTAGTTGTTGGCGTTATTAAGATCAAGCAAAACACCAAAAAAAAACACGTTTCTAGTAGGTTATAGCGGCAACAGAAATACACATTCTGTGAAAATTTCAACTGTCTAACGTACACACGAGATACAGCCCGCTCACAGACAGACAGTCGGACGGACAGCGGAAACTTAGTACTTAATAGGGTCCCGTTGGTTACCATTCGGGTACGGAACCCTAAAAAAGACTTGGAGTCTATCCGAATGCAGCTAAATACCAGTATTTCCATCAGAGAAGCGACTGCCTGCCTACCTGACCTTCACAGCCCAATTACTCACAAGGTAACGTGATACCCCTTGCCAAGAAGGACAGCACCAGCTAAATTTATGATATGGTAAAAGTGATAGAATAGAAAGCTTAAGTTATATGTATATGTCACCGGATTATTGAAAACTCCGTAAGGTTGTAATAAATATTACCTACTGAATGTATAAATTGTCTCTAATAGTGATACACGTAAAACTGATTAATTAAATAAGTGTTTGTAATAATATTAACTAAGTATATAATTATATTACTTTATCTAAATGTAATAATAATATTATAAGGAAATAGCTACTTATTTACCAAAAAATAGATTTATAATATTTTATTGTTATTACTATTACTTATTTATATTCAGATTTTTCATGTATATTTTGTTTTCATTTTTATTTTCTACGATTTAGATTTTTAACTTTAATTATGTAATAGCTATATTAAAAATAACATTTTTTTTTGCTGTGCTCTGACAGGGTCTACAACGGCTCTTAGCTCTAAGCCTTTAGTAACATCCTATTTTACCTTGTGGAACGCAAATAAATGAATACGAGTATGAATGAAATTTTGCGATGTGTGGAACTCCCAAAGTTTTGTTTCTTTGTAATTTTGCTATTATAAATGCGAAAGTTTGGATGACCCAAACTTCAAAGTTAGAGTGAACCTGAACAGGCTTCTTCTGGATAAGCTCGCTCCATCGTCGACTTTGTCTTATGTCACCTCTGACCTAGACTAGAGTCAAGAGCAAACCATACTGGTCAAATCATATGAGAACCATGTACGTTAATTTCTGGGATGAGCTTTTGAGGAAAGCAACACGCAGATTTGAGTGGTCCTGCCCCCTTAGCCAAAATACATTTCTGTTAACATTAACACTAACGCTTCGTGCAAAATTTATGGCTAGGACATTACCTGCGGAGAGAACTGTCACGTGACTCACGCCCAATAATGTCGTTGGCATACATTTTGCACGAAGCGTTAGCGTTAACAGAAATGTATTTTGTCTAAAGGCTCTGTCCAGACAGTGCAAGCATTTGTCAGTTATCGTGAAGCAATTTTCCGGTGATACTTGTATATAAATTTCTTGGCGATACTAGACCATAAAATAAACATTGGTGGTTCACGATCTTTGGTGAACGTGGATCGCATTTATTAATAAACATAAAATAAATCAGAAGCACTTTAAAAACGAATGCAATTAATGAATTAGTCATTCTATAATAATTCTAGTAATAAATTAGCTTTGAGCTAAGTTTATCGCTCTGTTTAATTCAATGCTCATTTAGAGGTGAACGTGAATGTCTGAATCGAGTGCAGTAAGTACCCGAATGTTTTTGGCACATCGCGATTTAGAGAGAGACACAATATGATTATGATTTATGACAACGCCGGTTTCTGAATTGAGAATTCGAAGTTGAGACTTGTCAAACTCTATTTTAATACGCTTTTATCAGCAGTATTAGCTTCACCAGTAACTTACGTAAAAAAAAAACTTAGAAGTTTTTGACCCACTTCCCGATTTCCGATTGAGCTGAAATTTTGCATACATGTTTAGTTTGGATGCAAGTGACGTAATTCTAAATCCAACATGGCGGACAAGTTATTTTTCATATGGGTGTCAAACGGAAGGGTTTGCTAAGAACACGAAAAAAAGCGTTTTTTTTTTAACTATAATTTGTTAGCATCAGAAATGAAGGAAATCTCAATCTGTCAAAAATACCTCTAATCTCCCTGCATGCAGAAACCGTGAGTAAGCCGAACTTTCTAAATGTCGATTTGCCAAATTAAACACCGCACTGGATGTCTGAATAAAGTAAATCAATATTGTGTGTGCCAGGTGCGAATGGAGCCGTAAATGATCGCAAGTTCGTTTTATGTGTCTAAAAATATTCCTAATTATGTTATTTTTGACAAGGCCGAAAGTTTAGGGTGGAACGCTCTGCCAGGGTTGCGACCCTGGCACAGGTATTTGAAGAAACACAGGTGGGTTTTAATCAGTGAACATGGTTTTCCACCGGCGAGGCGAGGCGAGGATGGGATGGGCGAGAATTGAAATATGTATAATTTCTATCCACGCTTTGCCCATCTTTGGTGTAAAAGATCTAGATGCGCGAGGATGTGCGAGGCGAAATTGAAATATTTGTTAGTAAAAGACATGTTGCGCCAACCCCAAATAAATTGGGATAAGGGCAGGAGAATGATGAATATTGAACTTTATTGCTCTAAGAATAGAGTATTTATTTACTTTGTAAAACGGATACACAAATCTCGCACTGGTAGCGCTGGCCATCGCGAGACGTCCCGGTATAGCGATGAACATCTTTCGGTGTAAAAGGGTAAGCTCGCCCATCCCATCCACGCCTCGCCTCGCCGTTGTAAAACCAACTTTAGAGTCTGACACGCCCTCTCGCTTCACCCAGAGCGGGAAAGTTAGGCGCAATTATACGACTTTTAATGATTTTAAATTGAACATCATGTCTAAACGACTAGTTTTATTTCCTTGAAAAAAATATACGTTACTCTAGACAATTTTCTTCTTAATTGAAACAAGTCAATATTTGAAATTATATTTTTGTAGCATAGTGTAGTTCATTTGTGAAGTTATGTCTAACGCGGATAAAAAATTGAGAATCACGCAAAAACTATAAAGCGTATTTTTATGAAACCTTTACCATTTTAAAGATAATTTAATTATTTATCTTTTAGTATACGTGTTTTGGTATAATACCTGTTGTTTTATGTATAATAAATTAATAATGCGTTTAATTTCGGACAGCACTCCTTGATGGGCGAGTCCGATTACTGGGTGGACGTACGACGCGTTACGTGAGCTCAGCACAGAACACGCAAGGTAACCACACCAGGTTGTTGACAGTTAATAGCGCCTTAATTTATGATTAGGGTTCCCAATAAAAAAAGGGTGGAACTCTGCACATTTCATACAAAGAATCCTACTTCCTACTATTATATATCCTACTAATATTATAAATGCGAAAGAGAATGGACGCATGGATGTTTGTTATTCAATCACGCCAGAACGGCTGAATGGATCTGTATGAAATTTAGCACAGAGATAGATCCCAGTCTGTATTTCTGTAATAGCACAGCTATAATTTATAGTAGGGCAAGTATTAATTTCACGCGGGCGAAACCGATGGCAGTAGCTAGTCCTTCTTAAGTTTCTTTAATGCTCTCATGTTGAGTGGACAGAATCTGAACTTCCGAAAGACAAAAGACACATTATATCAAAGCTATTGTAAAGAGGTTTATTTATTTATAGTCTGTAAAAGGTGCCCTAGAAGTACTAATCCGATAACGAAAATTATTTCACTGACAGGCTACATTTACCCGGCAAAATGCACTTTTTCTGCAGGATAGCAGGACCACAGGACTAAATATACCCAGCGCTGGGCACGCCACCATTGCGGCGGTAGTGCCCCTCTTTGAGGAGTGGCTGGAGAGGCGTCACGGCGTCCTCACCTTCCGCCTGACGCAGGTCCTCACCGGACACGGTTGTTTCGGGAGGTTCCTGCATCAAATCAGGCGGGAGGAACCGCCCGGGTGTTACCACTGTGCGGATCGCCCAGAGGACACGGTGGAGCATATGGTGGAGATCTGCCCCGCTTGGGCGGAGCAACGCCGTGTCCTCGTGGATGCGATTGGTGGCGGCGACCTCTCGCGCCCGGCCCTGGTTCAGGCCATGGTATGGAGCGAGAGGGAATGGGACTGGGCGTACTGGGCGTAGGACGTCGCGAGACGATCTCCGGCCACCGTAGACCCGGGCCTGCGGACGGCGAGCAGTGGGTAGCTCGCCGTCCGATCAGCACCAGGCCCGTGAGTCGACGGCGCGTAGTTTTCCACGCGCGCCTCAAAGAGATTAGTGTCAGCCACCACTGACGGGGCCCATCGTGGCCGGTGCCTGCCTGCCTAGGGGTAGCGGATAAAATCTGAAAATGAGTTACCGCACCCATGGGCACTCAGGCAGGGAAGGAACAGGGGTGGGTTTTAGTCAGTAAGAGTCTGACACGCCCTCCCGCTCCACCCAGAGAAGTCATTGGATGATTCCCCAACCCCCAAAAAAAAAACGGGACTAAATATGAAAAAGGGTATATTGCTCCCGAAATGACTACATAATGAAAATTAAACAAGGAAAACGATCCCAAGTGCCAGATTATTACGTTACGTTTTTGATATCGGACGCACGTGTACATTAAATCATTATTTACCTATGTATAGCATACATATACATACGCTTTATACATACGTCACATTATTACCGATAGTGCTGCTTGCGACTAAACGCTACTAACTGAGAAAAATTATGCAACGTTGTACAAAAACCTATATAAAATAAAGAAAATCACCTGTTTCAGACATTATGTCGATTTATACGAAAAAAAAATGTACTAAATAGCTAATTTATTCTTATTTTCTTAAAGTTGAACAGAACTATGCATAAATCGATTGATACCTAAGTTCTGGACGAATTTTGGGTAATAAAAAAAACAGGGATACATTTTGAGGAAAATAATTTACTATAAAAAGATGGATAGCCGATGGATGCGAGACGCACAGGACCGGTCGTTATGGCGACACTTGGGGAGGCCTATGTCCAGCAGTGGACGTCTTTCGGATGTAATGATGATGATGATGAAAAGATGGTAGCGTGACTGCGTGACGGTTAATTGAAGAGAATGGAAGAAGAAAGTGTGTTGAGCAGACCCCAAATAACATGGGGCAGGAAGATGATAATCATGGCCTTTGCCTCCGCAGTCGGGCGATGAGGATTCGGTCGCTAACCACATGGTGGACTCAAAGAGATGGATTGTTATTTTTTTATTAGAGATGGGTTTGCTCTTGACTCTAGTCAGAGTCTAGGTGATAGAGACAGAGTCGACGATAGAGCGAGCCTACCCAGAAGAAGCTGTTCACTCTAACTTTGAAGAGATTAGGGTTACAGTATGCGTTCGGAAACAGAAGCAGGCAGAGAGTTCCACTCTCTTGCTGTGCGCATTATGTAAGACGTTTGGAAACGCTTAGTGCGAATTGATGGAATAGCAACAAGATAGGGATGGTAACCTGCCGTGCGTCTAGAAGTCTGATGGTAGAAGGGGGCCGTTGGAATGAGGTCGTGGAGTTCTTGGGCACACTCCGAAGTACATTCTGTAGAAGACTGACAAGCACGCAACCTTGCAGCGATGAGCCAAGCTGTTCAGCTTACGATGTTCCCACTGCTGGGTTACAGGCTCAGAGAGAGAGTGAGCCATATTACAATACGCGGGCCCAGTGCAGGTTGATGGAAGCTACATGTCACGGTGTTATTTTTCACTGTTTTAAGAGGTGACCAAGAATCAAGACCAAAAAGTTGGTGCCTGACGTTGGAAGGCACCGCCGAGGCCGGCCTAGGAAGAGATGGCGAGACAACCTAGACGCCTACAGCAAGGGCTGGTTTGACGTGGCTCGTGACAAGAATACCTAGAAGGATTTGAGAGAGGACTTTGCCCAGCAGTGGGACAGTACAGGCTGAATAAAAAAAAAAGGTTAAGCAAATAGAAAATCTTTAGTGTTTTAGGGTTCCGTACCCGAAGGGTCCAAACAGGGCCCTATTGCTGTCACTAACGTGCCCGTCTGTCTGTTAGGGTCAAGAGTTTCTTTACGAGAAATTTTCAAAGAGATTGGAATTCTCACGGTGGCATCTCAATTCATTTTTGCAAACATATTATACATTAGACAAAATATACATTTATACAAAAAGACCAGTGATATCCACAATTTTAACACCAGAAATAAGTATAAACTTCATGTTCCTGCCCACCGTGTTCGTAGGGTTCATGGTTCGTTTGAGGGTCTCGGTATCGAATTTTACAATAAGCTACCCCGTTCTTTTCTTGACTTGCCTTTTAATGCATTTAAAACTAAAGTTAAATCTAGTCTCTGTTCGAAGGCATACTATTCCATCAACGACTACTTAGAAGATAATAATAGTTGGTCGCTGTGTTGAACGCAAGACAATGTTACACTTGATGTTCTTTCTCCATATTTAGCTTATGGTTATGACAGATTATATGAGTTCATATAATAATTGTCTACCAATTTTAGTGTGATGGCCCTAGTTCATCACTTGTGGCTTCGAATCACAGCCCTTTGATAGTTTCTATCTTTGTTCTTGTAAGCAGGCACACCAGTTATGTATGGAGGCTTCTTTAATTTGGTTTAGTGTTTATGCTAGAGTTTGTTTTTAATGGCATGATTGAGTGTGCTAGCTGGCAAGTGGCGGATTATTTAATTTTATGATTATATTTTAGACGACATATATTTATTTTTCTGTTTTACATAATGTTAAGATTGTTGCATAAAATTATATAGATTCAAGTTCTTAAAACTTAACAGACAGATGTGTTGCTGGGGAGTTTGTTGGCCACTTCTTCTTCACAGCTAAAACACTAGGAAGTGGTGACGGGCGGGCGTTTTTTGGGGGACTGTCTTTATGTAGAACTTTGACGTTCAAAAAGTGCTGGTTCTCAGCCTAGTTTGAATAAATGACTTTTGATTTGATTTTGATTTGATTTGACATGGTACGGAGCCCAAAATGTGCGAAGCCCGATACGCACTTAGCTGGTTTTTTTCTTACAGCGGAAAGCAAACGTTGCGTTTTCTATTTGTTTCCTTATATTTTATCTCTAATTAATTTCGTTCCGAGTTCGCAGACGGCTAAATCAATTCTCTTTTGGACACACTGATTAATCTTTTTCTTTTTCAAGACAAACGGTGTGTTCGCAAGGGGATAATTAAGAAAAATGCTTTTAATTAGTGAAGGCATAGTTACGAGCAGTGTAATATTAACTTACAAATAATACACACAAGCCTTCCTCGTTTGTCACTCTTTCTAGTAAAGAAAACCGCATTAAAATCCATTGCGTGGTGCGTGGAAAAACTGACAGACGCGGAAAACGACTTTAATTTACAGATTATGGTAAAAACTATATTTTTAGGGTTCCGTACCTCAAAAGGAAAAAAACGGAACCCTTATAGGTTTGTTGTCCGTCTGTCAAGCAAGACCCTTTATCTCAGGAACGTGTGGAGGTATCGAGTTAATTAAGACCATATACTCAGGTCTACAGTCCCTTGAAGCTGTGATAGAATCAAACTTCTAAGTTAACGTTAAAAAAAGATACTGCCGTTTATGCCGCAAAAAACGTATATTTCGACACTCTCAAGGAAATCAAAATTTATAGGGTACTGCCCGCTGTCCTACAATCATAAAATTTAGCAAGAAGCAAGGTCTTATAACACTAGTTAAGGGAAAAGTCTGAATACCATACATTTTTAATTACATCACAAATAAAAAACTTTTTACAAAAAAAATACAACCGACTTTCTTAAATAATACTAAAAAATGCAAAATAACTTTAATTTCGGAAGTCGGTGTTTCTAGTTTGGTTTCTTCGTTATTTGACACCGACTTCCGAAATTAAAGTTATTTTGCATTTTTTAGTATTATTTAAGGAAGTCGGTTGTATTTTTTTTGTAAAAAGTTTTTTATTTTTCACTTTTTAGTTGTTTTACCCCATTCTAAAACTAAATTAATAGTAAAGTTATGCCCGAATTGATAGCCTCAAAAATAGGGAATTTGAACGTAGTTGGTGAAATTAGGGTGTATCAGGGTGAACTGTACAAATCTGTATACCCCTTCACAGCGCATCAGCGTGATGTAATCAAATCAAATCAAAATCAAATCAAAATATTTATTTGCAAGAAATACATTTTTTTTTTTTTTACAAAGGAAGATCTTATGTCCTATTAAGTAATTATATTCTGCCTGCAAGCAAGCGTGCAAATTATTTTTATCAATGTCACACATCATGCGATAAGTTTCTTATTATCATATATACAATTTTCAATCATTCAATTAACTTCATTACTAAATAAAAATTTACCGTCATACATTCATTAACTAATTAAATTATTAACATTATTATTATTTCTTAACTGCATAAATTCTCTAACGCTATAGAAACAGTTCTTTTGTAGCCATTCTGTCAATTTTGTCTTAAAAATATTACCCTGTAAAAGTTTATATTCATTTGGAATGTTATTATAAATCATTACACACATATTGTACACGTTTTTCTTATAAATATCTTTAATGTAATGTTGTGAAGTGGTGAAAACAATGTACAGACATGCGATTGCAGCAATTCTGGAAGGTTTGCTATCATTTATTGAAGAGTTCCATTGTGTACCTCCGAAGTCCTTCATCAGATCTTCACCAAATTAAAATGGGACCAAATGTGAAGCAACAGCTTTCAAATAAAAAAAAAATCTTCAAAATCGGTTCACGTTGTCAGAAGTTATGAGGTAACACATAAAAAAAATAAAAAAATAAAAATACAGTCGAATTGAGAACCTTCTCCTTTTTTTGAAGTCGGTTAAAAATAGGGTACCCCCTACAAGGAATTCGGGTCCAAATTTTAAAGTGAGGCGACCGTATCATGTGGGGCATCGTATGAAATTAAGCACAAGGTCAAACAGATTTAATAGCTCTTATATTAGCTCTCTCTAATTATAAAAAAGACGGTAAGTGAAGTATTGGTTATAATAAAATGCTGCCAGCGTTCTGGGCACTTTCCCATTGACAGCGATGTGAACAAATTTAAAAAAAATAACTAAAATATTTTTTTAGTTTAGTTATGTTTAATGTAGTTACAATAATTAATAAAATAGTTACCTGATAAGAAAGTAAATATTTGAAATTATTATTTAAGATAAAAATGCGTGAGTTTATGCAGTAAGCATTTAGTCAATGAAATTTTAAATAACATTGAATTTAGTGTAAATTAGTACTTCCTACTAATATTATACCAAAATGCGAAAGTTTTAATCGATGTTTGTTACTCAATCACGGCAGAACGGCTTAACGTATCTGGATGAAATTTGGGACAGAGATAGATACTAGCCTGGAATAGCACATACGCTGTAATTTAATAATGGGAGAAGTGCTAATTCAACGCGGGCGAAGCTGATGGCAGAAGCTAATGCTTAAGGGTCTACTACCGGCCAAGTGGCGTGCTCATTGAATAAAAAATCGTAGCATAGCCTAGAAAATAAATATTAAAGAATCCAACATCACGTTTGTTATATTTTTACGTTGTTTAAACAGGTCTCGAGAAGGTTTCGTATCCAAAGTAGTGAGGCTCCGTTTGGACCGACACGAGTGTGCTGAAAATTAACTTGTAACTAAGTGTAACTAAGTGTCAGAATTTTACCAAAAACGGCCGTTTAGTACGGCCTTAATAACATTTCTTCTATCTTTAGTTAATTTTCAGCACACTCGTCTGTTTTTATGGTTCCGTTCCCGAAGGGTCCAAACGGAGCCCTACTCACGTGTCCGTCTGTCTGTCACAAAATTTTGTTCCGAAGAATTATTTAACTTCCCATTGAACTATGAACTTGAAATTTGGTGATATAGTTTATTATTACGTATATTTTACTAACAAATACCAATATTTGGTACGGAACCCTAAATGTACGAAGTCCGACACGTACTCGGCCGGTTTTCTTTTTGACCCTAAGGGCAGTCTATGGTAAAGAATGCCTTGTGGCTAAAGTCTGCTGTCTATAGGCCCTTATTTATGAAAAAAAGCATGTGATTATTTTAAATACTAATTAGCGTGTTCTTAAATCAAAAACTTCAATGGTGGATAGTTCAAGTTTTATAAATAAGACTGTGTACGTAGGCGGACTTAATTAACAAATACATGACTTTTAAATAAATAATTCACATATTTAACCCCGGCAACTGAACAATTACAAACATGATTGTTATTAATAAAAATAAAGCATAAACAATTTATCTATCTCACAAGGCCATCTAGGAAAATACCGCAAAATAACACACACATACAACCACTGTGTGGCCTTTAGATAATTCAATGTTTCCGTTAATTTACGAAATAACCTAGTATGCATATTTTGGAACGAAGTTTCTTAACGCGGCTTGCGGTAGTTCTCACCTGGGAGACGATGTAAAGCGCTTTATTCACGATCCATCTTACTGTACGTCCCGCTAAGGCCATGCACGATGCAAAAGTACCATGAATGGGCTTAACGTACGTCGATTAATGATAATTATCGACGTACGTCAAGCCTATTAATGGTACTTTTGCATCGTGCATCGTGCATGGCCTTGGCGGGACGTACAGTAAGATGGATCGTGAATAAAGCGCTTAACGTAAAGGTGGCGACTGACATGAATATTCGCTCGATGTGAGCACGTTACAAGTCGAATATTCCGCATAACAGTACAGCGAGCCGAGCAACTCGACCGAACAAATGCTCGATGATAATATTCACATCGAGCGAATGCTCATGCATGTCAGTCGCCACCTTAGGAGGATTGTGAAGCGAAGATACGCGGCGAGAGAAATTTGCAAGTCTTGGAGGCAATTACCTACATTTCCTTTTTGATATGTTTCGGGCGATAACGGTTTAGGGGGGCCTAAACCTTTACGGAATGAGACTGAGACAAAATCGCTTCGAGTGCCTAGTGAGCTCCGTGGACGAATACAATGATGGGTTCATGGAAACTGTCCATACGGTCGGGTCTAAGTTCTTCAAGACTCACCGTACCGATAAGAACAGGAAGCTCTCTGATCCTAGTCTCAAGCTCGTGAAGGAGAGGCAGGAGATGATTCTGCAGTGTTCAGACGATGCGTGTAAATACCGGCAGCTCAATAGACGAATCTCTAAGTCCTTGAAAAGCCACCTCCGCTGCTTTAATACCGAAAGGATTAAAGACGCGATAGAGCAGAATAAGGGCTCCAAGGTCTTTGCAAGAGATCTGTCTATTGGGCAAAGCCAGCTCACGAAACTGAAGACCGACGATGGCAGAACCATATCCGCCAAATCGGAGCTTCTGAGAGAGATGGAGAAGTTCTATGGACAGTTATACACGTCAACGACTAAACCCGCTGCGAATCTAGCTAACGACCCAAGAGCTAGATTGACCCGACACTATACCGAAGACATCCCGGACGTCTGCCTGTATGAGATTAGGATGGCTCTGAAGCAGCTTAAGAACAACAAGGCATCGGGCGATGACGGAATTACGGCCGAACTTCTGAAGGCGGGTGGAATACCAGTCTTTAAGGCCCTTCAGAAACTGTTCGATTCCGTCATACTCGAGGGGAAAACGCCACAGGCTTGGGGCAGAGGTGTGGTGGTACTTTTCTTTAAGTAAGTTTTCTTTCTCACTTTTGAGCCATGTTTACAAGCTGTTCTCCAGAGTCATCACGAACCGTCTCGCGCGCAGATTTGACGACTTCCAGCCTCCCGAGCAAACCGGATTCCGAAAAGGCTTCAGCACAGTAGACCACATACACACGCTGCGGCAGGTTATACAGAAGACCGAAGAGTATAATCTGCCCCTCTGCTTAGCGTTTGTGGACTACGAGAAAACCTTCGATTCGATTGAGACGGGCTGTGCTGCAGTCTCTCCAAAGGTTGACTTAGGGAACTGAAACGTGGTCGCTCACAATGGTCCTCATCAGAAGGCTTACAGTCACCCAAAGGGCAATGGAGAGGGAAATGCTCGGAGTTTCCTTGCGTGATAGAATCAGTAATGGTGGTATCCGCAAGAGAACTAAGGTTACTGACATAGCCCTCAGAATCACCAAACTGAAGTGGTCAGGGCACATTGCTCGCAGAACAGATGGTCGATGGGGCCCAAAAGTTCTGGAATGGCGACCGCGTACCAGAAGACGCAGCGTTGGAAGGCCTCCCACAAGGTGGACCGATGACCTGGTGAAGGTCGCGGGTAGCCGATGGATGCGAGACGCACAGGACCGATCATTGTGGCGACACTTGGGGGAGGCCTAAGTCCAGCAGTGGACGTCTGTCTACTGAAATGATGAACTTATATCGTACCTAAGCTAAAAACTTACGAACTTAGTTTTTCATTACTACAACATTTCTAAAAATTATGAAATTTGGACTATGTTTACTGAGGGAAAAACGTTATCGCTTTTTGTATGAAAATTTACGATTCACAATCCCCTGATTTATGCGTTTTTTTTTAAGTGAAAACTTCTTTAGGCGCATTGGGCATTTTTGAGATGGGAAAAAACTATTGAACTCACCACCGACACCGACGCAGAACAATAACCACAGAGTACATTATAATATACAATAACCGACGCCGACGCAGACACCCACGCTGACACCCGCACTCGTCGTAGCACTCGTAGCGGACCGCGTAGCTGATTGAAGTGAAAACTTCTTTAGGCGCGTTGGGCATTTTGTGTTCAAGTTTTCACTTCTACCGGCACTTCCGCAGTGACACTCTTTTATTATTTTTTTTGGACATGCCACGGTATTCCCAACCACTGCAACCCGAAAAACGCCGAGGCAATGGATCTCGACGATTACCGGAGAAACGATTTAATTGTCACGCGGGTCCCAAAAAGAAATTAATCAGAAAAGAACAGCGCAAATCATTTTATCTAACTCCTTGTAAGAAAAAAAGTTTTTTTTTTTTACTTATACCCTCCATGCGCCTCTCGCTCAGTGTATCTTTCTATGAGCGTGCAAAATGAGTGAGGAACTTTCTGCTTCGTTTTACAAATTAAACGCAAGTCGACGCGCATTTGGACATTCTTTTTAAAGTCTATAACAGGGTGTAACGGAAAGGTGTGGTCATATTTTAAGAACTGCATCTACCCATCGAAATGAACAACTTTCGTCAAGAAAACATGAGGATTTTCTCAAAAAATTTACCTCCCATACAAATATTGATCAGCTGATGATAACTTTGTATGGATAGTAATTTTTTTTTTTTGGGAATTTTCTATTTTTACTTAGAGAAAGTTGTTCATTATCACGGGCAGAACTGGTTCTTAAAATATGACCAGAACTTTCCAGTTACACCCTATAGAGTCATAAACTTGTTCAGTGGTTCGCCATACTGTTAGAAAGTAGTTTTTGGTTTTCTTTTTACAGTTTTAACTTTTCAAGTCACAATGAGTCATGTTATGTGTGAATGCAGTAACAGCATCTTTTATTGTTACTTTTTACTGTATTGTTAGGAAAAAAGAATATAAAACATTCACAACAATTAGGTATATGTAAAGAGACTCGCAGAGCATAATTATGCAAACACAATATAAAAAGATATGTGCATCGTGCAGGGCCAAAAGGCTCCTATCTCAGCATATGTTGCAAAATAAAATATAAATTTCTCCCAAAAATGCAACAAAATAAATTTTGAAACCGTAAATACAAATTGTTAGTCAAATTCTGGACCAACTTAATATAAATTGTCATCAATATGCAAAAAAATCAACTAATAATAATAGGAAACTATTTCAGATGTACTTTATTAGCCGCTAAAATATTTAAATGAGAAATTGATTGATTAAAATAGAATAAATACAATGCAAAAGTTTGGATGGACGTTTGTTACTCATGCCAGAACGGCTAAAAGGGTCTGGAATAATTTGGCACAGAAAAAAGATAATCGGGTGAAAACCGACACATCACAAAGCCGTTAACTACGCATACTGTACGTCTAACGAAGTAGCTTTGCACAAAAATTATTGCTGAGACGATGTTTATTTTTAGGTATGAAAAAAAAAAACGACTTTGCACGCAATGTAACGCGAACTAGGCAAGTGGAGTTAAACCCCGCCCCTTCGCTCTAAGCCACGTAGGTACTTGTCGGATACGTTTGATATTCATTGCGTTTTTGTAACTGAAAATGCGTAATTTCAAAAAAAATAACGAAAATTCAGCTAGTGTTTATTTGAAAAAAAAGTTTAGTTTTTTTTTTTTTTATAGTCATAAGTAACATAACACTTGGAATTCATTTTCGTAAAAATGTAGAAAAAAAAATTGCGACTTTGACCTTTATCTCCAGAACCAGTGGATTCCCAGGTATGGTCTAGTGGAAAAAAATTATCCTAATAATGGGTAGAATATGTGGCTTTCGGCTTCAGAAAAAGTCTTTTTACACCCGTTATAGTTGTGGAGGAAGTACTAATACCATGCAGGCAAAGCCACTGGCAGAAGTTAGTAAATAATAAGAATGATTTCTACTGTTGGTTACTTTGTTGCTCATGTAACTGGGTTCTGGAGGTCACATGCGGTCACTACATTTAAAAAACTGTTTGTTTGTGAGAATGGCTGTATGGAGGTTTGTTGCTCTGTACGCAAGAACTGTTGAACAGATTTAGATGAAACTTTACAGTAACATAGCGTAAACATCAGAATAACATATAGGCTATAATTAATAATCGAGGGAAGTACTTATACCATGTGGGTTAAGCAGCTGGTAGAAGGTAGTCAGTAAATAAAGATCTAGTTCATGAGAATGTTCGGCAGATAACTTAGTCATTATTCTACTATTTTAATTAAAAAAAAACACTAAATTATTTGTGTAATTTAGAAGAATGTGGGCTCAAAGCCCATTTTTAATCACTATGTTAACTTGGTATTTTTTTCATATACGATGCAAACACATTATTAATGCGTCAGGCCCCTGCATCGCCACCGACAATAGGTTTTTAATTGCGTCTGCTAATGAGGGACTTGACGCGTTAATATAATGTATTTTTTTTATAATGGCCCAAATATAATTTGTAAATGATTATATTTGCATTTGGCTGAATACAGAAAGATAAACAACTTTTATGAGATTCAGTTTTCAGTTTTCTGAGATAATGTGTTGATTAAAAATTTGTCACATTTAGAATAAACTTTATGAGAAAGATAAAAAGTAATGAGATTATTTGAAATGAAGATGGAAAACATTCTTGAGAAATATTATTTGTAAATATTTACAGTTGTTTAGGTTGTATGTGGAAGAGTTATATTTAGAATGTGTGCAAAACATATCAGAAAGCTCCAAAACAAAGTAGATATATGAATCATGTGTTAAAATACAACTTCAATGAAAATATAAGGAATTACTCTAATGCAAATAAAACCTGTTTGCTGACAATGACCCAAACATACAGTAACAAAGAACTTGCTAGCAACAGTGTACTGTGAACCTATGTACATGCAATAACAATTAATTACGCATAATAGACTCTATAATCCGTTGTGAGTGCCTAAGGCCATAAACATAGAGAAAAAAAATGCGCAATCAAGACCATGGCCTACATAGGGAATTACGAAATATCACCAGTCAGTACATACGGAAGAACACTGTGGTAACGTAACGCACCTACCTACTAGTTTATCAACGCGTTATATATAGATACGTTGGCCCACGGAGTCGTGAAAAGAATGCACGCTCCTAACCCAGACAAATAGGCAAAGGTCTACATCAATAAAAACCTTCAAATAAAATGTTATTAATAACTTTTCACGGGTGTACAACAAAGAAATGTTAATAAAAACACACCCCATATTGATTTTATATAGGGTCGTGACAATCAGCTGACGGCCCTACAGCTACATATTTACATGGTGGCCCTCGAACGCAATAGGTTCTTTGTAATGACGATAACAAAGAAAGGATACAGTTTGATGACATCGGTGTCCATGCGTCGTTTCCCAGCGCTCGGTGACGACATCTTCGTGATCTATTACTAATAAATCACAATATCGAACACGAACACTAGAACTAACTCACAGTAGACGCAGCGAAACCAATTTTTCGTCCACCAGCAGCAGTCAGAAAAATAACATTGTAGAAAAACAATGGACACAAACCATAGACTAAAATTTCGAAGATGATGTGTAATGAAAACGATGTTGCCACAGAGCAATATGCGTTTAACTGCGGAAAAGCACCGATTTTAGCCTGATGTATACGGTTCTTTATAATAGACAATGACTGTTCCAGAAGATTATGCGTCAAAAATTAAAAAAGCATGCAAATTTGTCTATGCGTCATCATCAGCGAAACTTCGCGTGTGTGGATCAAGAAAGATTATTTATAATTCAGTTTTAATTATAGATTTCTTTTACATATACATCCCAAACTTAGTTAGGACGACGCGTTTGTGGACTGCGACGCTCCGTCGGCGCTCCACGAATGCGGAAACATGTGTTTTGATGTGAACATCAAATCATGATACATGACAACAAATTTTAATTTATCGGAGTTTACGTGTGTATTAGAGTGATAAAGGGCTGTTGTGAGATCTTGTGGCAGTGGTGATTGCTGTAGCGGATCCGTGTGGGGCTGGTGATAAGTGATAAAGTGCGGTCATTTCCGGTGTGTTATTCGTAATGTGGGCGCCCCGGTGAAGTCTCCTTCGGAATTGTTCTGAGGTCCTGGTACAGCCATGGCGAACACAGGGATCGGGGTCTCCTTTGACCCTAATGACATGACCAGGTTAGCAACAAAATCTCTAAAGTAACCCTAACCACAATACCTGTAATTTCCAGTTTCCCTTCATGATTTTCCTAATAAGGAAGTAAGTACTAAGTACTGGCAAGTTTTAATAAACTTCAAACCTATAAAATATCAGTATTTGGTTCAAAATACTCTGTTTACACTGAAAACTATATCCAACAAACAAGCTGAAAAAAAACAAAATTCTGTCTGGTTGGTATTTCCCTTTTCTATAATTAATTAATATAAGCTATTAGAAGAAATGCCTCAAAACCACAAATTATGACACAGAGAAGGAAACAAACAACAGATTTATTTATTTGATTTTCCCTTTAAATTTAAAATAATATATTTCTCTGCTTGAAATAGTGTCAAAGTAACCATATCAAGTGTAGACAGTGGTGGTGTAGTGTTTGAAGCGTGTCTTTTTTGTCCTATAAATATGTATCATTTTCCATCTCAATATTTACTCACATGGTAAGGAATGTTTATTTTTTCAATTACTACTCACTACAGTGATTAGTTTCCTTATATCAATCAATGGTGCCAATTATCTTGTTCAATAACTAAACTAAAATTAGAGAATCACTATCTTTTACTAAAAGGCAGTACGAGAAAAGGTCAGCTATAGCTATGAACTAAGTTACGCCAAACTAGGTTTTTAGTGTTGTGGTTTTAGTCAACATGTTTTTATGTGTACCCTTAATTTGTATGGAAATATTAATTCAACTAAATTTGACAGCTCTAATTGACATCCGTTTCTTTCTTGTTTTATTATAGAGAAAGGGATAGCAATAGCCTAAATTAAGTTTAGGTTGTGCACAACAGAGTCAACACCAATATTTGTTTTAAAGTAATCAAATTAGTGAGTAAAACAAATTAGGTAAATTAGAACAAATATGCATTCAGTTACTAATTGAATGTTTGTCTGAGCCTAATTAGTTAATGATGATATTAATCCAAACCTAAAGTTTATACTATCATAACTAATTCTTTCTGCTAAGGATGAAACTAATGTTCCCAATTATGTTTTCATTATGTTTTTTGTGCATATTTTTTAATGAAGAAATTACATACGTGACTTAAATATTATCTAACTATGTATAATGGTGGCGTAAATGTAACCAGGTACCAATATACAAAAAAAAAAAAGATGTGGTTGAAGTACTCTACTTGCCATGTTGAATGGCAATGCTGCCTCTGTCTTTCAACATTGGTTGAAATCTAGATAAGTTATATTTCGAGCCAGCTAATCTGCCAACCATAGTGGACACTACCTTCCCTAAGTTCCTTATATAATAATTTCAGTACTTAGATGATCGAGCTATGCTTGGTTTTTTTTGGTAAATCGTGTTTTTTGGAGATGAAACCTAGTTAGATCGATTGATCACCCCCGTAACCCCCTGCATACTAAATTTAATGAAAATCATTTTACACGTTTCCGAGGTTCAGATTATATACACGAATTGCTTGTTTAAAGGTACAACAACTGCAATGCATGTTAACAAAATGAAAAAATAGCAACAAATGTGTCCTTGATAGGTACCACTTCTATTTATAGAATATTTATAAATATTTTCACTGTGACTAAATAATTCTGTTTTTTATCTCGTAAAATAAGTCTCGTGATTGTGGTGAGGAGAGGAGACTTATGGCTCTCTGAAAATGGTTTGAAGGCACAAAAGCACTGACGTGCACTTTCAATATTTTCATTTCAACAGTTTTCCGCAAAAGTAAGAATAAATATTATTATTGTTATTTTAGGTACAAAGTGAAAAAAAACATTTTTTTTAAAGAATACCAGATTAATATTTTGCTTGGTGAAGCATAAAATAAGTTTTATGAGTTTCCCCATTCTTTGTATCCATTTGGTTTATCTCTAAATATAAACAAAGCATACTAATAAAATAACTAATAATACATTACCGGCCAGACTTTGCACTTTGATCAGCAAAACACTGGCTGTCTTATTTTTGCATAAATCCAAATTATAATAAAAATTATTCACACAAAATAGAGTTGTGGTTGTCAGCCCGAAATAACTCCAATACAAATTCAATTTTTACTTAACCTATGTAATGCTAGATAACTTTAATTCTTTTAATTCTTTGTGGGCAACATCAAGCAAATCAAACATTTAATGCATTCAAAAGCTCAGAATAACATCCTTAGAGTCATTGCTGGAGCCCGAAAGTTTGCCCCCAGTACAGAGATCTGCTCTCATTCACAAATAGCAGCTATCTTTGAGAAAATGGAATGCCAGAAAAGAAAATATAAAGACCATCTTCTCCCCACCTACCAACAACTTGTGAAAATGCTTTTGCAGCCAAATAAAATTAATAGGCTCGAGAGATCAGATGTTTCATCCTGATGGATGTGATGAATTGTGCTCCATCCTCAAACGCTAGTTTCATCATGGAACAATTTGGTTTTAGTTTTGCTTTTGCCATGTGGGTATGTGATTTTCCACTATGTGTGCTACAAAATTTAAAATTTCACTTGTGTTAAACAAAATTAGGTTATTGAACGCCAAAATAAGAATATAAAAAAAACCTCGGGCGCCAGGCGTCAATAAATAAAGTAACACAGTAATTACCTGGATAGAAGTCAGCGGCAAAAATGGCTTTTAATCTTAGGGAAGGTGACAACAGAGAGAATTCAAACTACAACATTTTAGATTATTTCTCCTGTATATTCAACAATTATTTAGGTTACTTATTTATAAGTTTGGTATATTGGTTAGGTCAATAATTTTGTTCAATAATGCACTGTACCACGTTTTCATTGTGAAAAGGAAAAAAAAGGTTTTAACTACATACCCTGTTATTGTATGCTAAATTATAATAGGAAAAAAATAAACCAGATCTTCCTGTAAGAAACATCCGTCTGGAATTGTCCACTTTCCAAGGTAGGGGCGCTTCCAAACTTCAAATTTAAATTTAAATTAACCAAAAAAATAAAAAAAAAACGCTGGTTTACAGCTGAAAAGAAAGAATTTCACGTTAGGGAATGCGAACTTCAAATTTAGAACACTACTGCTCTTTATGCGAAGACAATCAAATAACTTACCGCTTTTTAACAAAGGAAAAAAATCTTGTTAGACACATGGTCTATATAATCATTTTATATTTATGATTCCACCGAAATCATTTCTGGAACGTAATGTCCAGGTTAAATTAGGGCTCCAGCCGCCAGGATTATGCGAACTGGGCACCAACAATCCATGATATTTATGGATGTAAAAATATCGCAAAGAAGCGATTTGACTTCAAAACCTGCCAGTCGAAAAAGTGAAGTGTCAAACTTTGACGTTTCCTGTCACCAACGATAAAAAATCACAGTGTTGCAACTAAAATAACGTACTAAGACGCAATTTAGGAATTTTAATGTTGCCAGAAGCGAATTTTGACTTCAACTCCAACAAATATGTCCAAAAAATGGCAATAAAACGAAATAAATATTGTACATGTGACGTTTACAAAGGAAATACGTTACATTACATCCCTCCCCGAAAAAATAAAAGAAAGGAACTTTCTTTTATGTTTGAAAGATACTTGAAGAAACATACAAGAGAAACCAACTTAGGTCAAGAAACCATAGGAATCTAAAAAAAACTCAAAATAAAAAAGATTTTCAAAAATAAATTCGAAAAGAATTTGAGAGATAAACCTCCACACAATGGTTCAGTTAGAGTACAGTTAGGCACCATAGCCACTGACTAACTAACAAAAGAAACCAAAACACCTACCCAAATTAGAGTGCAGTTAGGCACCATCGCCACTGACTAGCTGACCAAAATTAATTACTCAGAAGAACACTTAAAACCCATAGAGAGAGCAGTTAGGCGCTTTCGCCACTGACTAACAGAGCGTAAGAATTCATACTAAGCAAGTATGCAAAAATCCTAAGTTCGTGTCTGGTACAACAGAACAACGTTTCCAGACGCAAACATAAAAGGCATAACTTCGGACGTGGAAAACGACCTAAAGCAAAACTGAAGCAAATTGTGATCGGCACAACTCCACCGAACTCCCGAACACAATCACTATCAAAAGAAAAGTTGCATATTGTGATCGGCTCAACTCTACCAATCTTCCGGGCACAATAGCAAAAAATATGATATCGGGGGAAAACCGAACCAAAAGAATAGGAACTCCACGAGGAAAGTCGTAGGAAAGACCTAGCAAAAGCATCCGTCCAAAACTGAAGCGAAACGCAAAAAAAATGTCAAATCCGAGAATCTTACAAGCTAAGTAGCATTATAATACACTTACTCGAACATTAAAGACTAAAGTAAATAATAATCTTAACTAATATAATAAAGATTAGCTAAAATTAAAAGATATAATAATATAATATCAATATATTATTATAAAAACAATATACAATAAGATCTTTTGATATGGAAGAATTAAAATATGCGTGAAGCTGAAGTTTAATTTTTATAAAATCCAAAAATGACCTAAGTTATTTTGAAAAGATTTAGAAATCGATTTATAGAACCTGTCGTGAAGTTAGCTAACATACTATTCTCTTTCAAATCGCCATTCCCTTTCATTCATCATTCAAACATGGCGAACCCTTCAAACAAAGTTATAAAAATCAAGATTAAAGTTTGAGAAACCAAAACAAAATAATTTTAATATTTAATGATGTCCTTAACGTGGTAACGACCTGTAGTACCTTTGTTAAGGTCCTCCAAAACGTACACATTAGGTGAAACTTTTGAGACTACTTTACACTTAACGAACTTAGGTGCTAACTTAGCAGAAAAGTAAGCCGGAGCCTTAGACTGAACAAAACTTCTTCTCCACACAATATCATCCACATCAAAAGAAATGACTTTCCGACGGCGGTTATAATATTGAGCATTACGTTTATAAGCTCTTAATAAATGAGATTGAACCCTAACAAAAATTTCACTAAGTGAATTTAAAGAAACAGCAAAAGTATTTCTATCACCAACTTCGAGATTTTCTAAGTTATCAATAGAACTACTAAAATGATGTAGAGAAGCATCAAAAATGAGCTCTCTTCCGAACATCAAAAAGTTTGGTGTAAAATCTGTAGCTAGATTTACACTATTATTTAAAGCTAATTGAACATGAGGCAAAAATTTTGACCAAGTTCTTTGATCATCTTTAACAAAACACGCTATACAAGTTTCAACCGTCTTGTTGTATCGTTCTACCGGATTATTTTGAGGTGTGTATAAAGTGTTATAAAAAATATTAGTAATATTAAATCCTTTCAAAAATTCTACAAAATATTTAGAGATAAATTGAGAACCGTTATCGCATACTATTATTTTAGGACAACCAAACTTTAGAAAGATTTCCTTTTCAAAAAGTTTACAAATTATTTTGGAAGTAGCATTAATCATAGGAAATATCCAACAATATTTAGTGAACACATCTACAACTGAAAGAATATAATTATGACCTGAATAAGATTTAGGTAAAGTTCCTATAATATCAACTGAAAGCATAAGCATGGGATGATCAACTTTTTTAGGATTTATCATCATACCAAGCGGTGGTGAAGTATTATGTTTATATGCTTTACAAATATCGCAAGAAGAAATATATTTTTGAACATCACCAAACATTCCTTTCCAAAAATAGTGTTGTTTTAATTTATTTAAGGTTTTATGCATTCCAAGATGGCAAGAATTTAAATTATCATGATTTGAACGAATAGTATCTAAAATATGTTCTTTAGGAATAACAATTTTCCAGTTAAGTTTACTGTTAAGATCAAATTTATTTTTACAATATTTATACAAAGTATTATTCTCAACTCGAAAATTTCTGAATTTACAAGGATACTTTTGACAATTAATAAATGTTTTTCTATACCAAGGATCATGAATATCTTCATCAGGCAAGATTAAATTATTCTGAGTAACATCAATCGCAGCTATTTCAAGGCGAGATAAAGCATCAGGAACTAAATGTAAAGAACCCTTTTTGTGTATGATATCAAAAGTAAATTGGGAAATTCTAGCGGCCCAACGTGCTAAACGTCCACTAGGATTACTAAGACCTAAAAGCCATTTCAAACTAGCATGATCTGTGACCACGGTAAACTTCATTCCTTCAATATAAGGTCTGAAATGTTCAATTGAATCTAACATAGCTAATAACTCACGTTCTGTGGTACTATAGTTACGTTCACATTTATTTAAAGATCTAGAATAATATGCAATAGGATGTTGATCGCTATTATCATCCTCCTGACTCAAAACACTAACTATTCCTACAGCACTAGCATCACAATGTAAAAAGAAAGGTTTTTCAAAATTAGGGCATTGTAAAACAGGAGCAGAAATTAGAGTTTCTTTCAATCTAATGAATGCATTCTCAGCATCATCATTCCAAATTAAGGATCTTTTAGAATTCTTACTACCAGCTGTTAATTTAGTTAAAGGAGAAGCTATATCTGCAAACTTACAAAAGCCAAGAAAACTTCTAAGTTGTTTAACGGTTTCAGGGCGAGGATAATTTTCAATAATTTCTAATTTAGAAGGATCAGTATGCAAACCATTACTGTCCACAATATAACCAAGATACCGAAGTCTATCTTTACAAAATTGACATTTCTTCAAATTTACAGTTAATCCAAACAAAAATCAAAACCTAAAATTATATCAGGTTTAAAAGACGGTATAATTAAAAAAGGTATATTTTTAGTTAAATTATCACAAGTGACTGGCAATGTCATAGTACATTAGAAACAGTATTAATTTTATAACCTAAATTCAAAAAATGTTTATGTTTATTAGAACCTAAAACACAACTACTGGAACCGGTATCTAACAAACCCGAATATTTAATTTTGCTACCTAAGAATTCCAAATATGGTCTACTATTAACAAATAATATTGGAGCAGAACTATAAATTTTAAAGAATGTTTTTAAATAATCTAACCAGTACAAATTCATCAAAATTCTTATACAAAAAGTATTCCTCAACTTGAGTTATGAATTCACGCACACATGTTTTTCCATCAAAATTAATTTTACCCCTTTTCAAGTCAGGTAACTTAGTTGAAGACGGTATATTCTTTTTAATATGTTCATAAACATCAGCATTCAAAGAATTAAAAGAAGGCAAAGCATTAACCGCAAAAGCAGAGGAAGAATGAGCAATTCTATCATTATGTTCAAATGGATTTTGAACTTCTGTCAAATTAACAATCTCAGGTGCCGCAGGATTTTCAACAACCGGTGTAACATCATGACTGTCCTTCAACGCAGGAAGCGGAGGAAACTAAACTGCTTTATCCATTGCAAAGGCAATATTTTAAATTTATAGAGTAATAAAGTTAAGTAATTATTATTGTGAACTAATGAAGATTTTTAAAGTTAATTTCACTTATTGAAACACTAGTAGGTGCAGTATTGACTCACAAAGAAATCTTACTTACTTAAAACAGTTATTGAGTTATTTTAATTTACTTAATTAAAACATTAAAAGTATTTATTTACTATTTAACTTTAACTATTATCAAATTTTAGGTTAACTAAGATAACAATGACGGTTTACACAATGTAATAGTTGATTTTGGAAGATTTAAACAATGCTGAAACAGACACATAGAAAAATAACAGTACAATACAGTGTTAATACTGTTTACAACTAAATATATAAGTTATACATAAGTTGTAGTTCAAAGGTTAGGGTTACAATTCAAAAAGTATGTTTGAAAACTGTACTACATAATAAACAGTGCATTAATTAACCAATAATAAAATGACCAAGGAAACCTAATAAAAATTGTTTCAAGTCCCTGTTCGTCGGGGCCAATTGCCATGTGGGTATGTGATTTTCCACTATGTGTGCTACAAAATTTAAAATTTCACTTGTGTTAAACAAAATTAGGTTATTGAACGCCAAAATAAGAATATAAAAAAAACCTCGGGCGCCAGGCGTCAATAAATAAAGTAACACAGTAATTACCTGGATAGAAGTCAGCGGCAAAAATGGCTTTTAATCTTAGGGAAGGTGACAACAGAGAGAATTCAAACTACAACATTTTAGATTATTTCTCCTGTATATTCAACAATTATTTAGGTTACTTATTTATAAGTTTGGTATATTGGTTAGGTCAATAATTTTGTTCAATAATGCACTGTACCACGTTTTCATTGTGAAAAGGAAAAAAAAGGTTTTAACTACATACCCTGTTATTGTATGCTAAATTATAATAGGAAAAAAATAAACCAGATCTTCCTGTAAGAAACATCCGTCTGGAATTGTCCACTTTCCAAGGTAGGGGCGCTTCCAAACTTCAAATTTAAATTTAAATTAACCAAAAAAATAAAAAAAAACGCTGGTTTACAGCTGAAAAGAAAGAATTTCACGTTAGGGAATGCGAACTTCAAATTTAGAACACTACTGCTCTTTATGCGAAGACAATCAAATAACTTACCGCTTTTTAACAAAGGAAAAAAATCTTGTTAGACACATGGTCTATATAATCATTTTATATTTATGATTCCACCGAAATCATTTCTGGAACGTAATGTCCAGGTTAAATTAGGGCTCCAGCCGCCAGGATTATGCGAACTGGGCACCAACAATCCATGATATTTATGGATGTAAAAATATCGCAAAGAAGCGATTTGACTTCAAAACCTGCCAGTCGAAAAAGTGAAGTGTCAAACTTTGACGTTTCCTGTCACCAACGATAAAAAATCACAGTGTTGCAACTAAAATAACGTACTAAGACGCAATTTAGGAATTTTAATGTTGCCAGAAGCGAATTTTGACTTCAACTCCAACAAATATGTCCAAAAAATGGCAATAAAACGAAATAAATATTGTACATGTGACGTTTACAAAGGAAATACGTTACACTTTTGATTGCAAATATTATAAGTAAAAAAAAAACTTTTTCTCTTGCCTTCTTCGGCCAATCCAGCAGAAATTATATTATATATTATTTTTTTATGTTTCTTGAGCAGAAATTTTTTTTTTTTGCGCATTCCTCATTAATTGTATAATTTGAAGCCTGTACCTATGTTCTTTTGATATGCATATAGAGGGAAAAGTTGTTTACTATACGAGGGCGGGTCAATAAGTCCGTGACTTTCGGAATAAAACACAGATTTTTTGATAAATAAATCATTTTATTTAACAACGTAGTCTCCCTTGAGCTCTATACACTTTGTCCAACGCTTCTCCAATTTTTTTATCCCTTCCAAAAAATATGATTTGTCGAGATCCTCAAAATAGGCCTTTGTTTGCGAGATGACTTCATCATTGAAGTCAAATCTTTTTCCACCAAGCCATTTCTTCAGGTTTGGGAACAAGAAGTAGTCACTTGGAGCCAAATCTGGAGAATAGGGCGGATGAGGGAGCAATTCATAGCCCAATTCATGGATTTTTGCCATGGCAACTGCACATGTGTGCACCCTTGCATTGTCTTGGTGGAAAAGAACTTTTTTTCTTGGCCAAATGAGGTCGGTTATTTTTCAAATCGTCATTGAATCGGTCCAATAAGTTGGCATAATATTCCCCATTGATTGTTCTTCCCTTTTGAAGGTAGTCAATGTGGATTATCCCGCGTGCATCCCAAAAAACAGTCGCCTTAACTTTATTGGCTGACAAACCCACCTTGGCCTTCTTTGGCGCCGATTCACTCTTAGAAACCCACTGTTTTGACTGTTGTTTGGTCTCTGGTGTGTTGTGATGGATCCATGTTTCGTCCACGGTTACAAAACGGCGCAAAAACTCCTCCATATTGCGATTAAACAACGCCAAACCTTCCTGTGAAGTTGTTACACGATTGCGTTTGTGGTCGACTGTGAGCAAACGCGGCACCCATCTTGCGGAAAGCTTTCTCATGCCCAAGTGATCATTCAAAATTGAAACCACTGAGCCATGCGAGATCCCTACGGCTTCCACAATCTCTTGCACTTTCAATCTTCGGTCGGCCAACACCATATCGTGAATTTTTTCGATTGTTTCGGGTGAAGAGACCTCAACTGGGCGTCCAGGACGTTTGGCATCTTCAGTGCTTGTACGGCCACAACGAAATTCAGTAAGCCACTTTTTTACCATTGAAATCGATGGTGCAGAGTCCCCATAGTATTTATCAAGCTTAGCCTTGGTCTCGGTAATGGTTTTTTTTCGCAAAAAATAATGCTTTTAAGCACACGAAATTCACTTTTTTCCATTTTTTCCTCAAATTACTGGGTAGTCTGATAAAGATAGCTGTCAAACACAAACTAACTGACGCAGCAAGTTCAAATTTTGACAGGAGTCAACTGACAGATGCCTGTTGACAGGAGTAGTGTTGCTTTTTCAGTAAAGAGGTCAGAAATTCAAAAAGTCACGGACTTATTGACCCGCCCTCGTACCATCCAAATAGAACTTGTTTACATTTAATTTTATGTTAGGTATGAATAAACCCAAAAGTTTGAAATTATTACATAAACATTTCACAGTAATTCCTTATTTAGAACTGCCTTCTAATATCTGCCTATCCTTTTCCCAACTACGTTGAAGTCTAAAGAACTGTCTGGGTCTATATACATATATTTATAATATAGGTAATATTAAATATTAAGTTAGAAGAAGACATTGTACCAACCGCAAATAAATAAGGATAAGGGCAAGAGATTATGATAATTTAATTGTATACCTCAAGGCTCATTTTCCTTTTTCGTTAGCTCGGCCGTTATACAGCTTGACCGAAGCAGAGACTCTCCTCTCCGCACACGACTTATGAAAGACATAAGGGCGGGTATTCCACGTAGCGAACTATTTCCTGCATGCAGGCCCTATCACATGCGTTCCAGAAATCTTCCGCACCCCGTATACGAGCGCCATCAACTAATGAAAATAAGCCTGTATGTAACTCTTCAATCAATTCCATTTACGCAAGTTACTTAAGGTGGAAGCGCCAGGGTAGCCGGCGAAATTCAAATTTTCTTACGTTTTTTGCAATTTGTAGGTCAGTGTCAGGTTGTATTTTGGTCAAAATTTGATTCGCGGCCGTAGCAAGTATGTATTTATAGAAATTATAATCATTAAAACCATCAATACAACTCTTTCAGTTAGAATTGATGTCAAATGTAAGTATTTCATGAAATCATGACATTTGGCATCAATTCTAACTGAGAGAGTTGTATTGATGATTTTCCGATTTAGAATTCCGAGTAGTGTGATCACTAGCTTCTAACTTCCTAAATAGATTTCCTATAAATTGGATAGTGTAATAAGCGCTTTAGGCTCACGATGTCGTCCAAACGTCGTCTCTACGCGGGGATCGTGCGGTCCATGGCCCTTTATGGGGCACCGGTGTGGGCGTGTTCCCTGAGGCGGCGACCAGCTCGCCGGTTGAACGCGTCCCAAAGGGTCATGGCCATTCGGTTGATCCGAGGATACCGCACGGTCTCCTGTGAGGCGGCGAGCCTCCTTGGCGAACTGTCGCCGTGGGATCTGGAGGCCAAGGTCCTTGCGCTGCTCTGGGAGTGGCGCGAGGAGGCCAAATGCCGGGGCGAAACTCTGCTGCCGCGACACCTTGCGGCTCGGCGGACGGAGCTCTGGCAGGATCTCATGGCGACATGGAGACAGCGACTGTCGCAACCCAGCGCTGGACACGCCACCATTGCAGCGGTAGTGCCGCAATGGTGCACCCCTCTTTGAGGAGTGGCTGGAGAGGCGTCACGGCGTCCCCACCTGCCGCCTGACGCAGGTCCTCACCGGACATGGTTGTTTCGATAGGTTCCTGCATCAGATCAGGCGGGAGGAAAGGCCCGGGTTTTACCACTGCGCGGATCGCCCAGAGGACAAGGTGGAGGTCTGCCCCGCTTGGGCGGAGCACCGCCGTGTCTGCCATGTGTGTGGATGCGATAGGTGGCGGTGACCTCTCGCGCCCGGCCCTGGTACGGAGCGAAGGGAATGGGAAGCAGTCTCCCCCTTCTGCGAAGCGGTAACGCTCGTGAAGGCGGAGGCGGGACGCGTGAGGGAAGCTCAACGGAGTGGCCCTCACGGCCACGGCCGCTACCACCGCAGGAGAGGCATTGGGCGTAGGACGTCGCGAGACGATCTCTGGCCACCGTAGACCCGGGCCTGCGGACGGCGAGCAGTGGGTAGCTTGCCGTCCGATCAACACTAGGCCCGTGAGTCGACGGCGCGTAGTGTTCCACGCGCGCCTCAAAGAGATGATTGTCAGCCTCCACTGACAGGGTACATCGTGGCCGGTGCCTGCATGCCTAGGAGTAGCGGATAAATTCTCAACATGAGTTACCGCACCCCTGGGCATTCAGGCAGGGAAGGAACAGGGGTGGGTTTTAGTCAGTAAGAGTCTGACACGCCCTCCCGCTCCACCTAGAGCGGGAGATGTCATTGGATGATTTCCCACCCCACAAAAAAAGGCTCACGATGTCGCCCGAACGCTTTCACCGAGCGTACTCATATAGCGAGCTGTAACTGTAACCAAACAGATACAGTAACGAGGTTCTAGTGTGTACGGGAAGTCCATATCACTGTGACCGTAACGACAAGCCGGATCTATCCGCAGTTTTGGTTTGTAACTCCACGACGTCGAAGTGTCTCCAGAGTGAGCCTTGTAATCGTCGGCTCGCTGCTAGCAACACGCGTACCGCTTGCAGCAGTTTTAGGAACCACGTACCTATATGTATACTATGGTTTTTGGTAACAGTACATGCAACGGTTACGGCTTGCTAGTGAGTACCCGGCTTTAGTTGTGACAACGTAACAGACAGATACTTTCTCATTTATATTATTAGTACGAATGGACTAAACTCACAACATTCAAAACTACAATACAATAGATAATTGCCCAATTCTACATATATCATTATTAAAAAAAAACATCAATAATAAAGTCTCCAAAAATCAATATGGCCACCAACAGATCTGTATTAGAACTTTACCTTGAGATTTTCACGACTCATGAAGAGTAATTAACACAAAAACATCTTGTATTGAGACAACAAAAACATTTTGTTGGTAATTAGTAGCTAACTGTTATGACCTTCAAATGTTCTTCAAGTGAAACCGCTCATTCCTAGACTAGTTTATATTACTTCCTTATAGTAGGAAGACTTTTTATGTTAGGTCGGTTTGCACCAGGGGTCGGCCCTCAGCCCTTACCTCTTCCTGATGATAATGAACGCTCTGACGTCGGACATCCAGAAAGGGGCTCCCTGGTGTATGCTGTTTGCTGATGACATTGTGCTAGTTGCCGGAAGCGGCTTAGAGGTCCAGAGTAGTTTGGAGACGTGGTGGCAAAGACTGGAGAGTGTTGGCCTGAAATTGAGCAGAGAGTTGGCCTAAAACAGAATATCTGTTCTGCGATTTCGGCGGTCTCTCCTGTCCTATGCCTGTAGCTCTCAACGGGACGCCTATACCGATCTGCTCCGACTTTCGGTACCTCGGGTCGCTTGTTCAGGGAGAGATGGCGATATAGACCGAGACGTAACGCACAGGATCAACTCAGGATGGATGAAATGGCGACAGGTCACTGGAACAACTTGCGACCGACGGATGCCCCTTATGTTAAAGGGGAAAATCTATAAGTCCGTGATTAGACCTGTCGTACTGTATGGGTCAGAATGTTGAGATGGATGTGTGGAGTAATGAAAATGGATAAAGTGAGAAATGAGTACATTAGAGGTAGTTTAAAAGTGGCCCCAGTCACAGAAAAGTTGAAAGGGAACCGCTTATCTTGGTATGGTCATGTGAAGAGGAGGGATGAAACACATGTAACTAAAAGAGTTATGAATATAAATGTGGATGGAGGGAGAGGGAGGCCAAAAAAAGGATGGATGGATTGTGTGAGGAGTGATATGATAGAAAAGGGAGTTAGTAATAGCGTGACGGCTGACAGGACAGAATGGAAGAAAAAAACGTGTTGCGCCGACCTCAAGTAACATGGGATAAGGGCAGGAAGATGATGAGTAGGAAGACTTTTTAGATAGAATAAGTTTCATTCATAAAAAAACTTAGGTACAACCTACTTAGAAAGAAAGAAAATACGTTAATTTGCGATAAACATGACGAAAAGAATAACCAAACAAAAAAAAAAGTAAAAAATTGAGGGAAAACATGCGTCACATCCACGCAAAACGGTCAACGCTCAGCATAATGCTGCGACCCTATGCGAGCAAATATTTATAAATGCGAAAGTTAAATGGATGGATGGATGGATGTTTGTTAATCACGCCAGAACTGCTGAACGGATCTGGATGAAATTTGGCACAGAGATAGATTATAGTCTGAAATAGCTCATTTGTCCCGGGAGTATGTTCCCTTTTTTTTGTTTTTGGAATAGTTTTTGACTTTCACGCGGGCGTAGCCCCTGGCAGAAGCTAGTTAAGTCATAAATGTTTTCAAATCATCAAATAATAAACTGGAGGTTTAACTGTAGTACACACAAACTTCGCTAGCTATGTTAAGGCGCAGTTATACGACTTTTAATAATGTTTAATTGAAGATGTTACTCTAGACATTTTCATTCGTAATTTGTTATGTAAATATTTGAAATGATATTTTTATAACATAGTGTAATTAATTTGTGAAGTTATGTCTAACGCGGATAAAAAATTGAAAATTACGCAAAAACTATAAAGCGTGTTTTTATGAAATCTTCATCATTTTATAGATCATTTAATTATTTATATTTTAGTATACGTGTTTTAGTATAATACCTGTAATTTTGTGTATAATAAATTAATAATGCGTTTAATTTCGAACAGCGCTCTTTGATGGGCGATGGAGTACGTACGTACGTACACCGTACGACGTACGACGCGTTACGTGAGCTCAGCACAGAACACGCAAGCTAACCACCCAAAGTCGTTAACAGTTAATAGCGCCTTAAGTCAAATCAAAACTCTTCAGAATGCTATTGAGAAATTTCAGATGGAATAACAATTGGGTTTTTTGAATTTTATTTTCTTTATTTTGATACCGCACTTATTATAGTTCGTCGACTTACATTTTTTCTTTCTGTCAATATGGCGTCTGGTGGTCGCCATATTGAATATTGATAACTGTTATGTGTGATACTCGCAAGATTAAAAAGAATCAATTGACGTAAGAATTATCAAAATTGGCCCACGCGTTTGGTCTCTAGAGCGCTACAAAGGAACAAATAAACATACATACATAGGCTAATAAACACATTACCCTTCCTTTGCGTCGCGCAGTCGGGTAATAACCTAAAATCAAATTCCTCATCCCCGGAATCGCACTAAGAAATCAACTACTATTTGTTTCTAAAAATAACTTAGGTAACTTATTTAGTCTTTTAGACAAGGGTGAACAGGTTACTGCTAGGCAATTGCGCTGTATCTTCGACCACATCATCGCTTACCATCAAGTGAGATAGTGGACAAGCGTGAGCCTATAATAATAAAAAAAAAGACAGTCATGAGGACTGTCGACAGAAGTTAAAACTGCGCGTCGTCAGTCTAGCACAAAACGTCACTAGCATCTCGGTGACGCGAACCCATAACTTTTACCCCTAGCAAAAATCGCCCAACGCAGCTAAAGAAGTTTTCACTTCTAAAAAACTGTACAAAATGGAAAATAGAAGTTTTGGTACAAAAGTGGGCCCATAACAGTGCCTTGTGGCATTAGTTTTACGTTTAGGTGACAACTTTCACTTTGTTTTATTCATATAATTTTTAGGAGAAAGGAGATTGTGTATTTTATTGCATGAAAAATATTGCAAAATTAAGATTAGATGAAGGTTGTGAAAATCATAATGCTTCGTTAATTTTCGTCATTCGCTTATGTTTTTTGAAGAAAGTTCCTCTTCTCTTTTCGATCAATATTGCAATATGTATGATCGTCACAGTTTATAGGCCCAGGCAATAGGGAATATGCATAACAAAAGTATTTGTTATCTAACCGGTTTATCGATGAATATACAAAAATAGAAAAACCAAACGCGAAATAACAAATTTAAACAAATATATATGTCCTTGTCGCGAAAACGTTGATTTCAATGGCATTTGTATGGGCGTCACGGTATTTGACGTCAGAAACCACTTCGGACTTCTCTTTCTAATTATCAAGTTTAAAGCTTTCTAATTTCGTCGCTGATTAGAAGTTTTGAAAATTCCTACATATTTGATCATTAAAGTTAATAAAAGTATTCAATTTCAATTAAGCACAAAAAAAAAATCTTTTCCTACTAATATTATAAATGCGAAAGTTTGTATGTTTGGCTGAAGGTAACGCAAAAACGGCTAAAGGGATTTCAATGAAAATTTGCACATATTTAGGTCATATAGCCTGGATTAACACATAGGCTACTTTTATCCCGGTAAATGACAAAACTGAGCGAAGGCTGAGGTGGAAGTAGAAATCCAAAGTCAGGCTGAACGAGCGGTTTACGCTCACAATGTACCAGGAGACCAGAAACATGAGAAGTATTTCCGGGGCTGGAATCATGAGCGGTAAAGTCTCGCAAAGTACCAGGGGACCAGAATCATGAAGAGGTATTTTAAGCGGTATAGCTTCGCAAACCACCAGGAGACCAGAATCAAGAAGAAGTGTTGCCGGGGCTTGAATCCTGAGCGGTATAGATTCACAAGCTACCAGGAGATCAGAATCACAAAGTATATTCCGATGCAGGTATAATGAGATGTAGAGATTCACAAATTATCAGGAGACCAGAAAAATGAGAAGTATTTCAAGGACTGAAATTATGAGCGATAAAGACTCACAAACTACGAAAAGATTCACGAAAAAGTAGTTCCGGAGCTGGAATCATGAGAGGTGTAGATTCCAAAACTACCAGGAGACCATAGTAATAAATCAGTATTTTTAGGGCTTAAGTCCTAAGCGGTATAGATTCACAACCTACCAGGAGATCAGAATCACAAAATATATTCTGGGGCTGGTAATATGAGAGGTTCACCAATTACTAGGAGAACAGAATCATGAAGAAGTTTTCCGAGCAGGTATTCACGAACAAAAAAACTGGGATTATGAGAGGTAGAGATTCATAAATTAAGAGGAGACCAGAAGCACAAAACATATTCCGAAGCTGGTATTTGAAGAGGTAGAGATTTACAAGTTACCAGGAGACCAGAAACATGAGGAGAAACATTTCGAGGACTACATGAGCGAAAAAGACTAACAAACTACCAGGAGACCAGAAACACAAAAAGTATTCCGGGGCAGGAACCGTAGGAGGTAGAGACAGATTCACAAATTACCAGGAGAACAGAATCGTGAAGAAGTAAAATTTCCGAGCGGATAGATTCACGCACTACCAGGAGATCAGAATCACAAAAAGTATTCCAAGGGTGGGATCATAAGAGGTAGTATTTTGAGTAAGTATTATCGGGGCTGGAATCCTGAGCGGTATAGATTCTTAAACTACCAGGAAAACAGAAAGAAGAGCAATTTCAGACCTGCACGCGGATGAAGCCGCAGGTTAACTACCAGGGTGCCAAAATCATGAAAAAGTTAATTTAACATAAATAACAAAACTTCGACGTCAAACGTAGATACAAACGCAAAAAAAAATAGGTAGCTCATAGAAAAGAGATGTTCGGCGTAGCCCAAAAAATCGCCGTCCAACTTTGGTAAGCCCTGCTAATGTAGGAAATTCTAATTTATCATGATCCTAGCCCGTACTAACTTTCAATCTTTCACAAATGTTTGAATTTTCTCTGGACTCAATCCGGATGTCTACGCAGATGGAGTCACGGGCAAGAAGCTAAGAAGTGGTGAAGGGTCCGTCTTTATGTAGAACGACATTCAAAAATTTCTGATTCGCAACCTAATTTGAATAACTGACTTTGGATTTTGATTTCTACATTGTTTTTTTTACGTGGTACCCTCTGGAAATACCACTCAAATTTATAATCATACTTTTCACGCGGGCGAAGCCGCGGGCGGAAGCTAGTATTCCATATTAGATACATCTTTTTAGGGTTCCGTACCGGAAGGGTCCAAACGGAGCCCTATTGTTGTCACTCACGTGTCCGTCTGTCCGACCGTCGTCTGTCACAAAATTTTGTTACGAAGATTTTATTCACTTCCCATCGACCTATAAACTTGAAATTTGGTGATAATGTTGATTCTAACGTACACTTTAGTAACAAATACTTGATACAGAACCCTTATTGTGCGAAATCCAATACGCAGTTGACCAGTTTTTTTCTCATGATGAAGAGATTGGTTTTATTATGACTATAAAACCTGCAATGATGTTATTCTTTTATTCTTGGAAATGTCACCATCTGCCTAGCCTTGTTATCTTCCAGTCAAACCAGATGCGAACCGATGGGTTATTCTTGTAAATTTATGTTATTCTTATGATGCTACTCTTTCTGTCAACAGCTGGTACTTCAGAGAGCTGTCCCGCGCTGAAGCGACGAGGCTACTCCTCAATGAGACGGAGAGTGGAGTGTTCCTCGTCAGGGACTCCAAGACTATTACGGGAGACTATGTGTTATGTGTCAGGTTGGTATTTCAATCCTTCTATTATTTAATTTCCTAACCACCAACCAGCTTTTGTCTTTCAGACATATGTATGTACAGAGATTATTACATAATATACATAGATATTTTATGACACAACTTTACGGGATTCTTACCTCACAAAGACCACCCCGGTGATCACCATCAGCACAGAAGGGGCCCCAGAACCCTGTCTGTGCAACATCTGTTAAGGCACATCCTTGAGGAGACTGTAAAGGGTCTCTCCTGGGTCTCGCTGTGCATGGCAGCACGTGATCACAGTGTCGTCGTATTCCCTTTTTTTTTCTTCTTTGGGGGTGGGAAATCATCCAATGACATCTCCCGCTCTGGGTGGAGCGGGAGGGCATGTCAGACTCTTACTGACTAAAACCCACCCCTGTTCCTTCCCTGCCCTGAGTGCCCAGGGGCGCGGTAACTCTGTTTCGAATTTATCCACAACCCCTGGGCAGGCATCGGCCATGACGGGCCCCGTCATGATTGCTGACAGCTCTTTGAGCCGCGCGTGGAACACTACGCGCCGTCGACTCTCGGGCCTGGTGCTGATCGGACGGCGAGTTACCCACTACTCTACGTCCGCAGGCCCGGGTACCCACAACTCCTGGGCAGGCATCGGCCATGACGGGCTCCGTCATGATTGCTGACAGCTCTTTGAGGCACGCGTGGAACACTACGCGCCGTCGACTCTCGGGCCTGGTGCTGATCGGACGGCGAGTTACCCACTACTCGCCGTCCGCAGGCCCGGGGGTCTTATTATTCCCTGGAATCACGATTTTTGAACCTTCTGAAGACTCCATCACTAGTTTGGTGTCAATAACCAAAACTAGCCCCCAGTTTTTTCATGAAAATTATCGTAAAATTAATGTGAGAAATTGTCAAACACATTAGTTAACTGCTATGATTGGATGTTGATAACAAACTCATTCAACTAATCATAATAACCTTGTTGGCAGTTATATTTTCGAACCTAAACGGTTGAAACACGGATCGTGGGGTCCGAGTGCTTACAAATTGTATAAAGATCTTTCTTAACGCCTTATTGACTCTTCGCGTGACCAAAGTGCTGCCTTTTATCTTGGACAGAGGATATGCATTGCCATATAACGTGGCAATGCCGCCAGTCTTTTGGGCACATTATCAGACAGCGATGCGGAGGAGTTTTTCGACGCCATATAGATTTATTTATTTAAACTTCATGTACAATAGTGGTACATAGGCGGACTTAATGCAACAAGGCATTCTCTACCAGTCAACCTTTGGGTTAAATAAGCAACTCATTTAGGCGTACAACCACAGATAGAACAAAATTTAAAAAAAACGATAATAAAATAACATATATATGCTAAAAAAATATACTAATAAATATTATAATAATCTGTGGTCCGGCTGTCAACTTGAAAGCATCAAATCTTTTTCACTCAAAATTTTTTCAATAATTTTATTAATCAACAATTCAACAAAATGTATTTCAAACGTAAATCAGCAAGAAAAAAGAACCCAACAATTTAACAAAAAGAAAAAGTACCTACATCATGAATCTATTTTGACCGACGAAATGCATGCAAGATGCAAGTTTTATCTGACTGATAACTAAATAAAATGCTGACAAGAAACCGGGCACGCTGCCAAAAAGCACAACCAACATCTTCGGGTTCGTCGCTCAGCTCCGCCTCGCAGCCGCCGGGACCCGCGCCTGCCGTGAGTCCAGTGATTCCGGCCGCTGCAGTTGCGTCGAGCTCGAGCGACGAATACACCACTCCGCCGACGACACCACCACCTGCGCGTCGACGGGGAGGACGCCGGCCGCCGAGCGGCTTAGGACCTCGAGGCCCACCGGCCTCTGATAGGGTCCCAGCTCCCGGCGGAAGTGTGCAGCGCATGCGATGGACGCAATCCATAAATGAAAACGTCATGCGCTCATACTATGGGGCTACAGAGGGAGGAATTAACCTGACTGCGTACCGTGGTCGGATGCTCTCTCTGTTTCAGGTGCTTGAGCCAGCTGTCAACGTTTCGGCCCAGCGACTGTCGGATCAAGTGCGGGTTATCCAGCGTAACCGTATGTTGGATGACGCCGTACTTGATAGACTACGCCTTGAATCACGGAGTAGCCGTGTCTCACCTGTTTCGCCACCGGCCGCGGTGCAACTGCAACCCAGTGCTTCACCGCGACCCGACCACGTTGGTGAGGATGATGATGACGCAGCTATATCCGTGAGTACTCAATGCAATGAACGATTGAGGAGCGCTTTGGAGGATGCATTCCGGGAGCACCGCTCCACACCGCCTGGGCTTAGACCTCGTCTACCTCGTTTGCCCATGCATAAGAAAAATAAGGCGCTGGTGTGTGCTCTAGATTCGCAGCTATCGAATTGTTTTGATAGCAGCAAAGACCTTGCCGATACCCACTCAATCTTATACTGCGCAGCTGCAGCGGCATGTCGTGTAGCTCACGTCAAGTTCACAAATTGTGACAGAGCTACACGACCTGCTGTACCAGCTTGGCAGTGTAGGATTGAGCGTCGTATCGGTGAGACTAGAGCACTCATCGGCAAGCTTATCTGCTTCAGGGAGGGCAACATTCGCCCTAGGGTGATGCGTTTCGTGAGGCGGGCGTTCTCGGGGACTGATATTAGTTCCCGAGATTATCTGACCCGCGTCACAGAGCGTATTGACTTCCTGAAGCAGAAGGTCTATGCATGGGCAAATCGTATTCGTCGGTACAAGCGGCGAGTGGAGCGGTACACTCAGAATCGCACTTTCCAAAGCAACGAAAGGTGGGTTTATAGGGCTTGGGAGCAACCGGACCAAGGTGTGTCCGATAGACATCTACCGGATGATGATGCTATGAGTTCATTCTGGCGCAGCATCTGGTCGGTGCCTGTCAGGCACACCGAGGGTGATTGGACTCGAGAGGTCGAGCGCGCGTGCGACCTTATACCAGACATGGGGGCAATTACCATCAGCCCCCAAGATGTAACTCGTGCAGTCCGTCCGTTGCCTAACTGGAAATCTCCAGGGCCGGACGGGCTGCACAATTTCTGGATCAAATGGTTTCAAAGGTCGCACGCTCGCTTGGCAGCTCAGTTCCAGTCTGCCTTAGAGTCAGGGTTGCTGCCCCAGTTTCTTACGACAGGAATAACCCACCTGCTCCATAAATCAGGTAGTACTGCGGAACCTAAGAATTATAGACCGATCACGTGTTTACCGACGGTCTATAAAGTTCTTACATCCATTCTGAGAGCCAAAATTAACACCCATATTGATAAAAATCGTATCATGTCAGCCTCCCAGAATGGATGTAGGAATGGGTCCCGTGGTACTAAGGAGCTGCTCCTCATCGATATTGCTATTAGCCAACAGGTTCGTCGTTCTCGAAGAGATCTGTCGACATGTTGGATAGATTACAAGAAGGCCTATGACTCGGTGCCACATACATGGCTCATGAGGGTGCTGGAGTTGTACAAAGTTGATGCAACTCTGCGCACCTTCCTGATGTCGTGTATGAGGCAGTGGAGTACAGTCCTTCACTATCCAGGATGTCGTCAGATACAGGAGAACAGCGAACCGATAAGGATCGAGCGTGGCATATTCCAGGGCGACAGTCTGAGTCCACTGTGGTTTTGTCTGGCCCTCAACCCTCTCAGTACACTACTGGAGGGTTCGGGACAGGGCTATCGGTTGAGAAGAGGTGGTCAGGTCATATCACACCTCCTTTACATGGATGATCTGAAACTCTTTGCCCCCAACAACTTGCAACTGATGAAGCTACTGAAGGTAACAGAAACCTTCAGTAGCGCCATCAGAATGGAATTTGGTGTGGACAAATGTGCAGTCATGCATGTAAAGCGAGGGGAGATTATGGAATCCGTGGGAACTCAACTCTCGGATTCCATACACCTTAGATCCCTCTCCTCAACCGAAACCTACAAGTATTTGGGTATGTCGGAAGCGTTAGGCATCAATACTGCTGACGTGAAACAGTCGCTGAAGGAGCGCTTCTTTGGCCGCCTGAATAAAGTACTAAATAGTCTTTTATCAGGCGGGAACAAGGTGCGCGCCTTCAACGGTTGGGTCATGCCGGTATTGATGTACTCTTTCGGCATACTCAAATGGACTCAGACGGAACTTGACGCCCTGGATAGGAGGGTCCGCACACTGCTGACCGCAAATCGGATGCATCACCCACGATCATCGGTGATGAGGCTGTATATCCCGCGGAAATGTGGGGGTCGTGGTTTCTTAAATGCTAAGACCCTACACAACCGCGAGGTATGCAGCCTTAGGGAATATTTCCTAGAAACCGACGTGGGTATGCATCGAGATGTGGTCGCTGTGGACAAGGGCCTCACCCCGCTCTCCTTGGCAAACGAGAACTGGCGCAAACTTAAAGTACTGGATACTAATGACCGCAGGGAAGTATGGCAGAGCAAGGAGCTTCACGGACGCTTTTACCGGGTCCTACATGGACCCGATGTAGATTTCTTAGCGTCCGTAGCCTGGCTGCGCTTTGGTGACCTATTCGGGGAAACCGAAGGTTTTGTCTGTGCGATTATGGACGAAGTTATGATGACGAATAACTACCGGAAATATATTGTGAAGGACGGTACGGTTGACATCTGTCGGGCATGCCACCGGCCCGGGGAATCAATCCGACACATTATTTCTGGTTGTTCTCGTCTAGCTAACGGAGACTATTTGCACAGACACAACCTTGTAGCCAGGATTATCCACCAGCAACTTGCTCTTAAATACAATCTTGTGGAATCTGAAGTACCGTACTATAGGTATGAGCCCGACCCAGTTCTCGAAAATAGCAATATCACGTTGTATTGGGATCGATCTATCATCACTGATAGGACTATTGTTGCCAATAAGCCTGACATAGTGGTGATAGATCGACAAGAGCGTCGCACAATGATTGTTGATATAGCTGTTCCTCATGACGAGAACCTCGTGAAGGCTGAGAAAGATAAAAAAACAAAGTATCTTGATCTGGCTCGCGAGGTTGTCGACATGTGGGAGGTGGATACAGCAGTCATTGTGCCGATAGTCGTGACGGCCAATGGCTTAATAGCCAAGAGCCTCGACCAACATCTCAGGAGGCTCTCGTTGGGCAGTTGGATCAAGGGCTTGATCCAGAAAGCAGTACTCCTGGACACGGCGCGTATTGTTAGGAGATTCCTTTCTCAGGAGCCCTGACCACCGGTAGCTTGGACCCTATTCCCGATACCGGTGGGCAACTACTTTTTATATTTTTAAATGTTTTTGTATTTATTTATGTTTTTCTAAGTACCTAAATATTTAAAAATTTAAAATTGTATGTATATAAAATTGAATAAATGGAATTATAATAAATACTAAATAATACAGTAAACAAATTCAACAAAAAAAAAAAAAAAACGAGAGGTGTCAAGGGACACCCGGATGGAATGAAGTTCCTTTCGATTAATTAGTGAAGTAATTGTAATAAAATTTTATTTGATTATATTATTATTTATTATTTTATTATTTATTATTATTTTATTATTTATTATTATTTTATTTTTATTTGATTTAACACACGAAATTGGTTAGATAATGCTTGATCTGCTTGCAAACTTTGTACCTACCCACCAAAAATACAAGAAGTTTTTATTATATTGTTTTTCCAACACAATCTTTTTGGATGGACAGCCTCATTAGTGTCGTGACAACTTTTCGTAAGAATTTTTTCCGTCTAACCCCCTTTCACAACGCCCGATAAGGAACTTCGTTCCAATACAAAAAAAAACAATGACTACGATGAGGACCAAACTACGTTTGAGAGGACTTTAAGTAGTAGTTCCGTAATTTACGCTTAAACGAAGATTTACTCTCAGCTTTAATAGATTTAATAGTATAAGTATTATCTATTGTTAAATAAACTGTCCCTCACGACCAAACACAACATTTTACGCCCGATTGACATTTTTAACCGACGAAAAAAAGGAGGAAGGATTAATTTTCGTTTGATAAACTGGGGTATGATGATTTCGTTAAAATCTTCCTCATTTCGTAGTAAGAATTCGGAATTTAAATAAAATAAAATAGACTAATCAGCATTTTATTCTGCACTTCATGAAATCCAGAGTGAGACTTGAGAAGAGAAGAGTTTGTGCCAAATAAATGTTTTTTTTTTTTTTTTTAAACTGACCCACACTAAATAGTAAATACCCCTGTATCGCGGTTGCGTTCACAAACATGTAGACTCTCATACACAAGCCACCTAGACACGGAACAACTATCTGTAGGACATACAGATCTAAGTGCCGAGTGGTAATCGAACCCGCGACACGCAGCGCAGCAACCGAACGCTCAACCACTGAGCCAACCGTGTCGTCAAATATTTTGTATTTTCTTTCTATTTCCTAATCTTTCTTTTTCCGCTTTCCAGAGAAGACGACAGAGTCTCCCATTACATAATAAACCGCGTAGTCTCCGCCGACGGCACGATCCGGTTCCGCATCGGAGACCAGCTGTTCGCGGACATGCCAGCTCTCCTGGCGTTCTATAGGCTGCACTACTTGGACACCACGCCGCTGGTCCGGCCTTTACCTCAAGCGCTGGCGAAAGTCGCAGCACCACCACCGCAGCAGCCGCACCAGGTTCTGGAGCTGGTCATCGCGAAGTTTGACTTTTCTGGCAATGTAAGTATTGTTACTCTTAATAATTATAAGCCACACGAACGTTCTAATAACATTGTTCAGACTGAGGCCATAGTCTTTATATAGTTCTTGGTAACCAGTCAGTCTCCCAAACCATAGCCTGATATCTTTATTTTCCATATCTTGCCAATAGTTTCACATCAACCGGGAATTGTCCTTGGGTGCACGCGAAAAGGGATAATCGTTGGTTGGTGCCTCATTTCATAAAAAGCGTATAAAGGGCCTCTTCAAGTTGGCTTCGGCCCCTCGTACGCCTTCCAGAGCTCTAGGGTCGCGAGAAATCTGAAAAATAATCCATATAAATAATAGGCAACTCACCTGGGAACTTTCCATGATCATTTAACAGTTCATGGCAATTCACGGTGACAGAATAGTTGCACCATATATGCTCCAACATCGCTTTCCTCTTTAAGTTTTATTTTCTAATTAAAACCTGCTACTATATGAGTATATAGGATGACTGGTAATTAGTGACCGATACTTAAACACGTGATTGTACTCATGATAACAAACAACTTTTACTATAGGACCAAACCTGAAATCGCAAAAAAAATCTGCTATTCAGTACATTTATGTTCGCCTACTGTTCTGTTCTGCCTAGCCTTTTCCCAACTATCTTGGGGTCGGCTTCCAGTCTAACCGGATGCAGCTGAATATCAATATTTTACATGAAGCGACTGCCTATCTGACCTCCACAACCCAGTAACTGGGTAATACGATACCCCTTGGTAAGACTGGTTGTCTGACTTTCGGGCTTCTGACGACCCGTAACGACTGTTATGTTATGTTCGCCTACTGACTGGTCAAAATGTACTGCCTATTTTTTTTCGCAATTTCTGGTTTGGTCCCATAGTAAAAGTTGTTTGTTATCATGAGTACAATCACGTGTTAAAGTATCGGTCACTAATTACAGTCACCCTATAAGAAGTATGCGAAACAGGGAGTAAAGTTTCGCAAACCTCCATTGGAAAGGCAGGATCCTCCGACCAGACGGGTGTCTGGTTTGGGCAACTGCGCGATGGTAAACGGGCTGGCTGTTGTATATGTTTAAATCGCGTAGAGAACTTTAATTACGCAATGTAGGAATTGTGTGTTTAGTTCGTATGGTGTATTGCAACTGTAGAGACAAAGCTGAAATATTTCATTTGCCTATAATGAGGGTTCTCTGAAATTACGTATACTAGATGGCATAACTGAGGCGTCAGATCCAGACACGTGTCTAACCGCTTCAGATAATGTCAGAAACTGACAAAATTATGTCAATTTGACGTCAATGTCATGTTTACGTCATTATGTTTCGTTTTAAAAGTAAAAGACCTGTCGCCTAAGTGGCGCCAGCTGGTGGCGTAAATTTTCCTGAACCTTCATTCATTATACTGCACCCGGCATCCATATTCTGCAAACCAGAACATGACAACGGTATTTAGTGGCCGAAGTATAGGAATGTTGGTAGCACATACTTACATGGACGAGTTTTTTTTAGGGTTCCGTAGCCAAAGGGTAAAACGGGACCCTATTACTAAGACTCCGTTGTCTGTCCGTCTGTCTGTCTGTCTGTCCGTCTGTCACCAGGTTGTATCTCATGAACCGTGATAGTTAGACATTGAAATTTTCACAGATGATGTATTTCTGTAGCCGCTATAACAACAAATACTAAAAAACAGAATAAAATAAATATTTAAGGGGGCGGCTCCCATGCAACAAACGTGATTTAAGGGGGCGGCTCCCATGCAACAAACGTGATTTAAGGGGGCGGCTCCCATGCAACATACGTGATTTCTTTGCCGTTTTTATACGTAATGGTACGGAACTCTTGGTGCGCGAGTCCGACTCGCACTTGGCCAGTTTTTTTACTATTGATAGGCTCGCTCGTGATCACTATCTCACCTGATGGTAAGCGATGATTTGGTTGACGCTGGAGCACGCTTCTCTAGAAGTAACCTACTCACGTAGATTCTTCACAAAAAGAGCTCGACTACTAGGTTTCAAATAGATACCACACTTACCGCTCTGCATCATACTTGCGTCACAATATTGGGTTATAATACATCAACTTTTAAGGAAAAGACATAGTAACAAAAATAATATTGTATCAACGACATGCAATGTGAACGTATTTGGAACTCAACAATAGAACATAGAACCATGAACTTTTATGACAGGTGTTATTCAAATCAATAAATAAGCTTAATTTGTAATCTTAGACTACCTACAATCGCATACAAGTTGGTACAATTAATCGCCGGTTGAACGTGTCCCTAAAGGGTCATGGCCATTCGGCTAGTCCGAGGATACCGCACGGTCTCCGGTGAGGCGGCGAGCCTTCTTGCCGGACTGTCGCCGTGGGATCTGGAGACCAAGGTCCTTGCGCTGCTCTGGGAGTGGCGCGAGGAGGCCAAACGCCGGGGCGAAACTCTGCTGCCGCGACACCTCGCGGCTCGGCGGACGGAGCTCCGGCAGGATCTCATGGAGACAGCGACTGTCGCAACCCAGCGCTGGGCACGCCACAATTGCGGCGGTAAGGCTTTCTTTGAGGAGTGGCTGGAGAGGCGCCACGGCGTCCTCACCTTCCGCCTGACGCAGCTCTTCACCGGACACGACTGTTTCGGGAGGTTCCTGTGTCGGATAAGGCGGCAAGAAATGCCTGGGTGTCACCACTGTGCGGATCGCCCAGAGGACACGGTGGAGCATACGGTGGATTTCTGCCCTGCGCGGGAGGAGCACCGCCGTGTCCTCGTGGAGGCGATCGGCGACAGCGATATCACGCGTTGGGCGCTGGTCCAGACCATGGCGTACCATGACCCTTCTCCAATGGCGCTTTTCTTTGCGCCTCCAGCGAAGCAGTAATGCTCGCGAAGGAGGAGCTGGAACGGGTGAGGGAGACTAAACTGAGTCGCCCTCACGCCCCCAGCAGCAGCTGCCGCAGGAGACGCCCTGGGCGTCGGGGGTCGCGGGATGATCTCCGGCCATCGTAGGGGCGGGCCTGCGGACGGCGAGTAATGGGTAGCTCGCCGTCCGATCAGCACCAGGCCCGAGAGTCGACGGCGCGTAGTGTTTCACGCGCGCCACAAAGAGATGTCAGCAACACGTGACGGGCCCCGTCATGGCCGATGCCAGCCTGGGGTCGCAGATAAATTGGAAATAGAGTTACCGCGGCCCTTGGCACATAGGCAACTGAAGGAACAAGGGTGGATTTTAGTCAGTAAAAGTCTGACACGCCCTCCCGCTCTGTCCAGAGCGGGAGAAGACATTGGATGATTTCCCCACACTCAAAAAAAAAACGGTCGGCAGTGTTATTTGGTTTTTTTTTGAGTTAATTAGTGGTTGCTGGTCAACCGTCAACTCCGACACGGCCCACGTACCACAATGTTTCAAGACGAAAGTCTATGAACAGTGCGTGTTGCCAGACGACATCTATCTGCCCGCGCCTTTTCCTAACTATCTTGGGGTCGGCTTCAGTCTAACCGGATGTAGCTGAATACCAGTATTTTACATGGAGCGACTGCCTGGCTGACCTCCACAACCCAGTTACTGGGTAATATGATACCCCTTGGTAAGACTGGATGTCAGACTTTCGGGCTTCTGACGACCCGTAACAACTGTCAAAGATCCACGATTGACAGCCGAGACCAATGACTTAACGTGCTTTCCGAGGCACGGAGGAGTCTCGGTATGTAAAGATGGTCACCCATCCATGGACCAACCCCGGCAAGTTAACCTGATGGATCGACCCGTGCGGCTGTTATTACTTTAGTCACGAGCTCCTCGATGATGATGACATAATAGAAAGAAAAGTTTAAAGTCACCCAAAGAGCAATGGACAGGGGTATGCTCGGAATTTCCTTGCATGATCGAATCAAAAAATGAAGATGTCCTTAGGAAAACCAAGGTTACCGGCACAGCCCCATGAATCGCCAAACTGAAGTGGCAGTAGGCAGAGCACATTGCTCGCAGAACAGGTGGTCGACGGGGCCGAAAAGTTCTGGAGTGGCGACTGCGTACCTAAAGACGCAGGTGACCTGGTGAGGGTCGTAGGTATCTGATAGATGCGAGACGCACAGGACCGGTCCTTGTGCGTGCCGATCTAAGGTTCTCCAAGTGGCACCACAACAACCGGTCTTCTGCCTATGTCCAGCAGTGAACGTATTTCGGCTTAAGGCGCAGATATACGAATTCGAATGATTTTTAATTGAACATCACGTCTAAACGACTAGTCTCATTCCTTTGAAAAAAAAAAAATGTTACTTTAAACAATTTTCTTCGTAATTTGTTAAGTGAATATTTGAAATTATATTTTTATAACATAGTGTCCTTAATTTGTAAAGCTATTTCTGATTCGGATAAAAAATTGCGAATCACGCAAAAACTTTAACCATATTTTTATGAAATTTTCGCCATTTTAAAGATAATTTAATTGTTTTCTATCGGTTACATTTTGGGGAGTATGCGACGGAATTGTATAATTTGATTCAGCCATGCCCGTTTCATGACGTACGGCGAAGTGCCACCGGTTCATAGTGGACATCCCATCCATACGCACAAAGCGTTTTGAGAAAACATTCATTGTGCGTACAGCTAGGGAGTGGAATTCCCTACCGGAGTCTGTGTTTCCTGATAGCTACAACCTGGGAGTCTTTAAGTCAAGAGTGAATAGGTTACTTCTAGGCAAGCGGGCTCCATCTTCGGCCACATCATCGCTTACCATCAGGTGAGATAGTGGTCAAACACGTGCCGATCAACAAAAAAAAAAAAATTGTTTACGTGTTTTAATATAATACCTGTTGTTTTATGTATAATAATAATAAATTAATAATGTGTCTAATTTCGGACAGCGCTCCTTGATGGGTGAGTCCTATTACTGGGTGGACGTGCGATGCGTTGCGTGAGCTCAGCACAGAACGCGCAAGCTAACCACTCAAGGCCGTTAGCATTTAATAGCGCCTTAAATTATAAAATTATTTGTAACATACACAGGTGATGGGAATATGTAGTTAAATCGGTAGTTTGTAACTTACTCGTATTTTTAGGGTTCCGAAAGTCCGAATGAAAAACGAACCCTTATAGGATCACTCGTGTGTCTGTCCAGCTGTCAAAGCCAATTTGCTCCGAATCTGCTGGACTGATAGAGTTGAAATTTGTTACACACATGAATATTCGTGTTTGAGTCACCATGTACCGTAAATAAATTAATTTGGAATATGGGGGTCACTTTTGGGGTGAAAATCGGACCACTCGCCAAATTTCTTGTTTACGCACAAGATTGGAATTTCTTTAAGAAAAACGCATAGAAAACTTGAAATCTGTATAATTGAATTAATTTAGATTGTTCTTTTGCGGAGCCGAAATGATGAGTACAAAATTTTCTAGCCAACCTGGACTACCTCGAGATTTGATACGAGTATGACACGTGCAGCGTCACCATCCAGATATAAAACCAAATAATGAAACTTATGTATATCTTGAATGCGCTCATTTTTATGGATCAAACTAAGAAATGTATCCCGAAATTCGAGCCAGCGGAAGTGTGATCCATCGAACTTGGAAATTTGTATTTGAGGTAATCTAAAACCCACGTTTTGATGATCCGAATCCGCATTTACAAGGATAGATTGACGGCGCTTACCATCTTCATCACTACTATATTGTTGTAGTTCAGTTTTGGCTATAGCTATATTTTGAACTATATCTTGTTCAATGCGTTCTCGTTCATCAAGTTCTACTTGAATATTTGGAGCATTTAAAACTTCAATCTCTGTCTGCAAGTCGTCAAACCTTGTCGACAATCCTTGAAACTTAGTTATTCTTAAACTCAATGCCGCAAGTTCTATATTCGATAAATCAGGTAATGTACTAATTTTATCTAAATAGTTTTTAAACTTTGTAATTTGTCCTTTAATTGAACTACGTTTTACCTGTAATTCTCTTAAAGACACCTTGGCCGAGGATTTATCGACACCCTCATGCGTCATTTTGAAATGTAAATCGAATAATCAAACGTATAACTTTAGTATTATACTTCAAACAATCTGCCACATATCAAATGAAAGGCACATTGGGTCTCGAATATATTTTTTTTCATAATTTTAAAATGTACTCGTATAATTTTGAAGTAATCAAGAAAATAGATGAAAAATGATCATTCCCCTTATCTCCGAAACCACTGGGCCTAAAATTTTGAAAAAAGTTCAGAAAGTACTTCTTTACTTATATATTACAGGAAAAAGGTGGAGGCAGTTTAAAAAAAACCTGAAATAACATGATTTGTTCGGCACCCTTTGCGCGCGTCCGACTCGCACTTGGACAGTATTTTTTTAACCGACTTCAAAAAAAGGAGGAGGTTGTCAATTCGACTGTATTTTTTTTTTTTTTTTTTTTTTTTTTTTTTTTTTTTTTTTTTTATGTGTCTTACCTCATAACTTTTCACTACGTGAACCGATTTTGAAGATTTTTTTTTTATTTGAAAGCTGTTGCTTCACATGTGGTCCCATTTTAATTTGGTGAAGATCTGATGAAGAACTTCGGAGATACACAATGGAACTCTTCAATAAATGATAGCAAACCTTCCAGAATTGCTGCAATCGCATGTCTTTATATTGTTTTCACCACTTCACAACATTACATCACGCTGATAAGCTCTGAAGGTGTATACAGATTTGTACAGTTCACCCTGATACACCCTAATTTCACGAACTATGTTCAAATTCCCTATTTTTGGGGCTATCAATTCGGGCATAACTTTACTATTAATTTAGTTTTAGAATGGGGTACAACAACTAAAAAGTGAAAAATAAAAAACTTTTTACAAAAAAAATACAACCGACTTCCATAAATAAAACTAAAAAATGCAAAATAACTTTAATTTCGGAAGTCGGTGTCAAATAACGAAGAAACCAAACTAGAAACACCGACTTCCGAAATTAAAGTTATTTTGCATTTTTTAGTTTTATTTATGGAAGTCGGTTGTATTTTTTTTGTAAAAAGTTTTTTATTTAGAATAAGAGCCTATTGAGATCAAATTTGACTTCTTATAAATCAATAATAATTTATCATTCTCTATCATCATTGGAATATTCATAGAACTGTCTTTCGTGTTCAGGTAAATATTGCATAAGTTTTTAATCCTTCATACGTTTATAATTCTTCACATTCAACACTCGTTCGTCACCTTTTCTTTTCTCAAACTTTTTTCTAAAAAAACTATGAATTTTTTTTCAAGTTGCGGCTATTTTTAACCGACTTCGAAAAAGGAGGAGGAGGTTCTCAATTCGACCGTATGTACATATATATATTTTTTTTTTGTGTATGTTCAGCCCTCACTCCGTCATTTATGAACCGATCTTGATGATTATTCGTTTTTTAGATAGGGTATATATCAAGGGTGGTCCCATGTCAAGGAAATCAGAATCTGATAATGGAATCCTGATAAAAATGAGAGAAAACCTCGAAAATTTTGGGCACGTTTAGCGTTTCTGTACGTATGTTCGGCCCTCACTCCGTTATTTATGAACCGATTTTGATGATTCTTTTTTCTTGGATAGAGTATACCTCAAGAGTGGTCCCATGTCAAGGAAATCGGGATCTGATCATGGAATCCTGATAAAATTGAGAGAAAACCTCTAAAATTGGGCATGAATATTGTTTCTGTTTATTTTTCATAACTTAATCAGGTATTTGCATTTAGGAATCATCACATCATGAAACTGAGCTGATGATGGAAACCATTCCTATCCTAAACCATAGAAGTTAGATATAAAAAAACTGGTTTTAGTGACAGATACCAACCACTTCATATGCTTTAAAGATAAAAAACTTTTTTACAAAAAAATAGAACCGACTTCCATAAAAAGCGCAAAATAACTTTAATTTCGGAAGTCTGTGTTCCTGTTTTGTGTCTTCGTTTTTTGACACCGACTTCCGAAATTAAAGTTATTTTGCGCTTTTTTTGGAAGTCGGATCTATTTTTTTGTAAAAAAGTTTTTTATTACTAGCCTAAAAGTCCTTCCATGAACTTTTCTTCCGTGCTTCCTCAAAACAGCTCGCGGTACGCATATCATCTATCAAGTTCTAAAATTCCGAACGTTCTATACAGAATTTTAAACACTTATGACTAACCTGCCCTCAATACAAAATATGTCTACAAACAAGGAAGTAATATGTCTCATCGTAAAAACCAGGTCTCCAGTGAATGTCTTTCTAATATTAGCACAGACATAGTAACGCTGCCAGTGGCGCTATGAGTAACTGCCGTGATCATATCGAGTTACCTACGTTCTATAAAAAGGTTATAGAAAGAAGAACCATTTTTAACTGACTTCCAAAAGCAGGAGGTTCTCAATTCGTCTGTATGTATTTTTTGTTATATGTTTGTTACGCGATTTCTTCGCCACTTGTTAATAGATTTTGATGATTATTTTTTTGTTTGGTAGGTCATATTATAGAGGTGGTCCCATATAAATTTTATCGAAATTGATTCATCGCTTTTTGAAAAAATCAATGTAAACAAAAAATATGTATACATACACAGATGACGTTTTGGTTGTCTCCAATTATGTTCAAATTCCATGTTATTGGTGTTATCCATTTGGGCTTACAACAAATAAAAACTAAAAAATTCAAAATAACTTTAATTTCGGAAGTCGGTGTCAAATAACGAAGAAACAAAATACAAACACCGACTTTCGAAATTAAAGTTATTTTGCAATTTTTAGTGTATTTTCTTTTTTGTTTGGAAGTCGGTTGTATTTTTTGTTACTCCACCAACTTCCATAATGCTTCGGGCTGCTACAGAGTTATTTCTAATGGAATCGAAGCCGGACCTCACGCTCATCAGTCGCCCTTGCGATCACGAGACAGTTAAGAGAACAAGACCTACAAGGTTATCTTATAGAGCACCTCAACTAGAAATGTACAGTGCGATAGTAAAATTTAAGACTTTTGCACCTACCTGGCTCTGGTCCAGGCCACGGTGTGGAGCCAGAGGGAATGGGAAACTGTCGCCTCCTTCAGCGACGCAGTAATGCTCGCAAAGGAGGAGGCAGAGCACGTGAGAGAGACTCAACGGAGACCCTCTCGTCCATAGCAGCTGCCGCAGAAGACGTCCCGGGCATCGGGAGACGCGGGGCGACTCCCGGCCACCGTAGGCGCGGGCCGATAAGGACCTGGCTCGAGTCGACGGCGTGTAATGTTCCACGCCTCAAAGAGATGTTAGCAATACCTGACGGAGTCCGTTAGGGCCAATGCCTGTCTGGGGTTGCGGATAAATTCGAAAGAGAGTTACCGCTGCGCTTGGCATAGGCAACTGAAGGAACAAGGGTTTTTTTTTTTTGTGGGGTGGGAAATCATCCAATGACTTCTCCCGCTCTGGGTGGAGCGGGAGGGCGTGTCAGACTTACTCACTAAAACCCACCCCTGTTCCTTCCCTGGCTGAGTGCCCAGGGGTGCGGTAACTCATTTTCAGAATTCATCCGCTACCCCTAGGCATGCAGGCACCGGCCACGATGGGCCCCGTCAGTGGTGGCTGACTACATCTCTTTGAGGCGCGCGTGGAACACTACGCGCCGTCGACTCACGGGCCTGGTGCTGATCGGACGGCGAGCTACCCACTGCTCGCCGTACGCAGGCCCGGGGCGCAGAAACAAGGGTGGGATTTAGTCGATAACAGTCTGACACGTCCTCCTTCATTTCAGTCATTGGATGATTTCCCACACTACAAAAAGAAAAAGAAAAAAGACTTCTGCACGTAACTTTTGACATGCCTACGATGCATGCCTCGTTTGTACTAAGATAAAAATAATTTGGAACTAGTGTTGCTGTATGGCAGATGTTTTCTGTTTACGTTATGCTTTGCTAATCTGCTGTGGTGATAGTTATTAGATTATAGCTGACGCACGGCGGGTCGCGGGTTCGGATCCCGAGTCGCGAAAGAATTTGTTTGGCCTAAACATAGATCAAGGTCTGGACGTGGTATACAAATATTATGTTTGTGGATGCCACAAGTGCGCATGATTTGGATTTTATGATTGTGAAATGTTTTTTAAACAGCTAAATGAACGATTGTGGGTTTGGAACGGAATGTAATATTAATATCAAGCCTGTAGTTCTGGAAAGGCTAGGTAGAGGTATATACTATATCCTACTATTATATTAATTATTATAAATGCGAAAGTTTGAATGGCTCGATGTTTTGTTTGAATTCTGAGAAAAACACTCCAAAGGTAGGTCTTTGGAGTGTTTTTCTCAGAATTTCATAGAAAATACCGACTTCGTCTACTTTTTAACCGACTTCAAAAAGGAGGAGGTTCTTCGTTTGTATTTTTTTTTTTGTATGTTTGTTACGCTATTACTCCGCCATTTGTGAATAGATTTAGATGATTCTTTTTTGTTTGGTAGGTCATTCTTCAGAGGTCCCATATAAATTTTATCGAAATTCATTCTGCGCTTTTTGAAAAAATCACCAAAAAAAAAAATGTAAACAGATGGCGTTTTGGTTTCCTCCAATTATGTTCAAGTTCCATGTTATAAGTTATTGGGGTTATCAAATAGGACATAAATTTAATATTTAGTTTTGGGGTACAATAACTAAAAAGTGAAAAATAAAATACTTTTTTACAAAAAATACAACCAACTTCCAAAAAAGAAAATAGGTACTTACACAAAAAATTGCAAACTAACCTATATTTCGGCATTCGGTGTCAAATAATGAAGACACAAAATACAGACAAAGACTTCCGAAATTAAAGTTATTTTGCAATTTTTTGTGTATTTTCTTTTTTGGAAGTCGGTTGTTTTTTTTTTTGTAAAAATGTTTTTAAAACATATTTTCAAGTTCAATTTACAGCAAAGGGTAAAAGATTTTATTTTGTACAATTACTATAATTATACTATTTACAAACTTATAAAATACTTGACTAACTATTATTAAAACAAAAACTTTAAAATATGGCGTCCAAAAATATTAAGGGCTTGCTTTTACCTCGCCAGAAGTTAAGCATTGTGGCAATGCCGCCAGTCTTTTGGACACACTTCCAGTCATACACAGCGACGCGGATTTTTTTGACGCCGTAATTTACAGAAATAAATAGAATTTATCACCATTTATCAATCTTTGTATAATTTGTTCCAGGACGCTGACGACCTACCATTCCGGCGCGGCGAACGTCTCATGGTGATCAACCGCGATGAGGAACAGTGGTGGACAGCGCGCAATGGCCTCGGACGCACAGGATCTATCCCCGTGCCTTATGTGCAGAGGGTAAGATTATCCTTATCCTACTATTATTCCCACTCTCTGCCTAGCCTTATCCCATTATTTGGCTCTCATTCTTCGCCAGACGTGTCTGTGAACGTCCAAGTCCTACTAATATTATAAATGCGAAGATTTGGATGGATGGATGGATGGATGTTTGTTACCCACTGGAACGCCCGCGTTATCTAGGTGGTTGAAAAAGTTGTCCTCAGGAACGCCACAAAGACCCAGGTGGTTCGCGCGGTTTGTTCGCTTTAAACCATTTTTTTTTTTGCTGTGGGGGCGAGGCTAGGGTGCTCTTACTAAATTGTTAATGATACTCGACTAAATTCCGCGTTTTTTTTTTTTTCTGGGCACCCCCCCGTAGACAGAAAAAATTTCAAGAAATCTTTGAACTGCCGTCTGTCAACAGTCAGTATACGTCACATTTGTGATTTAATTGGAATTAAAACTATGTTAAATATCCAATAAATCGGAAAGAAATTCAATGATTACGAATAAATAAACACCTCAGAGGTTCCAAGTGTGTTGAAAATGCTAAAATTGTAAAACGGAACATGGAAATAGCGGGATCTTTACGTAATTATATAATGTGTTTTTTTATTAGTATGATTTACTTAACTAATCTCTTACTCACGACATAACGAATCTGGATGAAATTTGGCATAGAGATAGATTATAGTCTGGAATAATGTAATATAATAAGCACATATGCTATAATTGTTTATAGTGGGGGAAGAACTAAATGCACACGGACGAAGCCTCTGGCCTAGCCTGTTCGAAGCACAAAGTGAACTCAATTTTTGGTCCTTCATGAAACTTTTTTTTTACACAACACTTCGTTTTCATTAAATTGTTACAATAATTATTTTAAATCATATCTCTCAGTTTTTTGGCAAAAGGTTCGGGTCTGATCTTTCGTCAGGCTGTTACCAAGCACCCACTCCTTAGCCGCTATCCCACTACTGCCCGATACGGGGACTTTTGACTGCTGGGTGACCCCCCTGGCCCGATTCGCCCCTCCTTAGACAACTTGCATCCCCCAAACTCCTCTGGGGAATCCATGTTGGTACCTGGCTCAGTATGGACGGCCAACATGGGCCACTTGGACAGGTGCCCCTAACGTCAGATCATCCGCCGCGCCCGACCTCCGTGTCGCCGGATTACAGGAGGTGCCACGCTCCCAGTCGAAGGGAGGGTTGAAATACTAGACTACTTTGTGAGAGAGGTCGGGCTTTCGGATCTAGCCTTTCTCTTTTTGTCTTTTTACATGTTTTTTCGTGGCAAGCGTGATAGAAATGTTGCAATTTTATTTTTGCTTTTAATGAAACGATTTACTTAATATCTTCCAGATTGTTGTTTTATATTTTTCTGTGAAAAAACGGACTAAAATGTTCTTTATTAAATTTTGCTTTTAATTCTGTTCGTGTAAAGTATTTATTCATTTTAACGGTCAAAATATTTACAGTCGTGATAGCTGGTATTGGTATCTAACATTAACAGGGAAAACTTAAAATAAACATTTGAATTATGGGTCATCAAACTGTTGCTTAAAATTCATTATCATATTTTAGTATTTAATTTGGTTTTATTCGGGTATACAGGATATTTGTGTGGCAAGGAGTGGCACAGAGATAGATTATAGTCTGAAATGAGAAGTTTTTGGCGGGATTTTCTCGAGTGAAGTTCAGTGGCTGTTTTAATTATTCGCTTATTGATTCCTAGTGGATATTGTGATTTAAAATTGGTGTAGTTTTGTGTCTCAAGTGTCTACGCAACTGGACAATATGTGGAATCAATGAAACAGGCGCGATCTCGGTAAAATAGAGCTGAGAATTTTATTGTAGTATTGACTACCTCAGCGAAATTTGCCGAGAAGGCTGACTCGACACATTTGTTGCTAATTACTCCAAAATACATTAGAATGTGTTACATCTGCATTCTAATGGAAAAAGAAAGATATTCTGTATTTAACTATGATTCCGACTGAAAGACTTGAATCTAATGTCATGAATAATTTTTTTTTTTTAAATTGTCTGGAATAGCACATAAGTTATAATTTTTAGTGGAGGGAATACTAATCCTACGGAGGCGAAGCCGCTGGCAGAAGCTAGTTTCCATTAATATATATAAAGTCCTCTTCACCGTATCCGGCGTCAGCTACCCAGACTACTTTTCCTTCCTTTCGTGAGCTCTCAGCTTCCATTAATATAATGTCGCCACAACAACCGGTCTTCCTCATTCTGTTGAAATGAGGACGTTGACTAATCTTCTACCCATCTTACCAACAGATCCTGGACCCGTCTGGCGTCCCATACCCACCGACAGAGGCGCTCAACCACCTCGCGGACCCACCGAGCCCACCTAGCAACAAGCATCCGCAACAACGTACTAATATGCAGGTTTGTGAAATGTCACCATCATTTTTGTGTAGCCTTTTCCATCATGGACAGCTTCCAGTCTGATTGGATGCAGCTGATGAATCAATCTGCCTAGCCTTTTCCCAACTAGCTTGGGGTTGGCTTCTAGTCTAACCGGATGCAGCTGAATACCAGTATTTTACATGGAGCGACTGACCTCCAAAACCCAGTTACTGGGTAATACGATACCTCTTGGTAAGAATGGTTGTCAGACTTTCGAGCTTCTGACGACCCGTAATGACTGTCATAGATCCACAATTGACAGCTTAGAAACAAAATTAGGTAAGAAACCTAATTCTGAAGCAGTAATGAATTCCGGATTGAAGATCCTGGTGTATCACAAGGACAAAAGCTCCTTTCATTTATGACTGGTACTCCAGCATAGCTATTAAAAAATATATTATTAATAAGTATTTCGAAACACAAGTGCACAACCATTCGTGTCGGAATGGAATTGAATGATTGTGAATAACTATGCAGATGGCGGTGACTATTTACCATCGACAGGGAGGGCCGCGTACTTTCTCAATTTCTTTAATCCAGTCTTTTGTTTGAAAATGGTTTCTTACAATAAACTCTTCACCTTGTACGATACCTATTTCTTATATCAACGTCAGCCTTTTAATGTCCTCACTGCTGGGGCACAGGCCTCCTCTCTGTGAGAGGGTGTGGGCCGTAACCCACGCGGGCCCAATGCGGGTTGGTGGATGTCCACATGTCTTCGAATAATATCTCATATAATAACATAATATTTTTCACTATATTACAGCGCACTCTACCGGCGTTAGCTCGGGTGAAGCAGCCGAGAGTACCCAACGCGTATGACAAGACAGCACTCAAACTTGAAGAAGGGGATATTATTAAAGTAAGTTACATCTATATACATATACTAGTACTCCGCCCACGACTTGGTCCCCGTGAATTTCAAAAATATTTATAGCCTATGACACACAAATAACGTGGCTTTCTATTTGTAAAATAATTTTCAAAATTGGTTCAGTAGATCCAGAGATTATTCCCTATAACCTCACAAACTATTGGTTTAGTAGATCCAGAGATTATCCCCTATAGGGAACGTGCACGGCGTAGTCTGTGCCATCTAGTGGAGTAAATTCGAAACTTTTACCCAATAAAAACTTGTCATTGTAATTTCCGTGTCATATATGTATACACACACGCATCATGCACACATGCAGCACGCGTAACGTAGACTGCCATCTATTGAGTGAAATCCGCAACTTGTACTGTAGAAATACTTGATTGACATTTAGGTGGCGCCCTCTATAGTTCCTGTACGCTCCCTATAACCTCACAAACTTACAAACTTTACCTCTTTATAAAATTAATCTATATAAAAGGAAAAACTGACTAACATATTAAACGCACAGCCGAAACTACTGGGACTTTGAACGGGAAATTTTGCATACGGTTTACTTTTATAATGTAGGGGAGCACTAGGAAGAGGTTATTGGAAAGTCGAACTTTAACGGTGTGAAAAGGGGGGATTTAGTTTGTATGAAACTTCGTCATTCCCACGCGGGCGAAGCCGCCGGCAGAGGCTTGTTGTTTATATGTTTATTGAAAAGTAGACATTAAGAGGGAACAGGGTTTGCGAGGAATTAGAAAAATAGGTATTTGAAGAAACTATTGCCCTCGTGCTGCCTCAAGCCTGCCCCCGTAGAGTGCGATGGGGACAGCTGCAGCTCAGACCGATTTTATCACAAAATTTTTGACGAGATCGACGTTTCGTGTTCCCCTTTTTTCCTCCTCGAAAACTGAGCCGATTCAATAACTTTTGGCACAAATTTTTTAAGAAAGAGTATGTATAGGTTCCTATTAAGTGTTTTATGTTAAAAACTTTTCGTATTTTTCTGGTAGTCCTCTAATCATGGCGATAAAAAAGAGTAACAAACGTTCATACATCCGTCCTCACAAACTTTCACATTTGTAATATTAGTAGATCTGAGATTAAATATTCTAAGATCAAAGATTCTCTTGTGTTCAGGCATCTCCAAAATTAACTCATTGTGCTAGTTAACTGTTTTTTTAGGGTTCCGTACATGAAGGGTCCAAACGGAGCCCTATTGCTCTCTGCCTTTGTCTGTCCGGCGTGTGTCACACAGGTTGTACAGCCAAACGTTTGGAGCTACAGTCTTCAAATTTTTTAGTATAAGCATCTTGTTGACCAAATAGTCAAAAATACATTTGGTACGGAACCCTAAATGTGGGAAGCCCGACATGCACTTGGCCGGTTTTTTTTTTATCGTTGTTAGGCTCGCACTTGACTATTATTATATTTATTATATTTGATAGGCACTTTGCAGTACATTGCTCGGTGGACATCGATTATAATAGGCACTACGGTTTTCCTAATATTCAAAGCAGCAATGTACGGCAAAGTGCCTATCAACTTGATGTCAACTGAGTTAGCGAATACGCCTGCTGATGGTAAGTGATGACGTGGTCGACGACGAAGCACACTTGCCTAGAAGTAACCTATTCACTCTTGATTTAAGGAGTGGGTGAGCCAGGTTGTAGCTATCAGTAAACACAAACCCCTATCGAAATTTATCGTTTTTAACAACAAACACATTCATTGTGCGTACAGCTAGGGAGTGGAATTCCCTGCCGGAGTCTGTGTTTACTGATAGCTACAACCTGGGAGTATTTAAATCAAGAGTGATTAGGTTACTTCTAGGCAAGCGTGCTCCATCGTCGACCAGATCATCGCTTACCATCAGGTCAAACGAGCTATTAAGAATAAAAAAAACGGTGATGATGATAAAGGCAAATTAAATGGGGTGTAGTAGTATTGAAAGGATGAAAACTTTACTAATCAAATGTTTCTTCCAGGTGACAAAAATCAACATAAACGGCCAATGGGAAGGCGAGCTACACGGCAAAATAGGTCATTTTCCATTCACGTGCGTCGAGTTTCTCGACGAGAATCAGACCAGTTAAGATTGTGACGTCATATGACCATAGACACGCTGTCTATGGCTTAGGCTCTATGGACTGTGCCCACCGATTTTGGGCTATTGTTTGCAATATAGTTATGGTGAAGTGAACATGATGGTGAATTTTTTGAGTCCCATGTTAGAAGTGTGTTGGTTTTTTTATGGCTACAGAATATCTTGTTTTCTTTTAATTATAAATTGCCAAAAATTAATAGCAAAAACATTTTTTTTTTGAACTTGATCGTTGAAGTTTCTCTATCTGGAGCTAATCTTAAATGTCGATTCCGGTCATGATTTTCTTTAAACATACATTATCATTGGCACTGAACCGACTTGTAAAAAACAAGTAGGAAGTGGCAAGTTAAAAAAAGCTTGTAAAAGGAACATTTTCTGTTATACTTTTGAATATGGGATTTAAAAAATGGACGAAATGCTATGATTAATTACTGAAGTATACCTATAATTTGTGATGTAAACTTTTTAATTATTACACACCTTTGTAAAACTGATTTAGTTAATATACATTTGTACTACACACAGGACGCACAAAAACATGTATTTTTAAACATAATCAAATACATATTATTTAAAAAATATGTATAAAAATTATTGTGATTATTATTTTTTTGTAATCGAAATCTACTAAAAAAATATTATAAAAATCGATGTTGAGATTATTAGAAACTCATTTTGATGTGTATTTATTTCTTTTTTTCGTGCATTTTATAATGTTTATAAATTCGTGTAAAATTCGTATTGTCTCATCATTTTAAATGTACGACATTTTTATAATAATTCATAGCGAAATTCATGACTATTCTTAATGCGGAGTAGAAATTAGTCTGATCTCAGCATAAGGAATATTGATGTAAAGGAAATCATGTCGAATGCTTATTTGGCTCGAAGGACCATTTTTGAATGTCTAGCAACTAATTATAACCATCCTTATTTATAAAACTTGTTAACCATATGCATGGTTTAAATACTGATTAGTGGATTCTAAATTCAAATTCTCCAGTTTTTTTTTTTAAATTAAGAACCTGTTATTCAGTATTTAAACTAAGCACATGTTTATTTTTTTATAAATAAGAACTAATGCTTAAATGTTGAACTAAAATTAAATCAATTAGACACAAAATAAATAGGTAGGAGGTTCGGCTCCATACGGTGAGCGAAAACGAACACACACAAACACGCTTCACGTACAGCGAGTGGTTTAAGTACAGGAGGTGCTTCACGTACAGCGAGTGGTTCATGTACAGAAAGTGCTTCACGTACAGCGAGTGCACGTACAGTCGCGAGCGGCTGACGTGAGCTCCCGCACGAGCGCGTCTATATGCGCGTGCGCATGTATTCGCCCGTGGTATACAGGGTATAAAGGAAGTGCGTGGTCATATTTTAGATAATGTAAATGCTTCTGCCCATGGAAATGAACAACTTTCTTCAAGAAAGTAAAAGTAAATTTCGAAAAAAAGAAACCTACTTGCCATACAGAAAGAAAAGAAGAAAGAGAATTCGTTTATTTGCGGTAAACATGACGCAAAGAAAGACCAAACAACAAAAAAAAGAAAAAGCTTGGGGAAATTATGCGTCACATCCACGCAAAACGGCTAGCGCTCAGCATAATGCTGCGACCCTATGCGACACAGAGCCCCAGCACTGGTTTTCAGTGACAGCCGGCGCTGACGTGATACAGTTATCATCAGCTTATCTAAATCTGTATGGGAGGTAATTTTTTTTTTTTTTTTTTGTGATTTCCGTATCACTTCCTTGTAGAAAGTTGTTTATGTTAATGATCAGAAGCAATGTTTAAAATAAGACCAGAAATTTCCGTTGCACCCTGTAGAGCTAGCCTTCAAAACCTATTTCTTTTGCGAATTAGACGTGGTCTAACATTATTAATAATAGAATTGTTGAATTGACACTGACAGAGGAATTGACACCTTTCTTGTAATTAACCTTTGTGATCGATATATCAAAGAAGATTAGATAAGATTTATTAATCATTGTGATTTCTAGATCCGTTTCTCATAGATAGTTTCTTATAACAATTTGAGACTAACAATATACAACCTTATTTATAAAACTTGCTAATCATATGCTTAGTTTAAATACTGATTATCAGATTTAACAAGATAACATACGTTTACTTCATCAAATAAAAAACCTCCTTAATCATGTACTTTGCCACCCACATCTACCCTTCCAAAAATGTTGTAATAAAAACCTATGTGTCAAGCGGACACCAAGTGGGCGTAAGAGAAAGTGCTCGAAATGTCAATCGGACACCATGTGGGCGTAAGCTACGTCATTGTCACAGCTGCCACTGGACAAAAAAAACAGTGGCTCTGGGAGTGCCGACAGAAGTAAAAACTTGAACAAAAATGCTCAACGCGCCTCGCGATCCGCCGATCTCGTAGCAAATCGCGTAGTGGTGTCGGTGGCGGTGGCGCGCGAGTTCAATTGTTTTTTCCTATCTCAAAACTGCCCAACGCGCCATAAGAAGTTTTTACTTAAAAAAATCTCTGAACTAGATCGACACGATAGGCCTCGATGGCTCAGCCGACCAGACACGGGGTTAATAAGTGTTTAAACTAAGCAGAATTAATGGTTATTTTTTTTTTATAAATAAGGTTCATAATCATTTAAGAAAACGTTATGCATAAGACTAAGTGACTATATCTCACACTAAAAAAAACTGTATTTATTTACTATCCTGGAGTAATAGGCAATGTAATACAAGTTTCACGAGACCGTTGTTTCGAGCCCGAAAGTAGTTGCTCTTGTTCAGTCCGAAAATCGAACTTTCGGTCAAATAGCGGTACCGTCAAACGAGATTAGACCAAGGAAATGATTAAAAATCGCGTAGTTTTTAAGTGAAAATGGTTAAACATTTAAAAGGCACCGAACATTGTATACTCTGTTAGTAAACGCAATAATATTGTAGTAAGCAGTTACCTACGCGGTTTGTGGACTGAACTTGTGAAGTAGAAAAAAAAAATCAAATCATTTCTTCTAAATCTCTGACTTTTGCCATCGCTATGTGAGCCATGAAAAAAGCGCTTTAAAGCTTGTTCAATTATTGATCTGGCAACGATCTGGTTTTTGGCGGGATTTTCTCGAGTGCAGTCCAGTGGCTGTTTTAATTATTCGTTTATTGATTCCTAGTGGATATTGTGATGTAAAATTGGTGTAGTTTTGTGTCTCAAGTGTCTGCGCAACTGGACAATATGTGGCATCATTGAAACAGGCGCGATCTCGGTAAAATGGAGCTGAGAATTTTAGTGTAGTATTGACTGCCTCAGCGAAGTTTGCCGAGAAGGCTGACTCGACACATTTGTTGCCAAATACTGCAAAATACATTAGAATGTGTTGCATCTGCATTCTAATGGAAAAATTAATATTTTGGCACCTAATTACTATGTATCCGATTGAAAGACTTAAATCTATGGTCATGAATAAAAATTATTTTTAAAAAAAACATATCTAGCTTCTACAAGAGGCTTTGCCCGCGTGAAAGTCTGAATTCCTGGATACAAAAATAATGATTCTATTTACGAACTAAATAAGTTAGATTATCAAAAAATATTGGAATCGTATTTTTTGCTTTACCACACCAATAAATAATGATAAACGTAAACGCATCAAAGTTCGGCAGAGAAGGGTTTACGTCACTTGTATGTATAAAGTGGTATATTTTGGACGTAAGAGTGACGTCACTTGAAATTTCAACGCACTATATCGTCCTCGTGTCTAAATAGATTCATTACTCATCTACCCTATTATCCTAAAGGAACGTATTTCCTGGATAATAAGTATCCTACGTCCTAATCCAGGACATTGTCTACTCTTGTGAGCAGTTTCATTCAAATCAGTTCAGTCGTTCCCACGTGATTGATTCACAAACACTCAGACTTTCACAATAATGTGGTTGTTGTAATGTTAATGTTGCTTTCCTTCAAATCGTTGTGCAACTAACCGATATGTGTGTGGCGTATAGGTATATAAGGTGTTAAAAAATTAACTCTCGAAACTTTAGAGAGTGCTTTGGACCAACGAACTGAATAACTTTTACTATGGGACTTTGGAATCGCGAAAAAAAATCAGCTGTTGCCTACATTTTGACGAGTTTTGCGAACATTGGGCAACAGCTGATTTTATTTTCGCGATTTCAAAGTTGGTCCCATACTAAAAGTTATTCAGTTCAATGGTCCAAAGCACTCCTTAAAGTTTCGAGAGTTCATTTTTTAACACCCTCTAAATAAAAAAATATATATAAACTAAGTTAAAACGAGGCTTCCATATCCCACACAAGTTTGGTCCTCGAACCGCCAACAAAATGTTTCCATAAAGGAATTGATATTTATATTGTATACATCGAACGTTGTTTGACTGGTTAGCTTTGTAACATTTTTACTATATTGTACATTTTTGACGTAAAGTTGACAGTTTGACATGCTTGTACTCTCATACCTGAGGCTGTACCATGACGTGTTAAAGCCATCATTCTATATTTGAATTCTGAATTCGAAACACCACTCACACAGAGTTCAAATTCTATTACAATACAACATCACTTAAAAATAAATTCTCAAAAAAAAAAAAGAAAAAGGAAAGCGTGCTCCAATGTCGACCACATCATCGCTTACCATCAGGTGAGATAGTGGTCAAACGAGAGCTTATCAACAACGCTTTTTTAATAGGTTGGGAAATCATTAAATAACTTCTCCGGCTGGATGGAGCGGGAGGGCGTGTCAGACTCTCACTGACTAAAACCCGTATTCCTCCAGTTGCTTGTGCTAGGGCCACGGTCACTCTTTCGATCACTGGCGACCCTGGCTTTTTCTATTATTTTTTCTAACTATCCCAAATTTTACTTTTTACTTTATTCTACTCATTTTATTTCAAGTATAGTGTGAGAAAGGGACAGAGCTATACATGATGAATAGCTCTATCTCTTTCCCACAACGGAGACGGGATGGCATTGACGCGTCATAGTAAAGCTCTGTACTCATGGCCAAATGTTTTTCTTACCCACTAAGGTTATGTTTTGCTTGCTAAACCGGCAGGATGTAAGCTGTCTCGAGGTGAAAATTGCGTTGTGGGTTTTTTAAGTGTTGAATACTGAAGTGTGGTGATAGATTTTATCAATATTAACAAACAGAAAAAAATCCTCTGTTAGAGAATTTTATATACACATTCTTTCATCTTTCCATTAGAGAATTATATTGATAGTTAATTTCTTGATAAAGTGAAGCCAGTAAAATAGATAGTTTTTACTTTATAAAGGACATTGTTATAAATCTATCCTATCACCTCAGTATGACGCCTAAAGAATGGGATTGTGACGTAAGTCGTTTTTGAAGTAAATCACTAGATCATTAAAAAAATCGATAAAATATATATTTTAGAATAAGCTCACATGAAATATACTCGAGTCACAGGCGAAAAGGTCAAATGCTATATTGTGAAAAGTACCTTTTTTTTTTCTTTTTTTTTTACACGAATCTTGCAATCTTGTTCTTCCATTTTGGTTTGTACCATTAGCTTATATTTTAAGTTTTATAGTGTAATAATGATGTCATGTTTTATGTGTAAATATAATTTTTCCACCGATATTTCTTGTGACTTGAGTTATTTTTTGAAGTACCACCTTATTTCTGACGGAGTGCGCTCTTTTTCGAAAACAGTACTTATTAATGCCTACGTAGAGGTGTGTTTTTAATTTGTTTCATACTTTTTGACTCTTAAAAACACGACTACTCTCATTTATGACTAGAGGTTGGTGAAGTTCTATCACCAGTTATGGATAAAAGTTCCCTTCAAATTGGAACTTCCAAGGCCAATTGGCCATTCAAGTATTACGTAAGCACTAAAGTGGGGCAGGGGGTCTTTGTTTTGCTTATTTTTAATGACATGGGGAGTATTGGGGAGTCCCTCTGGACGGTGATCACGTCAGCATTATTTATTCATTTACTTTTTCTCATTTTCTGCGGATTTCAGTGAGCAGACACAACATCGAGCAGCTAGACTTGATAACTGCTGCTCATGAATCTATAAGAAACCAGAACAGAAAAATATACATGTACCAATGATTACTATTGAGAGATAGAGATTGGCGGGTAAGGTGCTGACGAGGGGTAGGGGAGGTTAATCATTACAAGAATTCTGCTTACGTAATACATGAACGGCCCCTTATTCTTGGTTGTGTTATGAAAGGCAGCATTAAATTAAAAAATCCGAGATATTGTATGTGCCAGTTACCAAAGCATTTCAGTCAAAAGGCCAAACAGTCTGTTTGTAATCTTATATCAAGAATAGGTAAAAAATACTTATGCTGTTTTTGATTCATAGAGCGTCAGCCAACGGCAGTTGACCTCTCAGAAGTGAGGTGTAACTCTTCCAAAATATACCATAGTCAATATTTTTATAATCGCGCAGGTGCAAGGAGTATTTAGTTTTATGGTATTTGTGGCTGGCTGAGTATAGTGACATTGTTCTTTTCTACTATTTTCTTTGTAATATTTATTTTACTGTTAAACCTACAAGCTACATAACACCACGGTAACACAATTGTGCATGTTTCACAGTAGGTTGTAAATATAAACTCGCGAAGTTGAGCGAATATGATAGTGTAGAAGGTCACTTCGGTTCGCTTCGTGCAACCTTGGCTCGCATACTTGCATACTTCGGTCTACTTCGAAGAGCACTTCGTGAAGTAACTTCGCGAGTAGTGTAGTGGCTGCATTACAACCTACTGTGAAACTTGCACAACTTTGTTACTGTGGTGTTACAATACTACTGGGTCTTAAACTGCCCTTGCCGTTATTCCTTTGCGAGAAAGGGATGGCGCTATTCGTCCATTATAGCTTCATCTCTTTCTCGCACAGGTCTAGAAGAGCCTTGTATGATGGATCGGCACCTCATAGTATAACTGTTGAAAAAACAGCTATTTTTTTTCTATTATCCTTTATTAGACTAATCTCATTCAAGGCTTGTATCATTTTAATCGATTTAAATAAAAATAAGGAGGTTCTTTGTTCCTATACTTATCTTTACCTACTTTTACCTTCCTTTTTTTTACTAATTGATTTTGAATAATTTCTATTAACTTATTTTGTAACTACGACTATTTTCCATAAGTTTTTATTCGCATATCATATTCTACTTTCTTAGAGGAGGTTCACAATGTCATTCAACTTGGCCAGCAGAAATGAAAAATATGAGTTTTAAAAGAATGCTCGTCATCGTTATTTAATACTGGATTAGAATATAACATACCGAAATGTTATCATCATTGTATAGAACCATTCTATTTTGAGATTATGTGTCATATTATAATGCATACACTTTTAAAGTCATATAAAATTTAAAATACGTCTAATTTTTTATTAAGTTATGTATAACGGTTCGAAATAAAAATTAGGAAAGAATAACTGTGTTATTATTTGTAATATTTATCTTACAGTAAACTAGGGATCCGCCCGCATGCAAATTATATATACATGCCTTCCTTGTTTATCGCTCTTTCTATTAGTGAAAACCGTATCAAAATCGGTTGCGTAGTGTAAAATATGTAAGTGGAGAAACAGACATGCAGATAGCAACTTTGTTTTGAACCTGCACTACACTACTCGCGAAGTTGAGCGAATACCATAGTGTAGAAGGGCACTTCGGTTCGCTTCGTGCAAGCTCGGCTTGCATCGGGCGACTTCCAATCGTCGGTTTTTGCGCTCGAGTCAAAGGATTTGAAGCGTCCCGAAGTTGAGAGACTGAGCTCCACGAGAGGTTTCATGAGTGTGTAGTCACGTACTTTGGACTTCGGTTAACTTCGAAGAGTACTTCGTCGAAGTAACTTCGCGAGCAGTGTAGTGCAGGCTTTATACTATTTCGAGATTAGAGGAAATACCGATAGAGTGCGCCACAAACAAAAATGGCGTCAAAATGGCCCATAAAACTATGAAGTGGCCCCCATTCCAAAAACTCCAAGCTGCCTGACTTCTCCATTACTGTAATCAAGTGTACCAAGCACGAGTCCATACAACAGACAGTAACTTGGCACCGATTCAAGCTGCGGGCGGCTACTGAGAAATAATTTCCATTACAAAAAAACCCAATATCACTGACTGCCGATCGAACGAACTCGGTTTGCCGAACTGATACAGTACCGGTTAGTAAGTAAGAAATCAAACAATAATGTCTGCTATGAATGCCTTCTGCTGGATACAGAAGCACAAGTACCTAGCAGTTGTAGAAATTATCATCGTTGGTAGTAGCTAGGTTGAGGTTCTCTCCCCATAGTCAGAAGACAGATAATCTAGTTGGAGTAGCAGTACTGAGTAGATATACATAACACCGGCCTTGGGATAGACACAAAACACTACTCCTCACAGAACACAACATAATTATGCTGTCGGGGTAGCTTCCAGCGCAAAAATAAGCAAAAAGCTTTGCAATAAAAGTAGATATTTGGAACGAGGAATTTGTAATTCCCACACTAAAATTATAGCCTGAATGCTATAGTCCATCCAAACTTCCACATTACAAGAGTAAGCTTTCATCTAAAACTGAAGTGGTATTTTAGTGAAATGAAAGCGTCGAGCTAAGGGCGCCAAAGGACACTGATTAAAAATTATGGCCAGCGCTAGTCGTACAGTGTGAAAGGGTTTTTATGCAGATAAACATCACAGATGACTATAATAGTAGCAAGCTAATAAACATTTGTGTAGTGTTGGACTCTTAGAGGCTCATTAATGTATCGACTCACCATTCATGAACAAAATCAATTTATTCAGTACTCGATAAAATCGAAAACAATCTTATCATTACGTGTAATGTATCTAGCTAGTGAATTTTGTATCTGGGTAAATAATTAATTTGATTAGAATTTACTTCAACATCATTTTCCAAACTCTTTGCTATCAGAATTGATTGCGTTTTATTATTGCAAATCAGTGTTTCGAACTGGCTTTGCGCATCACTGATTTTGACAAGCGCTAGCTAGCTGATTGTGTTGCAGAATGTTGATCGATAGAAAATAAATGGAAAAAGGACATTTTAAAATGATAAAGATGCTTTATCTGATGTTCGCGATAGTTTCTAGTGAATCTAGCTTCAGTGATTGTAGTGTTCAAACTTCATAGAACGGTGTCTAAAAACTGCAGGTGCAAAGTTATATCACGTCGTCGCTAGCCGGTAGCTAGCGTTTCTGAAAACGGAGGATACTGACTGAAAATAGCCAAAAACTGTGAAGTTTTGTGTAAAATGAACTAAAAAAATATTGTGACTGTGACTCTCTGTGAAAAAGACATGACATTAAACCGTTTATTGTTAGAAAATATGCATATAAACATAGTAACTGATTCGCTATCGCAATTATTTTTTTCTTTTTGAGAAAACATAGTTTTTGTGGCAGCAAGAGTAGGTTAGCACGATTAGCAATGGAGTCGACGTTGCCAATGGTGCAGATAACTGTGAAGCCTGAACCAATGGAATTTGAGAATTCTGAGGAGAATGAACCAAGTGATGTCAATCAACAAACTGAAGCACAAGGTATGTTAAACATATACACATAACATCACGCCTGTATTTCTCGAAGGAATGCAGTTTTTAGTAACTAGTAAAAAACCTTTACGAACAAACATACATTTGCAGTTGCTAAAACCCTTTGTGGGTGAGTAAGACTTGGTCATTGCTGGTTTTTTTAGAAAAGTCTAACAAAACAAGAATAATGTTTAAAACACTATGTATGGAAAATGTGGACATGTTGTCTCACAGGCCCCTTCCAAATTATGAAAGTTAAATAGCCCACTATGAACTGAGTGCAGAAACCTGATCACCAAATAGATATATAGATATGTATGATATCCCGTGCAAAACCTACCTGGTTTACCATCGTTTTACTACTACCATGAATGGTACTAAGGCACTCCGTGTCAGGGGTGCGGAGAAATAACTATTTCACGACATTTTGAAATGGGGCTCTGAGACGCCCCACATCATAGTTAAAGGTTTATTAGCCGAACATATTATTTTTGGCATGTACTAAATTACATAGAATGTTATGAAATAATGTAAGTTAAATAAAGGCATTTGTTTATTTCATAGATATGTTGTCCCATAGGACATAGGTACACATTTCAAGTACCAAACTTGAAATGTTTTCTGACCAACCTGAACACACTGAACTGCTTCAAGAACAGATTGGATGGACTAAACCTCTCCAAGTTATTTTAAGCACGCAACAGCTAATAGTTGCTAGTGTGTCTTATCAAATAATAATAATAAAAACCTGTATAGGTAGTTGACCTTTATCATTCACATTATCATTAAAAAAAAAAAAATATTAACCATTTTGTTTGTAATTCTACTTCAGCGAAAGATGACGAACTATGGATCAAGGTGGAGCCTGAAGAAGAGTCTCAAGATTCAATCAAGGATGAGGACCAGGGAGCACTCTCGGAGAACGAAGCCAAGTTAGATGAAGAGGCCCTGAATGATGAATTGAACAGTAAGTACATTATTCTTATGTGAATGGGGGATTAGGCCACTTGCAATAATTCTGCTGGGCACGAACTAAACTCTACTAAAATGTGATAACTCATTAACAGGCAATATTAAAAAGAAATGGAAAGGTATGAAGTTCTCAATTTATTCATCATGGTTATCTCTAGTTTTTAATTCCAAAGGCTACTTTAAAAAAAAAAGAAGTTATACTTCTTTGGCGTAACAAGATAAAAAACCAAACTGTCACAAAGTTTACAAAAGGAAAACAATCATTCTTCATGAACCACAGACCATAGCTAACTTCAGAGTACCGGTTCTAGCTAACTCCAGGCTGTAGGTTTTTTGTGACGGTGTGCGCATCGTAAAAATTTACTTTCATCATTTTTCCCTAAAAGAAGTATAACTTCAAAAATATAGGTATACGGTCCAATTGAGAAGCGCCTCCTTGTATTTCAAAATAAAAATAAAACCCATTTCCTTGTAAAATTTTGTTTAGTTAAGTATAGCAGTGCCCATCAGAACTTAGTTTAGATTATGATTACCATAAATCTAAATAACCTATATAAGTGTAATATGATGTCTGAAAACATAAAGACTAGAGAAAGAAACACTAAATCTTAAAATAGCATAGCCCCATTCAACCACAAATTAATAAATTGTAGTAATATATTACCCCTAAAATATCACCTTTATTTAATTTTGTTCTCAGAGTCATGTAAAAAATACCCTCCCAAAGTACTGGTACATTATCCAAATTTGGTCTCTAGGACGAATTTGGTGTTTAGGACGAATTTGGTCTCTAGGACGAATTTGGTATCTAGGACGAATTTGGTCTCTAGTGCAATGCTGGTCTTTTGGGTGATTTTAGTCCCTAGGGCAATTTTTGGTCTTGTTACAGAAGCCTGTAATTATAGCTAAATATAAGTTTAGCATATTCATAAGATTAATTTGATTTTATTTCATTGCAAAACATTGGGTTTGTGTTGGTTCATGAAGTTTAAAAAAAAAAACGGTCAAAAATCCACAATAATTCCGCATGCCGTAAGTATAAAATATTATCATTACCTTTTTGAATTATTTAAAGCTAGCAAATCAATATAGTAAATTTTTGTTTTTAGGAAACAGGCAATCTAATGCCCCTTCAAGAAAACAGATTATGGTGTTTCTAGATTTTCTGAATGAGCACAGGGAACTTGCCAACTGCATGTTGAGGGGACCGACTGGCCGAGCCAAGGCGCACCAACTTTGGGAAGATATTGCCGAAAAACTTAACACTATCAGTGGTTGTCATAAAACTACACAACAGTGGCAGAGGGTAAGATCTTTTTGCTAGGCTAGCTTTCTTTTGTCAAATATCACTACATATTATAAAAACTGGCCAAGTGCGTGTCGGATTTCACACATTAAGGGTTCCGTACCAAATATTGATATTTGTTAGGAAAGTATACGTAATAATAAACATTATCACCAAATTTCAATTTTGTTACTAAGAATTTTGTGACAGACGACGGACGGACAGACAGACGCACACGTGAGTGACAACAATAGGGCTCCGTTTGGATACTTCGGGTACGGAACCCTAGAACGGAGTCCCCCGTCGCGTCTGTCTGTCTGTTCGCGAAAAACTCAAAAACTACTGAACGGATTTTCATGCGGTTTTCACCAATAGACAGTTGAATGATAAATGATGTTTATTATGCAAATTGGTTACAAAGAACACTTACACGTCAATGCTTTATGTCAGTTTAAGCTAGATGAGGCCGATGTTTCATATCTGACTACCCTGAGAAGAAACACCGAAATAAACTCAAAGGTCAAAGTCTCTTTTAAAGTGTTCTAGGCCATACAATATGTACTGGTTAAATCCTATGAGAACCATGTAGTACGTTAATGACTGAGATGAGCTTTTGAAGAAAGCACCACGCAGGTTTGAGTGGACCTGCCCCCTTAGCCAAAATACATTTCTGTTAACGCTAACGCTTCGTGCAAAATGTATGGCAACGACATTACTGGGCGTGAGTCACGTGACAGTTATCTGTCTAACGCTTCGTGCAAAACGTCGTTGCCATACATTTTGCACGAAGCGTTAACGTTAACAGAAATGTATTTTGGCTAAGGGGGCTGTCCAGACAGTGCAAGCATTTGTCAGTTATTGTGTAGCTCAACTCAGAACTTTAAGGAGCTAAACAAACCGACGAACAATACCAAAGTAAAGACATTTGGGTAGGCCGCAAAAGTACTCAAACTGCCAGACCATCATAAAATCTACGTGAATATAACAACCTACATAGTTCTCACATTCACAATATACCGAGGAGAGGAGTTATTCATGAGGAAGATTTAGGTGTATAATTTGTACCCGAGCAAAGATCAGGTAGGTCTCTATCATCATCATCAGCATCATCACCAGGGCGGGTTGCTAGTACTAGACTAAATAATAACCGATTTGCTTTTCGACCAGTACCATAAATAATCATATTTCTCTTTATTTTCAGGTGTGGTCGGACAAAAAATATTTAACAAGAAAAGCGGCGGCGGCCAGGTTTGCGTCCTTGCCAGGCAGTGGACCTCAAGCACCAGAACTGACTCTTCAAGATGAGAAGATTCTGGCTATTATAGGAGAACCAATTCCACTAAGACGTGTCGTTCAGAAGCCGGCAACTCCTGAGGTGTGTTTTCATTCATTTTTTTTTAATTACTATACTTAATTTTTATGGCCGGCTTGTTAAAACTTCATGCAAAAAGGTACAAAGGCGGACTTAATACCTTAGGCATTCTCTAACATTCAACCAACCCTTGGTTGACTGGTAGAAAATTGATGAAGGATTACATGGCAGGTGCATTGTTATTCGGCGGCAGCGACCTGTCGCACCCGGCCCTGGTCCATGCCATGGTATGGAGCGAGAGGGAATGGGAAGCACCTCCTTCTGCGAAGCAGTAATGCTCGCGAAGGAGACTCAACGGAGACGCCCTCACGCCCATAGCAGTCGCCGCAGGAGACGCCCTGGGCGTCGGGGATCTCCGGCCACCGTAGGCCGCGGGCTTGCGGATGGCGAATAATGGGTTGCTCGCCGTCCGATAAGGATCACGCCCGAGAGTCGGCGCGTAGTGTTCCACGCGCGCCTCAAAGAGATGTCGGCAATAACTGACGGGGCCCGCCAGGACCGATGCCTGCCTAGGGGTCGTAGATAAATTCGAAAGTGAGTCATCACGCCCCTTGGCACACAGGCAACTGCAGAAACAGGGGTGGGTTTTACAGAGTTACCTCGCCCCTGGGCACTCGAGGCAGGAAGGAACAGGGGTGGGTTTTAGTCAGTAAGAGTCTGACACGCCCTCCCGCTCCACCCAGAGCGGGAGAAGTCATAGGATGATTTCCCACACCAAAAAAAAAAAAGGGGGTGGGTTTTAGTCAGTAAAAGTCTGACACGAGCATGATGATTACCCAACACCAAAAAAAAAGGTGTCAATATGCTGTTTGAAGAATAACGGGCTCGCGGCAATGCAACGCAGTATGCGTGTTTACAATATATCAAAATTTAAAAACTACGTTTCGGTTAAGATTGTATCAAACCCTTCTTTAAAAAGGGTATAGCGGGTTAAACTTGTGAAATCTACCCTCGCGTCCGATGAAATGTCCTACCTTGTTTTTATTATTCTTCATCTAGCAGACACAAAAATCTTGATTATGATGACTTTTTAAGGTGTTAGGATAGATATTAATAGTGTAAAACACGGTTTACAGCTTCGAAAGACTGTGTGCTTATTTCGTGGTGCGTTCTTAATGGTGCATCCTTCGAAATGTTATCCGGTGCACTTTTATAGTAGACCAAATTTACCAAACAAGTTAAGAAATGTTACATCCACCAACCCGCATTGGGCCCGTGTGGTGGGTTACGGCCCACACCCGCTCATAGACAGGATGCTCGTGTCCCAGCAGCGGGAATATTAAAAGGCTGATAATGGTTATGCTATGTAACTGTAAGTCCAATAAGTCCCTTAGCGAGATTTCAAACATGACCATTTTTGCCAAAAACAGGAACAGGTTGTGAGCAGTTCTCTTCAACATCATTCATTTGAGGATAGCTCTCCTTACAACATCTCAAAAAATCAGCACAATGCAAAAGGCATTTATTTACGTCTACCAGCACTAGTATTTATACTCCTTTCTACTTTAGTAAAAATAAAAAACTTTTTAGTTGTGGTTCCCCATTAAACTGTGTTAACAATTCATAGACATACGATATCACCAATCGTGGTTGATTTGCTGTCTATTTTTGAAGAGTTCCGTTGTCTGTCTCCGAAACCCATCATCAGATCGTTTTGAAATTTAAATGGGACCATTTCGGAATAAACTCCTTTCGAATAAAAAAAGAATTTTGCAAATCCGTCAATATATGACGGAGTTATGCCCGGACATACATAAAAAAAAAAAAAAAAAAAAATACAAACATCCGAATTGATAACCTCCTCCTTTTTCGAAGTCGGTTAAAAATCCATTGCAATAATAAAAAAATAAATAACACGCATTTATTAGCTTCAACTAGTTACGCTTGCCGGGGTTAGTCCATGGATAGATGACCATCTATATATACCGAGACTCCTCCATGCCTCGGAAAGCACGCTAAGCCGTTGGTCCCGACTGTCAATCGTGGATCTTTGACAGTCGTTACTGGTCGTCAGAAGCCCGAAAGTCTGACAACCAGTCTTACCAAGAGACATCGTATTACCCAGTAACTGGGTTGTGGAGGTCAGATAGGCAGTCGCTCCATGTAAAATACTATTCAGCTGCATCCGGTTAGACTGGAAGCCGACTCCAAGACAGTTGGGAAAAGGCTCATGATTTGATTCCGCCAAGCCCGTTTCATCTAAGGACAACAAGACGTACGGCGAAGTGCCACCGGTTCATGGTGGACATCCATCCATCCATACGCACAAAGCGTTTTGAGAAAACATTCATTGCACGTACAGCTAGAGAGTGGAATTCTCTACCGGAGTCTGTGTTTCCTGTAAGATACAACCTGGGAGTCTTTAAGTCAAGAGTGAATAGGTTACTTCTAGGCAAGCGTGCTCCATCTTCGACCGCATCATCGCTTAACATCAGGTGAGATAGTGGTCAAACGCGAGCCTATAAAACATAAAAAAAAAGGCTAGATAGGCAGATTTTTTTATTAGCTTCAACTAATTGAGTAAGAAAAAAATCTTAGAAGTTAAATTTGACCCACTTCCCGGTTTCTGATTGAGCTCAAATTTTGCATACATGTTTAGATTGGATGAAGATGAATGGTTAGCTAAGTGACGTCATTCTAAATTTAAGATGGCGGACTTCCAAAGATGTTGGACTAGTTTTTTTTTTTAATACATTTTCATGATAAGAAGGGTATCAAAATGAATGGGTTTACTGAGAAAAACGAAAAAAAGAATGACGTCACTCTAAATTTAATATGGCGGACCCCCCAAAGATACCAGGACTAGTTAAAAGCGTGTTTTTTTAACTATACTTTTTATTACAACAACAACAATCTAAAATTAATGTTTAGGAAGCTTTACGTCAAAAATAATCGAATGTGACCTTGGTAGATTAAAAACTCGTTTGTCTTACTTTTTCACAGCCAAAACCACAAACACCAAAACAGCCACAAGAAGTTCTAGTACCGGTACCTCCGAAGCGAGGGCCTTCGAAAGCAGAACTAGAAACACAAACACCCATCCCGATTGAAGGATTTATCCCACAACTGGAAGTACCAGCACTACCAAATAGACCACCAAGAAAACCTTATACTCCGAGAAAGCCGGAATCATCAAGAAAAGAGGCATTAAGTAAATCTGATGTCCCAAAGCCGAAATCCGAAATTCTGCAACAACCTGATATCCCATCAACACAAGTCATTCCACCGGACTTGCTAAGTCAGCCAGATGTATTGAAACCACCCGATGATCCGCCAAAGGCTGTTCCGAATCTAGACGATCCGCCGCCTTCTCCTTCTATAACGGGTCCCCCTTCGCCACCTCCAACGCCACCAGGTTTGTTTTTAACTTAAATATTTTTTTAAAGTCTACTTTTTAAAGCTGTGGGCCCGTATATCGCAAGACTGGAGCCCTGACACAGCTAGATGGGGTCGTGTCAGACCGAGGAGTCTATAGAGGCACGCCTTTTTTTTTTTTTTTTTTTGGGGGGTGGGAAATCATCCTATGACTTCTTCCGCTCTAGGGTGGAGCGGAAGGGTGTGTCAGACTCTTACTGACTAAAACCCACCCCTGTTCCTCCCTGCCTCGAGTGCCCGGGGGCGAGGTAACTCTTTCGAATTTATCCTCCACCCCCGGGCAGGCACCGGCCGTGGCAGGCCCCTTCCCTTGGCTGACAACTCTTTGAGGCGCGCGTGGAACACTACGCGCCGTCGACTCTCGGGCCTGGTGCTGATCGGACGGCGAGTTACCCACTACTCGCCGTCCGCAGGCCCGGGTCTACGGTGGCCGGAGATCGTCTCGCGGCGTCCGAACCCCCTGGCGTCTCCTGCGGCGGTCGCGGCTGGGGGCGCTAGGGCGACTCGGCTGTTGCTGAGCCTCCCTCACGCGTCCCGCCTCCGCCTTCGCGAGCATTACTGCTTCGCAGAAGGAGGAGACGGCTTCCCATTCCCTCTCGCTCCGTACCATGGCCTGAACCAGGGCACGGCGCGAGAGGTCGCTGCCGCCTATCGCATCCACAAGGACACGGCGGTGCTCTGCCCAAGCGGGGCAAACCTCCACCGTATGCTCCACCGTGTCCTCTGGGCGATCCTCACAATGGAAACACCCGGGGGTCACCTCCGCCTTGATCCGACACAGGTACTTACCGAAACAGCCGTGTCCGGTGAGCACCTGCGTCAGGCGGAAGGTGAGGGCGCCGTGACGCCTCTCCAACCACTCCTCAAAGAGGGGCACTACCGCCTCGATGGTGGCGTGCCCAGCGCTGGGTTGCGACAGTCGCTCTCTCCATGTCACCATGAGATCCTGCCGGAGCTCGGTCCGCCGAGCCGCGAGTTGTCGCGGCAGCGGAGTTTCGCCCCGGCGTTTGGCCTCCTCGCGCCACTCGTACAGGTGCGCGAGGATTTTTGCCTCCAGATCCCACGGTGACAGTCCGGCAAGGAGGCTCGCCGCCTCACGGGAGATCGTGCGGTATCCGCGGATGATACGGATCGCCATGACCCTCTGGGACGCGTTCATCAGGCGAGCTGATCGCTGCCTCAACGAACGCGCCCACACCGGTGCCCCGTAGAGGGCCATGGACCGCACGATCCCCGCGTAGAGCCTCCGGCAGGAGGCATTTGGCCCCCTCAGATTGGGTAGGAGCCGCTTCAAGGCGGCCCCGGCCCTGTCCAATCTGGGAGCCAAATGTCGAAAATGTTCGACAAAGTTCCACCGGCTGTCGAGGACGAGTCCCAGGTACTTCATCGTACCCTCGACGCCGATGCGAACCCCTCCTACCGTGATCTGGGAACCCGCAGGTGGCGCGTTCCGACGACCATGAAAACACATGGCCTCGGACTTGTGCAATGCCACCTCGAGTCCCAGTTGCCGGATCCTCTCTATGACTGTCGCAACCCCGCGTGTCATAAGTTCGGCCGCCGCCTCGTGCGACCTCCCCTGCGCTAAGACCAGCGTGTCGTCAGCGTAGCACACTACGCTGACGCCAGCGGGGAGGTCGGCGCGCAGCACCCAGTCGTATCCGATGTTCCACAAGGGCGGCCCCAGGACCGATCCCTGTGGAACACCGCACGACATCTCTCGCCGGTTCCATACTCCCTGATGACCGGGGTAGATGACGGCTCTGTCCGTCAGGTACGCCTCGACTACGCGACGGAGGTAGGGCGGCACCCGGTGATACCGGAGTGCCTCCACTATACAACTCCAGGGCAGGGTGTTGAAGGCATTGGCGATGTCCAGAGACACCGCCAAGACGACCCTACCCCGGGCCACTGCATCCCCCGTCGTGAGGGCTCTTACGCGCATGACTGCGTCCACCGTGGAGCGCCCCCTGCGGAAGCCGTACTGGCTCTCCGCCAGGTCCGGCCCCACCCGCATCAACTGCCCGACGAGGCGGTCTGCAATTACTCTTTAAAAGAGCTTGCCCACCTCGTCGAGCAGCACAATGGGCCGGTAAGCGGACGGAGAGTCCGCAGGGCGCCCCACCTTCTTGATCAGGACCAGCTTCCCCGTCTTCCACCGACGTGGAAACTGGCCCATAGAGGCACGCCTTGGATGGCTTCCTGGGGAATTGGCGTGAAGAAGCACAGCTCAGAGAGAAGTGGAAGGAATGTGGGGATGCCTTTGTCCAGGAGTGGTACAGTTCAGGCTTACTAAAAAAAAATAGAACCGACTTCCAAAAAAAAACAAAAAATATGCAAAATAACTTTAATTTCGGGACACCGGCTGCCGAAATTAAAGTTAGTTTCCATAGTTTTTTTTTTTTTGGAAGTCGATTCTATTCTATGTAAAAAAGATTTTTATTTTTCACTTTTTAGCTGTGGCTCCCCATTAAATTGTGTAAACAATACATAGACAAACGATCGCAGTAATCGCGACTTAATTGCTGTTAGCTATTTGCAGAGTTCCACTGTCTATCTTCGAAGTTCTTCATCAGATCCTAATGTATTAAATGCTAAAACCTTCCTTGAAAAATATGCATTTGAACAACGAAAACCCCATCCAAATCGGATCAGCAGTTTTCGAGAAAATCGCGGACAAACATACGGGTCGAATACGGAGTCTCCTTTTTTGAAGTCGGTTAAAAAACTTGTAATGTAGTTATGTATGGGGGTAGTGTAAAGTCCAGTTCACTTCAAGATGCAACTTCCAACAGTAATGGTTCACCATGGGATCTGGAGGCCAAGGCCGGTAAAAAAAAAAAAAAAACCGTGTTTTTGGCGGGCAGCCGAATATTTTTTTTTGCGCGTTCGGGCCCGTCGCGCACACCTCTCTAGATGTAGATATAGATCTGTTAGCAGCGACGGCTTGCAAGTTGAATGAATTTACTTACGATCCCACCAATATTGTATTTTTTTCACACTTTGAGGTGCGTGAAATGCAAAAACAGTTTTATTGTTGATATGTATGGTATAAGGTATGAGGTGAATGAAAAACAAAAATTTCAAACAGCGCCATCTGTTTGTCCAAAAAATATCGAACTTAAAGGATTCGTTCCAATAATCTTCTACATTTGAATTAAACATAATAATAAATGATGAAGTAAACATGACGTTGACGTCAATTTGACATATAGCAGTTTTGTTTGACACTGTCTGAAGCGTTTTGACAGGTGTCTGGACCTGACACCTCAGTGATGCCATCTGGTGTACGTCATTTTAAAAATCCCTCCTTGTCAAACAATAGCATCACTACATATTATAAAACAAAGTCCCCCGCTGCGTCTGTCTGTCTGTTTGTTCGCGTTAAACTCAAAAACTACTGAACGGATTTTCATGCAGTTTTCTTCAATAGACGGAGTGATTCATGAGAAGAGAGAAGCTGGGGCGGGTCGCTAGTAGACAAATATTTTAGTCTTCTTAGTAAGCAGACATAAACAAATTCTTATCTTCCACAGAATTAAACCGTCAAGGCCGACTAAGACTCCGAGCCAGCCCAGACCCATACACAAAGAAATTCATCCATCTAGAAGAAGAAAGATTAAAGAATGACGCCAGAAGAAACACAGAACTATCAGAGATAAGACTGAGTCTACAACAAGGCACAACAGAGTTGGCGGAAATCAGGAAAGTCATGCAGGAAATGTTAGGCCTTATGAAGCAATTCACAGAGAGGGACAGTGAAAAATAATGCTGTATAAATGTTAATAGTTTTTATTCAATGTTATTTTTTGACACTATTAAAATCAAATTTTATTACATTTAAATCACAGGTTTTTTTTTCTTTATTATTGAACCTTAACAATAATAATTAATATTTTTTTTATATTAAGTATATGTTTTTTTTTTAATACCACCTTAAAATAACTGATAGATTGAAATACACCGAGATCCTCGCACTTACCGCAAGCTTCCTCGAGAAAAGTTAAAAAACTAGTGTTGCCCGCACGCAAACTTCATTCTTGTGTCAGAATATTGACATTTATATCGGTACAATTTTATAACTGTTTTAATGAAATAAAGAATAAAATAAATATTCAAAGTAGACAAATAATTATTCGTTTTAATATTATCCTTGGAAGTTGTCGGTAAACTATATCATATTTTGTATGTCCCCAAATTACTATAAATACTACTAAAGTAGATAAATGATGTTTATTCAGTAAATAGGTTACAAGGAACACTTTTACACGTCAATGTTTTTTATCAGTTTAAGCTAGATGAGCCGGTGTTTCCTAGCTGACTACCCTGAGAAGAAACACCGAAACAAAGTCAGAGGTCAAAGTCTCTTTTAGTGTTCAAATCCATACAATGTGTACTGGTTAAATCATATGAGAACCATGTACGTTTATGTCTGGGATGAGCTTTATGAAGAAAGCAACACACGAATTCGAGTGACCTGTCCAGACAGTGCAAGCATTTGTCAGTCATCGCGAAGCTCAACTCAGAAATTTGAGGAGCTCAACGAACCGACGAACAATACCAAAGTAAGGACATTTGAGTAGGCCGCAAAAATACTCAAACTGCCAGACAATCATAAAATCTACATGAATATAACGACATACATAGTTCTCGCATTCACATTATTCTATATGAGGACCATGCAGCTTAGTGTCTGTAGTGGTCTTTTGAAGAAAGAACCAAACATATTTGAGTGGACCTGTCCAGTCAGTGCAAGCATTTGTCAATAGTCGAATAGCTCAACTTAAAAACCACTAAGGAGCTCAATGACTTGACGAACAATACCAAAGAAAAGACATTTGGGTAGGCCGCAAAAGTACTCAAACTGTCAGACAACGTTGAAAATTACTGTAAAAAGGAGGAGAAAATAATAATAATAACCCACATAATCCTCACATTTACAATAATTAAGTAATAAAAAAAATATAATACTTTACAAAGTAAATATTTGTGTCAAACAAAATAGTAATCAATGTGTCAATCAAAAAATAAAAAATAAATATAATACTTAACAAAGTATTCAAGTCAAAAAAAATAAATAATAATAAAATGTCAATAAAAAAATATTAATATAATACTATACAAGTATTCATGTCAAAACGAATATTAAAAAAAATATATATATATATAAAAAATTTCATCAGTAAGTAGTACATATGAGTAGTCCACTTGCAAACTCCGCTAAGTTAAAAAAAAAAAGAAAATCAGATAGTGCGGCCATTTTATTTGTTGTTTAAAATGCTTTCATAAGCAACTATCGATCTCGATCAAAACTCCGTATGTTACGCATAAATTTAGGTTAAATATTCAGTACTCCTGCAAAACTTGCTATATTGATTGATAGTTAACTTTCAAACAACTCTAAGTTACAGTTCACTTTCAAAACTCGCCATATTACGCAGTGACTCGTGCAAACGCCGCCATCTTGACTATCATTGTCAGTTCGCAAAAATACTATTGTATTGGGAATGCTCGCTTATTGGTTAAAAACCAAGGCTCCAAGTAATATAAAAAGAATTACAAATAATATTTCCAGTTGTAGGGCATTCATTTTTGCCTCCTGACCGTATTTTTGGAAATATTGAAATGGCTACACGGCCTATAGAAGTCATTGCAGAACCACAGACCTATTTTGATATTTTTCAAAAATACGGTACGGTGCTGAGACTTGGCAAAGATTTCAATTTTTATGATTGGAAATCAAACACCAAAGACGTACTGAAATTGCCTGGATCTTGGCATTTCCAATTTAATGCCTCCAAGAGGTTTTTTTTGAGAAAAGACAGGAATGGCAAAATCGCCGTTAAAGGGGAACCGCATTATGTGTCGGAGGTGGTGAATTACGGCAATGTTTGTAAAAGAGGTAAATCATTTGAACACATTCAACCTGCTTTGATCAATATAGGCGTTCCTGTAAAACCAGCAAAATTAAATGATGTGAAAAACCTCCTGATTAAACATTTTGGACAGGATTGGGCTAAGGTCGATAGTCTAAAATATTATAGATTTCTTCAAGAAAACCAAACTGAAGCTGCTTTAGACGAAGATACCGATACTGAGGAAACTTTAATGGATGAAGAAACAGAAATAAGAGTATAATATTATTGTAAGACGATTATTTAGGTTTAGGATTTAATTTTGATACTGTTTCAAAACTCTTCATGTTAATTTCATACTATTGCGAAACTGTTTATGTTAAAAATACTTTTGCAAAAGTGGTTATGTTCAATTTTTAAATACTAATAAAAAGATAACTATGGTATTGGGATTTCATTTACTATAAGAAATTAATTCTCTGTGACAATAATTTTCAGTAATATGTTGTAATATGAATTTTCATAACTCCATTTTAACACTAAAGGTTTTAATCGATTTTCCAAAATTATTATTCTTTTAACATAGCGGACTTTGCAAGTGGACTACTCATATGAAAACAATGGCTCATGTATATCATTGAAGCAGCTCAATCCCACGCGTTTTTGTCCTCAAGAAAGTCATTAATTGTGTAAAAAGCTTTCTGGCATAGCTTACGTTTAATAAGTGATTTAAATTTATTTATGCTTAGTTCTTGAATTTGGCTAGGAAGTTTATTATAGAAACGTATACATTGGCATCTAAACGAACCACCTATTTTTTTCTTGAGCCTGGTTTTAGGTACAATAAATTAGTGTTTGTTCCTAGTATTTATGCTATGGATATCACTGTATCTTTTAAACAGATTAATATTTTTATGTGCATACATGAGATTCTCATAAATATATTGAGAGGGAACAGTCATAATATTAATCTCTTTAAATTTGTCTCTGAGGGAGTGTCTGGGACTTAATTTATAAATTGCACGAATAGGCCTTTTCTGTAAAACAAAAATTGTCTGAATGTCGGCGGCATTTCCCCACAACAGAATGCCGTACGACATCACACTATGAAAATAACTAAAGTATACTAAACGAGCTGTCTCTAAATCAGTTAAACCACGAATTTTCCTTACGGCGTATGCTGCAGAGCTAAGTTTTTTAACGTTTGATAACTTTTATTATTTGATTACAGTATACATATTATACTTAACTAACCTAATAAATAGATTAATAAATAAAATATGTACAAGCGGCATAAATGATCCGGGAGGAATACAGCTCATTGGGCATCGAAAAATTCGTCGACATCGCTGTCAATGGGAAAAGTGCACAGAACGCTGGCAGCATTGCCACGTTAAATGGCAATGCTGATTCTTTGGTTGAAAAAAGGCCAGCCCTCTGGTCACGTGACGAGTCGACTAAATGTTTGCTGATGTCACGGAAAACTCGATGAGCACTCGGACCTCATGGCCCTAGTGTCTCAACCCCAAACGGCTCAAACATATAACTCCCAATAAGATTGTTATATTTAATATGTTCAAGTAAAAGTGTGGATGGCTATAAGAGTAGAAAACTAAAGAAACGATGAATGAATTGTGTGAAAAATTATGAATTTCTAGAAAGACATATTATAAAAACATTTTATAGAACTAATGCGACGTGCGCTTACAATTAATAAATTAATCATATCATCATCTCAGCCTTTTAATGTCCCCACTGCTGGGGCACAGGCCTCCTCTCTGTGAGAGGGTGTGGGCCGGAATCCACCACGCGGGCCCAATGCGGATTGGTGGATGTCACATGTCTTCGAATTTTTGGTTCTAGGACATGCCGGTTTCCTCACGATGTTTTCCTTCACCATTTTGAGGTTTCGTAATTAATAAATTAAAGTAATAACTGCAAAAAAATACTAAATCAAAATAACACGACATTAGCGAGAAGTGTTGTTAAAACAGCTTTTTAACTCTAATGACAAAAGCTGCCGCTTAGTTGTGTGAACCAGAGGCGAGCTATTTTCTGGCCCCATGCCAAGCCACTCCCCGACGTAGAAAGTCGGTCTCGGAGTCATGACCGGCAGTCACGCTTAGCAAGCCATATGAAATAAACGTAGAATTTGGCGCTAGATTATTAAAATATTGTAAAAATTACGAAGTCAATATCAAGATCCCAAGAAAAATTAAATTTGCGTTATTCCCGCGACCCCCGCTGCATAGTTCCTTCCTGATAAGTTCCGCCAGTGTCTCACGTACTGAAATTTTGAACCAGACTCATTTGTGCTTCGACTCGACGAGCCATCGTACATTTTACAACAGTTTAGTGTTTGTGTGACTTTTGAGCATAGGAAGAAAACCTAAGGCTATGGCTCATAAAAGGTATCTTAGCTTTTAACGAGTTGCTCGTGGCTAAAGTAACAACAGCCGCACGGGTCGATCCATCTGGTTAAGCTACGCTTGACGGGGTTGATCCATGGATGGGTGACCATCTTTACATACCGAGACTCCTCCGTGCCTCTGAAAGCACGTTAAGCCGTTGATCCCGGCTGTCAATCGTGGATCTTTGACAGTCGTTACGGGTCTTCAGAAGCCCGAAAGTCTGACAACCAGTCTTACGTGCAACTGTACGTACCCAGTTAAGCACCCACCCCTAACTGGTTTGTGGAGGTCAGATAGGCAGTCGCTCCATGTGAAATACTGTATTCAGCTGCATCCGGTTAGACTGGAAGCCGACCCTAAGATAGTTGGGAAAAGGCTAGGCAGATTGATTTTTGATTCGTCTAATAAGTCAAGAAAAATTAAATGAAAGAAAAACTTTTACATAAAGGTCCTTATTTATAAAAAAAAAGTAAACTTATGCAGCCCTATTCATAAAACTCGCTAACAATATGCTTAATTTAAATACTGATTAGCGGGTTCTAAATTATTCCTCATAGAAAATTTTGAATTAAGAATCTGCTAATCATTGTTTAAACTGGTCACATTTTTATTTTTTTCATAAATTAGGCCCGATGATTAGTTTAAACACTGATTCTCTTCTTCTTTTTAGTCGTTCCCTCACTGCTGAGGAACGCGACCACATACGACCCGACTCCAAGTTTTGCGGTCTTCTGCAATGTGAACCGCTCGGCATATGTTGCCTCCAACAAACATAGCAAAATTTTCTATGGGGAATTTAAATTTAGAATCAGCTATTCAGTATTTAAGGTTAGAGATAATTAAGGCCCGTAATGTAAAAAATCCTATGCAGTCCGCACAATATAAACATGTGTCGAAATGTGCAGATTTATTCTGCAAATATTGTTATTCTTCAAATGTGATCTAAACCCAGAGAAAATAACCGTAAATTCTAAAATAATTAAACTTGATGGGATGATTTTCTTCATTATTTATTTTCATGTCGTTTTTAATTAATGTTTTAAATACATATATAAAACAAATAATTGTCAATTGGACCTTGCTCAGTTATTCCAAAAAACATATGGAATGCGTGTTTTTCGCAGACTATGGCGCATTTATAAAACATTTACGATTATGTATAGTAATGAACGAAACTACTTGTTTTGAAACATATCCCAATTTATTTGTGGTCGGCGAAACATGTCTTTTTCTTCCATACTTCTCTATTAGTGGTCATCTCTGTAGTCACACCCTTTTTAACCGACGAAAAAAAAGGAGGAGGTTCTCAATTCGACCGTATATATTTTTTTAACGCGTCAAGCCCCCCTCATTAGCAGACACAATTAAAAACCTATTGTTATGGCGACGCGAGGGGCCTGACGCGTAGCTGCCCCGAAACGTTCAATTGCGATTGTCAATTTAACGTCATTGTCAGTTGCGATTGATCGTTTACGAGTACAATTGAAGGGATTGTCAATCGCAGTTAAGTGATTGAAAGCAATTGATGAAAAATTTGATTGATGCTGATTGACGAGCCATTGAAGCTACTAATTGATCGTTGAACTGAGTCATTGACAATCGTTTCCGTCATTTGCACGTCTGACAGCAGTGAAAACAAACATGGCGGATACCCCACGTAATATTGAGGACCGGGAATTTATATCGCGATCGTCCAGAGTTAGCGCAAACAATTGACAATTGCAATTGAAGAGCATCAATGGCACCTTCAATTGCAATTGTCAATAACGTAACGTTTCAGGGCCGCTTTACCCATATTCTCTTTCACACAGTCCATCCATCGGCTCCACTGTACTTTAGCGTCGGTTCGTGCGGGGCTTCACAATTTTACTGCTTGCACATCTATTTAAGTAAAACACTTTCGTAAAATATTACACTGCGGAGACGTCTAATTTTTGAGAAAAAAATGCCGAAAGTTTCAGAAAATTCCAATAAAATTACAATAAAATTGACATTTTGCCACAGATAATGTACGAATTACATTCCTAGGTCGTTTCGTTTTACGTTTAGACAAATCGACAATGGATTTTAATGGTTTTTAGTGTAAATATTGCGAGTTTTTACCTTTTATTCATTTTTAAATATCTGCTACCATCATGAACTCAATTATGAAGCAAATATAATAAAATTAAATTTTAAAAAGTTGTACTATTTTTTATTTACTATAGAGATCGTGAGTAACGAAACGTAATCGAATGTAATTATAATTACCGCGAAAAAAACGTTTGACAGTTGTTACTCTTACTTGTCGTATGTTTTCACAGTCGAGAGCGTCTATCGTACTCCTGTTTCTAACTAAGATTGATTGAGACCACTGGGTCCCCGATGAAGTGCTAAGTGTCGTGCAAGTGTTGGACTCTATTGAGCTAGTGGCAATGACAATTTAGGGTGCAAGAGCGAGCGAAGCGAGCTCGGGACTTAGGGCACCCCGACTCGGACAGGTTAGGTTAGAAGGGGATGGCGGGGTCAAGAGAGCGAGCGAAGCGAGCGAACAGACCCCGCCATCCCCTTCGTGGTTATTTTTTTATAAACCACTCAGAAGTAGGAGGCTCCGTCGACACGGGATTCCATCGACATGCATACATACATCGGGACTTAGGGCACCCCGACTCGGACAGGTTAGATTAGAAGGTTCATTATAATAAAATAAAAAATGCGATTAACCTGACCTGACCTGACCTGACCTTGACCTTGGGGTTTTAATCTTGACGTTGAACATGTCATTGACTGTATTATTGCTTAGAAATAGACTTTAGACCCGTCACGTGATCTTGTTTACCCTTCATTTTTCACCGATTTCAAAAAAAAATTGGCAATTTTTTTCTCGGCCCCTATGGTTTTCCGCACTTTGGGGTTTTCAAATTTACACTAAAAAGGGTATCCTCTACCCAAAAAAAAATACCTACTATAAAAACGCGACCGACGCTAAAGTACAGTGGTTCCCATCCATCGTTTCTTTGGCCATCATATTATTTACGTTAATTAAATAATGTACTTACATCACAATGATAAGACACAAACACAAACTATTTTTAAGAGATTGTATCAAGTTCACTTAAAGTACACTTAAACTTTAAATTTATTTTACTTTGACATAATAACACTAAATAGGTACGCTACAAGAAAATGCAATTGAGCTTCGTGTACTGAGGGTGATTCGTTCCAAATCTACCTACATTCATATCGAACTTAGAAAAAGTACGGTAAATATTGAACTTTCCTTATAAAGTTATCATCAGCTGATCAAAATTAGTATGGGAGGTTCAATTTTTTTTGGAATTCGTCTATGACTTTTTTGAAGAACATTGTTCATTTCTATATGCAGAAGCAGTATTTATAATTTGACCATGCATTTTAGTTACACCCTTTATACCCCTTGAACACTGATTGTTATATTTTCGGGCTTCCGTCATCGTCGCCGGGGTTCAGTGTCATTACATACTAGATCCAGAGTAATAATACGGGAGTCTTTACCCCTCCCTGCCTTTGACCTTGGAGACCGTCTGGTGGGTTAGCAGCCGTTACTAATGGGTGCTCGCCCATCCACAGACAGACCTCGACAATTTAGGTAAAGACCACTTTCTTTCCTTGAAATTCAATTATGTCTGTTTGATTTCTATTTGATTTCTTAATTCTTTATTTAGCATTCCTTGTTTTTTTTTTACTTATATAAAATATATTTTATCATAATTATCTTCTAAAAATTTAGTACCTGGATGACCGATTTAAGATTGTTGCTTGAAATTATATTCTGTGGCAATTCAATTTCTTCCAACACGGATAAAACGACGTTTTCTAAAAATGAAACCTAGATCGATTTATCGCCCCCGAAACCCCCTGCATACTAAATTTCATGAAAATCGTTGGAGCCGTTTCCGAGATTCAGATTATGAATACATATACAAAAATTGCTCGTTTAAAGCTATTAGATTAGATAGATAGATAAATATATATATGATTTGATTATACCTATTTATTCTTCCTTACCTTATACCTATTAATTTTTATTTCTTTCAGTCCATTCAAAGGTTTTTTTTTTTTTTTTTTTTTTATTTATTATTCGGGACTTTTATACAGACGTACATACCAGTCCCATCGGACCTTATAATTATGTAAAACGTAACAACACAAACTTAATTAACCTATAAGCTGCTCCGGAGTTAGGTGACGCCAAAATATGATGGAACATGCTAACATCGTACATATTTATCTCAAGCTCTCTAAGTAGATCCTCTCTTGCAGACTGAAATCTGACACACTCCGTCAATAAATGTATAACATCCTCCAGTGTGCCACAAACCTCACAATTAGGTGAATCAATTTTTTTCATTAAGAATCCAAAATTAAAGCTATTAGATTAAAGCTATTAGATTAGATAGATAGATAAATATATATATGATTTGATTATACCTATTTATTCTTCCTTACCTTATACCTATTAATTTTTATTTCTTTCAGTCCATTCAAAGGTTGTCTGCTGGATATCGCTGTCAACGATAAGACCGCCATTGGTACCCCATTGATTTAATTTTTTGATTTAAAGTTGTGTAAATTTTTTGGTGTACAATAAAGTTTATTCTATTCTATTGACCTCGTCGATTGACGAATCGTGATCTTTAAGCTTACATACTGGTATGGTCGGTTGATACGAGTACGATTATGCGATTTTAAGTTTTTAAGTCGGTTATCTTGGTTCTCTTGCGAATCTTCCCATTTCTTCTTTCAGTTAGATGCATAGACTAATCACTTATTGCAGTTGTATGGTATTATAATAAACAACCAACTATCATTGAGGTCCCTAGGTGGTCGATAATGCTTGTCAAACACGAGAATTACGGACCACCAGACGTACAGCGACGCGCCACCGTTACATGGTGGACACCCCACGCACGCACACGCACAAAACGTTTTGGGAACACATTTATTGTGCGTATAGGTACAGCTAAGAGCATACGGTGGAGGTTTGCCCCGCCTGGGCAGAACACCGCCGTGTCCTCGTGGATGCGATAGGCGGCAGCGACCTCTCGCGCCGTGCCCTGGTTCAGGCCATGGTACGGAGTGAGAGGGAATGGGGGGCCGTCTCCAACTTCTGCGAAGCAGTAATGCTCGCGAAGAGGGAGGCGGCACACGTTAGGGAGATTCAACAGAGACCGAATCGCCCTAGCGCCCCCAGCAGCAGCCGTCGCAGGAGACGCCGGGGGCTGCGAGACGATCTCCGGCCACCGTAGACCCGGGCCTGCGGACGGCGAGTAGCGGGTAACTCGCCGTCCGATCAGCACCAGGCCCGAGAGTCGACGGCGCGTAGTGTTCCACGCGCGCCTCAAAGAGTTGTCAGCAAAGGACGGGGCCTGCCACGGCCAGTGCCTGCCCGGGGGTGGAGGATAAATTCGAAAGAGTTACCTCGCCCCCGGGCGCGTAGGGCAGGGAGGAACAGGGGTGGGTTTTAGTCAGTAAGAGTCTGACACGCCCTTCCGCTCCACCCCAGAGCGGAAAGAGTCATTAGATGATTTCCCACCCCCCAAAAAAAAAAAGAAAAAAAAAGTGGTATTCCCTGCCGGAATATCTAATATCTGTGTTTCGTGATAGCTACAAGCTGGGGGTCTTTGAGTCAAGAGTCAATAGGTTACTTCTAGGCAAGCGTGCTCCATTGTCAACCACATCATCGCTTATCATAATTAATGGTACTTTTTCGAGCCTACAAAGCAATTGTTATCGTTTAGATCTAACCTCAATGTGCTTGACAAGCAAACTACATGTTGGTCATGCTTTAGAAATGAGTGTGAATGCTTGAACAAAGTGCGCTTGACGTTGCATCAAGCATGTAATTAGCTTTGTTCATTGGAACATGAGGCCTTCTTTCAAAACGTAAGGTTTTGTAAGAAACCTGCATCTCTTACAAACGCTAAAAAATCTGTGCGCTGCTACGCGCATTTTAGGGTAGGAATTCTAATCATAATCAGCCCCATTGCATTTTGGGCCACCCAAATTCACATGGGAACAGGGGAAACACGCGCAATCACCCCTTATACGACTCCTTCTCCCGTCTTTCTAAGAAAATTACCATAAGTTTCCGAAAAACACCCAAAATTGGCAAGAGCTCGCAGCATTAATTCTAGAACCTTCAAAAAACATTTACATAAATTGCATAGAACGCGCGCTGCAGATGATTTGGCTCCGCCCAGCCTGCGCTTGTTCTTTGTCTCCCAATCTGCGCGAAACCAAATTATTACCCTGTATTGATCGATTAGTACTTTGATAGCTATCTAGTACGTATATTTAGGACCTAACAGACTTGCGCGGGGATGTTGCGATGTCCGCATCGGGCTTGGGTATTTAAAGGGTGCACCGGGACCGCCCTGCACAGTACCGCGTTAGTACTTGCACTGAAACATTGTGCAGAATTTTGTGTGGGCGATATAGAACAAAGGGATTTGGAAGTTTAAATTCGGTTCCGCGTTTTAATACAACAATCGTAAACGGTTTGATAAAACTCGGGTTTGCGAGATTCGGTTATCGAATTTTTCGAAATTGGGTTCGATTCGAATTATATCAAATCGGGTTCGGTATTCGTGTTTCCCTCTAAGTAAAAAAATGTCGGGAGCATTTTACTCAAAAAATACAAACATCCTAATTAATAACCTCCTTCTTTTTGAAGTTGGTTAAAAAACCGATTATCTTCTTCTCGATTTAAAAATTGGTTATTTATATATTATTAAAAAAATATTTAATGATATTGCTTGTAGGCTTAATATTAATTACAGTAATTAATAATATAAAATAATCGGTAAAATTAAAAAAAAAAAATTAAATCCGCTGCGTCTTTCCAGACAAAGAAACCAAAGTTCAGAAATCAAGATTGCCTCTTAAGAAAAGATTAGAGAAGAAAGTCAAGCAAGAAGATGAAGACTTTCCAAAGAAAGAAAAACTGGAAGAAAATGTGAGTTTTTTTGTATATTCTCTAGATTCTTCGAGCATGCAGCAGGCTGGCGTTCAGCGTTCCACTGTTAATTTTCTTTGTAAATAGGTTCAGCTGACAGCAGTCGTAAAATGTAGGATGCTGGTGGCGTCATCACTCTTATTATTGCGTCATAAGTTCCCGGAATTCGATTTGAGCGAAGGTCATAAGGGTGTGACCACATCTGGTGAATGCGCCGCTCGCGACCCGCTCGCGAGCTGCTCGTGCGCTGCACGCGTGCGGTTACTGCAATGGTTTGGTGCGCCTCTTTAGCGCAAATCACGCAAGCTTTGCACAGTGCGCGCGCGCATATAGCTTGCATGCACTTCCGTTCGTTTTCAAACTGTATATCTCAGTTGTAAATTTGCTTTCGAAGATGACGGACTATCTGACAAATAAGAAAAAGAAAAGACAAGGACGTAGCAGGCGCGTGGGCGGTGCAGAACCGTCGCGCGTCACGCGAATTTGAAATGCACGCACGCAGCTCGCGAGCGGCGCATTCGCCAGATGTAGATCATGCACCCTAGGAGTTTCACTTTTTTCGTTGTATTCCTCGGGCGGGGCTTAGGTTCCATTTTGAAATGGTGCAGTGCGGTGGAGGGGGGTGTGAAAGGGCGGAAGGGAAGTGATGCTGTGGAAGGGTGGGGTAGTTTTGGTGCAGTGCGGGGCTGCGGGGGTGTATGAAAGAGGGGAAGGGAACTGATGCTGTGAAAGAGTGGGGTATTTTGGTGCAGTGCGGGGCTACGGGGGTGTATGAAAGAAGGGAGGGGTACTGATGCTGTGAAAGGGTGGGGTATTTTGGTGCAGTGCGGATCTGCGGGGGTGTATGAAATAGGGGAGGGGTAATGATGCCGTGCACGTGTGTGGTACAGAGAATACACATACGGATGATATATGATGCTGCGGATGGTAGTGATGCGTTGAGATATCTGTTGTTATTATACCGGAGGGAGGGGGGAGGGGACTATAGGAGAAAGCGAAGTGAGAGAGACATTCTGTGTAGGTTTTTAAAATATAATTGATTTTATGTAATGCGGTATATCAGGGATACTAATGGGATGATAATGGGATACTTAAGTATGGATATTGGCGATGGAATTCATGTTGCATGAAGGTTGAATAGTGGGATACAATGATGCTGATTGAAGGATATTGATGAAAGAGTCGGAGATAGCGATGATTTTCAAAGGATATTGGTGGGATATACTGATAATTTACTAGTAGATAGTGGAGTGTAGTTATGATTTTCGAAGGATTTTGATGGTATAGTGGGAGATAGTGATGACTTTCAAAGGATATTGATGTGATAGTGTGGGATACTGATGATTTTCAAAGGATATTGGTGGGATAGCGAGGGATACTGATGATTTTCAAAGGATATTGGTGAGATAGCGAGGGATATTGATAATTTACCAAGGATTTTGATGGCATAGTAGGAGATAGTGATGATTTTTAAAGGATATTGATGTGATAGTGGGAGATACTAATGGGATACTTAGTATGGATATTGGCGATGCAGTGGGGGATACTCATGATGCATGAAGGATATAGATTGAATAGTGGGATACAATAATGCTGATTGAAGGATATTGATGGAAGAGTGGGAGATAGCGATGATTTTCAAAGGATATTGGTGGGATAGTGGGAGATACTTATAATGCACCAAGAAAAGGAGGAAAGAAAGAAAGAAAAACTGTTTATTCAAGTGGGATAGTGGAGAGATAGCCATGATTTTCAAAGGATATTGATGGGATAGTGGAAGATAGTGATGACAGTGATGACTTTCAAAGGATATTGATGTGATAGTGTGGGATACTGATGATTTTCAAATGATATTGGTGGGATAGCGAGGGGTACTGATGATTTTCAAAGGATATTGGTGAGATAGCGAGGGATATTGATAATTTATCAAGGATTTTGATGGCATAGTAGGAGATAGTGATGATTTTTAAAGGACATTGATGTGATAGTGTGAAATACTGCTGATTTTCATAGGACATAAACGAGATAGTGGGAGATACTAATGGGATACTCATGTATAGATATTGGCGATGCAGTGGGGGATACTCATGATGCATGAAGGATATAGGTTGAATAGTGTGATACAATGATGCTGATTGAAGGATATTGATGGAAGAGTGGGAGATAGCGATGATTTTCAAAGGATATTGGTGGGATAGTGGGAGATACTTATAATGCACTAAGAATAGAAGGAAAGAAAGAAAACTGTTTATTCATGTGGGATAGTGGAGAGATAGCGATGATTTTCAATGGATATTGATGGGATAGTGGAGTGTATTTATAACTTTCGAAGGATTTTGATGGCATAGTGGAAGATAGTGATGACAGTGATGACTTTCAAAGGATATTTATGTGATAGTGTGGGATACTGGTGATTTTCATAGGATATAAACGAGATAGTGGGAGATAATGATGATTTTCAAAGAACATTTATTGAATGATGGGGGATAGTGATGAATGTTGAAGGACATTGATGTTCGTAGAATATAGATGGGTTTGATATATATTGGTAGGATAGTGACGAAGGTCGAGGGTTACTGATGAGATAGTAGGAAATAGTAGTGATGTTTCTAAGGGTACTGATGGGATACTGATGATTTTCAAAGGATATTGGTGAGATAGCGAGGGATATTGATAATTTACCAAGGATTTTGATGGTATAGTAGGCGATAGTGATGATTTTTAAAGGATATTCATGTGATAGTGTGGGATACTGATGATTTTCATAAGATATAAACGAGATAGTGGGGTGGGTGGAAGGCTTAAGTTAGCAAAATCTTTTTGTTGTATATGTCGTTAATTTGTGGCAAATAAATACTTTTTCTTTCTTTCTTTCTTCTTTCATAGTGATGATTTTCAAAGAACATTTATTGAATGATGGGGGGACAGCGATGAACGTTGAAGGACATTGATGTTCGAAGAATATAGATGGGTTTGATATACAGGGTGGAGAAGACAATACGACAATAAATGAAAACACAGACAATACTAGTTCATAAGAATAAGTTTAAGCTATCAAAAAAATCCTAACATCGAAAATAAAAAAATAAAAATTTCAAACAAACTAAATGGCATAAAACTAGAAACGAAATAGAACACCATTTATAAATATGAGTTCACTAGACTGTCGTAAGAGCGGCAACAACGCGCGGTCCTGTAGCGACTTGATCTTTTGGCTTTTAATTATGGATTAATGCTCAGTAAAATTACACTGAATCACAGATTATTAACCAAATAATCAGGCATCTCTCAACGGCGTGTTATTTATTAATCAAATTATTAATCACGATCAGGATGTAGGTATGATAGTCACTAAATTTTTCGTTTTTCAATAGGCCGCCATGAATTCGAATACACAAATTGCACCGACGTAAAAGGTTATTTCTAACGTCTGACAAAAGGGGGAGCCATGTGTTTTAATTTATTAAAAGATATGATTATTCTATCTTTTAAATCATCAACAGTATCAACAGCTGTTGAGTACACTTCATTTTTGATATGACCCCACAAGAAAAAATCCAGTGGTGTAAGGTCGGGGGACCTGGCTGGCCAACGTGTTGGTCCATAACGGCCAATCCACTGCTGTCCGAACATTTGAGACAAACGCTCTCTAGCAGACACCACTGAATGAGCTGGTGCTCCGTCTAATTGGTACCACATCTGCCTGAACGCAGTTACCGAAAGCTCATCCGTGTACTCGCAAACAGGTCCATTGAGGAGTTCTAAAAACTTTTCAGCATTTAAATTTCCATCAATGAAAACCGGACCGATAATAGTATTTCTATGAATGCCAGCCCAAACATTCACAGTAAATCTGTACTGGTGCGAAGTCTCCCGTCCTAGACGCGGATTCACGCGGCTCCAGTAACGAAGACTCTGTCTGTTCCATAAACCGTTCCTTGTAAATGTACTTTCATCAGTCCACATCACATTGTACAAGAAATCCGGATTCTCGAAATGTTTGTTTTCAATCCAGCGACAAAAGTTTTCCCTAACTGGTTTGTCTCTAGGTAACAATGCATGCAATTTCTTGTATTTATACGGCTTCCGTTTGTCGCGTTTTAAAACTTTAAGAATAGTTGTATGGTCAACACGAAAATGTCGACCTGCCCTTCGCGAACTACACGTTGGGTTGCGTTCAAAATAATTTAAAATTCGTTCCTCAAGGGTCACTCTTACACGTAGAGGAGCACTATCCACATGCGGGATTAAGGATCGATTTTCTCGCATCCTCTGGACAGCTTGGACAATGGTGCGCCCGTTGGTCGGACAAAATCGAGTGTTTCCAAACCTCTCTCGGTATGTCCGTATAGCCAAAGCGGCGTTTCTTTGACACTCCCCATAAATTAAAATCATGTCGGTGTACTCCGAAGCTGTGTAACTGTAGCGCGGCATGATTATTAAAAAAAAAAAAACACGAAAACAATAAAAACTAAGCGTCTAATTTCGCACAATTCACTCACTGTTTAACTAAATACCTAAAACGTTACGTGTCCTGTCACTAAAATAAAGCGTCCAATTTCGCACTAATACAGTCGTAAATGAATTTACAAATTTAAACACGAGCGGCGGGGAAGTCCCTCATCAAAGGCGCCCGCGCGCGGCCCGAACGAAAGTTAGCGGCATCTGAGGACGCGTGACTCGTCACAGGATCCCGCGCGCGGCGCGAACGAAAGTTAGCGGCATCTGAGGACGCGTGACTCGTCACAGGATCGCGGCGGCCGGCGACACACTAACATAAATTTGTTGTAGCAAATTTCTTCAAGAAAGCGAAGTAACAAACGAAACTAGATTTATCTCTTTCGCACACACTAAATTTTTTATTAATATTATGAGTGCATTGCAATTTCCGCATTCGTTACTTTCTTATCCAACTCTGATGACACGCTTTATGACTCTTATTACTCAGAGTTAAGGTATAATTTTCACTAAATCAGATGAAAATACTAATTTGGCGAAAGTGTTAAAGTAGCGAGTTGGCAACGTGGCTTTAATGTTTTGATGTTTATACCGATGTGGGTCGTTAACCTGACAGTGTTTCCCTATTATCAGATACATCATGTAGCAAATGTTAAAAATCGAAAATAATTTCCTGTTACTAAACTACTGGATATATTCAAATGATTTTTTGTATGTAGACTGAGAACGTCTTGAGGTATGCGAGGTTTAATTTAATGTCGTATTGTCATCACCACTCTGTATATTGGTAGGATAGTGACGAAGGTGGAGGGTTACTGATGAGATAATAGGAAATAGTAGTGATGTTTCTAAGGATACTGATGGGATACTGATGATGTTTCAAAAATTGATGAAATAGTGGAAGAAAGTGATGACGTTTGAGTTATATTAGTAGGATTTTCGAAGGATATTAATGGAATAGTAGGAGATAATGACGATTTTAGGATAACATTGATGGGATATTGTTATTTTAATGGATATTGATAGGATAGTGGGAGATACTAATGATGTTGATAACGTTGATGGGATATTGTTATTTTAATGGATATTGATAGGATAGTGGGAGATACTAATGATGTTTAATGAATATTGATGGGATAGTGGTGGTTAGTGATGTTACTTGAAAGATATTGATCAGAAAGTAGAGGGATAGCGATGATGGTTTAAGGATGTTGATGGGATAGTGGGAGATATTGGTGAGGTTTGATGGATACTGATGGGATATTGGGATATAGGCATGATTTTTTATGGATATTGATGACATAGTTGTGGACAGTATGTTGCTTGAAATATATTGATCAGAAAGTAGAGGGATAGTGATGATTTAATAGAGGATATTGATTGGACAGTGGCCAATATTAATGAAGTTCGAAGGATATGAGATAGTAGTGAACAGTGATGATTTAACGAAGGACCTTTTTGGGGTTAAGGTAACATTTTTTAACTTGTGCCACCACCTTATCTTAGGAATGCAGTGAACTCGCTTCCAACTTTGTTGACAATGATAATACTTTGTTTTTTGTTTTTTTTCTACCCGCACTGATGTAATAAGATTTAATGTTCTAATGTAAGTGACGATTGTCTTAATGAGAATAAATTTCTTTAAACCGAACTCTCATATAACTGAGATTAGTCGTCCGACTTTGTTTTGGAGATTGTACACTTCTTTTATTATATATGCACAAAGTTGCGTTAGCAAATAAATATTGTTTCTTTCTTTAAAATTAGCAAGAAAATAGAATCTTTGTTGGCTTACAACTTTTAATGGCTTTTTATTTTACTATTCTGTTTCCGCACAGACAAAATTAATAATGAGATAAAACCGTATCATGCTTTACTTTGGATGTACAATGTCAAACAGTGGAGATTAATACCCTCCCGAAATTTGTATGGACAAAATATCGACTAGTGCAACCTTTAAGGATAATGATGAAGTAGTGCGAGAACTTGTTGATATTAGTTTTTTTTTTAGGGGTGAGAAATCATCCAATGACTTCTCCCGCTCTGGGTGGAGCGGGAGATCGTGTCAGACTCTTACTGATTAAAACCCACCCCTGTTCCTTCCCTGCCTGAGTGCCCAGGGGCGAGGTAACTCTTTCGAATTTGTCCTCTTGATGGGATAGTGGGACGGTCATCATTTTCCAAAGATGATGTTGAGATATTGGCAGATTGCGATGAATTCAGAAACGATATTGAAATGATAGTAGGGGATAATGACGATTTTCCAAGAATATTGATAGGATAGTGGGATACACTGATAATGTTAGAAGATATTCTAGGAATAGTAGGATAGTGATGAAATTATCACTATCCTCTACGGATATTAGGATATGGTAAAGATGTTCGAAGGCTATTAATGGGTTAGTGCGAGACAGTAATGTTGTTCCAAGAATATTCATAAAATAATAGGGGTTAGTGATGATTTCCGTGAGTATTTTGATGGGATAGCGGCAGATAGTTTTTATTTTTATGGATACTGATGGGATGGTAGGAGATATTGATGATTTTCAAACGATATTGATAGGATATTGTTTTTTTATGGATATTGATAGGATAGTAGGGTATAGTGATGTTGCTTGAAATATATTAATGGGAAACTGGCGGAATTATACTGTTTGAAAGTCATTTATGGGAAAATAGCGAGATAGTGCATCTGTTTGAAGGACATTGGTGGAATTTATTTATTTATTTATCACAATCACTGCTATCATTACAGGAAATTCCTAATGCGGTAGCGTGGTCCTTAATTAAACTATTTTAAATAACATAACACATACAACATTATTTTTGTGAATTCATTCAGAGAGCATGAGAATAAATCGATCCTGTCTGCCGTGTCGTCAGTGGCGCTTTGCGTAGCAAGTTGGTTTGGGCATGTGGTACTGCTAGTAACCGTGGCTTCCGGCGCCGCGATATGAAACTGTCAGGCACATTCAGGAAAATCTCCTTCAAAACACCGGAATTATAGGTCTTACCACGTAATAGTTTGAATACATATGTGGTTATAGCTAAGTCCCTCCTTGTCTCGAGTTTGTTGTGCCCAACCATACCGATAACGAATAAGGTCGGGTACATCAACGGCTAGAAGGGATAGACACCGTATAGTTTCATGTATAAAAATCTGGTGAATTTGTTTTGTATGCGCTCCAACATGAGACTGTGTTTAGTCTCATGCGGAGCCCATATGACGGCATTATACTCTAGCTGAGTTCTTATAAGCGCATTGTACAATGCTGCAACTGCTTTTATATTTATGAAACCAGATGCCCATCAAAGAACGAAACCCAGACTTCTTTAGGCTTTCTTACAAATATTTACAATATGGTCACGAAATGTCAACTCAGTGTTCAGGCACACACCCAAGTCACGTACCTTTTCTACCCGCTCAATTGATGTGCCCTCAATCTTGTAGTCGTGATGATGTGGTTCTCTCATTCTGCCAAATGTTATGACTGAGCATTTTTTTACGTTAAACTGCAGCTTATTTTTCCTACTCCACTCAGCTACATAGTCTATATCTTGCTGCAATAGTGCAAAGTCACGTTTATCTTTAATGGCCATGAGCAACTTAAGATCATCCGCGAATAACAGACAAGTGGCCACCCTAACAACTTCAGGCAGGTCATTTATCATATTAATAAAGCTCAGCGGACCCACATTACTGCCCTGGCTTACTCCTGATCTTGTATAATACGGCTCAGATCTACAACCAGCATATTCTACAAACTGCCGTCGACCTCTCATGTAGTTAGCAAAGAACTGCAGCAATGCAGGAGTACCTCCGACTGCTGCCAGCTTTTCTAATAATATGTTATTATCAACCAGATCAAAAGCTTTTTTGAAGTCAAAGTAGGCAGTGTCGACGTGTACTCCAGCATCAACATTTGGAACCACGTACGTCATAAAGTTCAGTAAATTGCTGGTTGTGCTACACGACGGTCGAAACCCGTGCTGGGAGTCCGATAGCAAACTGGACACTTGATCAAACATGCACCTTTGTATGGTCGACTCAAAAACTTTTGCTGGAGCTGACAGAATTGCCACCGGCCTATATCCGTCACGTCTGAATCCATCCCACCCTTAGGTATTGGAATCACGCGCGTGATTTTCCAACACTCAGGAAAATACGAGGACTCTATGCACAAATTATACAGGTGTAAGAGTGGCTTTGCAGCGCGGCAATCCCTCAGGACAAAAGCGGGAATTCCGTCCGGCCCCGCTGACCGTTTTGGTTTAAGTCGATTGTGATTCCGTATATGGGATACTGATATTATAGGTATAGCGTTGCTGTTCGGAAAAATGTGACCCAGGAAGGGGATAGATTACTATCTCCTTCCAGCTGCTATGCGATGTTGTAGTGTAACCATCAATGGTTTTTGGATGCTGTTATTGAAATAGTCTGTAACTTTTTTTCAGAATGACGCTGAAGAAAATAAACAGCAAGAAGATAATTCTCAACCTACGAGTAAGTGCAATTTTTTATGACATACCTTTGGTTTAAAAGATAAAGTAAGGGCTTATTGACACTGTTTACAATGTGGGTTTTAGCACACACAAATCACATTCAGGTACAAAAACGTATTCTGCGGCGCGCACAAGACTTACACATACCTAGTACTAGAACTAAAGAAAAAAAAACAATAATAAAATGAGGGAGCAAAACTTTCTAACTCAGTACCGAAAGATATAAAAAATGCACAATCGTTCGAGTAATTAAAAAAACTACTAAAATGGTGGTGGATCTTAACAGGTTAAAAAAAAAAACATTTTTACAAAAAAAAAAAACAACCGACTTCCGAAAAACAAAATACACTAAAAATTTAAAAATTCCTTTAGTTTCGGAAGTCGGGGTTTGTATTTTATTTCTTCGTTATTTGACACCGGCTTCCGAAATTAAAGTTATTTTTAAATTTTTAGTGTAATTGGAGAAAACCAAAACGTCATCTAGGTATACATCATATTCGTTTTTGTTCAGTTTTTTAAAAGCCGCTAAAGCAATTTTTATAAAATTTATATAGGACTACCTCGGGAGTACAGTTCTCGCCAAACTTCTTGTCTGCTCTGAAGTTCGCTACAATGGCTGCGCAGTAGTAAATCTCATACTCGCGCTGCGCCTTGCGCATCGGAAATTCAACTTCAGGGCGGCCAAGATGTTTGGCGAGAACTGTATATTCTTTCAAATGATAAATGATGTTTATTCAGTAAATAGGTTACAAGGAACACTTTTACACGTCAATGTTTTTTGTCAGTAAGTTTCGGATAAAAAAACAATTTTGAAAATCGGTCCACAAATGACAGCAATCGGTGGACATACAGTCGCACATAAAACCTCCTCCTTTTTCGAAGTCGGTTAAAAATAAATAATGAATCTAACTAATATAATTTATTTGCCTCTAGTGTAAACGAGACCTTAGATTTCAAAGATAACCATCTGTCAAGTCATCGCACTTCGATCGCGTCAACGCGACGCACGGCGGTAGACAATACAAAACTCTTACCAATTACCTTCCTAAATTCGTAATGTTAACACTTTATTATAGTATACTCTGTGGTTAACACTCTAAGCTCTTGCTATTGCTACTCCTGGACAACAAAAACAAAACAAGTAATGTTTATTATTTATTTCTGTACAAGTGATTTGTACTCTTTAGAAATAAATGAATTCAAATCGTAGTTTTTTATAGTCTGCAAATCATAGAAATTCACACTTCATTTAAGTTATTTAGTTTATTGTACACCATTACGTAGTTCGCTTGGTTATGTTCTAACCTATAGCTAAGGTATTTTTCATTCCATTTATAAAATCTCTCTTCCACAGTGGAAACCCCCCTGATGTACTCCTATGAAACATTGCGAAACATAGAAATTGTGACCATTGACGAAGAAGAACGCCAGAAGGAGTACGAGAAGACTCTGAAGGCGCGTCAACACATGCGCCATGTGTGTGTTCACTGCGCGGTTGGCTTCGTACTCAAACAGGCGTTTGATGTGCACATGAAGGTTCACGCTCCCGTAAGTACCTGACCTGTTTATCTCCTATCTTGGCGTTTTTAGGGTTCCGAAAGTCCGAATGAAAAACGGAATCCTTATAGGATTACTCGTCTGTCTGGCTGTCTGTCTGTCCGTCTGTCACAGTCCATTTGCTCCGAATCTACTGGACTGATTAAGCCGAAATTTGGTACACACCTGTATATTGGTGACCTAAATACGGAGGTGTAACATAAATGAATGAATTTGGAATATGGGGGTCACTATTGGGGTGCACAAGTCGGAAAATTAAAAAAAAAGTTTTCCGAACTGTGCCGTGCTACATGTCAAATGAAAGGGGTTACTGTAAGAGCATCATAATATATTTTTTTAAATTTTATAAGTCAAATTTTTAGAAAATTGATGAATAGTGACCTTTCTCCCTCCCTTATCTCCGATGCTACTTTGCCTAAAATTTTGAAAAAAATACAGAAGATAGTTCTTTACTTAAAGATTACAGGAAAACCTTTGCGTGCGAATCCGACTCGCTCTTGGCCAGTTTTTTTTCTGTCACCATATCACTAAATCACTTTACTTTCATACCACTCCTCATGCCTTCCTTTCGCGTTCGCAATCACATTGAAATCAGTTTCCGATTACAACTTCACGGAAAGTCATTATGACGTTCGATTCCACTTAAATTCCTCAAACGAACCAACCATTGAGAATTTTTGTCAACGCTTAAGTTTTTAAGACATTCTTAGAAAACTTGTCGCTACAATACACCTTTATGTATCGTGTCGTGTTACATTTAAATATGCAGTTATACTGTTTGTTTGTTTGGTTATACAGTGGTGGAACAGTGGTAACGGCCGCGACTTACAAGTTGTAGGTCGTGAGTTCAAACCCAGGCAGACGCTTTACTTTGTGTAAATTATTTCATCACCACTGCTCTCAAACCTGTGAAGGAAAACATCGTAAGGAAACCGGCATGTCCTAGAACCAAAAATTCGAAGACATGTGACATCCACCAACACGCATTGGGCCGGCGTGGTGGATTATGGCCCACGCCCTCTCACAGAGAAGAGGCCTGTGCCTCAGCAGTGAGGACGTTAAAAGATGATGACTGTTTGGGCCCAGTAAGTGATCACGTTTGTAGCGACGTCGTTCAGATCATCGAGGGTGCAGGTGAAAGCACATTTGGGACACTCCAGCTGATGGGACTTAGTTTGAACAGGAGCACTTCACTCGAACTGGGGCCCAATTCTGTAACTTTGAGTTAAGCAACACGCCATCGACACACAACAGACATTATTTTGCCACTGTTACAAATTTGGTATTCTGCTAAAACTTCAAAATGATATTGACATATTATAGTAGACCAGACTACCAATTATTACAATAGGCTTATTATGGCGTTTCAATGACACTACAGTGGCAAGTCAATGACCTTATATAATTTATAGAATACCAAATGTCAATGACTATTCCATTGAGGCACCACTGACACACTACCGACACACTATTGACAAGTTAGTTATTTTACAGAATTTAGCCCATGTGTATGAGATGGATCGATGATCCCCCACTTCGTTACTATTCAGCCCACGTCTAGAGTTGTCTATTACACAGACCTTGTGGAAACTAGAACGAATTTCCGTGCGTTCAAGCGTTTTTGCCATACCTATTATTGGAATCAAATGTAACAGCTCACAATTAAGGACCCATTAATATCTGTGTTTTAATCCGTGGTGCCTGGCAACTGGGCTTATTCCAGTTGTAAATAACCCATTTGTGCCTAATGGATTAGCTTTTTTCTGTCTCCCGCTTGATTAGGAGGGAAGTGGAAATTATGTTTTTCTTACTCCTCCTCTGTTCTTTTCTGATAAATTTCTTTGCGGGACTCAAGACAGTTTAATCGTTTCTCTGGGACTCTTCGAGCTTCATTGCCTCGACGTTTTTTCTGGCGGTCGCCACTGTTGATTCTGGCTCGCAGAAGTTACAGTGGTTTGGGAATATTGTGGCGGTCTTGTCCCAATAATAATAAAAAAAAGATCCCCCACTTCGCCAGATTGTACTTGCAGCGGCTCACTTGGGTACGCAACCGATTCAAGACTCTTTATGTGTCAGAGACAATATGAGAATAAGCGGTGGCTAAAATTTGATCTGCATTTGTGTATTGTCTGGCAGTCTTTCTCTAATACTTGTTGTGATGACATTTTAAGGCGCTATTAAATGGCAACGACCTTGAGTGGTTAGCTTGCTTGTTCTGTGCACGTGTGTGTTGTGGTGTCACGTAACGCATCGTACGTCCACCCATTAATAGGACTCGCCCATCAAGAAGCGCTGTCCGAAATTAGACCCATTATTAATTTATTATACATAAAATAACAGGTATTATACTAAAACACGTATACCAAAATATATAAATAATTAAATTATCTTTAAAATGGCGAAGGTTTCATAAAAATACGCTAAATAGTTTTTGCGTAATTCTCAATTTTTTAACCGCGTTAGACATAACTTTACAAATTAATTACACTATGTTATAAAAATATAATTTAAAATATTCACATATCAAATTACGAAGAAAATTGTCTAGAGTAACATTTTTTTTTTTTCAAAAAAATATGACTAGTCGTTTAGACGTGATTCTCAATTAAAAATCATTAGAAGTCGTATAACTGTGCCTTAACGCCCGAGTACTGTAATTTGTAACTTATCTTTTTCTCTTTATCCAGGAATCAGGCGACCACGAATGCCTACTCTGCCACTCCCGTCTTAAAACCGCTGAGATGCTGTACAAGCACCGCTTACGACATTACCGCCGCTACCGGTGCCTGCTGTGCCGGATGCGGTTCAAAGACAAGGATACTGCTGCTTGTCATGTCATGAACGATCATACCGGACAGACCTTCGAGTGCGATCGTTGTGGGAGAGGTTTCAAGTAAGTTCTAACGACAGTAGAGATTTTAAGGCGCTATTAGCTGCCAATGACCTTGAGTGGCTAGCTTGCGTGTTCTGCGCTGAGCTCACGTAACGCGTCGTATGTCCACCCAGTAATAGGACTCGCCCATCAAGGAGCGCTGTCCGAAATTAGGCGCATTATTAATTTATTACACATAAAACAACAGGTATTAAACTAAAACATTGAGACTAAATTATAAATAATTAAATGATCTGTAAAATGGTTAAGATTTCATAAAAATACGCTTTATAGTTTTTGCGTGATTCTCAATTATTGTTTATCCGCGTTAGACATAACTTTACAAATTAAATTACACTATGTTATAAAAAAAAAAAATATTCTGGGATCAAATTACGACGGAAATGTCTAGAGTAACATATATTTTTTTCAAAGAAATAAGACTAGTCGTTTAGACGTGATGTTCAATTAAAAACCATTAAAAGTTGTATAATTGCGCCCCCCTGAACGGCCACGGGCATACCAGTATGCCGATCCAGATTACGCGGCTTAAACCTCTATTATTAAATAACTAAAGATCTTATAGCCTGTGGCATGGTGCACATGCATTCTTAGATAGTTATTACATTGTGTTAGAAAAAAAACGCAACACAAAACGCAACGCAAACGCAGAAACGCAATTTTAAAAAGCCGTTATGTTGTTTTGATTTCGTAATTTGAAGTTTTGAGTGTGAATAATAGGAAAATATGATATCGGACTCTACAACTCCAACACAACAACTCTATTACTTGTCTATTCATAGTGCAACATGCAAAATGTCATGTAAATTGATACAGTGGTTTTTACAACTACCCCCACACACACACACACACACTATTCCCGAAAAATCGTTGATAACAGAATTTGAATAAAATTCAACTCTTGAATTACAAGTATTGTTTACATGTTATTCTAAGGTCTGTTTATTCAACAACCCAAAAAAGTTTACTTTAAGTGCCTCGCTCCAATAGAAACCTCAGCAAGTTGTTTTTTATGAGCCCGGGTCGTAAATATGTCAAACTGCGATAAGAGGCGCGGCCGTTGAGGGGTTAAGGTCCCTTGTAAGATTGTTTGTGAGGAGTGTAATTTATGTATGATAGGCAGGCCCTCCATGTAAATACTGACATTCAGCTGCATCTGGTTAGACTCGAAGCGGACCCCAACATGCACTAATGGAAAATATCCAACTTTTTTGCGATTTTTCAAATGGCCGTTTGTTAAAGACACAGTTCCTTCTGCTTCGTTAACGTTCATACATCCGTCATATAAGAGTCAAGGAAGAGTTTTGGCCGAAAGGTGTGCTGTATCGGCGTTTCCACGGCCAGATACGCGACACCTCGCAGCGTAACACGACGCCGTCACTTCGTGTGCAGTAGTTTTTAAGCTTATGTTTTTCAATATGGTATTAGTTCATTATTTTTAACCGACTTCAAGAAAGGAAGTTCTATGTTCGACTGTATGTATGTATTTTTTTTAAATGTATTTCCACCGATTTCTCTGTCAGTTGTGGACCGATTTTCAAAATTCTTTTTTTATCCGAAAGAATATACTCCCGAGGTGGTCCCATATAAATTTTATCGAAATTGCTTCAGCGTTTTTTGAAAAACTGGACAACAACGAAAAATACGTATAGATAGATGACGTTTTGGTTTTCTCCAATTACGAGTATGTTTAAATTCTACGTTCCATGTTACTGGGGTTTTTAAATCTGGGGTATAACAACTAAAAAGTGAAAAATAAAAAACTTTTTACAAAAAAAAAACAACCGATTTCCAAAAAGAAAATACCTACACTAAAAATTAAAAAATAACTTTAATTTCGGAAGTAAATTGTTTTTTTTTGTAAAAAGTTTTTTTTAAAGATTATATTGTGTATTTTATCTATGGGTCTTAGTTGCCTGACAATAGAGAATTATTATTATTATTATATATGCCCGCCGGTTGTGTGTACTACGCATCTGATCTTTTTGGAGAGCATCACCAATAAGGCTACTTCTGCCTCTGACTTTTCTTGCCCGTAGGACTCTGCTCTAGCCTGGTCTCTTTGTTTCGCAGAAGACCGCAATACCTGAAGAAGCACGTAGCCCAGCACCACACCAAGCCTCACGACCTTGTGTGCGGCGTCTGCTTCCGAGTCTTCCACGAGCGGGGATGGTATAGATCTCATATCAGGTAGGAACAGTTCTGATCGTTCTTTAAGGAGAGAGGTAGGTAGATCTTGATAGCATAACTTTGATCACGATACGCGGAAACGTATGTCTTAGGTTCCACGCAATTTCATTTTTTATCGTTAGCATCGCAGCTGCCAAGAACGTCATCATTTACATAATCTTATGTTTATGATACCAAACCAGGTTTCCTATTTTATTTTTCACTTATCATTGACTGCCAGACAACAAACACAATTGAAAATCTATTGTTTGGGGGTCACCATGTGCCCCCCATGGCAGTCAATGACAATCAGCGCTAAATCATTGCTGTCCCAACGTGCAATATTCTGAATCTGTTCTCGGTCTGCAGATAGAAAATTTTAGATATACATACAGGGTCAAATAAAACTAGCAAAACCTCCGTAGACCTGATGGAAATCTAATAACGATAAACCTAAAAAACATATAAGCTAATAATTTCAAGTGGGTAACTAATTTAGCGTCATCATCATCACCTTCATCATCATTTTAGCCGAATAACGTCCATTGCTGGACATAGGCCTTCCAGCACGTGTCGCCACATCCATCGACTACCCGCAACCCTTAGGGTCAACTCACACCGAAAGAGCGCCGAAGGGCCGCCGAAGGGGCGCCGAATTTCGCGCGGCGGCGCCGCGGGCATACGCGCGACTCGAGGCGACTCGAGTTTCTCATGCGATAATAAGTATTGTAGTAATGAAAATAAAGCTAAAATTCATATGACACTGAAACTGCGCTGCCCTTCGGCGCTCTTTCGGTGTGAGTTGACCCTTACCTGATCATCGGTCCGGCTTGTTCAGGTCGCGCCAACGCTGCGTGTTCCGATCCGCTTTCGCCACTCCAGAACCTTTCGGCCTCATCGCCCATCTGTATTAAGCATATTTACTTGAAATATGGGATAAGATTTTTTTTGTTTAATCGTCCTTAGACCTATATCGCCTGCGTAGTTTTGCTAGTTAAATTAATTTGACTCTGTATTATATGCACTAACACTCATGTTTTGTCATTCATTTAACAATGCATGTCCCCATTGTTAGGCAATTTTGTAGATTTCTGAGTTCTAGATGGAGGACTGGATCTACGCCGAAGTGGAGGCCTTGCGCCGAACCGGAGGCCTTGGCTTCCACCAGGCATCTGGGATTTCAGGAAAAGATGCTGCTTTGGATTGATGACGCGCAGGAATTCCTATTAAACGTTTACTATTTATGTGTCGGTTGTGTTTTAACCCCAAACGGCTCAAACGAATAACTCCCAATAAGGATATTTGCACCGTTTGAGGTTATTATAACCTTGAAAAACGTTTTAAACTTTCCTTTTTATTCTATACTGGGTAAATCACAAAACACCCAAAACCGTTTTATCATGAAAAGTTTTTCAGGGTCATACATAACTCGTGTATTTAGTGTCGGGTATCAAATATGTGCCAAAAGCTTTATAGCTCTATATCGGATCTTGCATGTCTCGATTCACACCATCGACTAACATGACTCCAAAGTCTTGAACATAGACGCCGAGTTGCTAGCCTGTCGGTTTTCTATCGATTACATTTTGGGGAGTGTGCGACGGAATTGCATAATTTGATTCCGCCAAGCCCGTTTCATCAACGGACCACAAGACGTACGGCGAAGTGCCACCGGTTCATGGTGGACATCCCATCCATATGCACAAAGCGTTTTAAGAAAACATTCATTGTGCGTACAGCTAGGGAGTGGAATTCCCTACCGGAGTCTGTGTTTCCTGTTAGCTACAACTTGGGAGTCTTTAAGTCAAGAGTGAATAGGTTACTTCTAGGCAAGCGTGCTCCATCTTCGACCACATCATCGCTTACCATCAGGTGAGATAGTGGTCAAACGCGTGTCTATTAACAATTTAAAAAAAATGACTGTTTATCTTTCCAGCTCGTGATTCCGTAATTCCAGACATATTTACTGAACACAACTACCCTACACCAAGCTAATGTTACTAAAATAAAATATAGGACCCATAACGAGGAGGTTCTTCGAGCCAAGACAGTGCATGTGCCGGTGACGTGCGAGATCTGCTCACGAGATTACAAGAACAAGGCAAGTCTGAAGCGTCATCTCCTCACTCATGATGAAGACGTCCATTGTGAGATCTGTTTCGAGAAGTGCAAGAATCGGATCACATTGGGAAAACACTACTTGAAAGTGCACAATGAGAAATATGTTGGGTGAGTGTCTTGAGATTGATTGGATTTATTTAATAGGAAAAGAAAAAACCGGCTAAGTGCGAGTCGGACTCGCGCACGAAGGGTTCCGTACCATTATCTATAAAAACGGCTGAAAAACCACGTTTGTTGTATGGGAGCCCCCTTAAATATTTATTTTATGCTTATTTTTAGTATTTGCTGTTATAGTGGCAACAGAAATACATCAACTGTGAACATTTCAACTGTGTAACTATCACGGTTCATGAGATACAGCCTGGTGATAGACGGACGGACAGCGGAGTCTTAGTAATAGGATCCCTTTCGGTACGGAACCCTAAAAACTAGTTTTAAAAAATTGGGCGTATTTAAAAACCATAATGTAATTGTAATGCAAAAATATCGTCTTTTTCTATAGTTGCACGCTTGTTTTGAATCTATCTATAGATAAAACAAAGTCGGGTTAGTTATACCATTTATAGCTCGAGAACGGCTGGATCGATTTTTGTGATGTGTAAACTAATTTGTTGGATTTTTCTCCGCTCCGCCCCGAATAGCAGAATAATTTTATTAAAGCATCGAAAAAATTATGACGAAAATTCAGATTCTCATACATTTTGTTGATAAGTTCTCCGAGTCAGCTAGTAAGAGCTAAATTAATGTATGATTGATGCTGCACACAGTGTGTGAGCGCAACAGTACCTACGCCATTTTATTAAATACTTAATAGTTTCTTTTATAAATAAAATATCAAGCATTCATTAATTAAGCAAAACTTTATAAATTATAAATATTCGACTATATGTATAATTATACTCTAAATGCCTTTTTTCTTTGTATAATTTATTTATAGTCTCATAATTTATTTTTCATTGGTTTAGTGCGCCTGAGCAAACGTGCCCGCATTGCGATCGGATCTGTGCGACGCGCGCGATGCTCAAGCGACACATACAGAGGATGCACAGCGATCGAACTAAGAAGTAAGTAGACATTACATCACGCATGTACTCCCTAGGAGTAGGCACAAGGCAGAGGTGTATAGGACAATAACATCTCGCCAGTAATGTACGAGTCCCGTGTATATAGGGTGACTGGTAAGAGGGTATTTTACTGTAAATGAGAAAAAAACTAAAAATATATTATTGAGATAGCTTAGGCAAAAAGCAGTCGGCAAATGTTAGTTTTAGTTCATAAAATAACAAAATAAATTTTAAAATTCAATTCAAAGTTTTCAGTTTTTTTAATCTGTTTTTGAACACCATGGAATATAATTATACGTCATACGGCTATGTAAACAATAAAGTGTCAACGGATCAGCGTATCTATGCTATGTACTTTTATTTACATAGCCAACTGACGTCATGACCACAGAGCAATATGGCGTCCACTGCGTCCAGCGTTTTCGTCAAATTACGCGCGAAATTTGAAAATGTAAAATTTAGATGCATTTTTATGGCACTTATTGATTGAATAAAAATTTTGTTTTTTTTTTGGTTTATTAGCAATATGGAATCTAATTGAGACACTTTTCAAAAAATGGGTGTAATGTCCTATTAGTAACCGATACTTAAACACGTGATTGTACTCATGATTACAAACAACTTTCCCAAAGAAAAATTTTATTAATACTCATTCACTTTTATCACAATAACACAACAGCCGTATGAAATTCGCGCCCGCGCCTGTGACCTATCAGCTGTTAGCCGCGTGCGCCGTCCTGTCTCACTATATATTTCTTTGGGAAAGTTGTTTGTTATCATGAGTACAATCACGTGTTTAAGTATCGGTCACTAATTACCAGTCACCCTATATAGTGTCCACTAGACCAGGGTTTTTTCATCTGCGATCCGTGTAATGAATGCAGGGGATCCATGTCAGTTAGGAATAATATGATGTGATATTGAATAGGGATTTTTTTTACTAAATTGGAAGAAATGCAGGGCAGTGGTGGCCACGGTAGCGGCCGTGACTTACAAGTTGCTACATAGTTGGGACAGTTCTAGTTACAGTTTCTACATAGTTGGCACAATTTTAGTTACAGTGACTACATGGTTGGGGCAATGCTATTTACAGTTACAACATAGTTGCGACAAATCTTCTTACAGTTACTACGTCGTTGGGACAATTCTAGTTACAGTTACAACATAGTTGGGACAATTCTATTTACAGTTACAAAATAGTTGCGACAATTCTAGTTACAGTTACAACATGTTCGGATAATTCTAGTTACAGTTACAACATAGTTGGGACAATTCTATTTATTGTTACAACATCGACAACTCTAGTTACAGTTTCCACATAGTTGGCACAATTCTAGTTACAGTGACAACATAGTTGGGACAATTCTATTTACAGTTACAACATAGATGCGACAATTCTAGTTACAGTTACTACAGTACAACTATTTTCTTAATGTCCCTCGGCAATCATCGCATTTCCGTATACAAATGAATGCTAATTTCCATGTCCATCAATTATTAGATTTATCGTATATAATTATTTGCATTCAGAACTAAGTACTTAGTTCACACGCAAATAAAAACAAAACAACAATAAAGTGACAATTCTAGTTACAGTTTCAACATAGTTGGGACAGTTCTATTTACAGTTATAACATAATTGCGACAATTTTAGTTACAGTTAATACATAGGACAATTCTAGTTACAGTTACAACATAGTTGAGAGGAATCTATTTTCAATTACAACATAGTTGCGAAAATTCTAGTTATAGTTTCTACATAGTTGGCACAGTTCTAGTTACAGTGAGTAGTATAATCATGGGTGATTTTAATACTTGTCTCCTAAAAAAAGACCATCGCTCTTCTTCTCTGACTAATGTTTCCGCTTCTAGTAATCTTTCCATTCTTCCACTAAGTGCGACTCACCATTTCCCAAACTCTACTCCTTCGCTGCTTGACTTGATTTTTGTCTCCTCTTCTGATCGCGTTGCTAAGCATGGTCAATGCTCAGCCGATGCCTTTTCCTATCACGATCTGATTTTTCTTTCTTACAAAATTCGCCCGCCTAGGGCTAAGGCCAAAACTCTCATGCAACGCAATTTTGGTGGTATGAACGTTGACAGTCTCTGCGAGGATGCCAGCAATATAAATTGGTCTCCTCTGTTGGCCTCTGCGTCTGTCGACGAGAAAGTTGATATATTTACAGCTAAACTTGTCGAGCTTTATGATCGCCACGCACCTGTTCGAGCTGTTAAAGTTAGACATTTGCCGGCGCCGTGGTTGACAGATGAGATTAAAAAGTTGATGAACAAAAAAGTGGCGGCGAAGTCTAAATTTAAGCGTCGGCCTACAGATGCTAATAGGGACAGATATGCTTCAATTCGCAATCACTGTAATAAGGTGTGTAGGAATGCTAATCGCCAACACATTCATAACTCCGTCCAAAATGGGGACGCATCCAAAGTCTGGAATTTTCTAAGATCATTGGGGGTCGGCAAAACTCGACAAGAGTCAATCCCTAAAGATTTAGATATCGATGCAATGAATAATCATTTCACAACTTCTTCCAATTTCGATAGGACATTGAAATTGAATACATTGAATCATCTTTCATCTCTTCCGACTCCCAGTTATTCTCCATTTGTTTTTAGCCAATTTTCCGCTTGTGATGTTAAGAAGAGCATACTAGCGATTACTTCTAATGCAGTAGGATGTGACTGTATCAGCCGTAAAATGTTGATCCCAGTGCTAGACGTAATCCTTCCCGTCATTTGCCACATCCTCAACTTTTCTATATCAAGCAGTGTCTTTCCATGTTCATGGAAAGATGCTCAAATTATTCCTTTACCAAAAAAGTCCAACCCCACATCCTTCTCTGAATACCGTCCAATATCCGTCTTACCTTTCCTGTCCAAAGTTCTAGAACGATTAGTCCATAACCAAATTAGTACTTTCCTATCCAAAAATAATCTTCTCAACCCCTTCCAATCCGGCTTCCGTCCTGGTCATAGCACCACCACAGCCCTTCTCAATATTACGGATGATATTAGGTCAGCCATGGAAAACAGTAATCTGACGGTCTTGGCATTGCTCGATTTCAGTAATGCTTTTAATACTGTTGATTTTGATGTTTTGCTTGGCATTTTATGCTCTCTTAATATATCTCCATCGGTGATTGACTGGTTTCGTTGTTACCTGTTCGGTCGCCGGCAACGTATTTGCATCGGAGAGACCTTGTCTTCCTGGTGTAGTACCTCAGCCGGAGTACCACAGGGTGGCGTATTATCCCCTTTACTTTTCGCAGTTTTTATAAACTCAATCTCCCATGATCTAAGTTCTTCCTACCATCTTTATGCAGACGATTTACAAATTTACTCGCAAGCTCCGCTTGGAAATCTTTCTGAGGCAATCGTCACCATAAATCGTGATCTGGCCCGCATATGCGACTGGGGCAAAAGATTTGGACTCATGGTCAACCCCATAAAGACTCAGGTCATTGTAGTTGGTAGTCCTAGGATGGTTTCAAGGATTGACTGGACGAGTCTCCCCCAAGTTTTTTTCGATAACTCTGTTATTCCCTTCTCTGAAAAAGTTAAAGACTTGGGGATATTCATTGACAAGACCTTCTCTTGGACTGCCCAACTGCAGGAAGTTAGCCGCAAGCTATTTGCATCTGCTGCATCATTGAGGAGACTGCGTAATTTTCTTCCGACTGCCACCAAGATTGCGCTTGCACAATCGCTTCTTCTGCCCACCCTTGATTATGCTGCTGCCAGCTATCTTGACCTTACTCAAGAACAACTCGATAAACTTGAGCGGCTTCAAAATTTTTGTATAAGGTTCATATTCGGTTTACGAAAGTATGACCATGTTTCCGAATTCCGTATGAAGCTCAAGTGGTTGCCAATTCGCCTTCGCCGGAATGCCCACATTCTTTCCCTTTTGTATAATATACTCTTTTCCCCTTTCACCCCTCTTTACCTCAAAAATCGTTTTCAGTTTCTTTGTGATTCCCACACGAAATGTCTCAGGTCATCAGATAACTTACGACTTAAAATGCCGATGCATTCCACGACTTTCTTGGATAAATCCTTTGCTGTCCAAGCTGCTCGTCTGTGGAATGCATTGCCTGACCCAATAAAACGCGCTCAATCGTTGCCTGTGTTTAAAAGGCTGGTAAAGGAACACTACCTGTCACTGTGACTATCGTTGGTCGTCATTTATTTTTACTTTATATGTGTATTTATATTGTATTTGTGTATATATTATACAGCATATGTATGTATATGTGTATCTGTTGTATTATATTGAATATTGGTATTGTCACACCAATGACAGCCCCATATCTTGTCCAGGCAATTACTCTCCATTCTAGGTTGCCTGGAAGAGATCGCGGAAAGCGATAAGGCCGCCCATTGTATTTGCTTTAGTTTTTAGTTTCTTTAGTTATATATCATGCTTGGTGTACAATAAAGAATATAATAATAATAATAATAATAATAATAATAATAATACAGTGACAACATAGGACAATTTCATTTTCAGTTACAACATAGTTGCGACAATTCTAGTTGCAGTTACTACATAGTTGGGACAATTGTAGTTACAGTGACAACATGGTTGGGACACTTCTAGTTACAGTTAAAACATAGTTGGGATAATTCTAGTTTCTAGTACATAACTAAATAGTTAGGGAAATTCGAGTCTCCAGTTATAATTTACTCAAAAAAAACCTAGTTACAGTTACAGCGTAGTTGGAAAAGACGTGATCAATGATGATAATGAAAGATACAAGAGAACAGTTTATAAATCAATTCTGTTTCTTCCAGGTACCAATGTGACTACTGCCAGCGCCTCTACCTGACTAAGGGCGAAGTCCGATCCCACATCACGTGGTCGCACATGCCGGCCGAAGCCCGAGGGGGGCACGCCTGCACCTGTGGCCGCATATTCCGCAGCCCCTCGTTACTGCGTGACCATAAGGCCAGGTTCCACGCGTCGCAGCCGCCGCCCAGGGTACACCAGTGTGACCACTGCGAGAAAGCTTTTGCAGTAAGCTTATTTTTTTATCATCTCCTCCCCTTATCCCAATTTATTGGTTGTCGCTACAGCTTGTCTTCTTCCATACAAACTTATTCAACGTCGTCTCCATTCTCATTTCCTCCCAAAACATTCCGCAAATATATATTTTTTAATACAACGTGTCCAATGACGTACTTAACTACGAGTATGTAGTTAAGTTATCAGTGCTACAGTGTGTTTCTTAACATGGCTGTAGTACTGAGTTTTTTTTTTTTTCAACAATACTATGTACAGTGTGTTTTTTGTCTTACTTGTATTATTTAGGTTTCGAAAATCTAAAACGTATTTGTTATGATATTCTCATCAGTGAATTCTGTCTTTGTGCTATTAGATAAAATCTTCTAAATGTTTTTGCGAACCGCCTCATAATAATTCGATTTGTATTAGGAGTAGGTAATTATTGTGGAGAGAAGATTTACATTCGGTCACTGAAAATCCGTTTACAGGCAGTCATTACGGCCACGGGTAACACAAAATATTGAGGGGTAAATAACATTTTATTTAAACTTCAAACGGCGCAAATATAACAACCTTATTGGGAGTTGTATGTTTGAGCCGTTTGGGGTTGAAACACTAGGACCATGGGGTCCGAGTGCTCATCGAGTTTTCCGTGACATCAGCAAACATTTAGTCGACTCTTCACGTGACCAGAGGGCTGGCCTTTTTTCGGCCAAAGAATCAGCATTGCCATTCAACGTGGCAATACTGCGATCGTTCTGGGCACTTTTCCCATTGACAGCGATTTGGACGAATTTTTCGATGCCCAATGAGCTGTACTCCTCCCGGATCTTTTATGCCGCTTGTACATATATTATGTATTAGTTTAGTTATGTAAATAACTTAAATTGTAAATACTTTTTTTATCTTTTCATATTACTTCCTATTCATTTAGACGTCTACAACTTCGACCTATTGCAATAATTCCCTAAATTTCGGTAGAAAATTAAAAAGAAAAAAAAAATATTTAATTTGAAAGCTAACAAAATTACTTTTCAAATGATATACCACACTCCATTGTTATTACATAGAAATTTAAAAAAAATTGCGTTGAGCAACGCGTGATGTAGTGATTCCAGTTTATTGCTCGCGAGTGTAGTAACTTATGTTAAATTTCATATACTCGTGTGTATATATAATATCGATGGCAGCAAAGTAAAAACGGACGTCTACATTTTTGCGAAAATGCTTTTTTTTTTACAAAAATTAGCTTATTTCAACCCTATCTGTCAACTGTACAAGTCTGTATTAAAATTATTTCAAATTTCAAAATAATTAAGAAAATCTGGCACGTAAATAAGGACATCTACACTCGATTTTAAAAAGACATCGCAGTAAAAACGGACATTTGAATTTGTCCGTCTTTACTTCGGAGCTTTAACAGATGATTGAAACGTAAAAAAAGTCACTTGTCAGTCGTGAATTTTTATTTTTCCTAATAATAATCCTTTTATTTTTTTTAAATTATATATTTCGCGTGGTTTGAGAACTAAATAAATTATTTAACTGACATAAATAGCTGAAGTTTGGTGGTAGATAACTCATTTAGTGAAATGTGTAAATTGATAAATTTATAGTAAATAAAGATATCTACAAAATTTGTCTAATAAAAGCGAAATATTGATTGCATGTTGCTTAGATTTTTTTTAAACATCCAGGTATGTATTACTGGATATTGTTATCATAGTTATTCGATATTTTAGATAACGTAGAAACGAATATCAGGCAAATGTCTTCTTCTACGTAGAAGACTTTTCAAAGTAAAAAAGTACATTTACATTATTTCAGTAAAACAACGATATAGTGATTAATTCTTTTATAAAATCAATAAAGAAGGCTATTTTAATGCATCATAGAAAATTTCATGTTAATCAGTCCACAACTCTCAAAATAGTCACAATTTTATACTAAATATGCTCTCCTGTAAAATTGCGATTTTGTAGATGTCTTCTTCTACTTTGCTGCCATCGATATGATAGAGTTTTTTCTGTTTACCAAGGTTTTTTCGACTAGCCTATCTGATGCGGAATATTTAAAACCTATCAGATGCAAAAAAATAATTCGTAAATTTTACTGTACCGTCTTTTCGCTTTCGAGGATACCATGTACTGTGCTTTACTTACCTATGTACTAAACTATTTACATTACAGTGGTGCCGATTCTCTTGTTCAATAACTAAACTAAAATTAGAGAATCGCTATCTTTTACTAAAAGGCAGTGCGAGAAAAGGACGGCTATAGCTATGAACTAGGTTAGAGATGTCAAACTAGTTTACGACTTGCGCTTTACCGTGTTTTTAGTCGACGTGTTTTTACGTGTACCCTTAATTTGTGTGGATATATTAGTTCAACTTAATTTACGTCCGTCTCTTTCTTGTTTTATTAGAGAGAAAAAGATAGCAATAGCCTAAATTAAGTTTAGTTCGTGCACAACAGAATCGGTACCTACCAGTGTGTTTCTTACATGTCTTATTATCTGAAAGAAACTGTGATTCAACTTATAAATGGATTTTTTTTTTCGAATTTCTTTTGTAATTATAATCCTCTTCAAATATGTATGTCTACTATAGTGCAATATTAAGGTACGTAGGTATTCGACACTCTCGAAGATAACATCAGCACCGTCTTCATCACCAAAGTGTTAGAACTTGGTGCCATAAGGATTTGATTTACATCAGGAGAGAAGATTTAGAAGATGGCCCCCGCTGTTACGTCATCGTGTTCGAACTGTGTGCCAGGGCTCACAAAATACTTAAAAGTTTTTTGTGAACCTTCGCATAAAGTTTCGATTTGCATCAGGAAAGAAGATTTAGAAGATGGCCGCCGCTGATACGTCATCGTGTACAAACTTTGTGCCGGGGTTCTTTTATTTATTTATTTATTAAAACTTCATGCAACACAAATGTACAAAGGCGGACTTAATGCCTTAGGCATTCTCTACCAGTCAACCAAGGGTGGTGGAGAGATAACATGGCAGGTGCATAAACTGAAAAAAAAAAAAAATTCTAAGACGAAAATAATTACAAAAGTATATATATATATAGTTAAAATAAACATACATATATATTTAATATAATATACCTACATATACCTTTTGTGTTAGGTAAATATTTATACGGACCGTCGCGTGAGGATTTGATTTACATCAGGAGAGAAGATTAAGAAGATGGCCCCCGCTGTTACGTCATCGTGTTCGAACTGTGTGCCAGGGCTCACAAAATACTTAAAAGTTTTTTGTGAACCTTCGCATAAAGTTTCGATTTGCATCAGGAAAGAAGATTTAGAAGATGGCCGCCGCTGATACGTCATCGTGTTCAAACTTTGTGCCGGGGTTCTTTTGTGTTAGGTAAATATTTATACGAACCGTCGCGTGAGGATTTGATTTACATCAGGAGAGAAGATTTAGAAGATGGCCGCCGCTGATACGTCATCGTGTTCAAACTTTGTGCCGGGGTTCTTTTGTGTTAGGTAAATATTTATACGAACCGTCGCGTGAGGATTTGATTTACATCAGGAGAGAAGATTTAGAAGATGGCCGCCGCTGATACGTCATCGTGTTCGAACTTTGTGCCACGGCTCGCAGATGATCCTAAAGTTTTTTGCGAACCTTCGCATAAAGGTTCGATTTACATTAGGAGAGAAGATTTAGAAGATGGTTGCTGCTGCTTTGTACCTAGCTTGTGTTTTTTTTTAACTAAAATAAGTGCTTAAACTGATTTTTCTTACGTGTTAACATAACACAGTTAAGTTACCGTATTTTAACTGGAATTAGCAAGAATTAACACGTATTTCAACATATTAAACTTTTTTTTTTACTTTTGGTAGGAACGCGTTTGACCACTGAAAAAAAAACAAAATAAACCCAGTTACTATGTGCATGAATTCACTATTAGTGAGATTAAAAAGATTGTTTTCCAGCTTGACAAGAATTTACCCGCATTATTTTTGTGAACGCGGTGTTGTAATTTTATAGGAGGGTATTTATTTTATCAAAGTTATGAATTGAAACGTTCAGAAACTGTGTCGATAAAAAAATTTCTTGGTGATAAGTTTTATATTAAATAAACAATATGTGGAAAAAGAATATTTGATTTGTTATTCTATGAAATGAATATTCTAACATTAAACTATAAGTGAAACCAAAATCAATTATTTAAATTTCTTCAAAGTGAGTATTCTGCGTACTGATTATTATAAGAAATGATAATATGAGAAAAATGTTATGTGAAACGAAATTCTTTAAAAACTTTTTTACAAAAAATATAGAACCGACTTCCAAAAAAAATACAAAATAACTTTAATTTCGGAAGTCGGTGTTTCTGGTTTTGTGTCTTCGTTTTTTGACTCGGTTCGGTTCTATTTTTTTGTAAAAAAGTTTTTTATTTTTCACTTTTTAGTTGTGGTTCCCCATTAAACTGTGTTTACAATTCATAGACATACGATCGCAGCAATCGCGTTTGATTTGCTGTAAATTTTTGAAGAGTTCCGTTGTTTGTCTCCGAAACCCATCATCAGATCTATATGAAATTTAAATGGGACCATTTCGGAACAAACCCCTTTCGAACAAAAAAAGTATTTTGCACATCCGTCTGTAACTGACGGAGTTATGCCCGAACATACATAAAAAAAAACAAAAAATACAAACATCCGAATTGATAACCTCCTTCTTTTTGAAGTCGGTTAAAAACTATTAGCTATAAAACAAAGTACGACCGTGGCTAGAACACTACTTGGGCCCCCAACTACCTGCGGTCGGCCAGCGGCGCACCGTGCCTTGGATCCCGCTACCCTCCGCGACTAGTCTTCCGATACGCCCATATCAGCGCGAGCCGGGTTAGTCTGCCTGCATTGGAACGGCTATTTCGACCCAACTCCTTTGAATTGACTTCACTGAGCATCGTGGTCGCAAGCCATCGGTCGAAACCTACCACCACCCGGGGACCACGAGTAGGGACTAGCAATGGGTATTCTCAATTCTCAATTCTTTATTGCGTACCATAATGTTTATAGTTGGTAGGGAAATTATTATGTTAGTCAAAATTATGGACCCTGTCGGGCACATCATAGATCAAGTAGGAGACAGGAGTAAGACAACTTCTGTTTTATTAATACAGAATTGAATTTAACAATTATATTGTTTTTTATTAATTGATTTTTTTAATTATGTACATATAATAAGTTAGTACCTAACATTGTGAAAACCATTATTATATTATAGTTTTATTCACTTTGATTATTAGTTCGTATATACATGTCAATTAATTATTATATAATTATTATTATTTTTATTTATTACTAAATATTTATTATCAATAAGGTGAGTTATTTATTGGACGCTCCATATTTATTAAAATATACATAAATATATATAAATTTGTCGTATTATGAGTAGGTAGGCGTATCCTTTAGTGAGTATTTGTACGTAGAAATAGATAGATAAGAAGTTACTTATAATTTATCATTTAAGTATTCGCTTAGACTATAGTAGCATTTGCTTACAAGGAAAAGCTTTATTTATAAAAATGTTGTATGTATTTATTTAAATTCTTTATTATTTCGGGTAACTTATTATAAATTTTTCTGGACATGACAAAGGTACTATTGGAATGCATTTTTAGCCGCGATGTTGGTAAGTTTAATCTATTTTTATGTCTTAAAATAATGTTCGTTTGTATGTCCTCTCTTTTTGTAAAGAATTCTGGGTACTTACGCACAAACTTACAAACTTCAAATATACAGGCTATAAGGAACAAGATACCGCAAACTTCTCGAAAAGGTTACACCTAATGTCAGTAACAAAATTATGATAGTCATTAATCTCGGTAATGATCGATTACAGAAATTGACATTTTCAAGCACGCAATGTATTGTGAACAATGCGATCTCAACGCTTCGCAATGAATGTAGGCGCGCGCGAGCGCGTAGTACGTGGTAGTGCGTAGTTACCTACCACGTCTTATACACGCGACGCGACAAGACTTGCGGCGCGACCGCCTGGTCGCGCCGCTACGCGCTTGTACCTAAATACACTTTCTACTTTGTGATAAAAATACATTTACGTCGATGTTTCCGATGTTTCCGATCGATATGATAAACAACTAGATCAGATACTTAGACATAAGCGCATACGTGCGTTAAACGTTTAAAACGACAAATGCGTATAATGTTCCGTGGCACCTTTAACTGTTTATTCTAATGACTACAACATTGATATCACATACATTTTTAATCCCTCAAGAATACTGAAGATAAGGTTAGATAAAGATTAGGATAGATAATAATAAAGAAGCTTGTAAGTACAGACTGTTGTCAACATTACCTGACCCACCCTAAAATCAAACGACTTTGGACCCTCTGTATGTAACATTAAGGTTTATTTAATTTATATGAGCTTATCAGACAACTGCTCGAGGATTTGATGAACAAATACAATAATAATATAGACACGCAAATTTGATCTTTAAAACGTTAGCGTTAGGTTATATTTTATAACTATTTGTTATAATATGATAAGTGTAATAGCTTATTTTAATGATTTAGTTCAAGTAATTCTGGTCTCGTGGTCTGTGTGTAAGACTGAGAAAAACAAGGGTCGAGATCAAATCCTGCGACAAAGATATTGTTTTGCTTTCAATATAGAATTTATATTCCAAAACTATTTCTTGTATTATTGTAAAGAACTACAGACTATAGATAAACTTTTTAAAATGGTAATATTTTCACATAACTTGTATTAAGTGGGTAGTTGAAAAATAAATATTCGTATTCATTATAAAGAACTGTGAACTTAAAGTTTTTTAAATTACCCACCCGTTTACAAGATAAGTTATTAGGCGAAAATCATATTGGTCGTTCTTTAATATTGCAAGCAATATTGTAGAAATGAAAACAAATTAAAAAAAAAAACTGATGTATAGGTGGACTGTGTTTTCGAACCCACATGCTGTTCGTCGTCAATCCAGCATCAAACCGCTAAGCCACAAGAACTTGTTGGGAATACGCGAAATTAAAGATTGGGTTGTAATTATGTAGTGTGACTTAAAAGCTTTTCAACTTTAATGTTAACGAGATAATGATTAAAATAGCTTAACAAAAACATATATAATGCCGGTGGCTCCGACTATGTTGGGTGGGTTTACCTTAACGTTACGTGTTAAAGATCAAATTTGAGTGTCTGTGTTATTATTGTATTTTTGTTCGTCGCATCGAGTCCTCGTGCACTTGTGTGATAAGCTCATATGAATTAAATAAACCTTAATGTTACAGGCAGAGGGTCCAAAGTCGTTTGATTTTAGGGTGGGTCAGGTAATGTTGACAACAGTCTGTACCTACAGATACGAGTATAATAAAGCGCCTGCTACACGCTGCCTGCTACCTTGGTGTTTTTGAATTTTGAAATTTCGTAGGTACTGCTCTGCCGCTCGCCAACCACTAACACCTCTGTCAGGGACGCGGTTATTAACCGTGTACTTAACTAATGAACAAACTCACCTTAAAGTTCGTTCATTTCTTACGAGGGAGGCGCCTACGTGCTTCATGCATGAGCATTTTCCTGGGCACTGTTGTTTCAAAATCACTCAAAAAGCAAAACAAAAAACACACATACACTAACAAACACAAAAAATAACTTATGTTTTTGATAACTTTACGATAACAACCTAAATTCGCGACCAACTCCACATCCGTTTGCGATGAACGTAAACACGGAACTGACAAAAATTCGTCGTCGGCGAAATGCTAAAGAAATAAAAAAAAAATTATTACTGTAGATACGCTTTTGAATATGCCGACGCTCATAGACCGCATAGATCAATGAAATTGATAGACTGTACAATCGCATTAAGTTGTACCTACTACCTACTCACTCAGTAATTATTTTGATGTAGGTATACGAAATGTAGGAATGTGGTTTTAACGAAATGAGTAAGTAACGTTGTTGTATTGTATTACTTAACTTAACTTTGTGGATAACAAAAATGTATCTAAGAATTATGTCGTTATCAGTAAACTGTAACACATTTTTTTTTAGATCTTCTTTACTTATTTCGATGAAGGTTTATAAAAATAACCTCCCCTCAAAATAAGTTCAAATAAAAGTAGTCAATGGAATATCATTTTTTGTATACACTTAAAATGCCTAACGTGTCGCTTCTTTTAGTTTCATAGGTCTGTATGAGCATTTGCCGACAAAGGAACGTCGGCGGTCTTTGGCCAATATTGCGTGTGTACATTCTGGGCTCGCGATGACCTCCGGTGAACGAAATCAGCTGAGCAGGGAGCTTCTTGTAATTTTATTTACATTGCGTTTTTTTTTGCGAAAAAAGCGAACTAATTATTTTTTAATTAAAAATGTCATTGAGGTATAATGATTTTATACAGTTTAATGTAAAAAAAACGCAGATTTTTTTTTCAAAAATTAGGAAAAAGCAGACGAAAATTTCCAACGCTATGGGGTCCAGAATCATGTACTGAATCACTGGAACACGTATGTGCGTTCATGTACTCCTTACACCCTATATAGAGACAGGGTAGGGATAAAATCTTTAGTTCCTGAAAATGAGGTTTACAGCTATCTATTCTCCTACAGACACGGGTGACTTGATCCCCAAAACCGGTCTATTATAATCGACATTGTTTACGTTTTTTTTTATCTCTTGAAATATTTATAATGCAGTAGCTATTCGATACATCAGCAACATCAGCATCATCATCATCATCATCGTGTTCGAACTTTGTGCCACGTATCGCGCATACAAACTTGTTTTCGCGAACCGTCGCATAAGGATTCAATTTGCATCAGGAGAGAAGATTTAGAAGATGGCCGCCGCTGATACGTCATCGTGTTCGAACTTTGTGCCTAGAATCGCGGAAATGTTTAAAACTTTTTCGCGATCCTTCGCATAAAGATTCGATTTGCATCAAGAGAGAAGACTAACGCGCCGTCCTACGTGGGCGATTCAACGCGAACGTGGTTGCGAAGTGGTCCGATGCGGTTTACATGAATTCAACGCGACGCGGCGGCTTTGTCCTACGTGCGCGTGAAGTCGCCGCTTTCACCCGCCGGGTCGCCGCCAATACTCTGCATTTGTCATGGACGGAAGAGAAAAACTATTTGACTGGAAAATTCATTTTTGAAATATCTAATACTCAAGAAGTATGTACAACAGAGGAGTGCAACTAATATTTTATACTTAGAAAGACATATTTATGGGGAATTTTATAATTTGTACGAAGAATTACGGGTTCAACCCATATTATTTAAACATTATTGCCGGATGTTGCCTACAACGTTTGACTATTTCCTGCAAGCCGTAAAACCTGTTCTTTAATACCATTCATTAAAATTTGTACTTGCACCATTTTTAGCTTTTATAATTTTAATTTAAAACAAGCTACCGCACCGCAAGAGTTCGCGTGAAAATATCTAACCAATTTATCGCATTTGTTTCGCGTCACGTTGGACAGCCGCATAGAGTTTCATTTGTTTGTTCCATTCGCGTCGCTTCACTTCGCGATAGCGTTCGCGTTGAACCGCCCACGTAGAACAGCCGTTAGAAGATGACCGCTGCTGCTTCGTACCTAGCTCGTGTATATTTTTAAACTGTGCTTTATCTGATTTTTCTTTAACAATACACAGTTAAGTTACTAAATAGTTTAGTAATTTAACTGTGTTTTTTACATTACAGTGTTTTTTTTTACAGGTCTTGTTAAGTGAACGAAACTCTGATTCAACTTATAGTTGGAAAAGACACCTTGTGTATTTTTTAAAACCAAAGCCTTAACTGATTTTTCTTTAACTACTAACTAAACTGTTTAGTAACTTAACTGTGTTTTGTATATTACAGTGTTTTTTCTAATTCTGATTCAACTTATAGTCGGAATAGATTACATATTTTTTGTATCTTCAAATTTATGTGCGATACAATATTTAGGTACGTAGGTATTTGACGCTCACGAAGATAACATCAGCATCGGCATGGTCATCATCGTGTTCGAACTTTGTGCCACGGCTCACAGAAAACCTTTAAACTTTTTCGTGAACAGTCGCATAACGATTCGATTTGCATCAGGAGAGAAGTTTTCTTCGCGTGTTAAGATTTCCAAGATGGCTGCTAGCTTCGTGTTTGCCTTCCATCGAATTCCCGGGCCGTGGAGATATTGTATCAAAGTTCGCGGTCCTGGAATTCGTTAGCTGGCTTCCATGATAGTCTCCGGCGGCATCAAGATCAGGATTCAGGAAGAAACCACTAAACTGTTATTCCTTTTACCGGTTGAGCAGTGATTCTTATTACCTACTAAACCATGGATCAGTAAGATTAATGAGATGTAATAAGAACCATATCTCATTACCGACTATACAGGGTGTAAGAGAAATGCGTGGTCATATACAGGGTGTAAGGGAAACGCTTCGGAAAACGGAGACAGGCGATACAGTTGATCTTCGAATTCTTGATACGATACCATCAATAAATCTGAAAAAAAAATGACAGTTTTGCCTATTTTTTTTTAGCATTTTGCGTACATTATGCTGTAAGAACAGTGAATTGAAACCGTAATTTGCGATTAAAGACATTTTTTTTCTTTACTACTTTAACATGCAATGTATTTGTAAAATATCAGCTGATGCTCGCGCATTACCTCGAGTTCAAAGTGCGCGCGCGCTCGCCGACATCCGCGCGGTTATCGACCCCACGTCCACGAGACCCCGACTTAAAGCGAAAGGTTACTGGTATCCGTTTGCATTTAGATTGTATTTAATCTACGTTCTGGCTTCGGAAGCGTTCCCCTTACACCCTGTATTAGATACTGCTTCTGCTCATGGTAATGAACACCTTTCTTTAAGAAAATCATAGTCAATTCCGTAAAAATAAAATTGAAATTGATTATGTTTATGTTCAGTTAGGGACTCAATAGCCAATACGCCAGCGCAGAGAACAAAGGGCGCTTACTAACTCCTTCTCATTTCTTGTCTCACTTTCAATACATTTGCGCCAACCATATTATATGTATAACCATATAACCAACCAAAAAATAACAGCGGTTCTGTACATTTTGACGAGTTATGCGAACATAAATATAGGCAACAGCTGATTCTTTTTTCGCGATTTCAAAGTTTGTCCCATAGTAAAAGTTATTCAGTTCCATCGTCTAAAGTACTCCTTATAGATTCAATGGTTAATGTTTTAACACTTTATATATTGGGTGTAAAAATACAGTTTCCGAAGCCGAAAGCCACATATTCTACCCATTATTTAGATCATTTTTTACCACTAGACCATACCTAGGAATCCACTGGTTCTGGAGATATTGAAGGTCAAAGTCACATTTTTTTTTTCATTTTTAGTTACGAAAACGCAATTAATATCAAACGTAACCGACAAGTACCTACGTGGCTTAGAGCGAAGGGGCGGGGTTTAACTCCACTTGCCTGTGTTCGCGTTACATTGCGTGGAATAAAAAATAGTTTTATTTTTCATAAAAGTCATTTCCCAGCAATATTTTTTGCGCAAAACTACTTTGTTAGACGTACAGTATGCGTAGTTAACAGCTCTGTGATGTGTCTTTTTACACCCTGTGTTTTATAAATACCTATATCGTTGTATTTTAAAAATTGTGCTTAATCCGTCAGGCCCCTCGCCTCTCCTTAAGGAGACACTACAATAGGTTTTTAATTGTGTCTGCTAATGAGGGGCTTGACGGGTCTGTTATATTGCACCCACCTCTTTTTGTCTCTGCATCAACCAAGGGTTGACTAAAAAGTAAAAAATGCCTGAGGCATCAAGGCCGCCTCTATACTTGTGTGCTTGAAGTATTAAATACTTAAATAATAAGGTATTTCATTTAAAAAAAAAAACAAATTATTCCGTCAGTTAAATAACCAAAAAATATTGGACGCGTATTTTTTCTTTTGACACGTAAACTAAAAATGAGGGCGTTACAGTGCGTTGAAATGTCGCGTGATGTACGCGGCGCGACACTTTTTACCACCAAAGTGACGTAACGAGGCCACACACTTTTTTTATTGGCTATTTAACTGAGAGATTTTTTTAGTTTGGACATTAATAATTTTTCTGCACTGTATTGTGTACGTTAACAAAACCTTTTTTAACTATGAATTTTTTCGTTCTTCAACAGAACAAGCAAGTCCTCAACCGTCACAAGAAAAGTCACTCCAACGAGATGTATCCCTGCAACGAATGTGGACTGCTCTTCAAGACCCAACCGTACGTGAAGATCCACTACCAAATCAAGCACCTGAACATGACCAGAGCACAGATCAAGGCACAGAGGAAACAGAAAAAAGAACAGCTAATACAGAACAATATAAACAGAAGTACGAATTGGGAACCTCACATTGCCAACAAGAAGAATAATTCAGTTGCTATTGAAATTGAAGAAGATCCCCTCTTGGTGCAGGAAGGCGAAATACAAATCAAAATGGAGGAAAACGAAGATGAGTTTAAAATCCCGACTTTTCAAACTTTTATTGATATTAGTAGGGAATGATTATTATTGATAGAAGATTATTTAGGGATTCAATAGGTGTAGATATTTTGGATTCATAACCTTAGAAAATTGCCACTTACTCAATAACTATCGACTCTATTGTTAAGCTGTTTAGGTTTATTTTTGGAGAATATTTAATTGAACCTCTAAAAATCTCATTCAGCCAAGGAGAGTACCTATGCCAAAAAATTACATTAAAACCGGCATGACCCAACCGCTGAAGGCTCGTAGTAGTGATCAATATATTTAATAGATCTGTCGTCTTTTCACTCAATGATCTTCTTTTATTTAGTGCTATTTACTATGAGGATGATATTAAGTAAGTGGTCCCAAAAGAGTCCGAATACTTATTGTTAGGTAAGCCAAAGATTCCTGATTTTTGTAGTTTTGACAGTAGCAGCGTGTATTATGTGAATGTATTAGTGAGCAATACTGAGTCTAAATATTTGATATAGCTGGTTAAAAAACCATCCATATAAAATTATTCAGTTTGATGACATCTTAATTATTCTTGATTAACAATTGTCTAATCTTATTTGTATTTATATAAAAGAAGGTCGGGTTAGGTACACCATTCGTAAATCAAGGACGGCTGGGCCGATTTCAATGATCTTTGATTTTTAGGGGTGGAAAACACCCCGAATAGTAGAATAACTTATAACATCGTAAAAAATCACAAAAAAAAAAATATGAAGAAAAATCGTTTTCTCATAGATTTTGTATGGAACGGATATTATCTTCATTGATTCTGAGGAGGTATGAAGCTCGCCGGGCCAGCTAGTATAAAATATACATATATATAAAGTCGGGTTAGGTTAGGCCCACCATTTGTAACTCAGACCGGCTGGACCGATTTGAATGATCTTTGATTTGTCTCCGCCCCGAATAGCAGAATAACTATTTAAATATCAAAAAAATTCACGAAAAATTATGAAAAAAAAAACAAAAAACACTCTCATACATTTTGTATGGAATGATATCTCGAGATCGGATTCATATATTGATTCTGAGGCGGTACGAAGTTCACCGGGTCAACTAGTTAGGTATATTTTTGACTGTCTGAATTGTAAATAGTCGTTGGTTTTCATCAAAAATGTCTTCCTGAAAGTCGAAGTCGTAAATTGCTTTTGTGAAATATGTAAGTAAGGTGTGTCATGCAGTTGTGCGAATATAGGCTGTTTTTTTCTGTCTGGACTTATCAAGTGTAGAATCTTTTGAAAATGGAGGAAATCTCTGTTATGTAGACTCTTGTTTGTAAACAGTTAAAGTAGGTACTTTGTTTTACTTGTCATTGTATAATTCAAATGTATCCGCAGACCTATCGATAGTATTATGGCGTTCCTATTATTTGTATAGAGTAGTGAAATTAATTAATTTTTATAAATTAATTATTGTTGAACTAACTAGCAGACAAAGTCAGGTAGACAACTGGGGGTAAAGTAGCAAAGGTTTGCGTTTAAGAGCCATTCAAATTGGTCAATAATTACTTTTATTTATCACTATAACTACATATTATGAAACAAAGTCTCCCGAAGCGTCTGTTCCCGATAAACTAAAAAAATACTGAAGGGATTTTAATGCGGTTTTCACCAATAAACAGAGTGATTCATGAGGAAGGTTTAAGTTTGCGGGTCGTCAATATCCTCATTACCGTTAAAAAGAGTTTTCTGTTTTAACTAAAAACAATTTAAAATATTATTTCCCCATCAAGAACTGGGTCTAGGCCAACTAGGTCTGTGGCTCCTGACAAAGTGAGCTATTGGCGACAGCGATTATCGTAGTGTCGAAATGTTTAGACATTCATTTTTGTTTTTGCTACAATCATTGCTGATAAAATTCGCTTTGTCTAGAGGCACTGAAGTCTCCGTCAGTAGGCTAGACCCTGTAACTGATATCGGTGCTATACTATTTTTTAATGTTTTATAGTGGTCCATGGATGGGTGACCATCTTTACATACCGAGACTCCTCCGTGCCTCGGAAAGCACGTTAAGCCGTTGGTCCCGGCTGTCAATCGTGGATCTTTGACAGTCGTTACGGGTCGTCAGAAGCCCGAAAGCCTGACATCCAGTCTTACCAAGGGGTATCGTATTACCCAGTAACTGGGTTGTGGAGGTCAGATAGGCAGTCGCTCCATGTAAAATACTGGTATTCAGCTGCATCCGGTTAGAATGGAAGCCGACCCCAAGATAGTTGGGAAAAGGTTAGGCAGATGATGATATGCCTAACGAGTGCCTGCGCAGGTTTTGACCAGGTTCTTGGAAATTCCATTTTCTGACTCGACTATCGGCACAATGCTTGATGCATCTATACGCCACATGTTTCTTTTCGTCTTTCTATTTGTCTCTCAGAAGGTCAGAAGGTGTGAGTATGTATATCAGCAATCATTGTTCGAAGCACTCATAGGTTTACCAAGCACATACCTGTCAGTGACAAGATAGAGCGATACTGTACACTGCCATTTTCAAGACCTTGATCTGACTCATGCCTGTAGAATGAAACTTCCAATTCCAAGGTTGTATTTCACAGCAAATTGCTGATTGATTAATGTTAACTTCAAGGGTGTGCTATGCAAGTACTTAACGTTAGCTGGATGATGACATCCAGTCCTTCATCCCTATCTGAATTTATTTCCCAGTAAGGGTAAATCTGGAAAATTTCGATTAGGGCATTATGGGGACTTTTGTGAAAATGATAATTATTCAGATTTCTTACAATCATGTCATATTTGTATAGGTGAATGCATGTATATTGTGAATTTGAGAACACTGTAGACCCCGTACGCTCGGAGATTATTACTCGATTTTTTTGCTATCGGCTTTTACATGTTGATTAACGTCTTTGACTTGGTACAATATTGATAGGTCTACACTGTCCTCTCATACCTATTAATATGGCAACATTGGGATTTTTTTTTAAAGATAGCTTCGTATTTAAGTATTTGCATAGAAATAGGATTCAATTTACCTACATTATTTTCCTTAACGCCGTGCCCATGGAAGGCCCATTGTCCTCAAAGCTCCTTGCTCTGCTATACAACCTTGCAACTGTTAGTATCGTACTACAGGCTGGCGTAGGTTCTCTTTATCCAGGGAAAGTAGGGTACCTATGCCAAAAAAGTACATCTAAACCTACATGAATTTACCGTAAAAGGCGATTGGGACTAATTCGTTGATCCACTTGAATCTTTTTAATCTTATGATGATAAACGTTTTTTTTTACTCTATAATCTTCTTTCATGAGGAAGGTTTAAGTGTATTGTTTGTACGCGTGCAAAACCAGGGCGGGTCGTCAATATCGTCATTACCGTTAAAAAGAGTTTTCTGTTTTAACTCAAAACAATTTACAATATTATTTCCCCGGAATCAAGAACTGGGTCTAGGCCAACTAGGTCTGTGGCTCCTGACAAAGTGAGCTATTGGCGATAGCGATTATCGTAGTGTCGAAATGTTTAGACATTCATTTTTGTTTTTGCTACAATCATTGCTTATAAAATTCGCTTTGTCTAGAGGCACTGAAGTCTCCGTCAGTAGGCTAGACCCTGTAACTGATATCGGTGCTATACTATTTTTTAATGTTTTATAGTGGTCCATGGATGCGTGACCATCTTTACATACCGAGACTCCTCCGTGCCTCGGAAAGCACGTTAAGCCGTTGGTCCCGGCTGTCAATCGTGAATCTTTGACAGTCGTTACGGCTCGTCAGAAGCCCGAAAGCCTGACATCCAGTCTTACCAAGAGGTATCGTATTACCCAGTAACTGGGTTGTGGAGGTCAGATAGACAGTCGCTCCATGTAAAATACTGGTATTCAGCTGCATCCGCTTAGAATGGAAGCCGACCCCAAGATAGTTGGGAAAAGGTTAGGCAGATGATGATATGCCTAACGAGTGCCTACGCAGGTTTTGACCAGGTTCTTGGAAATTCCATTTTCTGACTCGACTATCGGCACAATGCTTGTTGCATCTATACACCACATGTTTCTTTTCGTCTTTCGATCTGTCTCTCAGAAGGTCAGAAGGTGTGGGTCTGTATATCAGCAATTATTGTTCGAAGCACTCATAGGTTAACCAAGCACATACCTGTCAGTGACAAGATAGAGCGATACTGTACACTGCCATTTTCAAGACCTTGATCTGACTCATGCCTGTAGAATGAAACTTCCAATTCCAAGGTTGTATTTCACAGAAAATTGCTGATTGATTAATGTTAACTTCAAGGGTGTGCTATGCAAGTACTTAACGTTAGCTGGATGATGACATCCAGTCCTCCATCCCTATCTGAATTTATTGCCCAGTAAGGGTAAATCTGGAAAATTCCGATTCCGGGCATTATGGGGACTTTTGTGAACATGATAATTATTCAGATTTCTTACAATCATGTCATATTTGTATCGGTGAATGCATGTGTATTGTGAATGTGAGAACGATGTAGACCCCGTAAGCTCGGAGATTATTATTCGATTTTTTGACCATTGGCTTTTACATATTGATTAACGTTTTTGACTTGGTACTATATTGATAGGTCTACACTGTCCTCTCACACCTATTAATATGGCAACATTGGGATTTTTTTTTAAAGATAGCTTCGTATTTAAGTATTTGCACAGAAATAGGATTCAATTTACCTACATTATTTTCCTTAACGTCGTGCCCATGGAAGGCCCATTGTCCTCAAAGCTCCTTGCTCTGCTATACAACCTTGCAACTGTTAGTATCGTACTACAGGCTGGCGTAGGTTCTCTTTAGCCAGGGAAATTAGGGTACCTATACCAAAAGAGTACATCTAAACCTGCATGAATTTACCGTAAAAGGCGATTGGGACTAATTCGTTGATCCACTTGAATCTTTTTAATCTTATAATGATGATAAACTTTTTTTTTACTCTATAATCTTCTTTCATGAGGAAGGTTTAAGTGTATAGTTTGTACGCGTGCAAAACCAGGGCGGGTCGTCAATATCGTCATTACCGTTAAAAAGAGTTTTCTGTTGTAACTCAAAACGATTTACAATATTATTTCCCCGGTATCAAGAACTGGGTCTAGGCCAACTAGGTCTGTGGCTCCTGACAAAGTGAGCTATTGGCGATAGCGATTATCGTAGTTAGCTAGACCCTGTAACTGATATCGGTGCTATACTATTTTTTTATGTTTTATAGTGGTCCATGGATGGGTGACCATCTTTACATACCGAGACTCCTCCGTGCCTCGGCAATCACGTTAAGCCGTTGGTCCCGGCTGTCAATCGCGGATCTTTGAGAGTCGTTACGGGTCGTCAGAAGCCCAAAAGCCTGACATTCAGTCTTACCAAGGGGTATCGTATTACCCAGTAACTGGGTTGTGGAGGTCAGATAGACAGTCGCTCCATGTAAAATACTTGTATTCAGCTGCATCCGGTTAGAATGGAAGCCGACCCCAAGATAGTTGGGAAAAGGTTAGGCAGATGATGATATGCCTAACGAGTGCTTACGCAGGTTTTGACCAGGTTCTTGGAAATTCCATTTTCTGACTCGACTATCGGCACAATGCTTGATGCATCTATACCCCACACGTTTCTTTTCGTCTTTCTATCTGTCTCTCAGAAGGTCAGAAGGTGTGGGTTTGTGTATCAGCAATCATTGTTCGAAGCACTCATAGGTTTATCAAGCACATACCTGTCAGTGACAAGATAGAGCGATACAGTACACTGCAATTTTCAAGTTCTGAGTCTTATTCATGCCTGTAGAATTAAAATATCCAATTCCAAGGTTGTATTTCACCGCAAATTGCTGATTGATTAATGTTAACTTCAAGGGTGTGCTATGCAAGTACTTAACGTTAGCTGGATGATGACATCCAGTCCTCCATCCCTATCTGAATTTATTTCCCAGTAAGGGTAAATCTGGAAAATTCCGATTCCGGGCATTATGGGGACTTTTGTGAACATGATAATTATTCAGATTTCTTACAATCATGTCATATTTGTATAGGTGAATGCATGTATATTGTGAATTTGAGAACACTGTAGACCCCGTACGCTCGGAGATTATTACTCGATTTTTTGGCTATCGGCTTTTACATGTTGATTAGCGTTTTTGACTTGGTACTATATTGATAGGTCTACACTGTCCTCTCATACCTATTAATATGGCAACATTGGGAATATTTGTTTTAAAGATAGCTTTGTACCTGAGTATTTGCATAGAAATAAGATTCAATTTACCTACATTATTTTCCTTGACGTCGTGCCCATGGAAGGCCCATTGTCCTCAAAGCTCCTTGCTCTGATATACAACCTTGCAACTGTTAGTATCGTACTACATGCTGGCGTAGGTTCTCTCTAGCCAGGGAGAGTAGGGTACCTATGCCAAAAAAGTACATCTAAACCTGCATGAATTTACCGTAAAAGGCGATTGGGACTAATTCATTGATTCACTTGAATCTTTTTAGTCTTCTAATGATGATCAACGTTTACTTTTTACTCTATTATCTTCTTTTTACTAGCTTGTCTTAAAAAAAAATGAGTACCGTTAAAGATTGTCGCAGTAACTAAACTAGGGTACCTCGCCCAAATGGGTTAGACAACCTAGGTTAGGATAGAACTGTGACCACAAAGAGACCCGTAACCTAAAGACGACCACACGTAACGACGATCAGTTTCAAAGTGTCGTTCGATAAGTCTTTAAAAAATCAAAGTATTGTGGATCTGTTGTTTATTTCCGCCAGATAAAAACAAGTGTTTTCTTTTGACCTCTTGATATTATTTGTTAGTTAACAGTTGTGCCTTTGTTTTTGAGGAAATCTTTTTAGTTGTCTGGAATGTCTCTGAACGTCTTTTTTACATAAAAAATGTCTAACTAAAAGTCATAGCCCAACATTGTTTTTGTGAAATAGGTAAGAAAAAGGTTGTTCAACACTGATTCCTTCTATTTCATGCAATTGTGCAAAAATAAGCTGACATTAATAGAACCGTCAGTACTCGATTCAATACATTGCCAGTTTTAAGACCTTGATCTGACTCATGGCTTTTTTTTTTTTGGGGTGGGATCATCCAATACCATGTCGTGCTCTGGGTGGAGCGGGAGGGCGTGTCAGACTCTTGCTGACTAAAACCCACCCCTGTTCCTTCCCTGCCTGAGTGCCCGGGGGAGCGGTAACTGTTACGAATTTATCCGCTACCCCTAGGCATGTCTGACTCATGCCTGCAGAATGAAACTTCCAATTCCAAGGCTGTATTTCACAGCAAATTGCTGATTGATTAATGTTAACTTCAAGGGTGTGCTATGCAAGTACTAAACGTTAGCTGGATGATGACATCCAGTCCTCCATCCCTATCTGAATTTATTTCCCAGTAAGGGTAAATCTGGAAAATTCCGATTAGGGCATTATGGGGACTTTTGTGAAAATGATAATTATTCAGATTTCTTACAATCATGTCATATTTGTATAGGTGTATGCATGTATATTTTGAATGTGAGAACGATGTAGACCCCGTACGCTTGGAGATTATTACTCGATTTTTTGACTATCGGCTTTTACATATTGATTAACGTTTTTGACTTGGTACAATATTGATAGGTCTACACTGTCCTCTCATACCTATTAATATGGCAACATTGGGAATATTTTTTTAAAGATAGCTTCGTACCTAAGTATTTGCATAGAAATAGGATTCAATTTCCCTACATTATTTTCTTTAACGTCGTGCCCATGGAAGGTCCATTGTCCTCGAAGCTCCTTGCTCTGCTATACAACCTTGCAACCGTTAGTATCGTACTACAGGCTGGCGTAGGTTCTCATTAGCCAGGGAGACTAGGGTACCTATGCCAAAAAAGTACATCTAAACCTGCATATATTTACCGTAAAAGGCGATTGGGACTAATTCATTGATCCACTTGAATCTTATTAATCTTCTAATGATAAATGTTTTCTTTTTACTCTATAATCTTCGTTTTACTAGCTTGTCTTAAAAAAAATGAGTACCGTTAAAGTTTGTCGCAGTAACTAAACTAGGGTACCTCGCCCAAATGGGTTAGACAACCTAGGTTAGGATAGAACTGTGACCACAAAGAGACCCGTAACCTAAAGACGACCACACGTAACGACGATCAGTTTCAAAGTATTGATCGATAAGTCTTTAAAAAATCGAAGTATTGTGGGTCTGTGGTTTTATTTTTGCCAGATAAAAACAAGTGTTTTCTTTTGACATCTTGATATTTGTTAGATAATTAAAACCGAACAGTTCTCTAATTACCTTTGTTTTTGAGGAAATCTTTTTAATTGTCTGGAATGTCTCTAAACGTCTTTTTTTACATAAAAAATGTGTAACTAAAAGTCATAGTCCAAAATTGTTTTTGTGAAATAGGTAAGAAAAAGGTTGTTCATCGCTATTCCATGCAATGGTGCAAAAATAGGTCTGAACTCGAAGTGTAAAATCTTTTTAAAGGGGAGGAAATTTTTGTTGTGTATACTTTTGCTTATTGAAAGATGAATTGCTTGACACCTAGACATTTTACAAATGATCTTGTACTTTGTTCAACTTGATATTGTATGTTAGTTCTGATGTACGAATAGGTATTCTAAGGCTTATCAGTTTAATTATGCTGTTCCTATAGGTATTCGTATAAAGTAGTTATTTATTAATAAGTAAAACATAAAGTTATTTACTTAAATTGATTATTTTTAAACTTACTAGCAGACAAAGTCAGGTAGACAACTGGGGGTAATGCATCCGTGTTTGTCAATGAATATTTTCTCAATATTCTTATCAAACGAACATACAGATCTGTAAAGAAACATTTTTTTAAATAGTATTGCACTGGTATCAAAAACAGGATCCAGGCTACCGAAAGTCGGGGCTCCCAAGATAGACAATCTCAGTGCCCTGGGGTTTGACAATAATAGTTTCGTCAGAGATTTTCAGGATCTGATTCAGACAAACGCTTGTAGTACGTAACTCCTGGCTCTATTTTGCAGCAAATTGCTAATCGGTTAATCTGAAGAACAAGGGTGTGGTTCTGCAGCCCGTGCTGCAGAGCCCTGTTCCTTATATCGGTTTTATACTATTTTAAATTTCTATGTTTGAAACTGTCTTATGAGTGCCTCTGCCGGTTTTCACCTAGGTTCTTGGTAATTGTATTGGCTGACACGACTGTCGGCACAGTGCTTGCTCGACGTGCTGATAGGTTTATCAACACAGGTTCATAGGCATTAATAGAACCGTCAGTGCTCGATTCAGTACATTGCCATTTTCAAGTCCTGGATCTGACTCATGCCTGTAGAATGAAACTTCCAATTCCAAGGCTGTATTTCATAGCAAATTGCTGATTGAGTAATCTAATCTTCAAGGGTGTGCTATGCAAGTACTAAACGTTAGCTGGATGATGACATCCAGTCCTCCATCCCTATCTGAATTTATTTCCCAGTAAGGGTAAATCTGGAAAATTCCGATTAGAGCATTATGGGGACTTTTGTGAAAATGATAATTATTCATATTTCTTACAATCATGTCATATTTGTATAGGTGAATGCATGTATATTTTGAATGTGAGAACGTTGTAGACCCCGTACGCTCGGAGATTATTACTCGATTTTTTGACTATCGGCTTTTACATATTGATTAAAGTTTTTGACTTGGTACTATATTGATAGGTCTACACTGTCCTCTCATACCTATTAATATGGCAACATTGGGAATATTTGTTTTAAAGATAGCTTCGTATCTAAGTATTTGCATAGAAATAGGGTTCAATTTCCCTTCATTATTTTCTTTAACGTCGTGCCCATGGAAGGCCTATTGTCCTCAAAGCTCCTTGCTCTGCTATACAACCTTGTAACCGTTAGTATCGTACTACAGGCTGGCGTAGGTTCTCTCTAGCCAGGAAGAGTAGGGTACCTATGCTAAAAAATTACATCTAAACCTGCATGAATTTACCGTAAAAGGCGATTGGGACTAATTTATTGATCCACTTGAATCTTTTTAATCTTCTTAGGTTTAAGAACTACTTTATTTCTCATAAAGAATTGCATACATAATTCACTTACTGAGAAACAATATGTAAAACTAAGATTAATAATTAGAGCGCACAGCAATATTATTATATAAAAATATATATAAAAATAATTAGAGCACACATCTTCTAATGATTATAAACGTTAACTTTTTACTCCAGAATCTTCTATATAATATCTGCGGTAGTTATTCGTTAGAATAGCTTCATACGTATTTGCATAGATATATTAGAACATGTGAATGCCGTACATTTTTGACTTTTCGACAGTATTTATTTGTCCAGAGGCTCTGCAGCACGGCCACCGCCAGTAGGTTAGACCCTGTTGCCGATATCGGTGTTATACTATTTTAAAATGTTTGAAACTGTCTAATGAGTGCCTCTGCAGGTTTTCACCTAGGTTCTTGGTAATGCTATTGGCTGACACGACTGTCGGCACAGTGCTTGCTCGACGTGCTGATAGATTTATTAACACAGGTTCATTGGCATTAATAGAACCGTCAGTGCTCGACTCAGTACATTGCCATTTTCAAGTCCTGGATCTGACTCATGCATGTAGTATGAAACATAAAATTCCGAGGCTGTGTTTTAGAGCAAATTGCTGATCGGTTAATTTTAACAATAAGTGTGCCTATGCAAGTACTAAACGTTAGCTGGATGATAACATCCAGTTCCCCTGTCCTTATCCCAAATTTTTTCCAGTAACGACCAGTTACGTGAATTCCTTAAATAATATAGTAATCTATGACGAATTCCGATAAGGACATTGAGGGGGACTTTTAAATTTGTGGACATGATTGCCATTAAGATTTGTTACAATCATGTCATATTTTTATAGGTTTCTATATTTTGAATGTGAGAACTCTGTAGACCCCGTAAAATCATAGATTCTTCGATTTTCTTCCATTGCCTTTTTTATTTTGATTCACTCTTTTGATTTGTTACTTTTTTGACAGGTCTACACTGTCCTCATATCTACCTATTAATATGGCTACATTGTGAACTAAATAAAAATAATAAAAGTGCTTAGCGTTCGTATTTGAATAGAAATAGGGTTCAATTTTCCCGCTTTATTTTCTTTAACATCGGGCCCATGGAAGGCTCACTGTCCGTGAAGCTCCTTGCTTTGCTATACAACCTTGCAACCGTTAGTATCGTACTGCAGGCTGGCATAGGTCATCTTTAGCCAGGGAGAGTAAGGTACCTATGCCGAAAAAGTACATCAAAACAGGCATGCCCCAACCGACGCGTTTTACCTAATTGTTTCTGCAAAAACTTTAGTCTTCTAAGTATGATCGATCTTTTTTAAACTATCTTGTCTTTTTAAAAACTATGAGTAGGCACAGTTAAAGTCGGTCGTAGTTTGTTGGTTGGGAATTTAGGGTATCTAGACCAAATGGATTAGATAAGGTACCCTAGTTAGGTTAGAACTATGACCAAAAACCCGTGGAGCCGTAACCAACTAGGATACAGCACGACAACACTTTGATTAGTGAGCCGAGCGCAACAAAAGTTGATCGATTTATATTTTGTAAAATTGTAATATAAATAAAAAGGTTTATATGACTACTTGAAAATTCTCGATAAACAGTTGTCTTTTACTTTGTTAGCTAGTACAGTAGTGATCTCTGAGAGGAATTTGTGTTGTATTTTTTTTATTAAATAAATTATTATTAGATCGTTCGTGTTTGTTTTATTTTTACTCCTTGTCACCCTGGCTACTTTAGAAGATATTATAAGTAGTTTAAACTATACGGCTTTTCGTCTTGCGGCCATTTTTCAAATCAAATCATTTATTTGCGTGACACAGGTGCAGAGGATGTTACAAAAAGTTCTTATGGTACACTGTATTTGAACCATGTGAGGTGTGCAAATACAGGCTGTAAGGAACAAGATACCGCAAACTTCGCGAAAAGGTTACACCTAATGTCAGTAACTAAATTATGATAGTCATTAATCTCGGTAATGATCGATTACAGAAATTGACATTTTCAAGCACGCAATGTATTGTGAACAATGCGATCTCAACGCTTCGCAATGAAGTAGGCGCGCGCTAGCGCGTAGTACGTAGTTACCTACGACGTCTTATACACACAGACACACCTGTTTCTGTGTGATAGACTACCTATCTACTTTGTGATAAAAATACATTTTCGTCGATGTTTCCGATGTTTCCGATCGATGTGATAAACAACTAGATCAGATACTTAATAGACATAAGCGCATACGTGCGTTAAACGTTTAAAACGACAAATGCGTATAATGTTCCGTGGCACCTTTAACTGTTTAATCTAATGACGACAACATTTTGAGATTGCGTGGGTACTTCGCGCAGTGTAGTACAGCTCCCAGTATTTACGTATTTTAAAAATATAATAATGGCTCAAAAAGCCCTTGAAGGTGTAGTGCGTGAGCTACAAAAACTAGTGACTGATCTCGGGACAAAAATCAGTTCTCTCGAGAGCAAAATAGATGAGCAAACCGCTATAATAGTAAAGCAAGAGCAATCGTTGAGCTTGTTAACATTAGCGGTTGAGGGTAAACCGAAATCTGTCCCTCCGAAAATAGTGAACGCCGACGGTGGTCAAGTGCAGCCAGAGATTCCAGCGACTTCGCAGCGACCCATGCGGCAAGTACGAGTTAATTCGACCGCTAAAACCAAAAGTGGATACGCAACCATTGCAAAAAAGTCTTCCGCTGCAAAATCCAGGATAGATGGTGACAGAGGGGAAACTAATAACCTACCCGAAACCGAGCGAGTTAAGCCGATTGTCACTATGGCAGCTACGAGTGAAAATCACGGAATACCCTCAAAAACAACTTTATCATCGCAGCAGTGTGGGGCCACGAATTCGGCGGGAATACGCACGGACGACGTGAAGGACAATCGCCACGAAAATCTTACTTCCGAAGAAGGCTGGCAGCCGGCCCGCAAGCCACGTAATTCCAAACGGCGAGTGGTCACTGGCAGCGGACAAGAGGATGACGAGCTGAAAGGTGTAGAGAAACTCAAATATGTTCAGGCTTGGTCTTTTAAACCGGACACCACGGAACAAAACGTACTCAACTATTTGAATAAGCTTCAAGGTTGTGAACAATATCTTGTGGAGAAACGTGTAATAAAAACTACAAGACACGCTGCTTTCGTAATTGCCTTTCCTGAGAGCTTAAACGAGCGGATAAACACGCCGGCGGCGTGGCCCCCGGGAGTGAAGTTGTCAGACTGGTTTCCGAGGCGTCCCCGTGAGCAGCGGGGGAACACAAGCTCCGAGATTCGCACCGACACCAGTGCTGGCGCAGTCGTCGGCTGCTCCTCTCAGTGAACACGGTGCGAAACGACGAAACGTGAATGACTTTCAGTGTCGTTATGCTACTTCCCACTCGCAAACGTTAGGAAAGGTGTGCTCGAAAGATGTGAATGTGGTTCAATCTAGTAATAGGAAATGTTCGTTGGATCTGTTCTACCAAAATGTTAGAGGACTACGCACGAAATTAAAAACTTTTTATAGTAATATTGTGGGGTCAATGGCTGACTTGGTAGCCATAACCGAGACTGGAATAAATGACTCGATACATGATGGTGAACTGGCTCCGAGTGGATATACTATACTTAGATGTGACCGTGCGGATGGTCGTAAACACGGAGGGGTCATGCTGGCCACCACCCCGCGCGGGTCTCTCGAGTTACGCAGAGTACAGTTACCTGATAACGCTAGCTTGAACCACCATCCGTTCGAAATCGTATGTGCGACGGTATTTAGACAAAATATTTTTCTCTTTTTGTGTTGTGTGGCGTACATTCCGCCAAAAACTATAGAAAGGGAATATATGTATATGTTCCATTTACTGGAGCAGTTATGTGTTAGCTATGAGAAAGTTGTTTTAGTAGCTGATTTTAATATGTATTCAACAAACCAAGACGTACAATGTTATTATGAATATTTTGTCACCTTCTGTGGGTTCCGCCAATGTAATAACATTCGGAATTGTAACAACCGTACTCTCGATTTGGTTCTTACTACTTTGCCTGAAGCCGATATTGTCGTAAACGAGGAACGTCGGGAGTGTTTATCATGTATAGACCCACAGCATCCGCCGCTGCGAATAAGTATAAGTCGTGCCCGAGTCACGGCTAGCCCTGGCGGCCCTAGACCGCAGGCTTCTACCTCCCTACCGCGATGGAATTATAGCAAGGCGGATTTCCATTCTCTATATTTAGCACTTGCAGAGGTAGACTGGAGCGCCCTGTATGAAACGAGTAATGCCGACGAAGCATATAGGATTTTTTATGGCATATTTTACGGGATTTTAGATGATAGCACTCCAAGAAAGAGCTCCAAGGGTGGTTGTTCTCGTTATCGTTACCCAGAGTGGTTCACTGCTGACATTATTAGTCATATTAAACAGAAGGCTTTTTGGCACAAATCTTTTAAGAAGACTAGGTCAGACAGCGACTATATTAATTTTTCTTTCTTGCGTTCTGTTGTCAAAGTTATGATAAGTGCCGCGTACCGAGATTATCAGAACCGTATTGAGCAGGAATTCGTAAGAGAACCGAGGTCTTTTTGGGGTTTTATTGGGAGCAAGCGTTCGAAACGTAATAAAGTGAAAATAGCTGGGAATGGTGGGCCGATGCCAGAGCATGAGTGCGCTCAGGCGTGCGCTGACTACTTCCATTCGGTCTATGGGGCGGTGGCGCCGCGGTTGGATGCGGCTGCCGCTGGGCAGACGGCGCCCGAGCGCGGTGCTCGCGTTCACGTGGGGCAGCTGTCTCTCGGCGAGGTGAGTGCCGCGCTCGCGCGCCTCAAGCCCAAGCGTTCGGTTGGACCAGACGGGGTGCCCCCCTTCATTGTTAGGGATTGTAGGAATGTACTAGCTCGGCCGCTCATGCATCTGTTCAATAACTTCTTGCGTGAATGCTCGTATCCGGACGGCTGGAAATTGACTAGGGTTACTCCGGTACCAAAGGGTGCCCCAAGCTCAGGCGTCAGTGGATATAGACCTGTAGCAGTACTTTCACCATTTGCTAAAGTCTTCGAGTCTGTGTTGTGTTCATCTATCCACTCGCAAGTAGCCGCACAGCTCAACGACGCGCAGCATGGTTTTCGCGAGGGCCGCAGCACGAATTCGAATTTATTGTGTTTCGTAAACCAGGCCGCCACAGTACTGGACTCTGAGGCTGGTGCCCAACTGGACGTTGCTTACTTTGACTTCAGGAAGGCATTCGATAGTGTGGATAATGATATTCTTTTAAGTAAATTTGCGAGGGCTGGTTTCACCCCAGCCCTTCTAAAGTTCTTTTCCAGTTACTTGGGCAACCGCAGGCAAATGGTTGAATACGCAGGCTACATTTCAGACCCGTATTCTACCCTTACGGGGGTAAGTCAGGGGACGAATTTAGGACCCTTGGAATTTATTATAATGGTCAATGATCTTCCGGAGGTCGTTAAAGATGCTGGCTGCCTATTATTCGCTGACGATCTGAAGTTGTTCATGCGGATAACCAACGAGGCGCACTGTGACAAGCTTCAGCGTGACATCGATCGGGTGGTAGCGTGGAGTGTAGAGAACAAGTTGCACTTCAATGTGACAAAATGTAATATAATGTCTTACACGCGGGCCGTGGTACCCCGACGTCACGAATATAGTATCAGCGGTCACGTGATACCGCGGGTGGGGTCGGTGCGAGATCTTGGGGTCACCTTTTCTGAGGATCTGTCATTTCGAGCTCATGTTGTGCATGTGTGTAAAAAGGCCTTCAAAAATCTTGGGTTTGTCATGCGAGAAACCCGTGACTTCACTAACATGGCAGCAGTGAAATCACTTTATAACGCGTTGGTCCGAAGCAACTTGGAAACTAGTGCTATCATCTGGAATCCTTATGAAACTAAATATTCTCAGATGGTGGAGAAGATGCAGAACAAGTTTACACGGTACCTATACATGAGGCAATTTGGCGTCTACCCGTTTTACCCACTTATGTACCCAACTCTCTTTGTAATAGGGATGGTTGGGTACTATAAGTTGGAAGTAAGGCGTAATCTTGCTCTAGCGAAATATGTTTTTATGGTTTTTCGTGGGATGCTTAATAATCCGCAAATTTTGGAATCGTTGGGATTGCTCGTTCCAAACAGTAAGCTACGGTTGGGACCGAGGGATAGCCTGTTTAAAACTCCGGTAGCCCGTACAAACGTATTAAAGTTTTCACCTGTGTGTCGGGCGGTTACTATTATGAATAGTATCTCTCAGCGTTTGGATATTTTTTCCTGCTCTTTGGCGGAATTCGAGAGGGTGACAATTAGTGTATTGTCTTCTAAGTAACTTGTACCGGTACCCTGAGCCACGGCTTAGGACTGGTCAATTATCATTATAGGACTACTTTTATTACATTGGGTTTACCTGTAAAAATAATTGTATGTGTACTAAATAAATAAATAAATAAAATAAATAAATAAATAAACATTGATATCACATACATTTTTAATCCATAAAGAATACTGAAGATAAGGTTAGATAAAGATTAGGATAGATAATAATAAAGAAGCTTGTAAGTACCTACATTGCGCTCCAGGAATGTAGTATAAAGCGCCTGCGGTCGCCAATCGCGTCCCTACAGAAGTGACCTTGGTGATTTTGAATTTTGAAATTTCGTAGGTACCTACAGCTCTGCCGCTCGCCAACCACGAACACCTCTATCAGGGACGCGGTTATTAACCGTGTACTTAACTAATGAACAAACTCACCTTAAAGTTCGTTCATTTCTTACGATCCCGAGGCTCCTACATGCTTCATGCATGAGCATTTGCCTGGGTACTGAGGTGTTGTTTAAAAACACTCTCGCACACAACAAAAACACACTAACAAACTCAATAACTTGTTTTTTATAACTTTACGATAACAAGCTAAATTCACTGCCAACTGCACATCCGTTTGCGATGAACGTAAACACGGAACTGTACCCCTAGCACGAACAACTTGCGAAAAAGTATTCGTATCGTTAACGTGAGCATTTTGTATGGAAACATGAACAGCGCCTCTGGTGTGCGTAATTTGAACTAATTTTGTGAGCACGAACATACTTAGTCAAGTAAGTTTCGTATCGTGTTCGTATCGAATTCGTAACGTAACTTTGAGCCATTTGTATGAAAATAGCTAGCACGAAGGCATAAAATGACGTATAGTATCGTCATTGTCGAAAGCTGGCTTGCGAGTTTTACGAAAGTTTATTCACTGTAAATTTGGCAGTGAGAAAACTTTCGTCGGAGTTTATTGGAAGAATAAAATAATATTATAAGTGACTGTGCTAATAAATTTTGTTAGAAAATGCTTAGATTAACAAGAAGCACCCCTCGACATAGTACATTGTACTATTATCTTGCGGCGCGATTGATTGTTGAAAGTAGAAATGTACGAAGAGAAACAAGGTAACTTATTAACACTATATTTTTATAAATAGAAAACAAGTTAGTTTATAAATTTACTATTATGATTACAGAGAAATCTCAAGGAGAGCTGTCCTCAGAAAAAATATGGCATATATCAACGTACAAAACTTAAGCGACACAGAATTTAGAAATAGATTTCGTCTAAGTAAGGAAGCATTTTTGTATTTATGTCGCGAATTAAAAGATAAATCCAATCTAAGATCAAGTAAAAGGATCAGCCTGTTCTAACAAAAAACAAAAATTCGTCGTCGGCGAAATGCTAAAGAAATAAAATTTTATTTATTAGTGTAGGTACGCTTTTGAATACGCCGACGCTTACAGACCGCATAGATCAATGAAATTGATAGACTGTACAATCGCATTAAGTTGTAGGTACCTACTACCTAGTCACTCAGTAATTATTTTGATGTAGGCATACGAAATGTAGGAATGTGGTTTTATCGAAATGAGTAAGTAACGTTGTTGTATTGTATTACTTAACTTAACTTTGTTGATCACAAAAATGTATCTAAGGAATAAGTCGTTATCAGTAAACTGTAACACATTTTTTTAGATCTTCTTTACTTATTTCGATGAAGGTTTATAAAAATAACCTCCCCTCAAAATAAGTTCAAATAAAAGTAGTCAATGGGATATCTATTTTTGTAGACACTTAAAATGCCTAACGTGTCGCGTCTGTTAGATTCATAGGTCTGTGTGAGCATTTGCCGACAAAGGAAATTCGGTGGTCTGTGTGAGCATTGTGCCGACAAAGAAATGCCGGCGGCGGTCTTTGGCCGGTATTGCGTGTGTTCGAATTTTTCTGAATATGTATGTGTAGTTATGTAACCAGATATATTATTCGTTACTCATTTATGTATCTATTGAAAGTCTGTTGAAAGTCTATTGAAAGTCTATTGAAAGTCTATTGAAAGTCTATTGAAAGTCCATTGAAAGTCCATTGAAAGTCCATTGAAAGTCCATTGAAAGTAAGCCTATTGAAAGCCTATTGAAAGTCTATTGAAAGTCTATTGAAACTCCATTGAAAGACCATTGAAAGTCCATTGAAAGTCCATTGAAAGTCCATTGAAAGCCTATTGAAAGTCTATTGAAAGTATTAAAAATCTATCTATCAATCCATTTATTTACCCATTTATTTACCTATTTATTTACTTATTTATTTGCTTATTTATTTGCTTATTTACTTACTGTGAATGTGGTGTTTTAAGGAAGGGATTTATTAAGAAAAGCACAAAGACAAGAGTATGTATTTATTTCCAATAGGCTTGTCATCAATCGAAATCAAATTGCCTGTTCGCAAAACTAGGTCTTCGTTGAGAAGAACGGCAAGAAACTCCACGGTAGCTCTCTTTTATTATTATATCGACACATCTTAAATAATCGTTTATCGCAATAAATCTTATTAAAGGATGTATCACCTAAGCCATATTTACAACGATAAATATCTTGTGGTATATAACAACCACTATCGTAGTAGTGTATATAACACAACGATGTAATAATATACATAACTTTACATGGCTCATAAATATGATATAAATATACATCAACATCATTAATAAATCAAAAATAGTCACTTATAATACCACAAGAGCTTCAAAATTATCGGGTATTTCCGTTCGTTGCAAACAAATGAAGGAGTCAAGTTTTTCAGGTTAAAAAATCACGAGCGCGAAGCGCGAGTGATTTTTCCTAAAAAACTTGACGATTTTATTTGTTTGCAGGGAACCTATCGGGAAATACCAGATAATTTTGAAGCTCGTGTGGTATTCGGGGGATTATTTTATATATAGCAACGACCAGAGAAAATTTTCAAAAAATTTTCAGTATAATACCATGTAGGTTGTACCACGTGACGTCGAATGGTGCAATTCTATTGGTCGATATTTGGGTCGGAAAAATAATCAGAATAATATCATACCTTAGATGTTAACGCCTTGAAAGCCGAACAGCAACTGAGCCGCTCCACTGAGGCTCCACTCTTTTATACCCGTTAACAAACAAGTATGATTCACAAGTGACAGTTGAGTCATATCAGTCTTTGAATTATAGGAAAATAAGTTTGTTTCAAAATCTTTCATTTAGTAAATTCATTAATTAATCTTAACAATTCAATATAAACAGATAATAATTACATAATAATTATATATATATTACGGCCAGACTGACAAGTACTTCGCTCTCGAAGTACATTATATAGCCTTTTTCTACAATTGTAGTTAAAGTTATTTATATTAGACATGTTAGGGCTCCCACCTGCTGTACATGAGATCCAAACTAACAATAAGTCAGTGAACAACCAGCAGTAAATTATCAAAAGCCCCTGACCTTACACATGCTAGGGCTCCCACCTGCTGTACATGAGATCCAAACTAACAATAGGTCAGTGAACAACCAGCAGTAAATTATCAAAAGCCCCTGACCTTAGACATGCTAGGGCCGTTTGGGCGCATTATGTCCAATTCGCAAAATGTCCAGTGGGCTCAAAATGTCCAATTCTCACAACGTCCAATTCGCAATTTGTCCAATTCGCAAATTGTCCAAATCGCAAATTGTCCAATTAGCAAATGGTCCAGTTCGCAAACTGACCAATTCAAATTACAGTCGTTAATTAGGTATATAGACTATAGATATCCTTTTAAAGTACATTAATTCTCTTAAATCTCTTTCTTATACAGAGATTATTGTGCTGAACCGCATCGCAGTATGACAATTCAAGGCATTAAAAAAAAACTGGACAAGTGCTTGTCGGCTTTCGCATATTAAGGGTTCCGTATCAAATATTGGTATTTGTTATTCAAGGATTTTTAGGAGTTCTAGAGGGGGTGTTGTAATTTTTTTAGTATTAGTAATCTCTTTAATTTTATTCCACAACGTTTTAGGATTATGTTTTGCTTTATCCAATTAAAGTTTTTCATGCGCTGTTTTAAGAAGAAGGCAATTGCAAAAATACCAATAGTGTAGTGATATGTGATCTGCAAAAATATTATTTTCAACACATTTGCTCAAAAAATGCACTTACGAAGCCTGTATACATTGTTCGAAAGTTCAAAATTACGCACCATACAATGGAACGTGTGGTAAAATAGATACTCGCACCTAAGTACCTATTTTACCGCACGCTCCGTTGTATAGCGGCGTGCGTATCCTTTACGGTTTTTTTTTTATTTCCTTACAAAATATATAAGAATTCCACCAAGGAGTTTCGCATTACGAGAAAAAAAATATTGGCCGTCACGGGACGCCCGGCAGATGGGCAGATGTGGAACATCTATTTCGTGTGTTGTGCTTTTTTTGTGTTGTAGTTGTTTGTTGTTTGTGTTGTTGATGGCTGTGGTGGTTGTTGCTGTTGGTAGTGTTGTTGTTATTGGTTGTGGTTGTAGTTGGTAGTGTTGTTTGTTTCTTGTTGTTGTTGTTGTTAGTTGTGGTGGTTGTTGTTGCTGCTAGTGTTGTTGTTGGTAGTGTTGTTGGTTGTTGTTATTGTTTATTTGTTATTGATTGCTGTTGTTGGTTGTGGTGGTTGTTTTTGTTGTTGTTGTTAGTTGTGGTTGTTGTTGTTAGTTGTGGTGGTTGTTGTTGCTGCTAGTGTTGTTGTTGGTAGTTGTTATTGTTTGTTTGTTGTTGGTTGTTGTTGTTGGTTGCGGTGGTTGTTGTTGGTGGCAGTGTTGTTGTTGTTAGTTGTGATTGTTGTTGGTAGTGTTGTAGGTTGTTGTTGTTGTTGGTTGTTGTTGTTGTTTGTTTTTTGTTGTTAGTGTTGTTGGTTATGGTGGTTGTTGTTGCTGGTAGTGTTGTTGTTATTGGTAGTGTTGTTGCTGGTTGTAGTTTGTTGTTGCCGGTTGTTGTTGGTTGTTGTTGTTGTTATTGGTAGTGTTGTTGTTGGTTGTTGTTGCTGGTTGTTGTTGGTTGTTGTTGTTATTGGTGTTGTTGTTGTTGGTTGTTGTTGTGTTCCTTTTTTTCGCATAGATGTTTAAGGGAGAAGGGGGTCGAGAGCGGTGGCGTAGTGGGGGCACGACGGCGTCATGCCGTTTTTTGTCACGACATTCGAGTCGGTTTTACTGCCAAGCCGCGCCAATAGATGATTCATATCAAAAACAAAAGTTTGTTTCATTGCCTAGTAGGTACTGTTTTCTCGCAAATGTGTTGAAAAACGTTGTATGACACACGTGCGGATTGGTATTTACAAACTCGTGACTATGGTAAGCCCTCGACTACGTCTCGGGCTTACATTCGTCTACTCGTTTGTAAAAACCAACTTACCGCACTAGTATCATAAATAACTATATTAGGTTAGTTACGAACTTTTTTACATAGTTTACCACGATTACGAATGCAACGCAATAGACCTGGAGTTATCCAAGGTTTAAGATTTCTTTCTTTTTTCGGAACTTTTACTATTTAAGTATAACACTATAATTATTTAAAAAAAAATAAAATTATTTATTTATTAGAGAAAATAAATAAAAATATTTTGTGAGATTATACATTACAGCAATGCATGTTAAAACAGAAAGTTTTATTTCACATATACCACAAGCTTTATACATATACAAAACTTCTTGGTAATTTAAAAGTAAAATAAACAAAACTGCGTTTATTACAGAATCGACATATTTGACAAACGTTACTATCTTCGGATCTTCGGGTACCAATGATGTTATACGTGCCGTGTCTGGCTGGAGAGTAAACGTTGGCGTCTTTTTTTTTGAGGGACATCTCGCAGGGCAGCCTCTGAGGCTGTGGTCTGCTCAACCGGAATTGCCAGTGTAGGCTTTAATTTATTAAAGCCTCCAGCCAGGACTTATTTTAAAAACTTACAAACTAAGTGACAACGCTAAGGGCACCCCCTGTGGGCTACGGGCCTCGGCTTAGGGCGTCACTGGGGGGGGGGGGGCGAAGGGAAGGCTGGATCAAGTTTCCATTCATTGGGGGATTTACTGGCTCAGCGGCACGTGCTGGCTCGAGCAAGAGACGGGGAGGAGAACGTTGGCGTCCAGTCGCCCGACCCTTATATGTATAGAGCTCGCGAGGAGCGGTTGGCATCTTCTGAGAACCACATCTGCATATTTACTTGAACACCTAGAAGTGTCTAGTGTGGAAGAAACTCACAATGAACCGCGAGATTGAATTTATTGAAAATCAGGGAGGAAAGTTGACTTTGATTCACAATAATGGCCACCGGTATATTCTAAATTGGATAAATGCTAATAATAGTACACTGTGGCAGTGCATTAATCGTAAAATATGTTCTACCTCAATCACACTGCACCAAGAAAAAAAGGTGATTTTACGTGAATCGTGCCATGTTTGTGCAGCAAGCACAACTTCAAATGAAGTTTTAAAGGGAAAAGCAGATCTGGAAAAGGCATTATGTGATAATTTAGGTCCGTTACGGGAAATATTTAAAGAAAATAAATCATTGAAGAACGCTAGAACAAAGCAAACTGAAGATAATGATGAGGTATCTCAATTTCAATCAATACAATAAACAGGGCCCGACGAAAATATTTAATTACTGATTTACTTAGTCATAGCGATACACGCACTGTCACTATCCCAGAGGCTTTGGCAAGAGACTTCCTAATTTGTGAAGATAGAGAACAAGAGAAGATTTTTATTTTTTCAACAAAAACGGCCCAAAAATTTGTGAAGAAAACGAGTTCATTCTACGCTAATAATACATTTAGAGAGTGTCCCAAGCCATTTTATCAAATGTATGTTTTGCATATTGATTGTAATGCAGATACTCCACAAACGTAGTCCCTGTAATATTTGCACTCCTACCTAATAAAACAGAAAAGACTTATAGGCGATTATATTTACCCTCATAAAACAAAAACTTAACATCATAATAAAAATATTCAAATGCGATTACGAAATCGCTCAAATAAATGCGATTTCGTCCGTTTTCCCATCAGTCTCAATCAGTGGATGTTATCATTATTTTAATGATGCTATTTGGAGATTTAAAAAAAAAAAGAAATTGATCAGTACTAGAGATGGATGAAATATTTCAAGAATGATCGCGATGATCCCCCTAATACCTGCGAATCTGATTTCTGCTGCATGGCGATATATTTTAGATAAATATTCGACTTGAAAAGAAATGAGGCAGTTTCGTCAATATTTTGAGAAACAATGGTATCCGCAATTACCACCAATCATTCTCAGCTGTGCAAATCAAAGACATCATACAACGAATGCTCTGGAAGGGTGGCTCCGACGCATCAACGGACGTATTTTGAAAAATCCAAATTTGTATCACTTTCTTGATAAACTCCGGAAAGAAGCCAAATATTGTGATAAACGCCTTCAGGATTCTATAATCAAAACGGTAGAAACAAAAGAAGATTAAAAGACATCACATTTGATAAAAAGTACAAAAAATAAAAAAAAATAATTGATCGAACTGCAAAATGGTAAACTTAGTCTTAAAAGCTTTTTCACAAAGATTATATTTCTTCATCTTACATTGTTTAAGCGTTGATGTTAAAATATATCATTATTTCTAGATAGGTACTAGGTACCCATAATTATGTTGATTCCATTTAAAAAAATACTTATGACTGAAATTACTACATTACGTGATATTTTTGTTCTTAATTAATAGCTGTATTATGATTAGACCCAAATACTGAATACATAATTGTAATTTTTTCTAATAAAAGAGTTAATCATAAATTATATGCATTTTTACTTCGAGCTGAATCTCACCCAATCACACGTGGGGTCATGTCAAAAACCCTCTCGTAATCAAGGACGCCCCCTAATTGCGAACTGGACCAATCGCGAATTGGACTAAGTGCGAACTGGACCAATTGCGAACTAGACCAATTGCGAACTGGACCAATTGCGAACTGGACCATTTGCGAACTGGACCAACCAAGCATTGGACATTTTGCGAATTGGACATAATGCGCCCAAACGGCTAGGGCTCCCACCTGCTGTACATGAGATCCAAACTAACAATAGGTCAGTGAACAACCAGCAGTAAATTATCAAAAGCCCCTGACCTTAGACATGCTAGGGCTCCCACCTGCTGTACATGAGATCCAAACTAACAATAGGTCAGTGAACAACCAGCAGTAAATTATCAAAAGCCCCTGACCTTAGACATGCTAGGGCTCCCACCTGCTGTACATGAGATCCAAACTAACAATAGGTCAGTGACCAACTAGCAGTAAATTATCAAAAGCCCCTGACCTTAGACATGCTAGGGCTCTCACCTGCTGTACATGAGATTCAAACTAACAGTAGGTCAGTGACCAACCAGCAGTAATAAATTCTTCATATGTATTTTACTTTTGTTTTTCCAATTGCGTAGACGTGTCAAGCCCCCTCCACCCGCTGCTAGTGGGATAGACTTACGCCAAGCGAATTACCGACCAGCGGAAACAAATTTTACTTTCTTTTTCTTCTCCTTTTTTATACAAAGTTTTTATTGTAATATATCTTTACAATCAACAATCCAATATATATGTAATAATCTGATCCGATTATCCATCACAATATCCACACAATCATATTATTAATTAAATATTTTTAATTAGAGATCACACAAAACCATTTCATAAATTATTTCGAAATTACACAAATTATAACATACAAAATTTAAAGTTATTTATTTTTATATATTTATTTATATACAGGGTGGAGAAGACAATACGACAATAAATGAAAACACGGACAATACTAGTTCATAAGAATAAGTTTAAGCTATCAAAAAAATCCTAACATCGAAAATAAAAGAATAAAAATTTAAAACAAACTAAATGGCATAAAACTAGAAACGAAATAGAACACCATTTATAAATATGAGTTCACTAACCTGTCGTAAGAGCGGCAACAACGCGCGGTCCTGTAGCGACTTGATTTTTTGGCTTTTAATTATGGATTAATGCTCAATAAAATTACACTGAATCACAGATTATTAACCAAATAATCAGGCATCTCTCAACCGCGTGTTATTTATTAATCAAATTATTAATCACGATCAGGATGTAGGTATGAAAGTCACTAAATTTTTCGTTTTTCAATATGGCCGCCATGAATTCGAATACACAAATTGCACCGTCGTAAAAGGTTATTTCTAACGTCTGACAAAAGGTCCCCATTCGCAGCCATGTGTTTTAATTTATTAAAAGATATGATTATTCTATCTTTTAAATCATCAACAGTATCAACAGCTGTTGAGTACCTACACTTCATTTTTGGTATGACCCCACAAGAAAAAATCCAGTGGTGTAAGGTCGGGGGACCTGGCTGGCCAACGCGTTGGTCCATAACGGCCAATCCACTGCTGTCCGAACATTTGAGACAAACGCTCTCTAGCAGACACCACTGAATGAGCTGGTGCTCCGTCTAATTGGTACCACATCTGCCTGTACGCAGTTACCGAAAGCTCATCCATGTACTCGCAAACAGGTCCATTGAGGAGTTCTAAAAACTTTTCAGCATTTAAATTAAAATTTAAAATTCGTTCCTCAAGGGTCACTTTTACACGTGGAAGAGCACTATCCACATGCGGGATTAAGGATCGATTTTCTCGCATCCTCTGGACAGCTTGGACAATGGTGCGCCCGTTGGTCGGACAAACTCGAGTGTTTCCAAACCTCTCTCGGTATGTCCGTATAGCCAAAGCGGCATTTCTTTGACACTCCCCATAAATTAAAATCATGTCGGTGTACTCCGAAGCTGTGTAATTGTAGCGCGGCATGATTATTAAAAAAAAAAACACGAAAACAATAAAAACTAAGCGTCTAATTTCGCACAATTCACTCACTGTTTAACTAAATACCTATTAAAACGTTACGTGTCCTGTCACCAAAATAAAGCGTCCAATTTCGCACTAATACCGCCGTAAATGAATTTACAAAACACGACACACACGAGCGGCGGGGAAGTACCTACATCAAAGACGCGGCTGCACTACAAAGCGAGGACGCGTAACTCATCACAGGATCGCGGCCGGCGACACACTAACCTAAATTTGTTGTAGCAAATTTCTTCAAGAAAGCGAAGTAACAAACGAAACTAGATTTATCTCTTTCGCACACACTAAATTTTCTATTAATATTATGAGTGCATTGCAATTTCCGCATTCGTTCCTTTCTTATCCAACTCTGATGACACGCTTTATGACTCTTATTACTCAGAAGTAAGGTATAATTTTCACTAAATTAGATGAAAATACTAATTTGGCGAAAGTGTTTATGTCCTCGTAGCGAGTTGGCAACGTGACTTTAATGTTTTGATGTTTATACCGATGTGGGTCGTTCACCTGACCGTGTGTTCCCTATTATCAGATACATCATGTAGCAAATGTTAAAAATGAAAAATAATTTCCTGTGACTAAACTACTGGATATATTCAAATAATTTTTTGTATGTAGACTGAGAACGTCTTGAGGTATGCGAGCTTTAATTTAATGTCGTATTGTCATATTATATATTCGGCCAATCTGACAATATTATTTCCACAGATAATACTTTAATTGACGGATCTTAAGAGGTTACTAAGTATTTATTACTGTACTTTTTTATTTTTTATTTGTTATTTATATAAATTTCACCTACTATATTGTGTCTCTGCACCACCTTATGGTAGACTGGTAGAAAATGCCTGAGGCATACTCCGCCTTTGTACAGTGTGTTTACTTGTACATAATTTTTTTTAATAAATAATACTAGCGAACAGATGCCTCATCTCATACAAAGAATCGAGACCGCCGTAACAAAGGATTTCGGCTGGCAGTCAGGTATTTTTTTTATTTTTCACTTCCTAACAGTGTTTCAATGTATCGAAATGTGTTAATATATAAATTTTATAGAGGCAAATGGAAAAACTGAAACTTCAAACAGCGCCATCTTTTGGTATAAGTAATATAAGAGTAAGAATTTGTTCCAATAATCATCTAAATTTGAACTAGGAACCAATTACTCAGAAAGTACAGCTTTTACAATCAATTTTTCAAAATATTAATATTACATAAACTTCAATAAGAAATCGATGCTTAACACGCCATCTCAATAAATTTGTCAAATTACAATAAATTTATTTGAACTAAATTTTAATTGTTGGAGATGAGACCCCGCGCCAATTGCAATAGTTCTGAACATCAATTTTTTTTGTTAATATTTTAATAAAATGACTAGAATTTTCATCTGCTATTTGTGAAATCTGAACTGATATTGGGCTAATGATCAACTAACAATGACAAATATTACTTTTGATCATATTAAATATCACTAATACTCACTACCGAGAATATATTATAATCAATCTATTTCATGGCAATAAACCAAGTACCTATTCTGTTTTTTTTTTTCATAATTATTTAGTTTTTCCTCAAAAGATATCGTAATAAAATGATTTCTGATATTTGTCTGTATTCTGTAACTGTAGGTACCTTCAATTTTTTATCATCTCCATTTCAATGTCAAAATACAATTTTCAACCGAGAGAGCACTAGAATTCACAGTTCTTGGCCATAACTTGGCAAGCACTAGGATGTCAAGTCTCATTTTTATTTTCATTGACATTGTAGTGAATAACCACTCAAGGCTCACAATTATAAGCACCGAAAATTTCAAATAAATACGAGATAAAAAAAATACCTCCAATCCAATGAACTTTAAAATGCTCCGAAAATTATTTTACTTGAAATAAAATTCTACCAAAATAATGGATATTTAACTCTAGTTTCTTTCTCTCTCCTACCATTTCACTTTAAATCTAACCTCTCGAAAAATACGCATTATAATTGCATTACTGTTATCATGTTCTCTAAGAAAGTATTAATTCTCCCTTGAGAAACATACGTAAAGAATCGTAACAAAGTTAGGTGAACTTATTTTCCGACTAATCATAATTCATGCTCATGTAAATATGAAATAGATTGATTTATTTTATGGTTTCTAAAGATTCGGAACATTTATTGTTAGTGTCATTAATTAATACGGGCTAACCTTGAAAATATGAATTAGTTCGTTATAGCTTTCGCCATAATTACCATTATTTTTTTAACAAACACGACACCCAAGGAACACAGAACAGAAGATTTCTTGTAAATGTGAGAATAATACGCAATGTAATAATAATATCCTTTTTACATAGACTAATGTCGATTTTACGTTTATCCTTTGTAACGCATTACGAGTTTGGTACACTTTTATGAAAATACCTTCTGGTAATCAAAATAACAGAACCTAAATACTTTCGTCCTAAAGAGAACCACTTCGCGCCGTGTGATATAGAGAGCCGACCCCAAGGTGAGAAAAGGCTAGGGAGAAGAGATTCTACACCAAATATCTTACAAGATCTTGTTATCGTATATAATATAGCTTTCAAATACCATATTCAAGCAAATAAATGAATCTGTCTATTCTCTTTTTTTTATTTTTTTTTATTTCGTCAACCTTAAATTAAGGTGGCCCTTGTTTACCGCGCGGCGCTTGCGGCGGTGGCACTTGTTTGCGTTATCGTTTTATACTTATCTATAAAAATATCTTAATAACTACTTAAGACATTTTCATTCTTCAGATAAATCATATTTTAACAGTATAATAAAAACAATGCCTCTGAAGGTCTTACCGACTCTTGCTACTCGGATCTACATCTGTTGATTTCCGAGGAAATACTCCAGATGCTTTGACAAGAGCTTGAAGATCCACAATGCCAATTCTCGTACAGCTTCTAGATTCTTGTTGTGCCGTTGTCTGGGGCTGTATTGTGGCATCGTGATGTCATCTTGGTGAGAGTGGACTCGGTGACCCATCGTCTCACACGAGATTCAGAAAACAGCAATTGCTCCAACATCGCCCATGAAAACAACAAAAATGAGATACATTAAAAATCTGTTATGTCAGCCAGAGAACAAAAAAAAAAAAAAAAAAAATAAAAAAAAAAAAAAAAAAAAAAAAAACCAGAACCAGATGATTTATGTAACCAGATGTATTATTCGTTACTCATTTATTTATCTTTTTTTTTTTTTTTTTTTTTTTTTTTTTTTTTTTTTTATGTTTAATAGGTTTGCGTTTGACCACTATCTCACCTGATGGCAAGCGATGATGTGGTCGAAGATGGAGCACGCTTACCTAGAAGTAACCTATTCACTCTTGACTTAAAGACTCCCAGGTTATAGCTATCAGGAAACACAGACTCCGGTAGGGAATTCCACTCTCTAGCTGTACGCACAATGAATGTTTTCTCAAAACGCTTTGTGCGTATGGATGGGATGTCTACCATGAACCGGTGGCACTTCGCCGTACGTCTTGAGGTCCTTTGATGAAACGGGCTTGGCGGAATCAAATCATGCAATTCCGTAGCACACTCCCCAAAATGTAATCGATAGAAAACCGACAGGCCAGCAACTCGGCGTCTATGTTCAAGACTTTGGAGTTTATATTATATAGTTTATTTATTTATATTTAGTTTTTATCTATTGAAAGTCCATTGAAAGTCCATTGAAAGTCCATTGAAAGTCCATTGAAAGTACATTGAAAGCCTATTGAAAGCCTATTGAAAGTCTATTGAAAGTCTATTGAAAGTCTATTGAAAGTCCATTAAAAGTCCATTGAAAGTCCATTGAAAGTCCATTGAAAGTCCATTGAAAGTCCATTGAAAGTCCATTGAAAGTCCATTGAAAGTCCATTGAAAGCCTATTGAAAGCCTATTGAAAGTCTATTGAAAGTCTATTGAAAGTCTATTGAAAGTCCATTGATAGTCTATTGAAAGTCTATTGAAAGTCCATTGAAAGTCCATTGAAAGTCCATTGAAAGTCCATTGAAAGTCCATTAAAAGTCCATTGAAAGTCTATTGAAAGTCTATTGAAAGTCTATCGAAAGTCTATTGAAAGTCTACTGAAAGTCCATTGAAAGTCTATTGAAAGTCTATTGAAAGTCTATTGAAAGTATATTGAAAGTCTATTGAAAGTCCATTGAAAGTCCATTGAAAGTCCATTGAAAGTCCATTGAAAGTCTATTGAAAGTCTATCGAAAGTCTATTGAAAGTCTACTGAAAGTCTATTGAAAGTCTATTGAAAGTCTATTGAAAGTCTATTGAAAGTCCATTGAAAGTCCATTGAAAGTCTATTGAAAGTCTATTGAAAGTCTATTGAAAGGCTATTGAAAGTCTATTGAAAGTCCATTGATAGTCTATTGAAAGTCTATTGAAAGTCCATTGAAAGTCCATTGAAAGTCCATTGAAAGTCCATTGAAAGTCCATTGAAAGTCCATTAAAAGTCCATTGAAAGTCTATTGAAAGTCTATCGAAAGTCTATTGAAAGTCTACTGAAAGTCCATTGAAAGTCTATTGAAAGTCTATTGAAAGTCTATTGAAAGTATATTGAAAGTCTATTGAAAGTCCATTGAAAGTCCATTGAAAGTCCATTGAAAGTCTATTGAAAGTCTATCGAAAGTCTATTGAAAGTCTACTGAAAGTCTATTGAAAGTCTATTGAAAGTCTATTGAAAGTCTATTGAAAGTCTATTGAAAGTCTATTGAAAGTCCATTGAAAGTCTATTGAAAGTCTATTGAAAGTCCATTGAAAGTCCATTGAAAGTCCATTGAAAGTCCATTGAAAGTCCATTGAAAGTCTATTGAAAGTCTATTGAAAGTCTATTGAAAGTCCATTGAAAGTCCATTGAAAGTCCATTGAAAGTCCATTGAAAGCCTATTGAAAGTCTATTGAAAGTATTAAAAATCTATCTATCAATCCATTTATTTACCCATTTATTTACCTATTTATTTACTCATTTATTTACTTATTTATTTGCTTATTTACTTACTGTGAATGTGTGTGTGTGTGATGTGTGTGTGTGTGTGTGTGTTAAGGAAGGGATTTATTAAGAAAATCACAAAGACAAGAGTATGTATTTATTTCCAATAGGCTTGTCATCAATCGAAATCTAATTGCCTGTTCGCAAAACTAGGTCTTCGTTGAGAAGAACGGCAAGAAACTCCACGGTAGCTCTCTTTTATTATTATATCGACACATCATAAATAATCGTTTATCGCAATAAATCTCATTGTTGTTGGTGTTGTTGTTGTTGATGTTGCATATTACAACCACACCACCATACCACCATACCATACCACCACCACCACCACACCACCATACCACAGCACCACCATATTACCATATTTACAACGATAAATATCTTGTGGTATATAACAACCACTATCGTAGTAGTGTATATAACACAACGTTAAGTAACAATATACATAACTTTACATTACATGGCTCATAAATATGATATAAATATACATCAACATCATTAATAAATCAAAAATAGTCAGAATAATATCATACCTTAGATGCTAACGCCTTGAAAGCCGAACAGCAACTGAGCCGCTCGTCGTGGGGTCGTCGCTGCGTTCCCGCAAGGGAACGCGGCGGGCGGCCTCAGGGCTATGCCCTCTTGCCGCGGGTTCTGTGGGCGCCCGCCAAAACGGGCGCTTCACTGGGGTGCCTAAATCGGCTTGAAGAATGTGGGCGACTGACTACGAGAACCTCCTAGGCTAGCGCTGTGTTGTAACGCCTGCCGAGATTCCCTTAGCAATCGCCCTGTGTTTTGCTAAGTATAATGCCGCAGGCTCGCGGGGGTAATCGCGGCAGCTAGGCGGTCTACCACCACCGGGTGAGACCCACAGTTCCCTGTGGGAGGCCCAGCGGATGGCGCCAGCGACTGAACTGCCGGCTTACAGCAAGCCCACGGCATGGTGTGTGACCCCGGCCCGTCCCGCTTGGTCGCGGTCCGGGCCAAGGGTCGTCGGCGTATGTGTGGACGGTATTGTGTGAGTAACACCGTCCATGTAAGCACTATTGTACACGGACTGGCCACGCCCAATAGTGCGAGAGTTCACGTGCGTGTGGAGTCATGCGTGTCTGCATTCGTTCCGCGGCGTGCCTATATTAACTTAGCACACGCCGCGTCACAGTGTATGTACTATGATGAGTGTCACTGTATGAGTAGGCCGCGTGTAGGTGTAAGCGACCTACTCGGGTGTCAGAAGCAGGAGCAGCGCCTGGACGACGCTTTGGATGACCTCCCGCAGGTTGAGAGGCTCACCTCCCTGCCGCAGGGCTCTTACAGCCCCCATCAGCAGATTGGCCTGGCCTGGGCTGCGGTCCGCTTTATTGCCCACGCCTGGGTTGGCGCCTGGGCAAGTCGTGCGGCTCGGGGTTGGGGCACCCGAGCGGTGTCTTCCTGGTTGGTGAGGGGAGGAGGGGGCTCCTTCCCCTTTCTGCTTCCGCGCTTTCTCCTCCTCTTCTTCGCGGGGGCTGCTCCTCTCGTTGAGGGCTCGTTGGCCACCGCCATCAGGGTGGCGCCCTGGGCCTCGTGGTCTTCTGCGTTGGTGGCGGCCTTGGTCGGCCGGGTCGTCCTGCTGGCCGTGAGGGCGACGGTGCCCGCACGTCTATTTGTGGCCTCTCTCCTGAAGGCCGGGCACTCTCGGTGGGACGCTGGGTGTGGCCCCCCGCAGTTGGCACACGTTGCCGGCTCCGTGCGGGGCCGGGGACAGTCACGTGCGGCGTGCCCCACTCCCCATCGCACACAAGCGAGCGGTCGGTGGCACTGATGGGAGGAGTGCCGGAATTGTTGGCAGCGGTGGCATTGCGCCGGCCCCCGCTTCCCCCTCTATGCCTCTATCCGAACCCCCCCCATCATCAGGAAGGTATTCGTGTCGTATATACGACGGACATCCCTTTGTGCGTTGAGGACTGCGTAAAAGATGCAGCCTGGGCGACCCTGACGACCCCTGATACCCCGCACGTATTCAGGGTCGTAGTCGAGTCGCTTGAGCTCTTCCGTAATGGCCTCCGCGTCGGTGTCTACCGGCAGCCCTCGGATGGCCACTGTCGGCGACGAGACCCTATCTGAGCACCATAGTGCAAGTAGTGGTAGGAAAAAATAAGTTTTTAACCAATCGCGCGTCTCGAACATTATGATAACTAATTGGATTTGAGTATAATAGTGATAATTGTTTTCTAATTAGTATGATTAAGTTAATTATCGTATGGTTAAGTTAATTAGTGTGTAATAAGTAACATAAGAACATATTAACGCTGTATGTGTAGGAATTTCAAAGGATTTTTTAAGTAAAATTTTGTACTGTATATAATTACGTAACTTGAAAATCACCTTTTTTGTTTATGGAGATATTGTCACGAAATTGGTGTCAAATGAAAGGTTTTGATGTAAAAACAATCGCTCAAAAAGAATTAAGTCGATCGGACGTCTAGTTTCAAAGTTATAAGGAAAAGTTCATAATGAAAATTTGTCATATTAGAATTTTTGTAGTTTTTGTTCTAGGATTTTTTTATTACTTAAAGTTATGTAAAATGTTATTGTTGTATATTGTAGAATAAGGTCTAAGGAATGTAAGGACATATAATATGTAAGGGTTTTTTTATGAAAAAACAATAAATAAAGGCTCCAAAGGTTTCGGCTCAAAGTAAAAATGACACGCAAATTGGGTCCAAAATACGTATGGCGTCTTTGAGGTAATGTAGGGCCATATAAAAGACGGGTCGATTGCCGGCTCAGTCAGTAGCAACACAGCCGTCGAAGAGGCAACAACTAGAAGAAAAAGGAAGCCGAAACCTGCGGATCAAGAAAATACAAGAAGCAGTGAAGTGTTTTATTTGTTTGCCTCCTCCCGGCTACCCGTCTCTCTCCTGAGGTGCCAACTGGACCGCGCTGCACTCACCCAAATACGCATTCAGGGGTGCGTGAGACGTGCGTTACCAGCAAACGGAAATAAGGAGCGTACGTCAACCAAGTGGGAGATTGTCCCAGGACGACTGCGGACACTGGACGCGTCCCTCTCGTCCGAAACAGCCACCTTGAATTTTCGCTCCGCCGGCGGCGAGTATGCGAACCAAGACAAGCCGGTCTCTTTCTCCAGCCCGCACAAGTATCGCTGGACCACCCGATACTCCTCCTCGTCCCTGGGCAGGAAACGAATCCCCGCCTGGTACGGGCGGCCCAGGAGGTCGTGCAAGGCCTTGAAATGAACCTGCCAGTCCGGCAGTCTCTCCACCACCAGCGGAGGGTAGCGCCTGAGCCGCTCCACTGAGGCTCCGCTCTTTTATACCCGTTAACAAACAAGTATGATTCACAAGTGACAGTTGAGTCATATCAGTCTTTGAATTATAGGAAAATAAGTTTGTTTCAAAAATCATTTAGTAAATTCATTAATTAATCTTAACAATTCAATATAAACAGATAATAATTACATAATAATTATATATATATTACGTGCGTAGGTACCTACTGGGCCCGCGATGACCTCCGGTGAACTTAAGAAATCAGCTGAGCAGGAAGCTTCTTTTAATTTTATTTACATTGCGTTTTTTTGCGAAAAAAGCTGTAGCGACATCTATGACGCTACATACGAACTAGAACAGCAAAATTCCTACATCGCGCAAGCAGAGTTCTCCGCGCGATTTGAACATATACAACAGCCCGAAATCAACTATCGGGCAGTTGCCCGGACCAGACACAACACCCGTCTGGTCGGAGGATCCTCCCTTTTCAACGGAGGTTTGCGGGACTTTACACCCTGTTCCGCATACCTCTAAAATGGTGACCCTCGACTATGAACGTCAGCGCAGCCTTCGTGCAGCTACTCCAGCGTGACGTCATCATCACTTCCTCCAAGCTCTTCAGCAACGAGTCATACAGCCAGCCGACAACGATACGCCGACAAAGATACGCCGACAACGATACGCCGACAACGATAACGCCGACAACGATACGCCGACAACGATAACGCCGACAACGATACGCCGACAACGATACGCCGACAACGATACGCCGACAACGATAACGCCGACAACGAAACGACGCACCGCTCCGACTCACTGGAGCCCGCAGCAGTACTCCGACTCACTGGAGCCCGCAGCATCATCCCGACTCACTGGGATATCATCACCGCAGACAGTTCCGACTCACCGTGAACTATGCGCCTCTTCCGGTTCCGACTCACTGGAACCAGCCTTCCACTGGCCCGGCAAGCATCACGTATGAACGACTCATCGAGAAGAGAACAATCGATCTCCGATCTCTGGAGGGGAGTGATGTAGCGACATCTATGACGCTACATACGAACTAGAACAGCAAAATTCCTACATCGCGCAAGCAGAGTTCTCCGCGCGATTTGAACATATACAACAGCCCGAAATCAACTATCGGGCAGTTGCCCGGACCAGACACAACACCCGTCTGGTCGGAGGATCCTCCCTTTTCAACGGAGGTTTGCGGGACTTTACACCCTGTTCCGCATACCTCTAAAAAGCGAACTAATTATTTTTTAACTAGCAAACCAGGCGAACTCCGTTTCGCCACCAGATGGCTTCGTTTTATGTAACATGTCGTTTGGTGATTAAAAGAAGAAGAATTTTTTTTTTTTTGTTTTATATTTGAAAAGGAAAAATTTTATTTCATTTCACAACAGTAATGAATTCATTTCGATTACAAAAATGAAGTGTTATTTAGTTGAACTTCTCTAAGTAAATGAAAGTGAATCCAAAGTAAATACTGAATCGAAGCGTTATACGTGTCCGCAAATTATCCGTTTCATTGAAGTGCTCTTTGGTAAATCACATTTTTTGTTTTTGGTCTGACATTAACACAAACAAAGCGGATGGTTCCCCAACTCGTGAACAAGCAACGTATAACTGCCCATGTGAAAAACAATGATTTTCTAAATTTATCCCGCAAACAGGCACTTCAGAATGACATTCTCCTCATGTGTACGAATCATCATACGATACGCATAGTAATTCATTGCGCTTAGATTTTTATTCGTTGATACGCCTGAAAATGCAAAATTAAATGAATCGTTAATGGAAACCAATAATAGCAATAATAGCAATAATTAGTGTGTGAATATTGTACCTGTAATTGGATCGACCATCTTCAACGTGATGTTGTATCCATCTTGCCCTTGCCAATAAATGATTGGATATTGTAACGCATCGTACAAACGATGTGTCTCGTTTACACGATGCATGATATTGCTTCTTCGCTGAACGACTGTCTCGCGATTTAGTTGGATCGCCAACAATAATTGCAGCTACATCATTAACGGTGGGTGCATTGAATCTTCGCACATGTTCACCTGTTGGGGTACAATCCGCTCTTATAACAAATTTGTGCGTATCCGATGGCATTCGTTCCAATGCTGTTTTGAACATATTAACCACAGCATTATTAGCGTGAAAAAATGCTTGCAACTGTTCAATAATTCGTCTCTTTAACTGTTGTGTTCCCTGTAAATTGCACCGCACATTCAGCTGATCCACCATCGACGAAATGAAATATATTTGCAGAAATTGATGCGGTTCATCTGGTGTTGGCACCATTGAAGCATGCAAATGATATATTTGTCCTTGTACCTGTAATTGCAAACAATCATTTGTTGAAGAATACGGTGTAACTTCTGATCGTGTGATGGTGTAGTGTGTGGTGTAGGTATATGTAGTTGTTATGTGTTGCAATTCATTGTGTTGGTGTGAGTGATTGGTTATGTGTGTTGTATCTTTTACCTTGCAAGTCGGCATGAAGCCGCCTTCTCGAATGATATTAGCTCCAAAGGAAGTCATGCGAAAGCAGTTATTGTATTCAAGGATGTGTTGAAGAAAATGGCTGGAATCGGGATCACTTTCATCGAACATTGGTTTCAGTGGCTGTGGTGGTGTAAGTAATGGATCCAGTTTGACTTTTCCACTTGCGCAGCACAATCCAGCCGTTTCTCTTTTGAACTTTAACGCATTGCAATATCGGCATATAGTCGTCATTGGTCCAATATCTAAATTTTCATCATCACTGTAGTTCGCAGTGGGATCATATTGGAATGCCAAGCGATTGTATGATGCCAAACTTGTTGCATGAAATTAACTGAGCAGAGAACAATGAGTAGCTGTCAAACAATGTATCACGCACCGGTGCCATCTACTTAAAATATTGGTCTGTAGTACATGCTATGTATCAGAGATGGCGCTGTATGTGAAAAAAGATTTTCCCGCTTTTCTGTTGAAATTTTTCCTGAATTTTCTTTGCTATAAACCTCAGGGAACCCGAGACCTTTCCAACGAATGCAAAACCGTGGAAATCGGTTCGTGCTTTCTGGAGTTATAGCGTCAGGAAGGAAAACCCGACTTATTTTTATATAGTAGAAAATTAAAAATTTAATTGAGGTAGATAGGTATAACGATTTTATACAGTTTAATGTAAAAAAACGTAGATTTTTTTTTCAAAAACTAGGAAAAAGCCGACAAAAAATTCCAACGCTAGGGGGTCCAGAATCATGTACTGAATCACTGGAACACGTATGTGCGTTCATGTACCTTACACCCTGTATAATAGGAACAATATGACACAATTACTCATAAACTATTGTTTCTATTAAATTAAACTGTCACTGAAAAAATACAAAAATAGTCAATTTTGTTACACATTAATTAATTAAATCCGAACTAATAAATTATAACAGCAATATCAAGCTCATAATGTCATAACAACGAATAATGTCATAGTAAATAAACATAATTATTGAATTACAGTACAAATATTTGCTTTAATGAATATACAATATTTTTGTCTTTTACATTATAATCGCACCGTCGACTCTCGGGCCTGTTGCTGATCGGACGGCGAGCTACCCATTACTCGCCGTCCGCAGACCCGGATCTACGGTGGCCGGAGATCGTCTCGCGGCGCCGGAAGTCCCAGGCGTCTCCTGAGGCGGCTGCTGCTGAGGGCGTGAGGGCGACTCCGTTGTTGGTGCTCCCTCACGCGTCCCGCCTCCACCTTCGCGAGCATTACTGCTTCGCAGAAGGAGGAGACGGCTTCCCATTCCCTCTCGCTCCGTACCATGGCCTGAACCAGGGCAGGGCGCGACAGGTCGCTGCCGCCTATCGCATCCACGAGGACACGGCGTGGCTCCGCCCAAGCGGGGCAGACCTCCACCGTATGCTCCACCGTGTCCTCTGGGCGATCCGTGCAATGGAAACACCCGGGCGTCACCTCCCGCTTGATCAGAAACAGGAACCTCCCGAAACAGCCGTGTCCGGTGAGGACCTGCGTCAGGCGGAAGGTGAAGTAGGTAACTTCTTAACGTCATCGGGCAATTTACTAGACATAAATCAGTGATGCCATACAAATAATACTTTTATTGAATAATGCCGTTTCCCCATACGGTATTTCTACATCTAACCCACCCGATGCAAAAAAAATTGATTTTTCTAAAAAAATTCTGTAAGTTCTGCCTTTTACCGTCCAAGACACTATATAGAATGCATTGCTTTACTTACTTATGTACCAAACTGTTTAAGTGCATTACAGTGTGTTTGTTTTTAGGGTTCCGTACCTCAATAAGAAAAACGGAACCCTTATAGGATCGCTTTGTTGTCTATCAGTCTGTCTGTCAAAACCGTTTGAACCGTTCATCTCGGGAATGCGTTGTGGTATCGAGTTGAAATTAAAACGATATACTCAGGTTTACAGTCTCTTGAATCTGTGAAAAAATCAAACTTCTAAGTTAACGTAACAAAAGATACGGCCGTTAATGCCGCAAAAAACGTATATTTCGACACTCGCAAGGGAAATAAAATTTATGGGGTACTTCCCGCTGGTCCTACAATCATGAAATTTGTCAAGAAGTAAGGTCTTTTAACACAAGTTAAGGAAAAAGTCTGAAAACCGTAAATTTTTAATTATATCACAAAAAAAATACAAGGAATTCGGGTCCAAATTTTAAAGTGAGGCGACCGTATCATGTGGGCCATCGTATGAAAGGAGCTCATTACCACAAGCTAAAACAGATTTTAAATAATTTTAACCACATCTAATTTTCGATTGCTACCGAAAAATTAAATATATATATATATATATATATATATATATTCTGATTGAATTTCGGGCAAAAATCGAAACTCAATTCCTGAACTATTTACATACCCGCAAGCTTGTACGGAACCCTCGGTGTGCGAGTCCGACTCACACTTGGCCGGTTTTTTTTTTGTATCATCTTCACATAGGAGCTCGTGACTACTCTAAAGTAATAACAGCCGCACGGGTCGATCCATCAGGTTAAGCTACGCTTGACGGGGTTGGTCCAAGGACGGGGGATCATCTTTTCATACCGAGACTCCTCCGTGCCTCGGAAAGTATGTTAAGCCCTTGGTGCCGGCTGTCAATCGTTGATCTTTGACAGTCGTTACGGGTCGTCAGAAGTCCGAAAGTCTGACAACCATTCTTACCAATGGGTATCGTATTACCCAGTATCTGGGTTATGGAGGTATAACAAAACACAAAATAATGGAATTCATTTTCTGGCTTTGTACGTAGTTCTTAATTGTATACCTACTAAGTAAAATTTGACGACACGGTTGGCGCAGTAGTGGAGCGTTCGGCTGCTGCGCTGCGTGTCGCGGGTTCGATCCCTGCACGGAACAAAAATTTGTATTGCCTACAGATAGTTGTTCCGGGTCTGGGTGTCTTGTGAATGCGAGTTTAAATGTTTGTAAACGCATCCACGATACAGGAGTCTAGTAACTCCTAGTGTGGGGGAAAGTTTAAAAAAATAAAATAAAAAAAGAATCATTCTTAAATGGTCCTGAATGGTAACTCCATTTAGAAATAAAACCTTCATTAAAATACATTTATAAATAATTTAATAATCTGTAAATTATAAAATCTCGGACAGGCCAGATTACAAAACAACAAAAGTAAGTATAATTATTTTGTGCAAATAGGATCTGTTCACACATAGCTACTCCCTATGCCTATAAAAATAGTTAGATAATCTCAAATGTGTGTAGTAAAGATTTTCACTATGTGGTATTATAATTAATAAATAATATATTATCGTAAAAATAAAATAATAATTATTAATTATAATAAATAAATAATATATTATAATTATTATTTATATTATTAGTACCCAAGAATCATCCCCATTTCTCAAAGCTGCATCCAAACTGCACCTAAGTAGCTCTAGCGTGCAGTTCAAATACATTCCGTCTACCCTTTGGTTAAGGCTACGGCTTGGAGCATGTCTTAAAACTCCCTCTCAGGTTTAACGCCATCCCATGGGACGACCTGCTTGTCGAACCACACCAGCTGTCCCCGCAGCGAGTCGGGCGCGTCCAGCGCCACAAAGGAGCTGCCGCGCCCTCGTCGATGCTCATGGGGCCGTTGTGCGAGGTCAGGTCCGTGTCCACGAACCCGGGGTGCACCGAGTTCACTTTTATGTCTGGGAAAGGTGAAAAGAGTTTTATTTTTAACCGACTTTAAAAAAAACTTTTTACAAAAAAAAATACAACCGAAATCCTTAAAAAATGCAAAATAAAGTTTTGTTTCTTCGTTATTTGACACCGACTTCCGAAGTTATTTTGCATTTTTTTGTGTTAGATAAAGTCGATTGTATTTTTTTTTTTTGTAAAAAGTTTTTTATTTTTCATTTTTTAGTTGTAGGTACCCCTAAACTAAAACTAAAGAAAAAAGTAAAGATATACCCGAATTGAAACCCCAAAAAATATGGAATTTGAACATAATTGGTGAAATTATGATGTATCAGGGCGAACTGTAGGTACATACTCGTATCTGTGAAGTACCCCTTCAAAGTGTATCAGCGTGATGTTATGTTATGAAGTGGTGTAAACAATAAACAGACAGGCGACTGCAGCAATTCCGGAAGGTTTACTATTATTTATTGAAGAGTTCCATTGTTTATCTCCGAAATTACCATATTCATTTTACCATTATTCATCAGATCTTCACTAAATTTAAATGGGACCCTGGGTCCAATGGGAAAACATACAGTTTAATTGAGAACCTCCTACTTTTTTTGAAGTCTGTTAAAAAGGAGGAGTTTCTCAATTCGACCTTATTCTTTTTTTTTTCTTTTTTTAGGTGAACTGATTTTTATGATTCTTCTTTTATTTGAAAGCTTTTGCTTCTCATGGGGTCCCGTTTAAATTGGGTGTAGATCTGATGAAAAACTTCGGAGATAAACAATGGAACTCTTCAATAAATGATAGCAAACCTTCCGGCATGGCTGTAATCGGATGTCTATTGTTTACACCACTTCAGAACATAACGTCACGCTGATACGCTCTGAAGCGGTACACAGATTTGTAAAGTTCACCCTGATACACCCTAATTAACCGACGAAAAAAAAAGGAGGAGGTTCTCAATTCGACCGTAGGTATATATATATCTTTTTTCTTTTTTTTTTTTGGTGTATGTTTAGCCCTCACTCCGTCATTTATGAAACAATCTGGATAATTCTTTTTTTATTCGATAGGGTATACCTCAAGGGTGGTCCCATATAGAATAGAATAGAATAGAATAATCAGGATCTGATGATGGAATCCTGATAAACTGAGAGAAAACCTCGACCATTTTGGGGACGAATAGTGTTTCTGTATATATGTTCGGCCCTCACTCCGTCATTTATGAACCAATCTGGATAATTCTTTTTTTATTCGATAGGGTATACCTCAAGGGTGGTCCCATATAGAATAGAATAGAATAGAATAATCAGGATCTGATGATGGAATCCTGATAAACTGAGAGAAAACCTCGACCATTTTGGGGACGAATAGTGTTTCTGTATATATGTTCGGCCCTCACTCTGTTATTTATGAACCGATTTTGATGATTCTTTTTTTGTTAGATAGGGTTTACCTCAAGAGTGATTCCGTGTAAAGGAAGACAGGATCTGATGATGGAATCCTGATAAAAATGAGAGAAAACCTCGAAAATTGTGGGCACGAATAGTATTTCTGTATGTATGTTCGGCCCTCACTCCGTTATTTATGAACCGATTTTGATGATTCTGTTTTGGTTAGATAGGGTATACCTCAAGGGTGGTTCCATATCAAGAAAGACCGGATCTGATGATGAAATCCTGATAAAATTAAGAGAAACCCTCGAAAATTGGGCACGAATATTGTTTCTGTTTACTTTTCATAACTTAATCAGGTATTTGCATTTAGATATTATCACATCATGATACTGAGCTGATAATGGAAACCATACCTTTCCTAAACAAGAGAAGTAAGAAAAATAAACTGGTTTGACAGAAACCATTTAATATGCTTTGAAGAAAAGACATCTTTACAATATTGGAGGTAATCTCAACTGGTCAATGGTCAATATCCTGGTAACCTCAAGGAAGGATGGTTACATCATCAGCTCAGTGGCAAGAGGAATGATGAAGGATCAGAAATTAGCCTCAGAGTGACGCGAGCCACAAAAAAAAAAACATAAAATAAAAAAAAAACTTTTTAACAAAAAAATTAACCGACGAAAAAGAACTAAAAAGAAAAAATTAATAAACCTTTTAAGTCTTGAGAATTGAGCTTATTTACATAAAGTATCAAATTTTATATAAACTAATTTTGAGTCGGCGCTAATTGGCGCCGACTCATAAAATTATTAATTACCTACGTAGAGTCTTCTTCATTTCTAAGTACATATAAAATTTTGATAATTAATCAGACTGTGGTTTGGTGCTGACTCAAAATTAGTTTATATAAAATTTGATACTTTATGTAAATAAGCTTAATACTTAAAACTTAAAAGGTTTATTTATTATTTGCTTTTTAGTTCTTTTTCGTCGGTTAATTTCTTTGTTAAAAAGTTTTTTTTTTCACCAATTAAATGCCCAAGGAATGTAATGTTTTGTATAAAAAGGTCTTGTATCACTTTCTAACGTATTCTCTGGTAAACGAATGAGTTTTCGTAAAGGCGCAGAATAACAGTTAGAAGGTCGAATAAATATTTACTCATTCAGTACGAGAATCCGTAGCACACTATATCACTGAGATATAATAATAAGTAGGTATATGAGAGTATTCTAAGTTGCTAATCAACACAAAAACTATCTAATTGACTAACTGAAGTAGCAACTGCTCACCAGCTAATCACTTGAGAGGAGTGAGACAGCCTGTTAGCAATTTTTTTTGTACACCTATTTAATTTAGTTGAACCCCCTTTTAAAAATAAGCAGAGGCTTTGAGAAGAAGAGGAATTGAGAATAGATTAGAGATTGAAAATCAGTTTCACTCACCTCTGTTGTTGTGGATTCGTTGTAAAATATTACTCAGAGCTGTCACTCCGACTTTAGCCACCACCAGCGTCGAGTTACCCCAGTCCGCAGCGTGAGTCCCCTGCTTAGCAGCCTCCACGAACTGTTGCATCAGCTGCGACAGCCCCGTGACACTCAGCTTCTCGTCCTTAAGTTTCTCCCTCAGAAGTCAGAGCTAAGCTCGGGATGCTACTCAAGTGCGCGTAAGAACTAGAGATGTTTCCCACTCGCGCGCCGTTCTTGAGGATCGGGAAGAGTATTTCACATGTCCACACCAGAGAAAAGTAGTTCACGTATAACGTTGGCTCAGCTTGCACGGATAGGTATAGGATCTTTCGCATTCCTTGAGAAGCCAATGCCAGCGTTGTTCACCAAAATATCAATGCCTTCATAATTGTTCTTGATGTAATCTCTGAAGTTTTCAACGCTTTGCTTGTCCGTGATGTCCAGTTGGTGGTATTTGGGATGCTAACCTTCTTTCTCGAGGTCTGCTACTGCTTGTTTTCCGCGTCCGATATCCCGAGAAGTCAAATAAACAACGTCGTCGAATCGCTTGCAAAGTCCGCGAACTATCGCAAAGCCGATGCCTTTATTCGCCCCGGTTACTATTGCGAGTTTTGTGGTCATTATTAGAAATTAGTTATGAATGTTCAGTTCAGCGTATAACACTATACTTACTAAATTCACATTTGCCTGAATTATGTTTTATAGAAAAAAAAACTTGAGAGGTGTCAAGGGACACCCGGATGGAACGAAGTTCCTTTCGATTAATTAGTGAAGGAATTGTAATATAATTTTATTTTTTTTAATTTATAATATTTTTTTTATTATTAACTACGCACACACGCACGCACGTAAGAAGTTATACTTCATCATCTCATCTCATCTCATCTCATCTCATCGCAGCTCAGCTCAGCTCAGCTGAGCTGAGTTGAGAGTTGAGTTGAGCTGTGAGTGAGTTGAGCTGTGAGTTGAGTTGAGCTCAGCTCAGCTGAGCTGAGCTGAGCTCAACTCAACTCAACTCTTTAGCAATAACAACAACTATAACAAAAGTAATTGTAATAAAATTTTATTTTTTTTACTAGAAATCACTTAGAAAATCTGTCTTTACTATAGCAAAAAAGTGTCGTGACAACTTTTTCGTAAGAATTTTTTCCGTCTAGCCCCCTTTCACAACGCGCGATAAGGAACTTCGTTCCAATAAATGCTGACGTCACGTTACGTCACTTCGGTTCATGTCTTACAAAAATAATCATGGCCTACGGTATAAGCCTTGCCTCGGTACCGCCGATGACGTAATATCTACAGTAACTACACACCCTCGTATGGTCTGGTCGATCATTAAAATAATGTTCTGTTGATGTTGTTTGCGTTCAAAATGTTGACAAGATCGTTATACAGAGGAACTTGCGCAGTGGACACTTGCTGGTTACCTACTTGACTTGACTAACTTCCACAGGTCAAGGCAGGACGCAATTTCTGGCTTTCCAATGGGTCAGCAATTCAGTAGTAACGTTTTATCTAAACTGACTGGAGAACTAAGCCAACCAGTAAAGCGTGGCGGGAAGGTTTGGAGATCGTCTAGAACATTGACGCCGAGTTGCTAGCCTGTCGGTTTTCTATCGGTTACATTTTGGGGAGTGTGCGCCGGAATTCCATAATTTGATTCCGCCAAGCCCGTTTCATCAACGGAGCACAAGACGTACGGCGAAGTGTCACCGGTTCATGGTGGACATCCCATCCATACGCACAAAGCGTTTTACGAAAACATTCATTGTGCGTACAGCTAGGGAGTGGAATTCCCTACCGGAGTCTGTGTTTCCTGATAGCTACAACCTGGGAGTCTTTAAGTCAAGAGTGAATAGGTTACTTCTAGGCAAGCGTGCTCCATCTTCGACCACATCATCGCTTACCATCAGGTGAGTGAGATAATGGTCAAACGCGTGCTTATCATCAATAAAAAGAAAAAAAATCATAGACTCAAGTACCTACAATCTGCGCCATAAGGATTGTGTCGATCCTTCAGACTTTTGCAGTTATCTGCAAACGTCTGAAGGATCGACACTCAGAACTATTTTTAAGTTCCTACACTAAGAAAATGTATCTTTAGCTAAATTCGATGACTCTTGTCAAAATTAATGGAAATCTATGTTAATTTAAGTCTAAAAGACCTCAAGCGACACACTGAGTTACAGACAGTACTTAGGTACTAAAGTTGGTAATTACCTACATCATAGTTGATCATAGACTGGCTATGCCTATCCCACAGGAACCGTGCATTTTCCCGGAATGTAAAGTTGCCTTTGACACTCTGCGATAACATCACTTTCTATCAGAGACAGATGTTATACTTAGGGACTTAGCTGTGCCCTCTCGTCTCGCTCCACCCTGGAGCGGGAGATGTCATTGGATGATTACCCAACCCACAAAAAAAAGGTACTTAGCTCTAACAATTTGACCTCTCTTCTAATTTTAGTCACAAGCAGATGAAATGAAACAGTCGGTTTCACCTGATATTTTTGACACTGACTGTAGGTACATACTACGCTAAAAATCAACTCGTCATGTTTACAAGCTTCTGTGCTCTGACATCATAATATTGATGACGAATATGACGATGCATGTTTCAAGCAGAGAGCAGTGGTGGCCCAGCAGAGCAGGTAGTGGTCTAGTGGTAACAGCACCGACTTACCTACGTGTCGTAGGTTCGAACCTAGACAGGCAGTTTACTTCGTGTAAATTATTTCATTACCACTGCTCTCAAAACGGTGAAGGAAAAGATCGTGAGGAAACCGACATGTCCTAGAACCAAAAATTCGAAGATATGTGACATCCACCAACCCGCACTGGGCCCGCGTGGGCCCATGACCAGGCAATCCGTCACGATCGGGGATGGGATCAGGCGCAGAACTTGCCGAGGCACGGGGGTGCTTCGGAAACACACCTACATCCTACATCACCGACGATCTGTAAGATGTTGGTTTGCAAGCATTGCCTGTTCCTTTCAGGATTTGGATTTTTGATGATCAGGGATGTATTCTGTATAGTGTAGCATAACAGGCGTATAATGTTTCCAGTCTCACAGGTGAGAGTGCTGGGACACGGGGCTGTACAAGTGGGCTCTCTACCTACTGTAATACAACCAGAGAGCTTAAAAAAAAAAGTGTAGGTATCTGGATGTGATATTTTTTGGGTCTTAATAATATTTATTTTATATTTTTTTCTTTTTTTTCTTCAACTTCGAACTTTAATGAATAACCTAACTCTAACTATATTACTAAACAAAAAAAAAAAATATTAAAACTTTTACCTAACTAGGCCTATAAAAAATCTAAGTTTATTTATTTATTTTGTAAATTGGATAATAACACTTTTACACGTCAATCTTTCAGTGGTGATAAAATAATTTACACAAAGTAAATGGCCTGCCTTTTTTGACCTACAATTTTTAAGGTGCGGCCGTTACGTACCTCTCATCAGACCATGACCCACCTCTTATCTGGCGCCGCATGCAGAGCACCTGTACAATTAATCTGCCTAGTCTTTTCCCAACTACCTTGGTGTCGGCTTCCAGTCTAACCGGATGCAGCTCTGAATATCAGTGTTTTACATGGAGCGACTGACTATCTGACCTCAACAACGCAGTTACTGAGTAATACGATACCTCCTGGTAAGACTGGTTGTGAGACTTTTGGGCTTCTGACGACCCGTAACGACTGTCAAAAATCCACGATTGACAGCCAGGACCAACGGCTTAAGGCGCAGTTATACGACTTTTAAAGGTTTTTAATTGAACATCACGTCTAAACCACTGGTCTTATTTCTTTGAAAAAAATATATGTTACTCTAGACTATTTTCGCCATAATTTGGTCTGAGAATATTTGAAATTATATTTTTATAACATAGTGTAATTAATTTATAAAGTTACGTCTAACGCGGATAAAAATTGAGAATTACGCAAAAACTATTAAGCGTATTTTTGTGAAACCTTCACCATTTTAAAGACCATTTAATTATTTATCATTTAATCTCAGTGTTTTAGTTTAATACTTGTTGTTATATGTGTAATAAACTAATAATGCGTATAATTTCGGACAGCGCTCCTTGATGGGCGAGTCCTATTACTGGGTGGACATACGACGCGTTAAGGATGATTCACGTTACACCGTGCCACCACCGAGCCGCGCCCCGGCCGTGCCCCGGCCGGGCCACGGTCAAAGATTGTTGCATACATTTTGTATGAAGTGATTCATGCTAGACCGGGCCTCGCCCGTGCCCCGGCCGGGGCACGGCCGAGGCACGGACGGGGCACGGCCAGGGCACGGCCCGGTGGCGACACGGAGTAACATGAAGTGTGCACTGGGCTCGGACGTGCCCCGGCCGGGAAACAATTGCTGGTCAAACAATTGCACGGTCAAATATCTATAGTATACTTTTTGTATGAACTGATCCATGCTTGGCCGTGCCCCGGACGTGCCCCGGCCGTGCCTCGGCCGAGGCTCGGTGGCGGCACGGTGACAGCCCGGTGTAGCATGAATGACTAGCGCAGCGGACGTGCCCAGGCCGTGCCCCGGCCGGGGCACGGCCGAGGCTCGGTGGCGACACGGTGTAACGTGAATCATCCTTAATGTGAGCTCAGCGCAGAACAAGCAAGCTAACCACTCAAGGTCGTTGGCAGCTAATAGCGCCTTAACGTGCTTTCCGAGGCACGGAGGAGTCTCGGTATGTAAAGATGGTCACCCATTCATAGATCAACCCCTTACTACTACTTAACCTGATGAATCGACCCGTGCGGCTGTTATTAGTTTAGCCAACATGTGTGGACCTTATGGCTGCGTCATCGAATGCTGTTGCCGTGGCTGAATAGATACTGGACCAAACATTATATTTAATAAAAACTGGCCAAGTGCGTGTCGGACTTCGCACTTTTAGGGTTCTGTACCAAATAGAATTATCAAAGAAAAAGTCTGATTTATCAATATATTGGTATTTGTTAGTAAAATATACCTACGTTCTTAATAATAAACATTATCACACGACAAGACACGACAATGGGAAGTTAAAAATTCTTCGGAAGAAAATTTTGTGACAGACGACGGACTGACAGACGGACACGTGAGTGACAGCAATAGTGCTCCGTTTGGATCCTTTGGGTACGGAACCCTAATAACTTTTTAAACGGCGTTTTTTTCTGGTGGTCGCCACTGTTGATTCTGGCTTACAGAAGTTACATTGGTTTGGGAATAGTGTGGCGGGCTTGTCCCAAAAAAAAAACCCTAGAAACTAAATTTCCGTCGACACGCTAAGAAGAAAGTACCATTGAACCACTACTCACTGCGCGTAGTAGGTATAATAATAATAATATACTTAGCCTTTTATTCAGATCTTACAATGGATTATGGACTTATTGCTAACTTAATTTACCCTTAAACTAAATAAATAAATTAAGCTAATATTTGTTGCTTGGTTATCTTTCCCAGATCTGTTTGCCAATCGGCAAAGGCCTCCTCCAACCTTTTCCACTCTTTCCTTTCCTGTGTCACTCTGTTTCTGTTTCTGTGGACACGCGGAGCGCACGAAATGAGAACGAACTTTGGATTATGTGACGTCACACTAGGCGGCGTCGGTTGTGGTGTCATTTTTTTTGTTTTACTTTACTACCTCGATGCTATGCAGAAGGCCCCATGCATGGACAAAATTATGCTACGTAGGCACTTATTGAATTATTTATTCAATACAATTTATCTTTTTTTTTTTATGTTTGATAGGCTCGCGTTTGACCACTATCTCACCTGATGTTAAGCGATGATGCGTATGCATATCTGCACTATTTTTGCTGCCCTTAGCCTCAGTATAAATATGGACAGTACGGAAACTACGTACAAACGTTCGAAACGGCACACTCACACAGACGCGCGCATCTACGCTAGCCCTACTACTAATGGCTCAATTACACCTTTCGATTTCAAGGGACCCAATTTAGGAAACAGGAAGGTGTAATAGCAGTCAGAGCAGTTAGTGTACGATTTAGTGAGATTGGGACGTCCCGATTTGACTTCCTAAATTGTGTACGATTTAGGATAGTGTAATCGCATCACCCCGATTTAGAGCTAAGTGTTGCCAATTTAGAGACTTTGTCGCTACAAATGGGGTAGTAGTATTTTGGTTTGTGTTTAAAATTAATTTAAATTTCACAAAGTCCCTTTCCCAGAAAAAAAATCTGAGTCCGCTCTTTTTATTTTTAAGTCTGCTCCTGGTAGAATCAGTTTTTAAGAGACTTTATAGCGACTTTTGATATTCTGTTTAGGGACTCGAATTTGTAAGAGTTGGCAACACTGCCGACTTAGGAGTTCAATTTAGGATAGTGTAATTGCCAATTTAGGAACTAACTAACTATAGTTAGTTCCTAAATTGGGTCCCTTGAAATCGGAAGGTGTAATTGAGCCTTAAGCGATAGTCGCGGTGCGCGCAGTTGCGGCTGCCGTGTCGAGACGAGTGGTCGTGTTATCTCCTGAGCCACGGACCGTTTTAAAATGCCACGAGCGTATTGCGCAATGTACTGTTGTATGAACTCGGCTTCTTCAAATACGGGGCTTTCGTTTTTTAAACTCCCTGCTGATCTTGAAAGGTAGCTAATAATGATTTAATTATGAAAAATAAAGACGTTTTTTAAAATGTTAATGGTTTTTCATTTACATCACAAGCATTTTCAGGTTGAAACGCGGTAAGGTGCGCTGCCGCAGGGTTAACTAGCTATCGGCCGAGCGCCGCGCATTTTGACTTCACTTTAACACCCTCGAAAATCATGAAAATTGTGTGACGTGAAAAAAAAGGGTATGGGCCTTTGTGAGATATCTTAATGTTTTACAAATTGCGCGGCAACTTTGAAGCATTTTCCATAGATTTTTTTTCCAAACATTAACAGTGACAACCTTAACTCTCTAATGGAGCGTAGGTAATTATCTCAACAAATAGGCTTAGTTTCCATACTGTCCATATTTATACTGTGCCTTAGCAGTGACTATGAATTTAATTATTTAATTAGTAGCTAAGTAAATAGGGTTCCGTACCCGAAGGTTAACCAACGGGACTCTATTACTAAGCCTCCACTGTCCGTCTGTCAGCGGGCTGTATGTATTTCATGATCCGTAATAGGTAGACAGTTGAAATTTTCACAGAATGTATATTTCTGTTGCCGCTATGAAAACAATAAGCTTAACAAAATCGTGCGGAACCCTTAGTACCGATTTTTTTATTTATTTATGTACAATTAAGTGATAATGGTACCTAGGTAGATAAAAAAATCGCTGCCATATTTCGATCAAAAAGCTGCCCTGATAATGTTTTGATTGGTCATTCAGGAATCAACATACCTAATAACCTAATTATGAGGTGATAAGATCGTGGCGCCAGGGAAGATCTCTTCGTCTCCGTCTTTTTTTCATAACTTGCCCTTACAAATTAAGGCTCAATTACACCTTCCGATTTCAAGGGACCCAATTTAGGAACTAACTAACTAGGAAGCAGGAAGCGAGCAATTACACTATCCTAAATTGAACTCCTAAGTCGGCAGTGTTGCCAACTCTTACAAATTCGAGTCCCTAAACAGAATATCAAAAGTCGCTCTAAAGTTTCTTAAAAACTGATTCTACCAGGAGCAGACTTAAAAATAAAAAGAGCGGAATCAGATTTTTTTTTCTGGGAAAGGGACTTTGTGAAATTTAATTTAATTCTAAACACAAACCAAAATACTACTACCCCATTTGTAGCGACAAAGTCTCTAAATTGGCAACACTTAGCTCTAAATTGGGGTGATGCGATTACACTATCCTAAATCGTACACAATTTAGGAAGTCAAATCGGGACGTCCCAATCTCACTAAATCGTACACTAACTGCTCTAACTGCTATTACACCTTCCTGTTTCCTAAATTGGGTCCCTTGAAATCGGAAGGTGTAATTGAGCCATTAATGATCGGCTAACATAGCATTCCGTAAACTGACATTATGCTCGTCATCGACATAAAACATAATTATCAGTTTCTGTTATGAAACCCCGCAATGAAGATAGGCATTGTGTTATTATCTCATAACACAACCAAAAACTATTGTATCTAATCTTTCTTGGAGACTGAACAGACCATACCTCTGCTTGATTTACAGTAAAATTAATTTGACAACTTTAACCAACTTTGACGTTTGTGTTCCTAAACTGTCCTAAACTTTGTTGTGAAGTTTTTAGTCGGTTTCGAGTTCCGACTTTTAATCGATTCATATACTTAAAATGGCTTCTAAAGTCGCCGTAGTAACTGGAGCGAATAAGGGCATCGGCTTCGCAATAGTTCGCGGACTTTGTAAGCGCTTTGAAGGCGTAGTTTACTTAACTGCTCGAGATGAAGAGCGCGGCAAAAAAGCGGTAGCAGATTTGGAAAATGAAGGTTTAAATCCTAAATTCCACCAACTAGACGTCACGGACAAGAAAAGCCTTGAAGTCTTCAGAGATTACATCAAGAGTAACTACGGAGGTATCGATATTTTAGTGAACAACGCTGCGATTGCTTTCAACAACAACGCGCCGGAATCGGTGGCCGTACAAGCTGAGCAGACATTGTTCGTAAACTACTTTACATTGGTATCCACTTGCGACATACTCTTCCCAATACTGAAAAATGGAGCTAGAGTGGTGAACTTGTCCAGCTCGGCTGGCCATTTGAGTAACATCCCCAGCCAAGCTTTAAGGGATCGTCTGAAAGATGAAAAGCTGACTGTTGCGGAGCTGTCGAGCCTGATGCAGCAGTTCGTGGATGCTGCTAAGCAAGGCACTCATGCAGCTGAGTGGGGTAACTCTACGTATGTTGTGTCCAAAGTTGGTGCGACTGCTCTCAGTAATATTCAACAGAGAATTCTAAATGATAGAGGTGAGATATATTATTTTTATTTATTTACAATCATCACATGAAATTGAGTTATTGTGAGCCACAACTTAATTAAGCCATTGGAAGAAGACAAGAGTGCTTTTTTATTAGCATGTGTGCTAATAAAAAAGCACTCTTGTTTGCTACTAGGTAGTATGCGCATTTGAGCATGCTCTCTGAGTGTGTACATTTGCTCATTAAAGCACAGACCTCAGTAGCATACTTATTAAGAGCATACTCCTTTGTAGCACGTCTGAGATACACATGCTCATTATTAAGCATACAAATTTGATGTTTCCTTGCAGAATGAATTAAATTCAGTAATATTATTACTTTCAACACATTTAATTAAAGTAAATTGGGATATAAGGGCAGGAGAATGATGATGATGACATTTAATTAAAGTCCGGAATACACATGCTTCTAAAAGAGCACATAAGCACACTAGTTTCGAGCAAAAGCTATGTAGTAGCATGCTTATTGTATGCTACTAGGTACCATTTGCTCGAAACTAGCATGCTTATGAGCTCCTACGTAGCATGTGTGTTCCGGACTTAATGTATATTTGATAAACATTAATTTCTATAAAGATATATAAAATTTAAAGTTTTGTCATCGCCCCATAGAGCCATCGTGACTACGCTAACAATTCAAGTAGCATGCTCTCATAGAACGCATTCAGACTTGCTTTGGAGCCACCCTCCTCCCACCCGCGCCTCACACCGTGTGCTAGTAAGCACAAAAAAATAGACCCGCTTGGGATTAGTCGCATGCTCATTCACAAGCATGCTTTTTTCGTATACATGTGCTAATTGTATGCAACTACATAGCATTTGCTCGAAACTAGCATTCTTATGTGTTACTACTTAGTTGAGGTCCCTTCTTAAAAATCAGGTTTCAGGTTTAGTGCTATGCTGATTTTTATAACAATTCATATCCTCCTGCTTACCCCTTTATATTTGGTATTGCTGTAGTATGTTTCTTGTTCTTGTCACCTAGCCATCATACTAATTATTTCCTTTCTAGCCATACCAAGCATAGCGAAGTAGATGTCTCTTAACATTAATCATTTTATGATTCCACAGATATCAAAGTGAATTCGGTCCATCCTGGCTACGTGAATACAGACATGTCATCACACAAAGGTCCATTAAGCATTGATGAGGGTGCTGCAGCTCCGCTATACTTAGCCCTGGATGCTCCGGACTCTATCAGAGGCAAATACGTATGGTTTAATAAGGATATTGTTGATTGGGATGGTGTCAAACCAGAGGAGAAATATTAAAGATAGTATAAAATATGTAGGGAGAACTTACCGGTTAACTGCTTTTTAACCTTGTTACTAAGTTCATAAAGTCAAAAAGTAGTTGTTCAGAAACTTCTAGATTGTAAATACATTGTGTGCCTGAGTTTTTGTAATGATTTTATGCAAAAATGTAAAAAACACAAAATAAATGTGTTGTTTTTTTTGTACTTGGTGCTATAAGCATAATATTTTTGATTAATTATTAGCGCACTTGTTAAATTTGAATAAACCTTTATTTTAATTTTATCCATTGTTTTATTTTTTGTTGTCATAATTATCTTGATTACAGTTTTAAATTGACTTCAAAAAAAGGAGGTTCTCAATACGACTGTGTTTTCGACAAGTATGATGTTTTTTCTATAGATACATACTTGCTACGGCCGGGAATCACATTTTGACCAAGATACAACCTGACAGTCAACACTGACCTGCAAATTGCAAAAAACGTCAGAAAATTGAATTTCGCGGGCTACCCTGGCGCTTCCACCATAGACTGCTTCATTAGCGGATTCTAAATTCAAATTCTCCATAGAAAATTTTGAATTGAACCCGCTAATCAGTGTAAGTATAAACGAATCACATGCCCCGTCAGCTCCCGTAAGGCCCTTTCGGACCGCAAACATGGAATACGACGCAGCACCCTTAGGGCTCCCACACATAAACACGATACGACGTCGCGTCGTACAACGATGCGGCGTCGTTTCACGATACACGATACAGTGGGGTTAGTTCATTCCGAAAAATGGACCGCTCTAGACGCATTCTGCTTCTGCTGCAGAAGCAGAAGCAGAATGCGTCTAGAGCGGTCCCGTCGTATAGTGTTTATGTGTGGGAGCCCTTAAGGCCCTTTCGGGCCGCAGGTGGCACGCGTTCTTTCAACCTCTATGATTACATAACGAAACGTCATATTCCTGTGGAAATTTTTACACACTCGGAGCGTGATAGTATCGTACTTTTACAAACATTTCCACAGAGAAATACTGTTTTGAAAAATAAAATAAAAAATGTTATTTGCATATTTATGTTTGTCAACGGCGGACGACAATTTGTTGATACTGTGTGTTTTAATTAGTTTTGTGTTTGTTTATGTGATATGTTGTGTTTTTAAATTCATTACTATGTTGTTATTACGTCATTATAGCATCGTTTTAGATAATGTTCATGTTGGCGACAAACTATTTTATTTCAAAGTTAATAAAATCCCTTTTAAAGTTTCGTCCCGATTCACCCCTGCACCCTTACTCACCACGTTTTACCGGTAGGTACCTACGTAAAGAACAATTAAATATACCGTCGGTACATTACGCACCAATTAAAAAACTTTTTTACAAAAAAAATAAAACCGACTTCCAAAAAAAAAAAACAAAAAGTGCAAAATAACTTTAATTTCGGAAGTCGGTGTTTCTGGTTTTATTTCTTCGTTTTTTGACACCGACTTCCGAAATTAAAGTTATTTTGCACTTTTTGTTTTTTTTTTGGAAGTCGGTTTTATTTTTTTTGTATAAAAGTTTTTATTTTTCACTTTTTAGTTGTGTTTCCTCATGAAATTGTGTTATCAATGCATATTTATGCGATAGCAGCAATCGCGGTTGATTTGCTGTAATTTTTTGAAGAGTTCCGTTGTCTATCTCCGAAAATCATCGTCAGATCTACATGAAATTTAAATGGGACCATTTCGGAACAAACCCCTTTCGAACAAAAAAAGAATTTTGGAAATCCGTCTATAATTGACGAAGTTATGCCCGAAAAAAAAAATTCAAACATCCGAATTGACAACCTCCTCCTTTTTGAAGTCGGTTAAAAATAAAAAATCATTTTTGTTTAAAAATTTAGCCAAAATGTGAATTAAATTTGAAGAGACTGGAATGGAAGTTGGTTGGGAGAGAATTGTCACATTTGAAAAGTTTTCGGTAGAGGACAAAGGATTTATTGTTCAAGGAACAGGAGAAGAAAATATAGTCCACAAAGTACCGTCCGCAAGACCACACTCGCACAGGGAACTATCCCGGACATGAAATTTATTCAGGAATACCTACCTAATATTTACTATTTCCCAGCCATAAAAAAAAATGTGTTGAAGTTTTCCAACTGTTCAACCGTGAGTCTCTTCCCTCCCACAGCAATGTAAAATGGTAAAAAACATTATGATTCTCAAACCTTGCCATCAGCCTATATTATCCATCTTGTCAAAAGTCATGTCCACAGAGTACATTTGGTCATGTCAAACCGAATTGATGGTCAGGTACTACCAATTTGATTTAGACAGAAGCATAGCAATGATAGCAGCGTTGAACAGGTTCATCGATTGATTGAAAATAAAACAACCGACTTCCAAAAACGAAAACACTACTTACACTAAAAATTAAAAAAGCATTTTAATTTCGGAAGTCGGTGTTTGTATTTTATTTCTTCGTTTTTTGACACCGACTTCCGAAATTAAGTTATTTTTTATTTTTTAGTGTATTTTCGTTTTTCGAAGTCGGTTGTTTTATTTTCAACAACGGGGTGACCGTTCGTAGATACCTTATCATTTGATGGTGTGTGATGTATGACGTAATATTTGTCAGAGCAAGCCGCGATGATTTGCTCTTTTTATCATCGGTTAAACTGGAAGCCGACCCCAAGATAGTTGGGAAAAGGCTAGGCAGATTGATTGACAGTGAAAATCCTAATCAAAGTTTTGTTCCTTTTCACCTCGTTCGTAGATACCTTATCATTTGAAGGTGTGTGATGTATGACGTAATCTTCGTCAGAGCAAGCAGCGATGAATTGCTCTTTTTATCAGGCTAGCAAGAATGAATAAATAAACACTTTGAATCAGCGTTTTTTGCGTCTATAAAAACTTCGACCCGACAATATTTGAGTTTAGTACCTATCAAATTATACACTGGAGGAGTTCCTTCTGCTTTGAAATTGAAACTGAAATTTGAATAATGGCTACAAAAGTCGCAGTAGTAACTGGGGCGAATAAAGGAATCGGCTTTGCGATAGTTCGTGGCCTTTGCAAGCGATTCGACGGAGCTGTTTATTTGACTTCGAGAAATATAGAGCGCGGGTTAAAAGCGTTATCTGACTTGGAGAAAGAAGGTTTACAACCTAAATACCACCAACTTGATGTTACGGATAAGCACAGCCTTGAAGTGTTCAGGGATTACATCAAGACTAGTTATGGAGGTATAGACATTTTGGTGAACAACGCTGGCATAGGATTCGGCAGGAACTCGACAGAATCTGTCGCCGTACAAGCAGAGCAAACAATACTTGGTAACTACTTCGCTCTGGTGACTACAAGTGAAATACTGAATCCGATCCTCAAGAACGGAGCTCGTGTGGTGAATATCTCCAGTTCTTACGCGCACTTGAGTAACATCCCGAGCTTAGCTCTGAGGGAGAAACTCAAGGACGAGAAGATGAATGTCGCGGGGCTTTCGCAGCTGATGCAGCAGTTCGTGGAAGCTGCTAAGCAGGGAACTCACGCTGCGGACTGGGGCAAGTCGTCGCTGGTGGTGGCTAAAGTTGGGGTGACCGCTCTGAGTAACATTCATCAACGTTTGTTAAATGGTAGAGGTGAGTGTAATAAATATGTATGTTTGTTGAATATGAGGTCCTGCCATGGGTTCGATTGCTGGGTCGAGCAGTCGTATTGGTTTATTCCATCTGGATTTCTGTTGTTTTGAAGCTCTGTAGCAGCTCGGAATCTGGATTTGTGCTCGGGATGCCCTCTATTACAAAGGACTTTTTTTATCTTGCGATCGGCTTAGTAAACAATTAGCAGATTTGCTTTTGTGGTGCTTTGCTTAGGCCAAGCTGTTGGTGCCTGTATTTAGTACAGACTATTGTCAACATTATCTAACCCACCCTAAAATCAAACGACTTTAGACCCTCTGCTTGTAACATTAAGGTTTATTTAATTTATATGAGCTTATCAGACAAGTGCTCGAGGACTCGATGAACAAAAATACAATAATAACACAGACACGCAAATTTGATCTTTAACACGTAACGTTAAGGTAAACCCACCCAACATAGTCGGAGCCACCGACATTATATATGTTTTTGTTAAGCTATTTTAATCATTATCTCGTTAACATTAAAGTTGAAAAGCTTTTAAGTCACACTACATAATTACAACCCAATCTTTAATTTCGCGTATCCCCAACGAGTTCTTGTGGCTTAGCGGTTTGATGCTGGATTGACGACGAACAGCATGTGGGTTCGAAAACACAGTCCACCTATACATCAGTTTCTTTTTAATTTGTTTTCATTTCTACAATATTGCTTGCAATATTAAAGAACGACCAATATGATTTTCGCCTCATAACTTATCTTGTAAACGGGTGGGTAATTTAAAAAACTTTAAGTTCACAGAATTTATATTTACCAAGAATGGTTGAATACGAAGTAAAACATATTTACTTCGTGAGGTAGATTATAAATTCATCTAAGTAACAAAAGTTACACTACGCCTAATAGCAGTGACTGCGCACACACATTTATAAATCGTTTAACTCGTTAAGTATTTTTAAGCAATTTGCTGTAATAAAGCATCATGTCTCAACTTGACGACTATACCAAACATAAAATAATATTTTTACATGAGCAGAATGTTGGAATTAGAGAGATTGGTCGCCGACTTAATATAGCAGTAAGTGTTTTTTATACCTATTTTATTTTATTGATTGTGATTAATGAACGCGTAGTTGGCTATTTTATCATTACATTCACTCCTTACAAGTTACATACACGGTTCCAAAATGTTTATTTTTGTTTTAGAGAAATACGGTCAGGCTATGGCTAAGTCGTTATGGAGACAATGGAAATATTCAGCGGATTCGTCCAGTAGCAAAAGCCATTAAGTATAGTCTCGAATTCGAACACCACCGGGCTATTGTTTCAAGCCACGTTAAAAATCCATTTTTTCCCATTCGTGCAACCTCAATAAACCACAATATTTCAGTGGAAACAATGAGAAGGCATTTACACGTTGCTGGGATAAAGAATTATAAACCGGCACAGAAAATTGCATTGACACCTGCTCATCGTGCAGAAAGGGTCCGTTTTGCCCAGGAATATTTAAATTTTAATTGGGAAGAAAATGTTATAATCTTCACTGATGAAAAATCATTTAAATCGGACAAAGATGGACGTAAAATCTTATGGCGGAGGAAAGGAGAACGTTACAACGAGAAGTGCTTGCTACCTTGTAGAACCAGCGGTAGAATAACCCTGGGCTACTGGGGCTGAATGTCGTCCATGGGACCTGGTGAATTGGTGGAAGTTGGTGGTAGGTTTAACCTGTAAAGCCCCGAAACTCACCGGTGAGTCGGACCAAAAAAAAAAAAATTACTGAGAATAAAAAAAAAAAAAAAATCGGCTGTCAACCCGGGTTGTCCTCGGGGTTTAATTTGACAACCCGGATTTTGCCATGGGGCTTCACAGGTAGCAGTTTATATTTGGAGATTCTGCGTGACGTCATGCTGCCGACTGTGCGAATTGTCTATCCAACGTCGCATATTTATTTCATGCACGACGTGCAGGCATTGTGCGGGAATGGTTAGCTGCTCAAGAAGGTGTGACAGTTATTAATTGCCCATCTAAAAGTCCTGATTTGAACCCTATAGAAAATCTATGGGGTCAAATGGTTTTAAATTGGGACACAACGGAAGTGCGAAACAAACACAACTTGGCTGAGGTCGTGACATCGACTTGGGAGCACATGAGAGGCAAAGATTTGTGTTGGAACATGGTGCGCGGTATGCGTAGCCGCTTACAACAAGTTATAGCACACGGTGCGCCACTCCGCTACTAGTTCATCTAGTAGGTATATTTAAACACACCATGTAAGTAAATGCTCAATGGATTGATTGTTAATCCATTAAAATGTTGCAGATTATGTGGTGATGTTATTGTTATAAGTAGATTTTTTCTATTTAAATAAGATGTTTATTCACTACATATAGGCAGCTATAAATTTGTAAAGCATTTCACAGATGAATTCATTTTCTCGATAACAAACTTTTAAGCATAAGCATGCCTTTTTTAATGTTTATATGGCATACTAATATAAAAAGTATATTAATTTGGAAATATATGAGCATTTACTTACTTTATCTTACTTAAGTGTTTTAATTAAATAATAAACATTTTAAACTTGCAATTTTTTAGTTTTATTTCTATACAAACTGCCCGTTTAAAAATACAATACCCTACGTCGTCTATTAAAGAAATGTAAAAAAGTGTAATAAAATATCTAAATTTAGGTTAAACTTGGTTTCGAACGTAGACAACGATGAACATCGCACTACCTTAGTGACCACAAGACCAACACAACTCTTATAAGGCGCATTGAAATTTGATTTTAGTTGTAATGCTAGACGCAATATTCTAAAAAATTTGAACCATATAGTATACTATCATAAAGTTTATTCTTGCACAGCACGAGCAGCCATCTTCTCCTCGTGCAAATTATTTTGTATTTTAAATAATCACTCCATAGTAGCATTTGAATACCAGCTTTATAATGAATATGAATATTTATTTTTCAACTACCCACTTATTACAAGTTATGTGAAAATATTACCATTTTAAAAAGTTTATGTATAGTCTGTAGTTCTTTACAATAATACAAGAAATAGTTTTGGAATATAAATTCTATATTGAAAGCAAAACAATATCTTTGTCGCGGGATTTGATCTCGAAACTTGTTCTTGTCAGTCTTATACACAGACCACGAGACCAGAATTACTTGAACTTTATCATTAATATAAGCTATTACACTTATCATATTATAACAAATAGTTATAAAATATAACCTAATGCTAACGATTTAAAGATCAAATTTGCGTGTCTGTATTATTATTGTATTTGTTCATCAAATCCTCGAGCACTTGTCTGATAAGCTCATATAACTTGAATAAACCTTAATGTTACATGCAGAGGGTCCAAATTCGTTTGTTTTTAGGGTGGGTTAGATAATGTTGACAACAGACTGCACCTACCAAATTATTTTTATCTTAAAAAAAAAATAGGAATTATTACTACATCCAGACCCGGAAGAACTATCTGTAGGCTATACAAATATTTGTTCCGTGCGGGGATCGAATCCTCGACACGCAGCGCAGCAGCCGAACGCTCTACCACTGTATTTGTACTTATGATTTTATTTTGGGTTCTATTTCTTTTTCAACAATTTTCATCTGTAGATGCCCGTGTAATCTAGAAGTTTTAATAAACCACGGAGCATTTGTGATGGTTCTGAGAATCTTGTTATTAAATCGCTGCAGAATTTCCACATTTGGGATCTTAGCTGAGCCCCACAGGACTTAAGAGTCTATGTTACCTCAAATGGCTTAGCATGATCCTTCGTTATGTCGATAATACTGCAGTATTAATTTTGAAATAAATATATGGCAAGGTTGAGGATCAATATTAAGTATTATAAACCTCAAAAACACGATTCCATAAAATTTTCTCGATAGAAAAAAAATCCAAAGTTACCTCTAAACCGAAAACAATAAACCGCTAGCATTCAAAAAATGCTTAAAATTAGATCATGAAACTTTGCATACTAACTGAACTTACTATAAAGCAGGTCCTACAAGTTTTTTTATTTTTTAATTACCATTATTTTCACAGTAAAAATAAAATACCTAAACTATCACCTAAACTATGCCGTCTTGAAGCTTGTTCCCTGGCGCCCGACGCCCCCGTTCAGTCTCGCTTCGGCTTTCGAACGGGAGGGCTGTGTCGCTTGCGCTCAGAGCACACATTACGCAACAAGACTACGTAAAATACAAATCTTGTAGTACTTATACTTATAGTGTTGGTGCAATGGGAAATAACCGTAATAAAAATAAGAAACGAAAGGGTTGGCGCAAAGAAACTGGAAAACATGATAAACGTAATGAAGTAAGTATATAGCTACCTATCTACTTACAGTATTAGTGATTACAAAAATGTCACGTTTGGTGCAGTGGCAGGTGATTGGCTGCTGCGTTAGGAGTTGCAGGTGTTTCTGCATGTGAAGATTTGTGTTTGTAAACGCACCTTTCACGATTCAGGCGAAATCCAGGTGTACACTTTTTTTTTGATAAAAAATGTGAAAAATGGGTGTCCAATTTTGTAAAAAGTTAAAAAGTTCCCTAAATAGGTTTGTTATTGTTTTGACAATATACAACAAATAGGTATCTATGTAGTACCTAATTGTTTTTTTTTATAATGTTGCCGACTCCAGGATTTCAACTGAATCGGAGACGACGGTGCGATTACAAACACAAATCTTCACATTCACAAACGCGCAGATCCGACACAACTATCTGTAGGCCATAAAACACTGATCTGTTATTATTATTACTACATATGGCTATATAATTTTGACGGCACGGTTGGCGCAGTGGTTGAGCGTTCGGCTGCTACGCTGCGTGTCACGGGTTCGATCCCCGCACGGAACAAATATTTGTATGACCTGCAGATAGTTGTTCCGGGTCTGGGTGTCTTGTGTATGTGAATTTACATACTTGTGAACGCACCCACGATACAGGAATATTCCTAGTGTGGGGCAACATTTTTTTAAAAGACAAACAAAAATCAAAAAAAAAATTATCAAGCTATAAATTTCCAGTATAAGCTGATCTCACATTGTATAGGAATTCCGTACAATAAGAGGTCAGCTTGTACTGGAAAATTATCCCTCCACTATCAAATACCAATTCACCAAATTTGTATTTCAATAAAAAATGTAGGGTGGGTAATTGTTATTTGTTATTCATAGGGCAAGTCTGCTTCTATGGACGATTTAGTCTTCTTTTGTATATTTTTAGGGTTCCATAGCCAAATCATAAATAAAAATATGTGAGGTCTAGGTAGGTATTTATTTGTCCCGTGTGATTGTTACAGGACCGGACGGACGGAGGTATGACCTCCGAAAACTGTAGAAATAAATTCGGACGAAACAAATCTTCATGTGTTACAAAATATATAATTGTAAGTACCTATCTATCATACGTGTGTGATAATCACGAAATTTGCTGTTCCCCCATGGCACTACCGCTTGGTACTAACGCGTAACGGTACTATCACGAAATTGGCGAATTCATAATAAAATTTTCATAATGTTGGACTTTTTAGGGTTCCGTATTATTTATTCATGTTGACAAAATTATGCTGCCGGGGTCGCGAGTATATTTGAAAGAGAGTTACCGCGGCTCTTGGCACAGGCAACTGAAGGAACAGGGGTGGGTTTTAGTTAGTAAAAGTCTGAGATGCCCTCCCGCTCCGCCCAGAGCGGGAGGTCATTTTTTATATTTTTTTTTTATTATAATCGTTTATTAGGAACAGAACAACAAATACAGGCAGATAAAAAAACAATGTACAACGATGGTAGCTGCAAAAGTTTAAAACTTTGGCGCAGCCACCAACGCCCATCACGCCAGTCATTGAATGATAACATAACATACCCCAAAAAAAGTGTTTTATAATGAATGTTGTGTTTTCTTGCAGATCACCTGAGAACATGAGCTGTTCACTGAATATACACAATCATTGAAATCAAGCGTCCCATTGCAGCATTCTAAACATCTTTTGACGAAGCTAAGATATAGATAAGATAGAAGTAAATTTTTGGAGAAAAACTCAAAACGGACTTGTCGTAAATAAAAAACATCCTTGGTATATACAAGTGCAAGGACAATTACATATTATCGGTACAAAAAAAAATGTATTTTCGGAATAAGGTCTGGATGCGACAAAAACATCAAAGTCGAAATTATAGAAAGATGACCAATATTTCTGAAATGGAACTAAAATTAGAACATTTTTATAAAACATGCATGTTACCTGAGCTATGCAATTCCAGACATGTTCTAACTATGTAAATTAGAAATTTAAGCGATTAAAAATAAATGTTATTTAATTTTGACTATTTTTAATTACTTTGAAAAAAACTTATGGTATTTATCATACCTACCTGCATACTTACCTACTTATCCTACCTATACCTACCTATCTTATATTTATACAAACCTTGTCCTGAGAATCACGAACACAACAAAAAAAGAATTATGCAATTTGGTGAAGTCCTTCGAAAGATATACGCATACCTACATTTCGGCGATTCATTCTTATATAGATGCATAATAACTAAGAAAGTGGTAATACAAGGAGAAAGCTACCTATTATAAGATTTTAAAATGGCACAGCGTAAACTTACTACCAAGCCAATGTACCTACAGAACCCTCAGTGCAATGGTGACTCGCACTTGACTAGTTTTTTGTAGCTCTACTGCTACTAAACCGACTCTAAACCACTGCATAAATTCTACAATTTATGTAGTGGTTTAGAATCGATTTTTCTAACCTATGTATACCATATGTATGTATACCTAGGTACTTGCATATACCTACAACCTACATAATTACCTACATGCGCAAACGGCTGTCACATAACATACATACACTAAAACTATAAAACGCAAACTTACTACAAAACTAATTGGCGGAACCCACAGCGCAAAGTTGGCTCGCATTTGACTAGTATTTTATAGAAGTAGGTAGGTAAAATAAAATAGTGTGCACGGCTAGACATCACCTATACCGTCCAGTATAAGCTGATCTCGCATTTTATAGGCTTTCCGCACACTGAGAGGTCAGCTTATACTGGAAACTGATCGTTTATAGATACATTGAAATTGTATTTGCGATATAATATAATTTTATATTCATAAAATGACAAGTTAAAATTAAATTAGATTGATAATTTTATTTCTTAGTACTCGTCCGATAATAGTGTAGTTTACTCTAACGAAATCGCTTCGACCTCAAGGCCGCGCGTGTCGCGTCTCTGCGAGCAAAAGTGTGCGAGCGAGATAAAGAGTGCAGTGGCACGCGGGGAAGTGGGGGCGAAATTAGAATTTGAGCTGAGGTGGTATAGGCTCTAACTGGCGGAATGTGGGTGTAGGTACTGTAGAACACCAAGGCACCAGTACGGCTTACAAGGATACTGGGACGCTGTAGTATCTTCAGGGTAGAGGTCTCACTCGCTGGCAACGCGAGAGTGCGGTGCATAAAAGGGTAACTTGGCTACGGGTGGATAAGAAAAGAGCTGAGGGCGTTTTAAATAACTATATTGGTCATCATCATCATTCTCCTGCCCTTATCCCAATTTATTTGGGGTCGGCGCAACATGTCTTTTTCTTCCATACTCCTCTATTAGTCGTCATCTCTGTAGTCACCCCCTTTTTACCCATATCCTCTTTCACACACTCCAACCATCGTTTCTTTGGCCTTCCTTTAAATAACTATATTGGTATTCATAAGAAATAACATATGTGACCCGTTCGGTCAGGGCCGTGGAACTCACCCCTAAAACAAATGTGATGCCTACACCTTCCATATTCAAACGGCTGTTCCATAATCTTAACAGCCAGCTGAAGGCTGGTACAGACCCGCTGAGATTAGGCTGTGTCTACAATCGTCACAGTACGTATGTAGAGGATCAACCATCACCCCGGTGTTGAAAATGGCGCCATCACTCTGGACCATAGCAAAATATAGCTAGTATAGTTCGTTTTGTAATGTTTAAAGTATGCCTTATTATGTCCTAAGTTTGCCTTATTATGTCCTAAGTTTGCCTTATTATGTCCTAAGTATGTCTTATTATGTTTTAAATACGTCTCATTATGTTCAGTAATGTCCTAAAAGTAAAGGTAAAAGTATGTTCCATGTTAAAGTTTATGAGGTAACTTTTTTGTATAGCGCAAGTAGTGTATGCCACAGCGCTAAAATTGACCAATTGTGTTAAAGTCCGTAGTAAGGAATTTCGGCTAGTCAGCGATTGGTTGTTCATATTCATGCTTCTCATGATTGGCTACAGACAGTGGAAAGTTTTCGAAGTCCACCATGTTATTTTATGTACATATTGAAATACATATGTAAAGTTGCTTTGTTTTTATTGTAGTTTATAGATTTGTGAGAATGTGAATTTAGAATCTAATAGTAAAATATAACGTAGATTCAGTTTGTCCTTGGAATACATACTTTGTATTATGTATAAATGTCAGTTTTGTTGTTAGTAAGACCAGTAAATATGTAAAAGTAAATATGCAGGTGTTCATTACATAAGAGATAAGTAAAACCTCTCTGATTGGTTATCGTTAGAATGTTGGAATGCCTGTGATTGGTCGAAAGTTAATGTTCAAGTTAATTCGTAGAATTAACAAATTGTATTGGCTGTCCGGGTCTGCATTTGCTACACTACGTGCCCCATAGAATTTGGGTGATATATATAGGCACCCCTGGCAGTCAAAATTAGTCTCTCAGCGTCAGTGACTCAAGTGAGCTCGAAAGCCTCTGGCTTCGCTCCTATCGCCTAGTACCACACCTTGTACGGCGGTTTGTTGTCTTGTACCACACCTTGTACAGACTGTTGTTACTGTCCACTATTGGGGCAGTAATTCTAATTGTGTTTTCCATCGTAATTCTGTGTTTATACCTGTGCTTCATGTGACTTTTTACCATTTTACCTTTTTTTATGTACCAATATACCATTTTTATTCAATCTGTGTATCAAATTTATTGACCCACTTGCTCCATTCATCACACGTGCGTGTCGCAAGACTACAATACGCCAGTCACACACAAATCCTCAACCCTCGCGCCTATCGCGAAAAGCATCGTGTACAACGTATATACGTATAATACGTATCTATGGCGCATTTAGGAAGGACTGGCGTGATGTTACGCTATGCTAATAGTAGTAATAGCTTTTAAAGAGTCCGTATCATCATCTGCTGTGATCTTTAATCGTCCAATATTTAAATAACATTGCAATTAATAATTTAGGATCTCCAACAAAGGATGTAAATAATACCTAATGTTCTTTAATGAGTAGGTTTTTAGGTATCAAGTTGGTGTTGCCCTTCACTAACAGGAGACCACACGTGCACAAAAACAATTTTAACAACAAAGCAAACAAAAAACTTTTTACAAAAAAAATACAACCGACTTCCTTATATAATACTAAAAAATGCAAAATAACTTTAATTTCGGAAGTCGGTGTTTCTAGTTTGGTTTCTTCGTTATTTGACACCGACTTCCGAAATTAAAGTTATTTTGCATTTTTTAGTATTATATAAGGAAGTCGGTTGTATTTTTTTTGTAAAAAGTTTTTTATTTTTCACTTTTTAGTTGTTTTACCCCATTCTAAAACTAAATTAATAATAAAGTTATGCCCGAATTGATAGCCCCAAAAATAGGGAATTTGAACGTAGTTGGTGAAATTAGGGTGTATCAGGATGAACTGTACAAATCTGTATACCCCTTCAGAGCGCATCAGCGTGATGTAATGTTGTGAAGTGGTGAAAACCATATACAGACATGCGATTGCAGCAATTCTGGAAGGTTTGCTATCATTTATTGAAGAGTTCCATTGTGTATCTCCGAAGTCCTTCATCAGATCTTCACCAAATTAAAATGGGACCAAATGTGAAGCAACAGCTTTCAATTAAAAAAAAATCTTCAAAATCGGTTCACGTAGTAAGAAGTTATGAGGTAACACACATAAAAAAAAAAAGAAAAATACAGTCGAATTGAGAACCTCCTCCTTTTTTTGAAGTCGGTTAAAAAAAACAAATGTTGGGGAAGTTATAGGCAAATAATGGAATCAACGTGGCAACGTTTTTTCTGTTATAGTGTGATCCATCGAGACGATCAAGGAGAATCTCAAGGTTTAGTTAGCGATAAGATATAAAATCTCAAGGTTTAGTTAGCGATAAGATATAAAATCTTAGTAAATAAATAAATAGGTCAACAAATATCTGTTGTTATGTACCTAATGTTTTCAAGTGCACTTAATTGATACTTGCCTAACTATACTCCAGAGTAAATATGACCCTCAAAACGGTGAAGGAAAACATCGTGACTATCGTGAGGAAACCGGCTTGTCCTAGAACCAAAAATTCGAAGACATTGTGACATCCACCAATCCGCATTGCCTGGAACGCACAGGCAACTGAAGGATCACGGGTGGGTTTTAGTCAGTAAGAGTCCGAAATACCCTGCCGCTCCACCCAGAGCGGAAGAAGTTATTTGATGTGTTCCAACCTTCAAAAAAAATAAATTCGAAACAGAGTTATCGCGCTGTGCACTCAGGGCAGGGAAGGAACAGGGTTGGGTTTTAGTCAGTAAGAGTCTGACACGCCCTCGCGCTTCGCCCAGAGCGGGAGAAGTCATAGAATGATATCCCACCCCCCAAAAAAAATGGTTTACCAGCAAATTGGACATCACTTTTGAAGGTATGAATAGGCCACAATTTTGGATTCCGTGGCCATCTGAAGCGGAGTCCCCGCCTACACGCGCGCGCGTTTGCCTACTACTTTGGATACGAAGCATTTTGAGACCTGTTTTAACACAAACGTGACGTTGGATTCTTTAATATTTATTTTCTACGCTAAGCTACGATTTTTTATTTACTTGGCCACTTATGCTAAGTTGATGAAATTGTGTATTTCTATCATTTGTTGGTGAAAACTTGAAAATAGAAGGTCGTAAGTCAAACTATACGTCAAACTAATACGTTGTGAGAATTCTTATCGACTTTTGCTGGCGTCTGTACATTCCAAGGCGTAGATCTCAACTTTGAATCAATTGAAATTCGATTTAAATTCTATTCAAATTCTATTCAAATTCGATTCAAATTCTATTCAAATTCGATTCAATTTCTATTCAATTTCGATTCAATTTCGATTCAATTTCGATTCAATTTCAATTCAATTTCGATTCAATTTCGATTCAAACACAATTCAATTTTAATGCTAGCGTTCTGGGCACTTTTTCCATTGACAGCGATGTGAATGAATTTTTTGATGCCCAGTGAGTTGTTTTTTCATACGCATTTGTACATGTTAGGTTAGGTTAGGTTAGGTTAACAATAATGTTAGTTTGTTGTTTGTTGTTGTTGTTTGTTTGTTTGTTGTTTTAAGTTATTTCTATTAAGATATCTTAACTATATGCTTACGATATAATAACTTATATGTTATAAAATGAATTAACATTCAATTTCGATTCAAATTCGATTCAATTTCGATTCAATTTCGATTTAATTTCAATTCAATTTCGATTCAAACACAATTCAATTTCGATTCAAATTCGATTCAATTTCGATTCAATTTCGATTCAAACACAATTCAATTTCAATTCAAATTCGATTCAAATTCGATACAAATTCGATTCAAATTCGATACAAATTCGATTCAATTTCGATTCAATTTCGATTCAATTTCGATTCAATTTCGATTCAATTTCGATTCAAATTCAATTCAAATTCGATACAAATTCGATTTAAATTCGATACAAAATCGATTCAATTTCGATTCGATTTCGATTCAAATTCAATCCAAATTCGATTCAACTTCGATTCAGATTCGATTCAACTTCGATTCAAATTAGATTCAAATTCGATTCAAATTAGATTCAAATTCGATACAAATTCGATTCAATTTCGATTCAATTTCGATTCAAATTCAATTCAAATTCGATTCAACTTCGATTCAAATTCGATTCAATTTCGATTCAATTTCGATTCAAATTCGATTCAACTTCGATTCAAATTCGATTCAAATTCGATACAAATTCGATTCAATTTCGATTCAATTTCGATTAAAATTCAATTCAAATTCGATTCAAATTCGATTCAATTTCGATTCAATTTCGATTCAAATTCAATTCAAATTCGATTCAACTTCGATTCAAATTCGATTCAAATTCGATTCAATTTCGATTCAAATTCAATTCAAATTCAATTCAAATTCGATTCAACTTCGATTCAAATTCGATTCAAATTCGATTCAATTTCGATTCAAATTCGATTCAAACACAATTCAATTTCTATTCAAATTCGATTCAAACACAATTCAATTTCTATTCAAATTCGATTCAATTTCGATACAAATTCGATTTAAATTCGATACAAAATCGATTCAATTTCGATTCGATTTCGATTCAAATTCAAATCCTAATTCGATTCAACTTCGATTCAGATTCGATTCAACTTCGATTCAAATTAGATTCAAATTCGATTCAAATTAGATTCAAATTCGATACAAATTCGATTCAATTTCGATTCAATTTCGATTCAAATTCAATTCAAATTCGATTCAACTTCGATTCAAATTCGATTCAATTTCGATTCAATTTCGATTCAAATTCAATTCAAATTCGATTCAACTTCGATTCAAATTCGATTCAAATTCAATACAAATTCGATTCAATTTCGATTCAATATCGATTAAAATTCAATTCAAATTCGATTCAACTTCGATTCAAATTCGATTCAATTTCGATTCAATTTCGATTCAAATTCAATTCAAATTCGATTCAACTTCGATTCAAATTCGATTCAAATTCGATTCAATTTCGATTCAAATTCAATTCAAATTCAATTCAAATTCGATTCAACTTCGATTCAAATTCGATTCAAATTCGATTCAATTTCGATTCAAATTCGATTCAAACACAATTCAATTTCTATTCAAATTCGATTCAAACACAATTCAATTTCTATTCAAATTCGATTCAATTTCGATTCAAACACAATTCAATTTCGATTCAAATTCGATTCAAATTCGATTCAAATTCGATTAAAATTCGATTCAAATTAGATTCAAATTCGATACAAATTCGATTCAATTTCGATTCAATTTCGATTCAAATTCAATTCAAATTAGATTCAACTTCGGTTCAAATTCGATTCAAATTCGATTCAATTTCGATTCAATTTCGATTCATATTCAATTCAAATTCGATTCAACTCCGATTCAAATTCGATTCAATTTCGATTCAAATTCAATTCAAATTCAATTCAAATTCGATTCAAATTCGATTCAACTTTGATTCAAATTCGATTCAATTTCGATTCAAATTCAATTCAAATTCAATTCAAATTCGATTCAAATTCGATTCAACTTTGATTCAAATTCAATTCAAATTCAATTCAAATTCAATTCAAATTCAATTCAAATTCAATTCAAATTCAATTCAAATTCAATTCAAATTCAATTCAAATTCAATTCAAATTCAATTCAAATTCAATTCAATTCAAATTCAATTCAAATTCAATTCAAATTCAATTCAAATTCAATTCAAATTCAATTCAAATTCAATTCAAATTCAATTCAAATTCAATTCAAATTCAATTCAAATTCAATTCAAATTCAATTCAAATTCAATTCAAATTCAATTCAAATTCAATTCAAATTCAATTCAAATTCAATTCAAATTCAATTCAAATTCAATTCAAATTCAATTCAAATTCAATTCAAATTCAATTCAAATTCAATTCAAATTCAATTCAAATTCAATTCAAATTCAATTCAAATTCAATTCAAATTCAATTCAAATTCAATTCAAATTCAATTCAAATTCAATTCAAATTCGATTCAAACACAATTCAATTTCTATTCAAATTCGATTCAAATTCAATTCAAATTCAATTCTAATTCAATTCAAATTCAATTCAAATTCATATCAAATTCAATTCAAATTCAATTCAAATTCAATTCAAATTCAATTCAAATTCAATTCAAATTCAATTCAAATTCAATTCAAATTCAATTCAAATTCAATTCAAATTCAATTCAAATTCAATTCAAATTCAATTCAAATTCAATTCAAATTCAATTCAAATTCAATTCAAATTCAATTCAAATTCAATTCAAATTCAATTCAAATTCAATTCAAATTCAATTCAAATTCAATTCAAATTCAATTCAAATTCAATTCAAATTCAATTCAAATTCAATTCAAATTCAATTCAAATTCAATTCAAATTCAATTCAAATTCAATTCAAATTCAATTCAAATTCAATTCAAATTCAATTCAAATTCAATTCAAATTCAATTCAAATTCAATTCAAATTCAATTCAAATTCAATTCAAATTCAATTCAAATTCAATTCAAATTCAATTCAAATTCAATTCAAATTCAATTCAAATTCAATTCAAATTCAATTCAAATTCAATTCAAATTCAATTCAAATTCAATTCAAATTCAATTCAAATTCAATTCAAATTCAATTCAAATTCAATTCAAATTCAATTCAAATTCAATTCAAATTCAATACAAATTCGATTTAAATTCGATACAAAATCGATTCAATTTCGATTCGATTTCGATTCAAATTCAATCCAAATTCGATTCAACTTCGATTCAGATTCGATTCAACTTCGATTCAAATTAGATTCAAATTCGATTCAAATTAGATTCAAATTCGATACAAATTCGATTCAATTTCGATTCAATTTCGATTCAAATTCAATTCAAATTCGATTCAACTTCGATTCAAATTCGATTCAATTTCGATTCAATTTCGATTCAAATTCGATTCAACTTCGATTCAAATTCGATTCAAATTCGATACAAATTCGATTCAATTTCGATTCAATTTCGATTAAAATTCAATTCAAATTCGATTCAAATTCGATTCAATTTCGATTCAATTTCGATTCAAATTCAATTCAAATTCGATTCAACTTCGATTCAAATTCGATTCAAATTCGATTCAATTTCGATTCAAATTCAATTCAAATTCAATTCAAATTCGATTCAACTTCGATTCAAATTCGATTCAAATTCGATTCAATTTCGATTCAAATTCGATTCAAACACAATTCAATTTCTATTCAAATTCGATTCAAACACAATTCAATTTCTATTCAAATTCGATTCAATTTCGATACAAATTCGATTTAAATTCGATACAAAATCGATTCAATTTCGATTCGATTTCGATTCAAATTCAAATCCTAATTCGATTCAACTTCGATTCAGATTCGATTCAACTTCGATTCAAATTAGATTCAAATTCGATTCAAATTAGATTCAAATTCGATACAAATTCGATTCAATTTCGATTCAATTTCGATTCAAATTCAATTCAAATTCGATTCAACTTCGATTCAAATTCGATTCAATTTCGATTCAATTTCGATTCAAATTCAATTCAAATTCGATTCAACTTCGATTCAAATTCGATTCAAATTCAATACAAATTCGATTCAATTTCGATTCAATATCGATTAAAATTCAATTCAAATTCGATTCAACTTCGATTCAAATTCGATTCAATTTCGATTCAATTTCGATTCAAATTCAATTCAAATTCGATTCAACTTCGATTCAAATTCGATTCAAATTCGATTCAATTTCGATTCAAATTCAATTCAAATTCAATTCAAATTCGATTCAACTTCGATTCAAATTCGATTCAAATTCGATTCAATTTCGATTCAAATTCGATTCAAACACAATTCAATTTCTATTCAAATTCGATTCAAACACAATTCAATTTCTATTCAAATTCGATTCAATTTCGATTCAAACACAATTCAATTTCGATTCAAATTCGATTCAAATTCGATTCAAATTCGATTAAAATTCGATTCAAATTAGATTCAAATTCGATACAAATTCGATTCAATTTCGATTCAATTTCGATTCAAATTCAATTCAAATTAGATTCAATTTCGATTCAATTTCGATTCATATTCAATTCAAATTCGATTCAACTCCGATTCAAATTCGATTCAATTTCGATTCAAATTCAATTCAAATTCAATTCAAATTCGATTCAAATTCGATTCAACTTTGATTCAAATTCAATTCAAATTCAATTCAAATTCAATTCAAATTCAATTCAAATTCGATTCAAATTCAATTCAAATTCAATTCAAATTCAATTCAAATTCAATTCAAATTCAATTCAAATTCAATTCAAATTCAATTCAAATTCAATTCAAATTCAATTCAAATTCAATTCAAATTCAATTCAAATTCAATTCAAATTCAATTCAAATTCAATTCAAATTCAATTCAAATTCAATTCAAATTCAATTCAAATTCAATTCAAATTCAATTCAAATTCAATTCAAATTCAATTCAAATTCAATTCAAATTCAATTCAAATTCAATTCAAATTCAATTCAAATTCAATTCAAATTCAATTCAAACACAATTCAATTTCTATTCAAATTCGATTCAAACACAATTCAATTTCTATTCAAATTCGATTCAAATTCAATTCAAATTCAATTCTAATTCAATTCAAATTCAATTCAAATTCATATCAAATTCAATTCAAATTCAATTCAAATTCAATTCAAATACAATTCAAATTCAATTCAAATTCAATTCAAATTCAATTCAAATTCAATTCAAATTCAATTCAAATTCAATTCAAATTCAATTCAAATTCAATTCAAATTCAATTCAAATTCAATTCAAATTCAATTCAAATTCAATTCAAATTCAATTCAAATTCAATTCAAATTCAATTCAAATTCAATTCAAATTCAATTCAAATTCAATTCAAATTCAATTCAAATTCAATTCAAATTCAATTCAAATTCAATTCAAATTCAATACAAATTCGATTTAAATTCGATACAAAATCGATTCAATTTCGATTCGATTTCGATTCAAATTCAATCCAAATTCGATTCAACTTCGATTCAGATTCGATTCAACTTCGATTCAAATTAGATTCAAATTCGATTCAAATTAGATTCAAATTCGATACAAATTCGATTCAATTTCGATTCAATTTCGATTCAAATTCAATTCAAATTCGATTCAACTTCGATTCAAATTCGATTCAATTTCGATTCAATTTCGATTCAAATTCGATTCAACTTCGATTCAAATTCGATTCAAATTCGATACAAATTCGATTCAATTTCGATTCAATTTCGATTAAAATTCAATTCAAATTCGATTCAAATTCGATTCAATTTCGATTCAATTTCGATTCAAATTCAATTCAAATTCGATTCAACTTCGATTCAAATTCGATTCAAATTCGATTCAATTTCGATTCAAATTCAATTCAAATTCAATTCAAATTCGATTCAACTTCGATTCAAATTCGATTCAAATTCGATTCAATTTCGATTCAAATTCGATTCAAACACAATTCAATTTCTATTCAAATTCGATTCAAACACAATTCAATTTCTATTCAAATTCGATTCAATTTCGATACAAATTCGATTTAAATTCGATACAAAATCGATTCAATTTCGATTCGATTTCGATTCAAATTCAAATCCTAATTCGATTCAACTTCGATTCAGATTCGATTCAACTTCGATTCAAATTAGATTCAAATTCGATTCAAATTAGATTCAAATTCGATACAAATTCGATTCAATTTCGATTCAATTTCGATTCAAATTCAATTCAAATTCGATTCAACTTCGATTCAAATTCGATTCAATTTCGATTCAATTTCGATTCAAATTCAATTCAAATTCGATTCAACTTCGATTCAAATTCGATTCAAATTCAATACAAATTCGATTCAATTTCGATTCAATATCGATTAAAATTCAATTCAAATTCGATTCAACTTCGATTCAAATTCGATTCAATTTCGATTCAATTTCGATTCAAATTCAATTCAAATTCGATTCAACTTCGATTCAAATTCGATTCAAATTCGATTCAATTTCGATTCAAATTCAATTCAAATTCAATTCAAATTCGATTCAACTTCGATTCAAATTCGATTCAAATTCGATTCAATTTCGATTCAAATTCGATTCAAACACAATTCAATTTCTATTCAAATTCGATTCAAACACAATTCAATTTCTATTCAAATTCGATTCAATTTCGATTCAAACACAATTCAATTTCGATTCAAATTCGATTCAAATTCGATTCAAATTCGATTAAAATTCGATTCAAATTAGATTCAAATTCGATACAAATTCGATTCAATTTCGATTCAATTTCGATTCAAATTCAATTCAAATTAGATTCAACTTCGGTTCAAATTCGATTCAAATTCGATTCAATTTCGATTCAATTTCGATTCATATTCAATTCAAATTCGATTCAACTCCGATTCAAATTCGATTCAATTTCGATTCAAATTCAATTCAAATTCAATTCAAATTCGATTCAAATTCGATTCAACTTTGATTCAAATTCAATTCAAATTCAATTCAAATTCAATTCAAATTCAATTCAAATTCGATTCAAATTCAATTCAAATTCAATTCAAATTCAATTCAAATTCAATTCAAATTCAATTCAAATTCAATTCAAATTCAATTCAAATTCAATTCAAATTCAATTCAAATTCAATTCAAATTCAATTCAAATTCAATTCAAATTCAATTCAAATTCAATTCAAATTCAATTCAAATTCAATTCAAATTCAATTCAAATTCAATTCAAATTCAATTCAAATTCAATTCAAATTCAATTCAAATTCAATTCAAATTCAATTCAAATTCAATTCAAATTCAATTCAAATTCAATTCAAATTCAATTCAAATTCAATTCAAATTCAATTCAAATTCAATTCAAATTCAATTCAAATTCAATTCAAATTCAATTCAAATTCAATTCAAATTCAATTCAAATTCAATTCAAATTCAATTCAAATTCAATTCAAATTCAATTCAAATTCAATTCAAATTCAATTCAAATTCAATTCAAATTCAATTCAAATTCAATTCAAATTCAATTCAAATTCAATTCAAATTCAATTCAAATTCAATTCAAATTCAATTCAAATTCAATTCAAATTCAATTCAAATTCAATTCAAATTCAATTCAAATTCAATTCAAATTCAATTCAAATTCAATTCAAATTCAATTCAAATTCAATTCAAATTCAATTCAAATTCAATTCAAATTCAATTCAAATTCAATTCAAATTCAATTCAAATTCAATTCAAATTCAATTCAAATTCAATTCAAATTCAATTCAAATTCAATTCAAATTCAATTCAAATTCAATTCAAATTCAATTCAAATTCAATTCAAATTCAATTCAAATTCAATTCAAATTCAATTCAAATTCAATTCAAATTCAATTCAAATTCAATTCAAATTCAATTCAAATTCAATTCAAATTCAATTCAAATTCAATTCAAATTCAATTCAAACACAATTCAATTTCTATTCAAATTCGATTCAAACACAATTCAATTTCTATTCAAATTCGATTCAAATTCAATTCAAATTCAATTCTAATTCAATTCAAATTCAATTCAAATTCATATCAAATTCAATTCAAATTCAATTCAAATTCAATTCAAATACAATTCAAATTCAATTCAAATTCAATTCAAATTCAATTCAAATTCAATTCAAATTCAATTCAAATTCAATTCAAATTCAATTCAAATTCAATTCAAATTCAATTCAAATTCAATTCAAATTCAATTCAAATTCAATTCAAATTCAATTCAAATTCAATTCAAATTCAATTCAAATTCAATTCAAATTCAATTCAAATTCAATTCAAATTCAATTCAAATTCAATTCAAATTCAATTCAAATTCAATTCAAATTCAATTCAAATTCAATTCAAATTCAATTCAAATTCAATTCAAATTCAATTCAAATTCAATTCAAATTCAATTCAAATTCAATTCAAATTCAATTCAAATTCAATTCAAATTCAATTCAAATTCAATTCAAATTCAATTCAAATTCAATTCAAATTCAATTCAAATTCAATTCAAATTCAATTCAAATTCAATTCAAATTCAATTCAAATTCAATTCAAATTCAATTCAAATTCAATTCAAATTCAATTCAAATTCAATTCAAATTCAATACAAATTCAATTCAAGTTCAATTCAAATCATTTATTTCAAATAAATCATTTACAGGCACTTTTGAATTGTCAATAAGTCGGTCAGTCAGAAAGATGAAGCTAATTGTACATTCCAAGGCGTAGATCTCTATGGAGAAGAACGTGCAAGAAACTCCATGGACACTCTTTAAAACCATGTTATGTATAAAAATCCTGGTTACGGTGGTTGTTGCTTCTAATATATGAGAACAATGTTAAATAAACAATTCATTAACAAAAACAAAAAAACTTGAGAGGTGTCAAGGGACACCCGGATGGAACGAAGTTCCTGACGATTAATTAGTGAAGGAATTCAATTCAATTCAAATTCGATTCAAATTCGATTCAACTTTGATTCAACTTTGATTCAAATTCGATTCAAATTCGATTCAATTTCGATTCAATTTCGATACAAATTCGATACAAATTCGATTTAAATTCGATTCAAATTCGATACAAATTCGATTCAAATTCGATTCAAGTTCAATTCAATTTCGATTCAAATTCGATACAAATTCGATACAAATTCGATTCAAATTCGATACAAATTCGATTCAAATTCAATTCTAATTCGATTCAAATTCGATTCAAATTCTATTCAAATTCTATTCAAATTCTATTCAAATTCGATTCAAATTCGATCTAAATTCGATTCAAATTCGATTCAAATTCGATTCAAATTCGATTCAAATTCGATACAAATTCGATTCAAATTCAATTCAATTCAAATTCAATTCAATTTAAAGTTAAATTCAATTCAAATTCAATTCAAATCATTTATTTCAAATAAATCATTTACAGGCACTTTTGAATTGTCAATAAGTCGGTCAGTCAGAAAGATGAAGCTAATTGTACATTCCAAGGCGTAGATCTCTATGGAGAAGAACGTGCAAGAAACTCCATGGACACTCTTTAAAACCATGTTATGTATAAAAATCCTGGTTACGGTGGTCTTGTTGCTTCTAATATATGAGAACAATGTTAAATAAACAATTCATTAACAAAAACAAAAAAACTTGAGAGGTGTCAAGGGACACCCGGATGGAACGAAGTTCCTTTCGATTAATTAGTGAAGGAATTGTAATATAATTTTATTTTTTTTAATTTATAATATTTTTTTTATTATTAACTACGCACACACGCACGCACGTAAGAAGTTATACTTCATCATCTCATCTCATCTCAGCTGAGCTGACAACTCAACTCAACTCAACTCTTTAGCAATAACAACAACTATAACAAAAGTAATTGTAATAATTTTTTTTTTTTTAATAATGCTTGATCTGCTTGCAAACTTTGTACCTACCCACCAAAAATACAAGAAGTTTTTATTAGATTGTTTTTCCAACACAATCTTTTTGGATGGACAGCCTCATTAGTATCGTGACAACTTTTCGTAAGAATTTTTTCCGTCTAGCCCCCTTTCACAACGCGCGATAAGGAACTTCGTTCCAAAAACAAAGTGGCACTCCGATAGTGCTGACAGAAGTGAAAACTTGAACAAAAATACCCAACGCTCCTAAAGAAGGTAGGTACCTACATTATAGGATAACGAAAACGCGCTCCTTAGTACAAGAAAATTGCTCCTAATTATACTCTTTCATCTTTCTCAGACATAAAAGTGAACTCGGTGCACCCCGGGTTCGTGGACACGGACATGTCCTTGCACAACGGCCCCATGAGCATCGACGAGGGCGCGGCGGCTCCTCTGTACGTGGCGCTGGACGCGCCCGACTCGCTGCGGGGACAGCTGGTGTGGTTCGACAAGCAGGTCGTCCCATGGGACGGAGTCAAACCTGAGAGGGAGTTTTAAACTTTCGAGACCGTCATCAACTTGAAATAAAGTTAAGGTATGCACCGACTCTAGTGCTGGATTAACCAAGAGTGGGGCCTGTAGCAAATTCTACCAACGGCCCCTCTAAATCTTTGTAAAATAATAACTTATTAAAAGTACAGTTTCCTACTCGTACATTATCTTTATGGATAATCCGAAATTGGTTAGATAATAGGTAGGTAGGTACTTACTATATCTTGACTTGTTTTTGTACATCCAAGCTGGAGCCCCCCAATAGCGCGGGGCCCCTATCATTTGCTAGGTAGGTACTCTTGCTACATGGCTAATCCGGCACTGGTCGACTCTAGAACGGTCACGAAGAATACGTACCTATTTAAATAATTGCCTTATTAGTCGAGACTTAATTGTTTACACTTCGTGATTTTATTGTTTAGTTTTTAAGTAAATTATTCTATTATGTTAAAATAAAATAGTAGAAAAACTCACAGAGTTTTATTTATCTGAGTCCATCAGTGGTTTCCATTATTTTAAACCGACTCCAAAAAAGGAGGAGGTTCTATCTTCGACTATAGGTACCTAGGTATGTATTTTTGTTTTTTACCTTGGACCACTTTCATTTCTTTGTTGTTAGCAAGGATCAGAAGTCCAGAAGAAAATTTATCTGTGTTCAACTTAAAATAAACCTAAAGGTATTATCATAATAAGTCTGCTGACAGGGAGCTTGTATTTAGAATGCAGAAGCGATCTAAGGTTAATGTGCGGGCGGAGAACAGCCCCCCTAGCCATATTACATTTCTATTATCGTTTACGCTAACGCTTAGAACAAAATGTATGGCAATGACATTTCCTGCGATAAGTCACGTGACACTTATCTACGCACATCATTGCCATACATTTTGTTCTAAGCGTAAACGATAATAGAAATGTAATATGGCTAGGGGGGCTGATCACACACAGACAGACTGTCTTCTTTATTTTAAATCATTAAAATCTTAACGTTTCTTTCTTTTCTATTTTTTTTTCTTTTTTTTGTGGATTAGACAGGATTTTTTCAAAATTACAGACAATTTTTGAAAAAGATGTGGATTATTTTTTGCAAACAGGCGGTTTTGCAAAAAATAATCCACATCTTTTTCAAAAATGGTCGGCAATTTAGAGAAAATCCTGTGAAACGCGCTTAGTACCTACATAATGTAGGTATGTGTACAGATATTAAGTTTCTGACATTACACAATTTTAAATTATTATTGTAAGACTTTTAATTCCAGTGACATTTTATTTGTTGAGATTGTATTTGGCATGAGACTTGTATTGTTTTAATATTAGATTTTTATAAAAAAAATATCACGACTAATTAATTAGCACCACGTTTAATTAAATGCTGTGTTATCAGAATAGGGTATTTGACTCAATTGTTTTTATTATTTGTATCAAAAAGTTACCTAATTTATCAAAAACAAAAAATTGAAAGAATTTTTCAAATCAGTTTAAAATTAAGCAAGTTAAAAACCTTTCAAATCTTGTGGAAGGGGATACTGTCAAGTAACAGAAAAAGGATGCACACACAAAAGTATGACGTCACCGCCATTAGTCTATAGTCTGGTCTATAGCACATAAAAGAATATTATCGACATTTATGTTTCATATAAGACGCTATTTTGTATGCCTTTCGGCGGGGCATAGTATGGACCGACATTTTTATAAATTTACTAATAGCCCTTATCAAAAATAATATGAGTACAGAATTTAAATTTAACAAATTAAACATTTTATTTTATCGTCCCAACCACGATGCTTACCCAGAGCGAGTGTATCGGACACTGATATTTACTAGAAACTATCCTCAGGATTTCGTTGCTGCTACCGCGTACTCTGCTCAACAGTGACGACACACGCTTGCGTCTTATTGCGTAGAAGTCATCTGTACGCGCTTCTGCAAACATCGCGGACGCACTGCAGAACCGCGGCAACCGAAGCAACGTCCTGAAGACGTTGTTGTATTGTACCCTCAGAGCGCTGTATGCCCTTTGAGTATAATTAACCCATAGGCTGCTCGTGTAGAAAGATTGGCAATATGCTTTGAATAACTAACTACTAACTTGACTTCATCTGAGCAACGAGCAAACCTGCGAGCCAACATATTACCCCGGACCGCCAGCGCTCTGCGTTCACGTTCAATGTCCTCGTTGTCCCTTAGATCATCAGTGACAATGTGCCCTAGATATTTAACCTTTTTTACTCTAGTCAGAGGAGAACCGTTCAGAAAAATAGGTGGAGGTTCATGAGGGGTTTTATCACCAAGACCAAAAAACATACACTCGCTCTTGGAAGCATTATACCTTAGACCATGACTCTTAGCATACCGCTCACAAACTCTCAGTAGCTGACGAAGGGCCCCAATTGACGGGCTCAGCAGCACCATGTTGTCGGCATAACTTATATTATTAACAGCGACTCCATCAATATGACAACCTACATGCATACAACTGAGCTCGCCAATCAGGCCGTCCATATTACACATTGAAAAGAGTAGGTGAGGAGATTCTTAATCTAAATCTAATGACGGTACAGTAAGATAAAAAAATGTCCACAAAATCAATAAATGAATTAGAATTAATTCAAAACTTCACTTATTAATTTTTTCATAGAAAAATACAATTTCTGCTACAAACTCAAAATTGTGCGGACCATATTTTAGCTCTTGCGGTCCACAGGTTGAGAATCAATTAAGGGTTTGTGTTGACTAGGGCGTCCAATCCCGCAGCATTTTTGTGATCTCGGTATTTGCGGGATTGATATTTCTCAATCCCGCGGGATCTCGGTATTGGCGGGATCCCGCAAGTGTGTATGTGGTACATTTAATTGTATATTAGTAAATATAGTGTAAGGATTGAAGGATACAAAAGAAATAAAAATCAACATAGCTTTATTAGTTTTAATTATCAAATCAAGCAAGAAGTACGATTATTATGACATATTATTTTTTTTGGAAATGTTTTCGTAAGATACATAATGTATCATCTGCCAGGCTGCTGCGAATATGTGAAGCTAAATATCCGGCAGCTGAAAAAGCCCTCTCGGCTTCTACACTAGTGGGCGGAATGCATTTAAGTGCATTGTATGACAAAGATAAATATTTGCCTAGTGTACCTCCAGATTCATACAAAGTCATCTCTTTTTTTATGATGGAGTCAATAGAATTGATTTGGCACAATGTGCGCCTAGGAGAAGCAACTGAAGCCAAGGTAAGTTCTAATTCCTCTTGCAGAGAGAGAGCTCGGGGTTCGTTGTCTTCATCGATTTGTGCCGATTCATTCGCTCCAAGAACAGAGAGCGGTAGGTCGTCTTCTTGATCTTGAATATCATTTCTTGATTTCTCGTCAAGTGATACGCTGTAATTCAATCTCTGGATTAACTCCTTTATAATCTTTCTAAGCACACTTTTTGGCGGCAAGCTAAAGGTTTCATCTTCTTCCGAGGCTGAATCTTGCTGGAGTTGGCGGTAACCACCAGGATTTTGGAGATATATCATCAGCGCAGTCAAATTGGTTCTTCTCTGTGAAATACGTCGTCGCAAGGAAACACCTAACTCGGCAGCTAAAGACGAAGTCGATTTGAGATCATCTAGTTTATTTATCATAAATTTCAATGTTGTTTCTGCTGTTAAAAGACTAGCGTCTTGACGACAGAGAACCTCAACAGCAATCTTGACAGATTTGAGTGTTTGTTCCAGTTTTAACAATGTGGTTAGCTCTTCCTCTGAAAAACAGTATTCTGTGTTACTACCAAGACCAAAGTCGATGAGAGTTTTAGCGATGCACAGTTTTAATTTATTAAATGTTTCAACCATATTAGCCAGGCTGCTCCATCGGGTTTTGCAGTCTGCTTGTAACTGCAAACTTTTCCCAAACTCTTTCCTGACGTAATCTTACAGTTTGTCGTTTTTTGTTGGTGAATTCCTAAACATGTGCACCACTTTGCGTACTTTTTTAATAATATTATTGAAGTTCGGGGCTAGATCAGCTTCAATATTTGGGCAAATTGTAACATTAAAAAAGTCGTTATCATTTTGTGAACCCATTTCATCTACAGAGCCTGGCTCTGGCGCCTCTGGCGTGCTTTAGCTGGGGTACTCTGAAACTTCGTCTGTCAATGTTGAAATTGGCGGTTCTGCTTCGCCATCTGAAGCGATAGTTGTTTTTTTATAAATAACATCTAGAATTCCTAACTGCAAAGCATGGGCATAGCAGAGTTGATGATTTGAGGAAATTAATTTACCAGCTTTAATCATTACTGCCGCACCATCTGTTGTAATTGCAACAATATCTGTATCTAGGTTGATGTCAAATTCCAAGATCTTCTTCCTCAAAATTTCTACACAAACTTCAGCTGGCATATTACCAAATATTCTAACCAGACCTAAATTCCAAAACGTTGGACTGGAATTCACAAAAGCATGTATATTTATGTTCATAAAACGTCTGTTACTCGACGATGTCCATTCATCAAATGTCAAAGAAAAACGGTTACCATTTTCTTTAAGTTCGGATAAATCTTGTCTTATTTTCATTCTAAGGGTCATTCCGTACTTCATCACCATCAATCGGATTGACGTTTCAGATTTAGGTAAAGTGTACCCGTCACCTTTAAAAAGATCTCTTAAGTCAGATGACGTAGCAAATACACGAAAAGGTATTCCGTCTTTAGAGGCCATACGAGCCACTTTTTCTTCCATAGAAATTCTATTTTGGACAGGAAAATGGTCTGAGATCTTGACTTTTTTATTCGGAGGAGATTGAAGAGACGAACCTGCGTCAAAAGAAGGCCCCGGCTTCGCCCCCGACTCCGAAGACTCCGAACCCGAACTTGCTGCTTTGCCACTCAAATCTTGTATTCCGTGCTTTGATTTTAAATGGAAGTGTAATCCCTTTGTAGATCTAGCAGTAGTTTTCAATACCGAATTGCACATTTTACATTTGGCAGTCAAGTCATCATCTGATTTTACAAAGTATGTCCAAACTTTATTCGTATACGTTTTATGCACTGCACTTGTCATTTTCGATTCGATAGTTCGTAAATAATGTTAGTAATGTTAGTAAACGCAAAAAACAATTAACTATGTTAGAAAACGAATTTTGTTTAACGAACGAATAATTACTTGTCACTTCAAGTAAACAAATAAAACAAACATGGAAGCCGGCCGCCCCCGGCCGCCGCGGGCGCGGGGGGCGCGACACGGCCGCGGCGATTCACTCTTTTCGCTCGCTCGCTTGTCAGTACCGTTAGGAGTATATGTATTCTGTGGTAGTCGCGCGGCAGCGCGCGTAGGAGGGTGTTTCTTTGCTGCAGATCAGTCCCGCAAATCCCGCGGGATCCCGCGCATGTAATCCCGCATTGTGCGGGACTGAAAAATGATGCGGGATCTCGGAATACCGGGATTGGATGCCCTAGTGTTGACTGTCTCTATATAAAATTGCCAGGTCATGATACTATGAAGTCTAGTCACTTAGTGCTCAACTGTTCACTAAGGGGTTTGCCTGGATAGGTAGTTTTTAAATTTAGTGTTCTATTGATAACGACGTGCTCTTTTCCAATGTCACTTAATAAAAACCGGCCAAGTGCAAGTCGGACACCCGCATGAAGGGTTCCGTACCATCGTACAAGATTATACGCGTCTACTTGTTGCCATTATTAAGATCGACCAAAAAAATCCAAAAACAAAACCCGTTTCTAGTAAGTATAGGAATCCCCTTTAATTTTTTTTTTATTATTTGTTGTTAAAGCGGCAACAGAAGTACACATTCTGTGAAAAAATCAACTGTCTACCTATTACGGATCAGCCCGCTGACGGACAGACGGACGGACGAACGTACCGACGGACAGCGGAGTCTTAGTAATAGGGTACGGGGGATTACTAAGACTCTCCCTTAGTGTACGGAACCCTAGAAATATCAAAATCACTGCCTAGCAACTCCAATCTTGTGTTTATGTCGCAGGTATTAACAGTCATCGTGCCGGCTCATGATACTATAAAGTCTAGTCACTTGGTGCTCACTAAGGGGTTTGCGTAGATAGGTAGTTTTTAAAATAGTGTTCTCTAAATAACGACGTGCTCTACCTATTCGAATTTCACTTTTAATAAAAAATATCAAAATCACAGCGTAGCAACTCAGATCTTGTGTTTATGTCACAGGTAGGTATCTGTTTGGTATCTGTATATAATTACGAGTATGTATGTATCAAATTATAAAGTCTGTGCTAATTTTATTATCGTGCCGAACTGACTAATTCCTTCTACCAAACAAAATTTTTGATGGCTTTATTATTTCATTTATTTATCATTTTTCTGGATACATTTTTAAATATTTCTTAAAATTAAAAATATAGAAAATAGCCCACCGGTATCGGGATAGGGTCCAAGGTACCGGTGGTCAGAGCTCCTGAGAGAGGAATCTCCTAACGATACGCGCCGTGTCCAGGAGTACTGCCTTCTGGATCAAGCCCTTGATCCAGCTGCCCAACGAGAGCCTCCTTAGGTGTTCGTCGAGGCTCTTGGCTATTAAGCCATTGGCCGTCACGACTGCAGTATCCATCTCCAACATGTCGACAACCTCGCGAGCCAGATCAAGATACTTTGTTTTTTTTATCTTTCTCAGCCTTCACGAGGTTCTCGTCATGAGGGACAGCAATATCAACAATCATTGTGCGACGCTCTTGTCGATCTATCACCACTACGTCAGGCTTATTGGCAACAATAGTCCTATCAGTGATGATAGATCGATCCCAATACAACGTGATATTGCCATTTTCGAGAACTGGGTCGGGCACATACCTATAGTACGGTACTTCCGATTCCACAAGATTGTATTTAAGAGCAAGTTGCTGGTGGATAATCCTGGCTACAAGGTTGTGTCTATGCAAATAGTCTCCGTTAGCTAGACGAGAACAACCAGAAATAATGTGTCGGATTGATTTCCCGGGCCGTTGGCATGCCCGACAGATGTCAACCGTACCGTCCTTCACAATGTATTTCCGGTAGTTATTCGTCATCATAACTTCGTCCATAATTTATTTATTTATTTATTTATTAAAACTTCATGCAACACAAATGTACAAAGGCGGACTTAATGCCTTAGGCATTCTCTACCAGTCAACCAAGGGTGGTGGAGAGATAACATGGCAGGTGCATAAACTGAAAAAATAAAATAATTCTAAGACGAAAATAATTACAAAAGTATATATAAATATAGTTAAAATAAACATACATATATATTTAATATAATATACCTACATATATAATAATAATATATAAAGTTAGAGATAAGGATTTTGAGACGACTCCTTTACTTGTTAAGAAGGTAATCCCGCAACTTTCGCTTAAATGCATACTGACTGGTGGCCATCCTGATATTGAGGGGAAGCGCACAATCGCACAGACAAAACCTTCGGTTTCCCCGAATAGGTCACCGAAGCGCAGTCAGGATACGGACGCTAAGAGATCTACATCGGGTCCATGTAGGACCCGGTAAAAGCGTCCGTGAAGCTCCTTGCTCTCCCATACTTCCCTGCGGTCATTAGAATCCAGTACTTTAAGTTTGCACCAGTTCTCGTTTGCCAAGGAGAGCGGGGTGAGGCTCTTGTCCACAGCGACCACATCTCGATGCATACCCACGTCGGTTTCTAGGAAATATTCCCTAAGGCTGCATACCTCGCGGTTGTGTAGGGTCTTACCATTTAAGAAGCCTCGACCCCCACACTTCCGCGGGAAATACAGCCTCATCGCCGATGATCGTGGGTGATGCACTCGATTTGCGGTCAGCAGTGTGCGGACCCTCCTATTCAGGGCGTCAAGTTCCATCAGAGTCCATTTGAGTATGCCGAAGGAGTACATCAATACCGGCATGGCCAAACCGTTGAAGGCGCGCACCTTGTTTCCGCCTGATAAAAGACTATTTAGTACTTTATTCAGGCGGCCAAAGAAGCGCTCCCTCAACGACTGTTTCACGTCAGCAGTATTGATGCCTAACGCTTCCGACATACCCAAATGCTTGTAGGTTTCGATTGAGCAGAGGGATCTAAGGTGTATGGAATCCGAGAGTTGAGTGCCCACGGATGCCATAATTTACCCTCGCTTTACATGCATGACTACACATTTGCCCACACAAATTCCATACTGATGGCGCTACTGAAGGTTTCTGTTACCTTCAGTAGCTTCATCAGTTGCAAGTTGTTGGGGGCAAAGAGTTTCAGATCATCCATGTAAAGGAGGTATGATATGACCTGACCACCTCTTCTCAACCGATAGCCTTGTCCCGAACCCTCCAATAGTGTACTGAGAGGGTTGAGGGCCAGACAAAACCACAGTGGACTCAGACTGTCACCCTGGAATATGCCACGCTCGATCCTTATCGGTTCGCTGTTCTCCTGGATCTGCCGACATCCTGGATAGTGGAGGACTGTACTCCACTGCCCCATACACGACATCAGGAAGGTGCGCAGAGTTGCATCAACTTTGTACAACTCCAGCACCCTCATGAACCATGTATGATGCATTTATCACCAGTGTTCCTGATTGGCTGTGCTAAAACTATTGCCTTACCGATATCGTTGTTGTTTAAAAAATCTCTATCAGTTTGTACGGTGCCCCATATTTAGAAGTCAGCCTTTATAACACCGGTCCATAAAAAAGGTCGCAGAAACGATATCGTTAATTATAGACCGAACTCTAAACTGTGTATACTGGCTAAAGTTTTTGAACAATTAGTTTATGATCAGGTTTATGCAGCACTTAGTTCATCCTTTAGTCCTTCACAGCACGGGTTTTTATTATTATTATTGTTTATTATTATTATTTATCCTTTATTTCAGGCAACCATGGCCCATAAAACACAATAAATATATAAGTATAAAACAATAATTAGTATAAACTAATACATATTTTATACAATCAACAAAAACTACTGTACACGAAGTGACGGCGTCGTGTTACGCTGCGAGGTGTCGCGTAGCTGGCCGCGGAAACGCCGATACAGCACACCTTTCGGCCAAAACTCTTCCTTGAGGAAGGTCATCAAATGGTGAGTCGGAACGCGCACCACGAACGACTTGAAATTGGTGTTATGGCGCCTCCAACTTCTCCACCCTCAAGGTCCAGTTGGTCTTCACCCGAATGTACTCTACGATGTCCTCAGTTTTCGTGGAGTGGTGCAAACGGGACACGTACAGCTGCGTCGTCGGTACTGCAGGACGTAGCAGCATGTTGGATCCTGCCGGCGCTGTCCCACACTGGTTTCGATAGGTAGGCTTCCTCTTCTTTCTCTCCACCTTGATGAAACCGTCCTCATCGCATGTGTTCATCAGTGGACCCTGCTGTTTGTGGTCCATCACAGCGCCTTTAGTCGCGCTCGATGCTGAGCGACTCTGCTTTCCCCCTTTAGGTTTTTCTGCTTGTCGTTTCGTTTGCGACTCAGCAGGATTCGTCTTGGCGACAATTGCAGAATACGCACCTTTGGGGGTCGATGTACCTATTACACGCGTCGCTTCTCCGGCAGGTACGACGCGATCAGCGGAACACGATGCAACGCTTGCATTCTTGACAGCCGATGACGTAGATGCACTCGCCGACTGAAAACTGCAGACTGAAACATTTTGTGCCCCGCGACGTGTGTTTGCATTGGAGCCTACCGGTGACCCACTTGCCGGAATAGCGTTGCGCAACAACGCTACTTCAGCTCGCAATTCACCAATGATGACATCCGATGACTCCAACTTGGACTTCATCTCAGCCAGGCTCACCTTCAGAGAAGTGATGTCCTTCAGCAGCCTGGTGACGTCGACGTGGTCGAAAGTGACGGGTGGCAGTTTGTGCAGCTCCTTCGCCACAAAATCTGGCACGTCGTCCGGATCGGTCCTCTTCAGCAGGTCAATGATGTCCTGCAGACTCTTCTCGCCACCATCCCTCCGGCGAGATGGCATCTGTCCGACTTGGTCGAGTGACTGAAATACCAGCAACTAAGCACTGCTGCTTCCTCTTTGAAGGAGGACTTGCAGATCTGCAAGATGCTGACCTCGCTTTTAAAGGGACGTTCAACAGTCTCCAACCTAGCATTGCTACCGAGAGTCGACGGCGCGTAGTGTTCCACGCGCGCCTCAAAGAGTTGTCAGCCAAGGGAAGGGGCCTGCCACGGCCGGTGCCTGCCCGGGGGTGGAGGATAAATTCGAAAGAGTTACCTCGCCCCCGGGCACTCGAGGCAGGGAGGAACAGGGGTGGGTTTTAGTCAGTAAGAGTCTGACACACCCTTCCGCTCCACCCTAGAGCGGAAGAAGTCATTGGATGATTTCCCACCCCCCAAAAAAAAAAAAAAAAAAAAAAAGCATTGCTAAATGAATTTTTAACACTTAGTATGGATAAAGGGTCGCAGGTCGATGTCATTTATACGGACTATAGCAAAGCGTTTGACAGAATTGATCATAACTTACTTAAAGCAAAACTCTTCAACATTGGTATCCGAGGTGACCTACTTCGCTGGTTTTCGTCCTACTTAGATAACAGGTCTCAAGCTGTAGTGATCAGCAACTACATTTCGAGCTGGGTTTCGGTTCCCAGTGGAGTTCCCCAAGGTTCCCTAATTGGCCCATTACTCTTCATTATTTACGTAAACTATATTGACGTGTTTCCATAACTCTAACCTTCTTTGTTTTGCTGATGATATGAAGATATTTTCTTCTATTTCATCATTTAGTGACATGGATGCTCTCTAATCTGACCTAACAAGACTTGATGAATACTGTCGCGTCAATAAATTAGACCTAAACCCTACTAAATGTTCCGTAATTTCGTTTAGCAGAAAACGCTTCCCTCTTCATACCTCCTATAGACTGAAAGATCAGCCATTGCAGAGATCTGATGGTATTCGTGACCTGGGAGTATATCATGACTCTGAATTACAGTTTAAAGTTCACGTGGAGCGAATAGTGGCTAAAGCATTCAGAGCATTAGGCTTTGTATTGAGATTGGCAGCGTGTTTTAAGAAAGTAAAAACAATCAAAATATTGTATTGCTCATTTGTCAGAAGTCATTTAGAATATGCCTCTCAAATTTGGAACCCGCGTTATGGCGTACACATCGATCGCATTGAGGGTGTGCAAAAAAGACTTGTTCGGTTTCTGTGTTATCGTTTGCGCATACCATACCATAGTTGTGATTATTTGGATCTTTGCAGGAAACACCAACAACCACTTACTAACCGTCGTCGACTAGCTGATTGCACATTTTTGCTCAAAATTATATCTAATGAAGTGGACTGTCCGCAGCTTCTGTGTAAGCTGTTCTCTAATGTTCCCCAGCGATGTCTCAGATTTAATCCACCTATCGCTATTCCTTTGTCTTCTTCTAACTACAGGCAAAACTCATTTTTAGTGCGAGCGAGTAAAGACTTTAATGAATTATGCAAGCAGTTCTCATTTGACATCTTTTCAACCAAAGGCTCAAGCGTACGCATTAGGCTGAACATTTAATTCTTCAAAATTGAAAATTAATTCTTAGTGTTAAGGCCCTTCTCGCGGTCCAGTGGCGCCCTCATTGAATAAAAAATGGTAGCATAGCACAGAAAATAAATATTAAAAAATCGAAAAACGGCCGTTTCTGTCACTTTTGCCTACTACTTTGGATACGAAACATTTTGAGACCTGTTTTAACAACGTAAAAATTCTTTATCCTCTTTGTAACAAACGTGAAGTTGGATTTTTTAATATTTATTTTCTGTGCTATGCTACGATTTTTTATTCAATGAGGGCGCCACTGGACCGCGAGAAGGCCCTTAATGTTAGTTCTTATTTAAATTAATTTTATTGTAGTTTATTTCTTATGTATGGCGGTGCCGATTTGGCGATTGATACTCTTCTTTTCTTGATATCTTGTCGTGTAGAGAATCTCTTGTTGTATTACTGTATAGCTAGCCGTGAAAACCTATAATTGGCTTAAAGTCTCTTATTCTAGTTTACTTATTGCATTTATTTAGAGCTGTTGGTTTTCCATGTGATAAATAAATAAATGTATGTGGCACCGAGTCATAGGCCTTCTTGTAATGTATCCAACATGTCGACAGATCTCTTCGAAAACGACGAACCTGTTGGCTAATAGCAATATCGATGAGGAGCAGCTCCTCAGTACCACGGGACCCATTCCTACATCCATTCTGGGAGGCTGACATGATACGATTTTTATCAATATGGATGTTAATTTTAGCTCTCAGAATGGATGTAAGAACTTTATAGACCGTCGGCAAACACGTGATCGGTCTATAGTTTTGAGGTTCCGCAGTACTCCCTTTGATTTATGGAGCAGGTGGGTTATTCCTATCGTAAGAAACTGGGGCAGCGACCCTGACTTTAAGGCAGACTGGAACAGAGCTGCCAAGCGAGCGTGCGACCTTTGGAACCATTTGATCCAGAAATTGTGCAGCCCGTCCGGCCCTGGAGATTTCCAGTTAGGCAACGGACGGACTGCACGAGCTACATCTTGGGGGCTGATGGTAATTGCCCCCATTTCTGGTATAAGGTCGCACGCACGCTCGACCTCTCGAGTCCAATCACCCTCGGTGTGCCTGACAGGCACCGACCAGATGCTGCGCCAGAATGAACTCATAGCGTCATCATCCGGTAGATGCGTATCAGACACACTTTGGTCCAGTCGCTCTCAAGCCCTATAAACCCACCTTTCGTTGCTTTGGAAAGTGCGATTCTGAGTGAACCGCTCCACTCGCCGCTTGTACCGACGAATACGATTTGCCCATGCATAGACTTTCTGCTTCAGGAAGTCAATACGGTCTGTGACGCGGGTCAGATAATCTCGGGAACTAATATCAGTCCCCGAGAACGCCCGCCTCACGAAATGCATCATCCTAGGGCGAGTGTTGCCCTCCCTGAAGCAGATAAGCTTGCCGATGACTGCTCTAGCCTCACCGATACGACGCTCAATCCTACACTGCCAAGCTGGTACAGCTGGTCGTGCAGTTCTGTCACTGTTGGGGAACTTGACGTGAGCTACACGACATGCCGCTGCAGCCGCGCAATACAAGATTGAGTGGGTATCGGCAAGGTCTTTGCTGCTATCAAAAAAATTTGATAGCTGCGAATCTAGAGCACACACCAGCGCCTTATTTTTCTTATGCATGGGCAAACGTGGTAGACGAGGTCTAAGCCCAGGCGGTGTGGAACGGTACTCCTGGAATGCATCCTCCAAAGCGTTCCTCAACCGTTCATTGCATTGGGTACTCACGGTAATAGCCGCGTCATCATCATCCTCTCCAACGTTGTCGGATCGCGGTGAAGCACTGGGTTGCAGTTGCACCGCGGCCGGTGGCGAAACAGGTGAGACATGGCTACTCCGCGATTCAAGGCGTAGTCTATCAAGTACGGCGTCATCCAACATACGGTTACTTTAGATAACCCGCACCTGATCCGACAGTTATTATTTTTATTATCATTCAAAATAAAGTCTAGGCTGATAGTCTAGTCATTTGGTAGTTTTACCTGGAGTTTTATAAATTGGTGATTTTATAGATTTTGTCGTGCTCTTTATGAATGTCCACTTTGCTACCTCGTACCTTTGCCGCTCGCGCCGCCTAATTGTAAAAATTCGCTCCCATTCGCCGAAAATCACTTTTTTGACAACATCTTTATCTTTCCGATGAAAATATCTATGATGGAAATTTGTATTTTGATTACTGTCATGTCTATAGTAGCTCGCAAGATTAACACGAATCAATTAATGTAAAAATGATGCCGGTCGATTCTGCTAACAGCTCACCGTGAAAACTTACGTGGAGTGAGCGTGAAGTGAACTGTCATTCCATCTTGATTTAAGCCCACTTCACTTAAGTTTTCACGGTGAGATTTTACAGAATAGCACCACAGAATCGGTCCACGCGTTAATCTCTAAAGCCTAAAGCGCCACAAGGAACAAACATACATAGGTACATATGCTGATAAACAACACATTACCCACACCCTTGCGTCGCGCAGTTGGGTAAGAATTTTTGATTTACAGTTAAATACAAGCCATTAAAAAAAAAATATTTTACCTGTCTAACCTTTTTTTTTTGTGTAATGAATACCTGTTTTTTTTTGTGTAATGAATACCTAGTTTTAGCGTACGGGTGCCTCGCCTGCGTAATTAATAGTTAATAAAAGCGTGGATCTAGTAAAAGATACTTTTATGTGCAGAAAACTGATCCGCTAAAATGGTCTTGTAAAGTTTGTGTGAATGAGCATGCCATTTTTGGTGTTTATTCCATTGTTTTTGGAGGACAGTTTATAAGAACTTTTACAGAGACAAATTAAAACAAGTCGTTATGTGCTTATCTATTTATTAGGTTTTTTGAGTCAAGGCACTTAGGTACAACTTAAAATTAATATTAGATTTTCACATTTTTCTTAGATTTTTACTGGTTGGCACAAATTCCAATATTCTATCAAGTTTTCTAAATATTCTAACGTAATGTTAACTTCTTTAAACGTCAACCATCAGCAAAATTCTATTAAAAATTGTGTTTTATCCATTAGATATTATTATCTACTCTTAAAATTAATTTCATAAAAATAAGCAATTGAAATGTCTATTTAATTGCTTATAATAATAGCAAAATCAGCTGAAATAGATCACTTTCGTGTATTAAAATTTTTGATTTATCTTCTTTGTTACCACACGGTAGGTACATTAATTAATTTTCAAATTGTAAATTTCCACAATATCTGTTTAAAAATAGTTGTTATTTTGTATTCAATAACAAGTCATTTAATAAAAATATTCTAATTATTTTAAGTAAAACTAATATTTTATTGGAAGGAATGATTGGTTTGGCATACGCGCAAAGCACCAACTACTTATATCTTAAATACTGGCGTAGTATACTTAAAACTATGATGCCTGTCTCCAGGAACATCTACATATACTTAAAACTATGATGCCTGTCTCCAGCAACACTTACATGAATGCCTCAATAGAAAGGTGGTGTTAGATTTTCAACTCTAGGCTGAACGCCCAGCGTTGAGATACAAAGTGTAATTCGTAGTGTTTTTGAAAACGGGCATAAGACAGCCTGTATACACTTGTAATAGAATAGTTTCATATTGGAGCGTATTCAGACTCTTATCCTAATAGGAGCTTTGTAGCTTAAAATAAAAAATTCACAAAACACATATTTCACCGCCAAGCGACCTCTTCACACAAAACTCATTACAAAAAGAGTTATATCTTTAGTCCAAGCTGAAACCTTCAAGCTAGCTAACTGAGATAAAGTTCCCCCATACAAGTTTGACACTTAATGTCAGTTGTCACTGACACTAGGTGACACAGTCTAAAACAAACAAAGTCCTTATAAGTGTATTAAGGCCGACTGTCCACTGGAGCGAAAGAAAAGAGTGGATAAATACAGTGTGAGTCTTTATAATGTGCACGTATCGAAATGAGGGAATCTATGCTTAATTTTTTCTACGAAAAAATATTTTAAAAATTTATGTAAATAATTTTATATTTTTTAAATTGATGAAAAAAAAAACAGATTTTTGCTAAAAAAATATGTTTATTTTCAATTGAGGGTAGTTTTTTTACTTCCAATTATTACGGAGTTTGTTTCATCGCGATAGATCTTTCAGTTAAAAAGTTACACCGTTTTGTTTTCGTTTGTTTTTTAGTATAAAAAGACATTCAGATTTTTTTAAATATTTTTTCCGTCGATAAAATTAAGCACAGATTCCCTCATTTTTTTTGATATGTGCACATTATAAAGACACACTGAATTAAGGTGAAATGTACAGCGTAAGCTGGGTAGCCAGTGAAATTCGAATTTTCATAAGTTTTTTACAATTTGCAGGTCAGTGTCATGTTGTATGTTGATCAGAATATGATTCGCAGCTGTAGCAAGTATGTATTTGTAGAATTATAATCATTAGAACCATCGATACAACTCTCTCAGAATTGATGTCAAATGTCATGATTTCATGAGATAGTTATTCCATACATCAATATGAACTTAGAAGGTTGTATTGATAATTTTAATGATTACAGTTCTGTAAAAACGTACTTGCTACGGTCGCGAATCATATTTTGATCAACATGCAACCTGATACTGACCTGCAAATTGCAAGAAACGAAACAAAATTTGAATTTCGCGGTTTATCCTGGTACTTCCCAATTAACCAATGGAATTGCATAAATACCACCGCTCCAGTTGACAGGCAGGCTTATTGTTGAATTTTGAATGTTCAGATAGATAATATAATACTAGTGTACAGCTGCCTCGTCTCATACAAAGAAACGTGACCGCCGTAAAGTGCGTCCATAGATGGACTGCTTGGAGCAGTCAGCGATCGCTGTTGGACGATCTGCAATTTCAATACAAAATTAACATTCGCCATACACCGACCGCTCATGCAGCTCATTTGCAGCCGCAGATAAAAATGCATTGACTGCTCCAAGCAGTCCGTCTATGAAGGGCCTAAGGTTTTTCGACAGATAGGAAGCTTTTTCTCCGATCCGGCTCGTCCCACATACCTCGCTAGATGGTCTTACGATTAGCAGCTAACTTACAAGAGTTGAATGAATTTACGGTTCCACCTACATTTCTGTTTTCTTTCTCACATATTGAGGAATTGTTTTATAGATTTTTGTACTTCGTAACCGTTAAAATTTGTATAGTAGTAATATCAAAAACTTAAATAAATCGATAGATATCACGCTATCTATTCATATTTATTTGAAATGAATTTTCTTTGAGGTGAAACCACGTGGTTCGGATCAACGCTGAGTTAAAACTCCATGGAATAATTTCTTTCTTAGAGAGAAAAGGGCAAAGGCGTAGCGAGTTACGGGCAGCTGCCTCCCTATATAAAAGTGAATGTTAACTTGTGATCGCTGGTCGACTGAAATGAACCGGATAGTAAATATTAATAGACAAAATCAACGCTGCATCTAAACATGTCTGTGTCTTGATTTTTACTAGCGAAACTATGCTGCTACGTATAAGATGCGGGAGGCGGACCGGTAGAACACGACTCCGTATCATTTTTACTTAGCAAAATGCTGAGGTCAGCTTTGTTTACTGGTTGAGAGCTGGGTGAACATTGGGACTAGACTGTCGGCTAGAGTTGTCAAAAGCGACACTCTTATCGGGGTGGTATATCACCGCCACCCCTTAGCACTTTCCTGGCTACGCCCTTGGAAAAAGGGCATTAAAATTGACACCTTACTGTGTCTGAAAAAAGATTGATTACTAAATTCAGTATTATTTTTTTTGTATTAAGAACTTCACGAGTGTTCAAAATACAAAAACTGGCTAAGGTTTATGCATTGTATTTATCTTGGACAAAAGTTAGAACTCTTTTTATAATGAGCCGAAAAGCTCCATTTCCTAGCGCTCGGCACTCAAAAAGTGAGGTATGACTTCATCAATTTTGACGTCTCCCACAAAGCCCACGAAGAAGACGTCTTCGAGGAAGGGTCCGGTGAAGGTCCTCAGCACCGGCAGCTGCAGCAGCAGCTTTGCCAACCGGTCCTCGTCGTTGTGGCAGGTGGCGCGGAGAGACCGGAGGACCTTGATCTGATAGTCTTGCAGTTTGCGAGTCAGGAAGTTTGGGGCGCCGTCTGAGGAAAGACAAGTTATATTGTAGCACGGTTTTTTCATTAACCACATTAAAACTTGTATAGTAACACATTTTAAACTGATATGAAGAGCAAAAAGTACCATAAAAATGCCTTAATGTGTGAAAAACTTAACAGAATCGGCTCCAATGTAAAACATGATGCTCGGGCAGAAAAGATGTCAGGATAGATAAAAAGATCTTTGTCTATTCTTGGTAGAGTAGAGATAGAATTGGTCATGCTACGCCTGCTGGCAGGTTTTATAAGGGCTCGAAAATGATGTTTACCGGATGAGAACAAGCACAGCGCCCTCAGATGGGCGTGCTCGCGCTGCTGCACCTGCAGCGTCTCCATGGCGCTGATGAACTGCTGCAGGCGGGACAAGCTCTCGCTGACTTCCATTACACGCTCGTCGGTGTAGTCTGCGGCTCTGACCTGAAAAACGAACAAAATAAATGTTTACTGGGTATCCGGCTGTCAATCGTGGATCTTTGATAGTCGTTACGGGTCGTCAGAAGCCCGTAAGTCTGACAACCAGTCTTACCAAGGGGTATCGTATTACCCAATAACTGGGTTGTGGAGGTCAGATAGGGAGTCGTTCTATGTAAAATACTGGTATTCAGCTGCATCCGGTTAGACTGGAAGCGGACCACAAGATAGTTGGGAAAAGTCGCGGGCAGATTTAGACTGGGTATTCAAAATATAAGTCCGTAAGTTAGATTACCCAAAAAATATGGACATGTGTTTATTGTTTTACCAAACCAATAAAAATTACAAAGATAAAAACGCATCAAAGTTCAGGATTGGGGGCTTGTTACGTCACTAAATATTACAAAGTGTATCGAGGTGTGACGTCACGTTAAATTTCAACGCACTATATCGTCCTCATTGTTTAGTAAACTAGCCTATTAGGAATCCACAGTATGGCAAATAGGACGTAATGATGACTTTTGCTCTGCTGAGCGAAAATACAATAACTTAACACGTCATCGCTCAACGCCTCACCAGTGAGGCCGTGCGAAAAAAATTTTTTAATTAAAAATTATAACTAATATTATTAAAAATTATAATAATTATTATTATTAATAACCTATTGTCGCGTTACCGATCGGTAACGCCGCGGTACCTGACAGGTTTACTTACGAACTACTTTTTCACTTTAAAAAAATAGCCTGTCAGTGTCATGCGAGCTGCCGACAGAAGTGAAACCTTGAAACTTTGGAAAACAGTTTTCTTTTTTAAATTAATTATGGTATGAATAATTAAAATTTCATAATTCGTAAATTCAAATGATTAACATTGGTCTGGTTTTCACATTTTCCTAGTTACACAAGCCGCTGCGCGTGGCCTGTTGGCGCATCACGTTACTAGCATATCTGTAACGCGAACCCAAACAGTAGATTTTTGAAGGCTTATACTGAATTTTTTTCTCCAAATTTTTATTTTTTGATTTCATAGAAACCTGGATATAAGTGGTAGTGGTGGTGTGCAAGGTGCACAAGATACCTATTAGTACAAAAATTCAAAGATTAATGTGTTACAACGGCATAACCACGACGCTCATAGCCAAACGCTCGTATTAAAAGTATGACGGGTTGGCCGCTCTTAAGGCGTATATATCCGCCAAGTGGCGCCCTCATTGAATAAAAAATCGTAGCAAAGCGTAGAAAATAAAGATAAAAGAATCCTATGTTGCGTTTGTTACAAAGAGGATAAGGTATTTTTATGTGGTTAAAACCATGTTAAAAATGTTTCGTATTCAAAGTAGTAAGCAAAAGTACCAAAAACGGCCGTTTTTGACACTTTTGCTTACTACTTTGGATACGAAACACTTTGAGTCCTGTTTTAACAAAGTAAAAATACCTTATCCTCTTTGTAACAAACGCAAAATAGGATTCTTTAATCTTTATTATCCATGCTAAGATACGAAGTTTTATTCAATGAGGGCGCCACTTATGGGGAGGCAGGCCCTTAAGGTTGCACTACTCGATATTTTGTTCATTAAAATTTCGGGAGCGTATTACTCCACTGTTTGAAATTCTAAATCAAAAGTTAAACATGATATCGTTTTGTCTCATTATTAATTTTGTCTGTGCGGAAACAGAATAGTAAAATAAAAAGCCAACAAAGATTCGTTTTTCTTGCTAATTTAACGCAACTTTGGGGGTTAATAAATAATAAAAGAAGTGCAAAATCTCCAAAATAAAGTCGGCACCGACCAACCTCAATCATAGAAGAGTTCAATAAACTTTATTTGTAATTGATTTATGCTGTGGTTTTTACATAAAATTCAATTTTCCAAAGGACTTTTCGTAATTTTTTGCGCGGTCGTTCGGAAAGGTGCAGCGATGTTTGTGTGCATGCAAACTACACATTGTACATGTAGACTGGCGTCTAACTGCTTATCACTGATATTTTCTCTGTCGGACACAATGCCAGGTGAGACAGCGTGCTTTTTGTCCACGCCCACTTGTGAGTTCGAGCCCGCGACTAGTTCAACCTTAAACTATTAACACAGATAGCATTTTATCTTACCCCTGACGAGGGCGTATCATTAGACACATCCACAATGCCGTTAGCTCTGTCGCGCAGCTCGTCCTGCAGGTGGCTGATCATCTGTGGCAGCAGAATGTTCAGAGACAGTTGCTGTGTGAACATGGACAGCGACAGCACGAACAGTTCAGGCCAGCACTTCTTGAGGAGGGTCACTTGGATCTTGAATCTGAGAAGAAAAATATAATAATTAGTTATGGAATAATGTTTGATAGTCACTGGTGTTGATTCTGTTATGCACAAACTTAACTTAATTTAGGCTATTGCTATCTTTTTCTCTCTAATAAAACAAGAAAGAGACGGACGTAAATTAGAGCTGTCAAATTTAGTTTGAACTAATATTGCCATACAAATTAAGTTTACGCGTAAAAACATGTCTAAAAACACGGCGAAGCGCAAGGCGTAAACTAGTTTGACATCTCTAACTTAGTTCATAGCTATAGCCGTCCTTTTCTCGCACTGCCTTTTAGTAAAAGATAGCAATTCTCTAATTTTAGTTTAGATATTGAACAAGAGAATCCGTGCCATTGCCTAAAAGAAGAGAACTTAACTTCAGTGGTGGAAAAATGAAAATTTGTCGAGATAAAAAACTTTTTTACAAAAACAACAACAGACTTCCAAAAAAGAAAATACACTAAAAATTAAAAAACCACTTTAATTTCGGAAGTCGGTGTCAAAAAACGAAAAAATAAAATACAAACACCGACTTCCGAAGTTAAAGTAATTTTTTATTTTTTTTTTATCTCGACAAATTTTCATTTTTCCACCACTGAAGTTATGTGCTCTTCTTTTAGTTTTTTTTTTTTTTCAATTTTTAGTTGTTATACCCCAGAACTAAAAAGCCCAATAAAATGGAACGTGGAATTTAATCATACTCGTAATTGGAGAAAACCAAAACGTCATCTATGTATACGTATTTTCGTTTTTGTTGAGTTTTTCAAAAAGCGCTGAAGCAATTTTGATAAAATTTATATGGGACCACCTCGGGAGTATATTCTTTAGGATAAAAACAGATTTTTGAAAATCGGTCCACAACTGACAGAGGAATAGGTGGACATACATATACAGGTTGTAACGGAAAGGTGTGGTCATATTTTAAGAACTGCATCTGCCCATCGGCATGAACAATTTTCGTCAAGAAAATCTGAGGAAATTCTCAAAAAAAATTTTACCTCCCATATAAATATTGATCAGCTGATGATAATTTTGTATGAAAAGTCCAATTTTTTTATTTTGGAATTTTCTATTTTTTCTTAGAGACTGTTGTTTATTTCCATGGGCAGAACCGGTTCTTAAAATATGACCACACCTTTCCGTTACACCTTGTATAAAAAAAAAACTTTTTAAAATCGGTTAAAAATAGTATACATTGTTCCAACAAAATGAAGAAAATAGAATTTTAACCGAATTCCTGGGTTTCATACAATTCCTATTTTTGTGGTACGTAACAGATTCTCATCATTGTAAGTACCAACTTTTTTTTTTTGGGCGGGTAATCATCAAATAACTTATCCCGCTCTGGCTGGAGGGCATTTCAGAAGTGTCGCACTCGTAGTGGTGTCGGTGGCCCGCGAATTCAATTGTTTTTTCCCCATCTCAAAACTGCCTAACTCGCCTAAAGAAGTTTTCACTTCAAAAAGTACAAAGTATACGTACGGTAAGGCGTGTGCGACCGGCACCGCGCGCAGCCACCGCGCCGACGCCGCCAGGATGCGCGCGCCTGCCTCGCACACCGCGTGCAGGCGCAGGTGAGGCGGCGCAGGGGCCGGCAGCGTCACCAGCAGCTGCTGGGACTCCGGCGTGCTGAGGATGCCACCGCCTGCATCTACTACAGAAACAAACAAATTCATTCATCATTCTCCTGCCCTTATCCTAATTTATTTGGGGTCGGCGTAACATGTCTTTTTCTTCCATACTCCTCTATTAGTCGTCAAACAAATACATTATTACTTCAAAATCATTTTTTCATGCTTACCATCAGAAAGAAAAAAAAGGTAAGAAAGAAAAATATTTATTTGGCTACAGTAAGGTTCACGCAAATGACCTAAACCTAAAAAAAAGTGACAATTACAAAAAGTAACAATCCGAAAGTAAAAGAAAAACAACAGACTTCCAAAAAAAAAATACCTACACTAAAAATTAAAAAATAACTTAAATTTCGAAAGTCAATGTTTGTATTTTATTTCTTTGTTGACACCAACTTCCGAAATTAAAATTATTTTTTAATTTTTAGTGTAGGTATTTTTTTTTTTTTGGAAGTCGGTTGTTTTTTTTAATAAAAAGTTTTTAATTTTTCACTTTTTAGTTGTTATACCCCAGAACTTAAAACCCCAGTAACATGGAACGTGAAATTTCATCATCATCATAATCAGCCTTTTAATGTCCCCACTGCTGGGCACAGGCCTCCTCTCTGTGAGAGGGTGTGGGCCGTAATCCACCACGCGGGCCCAGTGCGGGTTGGTGGATGTCACATGTCTTCGAATTTTTGGTTCTAGGACATGCCGGTTTCCTCACGATGTTTTCCTTCACCGTTACACGTTCACGTGGAATTTAAACACTCGTAATTGGAAAAAACCAATACGTCATCTATCTATACGTATTTTTTGTTTTTGTAGAGTTTTTCAAAAAGCAGAGAAGCGATTTCGATAAAATTTATATGGGACCACCTCCGGAGTATATGCTTTCGGATAAAAAAAGAATTTTGAAAATCGGTCCACAACTGACGGAGATATCGGCGGATATACATAAAAAAAGGGATACACAGTCGAACATAAAACATCCTCCTTTTTTCAAAAGTCGGTTAAAAATAGCTTAGCGTGTACCTCACGACTGCGCCAAAAAGGCATCAAAATGCATTGTCATTAGAACTGAATCGCCACGTAAAAATTCAACTCCGTATGATAAGACGATGTCGTTCTAATTCAGTTTGTAAGATTTGAACCGAACATACGTACAAACATTGCAAGTTGACTATAAGCTTTTAAAATCAACATAATGTACTATACAACCTGGGAATCTTTAAAGTCAAGAGTGAATAGGTTACTTCTAGGAAAACGTGCTCCATTGTCGACCACGTCATCGCTTACCATCTGGTGCAATACTGGTTAAACGCAAGTCTATAATGATTAAAAAAAAAAAAACTCCACTTCCAAGTTGTATAGTTAAGAATCAGCGCAAAACTGCGTAGGTTTTTGAAGTGAAAACTTCTTTAGCGTCGTTGAGCACTTTTCTTGGGATGGGTATAAAATGTTAAACTTGCGTCAGAACACGTGACCTGATCGAAAATTCTTAAGAAGATTCCAAAATATTCAAAAATGCACAACGTTAATGTTCAAGTTTTCACTTCTGCCGGCACTCCCAGAGTGCAACCCGTTGTTTTCTTCTGCTTATTACAACGTCGCTACATCTAAGAAGGCCATAAGAGAACGCGACCTCGTGCTTTATGCAAAATAAGTTCACAATCATATCGAGGCGAGAATCATTGAGCATTTATAGAATAGGGTATCTGCATGTGAGCGCGAGTTATGAAACTCTTGCGAATTAACGATTAACTTAACAAAATAGGGCACACCATAAGTTAATTACGAATGTTGACTAAGAATAACGTAATAGGTAAATTAGCCAAGAGAAGCCTTACTAACAATCATCTGTCTCGTCCACTCCTTCTACATCGACGTCTGGTTCTACCTCCTCCGCTCGTTCTACCTCTTCCGCTCGTACTACCTCGTTATCACCATTCATTATCGCGAAATTCTTGCGGAAAAGCGTGCAATAAGTGCCAGTGGTCGTTAATTTGGTTATAAGTGCTTGATAGAACTTGTGAGCAATAATCTAACTGAACAGATAATTAAAATCAGAAATAGTTGTTTTAAAAACGTGTTTCATGGTCGACGATTTTTGCAAAAGAAAGATTTATAGAAATACCCACATAATTTTCAAATTCGAGCTGTCATTGCTGACACTAGTGACACTGTCAAAGAGTGACGTCTACGAAGACGATACTGGGTTGCCAGTGTGAGGAATTTTCTACCATGCTAGTACAGAATTGCGAGTTATTGGGTACTAGTATCGTGGTTTGAAAAAGAATACAGTACACCTACGATGGACTACCTAAAATTTATAGTGTCTGAGTTGCCTCCGTCAAGTAAGTCTGGTGGTACACCACTGCACAACATCTCTGGACTATATGCGCACTTTGTAACAAAAGTACAATAAACACAGTTGCAGTTACGATAGGCGCCGAATTTATAATCTATTTATACAGCAGCTGTCACACTTAATGTGCAGTGATTGCCCAGTGGTATTGGCCGCGACTTACAAGTTGTATGTCGTGAGTTCAAACAAAGGCTGGCGCTTTACTTTGTGTAAATAAATTATTTCATCACCACTGCTCTCAAAACAGTGAAGGAAAACATCGTGAGGAAACCGCCATGTCCTAGAACCAAAAATTCGAAGACATAATAATAATAATAATATAAGTAATTGTATCATGTCTGCCTCTCAAAATGGATGTAGGAATGGGTCCTGCGGTACTAAGGAGCTGCTCCTCATTGATATGGCCATTAGCCAACAGGTTCGGCGTTCCCGAAAGGATCTATCGACATGTTGGATAGACTATAAGAAGGCCTATGACTCAGTTCCTCATACATGGCTCATGAGGGTGCTAGAATTGTATAAAGTTGATGCAACGCTACGCACCTGCTTGATGTCGTGTATGGGGCAATGGAGGACGGTCCGTCGCTATCCAGGATGTCGAAATATCCAGAGGAATAGCGAACCGGTAAGGATCGAGCGGGGTATATTCCAGGGTGACAGTTTGAGTCCGCTTTGGTTCTGCCTAGCCTTGAATCCTCTAAGCACACTGCTGGAGGCTTCAGGTCTAGGCTATCGGTTGAAGAGAGGTGGTCAGGTTATATCTCACCTCCTTTACATGGATGACTTGAAACTTTTTGCCCCCAACAATCTGCAACTGATGGAGCTACTGAAGGTAACTGAAACCTTCAGTAGTGCCATCAGGATGGAGTTTGGTGTGGACAAATGTGCAGTCATGCATGTAAAGCGAGGGGAGATTGTGGAATCCGTGGGAACTAAACTCTCGGATTCCGTAAACTTGAGATCCCTCTCTCCAACCGAAACCTATAAGTATTTGGGTATGTCGGAAGCGTTAGGTATCAATGTTGCTGACATGAAGCAATCGTTGAAGGAGCGCTTCTTTGGCCGCCTGAAGAAGGTATTTAATAGCCTTCTATCGGGCGGAAACAAGGTGCGCGCCTTCAACGGTTGGGTCATGCCGGTATTGATGTACTCTTTCGGCGTACTCAAATGGACTCAAACAGAACTTGACGCCCTGGATAGGCGTGTCCGTACAGTGCTGACTGCATTTCGAATGCATCACCCACGTTCGTCGGTGATGAGACTGTATATCCCGCGGAAGTGTGGAGGCCGAGGCTTTTTAAATGGTAAGACCCTCCACAACCGCGTGGTATGTAGTCTAAGGGAATATTTCCTAGCTGCTGACGTGGGTATGCATCGAGATGTAGTGGCGGTGGACAAGGGCCTTACTCCACTCTCCTTGGCTAACGAGAACTGGCGCAAACCTCTAGTGCTTGACACTAACGATCGCAGAGAAGTATGGCAGAGTAAGGAACTTCACGGACGCTTTTTCCGGGCCCTACATGGGCCCGATGTAGACCAACTAGCGTCCATAGCCTGGCTGCGCGTCGGTGACCTCTTTGGGGAAACCGAAGGTTTTGTCTGTGCAATTATGGACGAAGTTATCATGACGAAAAATTACCGGAGATTTATTGTGAAGAACGGCACGGTTGACATATGTCGGGCATGTCATCGTCCGGGAGAATCAATCCGCCACATAATCTCTGGTTGTTCTCGTCTAGCTAACGGTGAGTACTTGCATAGGCACAACCTTGTAGCCAGGATTATCCATCAGCAACTTGCTCTGAAATACTCTCTTGTGGAATCGGAAGTGCCGTACTACAGATATGCGCCCGACCCAGTTCTCGATAATGGTCATATCTCATTGTACTGCGATCGGTCCATCATCACTGACAGGACTATTGTAGCCAATAAGCCTGATATAGTGGTGGTGGACCGAATCGAGAGGCGTGCAATGATTGTTGACATTACCGTCCCACATGACGAGAACCTCGTGAAAGCCGAGAAAGATAAACAAATCAAGTATATTGACTTGGCTCGCGAGGTTGTCGACATGTGGGATGTGGACTCAGCGATCATTGTAGCGATAGTCGTGTCAGCCAATGGCTTAATAGCCACGAGCCTCGACCAATACCTCAGGAGGCTCTCGTTAGGCGGCTGGATTGGCTTGATTCAGAAAGCAGTACTTCTGGACACGGCTCGCATTGTCAGGCGGTTCCTCTCTCTGGAGCCCTGACCGCCGGTAGCTTGGACCCTGTTCCCGATACCGGTGGGATACTATTTTTTATATTTTTAAATGTTTTTTTTATCCTCTATATTTAAATATTTAAAAATGTAAATAATATGTCTATAAAAATAAATAAACGGAATAATAATATTATTCCACAACTATCACACAACGCCATCTAGTCCCAAGCTAAGCAGAGCTTGTGTTATGGGTACTAGACAACTGATAAACATACTTATATATTTCTAAATACATACATATTATAGATAAATTACACCCAGACACAGAACAAATGATCGTGCTCATATACAAACATTTGTCCAAACATGTGACATCTATCAATCCGCATTGGGCCCGCGCGGTGGATTACCGCCCACAGCCTCTCACAGAGAAAGGCCTGTGCCCCAGCAGTGGGGACATTAAAAGGCTGATGATGATGTCACACTTAATTATAACTATTTTAATTATTTTTGTTATGAAATTATATGGCTTTTATTTAGTTATATTATTTTATTTCAATTTAAAATTACCGTGTCAATGCTAAAAACCTAAAAGTCGCAGGAGTGAACATACCGGAACGTTTTTCGATTGACTGTAATTCTACTAAATTTAAAATGTTACATATATACATCCCTTCATAAGTTGTGACAGCCAGGATTTGCCAATTTTACTGGTTTATGTCGTCTGTTAAATTGACGTAAATAAATAATGTTCTGTGATTGTCATTGAATGTGAATACTTGTGAATGCGACGCCTTTTTAATTGTTATTGCCAAATTGTCGTGATTTAGTTGTTACTTGTTATTGTTTTAAAATTACAGAATTAATAAAATTTTGTTAACTTTGAAGTTTTTTCTAATGCTATAACGAATAGAGTATAGAGGGATGGGAAACATTTGCAACCGGACTCGTCAAGTCATTTGTCAAGAAGCCGGTCTTGCAGGTGATGATTGAAGGACCGGTTTCAAGAAACACAGGCGATGAAAGTTCTCCATAAATAACATGTCGTATTCACAAGGAGCGCCTGATTTTAGATTTGACTAGCTTCTACCAGCGGCTTTACCCGCGTGGAATAAGTAGATACTTTATCCACTATAAATTGTTGCCTATGTGCTATTCCAGACTATAATCTATCTCTGTGGCAAATTTCATCCAGATCCTTTCAGCCGTTCTAGCATGATTGAGTAACAAACATCCATCCACCAAAACTTTCGAGAATATCAGCGCTGGGTTATTTATTTAAAAAAATTCGCAGCATAATGCTGAGTTAGGCGCCTTTTTGGCCTCGCATAGTCTATTCCTATTTTGCAGCTAGGGAGTGGAATTCCCTGCCGGAGTCTGTGTTTCCTGATAGCTACAACCTGGGAGTCTTTAAGTCAAGAGTGAATAGGTTACTTCTAGGCAAGCGTGCTCCATCTTCGACCACATCATCGCTTACCATCAGGTGAGATGATGTCTAAAAGGCAAGCCCTTTCGTCTCCACCACACGCAAGTGCTGAACAAAAATTGATTCAAGAAGATGTTCGTCAAATAGTTCAGTATGTTGTCTTTTATTATTGATAGGCATGCAATTGATCACTATCTCCCTAGATATTATCCAAGTTCAGTGCTAGTAACGATGTTCTAAATCGAGAACTATACCCTATCAAAGATAAAATGGAAAAGATGAACTAATTTTGCTATTGTGCCCTACATGGTTTTGAGTGTAAAACAGTTGCTCTCCGAGTCTGTCCGTTTCTCTGCTAGCTCCTCGTAAACCACGCAACGGCTTTTCATGCGGTTTTCGCTAACATAAAGAGCGATAAACGAGGAAGGTTTTTGAAGTTACACTTCTTTAGGCGCGTTATGAAAAAATGATGAGAGTGAAATTTTAAGATTCGCGCGCATCACTGTCACACAAAATTCACAGGTTGGAGTTAGCTAGAACCGACACCCTGAAATCAAAAATCAAAATCAAAAGTCATTTATTCAAACTAGGCTCAGAGCCAGCACTTTTTGAACGTCAAACTTCTACATAAAGACAGTCCCCCCAAAAACGCCCGCCCGTCACCACTTCCTAGTGTTTTAGCTGTGAAGAAGAAATGGTCAACAAACTCCCCAGCAACACATCTGTCTGTTAAGTTTGAAGAAGTGAGTCTGAAGTTAGCTATAGTCTGTGGTTCATGAAGAATGATTGTTTACCTTTAGTAAACTTTGTGACAGTTTGGTGTTTTATCTTGTTACGCCAAAAAGTATAACTTCTTACGTGCGTACATAAGTACACACACACTTGTTTGTATATAGGGTGACCGATACTTTAACACGTGATTGTACTCATGATAACAAACAAATTTTACTATGGGACAAAACCTGAAATCACGAAAAAAAAATAGGCAGTACATTACATTTTGACCAGTCAGTAGGCGAACATAAATATACTGAACAGCAGATTTTTTCGCGATTTCAGGTTTGGTCCTATAGTAAAATTTGTTTGTAATCGTGAGTACAATCACGTGTTTAAGTATCGGTCACTAATTACCAGTCATCCTATATAATTTGCACCCGTTCGGAGCCGGGGCTGTTTGCTAGTTACTTAAAATAGGGAGCGTGCAGGAACTATAAGGGGCAGCACGGCAGAGACAGTGGTGTTGATTCTCTTGTTTACTAGACTAAACTAAAATTAGAGAATCGCTATCTTTTACTAAAAGGCAGTGCGAGAAAAGGACGGCTATAGCTATGAACTAAGTTACAGATGCAAACTAGTTTAATCCATGCGTTTTACCGTGTTTTTAGTCGAAATTTTTTTACATGTACGTAATTTGTATGGAAATATAGGTCAACTTAATTTGACAGCTCTAATTTACGTCGTCTCTTTCTTGTTTTATTAGAAAGAAAAGGATAGCAATAACCTAAATTAAGTTTAGTTTGTGCACAACAGAATCGGCATCAGTGTCAAGAATTTATAAGATTCAAGTTCCGAATTTGCAACACTAGATGGCATAGTCTACGCCGTGCACGTTTCCCAACTATGCTCAATATTTGCATTAAGTTGTTTAGCTTATATATTGTTGGCTTGCTTTGGTGAAAAGTGTAAGTATAACAAGCAATACTACTAATATTATAAATGTGAAAGTTTGTGAGGAAGTATAGATGTTAGTTACTCTTTCACGCAAAAACTACTGAACGGATTTTTATGAAACTTTACAGTAATATAGCTTATGCATAACTTAAGCTATAAATATTGATGAGGAGAAGTACTAATTCCACACAGGCGAAGCCGCTGGCAGAAGCTAGTTGTTTAATAAATAAATAATCTAGACTAATATTATAAAGCGGCAAAATTTGTAAGTTTGTTTGTAGGAAGTAATCTCTGGAACTGCGGAACCGATTTTGAAAATACTTTCACCAGTAGAAAGCTACATTATCTGTGGGTTCTATAGGCTATAAATTATATTTATTATGGGCTGTATTTTCGAAAGCCACGTAGACGAAGTCGCGGTCGAAGTGCTAGTAATAAATAACGTGTTGACTTACATTCAGTCTGTTGTGTCTCAGCGTGTAGAGCTGCGTGCGGCACCTCTGGCGGGGTGGCGCCGTAAGCGGATTGGAGATACTCGTTGATGGCCCCTAAACAAAAAAATACCTTAAGTATCTAAAAATAAAAATAAAAGATTGCATATGGCGGAGATGAGAATTTTGTGATGGATGTGTGGAGTAACGAGAATGGATAAAGTGAGAAATGAGTACATTAGAGGTAGTTTAAAAGTGGCGCCAGTCACAGAAAAGTTGAAAGGGAACCGGTTATCATGGTATGGTCATGTGAAGAGGAGGGATGAAACAAATGTAACCAAAAGAGTTATGAATATAAATGTGGATGGATGTAGAGGTAGAGGGAGGCAAAAGAAAAGATGGATGGATTTTGTGAGGAGTGATATGAAAGAAAAGAGAGTTAGTGATAGCGTGACCGCTGACAGGACAGAATGGAAGAAAAGAACGATAAAAATACAATATGGTATTTGACGCCTCAAAGAGATTCAGCAAGAATTGACGGAGCCTGCTAGGACCGATGGTCCGAGCACAGGCAAGTGACGAAACACGGGCAGGTTAAGAATAAGAATAATTTATTTGTTGAAAAGAATACAGAGAGTTAAATATTGGAGATACATTACAATACACTATATTCTATGTTCAGATATTGAACATCTGTGTTTGAACTAGATATAAAATATCTGAATTTCAGACATCAGCGCTCTTCCTCCTCGCTGTTATATGCTACACAACTTTGTTTGACCTCTATACACATCTATAAAGAAAGAAAGAAAGAATAAAGTTTATTCAGCAACAGTACAAGAGCACATTCGATCATAGATATCTTTAAAATAATATTAAAATAAAAGAAAGTGACTATTAGTGTAGGAGAACAATCTTAAATTAGTTCTATAGTCATCATTCTCATCATTCTCCTGCCCTTATCCCAATTTATTTGGGGTCGGCGCAACATGTCTTTTTCTTCCATACTCCCCTATTAGTCGTCATCTCTGTAGTCACCCCCTTTTTACCCATATCCTCTTTCACACAGTCCAACCATCGTTTCTTTGGCCTTCCTCTACTCTTATAGCCATCCACATCCATACACAAAACTTTCACACAGTCCAACCATCGTTTCTTTGGCCTTCCTCTACTCTTATAGCCATCCACATCCATACACAAAACTTTCCTCACGACATTTTCTTCATTCCTCCGCATCACATACAATGACAACCGATTTCCACACAACTTTTCAGTCAGCGGTACCACTTTCAAACTTCCTCTTATATAATAATTCCTAATTCTATCAATGCGCGTAACACCACACATCGCTCTTAGCATTCTCATCTCAGCTGCATGCAAAAGCTTTTCATTCATCCCTTTTGTGGGTCAACATTCTGAACCATACAAGATAGCAGGTCTGACCATTGTTTTATAAATCTTCCCCTTAAGTTTAAGGGGAATGCGGGAGTCGTAGATAGTCCCGGTGACCTGCCGCCATTTCATCCAAATCAAATTAGTTATAGTATAGTAGTTTTAATCAGTAAGTCTGACAAGTCCTCCCACTCCACCCAGAGCAGCAGAAGCCGACAGATAATTTCCAACCCTATATATATAAAAAAACCAACATAAGTTAGTAGCAACTCACCAAACTGGCCCATCTTGAAGAGATTCTTCGCGAGCTGTGTCTGCAACATCAGTTGTTGTCTGCGAGCGCCCTCGATGTCTCCAGAGTTGCCAGGCGTTAGGTATGGAGATACTGAAATAAATAATTTATTTATTTTTGTTGTAAAGATAAGATAAAAAGAGTTGACTTTTATCCTACGTGGTTACAAAATCAACGATTAATTCATACATCGAGAAATTCTCCAAAAAAACCGGCCAAGTGCGAGTCGATCTTACGCATGAAGGGTTCCGTACCATACAGACCAATTTTATCACAAATTTTTTTGATGAGATCGACGTTTCGTATTCCGCTTTTTTCTCCTCGAAAACTGAGCCGATTCAATTATTTTTGGCACAAATTTTTTAAGAAAGACTATAATTATGTCTAGGTTCCTATTAAATGTTTTAAGTTAAAAGCTCTTCAGATTTGTCTGGTAGTCCTCTAACCACGGCGGTAAAAATGGGCCATTTTTTGTAATTTTTGGAGGGCCATATTTTCTTTACTTATTAGTTTCTGAAAAAAAAGGAAATGACAGGGACGTGTCTACAGCAGACCTTGACTTAATAAAAACTATTGCTCTAGAGGCATTATTCAGGCAGAAAAGAGGGGAATACATTTGTATGGAGAATCGCAGCTCCTGTTCCCTCTTAATCCACCACCCAGTGCAGGTCGGTGGATGTCACAGTCTTCAAATTTTTGGCTATAGGAAATGCCGGTTTCCTCACGATGTTTTCCTTCACCGAGACCATGTGATAATGAATTATTTTAAGAAAAGTAAGGCACCTGTCTGGGTTCGAATCCACGACCTACGACACTTAAGTCGAAGTCGTTACCACTGCTCTCATTCATAGACCTCAACAGAAATAAAACTATACAGCATGTAACAAAAACCCTGTCCGTCCTGAAGGATATTACTTGGTACCGTACTGCGTACACATATACGCAATCATTTAATGGATACGAGATAATTATTTTATCCCCAACGAAAATAATTAATTAAAAAAAAAGAAAAACTTATCAAAGGCTGAGCGCTCGACAAAGTTCACCTACTGTTTCGTTTCAAAGATGCCGCCTCAGCGAGACAGTGCCTACAGCACAGCTAGTGTAGGGCGGTATCGTTTGAAATAAAAATATAGGTAAAAATGAAAAGATTTCGCCGGCCAGTGGAGTGTTGTCAACTTATGAAAATTTGCCATATTTAGTGTTAAATTTCGCATATTTTATAAAAATAAAAGATTGAAAACTTTTGGTTTTTATGAGTTACATTTGTTTTACAACTTTTTCTAGTATGTATGTTAAACCAGGAATACGCCTTTATTGGATCGGACAGGTTTTTTGTTACATGCTGTATACACTAGCTGTCCCCCGCGGTTTTACCCGTGTGTTTGGTTTCTGTTCTACTCCCGTGGGTCGCAGCGTAATGCTAGATAGCCTATAGCCTTCCTCATGAATGTGGCTATCATATACAAAAATATTTTTTCAAATACGGCAGTCCCAGAGATTAGCGCGTTCAAAAGAACAAACAAGGTCTTCAGCTTTATTATATTATTTATTTTTAGTTATTTATATAGTTTATAGTTTTTATTTTTAAGTTTTAGTTATTAAGTGTTATTTGTGGAAGAAAAATAAACATTTTTATTATTATTATTATATTATTATTATACTTTCAGTAGCGCTATCAGGATGGAATTTGGTGTGGACAAATGTGCAGTCATGCATGTAAAGCGAGGGGGGATTATGGAATCTGAAGGGATTCAACTCTCGGATTCCATACACCTCAGATCTCTCTCCTCAACCGAAACATACAAATATTTGGGTATGTCGGAAGCGTTAGGCATTAACGTTACTGACATGAAGCAATCGCTGAAGGAGCGCTTCTTTAGCCGCCTTAAAAAGGTATTGAGTAGCCTTTTGTCGGGCGGAAATAAGGTGCGCGCCTTCAACGGTTGGGTCATGCCGGTTTTGATGTACTCTTTCGGCATACTCAAATGGACTCAGACTGAGCTCGACGCCCTGGACAGGAGGGTCCGTACGCTGCTAACCGCAAATCGGATGCATCACCCACGTTCGTCGGTGATGAGACTGTACATCCCGCGGAAGTGTGGAGGTCGAGGCTTTTTAAATGCTAAGACTCTCCACAACCGCGAGGTGTGCAGCCTCAGAGAATACTTTTTAGAATCCGACATGGGGATGCACCGAGAGGTGGTCGCAGTGGACAAGGGCCTCACCCCGTTGTCCATGGCTAAAGAGGACTGGCGCAAACTTGTAGTACTTACTACTGATGACCGCAGGGAGGTATGGAAAGGTAAGGAGCTTCACGGGCGCTATTATCAGGCTCTTCATGGGCCTGATGTAGATAGCCTGGCGTCCGTAGCCTGGCTACGGTTTGGTGACCTCTTCGGGGAAACTGAAGGTTTTGTCTGTGCGATTATGGACGAAGTTATCTTGACGAACAACTACCGGAGGCATATTATGAAGGATGGGACGGTTGACGTGTGTCGGGCATGCCACCGTCCGGGTGAGTCCATTAGACATATTATCTCTGGATGTTCTCGTCTGGCTAACGGCGAGTATTTGCACAGACATAACCAAGTGGCCAGGATTATCCACCAGCAACTTGCTTTAAAATACAAACTTGTGGATTCTGAGGTACCGTATTATAAATATGTGCCCGACCCAGTTCTCGAAAATGACCATGTAACGTTGTACTGGGATCGGTCTATCATCACTGACAGGACTATTGTTGCCAATAAGCCGGATATAGTGGTGATAGACCGATTAGCGCGCCGCACAATGATAATCGATGTCACCATCCCACATGACGAGAACCTCGTGAAAGCTGAGAAAGAGAAACAAATTAAATATCTTGACTTGGCACACGAGGTTGTCGATATGTGGAATGTGGACTTGGCTGTCATTGTGCCGATAGTCGTTACCGCCAATGGCCTGATGGCCAAAAGCCTCGACGACCACCTGTCGAAGCTGTCGTTGCGCGGTTGGATCAAGGGCCTGATTCAGAAGGCAGTACTCCTTGATACGGCTCGCATTGTGAGGAAGTTCCTGTCTCTGGAGCCCTAACCACCGGTAGCTTGGACCCTGCTCCCGATACCGGTGGACTACTATTTTTTATATTTTTAAATGTTTTTTATATGTTTTCTTTTAAAATATTTAAAAATGTAAATAATATGTGTAAAAATAAATACACGGTTTAAGACTTTTATTTTTCTCAAAAGATTACATCAATCACTTACTGAGAAAATACAATAATAGGTAAACAAAATAACCAATTAGCGTTTTGGTAGGGTAGATCCATGTTAAAAATAACCAACTAGCGTTTTAGTAGGGTAGATCTAAGTTAAAAATGTTAGTGCAGAGCGTGTATAGTGAGTATGTTGCGGGGAGCGAACAATGCTTGTTTATTAAGGCCTATGGCACAGTGCGTTTGAATAAGCGAGAATTGAACAATTTTGGTATTTTACAAATAAAATGAAACAAAATGGTGCTTTTCGTAGGGAGTAAGCTGATGTAGGTTATTTAGATTAAGGCCCGGCCAAGCGGCGCCCTCATTGAATAAAAAATCGTAGCATAGCATAGAAAATAAATATTAAAGAATCCAACGTCACGTTTGTATCCAAAGTAGTAGGCAAAAGTACCAAAAACGACCGTTTCTGACACTTTTGCCTACTTCTTTGGATACGAAACATTCTGAGACCTGTTTTAACAACGTAAAAATACTTTATCCTCTTTGTAACAAACGTGATTTTGGATTCTTTAATATTTATTTTCTATGCTATGCTACGATTTTTTATTCAATGAGGGCGCCACTTGGCCGGTAGAAGACCCTTAAGGTTAGTTTTCATAGTGTTAGCAAAGTTACAAATTTATTCTTATCGTTCTATTAATGAAAGATCCTTCAAAATTTATTTTTTTTTATTTAAAAAAAAAAACGTTGCCCCACACTAGCAATATTCCTGTATCGTGGGTGCGTTCACATACACAAGACACCCAGACCCGGAACAACTATCTGCAGGTCATACAAATATTTGTTCCGTGCGGGGATCGAACCCGCGACACGCAGCGCAGCAGCCGAACGCTCAACCACTGCGCCAACCGTGCCGTCAAATGTGGCGTTTCAAAAATTTCTTAAAGGTTGATAAGTTTTTGGCCTCTTTTGTGTCTTAAGGTAATTTATTACAAATCTGGGCTCCTTCGTACATAATGCTCTTTTTTTCGTAGCTTCGTAGCGGATATTATTTGTCTGTCTAGTATTACGTTTGTAGTGGTCTATATTTTTGGTAAATGTTATTTGGGAGTGAAATAATTTTTATAACCAAAATGCAGGTGTTGTATTTATAGCTTTGCGATAAATTCATTAGTCCAGTTTCCTTATAAATTTTTATGGTCGGTGGTAGGTAATCAAATCGAAATAGCGTTTTCAATAATTTATTTTGTGATCTCTGTAGTTTATTTAAGTTGCTTTTAGCTGCTGATCCCCAAACTTCGATTAGGTAATCCAGATGAGGCTTAACCAAAGAAATATAGACTGTGTACCGCACGTGTCTAAAGGTTGTTCCAAATAAACGTGCAATAACGGTCATTGAACCACCTACATTTATTCACATTTTTAATTTGAAAAACGGAATTAATGACTCAAAGCTGTCCCGAATCAACATCTCTCGTGATCCTCAACATTGTCTAATAATGAAAAACGATTTATATTTAATTGTTCAGGTACCTACGAAGAGTTATTAGGCGAAGGTCAAGGTACTTTATTGCAAATTTATCTGAAACATAGTATAGGCAAGCATCGAGATACGGGCCGTAGAATATAATATATATACTACTAGCTTCTGCTTAATTATTACTTCCCTTCACCCCCATAAGGATTGAATTTCGAAAAACCCTTTCTTAGTGGATACCTACTCTTCACAAAGAACACACCCTCCAAATTTCATGACTCTAGGAGCAGCGGTTTAGGCTGTGCGTCGATATATCAGTCAGGACTTTGAATTTTATATACAGGTTGTACCGGAAACGTGTGGTCATATTTTAAGACATTCATCTGCCCATCGATATGAACATCTTTCTTCAAGAACTCTGAGGAAATTCTCAAAAAAAAAAATTTACCTTACATACAAATTTTGGTCAGCTGATGATAACTTTGTAATTTTTTTTTAGAGAATGTTGTTCATTTCCATGGGCAGAATCGGTTCTTAAAATATGACCACACCTTTCCGTTACACCCTATACACACACACAGATCACAGGCACACATAGACACAGACACATACACACACACACACACACAGATAGATAGATATCATAATAACCTGGATTTCCCTTGTTGAATGCGACAGCAGCAGCCAGCGCAAAGTTGATCGCAGGCGCAGGAGACACCGCACCGAATGCATCGCTGGGCTCTTCTTTGGGGTTGACCTGCGAATATACCTCCTAGATAAAAAACCACGGCGTTATATTACACATCAAGTGATAGAGATATACAGACTTATTTATAAAACTCAATACTGATTAGCGGGTTCTAAATAATAATAAGTAAGGAAGGAAGGAAGGAAGGAAGGAAGGAAGGAAGCGTTAGGTATCAATGTTACTGACATGAAGGAATCGTAGAAGGAGCGCTTCTTTGGCCGCCTGAAGAAGGCATTCAATAGCCTTCTATCGGGCGGAAACAAGGTACGCGCCTTCAACGGTTGGGTCATGCCGGTATTGATGTACTCTTTCGGCGTACTCAAATGGACTCAAACAGAACTTGACGCCCTGGATAGGCGTGTCCGTATACACTGCTGACTGCATTTCGAATGCATTACCCACGTTCGTCGGTGATGAGACTGTATATCCCGCGGAAGTGTTGAGTCCGAGGCTTTTAAAATGCTAATACCCTCCACAACCGCGAGGTATGCAGTCTGAGGGAATATTTCCTAGCTGCTGACGTGGGAATGCATCGAGATGTAGTGGCGGTGGACAAGGGCCTTACTCCACTCTCCTTGGCTAACGAGAATTGGCGCAAACCTCTAGTGCTTGACACTAACGATCGCAGAGAAGTATGGCAGAGTAAGGAACTTCACGGACGCTTTTGCCGGGCCCTACACCCGTGGTAAAAAATTCCAAACAAGTCACTTGAAGAAGTTGGTTGATTGATTTTTTTTTTACTGGAAAAGGAACAGAAAGAAGAAAATATGTTTTTAATTAAATTAAATGATCCCACGTTTGAATTTCAAAAGACTAGGATGATACCCCGGTGGGAGAAAGTGGCCCACTTATGTAAAGAATAATCTTTAGTGCACATAAAAAAAATAACATTTAAACTTTAAATTACACAGGGCAGATTTAACTTGGGAGTAAACCGCCTGCCTGTCGGACATGCCCTACGACATGTCCACCATCAGACTCACCTGTCCGCCTTGAGCCTGTCCTTGTAGCCCCAGGAACTTGGAGTAAGCCGCCTGCCTGTCGTGCATGCCCTCTCGCTGCTCACCCTTCGACTTGTCCACGATCGGCTTCCTTTCATGCTGGACCGCTGTCGCATACAGTGCAAGAATTATTGCTCATCAGAATAGGCGATATAGAAATAGGTAGGATTTACAGAAATACAATTATTTTATTCATTATTTACGAGCTTCTGCCAGCGGCTACGCCCGTATGGTAACTGTGTGTTATTCTGATGTATACGCAATATCAGTTTCTGCCCTTGGTCCCCCAGTCTATTTCCCCTTGGTGTACCACGAGCAAATATTTTTGCCCATGGAACCCCTTGAATAACAATCTTGTTATTAAATATATTTTTATTGCCCGTGTTACCCAATGAGTGGAGTGTATTATGTCATCCGTCACCTAATGCATTCAGCAATGAGATTGCATTTTATTTATCTGGCGATTAGCGGGGGTACCACGGGCCAAATAATTTACCCATGGTAGCCCTTTGTCCCCCTTGGGGATTCCACGGGCAAAAATATTTTCTCGTGGTACTCCAAGGGGAACTAGACTGGGCGACCACGGGCAAGTACCGCGCAATATTACTGTAAAGTTTCATCAAAATCCGTTCAGTAGTTTTTGCGTGAAAGAGTAAAAAACATCCTCGCAAACTTTCACATTTATAAAGAAAGAAAAAGAATTTATTTGCCACAAATTAACGACATACACAACAATATGATGTTGCTTTTGTTTTGTTTTATAAAATATTATATATATATATTTTTTTTATGTATGTTCTGGAATAACGTCGTCATGTATGGATTTGCAAAATTCTTTTTTTGTTCGAAGGGGGTTTATTGCGAAACGGTCTCATTTAAATTTCATATAGATCTGATAATGAGGAGACAGACAACGGAACTCTTCAAAAAATTACAGCAAATCAACCGCGATTGCTGGTAAATCGCATAAATATGCATTGTTAAATTTAATGGGGAATAACAACAATAAAGTGAAAAATAAAAACTTTTTTACAAAAAAATAGAACCGACTTCTGGTTTTGTTTCTTCGTTATCCCGAAATTAAAGTTATTTTGCACTTTTTGTATTTTTTTTTTTGGAAGTCGGTTCTATTTTTTTGTAAAAAAGTTTTTTATGACTAATGAAATAGAAAAATATGGTTATATTGTTACGGTTGGTTCATCTATGGTTACATTAAATCGTACTAAGATCCACTAGTTCTACGTCCAAGTCTAGCTGATACTCACAGTCGCTCCTCATGCCGCACGCGAGGCACTTCTGTAGACGACAGTACTGGCAGCGGTTGCGATGGTGCTTGGTCACCTCGCAGTTCATGCTGCCGCGGCACTGGTAGCCCAGCTTCTTGCGGATCGAGCGCTTGAAGAAGCCTTTGCAGCCTGCGGACAAGACGTGGATGTTAAAGACGTATATTACAGCCGCATAGGGCCGCAGTAGATTGCATTGCAAAATAAAGTCCGGTGCAGCCCACCCGTAGTGCGAGATAATAGAATTGATAAGTGAAAAATCTATTTGGTATGTCAGTTAGATTACCAAGACTTATTGGACACGGATTTTTTCTACCATCCTATTTTATTTATACATACATAAACTATTATTTTTATTTTATTTATACATACATAAACTATGATTATTCCTACATAAACAAAAATTCAAAAAAACCGACTAAAAACAACTAAAAAGTTCCAAACACATCACTTTTCAAGCAGTCAGATGCAGTTCGTGGATTTATTAGTTCAGTCACAGATTTGATGCCACCAACTGCATCAGACTGCTTGAAAAGTGACTTGTTTGGAACTTCTTAGTTGTTTTTATCAGTCGAGTTTTTGAAAATATCAGTTTTTTTTTTAATATCCCACTTTTTAGTGATAAAAGCTAGAGCCGCGTCGTATGTGGTCATCAAGAAGAAGAATGGAGATGGAATGAGTTTTATATTTAATAATACAACCTATGAGTTATCGACACCCAATTTTTTTGGGGATTTATCTGCAATCTTTGTTTTATAAATTAGCAAAAGCAAATCTGTAACACATACCTTCACAGCTGATGGCTCCATAGTGTCTGCCAGAAGCCCTGTCTCCACACACGATGCAGAGCTCCAGGCCCCCCACCTCGCTGTTGCCGCTGAACTTCATCTCCATCTGGTCTTGACCTTCCATTGTAACTGGAATTAAAAAACCACACAAACCGGAACATGAGAAATTTTTGACAGCAAAATATTTGGACGAGAAAGAAAAATGTTGACAAGAGCCGGAGCTCGAAAAGTACGCCCACCACCTCCGCACTCGTCGGAGCGTCCGCTTGCGTCAAACTCGAGCGACGAGTACTACTCGCCGCCGACGACACCACCACCTGCGTGTCGACGGGAAGGACGTCGGCCGCCGAGTAGCTTAGGACCTCAAGGCCCACCGGCCTCTGGTAAGATCCCAGCTCCCGGCGGAAGTATGCAGCACAAACGATGGACTCAATCCATCAATGAGAACGACATGCCCTCATACTGTAAGGCTACAGAGGGAGGTAACAACCTGACCGCGTACCGTGTTCGGATGCTCTCTTTGCTTCAGGTGCTTTAGCCAGCTGCCAATCGAGATTGTTGGATCAGGTGCATATCATCCAGCGTAATCATATGTTGGATGATACTGTACTTGATCGGCTCCAATCTGAAACGGGGGGCATGTCATTGTCCCTCCGTCGCAAACTGTAGTGCCAGTGGTGGTACCACCGTTCCGCAGTATTAACGGTTGTATTTATGTATGTCGGACTGGTTTCCGCAACTCCACGCCCAAGGCGCGTATTTTGCGTACAGAGTATTAACGGTTACAAACACAAATATACAGGAGCATGCACACAGGTGCACTTGCTGTTCCTGTAGTTCCAGGCAGTTAAACAGATTAATAAAATACATCAGATAATTTCTATCCCCTAAATAAACCTTCATAATAGCTATGGACTGGGAATGCGATTTACTTACTTTTGTCTATTTGGGTGTTATTACACCAACCAATTGATCATCGAGCGATGGTAGAATGGATTAGTCAACGTCGATTGATAGTTTCTACTTCACCAATTAATATATTGTCGATCAATTGATCAATGAATTAGTCAACCAACAATCGAGTTGATCAACAGCAATTGATGTAGATTAATGGCATTGATATTATCAACCGGTATCTGTCAATCAGCCAAAGTTATCATACCAATCATCGATTAATGTTGATTGATTGCATCGATAAACGATTGGTGTAATAAGATCCTTAAAGGGGTCATAGACACTGTGTCATTGATTACTTTTTGAAAAATCCCACATGCACTAATACATAGCCTTGAAACCACTGTGTAGGCAGAATTTATACCTCCAAAGGCCAAACCACTGCATATAATTAAGACACTCAGAACAAAGCCTTTTTTTTTTAATTTTTGGCAACTGAGCCGATGTTGACTATTCTGCCAGCGTCATGTGGTATTTTTGTTTTCTGACCAAAATAACGAAAAATCCCACATGCACTAATACATAGCCTTGAAACCACTGTGTAGGCTGAATTTATACCTCCAAAGGCCAAACCACTGCATATAATTAAGACACTCAGAACAAAGCTTTTTTTTTTGTTTTTGGCAACTGAGCCGATGTTGACTATTCTGCCAGCGTCATGTGGTATTTTTGTTTTCTGACCAAAATATTGAAAAATGCCACATGCACTAATACATAGCCTTGAAACCACTGTGTAGGGTGAATTTATAACTCCAAAGGCCAAACCACTGCAAATAATTAAGACACTCAGAACAAAGCCATTTTTTTTTCTTTTTGGCAACTGAGCCGATGTTGACTGTTGTGCCAGCGTCATGTGGTATTTTTGTTTTCTGACCAATATGGCAATAATCAATATTTTAGGTTATTCACCCACCTTTTTTTTACCTGAAGCATAGATCTCAAAGACATCCGTGTCACTGCATGCATGGAATGAACACTGTACAGCAATATTTGTGTGTACTTCCTTGGTTAAGTTTATCAATAATAACTGGTTGTATAGTAAAGAAAAAGATCTCAGCCATTGAACACATTAAGATGGTGTTCCCTCTGTATAGGGGTGATGCTCCATGCTAAAAGTTCGAATTAATGAATCTAATAAAAGTAAACCAAGATAATTATGTTGAATTGAACTTTTTTGTTCTAAGTTCTAACAAACCTGTTGGTTGATTAAAGGCAATTATTGGCCATATCTTCTAGCTTGGACACTGCATGGTAATTTACATGAGAAAGCATCCGTGACCATATGCTACGCATCTATCTCAGTGACGAGAAAAACAATTTGTGTACCTATATAAATACCATACCTTTCACTTTTCGAGAGCGTGGTATTTTTCATAAACCAAACATTAATCTCATTGTTTATTGTTAAAAGATCAAGGGAATTTGACCAAAAGATATTTCTTTTAACACAAAACAAAGCAGAGGACATGCTACGATCACTGGAGTGAAAAATCTATTCAAGAGCGAGCCACAAATACAGTTACTCGATTGGACTTACCTTGTATTTTATTGAAAAGGTTTTTGTTTGTTTACAGTGGTTTGTGATGATGATGCAGCGTGCGAAACTTCACCATTCACGATTTAATATATTTTTTTGTCACTTTATCATCACGAAATCTACTAAACACAATGAAAACAAATAAAAAATAATTGAATCACAGATAACTATAATAGTAGCCAAGCCAGCAAAGAGAATATAATTTCCAAGCCAGTATTATATTAGTGCTCTGTGGTAGCAAGCTATTGAATGCACATCACAGAATAGAACGCACATGACACACATTGTGATGCACATTGAATGACTGATTGAACGACGGATTGAATGCGAATGACGCCTGACGGACGAACAGCACACGGACATTCTTTTTTTTGTTCCTTTTTAAACATGCTAAGGTCATAGACCATGCTGCCTAGTCATCAGTAGTGTATTTTTATTTATTTTTTCGAAGAATGCAGATGTAACACCTTCAAATGATTTTTGCAGTATTGAGCAACAAATTTGTCGAGTTAGCCTTCCCGGCAAACTTCGCTGAGGTAGTCAATACTGCAATAAAATTCTCAGCTCCATTTTACCGTAGACACATAAGACACAAAACTACACCAATCTTACATCACAATAACCAGTGGGAATCAATAAGCGAACAAAAACCCCGCCGTCTTAGGTAGTTTTTTTTTAACAATTGTGGCTATGCCACTAGGTTACAAGACCTTTAAGCCAAGTCTTAATTTGATCACTATCACTTTTTCGTTTTCCCCATTAGAATGCAGATGTAACACATTCTAATGTAGTTATCTAATCTGTGTTCTAATGTATTTTCAGTATTTGGCAACAAAGTCAAGTCGAGTCAGCCTTCTCGGCAAACTTCGCTGAGCTATTCAATACTTCAATAAAATTCTCAGATCCATTTTACTGAGATTGCGCTTGTTTCCATGATTCCACGTATTGTCCAGTTGCGTAATAAGTTGAAACACAAAACTACACCAATTTTAGATCACAATATCCACTAGGAATCAATATACGAATAATTAAAACAGCCACTGAACGTCACTCGAGAAAATCCCGCCAAAACGCCGTCTTAGGTAGTAGGTATCTCCAGTGTTGCCAGTGACTTTGTCGGTAGAAATGACGACTTTTATTTTAGTACTATCGCAAAGAAAATTGAAGATATTACAAAAAAAAAATATTTAGCGACTTATCTGACGACTTTTGGAGTAAGTACAAAATATAAAAACAATTTTTGGGCCAGTAAGTTATACATTTTTTTTTGGATTCGTCATAGAATTATTGACATTTTTGACGTGAAACATCTATTGGGCGGCTTGGCAGTAAAATTGACTTGAATACCGTGACGGAAACGGCAAGCCTCAAGTTCCCCACTACGCCGCCGCTCTCGACTCCCTTCTCCCTTGAAACATTTATGCGAAAAGAAATAACACAATACACAACTACAACCAGTTGTTGTTTGAGTTGTGTGTTGTCAATATAGTTATTATACTCTTTGGTTGTCAAGCGCGAATCCACCGTTGTGGAAACGATGAGCATGCTCACAACCTTTAATAGTCTTGTGACGTCACATTCTCACGGTCTGATTGATAGTGTAATGAATCGTGCGTGATTCGGAACGCACCGAAGTATTGGTCATCTTAGACTATATGCTAACACGGCTAACACTACAGACAATAATTATAATATTAGCGTACAGATACCTCATCCCTTACAAAGAATCGTGACCGTCCTAACTATTGAATTTAGGAAGAAACAGGCAATTTATGTTTCAGCAAAGATGAAAAAAAAGTTGTTGAAAGAAATTGAATTCCGCTAATTCGAAAAAACATTGGGTGCCTCCACTTAACTATGATTTTCCGCACCCAGTTTTGCAAAAACACGGGAAAACCTACAAAAAATATGTCCAAAAATCACATCTTGAAAATTTTCATTAGCTTGTGCTTTCACATAAGGATCAGGGACTTTATTGCAAATATTGTGCCTTATCTATCACTCCATCTGCCACTTTCGATAAATCAAAGCCTGGACGTCTTGTGAAAGAACCATTGAAAGCCTTTAACAACTTATTAGGTGAAGGCGGGTTATTACTAAGATGACTTACATAAGATGGCTGTTGAAAGTGGGAAGAACTTTTTGGCGTGTTATCACAAACCTGAGGTTGATATTGCTAAATAGATTTCTACTCAAAGGATGGCTCAACTGTAAGAAAACAGAGATCGTTTACGACCAATAATAAAAACATATTGTGTGGTCGTCAAAATATACCATTACGCAGCCACAGAGATGATGGCCAGATTTTTAGTATGAACACCGATCGTAGTGACGTCTCATGTTCAGAAGGAAATTGCCGAGCTCTGTTGAAATTTTCTATATATTATAATGTACTCTGTGGTTGAAATTTAGAATAGATGCAGGCGACTCAGTTCTCGAACCCCATTTATCATTAACAAGTTCTACAGCGACTTACATCACTTACATAAGCAAAACTGTACAAAATGAACTTATCTAGACATTTGTAAAGACAAAATTCGGGAAAGTATTTTACTAAAAAAACTTTTTGCAAAAAAAATACAACCGACTTCAATAAAAAATACTAAAAAAAATATATATACAACGGTCGAATTGAGAACCTCCTCCTTTTTTTTCGTCGGTTAAAAAATTCAAAATAACTTTAATTTCGGAAGTCGGTGTTTCTAGTTTGGTTTCTCCGTTATTTGACACCGTCTTCCAAAATTAAAGTATTTTGAATTTTTTAACCGACGAAAAAAAAGGAGGTTTTTTTTTTTGTGTATGTTCAGCCCTCACTCCGTCATTTATGAATCGATCTTAATTATTATTTTTTTGTTAGATAGGGTATACCTCAAGGGTGGTCCCATGTCAAGGAAATCAGGATCTGATAATGGAATCCTGATAAAATTGAGAGAAAACCTCAAAAATTGTGGGCACGTTTAGCGTTTCTGTACGTATGTTCAGCCCTCACTCCGTTGTTTATGAACCGATTTTGATGATTCTTTTTTTCTTACATAGGGTATAACTAAAGGGTGGTCCCATGTCAAGGATATCAGGATCTGATCATGGAATCCTGATAAAATTGTGAGAAAAATTGGGCAAATCTCGAAAATTGGGCACAAATATTGTATCTGTTTACTTTTCATAACTTAATCAGGTATTTGCATTTAGGAATCATCACATCATGATACTGAGCTGATGATGAAAACCATACCTTTCCTAAATAATAGAAGTTAGATATAATGCCTACAGGATGTTGTTGGGGCTGCCTCGGTACTGTAGTGTAAAAAACGAACTTCGCGAGTGAATAAACACACATTTTAGAGGTTTATTAATGTAGTGCTAGTGTTCCCCACGGCTTTGCGCACGTGGAACTATAAACTGTATACAAAATCTTGGTCAGGGCGTCATATATTTTGTAATTACCTCCTTTGTGCAAGTTTACATTCTGAGTCGTACTTGGCCGATTTTCAGGTGGCTTGGCTGTGACCACAACCTTTTTTGAGGGCTGGATCCGTACCTGGTTTTGTGTCTCAAGTGTCTACGCAACTGTACAATATGTGGAATCATTGAAACAGGCGCGATCTTGGTAAAATAGAGCAAAGAATTTTATTGTAGTATTGACTACCTCAGCGAAGTTTGCCGGGAAGGCTAACTCGACAAAGTTGCCAAATACTGCAAAAATCATTAGGTGTTACATCTGCATTCTGATGGGGAAAAAGAAAAAGTGATAGTGATCAAATTAAGACTTGGCTTAAAGGTCTTATGTAACCAAGCCAGTGGCATAGCCAAAATTGTTAAAAAAAAAAATATGACGGCGGCGGGAGGTTATTGGCGGGATTTCTTCGAGTGAAGTTCAGTGGCTGTTTTGATTCCAGCCGGTCGATTCTGTTAACAGCTCACCGTGAAAACTTAGGTGGAGTGAATGTGAAGAGAACTGTCATGCCACCTTGATTGTATGGTTTGACACCCCACTTCAGGTTCACTTCACCTAAGTTTTTATGGTGAGATTTTACAGAATAGCACTGCTGGTGGATATTTTAATGTAAAATTTCTTAGTCTTTGCAATCGGACAATATGTGGAATCATTGAAACAGGCGCGATCTCGGTAAAATGAAGCTGAGAATTTCATTGTAGTGTTTTTTTTTTTTTTTGGACCTCACATTTTCATGGTTTCACTGAGGTATCATTGAAATCCTGCAAAAACATTAGAATGTGTTACATCTGCATGGGGAAAAAAGTATATCAGTGTTCAAATTAAGACTTGGCTTAAAGGTCTTGTAACCAAGCCAGTGGCATAACCACAAAACATAAAAAAATATGACGGCGGGCGGATGGGACGGAAATAAGGAATGTCCGTAACAAGTGCGTGCGGCTGGTATTACTGGTTCAAATTGCCATTTTTCTTCATTTTTGTCATTAAAAAAATTAGCTAGATATAAGTTAGCTACGTCTATGTAGCAGGTTATTTTCATTAGTGTAATTATAAAATATTTAGGTTTAGTTTCGATTATGACCGTGCGCAGACTTATCGTGCGCGCACTTTATTCATAATCTATGATGTAGAGTTTGGCATAATCGACCGGCTGGTCCCAACTATTATAGTTATGTGGTTGGTCCCTTTAACTCATAGACAAATAAATATATATATATCTTATCTCAATGCTTCAACTACGTAGATACCTAAACAACCTACAACAAAACACTGACTTATAATTTATATGTCAATGCAACAAAATCACACAAGGTTTCGTTTAGGTCGTGCCTCTGGTGCATGTCAATTTTGACATTTGACAATAAACCGTAAAAAAAAAACCCTTGACCTTTCAGTTGCCAGACCCAAAAGGCCGCGCACCCTATATATTATATTACTCTTTGAGGCCGCGGTTCCTCTCTTTCGAGTTTATTTCCGCTGTGACGTATTTTTTTGTTTACGCTACTCCAGGCTGAATGTGTTGCTTCAAAGTGTATCCGATGTGAAAACCAAAAAGGCTCGTGTTTAACTTCTGTGTTTATTGTCAAAATTGACGTTCACGAGTTCTCGACATAAACGAAACCTCGTGTGATTTTTTGTAATCAAAGGTGCTATATTGTAATACGGTATAATTTCTATGCGAAATCTACGTAAAATTAACGAATAGTTGTAGTTGAAAACAGAGTATATTATGGCGTGTCCAAAGTTAGATAAAATAATAGACAAATTCAACGTTTTCACAGATAAACCAGTTAAATTTCTCTCTGTGCAAAGTGAGTGCAAGGATGATATTGAAAACTTGGTTAAATCTTTATACGACTACACGAAAACGGAGGAAACAGTTGATAATAAGGTAAAGAAGGCTGCGTTACCTGAGCTGATAGTCGAAGATTTCGACGAAGAGCAGATTTGGCAGCAAATTGAGCTTCAGAACACGGAATGTTGGGATCAATTTGTTTGGGACGTTGCTAGTTGCATGTCCACTAAAAGCAACTTAATATTCCCTGTAAAGACGTCCGAAGAAAAAACAAACGTTAAAAATGACTCAGTTAATGAGGAACAAATGTCAGAAGGTGAGCAAACTGATCCCGAACATGAAAATGACGACGATGACGAAATCAAAGAGAGACCTAACAAAAAGAAGCCTATGTTACCAAAATATAAAGTTAAACCTTCAATAGTAGACGATAAGTTCTTCAAACTGCAAGAGATGGAGAAATTCTTGTTGAAAGAAGAGAAGAATGAAGGAAAAGCACATGCATCCGACAGTGACGAGGAATCCATAGATATGTTTGAAGATATTGATGATGATGACGGTTCTCATGATGAAGAGGGTGGTAAAGAGGCTATGTACTCTGACTTCTTCAATCAAGAAGGTGTAGATGATCAGGCTGATTACAATGATGAAGAAGTAGAAAATGAAGCAGAGATGGATGAAGGAGATGAAATGGAGGATGATGAAGAAAATGATGAATCTGATCATGAGGCTACTACAAAAGTAGATGGTAGGAAAAAAGTCAGATTTGCTCTCGAAGCTTCTTCAGATGACGATGATGACTCTGTAGATAGTGAAATACCTACAAATAACAATATAAAACAACAACCAGATGAAAAGAAGTCTGAATTTGAACAAAGACAGCTAAGGCTGAAACAGCAGATAGAGAAATTAGAACAGAAAACCTTATCTGACGCTCCATGGCAGTTGAAAGGCGAGGTGGATGCTAATCGGCGTCCACAGAACTCTCTACTTGAAGAAGTTGTAGACTTTGACCTTACGACTAGACCACCACCAATAATCACAGAGCAAACAACGGTAACTCTAGAAGAATTAATCAGACGCAGAATCAAAGACAAAGCCTGGGATGATGTAGTAAAGAAAGAGAAACCAGTTGATGACCAGCTTTCATTCCGCAAAACTGAAGTCTTAGATCAAGCTAAAAGCAAACTAAGCTTAGCACAAGTCTACGAAGCTGAGTACTTAAAGCAGAAGCAAGCGTTATCCGGCGAAGCGGAAGATGAAAAAGAACCGGAGGCTCACACGGAAGTCCGTGATGCAATGAACAAGTTATTTGGTAAGCTAGATGCTCTATGCCACTACCATTACACACCAAAGGCACCACAAGCTGAAGTCAAGATTGTCAGTAACACACCAGCCATTTCAATGGAGGAGGTGGCACCAGTAGCAACTAGCGATGCCACATTATTGGCACCAGAAGAAGTCAAGAAGAAACGTAAGGGAGAATTAATGAGTAAAGAAGAACGTTCACAGACAGACAAGAATAGAGAAAGAAGGAAAAAGAAGAAGTTGCAACGTAAGAAGGGCAAAGTGGAAAAGGTAACAGAGCATAGGAATACAGAGAAGGGTACAGTTACAGATGATAAATCATTGAAGACCTCGAAGGCTTTCTTCCAGCAGTTGACGGATGATTCTAGAAGTGTGATCAAGAAACGTAATGTTAAGAATAAAGGACAATAAAAAGAAAATAAACGTTTGAAAGTTTATTGTTGTTATTATTTTTTGTTATTATGAGTAGGTATGATACTTACTACATTCGTTTATCTAATTTATGATAAGGGTCTCACTTATCATTATACTAATTGCTTAACTTTTTCCCGTGGCTTCACTCCCTTATACCTCGTCTTACAGGAACTATAAATTTTTCATAAAACAAATAATAATTTTCGTAATTGAATCAGTATTTCCAGATTTACTACTTCTTCTCATAGAAATAATTGAAGGGTAGGTACAGACAAAGAACAGCGAATTTCCTAATGAACTGATTTTGCAACCGTCCAACTGTCCTACAGCAAGTGTCCAAATTTATGTACTTGGGTCAATGAGAAACTAAACGATGATATGGACATAGATAGGGAGCGCAGGGCATTGTCGGGAAGGGGTAATAATATGCTTTCTTGCAGGTTTGCGCGATGCTCACGTGACGTTAATGACACACTATTTAAAAGCTATTGCCAAACATATACACATGCAACCCGTGGAGCAATTACACTAAAAAAAACCTTCAATGTTCTGCTGGTCCAGTATAACAACGCGTTCAGGGGTTTGTTGGGGCTCCCATGGCGGTGTAGTGCCTCCAGCATTTTCGCCGACCACAGCACGGACGGCTACCAGGCGGTGCTTCGAAAAATAACGGCCTCCCTCAACGCGCTTCTGAGCGTAGTGTCGGACAGAGTGGACAGCCAAATCCTGAGCCATTGGTCGCTCATGCATGTCCAAATTAATAATCATTTTAAATTTTACTAACATAGATATAAGTATCTACCTACTAACATACCTAATATGGAATTATGGACCTACTAGCTGCGTCCCGCGGTTTTACCCGCGTAGACCGGAATAAAAGGCAGCTTCTAAGTTAATCCAGGCTATACGCTTATTTAATCCTATCATGTACAAAAATTCAATCAGAAATAACAAATAATAATTATAAAAATAAATACAAAAATTTCTTTGATTCTCTTTGAAAATAATAATAATAATATTCCACAACTACGAGTATCACACAACGCCATCTAGTCCCAAGCTAAGCAGAGCTTGTGTTATGGGTACTAGACAACTGATAAACATACTTATATTATTTCTAAATACATACATATTATAGATAAATTACACCATAATGTATGAAATTAAAATGATTAAAATGCATCATCCTGTTTAAATTTCATCCATTTGTAATAGGTGTGCATCGACGGGCCGCCGCCGCCGCTGGCGTCGTTTTTGTAGTATCTTAGCTATTATTTACGAATTACCTCCTATTGTTTTGTAAAAGATGAATGATATTTCGTTAGTATTAAGATTGCTTTTAAGTGTTTCAACATCCGGACAAACCTTTTGAGGTCTTTGTGATGTTTATGTCATATTTTGTTTTGTTCCTTAATTAATAAACAATAAAAAAAAAGCTATCTAAATACCAAATTTCATCCAAATCGGTCCAGCCGTTTGAGCGTGAAGAAGTAACAAACATACACACTCACAAACTTACACATTTATAATATTAGTAGGATATTAATAGATTATCATTTACTGTGGTCTGAAAAAATATTTTCAATTTCTATGAATAAATTCTATCGCCACAATTATGTTCAGTTATTGTGAAACCTAGTAGTTGGGAATAAAAAAAAACAAAATATTTACATACGGTCGAATTGAGAACCTCCTCATTTTTTTTTCATTGGTTTAAAAATTACCTTACACCTTTATGCTTGCGAAATATGAGAAAAACGTAGGTAGATATTTTATGTTCAAAAGTTATATAATTATCATTGAGATCAAAGTATGCAGTAACGTAGATATAACGGTAGGTTGAGTTTTTAACCGACTTCAAAAAAGAGAAGGAAAAAATCAACAAAAACCAAATATAGTTAAATTATACACAGATGACGTTTTGGTTGTCTCCTAAGGTTCAAACTCCATGTGTTTAGCCGACTTCAAAAGGAGGAGGTTCTCAATTCGTCTGTTTTTTTTTTGGGTTTATCCATTCAGGCATAACTTTAATATTTAGTTTTACTTCTGTGGTACAACAACTAAAAAGAGAAAAATAAAAAACTTTTTTACATAAATATATACAGGATGTAACGGAAAGGTGTGGTCATATTTTAAGAATCGGTTCTGCCCATGGAAATGAACAACTTTCCCTAAGAAAAAATAGAAAATTCCCAAAAAGAAAATTGGACTTTCCATACAAATTTGTCAGCAGCTGATCAATATTTGTATCGGAGGTAAAAAAAAAATTCAGAATTTCGTCAGGTTTTCTTGAAGAAAGTTGTTCATATCGATGGGCAGATGCAGTTCTTAAAATATGACCACACCTTTCCGTTACACCCTGTATACTTACGGTCGAATTGAGAACCTCCTTCTTTTTTTTCGTCGGTAAAAAATACAACCGACTTCTAAAAATTGCAAAATAACTTTATTTTCGGAAGTCGGTGTCAAATAACTAACAAACAAAATGTAACACCTTATTATTTTTTTTAACCTTTTTTTTTTGTTAAAACTAGTACCTACTTACATATTTTTTTTTGTGGCTGGGAAATTAAATGACTTCTCCCACTCTGGGTGGAGCGGGAGGGCGTGTCAGAGTCAGACTCTTACTGACTAAAACCCACCCTGGTTCCTTCAGTTACCTGTGCCATGGGCCACGGTGACTCTCTTTCAAAATCCATGACCAGACATAGTTGGGAATGAAATTACCTTATGTTTTGTTTACGTATTGTGTTACTTGTACAAATAAAAAAAAAACTACAGAAGTTATCCCAATCCTTGTTTTCTGTCTGTACGGTTCAATCCTGCCTACCTATCGTCATCTGCCTAGCCTTTTCCCAACTATCTTGGGGTCGGCTTCCAGTCTAGCCGGATGCAGCTGAATACCAGTATTTTTTTTCATGGAGCGACTGCCTATCTGACCTCCACAACCCAATTACTGGGTAATACGATACCCCTTGGTAAGACTGGTTGTCAGACTTTCTGGCTTCTGACGACCCGTAACGACTGTCAAAGATCCACGATTGACAGCCGGGACCAACGGCTTAACGTGCTTTCCGAGACAATCCTGCGTACTTATATGATACCTATTATACTATGTTTCAGATAAATTTGCAATAAAGTACATTGACCTTTCCCTAATAACTCTTCGTAGGTACCAGAACAATTAAATATAAATCGTTTTTCATTATTAGACAATGTTAAGGATCACGAGAGATGTTGATTCGGGACAGCTTTGAGTCATTAATTCCGTTTTTCAAATTAAAAATGTCAATAAATATAGGTGGGTCAATGACCGTTATTGCACGTTTATTTGGAACAACCTTTAGTTTAGATTAAATTCAAAGTACGAATAGAGGTCATTATAAAATGGTTTTGCGTAGGAATCAAACCCGCGAGTCAATGAAAACCCAGTAACTTTACCTTTACACATGATCCATTTACGTGCAACGTAATAGAATAATTATAAGTGTATCTTCCTATTTAGAACAACAACAAGCATCTAACCATAGATAAGTTAAGTACCTATTTTATAAGTTTGTATATATTTATAATAATAAAACTGTACACCATAGATCATAATACTAAGTTAAATCCTGAATTTAGAGGATTTAGTAGGTAGGTACAGACTGTTGTCAGCATTACCTGACCCACCCTAAAATCAAACGACTTTGGACCCTCTGTTAGTAACTTTAAGGTTTATTTAATTTATATGAGCTTATCAGACAACTGCTCGAGGATTTGATGAACAAATACAATAATAATATAGACACGCAAATTTGATCTTTAAAACGTTAACATTAGGTTACGAAGTTCGGGATCAAATCCTGCGACAAAGACATTGTTTTGCTTTCAATATAAAATTTATATTCCAAAACTATTTCTTGTATTATTGTAAAGAACTACAGAGTAGACATAAACTTTTTAAAATGGTAATATTTTCACATAACTTATAATAAGTGGGTAGTTGAAAAATAAATATTCGTATTCATTATAAAGCTGGTATTCAAATGCTACTATGGAGTGATTATTTAAAATACAAAATAATTTGCACGAGGAGAAGATGGCTGCTCGTGCTGTGCAAGAATAAACTTTATGATTGTATACTATATGGTTCAAATTTTTTTGAATATTGCGTCTAGCATTACAACTAAGATCAAATTTCAATGCGGGTTATAAGAGTTGTCTTGGTCTTGTGGTCACTAAGGTAGTGTGATGTTCATCGTTGTCTACGTTCGAAACCAAGTTTAACCTAAATTTAGATATTTTATTACACTTTTTTACATTTCTTTAATGGACGACGTAGAGTATTGTCTTTTTAAACGGGCAGTTTGTATAGAAATAAAACTAAAAAATTGCAAGTTTAAAATGTTTATTATTTCATTAAGACACTTAAGTAAGATAAAGTAAGTAAATGCTCATATATTTCCAAATTAATATACTTTTTATATTAGTATGCCACATAAACATTAAAAAAGGCATGCTTATACTTAAAAGTTTGTTATCGAGAAAATGAATTCATCTGTGAAATGCTTTACAAATTTATAGCTGCCTATATGTAGTGAATAAACATGTTATTTAAACAGAATAAATCTGTTTATAACAATAACATCACCACATAATCTGTAACATTTTAATGGTTGAACAATCAATCCATTGAGCATTTACTTACATGGTGTGTTTAAATATACCTACTAGATGAACTAGTAGCGGAGTGGCGCACCGTCCCCTGCTATAACTTGTTGTAAGCGGCTACGCATACCGCGCACCATGTTCCAACACAAATCTTTGCCTCTCATGTGCTCCCAAGTCGATGTCACGAGTAGTCACGACCTCAGCCAAGTTGTGTTTGTTTCGCACTTCCGTTGTGTCCCAATTTAAAACCATTTGACTCCATAGATTTTCTATAGGGTTCAAATCGGGACTTTTAGATGGCCAATTAATAACTGTCACACCTTCTTGAGCAGCTAACCATTCCCGCACAATGCCTGCACGATGGATGGAGCAGTTATCGTGCATGAAATAAATATGTGACGTTGGATAGGCAATTCGCACAGTCGGCAGCATGACGTCACGCAGAATCTCCAAATACAAACTGCTATTAAACCTACCACCAACTTCCATCAATTCACCAGGTCCCATGGACAACATCCAGCCCCAGTAACCCAGGGTTATTCTACCGCTGGTTCTACAAGGTAGCAAGCACTTCTCGTTGTAACGTTCTCCTTTCCTCCGCCATAAGATTTTACATCCATCTTTGTCCGATTTAAATGATTTTTCATCAGTGAAGATCACAACATTTTCTTCCCAATTAAAATTTAAATATTCCTGGGCAAAACGGACCCTTTCTGCACGATGAGCAGGTGTCAATGCAATTTTCTGTGCCGGTTTATAATTCTTTATCCCAGCAACGTGTAAATGCCTTCTCACTGTTTCCACTGAAATATTGTGGTTTATTGCGGTTGCACGAATGGGCAATAATGGATTTTCAACGTGGCTTGAAACAATAGCCCGGTGGCGTTCGAATTCGGGACTATACTTAATGGCTTTTGCTCCTGGACGAATCCGCTGAATATTTCCATTGTCTCCATAACGTCTTAGCCATAGCCTGACCGTATTTCTCTAAAACAAAAATAAACATTTTTGGAACCGTGTATGTAACCTGTAAGGAGTGAATGTAATGGTAAAATAGCCAACTACGCGTTCATTCATCACAATCAATAAAATAAAATAGGTATAAAAAAACACTTACTGCTATATTAAGTCGGCGACCAATCTCTCTAATTCCAACATTCTGCTCATGTAAAAATATTATTTTATGTTTGGTATAGTCGTCAAGTTGTGACATGATGCTATATTACAGAAAATTGCTTAAAAATACTTAACGAGTTAAACGATTTACAAATGTGTGTGCGCAGTCACTGCTATTAGGCGTAGTGTAAATTTTGTTACTTAGATGAATTTATGATCTACCTCACGAAGTAAATATGTTTTACTTCGTATTCAACCATTCTTGGTAAATATAAATTCTGTGAACTAAGTTTTTTTAAATTACCCACCCGTTTACAAGATACCTAAGTTATTAGGCGAAAATCATATTGGTCGTTCTTTAATATTGTAGAAATGAAAACAAATTAAAAAAGAAACTGATGTATAGGTGGACTGTGTTTTCGAACCCACATGCTGTTCGTCGTCAATCCAGCATCAAACCGCTAAGCCACAAGAACTTGTTGGTAATACGCGAAATTAAAGATTGGGTTGTAATTATGTAGTGTGACTTAAAAGCTTTTCAACTTTAATGTTAACGAGATAATGATTAAAATAGCTTAACAAAAACATATATAATGCCGGTGGCTCCGACTTTGTTGGGTGGGTTTACCTTAACGTTAGTGTTAAAGGTCAAATTTGCGTGTCTATGTTATTATTGTATTTTTTTTCATCGAGTGCTCGAGCACTTGTCTGATAAGCTCATATAAATTAAATAAACCTTAATGGTACAGGCAGAGGGTCCAAAGTCGTTTGATTTTAGGGTGGGTCAGGTAATGCTGACAACAGTCTGTACTACTGTCTGACCGAAAATGGATTTTCAGCCGAAAACGAAAAAGAAGCTTCGGTTTTAGTCTTGTTTTCGGCTGAAAACGAAGAAGAAGCTTCGGTGTTATTCTTATTTTCTGGTGAAAACGAAACTTTAGCTTGTTTTATTTTCTGGTGAAAACGAAAAATAAGCTTCGGCTTTAGTCTTATTTTCGGCTGAAAACAAAAAAGAAGCTTCAGTTTTGGTTTTATTTTCTGGTGAAAACGAAAAAGAAGCTTCGGTTTAGGTCTTATTTTCTGGTGAAAACGAAAAAGAAGCTTCGGTTTTGGTCTTATTTTCTGGTGAAAACGAAAAAGAAGCTTCGGTTTTGGTTTTATTTCTGGTGAAAACTAAAAAGAAGCTTCGGCTATAGTCTTATTTTCGGCTGAAAACGAAAAAGAAGCTTCGGTTTTGGTCTTATTTTCTGGTGAATACGAAAAAGAAGTTTCAGTTTTAGTCTTATTAATTTATTATCGGCTGAAAACGAAAAAGAAGTTTTGGCTTTAGTCTTATTTTCTGGTGAAAGCGACAATTCAGGAACTTCTGATTTTCAGCTTGACCGAAGCTTTGTCTGGTTTATACGAAGCTTCGGTCGGTTACTCACTACTTAGCACCCTAGGCAGTCATTCATCTCGCTACCAATCTTACCATCTGTTGTAACTTTATGTGAACTGATTGAACTGATCTATGTCGCTTTATTCCCCTCCTCTCGAACTTAAAAGACTACAAGTAAACAGACATCAACAAAACCCAGTCACAGAGCTACATATGTACGGAATACAATGAAATCCCCAAACTGCGTTGGCTTTGGAGAACTAACTCGGCTCGTAACTGCGCACTGGCAGTAATTAGCAGAGGAAAAACCTAGCGATATGGGCCGAGACGAATCAGACGACTGGGGAGGTGGGAAGGTTTTGTGGGGTGTGGAGCTGGCATCTTTAAAGGGTGAGTAGTACCTAGGTAGTTCCTTCCAAGTTAATGTATGTTATTGGAATTGGAACAGCTGATCTGTGAACAGCATTGTGGGCCAATATTGATGTACCTACCTATGTTTTTGTATCTCTGTTATCTATTTACTCCACTGCCCTAGAAGGAGGGCAATGTTTCTTGAGAGTTTGTATGTAGGTATGCCTATATGTACCTACGTTTGTATGTCTATTTCTTCGGTTCGCATTGCAGCCTAAACCGCTGGACAGATTTGAACAAATAAGGTATCATAAGATTCGTCTTAAGTGTCCTTTAAGTGTCGAAGTATATAAATTTTGAAAAAAAAAAAAGATGGCATCGCAGCGTCGTCTCTATGATGGCAACAGCGTTGCCAGCAACAGCGATAACTCGCCCTCTATATTATATTACTCTTTGCTAACTCGCCTGCTACAGGTACCTGTACCCTATGTCTAATTTAAACAGCTCTTAAAACAAAGAATACAGCACTATGTTAGGTACAAATCGTTGTATAATTGGTAGTAGAACGTATTCGAACTGAGCTCCTTCATTAGCTCAGAGAAAAACCTGGACAGGTATTTTTTTTTTGGGTGGAAAATCATCAAATGACTTCTCCCGCTCTGGGTGGAGCGGTTGTGTGTGTCAGACTCATGCTGACTAAAACCCACCCGTGCTCCTTCAGTCGCCTGTGCCAGGACACCGGTTTTTAACCGACTTTCGAAAAAGGAGGAGGTTCTATGTTCGACTGTATGTATGTTTTTTTTTTTTTTTTCTTTATGTATGTCCGCGCATTTCTCCGTCATTTGTGGACCGATTTTCAAAATTCTTTTTTTATTCGAAAGAATATACTCCCGAGGTAGTCCCATATAAATTTTATCGAATTTGCTTTAGCGCTTTTTGAGAAAATGAACAAAAACGAAAAATATGGATATCTTGATGACGTTTTTGTGTTCTCCAAATGTTTAAATTTCATGTTCCATGTTATTGGGGTTTTTAGTTCTGGGGTATAACAACTAAAAAGCGAAAAATAAAAAGTCGGTGGCAAAATACAAACACCGACTTCCGAAATTAAAGTTATTTTTAAATTTTTAGTGTATTTTTTTTTTGGAAGTCGGTTGTTTTTTTTTGTAAAAAAGTTTTTTAACAAGCACATGAGATTTTGGAGCTTTGTCTTGGGATGGCTACTCACCTACAATTGGTACATGAAGTAGGAATTGCTGTTTTCCATAAAAGGCGGTAGGAGTTTACAGCTGTGAACCGCGTGATTGTTTACAGCTGTGAACCGCGTGATTGCTACACAAATTACAAAATAAATAGAAGACCATTTCCTGCTAAAACTAAACATACCCACTCCATTAAGAGGAGACAACAGTTTCGTAGCTTCTTGCAGCCTATTGCAGTTAGCTGCCGACTGAAAGTTACATAACGTGAACTCGTTACTTTTTAGTTTTAGACTACAAATGTTAAATACCTAAGCACACTTGCTGTTCTGCTCATGAAACGTACGTAGCTTGATGGTTTTGTGTAGTTTCCTGTAAAGTAGATAAGGAGCTGCCATCCTCGAATGAGTGTTGTCAAGGCAAAAAAAAAACAAAGATTTTGTGATCAAACCGTTTCTGTAAATGTAGTAGCCTATCTGCTTATTGGCTGATCTGTCAGACAACAGACACAAAAGAAAATCTATTGTTCGTGGTCACGGGTGACCTGCGTGACAGATGAGGTATTAAATTCACATGGTACCTACCTAGTGAATAACGTCATTTTTACCCGACTTCAAAAAAAAGAGGTATGTTCGACTGTATGATGTTTTTTTTTGTATGTCCACCGATTTTTCTGTCAATTGTGGACCGATTTTCAAAATTCTTCTAAAACTAAGAATATGTACACATAGATGACGTTTTGGTCTCCTTCAATTACGAGTAGGTACTATGTTCAAATTCCATGTTATTATGGTTATCAATTCGGGGACACGGCTACGGCGGCACGGCTTTAATTTAACACTTTAGTTGCTATAGCAACTAAAAAGTGTTAAATAACGAAGAAATAAAATACAAACACCGACTTCCGAAATTAAAGTTATTTTTAAAGTATTTTCTTTTTTGGAAATCGGTTGTATTTTTTGTAAAAAAGTTTATTCAGCCTTATTTATAAAAGTCGCTAACGGAGCGGATTCTAAATTCAAGATAAGTAGATTAGCGGATTCTAAATTCAAGATAACATACAAGACGACACACACACACACGTACGTCGTCATAACATATAGAGTAAGATCCCAGAGCAATCAGACATAACTTATTTTCACACGGATGAAACCTGAAGTTTTCAGTAGCGTCTCGTGTGCCTTGAATACCTACGCGCTTTGTGGAACTTGCCGAGTGACACCTGGGCAGGTATGAGAAAGGTAACTAAAAAGGCTTCCGGCTTTCCGCTTCCGGCTTTCCGCTTCCGGCTTTCCGCTTCCGGCTTTCCGCTTCCGGCTTTCCGCTTCCGCTTCCGGCTTTCCGCTTCCGGCTTTCCGCTTCCGCTTCCGGCTTTCCGCTTCCGCTTCCGGCTTTCCGCTTCCGGCTTTCCGCTTCCGCTTCCGGCTTTCCGCTTCCGGCTTTCCGCTTCCGGCTTTCCGCTTCCGCATCCGGCTTTCCGCTTCCGGCTTTCCGCTTCCGGCTTTCCGCTTCCGCTTCCGGCTTTCCGCTTCCGGCTTTCCGCTTCCGGCTTTCCGCTTCCGGCTTTCCGCTTCCGGCTTTCCGCTTCCGGCTTCCGGCTTCCGGCTTCCGGCTTCCGGCTTCCGGCTTTCGGCTTTCGGCTTCCGGCTTTCGGCTTTCGGCTTTCGGCTTTCGGCTTTCGGCTTTCGGCTTTCGGCTTTCGGCTTTCGGCTTTCGGCTTTCGGCTTTCGGCTTTCGGCTTCCGGCTTCCGGCTTCCGGTTTCCGGCTTCCGGCTTCCGGGTTCCGGCTTCCGGCTTTCGGCTTTCGGCTTCCGGCTTTCGGCTTTCGGCTTTCGGCTTTCGGCTTTCGGCTTTCGGCTTTCGGCTTTCGGCTTTCGGCTATCGGCTTTCGGCTATCGGCTTTCGGCTTTCGGCTTTCGGCTTTCGGCTTTCGGCTTTCGGCTTTCGGCTTTCGGCTTTCGGCTTTCGGGCTTTCGGGCTTTTGGGCTTTTGGGCTTTTCGCTTTTCGCTTTTCCCTCAACAGAACGACGCAAGAACCACCAAAAAAAACCATCCCAAAAAAAAACAATAGAACCATGAAGACTAGTTCCAAAAACAAAAGCAAAAAAAGCAAAAATCAAAAAGCGAAAAGCAAATATATATTTTTTGGCAGAGCAGTAAAATATTTATAACATTCTCGATGGTAACCACTGTCAAGTCATCCGGTAAAACTACATCTTTGAATTTGAGGTTATGGATTATTCGCTGTTTTAAAATGTGTTTGCACTTTTTTTATTTTTTGGGAAGCTTAAGAGCGTCTGACAAAAGCTCTGGTCTATCAAAAGTGTCTGACACTTATGATATTACTTTAAAATAATATTCTACATGACATATATAAAAATCAGCCATGTGAATTTAAGTTAAATAATTCTTATTTTTAGTTACCTTTCTCACCTGGTACCTGCCCAGGTGTCACTCGGCAAGTTCCACAAAGCGCGTAGGTATTCAAGGCACACGAGACGCTACTGAAAACTTCAGGTTTCATCCGTGTGAAAATAAGTTATGTCTGATTGCTCTGGGATCTTGGACTAATACGTCTTGTATGTTATCTTGAATTTAAAATCCGCTTTCAACTGTATTTAGGACAAATCCTTTAAAACTTTAGTCAGCACTACCACCCACAACTACTCATCTTCCGGGTAGAAAATATTGAATTAAGAACTTGCTAATCAGTGTTTAAAACGTAAGAAAAATAACCATGTGACCAACCAGGTTACGTCTTGCAGGTCAGCCTCTGAGGCTGTCGTCTGCTTAACCGGGCTTGCCTGTGAAGGCTCTAATTTATTAAAGCCTCCAGCCAGGAATTTTTCTTATAAATAAGGCGGTACCTAAATCACACCGGTGTGATTTGAACAATAGATTTTCTATTGTGTCTGTTGTCCGGTACTTCAGAGATTAATGTTTGAGCTTGTCGTATTATAGGTAAACAATAATAATTTTCGTAAGGGCTGTTTGTTAGACTGTTTGATCAGCGTTTCAGAAAACAGCTGGCAGAATATGAATTATTGCTTTTACTAGGTACGTTATTCATTAAATCATGCTGTGTACAAAAAAAAAACCTGGTCCCTAACAAATAGGGCGCCTAATATTGCTGACCACAGTTGCGCTTAATACACATTGCTATGAGTATTTTTGTAGGCACCACGAAATTTTTAATTTTGTCTGCTGTGGTACTACCGTATTGCGGCATTATGGTGAAGTTTCTATTGGTGGTTTTATTTTATTTCAGCCTGTTGATGTCCACTTGAGAGCGCAGGCTGCCCAACGGTGTTGTGTACCTATCTGTATGAAATAGCCTACGTTCAGCATTATTAGTAGAGATACTACTCTTCTCTCTCTCTCTCTCTCTCTACTAATAGTGTTTGTTTAGTTTATGTTTTTCAATATGTATTAGTTTTTTATTTTTAGGGTTCCGTACCCAAAGGGTAAAACGGGACCCTATTATTAATACTTCGCTGTCCGTCCGTCTGTCACCAGGCTGTATCTCATGAACCGTGATAGTTAGACAGTTGAAATTTTCACAGATGATGTATTTCTATTATAAATGATAAATGATGTTTATTCAGTAAATAGGTTACAAGGAACACTTTTACACGTCAATGTTTTTTGTCAGTTTAAGCTAGATGAGGCCGGTGTTTCCTAGTTGACTACCCTGAGAAGAAAAACCGAAACAAACTCAGAGGTCAAAGTCTCTTTTAAAGTGTATTGCCACTATAACAACAAAAACAGAGTAAAATAAATATTTAAGGGGGCTCCCATACAACAGACATGTTTTTTTCCCCGTTTTTATAGATAATGGTACGGAACCATTCGTGCGCTAGTCCGACTCTCATCATTGTGTTCTTTATTTATGGGCCTCAGTTGCCTGACAATAAAGAATTATTATTGGAATGAAGTTCCTTATCGCGCGTTGTGAAAGGGGGCTAGACGGAAAAAATTCTTACGAAAAGTTGTCACGTCATCAAAGAGGCTGTCCATCCAAAAAGATTGTGTTGGAAAAACAATCTAATAAAAAAAAAAACTTGAGAGGTGTCAAGGGACACCCGGATTGAAGGAACTTCGTTCCAAAAATTCTTACGAAAAGTTGTCACGACACTAATGAGGCTGTCCATCCAAAAAGATTGTGTTGGAAAAAAAATCTAATAAAAACTTCTTGTATTTTTGGTGGGTAGGTGCAAGCTACTTCGTTCCATCCGGGTGTCCCTTGACACCTCTCAAGTTTTTTATTATTTCTTGGCATCGTTTAGATTTCTCGGGACCCAAATCTAAACCTTTGGATTGCGTACAGGGAGCCGAAACCAACTCGCAGAGGCCCCTTTAGCCGCTTTTTATGAAATGAGGCACCAACCGACGATTATCCCTACGCGCTATACAAGTGCACCCAAGGACAACCCCCGGTTGGTGTGAAACTATTGCGAGATAAGGAAAACAAAGATATCGGGCTATGGTTTTGGGAGGTTATAGTGGACTGGTGACTAAGAACTATGTAAAGACTATGTCCGCTGCCTGTACAATGTTTTTTATAAAACATCGGTAAAAAAAAGGCAGGGGTGACTTGCACACTCAATAAATGGGGCCCCAAAGACGGCCGCTAGGACGTAGTGTGACCTAGCAACAAAGAGGCAACAGAGGAAGATACATATTCTGAGGTGCTAAAGGAGTGAACCTTAAAAACGGTAATTCCTAAAGATTGATCCCTATAAAAGTCTTTGGGGAGGCTCATATTCAGCAATGTCTACAGTCTGGTATGTCTGAATTAAAATCACAATGCATACATGTTAATATAAATGGGTTTAATAAACAAAACGCTGCGGGCGATAGTGCCAATGAAGAGATACTCCAATAGTCCCACATTACCCAATCTTCCAGATGGACACAATTTCCGATATTGTGTACACAAATGTAGCAGAATTGTTTTTGAAGTGAAAACTTCTTTAGGCGCGTTGGGCATTTTTGAGATGGGAAAAACAATGGAACTCGCCTCCGATACCGACATCGACACCACTACGAGTGCTACGCGTCGATCGCGTAGGGGATTGAAGTGAACACTTCTTTAGGCGCGTTGGGCATTTTTGTTCAAGTTTTCACTTCTGTTGGCACTCCCGGAGTGCCACTCTTTTTTTAAAATCATTGATAGCTCTCGCTTGTCTACTATCTCACCTGATGGTAAGCGATGATGTCGTCGACGATGGAGCACGCTTGCCTAGAAGTAACCTACCCACTTTTGACGTAAAGAGCCCCAGGTTGTAGCTATCAGGATACACAGACTCTGGCAAGGAATTCTACTCCTTAGCTGTACGCACAATGAATGTGTTCTCAAAAGTAAATAAATAAATACAGCTCTGTAAAGTAGCAATTCGGGGGCAGTACTAACAACCACCTTACCAAACCTTTAATTTTTGTCGCCAAGAAAGAAGCGTTACTATGATCCAGTTTGAAGGATAGGGTGTTAGTGTAATAATAGGTTTATAAGACATCTGTGATGCGTCTGATATTACAGAAGTCCTTAGGCAGCAAGGACCTGACTCACTAATGTACTAATTATATTGATACTAGTCGCTGGCAGCGGCTTCTACCGAGTGAAAGCCGGTAGTTATCTCAAGGTAACATACTCCCGGAAAAAAACAATAGGTATCCTATATCATATTCCAGGAGTCCTGGTCCAGACCAGGACATGGTTAACTTTTTTTGTTGTTGTTGGGAAATCATCATCCAATGTCTTCTCCCGCTCTGGGTGGAGCGGGAGGGGCATATCAGAGTTCTATTGACTAAAACCCGCCCCTGTTCCTTGCTTGCCAGAGTGGCACGGTAACTCTGTTACGAATTTATCCGCGACTCCTTGGCATGCATGCATCGGCGATCGGTCGACTGTCGGGCCTGGTGCTCGGGCGAGTAACGTGTAGCTCGCCGTCCGAAGGCCCGCGTAGAAGTCCCTAAGGAATAAAATAATAGAACTTCTGTACTTTCCTGCTGATGGGCAGCATTGCGACGCGACTGCGACGCCGCTGCGACTGCGCTGCGACCACGACGCGAGTGCGACCGCGCGATTTAATCCCGCAACAGCGGCAGTCGGTCACAAATTTATAATTTGTACAATTACCAGCGCCCCCGAGACTTGGGGGAGGGTAGAGCTGAGAAGCGTAGAAAGGACTGTAAATATATTTTTTGGAGATTTTGCCGTATTGGATGAATGCTGTTTTGATGAAACAAAACCATTTCATAGAAATTGGTCAGACATCATCAGTAAGTCAGTGGTCTCTTTCACCCAAAGGTTGACCGGTAGAGAACATTTTGTTACATTAAGTCCGCCATACATCATCGTTTCATAAGTCGTAAGAATCGACATAAAAAAAAGGTTTTCTTTATGTCTGAATGTTACATTTTATCAATTTAGGGCTGATTTTTCAATAGTCAGATAACTTTTAACTGAGGAATAATAATGGCATTTTGACAGTTTTTGTATAGAAATTATGTCAAACCGCAATTTTTATTCCTCAGTTAAAAGTTATCTGACTATTGAAAAATCAGGCCTTAGTCTTCTTTCTTCAATTAAATGAGGGTTTTCTAGAATGACATACACAAGATGGCATTACTGAGGCGGCAGGTCAAGACACCTGTCAAAACGCTTCAGATAATGTCAAAAACTGACATAACTGACTGTGTGTCAAGTTGACGTCAACGTCGTGTTGACGTCATTATGTATCATTTTCAAAGTAAAAACCTGACGCTTACCTAAGTGGTGCCAACTGGAGGCGTAATTTTTCCTGAAAACCCGCGTTCAAAGATGTATTGTAGATTTTAGATGCTGCAATTTGTGCAATCGGTTTTAGGGTTTCGTACCTGAAGAGTAACCAACGGGACCCAATTACTAAGCCTCCGCTGTACGTCCGTCCGTCCGTCTGTCTGTCAGCGGGCTGTATCTCATGATCCGAAATAGGTTGACAGTTGAAATTTTCACAGAATGTGTATTTCTGTTGCCGCTGTAACAACAAACGATAAAAAAATTAAAAAATTAAAGGGGGAAACGTTAAACGTGTTTTTTTGGCTTTTGTTTTCTCGATCTTAATAATGGCAACAAGTAGACGTTTCAAATGCTCACTGAGTTTGTGTTGCTATATTCGCTTAAAAATATATTGGGTGACTGGTAATTAGTGTGTCACAATCTTCCATCTTTCCTTTAATTTCAATATTAAGGGTCTACTACCGGCCAAGTGTCGCCCTCATTGAATAAAAATCGTAGCATAGCATAGAAAATAAATATTAAAGAATCCAACGTCACGTGTCAATGAGGGCGCCACTTGGCCGGTAGTAGGGCCTTAACTACGCAACTCATTCTACGACCATTTCATTGGTCTTCACAACAACTTCACAAATATTTTACAGACTGTGTCTCCTCTACAACATTCGTACCCCAACTACGAGGGCAGAATCGCCGGGTAGCAGCGCAGACAAATAAATTTAGCAGCGAGATAAGCGGCGTATAAATCAGACGACTACAACGCACGCTTACCACGGGAAAAATGTCCCGATGCAACGCTAAGCGCGGCTAACGTCGGAGCTAACCTACTGACTTTAAGAAAAGCGGTGAGAACCGGATTAAACTGGCTTCTTTGTCGCTTTACACTTTTGATTTTGAAAAAGTTTTGTTTTTAGAATGCTGTTACCGTCAAAGTCAGATTTTAATTCTTAATTCTTTATTGTACACCAAAAATTTCACATAGTATTTAGTGGTTACACAATGCATGTACAAAGGCGAGCTTAACTCAATGTTGAGTTTTCTCCCAGCAAACCTTTCTTTTTTAACCGGATTAATTTGTTTTTTTTTCGGTTTAGTATTCTATTTTTTATAAATGATTGTTGCGTTGCACAGACACATTTGTAAGTAGAGTGTTGAATTGAAATGTTTTATTTCCGTACACCACAACAGTAAAAAATTGCATAAAAAAAAAGATGAACAGTGTTTTTTTAACTTCGTATACCGTAACCTCTTCTTCTGATTTTGACGATACACTGAAAAAAGAAACTAAACAAGTCACTTTTCAAGCAGTCTGATGCAGTTGATGGCCGTTGTTTAGGTTCAATTATAGCAAAGACTACAATAATATATAAGAATTATAGATTTCATGCCACCAACTGCATCGGACTGCTTGAAAAGTGACTTGTTTATTTGTTTATTTAAGTCGAGGTCTTTGAAAATATTTGTTTTACATACCTACATATTGACATACGAGTACATACTCTTGAAAAACATCCTCCATCTGGAGCAGTTAAGTAAAAATTATTCGTATTTTCACGAAATAGATAGGCACTGTTTAATATTGACGTCTGGGTAAACATATTTGGTTCCACACAGGCACGTTGAACGGGAGAAAATCGAGCCGTAAACCTTTCCCGCGACATTTTCCTATAAAACTATCAAAAATTTAAAATAGGCTTTAAACCCATATTCACTAAACCTAACCCAGCTAAACCTAAGCTTCACAGTTTTAAAACCGTTCACATTACTTTACATAAAACTATTCCCAAATGTTTTATGTCCCCGACGAGTTAGCTGAGAAGATTGCAATTTGCCTCTTACATTAAAATGTGCTGGGCTGCTGGTGGAGGCTGCTGGTGGAATTTGTGGATATTGGAAAGGAATTTATATTACGTGGTGGTTGGTCTCTTGCGGAAGAAAGGATAAGGTGTTAGAATTTTGACAAGGAGTTTCTTGCAGGCTCACTGATCGTTTCTTATAGACATTTTCGCCCCAGCTTTGCACGGGTACAAATTATACACTTAAACCTTATTTTAATCTCAAGGTTACAGATAGTTGAATTCCTATTTTCATGCAACACAAAATACTAACTTTTCCTAGTATACAGGGTGTAACGGAAAGGTGTGGTCATATTTTAACAACCTTTCTCTAAGAAAAAAAAATAAAAAAATCCCAAAAAAAAATTGGACGTTCCATACAAAGTTGTCATCAGCTGATCAATATTTGTATGGGAGCTAAAAATTTTTTTTGAGTATTTCCTCAGGTTTTTTTGAAGAAAGTTGTTCATATCGATGGGCAAAACCGGTTCTTAAAATATGACCACATCTTTCCGTTACACCTTGTATACATTCTCGAAATGGCTGTATTCGTTAAAACTAACAAGCATCTATTTCCTACGAGGATGCGAACTACTGCCATGAGATCAAAGGAGTCTACTGTGTACTAGTAGATATAACACTGTCTTGCTTAAAAAAAACATTATTGGTGTGGCACCTATTATATTTAACAAATTGCCAAATTGTGTTAAGAATCAGCCCTTAATAAAATTCAAGAAACTCCTGTCGTCGTTGCTGACAGAGAAATGTTACTACTTACCTAGTTTCTAAATTATCTGTAAGTGAACCACTATATTTTTGTATGCCAACAGGCAGAATGTACTGGAGATACCTATATCTGAAATTAACACCACTATTGTAACACCTGCATTATATACAAATAAAGAAATTATTATTATTAAAATCCGTTCAGTAAATGTAAAGTTAAAAAAAATGTTTGTTGCGAACAGACAGACTGACAGACATTGCGGGTTTTTTATATGTATCGAAGAGACGATCAGTTTGAAACTGTGGTGGTATGCATCCATTTGACCCTCTCCTTTTTTCGTCAGTAATAAATGAACAGACGCAAATAAAACCTATAAGAAATCATGGAAAGACAAAATGCAATGACTAAGATTTATTGCAGATGATTTTAAAAAGTGCTACACAGCATCTATAACAAGGTTTTAGCACTTATCCTATTTCCTATTAATCACACTAATATTATAAAGGCGAAAGTTTGTGAGTGTATGTGTTTGAATGTTTGTTTCTTCTTCACGCTCAAATGGCCGAACCGATTTGGATGAAATTTGGGATGTGGATAGCTTATACTCTGGATTAACACATAGGCTACTTTTTTATCAAGGTCTACGCGGGTGAAAACGCGGGGCGCAGCTAGTAATCCTACTAATATTATAAATGTGAAAGTTTGTGAGGATGTATGTTTGTTCCTCTTTCACGCAAAAACTACTGAACGGTTTTTGATGAAAATTTACAGTAATATTGCTTACACATCAGAATAACACATAGGCTACAATTAATAGAGCGAGAAGTACTAATTTCACACGGGCAAAGCCGCTAGCAGAAGTTAGTATTATAAACGCGGGAGGGATGGATGTTTGATACTCAATCACGCCAGAACGGCTGAACGAATCTGGATGAAATTTGGCACAGAGATAGATTATAATCTGAAATTGCACATAGGCTAGTGAGAGAAGAACTAATTCGACGCGGGTGAAGCCGCTGGCATAATCTAGTTGGAGAATAAGAATCTTACCAGACGTCCACACCACTAACTTCCATACGCTTAGCTGTCCCTTACCTGTTTTCAGGCTCAAGAAAAAGCAAACACGTTTGGTGTCATGACGGATATCTCACTGATATTCCTGGGTAGGATAAGCGGAGGTGTTAACTGTTCTGACAAAACCACACCAGCGTTTCGCTAGTCGCCTTCTGCGAAGCAGTAATGCTCGCGAAGGCGGAGGCAGGACGCGTGGGGGAAACTCAACGGAATGCCCCTCACGGCCCCGGCCGCTACCACCGCAGCAGAGGAGTACCCCCAGTAGGGCGTAGGACATCGCGAGACGATATCCGGCCACCGACGGGTACCATCGTGGCCGGTGCCTGCATGCCTAGGGGTAGCGGATAAATTCTGAAAATGAGTTACCGCACCCCTGGGCACTAAGGCAGGGAAGGAACAGGGGTGGGTTTTAGTCAGTAAGAGTCTGACACGCCCTCCCGCTCCACCCAGAGCGGGAGAAGTCATTGGATGATTTCCTTCCCCCCCTCTCCCCAAAAAAAAAAAAAACATTTCGCTAGTAAACATTATTTTCATTAGGCGAACCTATTGCTACTAACTAGCTAAAATTCTTTGGCCATGTCTCGAAGCAATTACGACTGCATAGAGCATCTGGTGGTACAGGGCAGAGTGTAAGGTAAGGCTAGCCCCTGACTTGTGATTTTTGTCACCGTAACTTTTTGTTACCCAGTCGAGTGATATGAAGATGATCAGCGCAATCCCATGTGGATTGCGCTGATCATGGTGACGTAACAATACGGTGACAAATAGTTCCTAGGAGACTGAATTTTGAAGGATACTAACGTAGTTTAGAATATAGATTTTTCGTTTCATTTTTCTTTTTCTTATTTCAAGAGCACTTATTACAGCAATCTGTACGAAATCCATTTCAAGAATGAGCGCGTTTTGTTGCCCAGTGACTTTTCAAGTGGGCGCATCGTGGGTGACAGTGACAAAAATCACAAGTCAGCGACTAGCCTATCAGGCCACGCGGGAGGCTACCGATAAGGTGGACCGATCAAGTTAATTCCGCAGTTGGAGGTCCTGTAAATAATTACGCCAGACTAACATCTAACAGAATGATGGCGGGAGATCGTGAGGTGAGGTACATTAACAACAGCAATTGGACAGTGCTCGTCACGAAGATGAAGAAAGCTCCCTAATAGCATTTAGTGTTGGGTCAACAATAAAATGATAGCATTTATTGTTGGCCCAACCAAATGCCAACAATAAATACTAGGGCTCAAATGCTTTTGCTCCAAAGGTGCGAGTACAACCGCGAGCAACAACTAGTATGTCCTAAACCAATAAAAAATGCACTTTTCATAGTCTATAACAATGAAGCACTAACTAACTAAACATTAGTGCCGTAACAGCCGTAGTGTTGCGCCAATTTTCAAATAAACATAAAACGATATTCGTCCAATAGATAGTGCTGTGCCGTTACTGTTATCGGGGACATAAAGTCGAACGGTTCGAAATTAAAAAGAATAACGGTCAGCGAGAACGCCTCAGGCGGTTTGTGAACGGTTCCTGATATTTTGGATACGCGTTATAGCCTGGCTTGTGTCGCAATTATCGTGGAAAAGGGTTGGGAAAGGTGGTTATTTTTTTCTTTATTTTTGGGCGGTCTTTTATGGTCTGTAGGAGATTGGGTGGGTAATTAAGAGAGAACAATCCATTTCACGGTGTCGAACTAGGGTGTTGTACGTAGCAAGTGAGTTATCGTTAACTTTTGACCTAACCCTTATACATATCTATACAGACAAAAGTTTCTTAGAGGGTGCAGATTTGCAGAAGTCTTATAAAAATAAAGGTGTTTTTAAAGAAGAAGAAAAGAAGTAGTAATTATCTGTTGTAAAGCCATAGTACTAAAGTTTCCTCTGAGAAGCTCTTTCAAAAAGAGTTCCAGTCCTAAACGTTTTGGGAACACATTCATTGTGCGTACAGCTAAGTGGTATTCCCTGCCGGAGTCTGTGTTTCCTGATAGCTACAACGTGACTAAGTAACTTCTAGGCAAGCAAACGTGCTCCATCATCCACCATATCATTGCTTACCATCAGGTGAGATGGTGGTCAAACGCGAGCAATAGTAAAGAACTATTATCTATAAAAACGGCAAAAAAATCATATCTGTTATATGGGAGCCCCATTTAAATATTTTTTTATTCTGTTTTTTAGTATTTGTTGTTATAGCGGCAACAGAAATACATCATCTGTGAAAATTTCAACCGTCTAACTATCACGGTTCATGAGATACAGCCTGGTGAAAGACGGACAGGCGGACGGACAGCGGAGTCTTAGTAATAGGGTCCCGTTTTATCCTTTCGGTACGGAACCAAAAAAAATAATAAAACTGTATCGACTTTTACCTTTTCACCCACACATATCACAAACTATTTCTATCCCAAAAGAACACTACTACATCCAAAAAGTCATATCTCACTTCAATCATAATTTTATCACTACGGTGACAATCCAACACGGTGTCACAGCGGAAATGAAGTGTCAACGTTTGTGACGACGTCAGTCAACGAAAGAGATTCTTGGCAGTAGCTTTGTGTGGGTTGATTCATGAGTGGTGTATGTTTACGTTTGATCTCTAACGCGAGGTGAGCAGGGCTGGTACGATAGTATAGTTTTGTGCTGCCGTGCACAGCGAGGCTCAGTAGGGGAGACCCTACAGTCTCCTCAGGGATGTGCCCTATCAGTTCTTTTAAGAAGTAACGGGGCCCCTTCCAAATGCTAATGTTGATTACCAAGGTGGTTTTGGTATGCCTAGGGGTAGCGGATAAATTCGTAACAGTTACCGCTGCCCTGGGCACTCAGGCAGGGAAGGAACAGGGGTGGGTTTTAGTCAGTAAGAGTCTGACACGCCCTCCCGCTCCACCCAGAGCGGGAGATGTCATTGGAAGATTCCCCACCCAAAATAAAAAGTTGGTTTTGGTGAGGTAAAAATCCCACAATCCCTGGTTTTTGTTCACTAAAAGTCTTTAAAAGGCCTTTTGAAGGTTTCCCCGATAAAAAAAAAGTTACGATGGTGTTTTCGTTGAGGAGTTTGAGGAGCTCATCCAGGGAGCCAGTACCATAACTATTTCAGTCACCAAGCAGCGACGGTATGGTCCGGTTTAAAGGGTAGCTAATGTATAGGGTTATTGGTAACTTGACGTATTCCTGATTGCACTCGAGGAACGGTAACCCAATGTTTTCGCGCACATATGGGAGTGCCGCGAGGAGGCGAAACGCCGGGGCGAAACTCCGTTGCCGCGACATATCGCGGCTTGGCGGACAGAGCTCAGGCAGGATCTCACAGCGACATGGAGAGAGCGACTGTCGCAACCGAGCGCTGGGCACGCCACAATTGCGGCGGTAAGAGGGGCCTCTTTGAGGAGTGGCTAAAGAGGCGCCACAGCGTCCTCGCTTTCCACCTGACGCAGGTCCTCATTGGACACGGCTGTTTCGGGAGGTTCCTGTTCCGAATAAGGCGGGAGGAAACGCCCGGGTATCACCACTGTGTGGATCGCTCAGAGGACACGGTGGAGTAAACGTGGAGGTCTGCCCCGCTTGGGCTGTCACCTCCTTCTGCTAAGCAGTAATGCTTGCAAAGCAGGAGGCGGAATGCGTGAGGGAGACGCAACGGAGATGCCCTTTTGCCCCTAGCAGCCGCCGCCGCAGCAGCAGCTAGACGTCCCGGGCGTCGGGAGCTTGCGGACGGCAAGTAATGGGTAGCTCGATGGCGGATGTCAGCAGTACCTGACGGGCCCCGCGGATAAATTCGAAAGAGAGTCACCGCGACCCTTGGCACAGGCAATTGCAGAAATAAGGGTGGGTCTCAGTCAGCAAGAGTCTGACACGCCCTCCCGCTCCACCCAGAGCGGGAGAAGTCATTAGATAATTTTCCACCCTCCAAAAAAAAAGGGAAGGTGGAAACCCAATAGGTTTCGAGAAAATCCCCTTATCTCCGAAACACCAGAAACGAAGAATTAAAAAAAAATATACAGAAAAGAGTTCTTCACATATAAACCATATAAGATTTGAGAAAATATAAAAAGCCTATGTTTTTTTATGAAAAAAAAAATATTATTCGTTCGGCGCGCAAGTCTGACTCTCAGTTTTCCGGTTTTAATTGATAACAGGTGACCACTTACCGGTTGGTTGGGTCGTCTGCTTGTTTGTAACTTTATAACATAAAAAGCTGTTGAAAGTTAATCTATACTATAAAGAGGTGAAGTTGATGATGAGTTGTTGATGAAAAAAAAAAATAAAACCGACTTCCAAAAAAAAAATCAAAAAGTGCAAAATAACTTTAATTTCGGATGTCGGTGTTTCTGGTTTTATTTCTTCGTTTTCCGACACTGACTTCCGAAATTAAAGTTATTTTGCACATTTTGTTTTTTTTTTGGAAGTCGGTTTTATTTTTTTTTGTAAAAAAGTTTTTATTTTTCACTTTTTAGTTATGTTATCTCATGAAATTGTGTTAACAATGCATATTTATGCGATAGCATCAATTTGCTGTAATTTTTTGAAGAGTTCCGTTGTCTGTCTCCGAAAATCATCGTCAGATCTACATGAAATTTAAATGGGACCATTTCAGAACAAACCCCTTTCGAACAAAAAAAGAATTTTGGAAATCCGTCTATAAATGACGAAGTTATGCCCGAACATACATAAAAACATACAAACATCCGAATTGATAACCTCCTCCTTTTTGAAGTCGGTTAAAAAGCTGTTGAAAGTTAATCTATACTATAAAGATGTAAAGTTTGTGAGGTTGTAGGGGGTAATCTCTGGATCTACGGAACCAATTATGAATATTATTTTTGAAAGCCACGTTATTTGTGAGTATCATAGGCTATAAATTTTTGAAATCGGACCAAGTCGCGGGCGCAGTGCTAGTTTAATTACATCTAATGGGATTAGTGTTACATGAGCAGTGGTGGCCCAGTGATAACGACTCCGACTTACTTGTCGTAGGTCGTGAGTTTGAACCCAGGTAGGCACTTTGTGTAAATTATTTCATCACTACTGCTCTCAAAACGGTGAAGAAAAACACCGTAAAGAAACCGGCATGTTCTGGAACCAAAAATTCGATGTCACCTATGGATCCACACATGAGCCGTAATCCACCACGCGGGCCAAGTGCGGGTTACTTGGCCCGCGTGGTTGATTACGGTCCATTCCCTCTCCTAGAGAGGAGGCCTGAGTCCCAGCAGTGGGAACATTACAAAGCTGATATGTTATGTTTAACATAAACATCCAGTAGTCAACCATTCCAGCCTTTTTTTTTTTTTGGCTGGGAACCATCCAATGACATCACCCGCTCTGGGTGGAGCGGGAGGGCGTGTCAGACTCTTACTGACTAAAACTCACCCCTTTTCTTTCCCTGCCTGAGTGCCAAGGGGTGCTGTAACTCATGTTGAGAATTTATCCGCTATCCCTAGGCATGCAGGCACCAGCCTCGAAAGGCCCCGTCAGTTGTGGCTGACAATCATCTCTTTTTTTTTATAAAGAAAGAAAGAAAGCACTATCTCACCTGATGGTAAGCGATGATGTGGTCGAAGATGGAGCACGCTTGCCTAGAAGTAACCTATTCACTCTTGACTTAAAGACTCCCAGGTTGTAGCTTACAGGAAACACAGACTCCGGTAGAGAATTCCACTGTCTAGCTGTACGCGCAATGAATGTTTTCTCAAAACGCTTTGTGCGTATGGATGGGATGTCCACCACGAACCGGTGGCACTTCGCCGTACGTTTTGTGGTCCTTTGATGAAACGGGCTTGGCGGAATCAAATCATGCAATTCCGTCGCACACTCCCCAAAATGTAATCGATAGAAAACCGACAGGCTAGCAACTCGGCGTCTATGTTACTCGGCGAGCTACCCACTGCTCGCCGTCCGCAGGCCCGGGTCTACGGTGGCCGGAGATCGTCTCGCTGCGTCCTACGCCCAGTGCCTCTCCTGCCAGTCATTCCAGGCTGATATAATGATGATGATACATCGTTAACTATACTTTACATCATAATCCTACTATCCCTACTTATAATATTATAAATGCGAAAGTAACTCTGTCTGTCTGTTACGCTTTCACGCTTAAACCACTGTACTGATTTTAATGAAATTTGGTACAGAGTTAGACTAGATCTTGGGGAAGGACATAGGCTACTTTTTATCCCGGTCGCAGCTAGTAATATTATAAATGTGAATTATTGTGCGGATGTATGTTTGTTACTCTTTCACGCAGAAACTACTTAACGGATTTTGATAAAACTTTACAGTTATATAACTTATAGATCAGAATTACTTATAGGCTATAAATTATAATGGAGGGAGGTACTAATTCCACGCGGGCGAAGCCGCTGACATGAGCTAGTACTTCTTTACTTTCTAAATATAAAATAGTGTGTAAAAACAAAGTAAATTTAACACATATTCAAAACTAATAACGTAACAAATTCCCAACACACACACTCACACATCAGCGAAGAAAATCAGAATTTTCTCTCCACCCCGTAAATCAAATCAACCATTAGGCTGCTTCCACACGAACGACACGTGATTAGGCAGTGCGCACACGGGCGACACGTGAGCTATTTAAGCTGAGTTCAGCTCAGTAATATAATAAAGCTCTAGACTTGTTGTACTGTATTAGATTTACTGCTCACCTATTGTTTGTAGAGTAGTGTATGGGGACAGAGGCTGAAAATGTTCAGTTTTTACGTTTATTTTATATATATTGATTTGGTGTTTCTGTTTTTATCACATACACAAAAGTCTAGTACCGGAATCCTACTATCATCATCATCATTCTCCTGCCCTTATCCCAATTTATTTGGGGTCGGCGCAACATGTCCTCCCATCATGGCGTGTCATGTGTGTGTGGAATCCTACTATCATATTATTATAAATGCAAGAGTTTTGATGGATGTATGTTTGTTACTCAATCACACCAGAACGGCTGAATGGATCTGGATGAAATTTAGCACAAAGATAGATTATAGTTTGAAATAGCACAATGGCTTTCATTTGTAGTCGGGAAAGTACTAAAAGCCACTGGCAGAAGCTAATATGTAGAACTGTGAGTCAAAAAATCAGGGTCTAGGGATCAATGTCTCCCCAAAGGGTCACAGCCATACGGCTGGTCCGGGGATACCGCACGGTTTCCGGTGAGGCGGCGAGCCTCCTTGCCGGACTGTCGCCATGGGATCTGGAGGCCAAGGTCCTCGCGCTCGTCTGGGAGTGGCGAGAGGAGGCGAAGCGCCGGGGCGTAACTCCGCTGCCGCGACACCTCGTGGCTCGACCGACGGAGTTCCGGCAGGATCTCATGGCGACATGGAGACAGCGACTGTCGCAACCCAGCGCTGGGCATGCCACCATTGCGGCGGTAGTGCCCCTCTTTGAGGAGTGGCTGGAAGGCGTCACGGCGTCCTCACCTTCCGCCTGACACAGGTCATCTGTGTCGGATAAGGCGGGAGGAAACGCCCGGGTGTCACCATTGCGCGGATCGCCCAGAGGACACGGTGGAGCATACGGTGGAGGTCTGCCCCGCTTGGGCGGAGCACTGCCGTGTCCTCATGATGCGATAGACGGCAGTGACCTCTCGCGCCCGGCCCTGGTCCAGGCCATGGTACGGAGCGAGAGAGAATGGGAAGCAGTCTCCTCCTTCTGCGAAGCAGTAATGCTTGCGAAGGAGGAAGCGGAATGGGTGAGGAAAGCTTAACGAAGTGGCCCTCACGCGCCTAGTCGCAGTTGTTGCAAGAGACGCCCTGGGCGTCGGGGGTCGCGGGACGATCTGCGGCCACTGTAGACCCGGGCCTGCGGACGGCGAGCAGTGGGTAGCTCGCCGTCCGATCAGCACCAGGCCCGTGAGTCGATGGCGCGTAGTGTTCCACGCGCGCCTCAAAGAGATGAGTGTCAGCCACCACTGACGGGGCCCATCATAGCCGGTGCTTGCATGCCCAGGGGTAGCGGATAAATTTGTAACAGAGTTACCGCTCCCGTGGACACTCAGGCAAGGAAGAAACACCCCCCCACCCCCACTCCACGCAGGGTGAAAGATGTCATTGGATGATATACCAACCCCAAAAAAAAAGGGATCAATGTTTCAAACGGGGAGGCACAAAACTCAGAAAGTTAAGAATGGTCAAGAGGTTTTTTTATGGTTTTTATAAATACCGACAGCTTTGAGATACACACACTTAGCGCATTCATCTAATAACACATTGAAAACTGAATGATTCATTATAATTTAAATTAATAATTACTCGAAAATTAGTATTCCCATAAATTAAAATAATAATAATTTCGTGGTAGGAAAAGTTTTGAGTAAAAAAAACGACACGTGGTTTTTTGGCTCTCGTCTTTGTCTCTCACATATTTTGCTGACATATTTTGCAATTTAACATCTCGAATTGATAAAATAAAAAAAAAACATTTTTTTATTTCAAATGTCCCACCCAAACCCATGACTACTCTGTACCCAGTTTTCTGCAATAACACACAGACACTTAAATTATATTTTTAATATCAACCAAAAATTGAGCTTTGCCCAACAAAATTGATAACTTTACTCAATTATCCTTCAAACCTCTCTGCCCCAAACTACTCTGTACCCCAACTCTGCAATAACATTACACTGCACACATTACGTAACACAGCTAATCACTAACACACATAAATTACCAATCGCGCCAGTGTGGGTGGCGTAGCTCGTAGCGCCGTAGCTCGTAGCAGCGTAGCCCGTAGCGGGTCTACGAGATAGGACCCGTCTACGAGAATTATTGTCTATTTTCTTGCGCTTATTTCTTTTTTGTACTTAAAACTGATAATATTTTATCTTTGTGGGAACAATTGTTTTTTTTTGGTGAAAATTTTTGGTGGGTAGGAAATGTTATGTTATTTGTAATATTGATATCTATCTTACTAACCTTTTCTCGTGGTTTGTATCCCACAATCCACACGGACCGTGCAATTTTTCGATATAAGATACGATATAAGTAGCAGATATGATACTCCGCTACAATGTTGCTTTTTATTAGTGAAATAATTTTCGTAATCGGATCAGTACTTCCATTGACTAGCTTTTTTACACATATTTCCACTCAAATATATGTAGTTCTTTCTTCAAAAGACCATTACAGACAATAATCTGCATGGTCCTCAGCATATTGTGAATGTAAGAACTATGTAGGTCGTTCTATTCACCTAGATTTCATGATTGTCTGGCAGTTTGAGTACTTTAGCGGCCTACCCAAATGTCCTTACTTTGGTATTGTTCGTCGGTTCTTTGAGCTCCTCAAAGTAGACAGTTGAGCTTCACGATAACTGACAAATGCTTGCATTGTCTGGACAGGTCTACTCCAACCTGCGTGGCGCTTTGCCTGAGTTTGTTTCGGTGTTTCTTCTCAGGGTAGTCAGCTAGGAAACACCGGCCTCATCTAGCTTAAACTGACAAAAAACATTGACGTGTAAAAGTGTTCCTTGTAACCTATTTACTAAATAAATATCATTTATCATTTACGGGAATAGCTTCTGCCGGCGCCTTCGCCCGCGTGGAATTTTAGCTACCTCTTGTTCAGCTACCTGCCAGTAAAATCTTATCAGAATCGGTCCAGCCATTTCGAAGATTAGTCGGAACAAACCGACAGACAGTCAGACGGACAGACAATTTAATAAACTGATTTCTAGGCATAGGAGTCGTGCAAATAGCTGAATGAATTAAAAAAAAAAATTACATTACAAACAGACGCTTCAATTTTATTTATTGGTATTGATGTAACGGAAATGGGTGGTCATATTCTAGATATTCTTGCCTTCCATGGAAATAAACAACTTTCTTCATAGTAACCGTAAATTCTCAAAAGAAAAATTGGACTTTTCATACAAAATCATCATCAAAAATCTGCGTAGCCTTTTCCCAACTATCTTGAGGTCGGCTTCCAGTCGAACCGGATGCAGCTGAATACCAGTATTTTACATGGAGCGACTGCCTATCTGACCTCCACAATCCAGTTACTGGGTAATACGATACCCCTTGGTAAGACTGGTTGTCAGACTTTCGGGCTTCTGACGACCCGTAACGACTGTCAAAGATCCACGATTGACAGCCGGGACCAACGGCTTAACGTGCTTTCCGAGGCACGGAGAAGTCTCGGTATGTAAAGATGGTTACACATCCGTGGACCAACCCCGGCCAGCGTAGCTTAACCTGATGGATGGACCCGATTTTTTTTTCCTGAGTGCCCAGGGGTGCGGTAACTCATTTTCAGAATTTATCCGCTACCCCTAGGCATGCAGGCACCGGCCACGATGGGCCCCGTCAGCGGTGGCTGACAATCATCTCTTTGAGGATTCACGGGCCTAGTGCTGATAGGACGGCGAGCTACCCACTGCTAACGTAAGTAATAACAGCTACCGTGCGGCTGTTATTACTTTAGCCACGAGCTCATCACGAGACATCATCAGTTGATCAAAATTAGTGTGGGAGGTCCAATTTTGTTTTCGTAAGGGACTATGAGTTTCTCGAAGAAATTTGTCCATTTCTATAGGCAGAAGCTGTATTTGAAATATGGTGTTCCTGTTTTGTGTCTTCGTTTTTTGACACCGACTTCCGAAATTAAAGTTATTTTGCACTTTTTTTGGAAGTCGGTTCTATTTTTTTGAAAAAAAGTTTTTTTATTTTTCACTTTTTAGTTGTGGTTCCCCATTAAACTGTGTTAACAATTCATAGACACGATAGCAGCAATCGCGGTTGATTTGCTGTCAATTTTTGAAGAGTTCCGTTGTCTGTCTCCGAAACCCATCATCAGATCTTTTTGAAATTTAAATGGGACCATTTCGAAATAAACCCCTTTCGAACAAAAAAAGAATTTTGCAAATCCATCAATATATGACGGAGTTATGCCCAAACATACATAAAAAAAAAAAAAATACAAACATCCGAATTGATAATCTCCTCCTTTTTCGAAGTCGGTTAAAAATAAACAATAATAATGATTTGCACGTTGTACTAATAAAGTTGAGGTAACTCTTTTTAAAGCGTTCTGCCAGTCTTCAGACAAACACACATGCTTAACCAAATGTCTAATTGTATTCCTAGAACTAAATATTTCTTACAACCTGATTTTTTTTTTAAATTTATTGTTGACATACTGTATTAACTTTAACAGGCGAAGACACTGGTCCCTATAATACAGTTAGCACTAGTTTAGGGACCAGGGGATTCACACTCATGTACCTATAACTTTTATGTCAATAAACTTATTATAATTATTATTTTTACACGTGCAGTCTTTGGACCAGTTTTACGCAGAGGATATACAGCAATCTGCGCGTCCAATACAATAACGCGTTCAGGATACTGTTGGGGCTGTCCTGGCGTTGTAGTGCGTCCGGTATGTTTGCGGAGACTCACACAGATGATTTTTATGCCATAATAAGAAAAAGGACCTGCTGTCTTGTATGGTTCAGAATGTTGTGTCACAAAAGGGATGAATGAAAAGCAGTTGTATGCGGCTGAGATGAGAATGCTACGAGCGATGTGTGGTGTTACGCGCATGGATAGAATTAGGAATGAGTATATAAGAGGAAGTATGAAAGTGGCACCGCTGATTGAAAAATTGTGTGACAATCGGTTGTCGTGGTATGGGCATGTGATGCGGAGGAATGAAGAAAATGTCGTGAGGAAAGTCTTGTGTATGGATGTGGATGGCTATAAGAGTAGGGGAAGGCCAAAGAAACGATGGCAGGACTGTGTCAAAGAGAATATGGGTAAAAAGGGGGTGACTACAGAGATGACGACTAATAGAGGATTATGGAAGAAAAAGACATCTTGTGCCGCCCCCAAATAAATTGGGATAAGGGCAGGAGAATAATGAATAAGAAAAAGGACCGCCTCCGTGGTCAGCCGCCTGCGCAACGCCACTAATAGTCTCCTCAGTGTGTTCCGAGATCGGTGGGATTCCCCTCTGCTGCGTCACGGGTTTTTTTTTTTTTAAGGACCCACACCAGTTGATGATATGTACCTATTCTTTTTATTTGATTTACTAACGCTAGTATTTAACTAATCTTGTTATACTAACACTATGGACTCATGTCTGAAATAAATAATTTGAATTTGAATTTGAATACCGGATAATTACAAATATCGTAAAATTGTAATATCGTAAAATTGTAATAAATCTTACGAGAGTGTAAACTCTCGATATACTTATAATGAATAGATCATCTATACTAATACTAATATTATAAAGAGGACAGATTTTTTTTTTGTTTGTATCGAATAAGCTCCGAAACTACTGGACCAATTTTAACAATTTTTTAACCACTACAAAGCTAAATTATCAGCGAGTAACATAGGCTACTTTTTAACTCGGCAGAAATTACAGTTCCCGTGGGATAGGTCACGGGAGCGAAGCCGTGGGCAAAGTGCTAGATTTAAATACAATGAATCCTATCCAAATTCGATAATATACAAAGTATTGGAGTCTTTTTGAAAATAAAAAGTTTACAATTTCATAAACTAGCGATGTTTGCAATTATCCTGTGACATACAAGGTGTAACGGAAAGGTGTGGTCATATTTTAAGAACTGCATCTGCCCATGGATATGAAACACTTTCTTCATAAAAACCTGGGGAAATTGTAAAAAAAATTTTTACGTCCCATACAAATATTGATCAGCTGATGATAACTTTGTATGGAAAGTCCAACTTTTTTTAAGGAATTTTCTTTTTTTTTTTAACCGACTTCAAAAAAAGGAGGAGGTTCTCAATTCGACTGTATTTTTTTTTTATGTGTGTTACCTCATAACTTTTTACTACGTGAACCGATTTTGAAGATTTTTTATATTTGAAAGCTGTTGCTTCACATGTGGTCCCATTTTAATTTGGTGAAGATCTGATGAAGAACTTCGGAGATAAACAATGGAACTCTTCGATAAATGATAGCAAACCTTCCAGAATTGCTGCAATCGGATGTCTGCATATTGTTTTCACCACTTCACAACATTACATCACGCTGATGCGCTCTGAAGGGGTATACAGATTTGTGCAGATCACCCTGATACACCCTAATTTCACCAACTATGTTCAAATTCCCTATTTTTGGGGCTAGCAATTCGGGCATAACTTTACTATTAATTTAGTTTTAGAATGGGGTACAACAACTAAAAAGTGAAAAATTAAAAACTTTTTACAAAAAAAATACAACCGACTTCCATAACTAGCACAAAAAAATGCAAAATAACTTTAATTTCGGAAGTCGGTGTCAAATAACGAAGAAACCAAACTAGAAACACCGACTTCCGAAATTAAAGTTATTTTGTATTTTTTTGTGCTAGTTATGGAAGTCGGTTGTATTTTTTTTTGTAAAAAGTTTTTTTACAGAATGTTGTTCATTCCCTTGGGCAGAACCGGTTTTTAAAATATGACCACACATTTCCGTTACACCCTGTATACATTTAGTCAATAATTCAATTAATAACCTCTGTATAATTACTAGCTTATAAGGGCTTTTAGTTGTTGATTATTGACTTCCAAATAGCTACTTTACCTACTATCGGCTTCTGAGGTTTCTCATATTGTTTCGTAACATTCAGTTAAGAAAGAACTTTTGCTTAGAAAAAAAAACCCAATGAAAGTTCCTTTACATGCAGTCTGATGCAGTTTGTGCCATTAAATCGGCGATTGAAACTGAATCATTTGGAACTTTTTAGTTGTTCTTTAAATCACATTAAAAAAAAAATTGCCTATGTTTATTTTTTAAAATCTCCTCTAGACCTTTATCAGGCTTCCGTACCTAAAGGGTAAAACGGGACCCTATTACTAAGACTCCGCTGTCCATCCGTCTCTCTGTCCGTCTGTCACCAGGCTGTATCTCATGAACCGTGATAGTTAGACAGTTGGAATTTTTACAGATGATGTATTTCTGTTGCCGCTTAAACAGCAAATATTTAAGGGGGCTTTCATACAACAAACGTGATTTTTTTGCCGTTTTTATAGATAATGGTACGGAACACTTCGTGCGCGAGTCCGACTGGCACTTGGCAGGTTATTTTTATAGCCCACATGACCATGTCACAAAAAAATACGACTACACTTACCTAATGTTATTTCGGCGGTTTTTGCCAGCCGTTTAGGCTACAGGGCGTACATACATACATACGAAGACTTGAAATACATTACCACCCTTCTGGTTAAGTCAGGAAAAATAAATGAATATAGCTAGTAATAACACTCGGGCAATATAATAATATAGTTTAGATAATAGTATAGTTTTTTGTCTATGACATATCGCGAAAACTTTCAGTAATACTTGTATGCCGTATTTGTTGCTAAGATTATATTTAAATTCAAGCTTAGGATCGTTCCTTATATATTCTTTTATTATCTCGAAGATAAATGATACGAATGACTAACATTAAATGGTGGCATTTGACCTCGACTCTCAAGGTTTATTTCTTAGAGAAGAAAAGTACAAAATATATTAGTGGACTTTTCCTATTGTAAGTGTGACTGTCAAGACATGGGTTTGATTCCTATGTTAAGTCAGGCTTTTTAAAGCTCTTTAAGCTAATAAACTCTGTTTTTGATTAAAAATAATTCTGCCTCTCGTCTGTCTTGCTTTTTTCATTCTTTTAAAGAAAAGAAAATATATTTATTTTGCACAGATTACAAACGCACGTTGATTTATAAAAGCCTAGTATCCAAGTAAAAATAAAATAAAACTAAACTAATAGCCTGTGCCTAGCGATCTCATTTGATTCCACACCAAAGACAACCATAGACAATATATGTCGCACCATTACACGGCATAGACGAAACGTAGGTCTATGACACCTCGATCAATGACATTAGGAGAACTTGTATAATTGTTTTTTGCAGTCCAGTTTTTTTTTTTAAATATTCAAGTTTTTTTATTTTCTACATTTTAGTGAGTGATATTTATGAAATCGCCTCCTCCTCCCTTTATTTTGATACTCCACATGATCATGTCACAGAAAAATATGGCCTTACTAACATATTGGCAGCCGCTATTTAGTTTTATTTTTTTTAATTTATGTAGCCTATGTTACTTCGGCAGAACCCAATCTTTTGATATCTCTTTATTGAAATCCATCCAGCTGTTTAGGCTACAGGCCGTTAGAAAGAAATATACATACATACATATCAAACAATCTGGCCGCGCCTTTGCCCAACTATCTTGGGGTCGGCTTCCAGTCTAACCGGATGCAGCTGAATACCAGAATTTTACATGGAGCGACTGCCTATCTGACCTCCACAACCCAGTTACTGGGTAATACGATACCCCATGGAGAGACTGGTAATGACTAGTTGTCAGACTTTCGGGCTTCTGACGACCCGTAACGACTGTCAAAGATCCACGATTGAGAGCCGGGAGCAACGGCTTAACGTACTTTCCGAGGCACGGAGGAGTCTCGGTATGTAAAGATGGTCACCCATCCATGGACCAACCCCGGCAGCGTAGCTTAACCTGATGGATCGACCCGTGCGGCTGTTATTACTTTAGCCACGAGCTCCTCTTATACATATATCATTCATACTAATATACATACATACCAATATATTCGGTAGTCGGGTAGAAATGATTCAACGATGAAATGACTAAGAAATAAACAGCAAAAATAATACACCATTATAATCTACTCTCGTAAAAACCCAAAGGTAAATAAGCCAGTGTTAATTGGTGATATGTAATCCTAATGGGAATCGAACCCACGACACCTAGCTTAAGGCACAGTTATACGACTTCTAATGATTTTTAATTGAACATCACGTGATGAAAACTAAACGAGTAGTGTTATTTCTTTGAAAAAAATATGTGTTATTTTAGACAATTTCCTTCGTAATTTGATATATAAATATTTGAAATTATATTTTTATAACATAGTGTAATCAATTTGTAAAGTTATGTCTAACGCGGATAAAAAATTGAGAATCACGCAAAAACTGTAGTGTTTTTTTTTATAAAACTTTCACCATTTTAAAGATTATTAAATTATTTGTATTTTAGTATACGTGTTTAAGTATAATACCTGTTTTTTATGTGTAATAAAATAACAATGCGTCTAATTTCGGACAGCGCTCCTTGATGGGAGAGTCCTATTAGTGGGTGGACGTACGACGCGTTACGTGAACTCAGCACAGAACACGCAAGCTAACCACTCAAGGTCGTTGGTAGTTAATAGAGCCATAAGAAGGCAAAAGCTCAGCAACAGCATACATTGAAAAATCTTTGACCGGAAATTAAAGTCACTCAGATTTTACAACTTTGTTTCTGGGTAACTAGCACAGACATAAACTACACGTAAGTTATTTTAAGAGTACGTGAACAACCTAAGAAAATAAAAACAAGAATCAAAAAGAACATCTGGAAAATAACTTTTTATTTAGAGGAAATACATTTTTGAGTCACGAATTATCATTAAAATATACATAAGGATCCATGAAAAATATGTTTTCTAAAGTAAAAGAATATTATTATTATCTAACACGGAAAAATCTGCCTAAAATCGCAACGAACATCCGCCCAAGATGTGTTTTTAACGCACACACGCAAAAATAAAACGCACACAAACGCACATAATGTGACATTTATAGACGCGTCAGCTGAAAAAGGCATGCAGGCTAAATTGAACTGTCTAACTAATAAAATAAGAGCGAGAATACTCAGCAAAAACTGAGCTAAATTAGGATATTTCAAAAGTCAAACACAACACTTGAATTTTTTTTTGTTAAAGAAAATCAAACCTTAACTCGTAGTGTCAAGATTTGAAATTATGTGGGTGATGAAAACAGATATGTCATGTCTATGTTCCGAATTTGAAAGAGCTTTCCGAGGGGAACCGAGCGCTTACCGATCGGGCCCGACTGGCGCCGACTCGAGGCGAGTGCCGAATGCATTACGACGTAGTGCTATAGGGCTGTACGGAGGAAAACTGCTATTTTTACATATACACGCTTTTTAGTTCGTATACTTGTACTTTTATGCGTTTTTGCTAAGTAGGTTAATTTTGGTGATTATCATTTTGGTGGTGTTTAGAGATGGTGATAGTGATTTTCTACTTGGTGAAGAAATAAAAAAATATTTTAATATTAAATCTTAATTGATCTAATATAATCAATATTCTATAATGCAGTTCCGGCTAAAGAAAATTTTAATGACAAACTAACAAGCATCTTACACGAAAAACTCAAAAATAATGCCCAAAAATAATCAATACTTCGAATAGCTTTCATCTAGCCTAAAAATAGCAGTCACAACCTAAAAAAACCTTACGAAAAAGCCGGAAAAGCTTGCCGTCAGCCCTGTGCGTAGGGCGGGTCGGGGCGGCGCGGGGGTGAGGAGAGCGAGGGGGGCGGCGCGGAGGGGGGCGGAGGGGGCGCGGCGAGTCGCGCCAGTCGGTCGCGGGGCGCCGCGCAGCCCACACGCGTCATGCGCGCCCTCTAGCGTATTATGTTCCTCCCCGACCTCCCGCGAGCCTGCATGGTGGACGACGTAGCGACTTACTTGCAAGCGCCCTCCTCGGGACAGGTGGCTACAATTATTAACAACAAACCCATATGTAATTAACAATGATCATATTAACAGATGTTGTGAGCTAATGTTGCTTACCTAAACTGCGTCGGCCGCCCGGGTATTTTCGGGACGTACCGATTTCGCCGTCAGATCAATGTGGACGCACGTGATCCTCTTATGTTGTAGGCTGGATGCGACTGGCCACATCACTAGTAACAAGGTAACTTAAAAAAAGAACGAAAATTAAAAAATAAACACGTGTTCGACGTTCAAGTTGAAGATTGAGAAGAATTCAAATTGAGAATCAAGTGTAACGGTCTTCGATAAGGTAAAGAAGTAAATTGTGTTCATAACAGTCGGTGTAAACAGATCGATGAGCATGCTCTCGTAAAAGATTGACAGTTGCGAGCTGTGATGCACGTTGAATTTAAAACGACTCAGTGAAAAATGTAATACCAAAGCGACAAGAATGTGAAGCTTACAAAAAAAAAAACGATTATAACCTCAAAGAAAATATGTACCGGTGAATATAAGTTTTAATCCAAATTTTTTTTATAAATGCTATGCTACATTTCATCCTAAATCTTTATGAACGAGCATAACCTTCAAATACGACTAAATTATTTATAATAAAGTGGAATCATAAAACTCAAACATCTGATGCTGGTATTTGTTATATAGTTACGAAAGCATAAGACTAAAATTAAGATCTTATAAAAACACAATCCAATGACTAAGAATATTGTTGTTGCGTGATTCAGAATGACAATCATTTTCATTGATGTGATCCATAAATAATTAGAAAGACTAATCATAGTCACTAATAACTTAAATAAAACTTAAAACGATAACTACAAACTTAATTTACCAAAAGCTAAGTCATATTCAAGTGAAAATCATGATACGAAACACATTTCAATTTCAAAATGTGATAAAATCATTAACACTACTATAAACTTCAATCAATCGAAAAAAGAAAAAAAACAAATCGAACCTCTTTGCTAAAACTTGCTAAAACACCATTATTCAACATTAAAAAAAAATAAAGCAAGTCACGAAAGAACCATAGATTATAGCAATAATAGAAATGAAAAAGGTTAGTGAATCGATATGGTGTGGCTAAGATGTGAATAAGTTGACTGCAGGGAAACTACGGCATAGAATAGCATAACGCCCATCCCATCTGCAGTTTACGCTGTTTTGCTAAAATCGGCTCTATCTGACTGCAAAAACAATTTACTTGCCGTTTTCCAAAAGTTTTAGTTTTGAAAAGGAGTTTTTATGCGGAAACGCGGACCTCTTTCGTTTATGTTACGTTTCTTCTAATGTAATGATTTTAGGTTAGGATAACATGGGTTTGGGAAACGAGTGTTTTTCCTTAGTTAGAGTATTTTTTTATTGTTCTTGTTTCTCTTTGCTGGGATAAATGTTATGTCTGTTGGACTGCCCTTAATATATTGATTACGATTCATAATGTTTCCAGCTTGGTACAGTTTTGTATCTTAGATAAATCCATGTTAGGTTAATAAAATTTCATTTTGTGTACTTAGAGAAGTTAATGATTTAATAGATTATCGGTAACTGTCAGTTTATTTATATTTTAAAGATCTTTGTTTTTTAAAAGCTTTCGTTTATTTTGTTCATATCTTGGAAATTTTGGAGTTATTGGCTCCGTGCCCTAATACTTTGCCCTTGATCTTGATGATGAGAGTTCGTTTTGTAAACATTAGCTTTTTTATGTAATACTAATAAATCGATTAGTTTTATGATTTATTTACGTTTTGTTTTAGTTAACTGATTTTTGAAAAATTGTCTATCTACGAGTATATATTTACTTTCAAATACCTACCGTTCTTTTTTAAAGACTTTATAGTAACGTTAAAAAAATGTTAATTCAATCATACTTCTAATAAAGACTCCTTGACTATGATTACAAACTTATCGACACCTTTACATATTTAAAATCATATAAAACATACATTATCGAATAACAATTTAGAGCAGCCTATAGCACATAAAATTCGTACATACGATACTATAAACGAGGCTTGCGAAGGTAACCCCGCTCCCAAGTTAGTCGAGCCGGCACCCAGCGCTTATTCAGCAGAGATAAACCGACCAGAACTCGACACAACTTGAAATTCTAATTTAATTTTGAACATTTCACTTGTGGAATACGAACCATTGGATTAAAAGTTAAATCTTGCAGTTTTGCACTAAAAAGATCTGTAATAAAAGGTTTTGAAATTAATGATTAATAAATTGAATTGGGAGAAGTTTTATATTGAACTAAACGTCTTAAATTGAATAAAATATAGCAGCCAAGTAGTCCCGATTCAATCAATAAAAGAAAACGAATAAAATGGAGAAATCAATGAGCCATAAGGAGTACGCACTATTGATAGAGACAAATAAGAATTTTATGATGTTTTCGCTGATTTTATGTTTCGGAAACAGGAAGAGAGATGTAATTCTGCAAATCAACAACAATTAGAGAAGAAAAACAAAAAGTATGGCGATACAGAGGAAGAAAACTAAGGACACAAAGCTATTGTCAAATAGAATGAATGCAAAATATTTAACAACCAGATACTTTAAAAATTATCTGAAAATTACAACTTAAAAGGAAGAAAATCAAATAAAGATAATAATACAAGTTCTGCTCAAAAATGATCTGCACAATAAGACGTCTCTAAATATTTTAATATTGCTAAAAGAGAAAGAGATAAATGAAAATTCACAGAATAATCTTTCTTTGAATATATCTTTATACCACGTGCCAAACCCAACAAATTTTTGAAAAGATAATGACGTTTAAAAAAATAAAATGATATAGACGATGAAGAACTCAATCACGGTCTCAAAAAAGAATTTCAATGTTTTAAAAATGGAATATTATTAAAAAAAACTGACGCCCAAAGTACCCGGCCGGCTTGCGTTGAGCGGACCGCGTCGCATCGGTGTTTCTCGATGTATCCCCCTATTATTTCTTCTATCACCCTTTTTGCCACTCGATGTATGAATGTTTTTCACTAACTGTTAATGTTGATATTTTAATGTATCCCTAATAATTGTTAGTTTGGACTTTTTTTTCTGTCTCCTTTGGGATGCGTGAAATGTTATGTCATTTTGGATTTTTTCTAATGTGTCGATAGCCTTATATTTTGTGAGTCTTGTTCCTTATGTTCATGACTATAAACTTCTTTGAAATATGACTAAACGTTACTAGAAAATCATGATTCTATTTTCGTCTTTGTAATGTCAATTATAATGATTCACGCATCGCAATTTGTATATTTTTGTTTGTATTTGGATTGTCACATTGATTTTACGAATTTGTCGTCATCAATATTTTTTATAGATAACCTTGTATCCTGGAAAAGCTCGTTTCAGATATTTATTACCACAATTTCGAAATGAAAGTGAAATCAATGTTACATAATGTTCATTTACAAAATGGCCAGGAAAATAAAAAGAAAAATGCTGATAAAAACGGGTCCGGAGGCCCAATGGATGAAAATCATACTAACTTAACTATATTTGAATTTGAAGCTTATGATATTATGAAAACTAATTTATTTCCCTGGTCACCGTGTCTAGCAATAATTCTGTATATGTGCATGATTCCCGAATGCACTACCCTAAAAGCGAGAATGTGTTGCACGAACCTGTTATTTTTTAATGTTCTTTTTTAAATTTCTTTTTTAATTTCACTACTCCAAGCAAAGGAATCCATTAGTGAATTGGATTTGTATATTGATGTTTTTTTTTCGATTGCAGCGCACAGGTAATCCATGTATAATGGCTGAATGTATCTTCGTCTGTATTTTGACTCTTGATGTCTATAACTACCTATATCTATATTTTAAACGTGTATATTTTTTGTAGAGTATCGGAATTTTTTAAACGGTTTAAATACAGTTTTATAAAAATATTTTTAAAGTGAAGATTAACATCGGAATAGTAAAATAGGTTAATGTTATCATCTCTAGCGACAGTAGGACGCTCGTTCAATAAAACAAGCGGATTTTTTGCCATCTATAAATAAACTGGGATAATGTTGACTGTTCAAATATTGCGGTTCTTATTTTTTTCAGCTCTTGAATTCTCTGGAAATTTTGTTTTAAAGTTATAACCTAGAAAAATAACAGTAGGTTCGGTTTTTGACTAAACTTCCTACATATTTCTTAGGTCAGCCTTTTCTAAGAATCTTTTCGTTTCATATTCGTTACAAGTGTTTTAAAAGATAATGTTAGATTTTAATAACATGTGTTGCCACCTCACATTTTGCTGAGCTGAGGTTTTTAGCACAATGTTGTTGTTCTTCTTCCTGTTTTTCGTTTTTAGGGTTCCGTTCCCGAAGGGTCCAAACGGAGCTCTATTGTTGTCACTTATCTGTCCATACGTCGTCTGTCACAAAATATTGTTACTAAGATTTTTATAACTTTCCATTGACCTACGAACTTGAAATTTGGTGATAATGTTTATTATTACGTATTCTTTACTAACAAACACCAATATTTGGTACGGAACCCTTAATGTACGAAATCCGACACGCACTTGGCCAGTTTATATTAATTGAATACTAGCAACCCACCCCGGCTTCGCACGGGAGCTAGATGGCGCTACGTGTCTCTCAAATAATTTTGATTCAAAAGACACGTAGCGTTCTAAATCAATTGTGACCGTCGATAGTTATTATTCTTTCCCTAGGGAACTGTACTTTTTTCTGAATGAAAGGTACCCTATGCCCTTTTCTGTACCTCTTTTTAGGGTTCCGTACCCGAAGGGTCCAAACGGAGTCGTCTGTCCCAAAATTTTGTTACGAAAATTTTTCAACTTCCCAGTGACCTATGAACTTGAGGGGTGATAATGTTTATTATTACGTATACTTTACTAACAAATACCAATATTTTGTACGGAACCCTTATTGTGCGAAATTCGATACGCACTTGGCCAGTTCTTTTACTATGCGCCTGACAACGTGTATGTAAAATTTAATTACGATCGGTATAGTGGTTTTGGTGTAAAAAGGTAACAAACAAACTTACATTCGCATGAATACAATTACTTAGGATTAGGAAACGCAAATTTTTCTTCTTTCAAAAAGTGAAAGCCAATAATGATAACTGTTATGAGTCTGGTTTAAGCTTTATTTGAAATAATTATATCATAAGAATATATAAAACGTAAAGAAAAGCCTCCCGGTAGTGTTTCTTGTAGCACTGCGACTTGAGATAGGAATCTCGCTATGATTATAGCATTTTATATTAAGTTTTCATTATTTGTTCTTTACGTTAGTATCGCTGACAAAGACATGAAATATGTATTATTTCCTTGGTTCTGAAAATAACTACTCTTGTGCCTTTGAGCAGCAAGAAAAGAGAATCTCGGCTAAGTAACATTCTCATGCTAAACGCACCGAGAACGATTGTCATTACTCCAAAATGTTCGGGACCACGTATTATAGAACAAAATCCCAGAGCCTCCAGAGATTACTTATATTCTGACTATCTTCTGTTAGCGGTTACGCTCTCGTAGTATCTCGTCGTGCTATTATACAGACTATAATCTTTCGCTGTGTCAAATTTCATCCGGATTGGTTCAGCCGTTCTGGCGAGATAGAGTAACAAACATCCAACCATTCATAAAACTTTCGGATCTTATAATATTAATAGGATTAATAAAATGTGTGGGTTCATTGAGCCACGCACGCATACCTGCTAGTTTGGGCCGATAGCCCTGGGATCTCGGACAATTATTTCTGTAGCGTGTGTCAATACCATTCATTTTGGTGTCGTCAAGACATCATTCTAGTTGTCTCTTTATCTAGAGCACAAGGCTGCTACTTACAAATAGTTACCTAAATGACATTTTTAATTAACTAAAACCAAATACAATCTAAAATACGGCGTCGAAAAATTCCTCCGCATCGTTGTTGTCTGGTAATGTGTCCAAAAGACTGGCAGCATTGCCAAGTTGTATGGCAATGTTTATCCTCATCATCATCAGCCCTTTTAATGTCCCCACTGCTGGGGCACAGGCCTCGCCTCTTTGAGAGGGTGTGGGCCATAATCCACCACGCGGGCCCTTGCGGATCGGTGGATGTCAAATGCCTTCGAACTTTTGGTTCTAGGACATACCGATTTCCTCACGATGTTTTCCTTGACCGTTTTGAGAGCAGTGGTGATGAATGTTTACACAAAGTAAAGCGCCTGTCTGGGTTTGAACTCACGACCAACAACTTGTAAGTCGCGGACGTTACCACTGGGCTACCACTGCTCACTGTTTCTCCTCAGACCAAGGTACAGGCCAGTCATTGGATCACGCGAAGTGTCAACAAGACGTTTAGACAGAACAAAGTAATTTGACAGAATTATTGAAAAGAAAAGTTTCTAAATGAACGTTCGCTTCTGTTATCTCAAGTTTGGCTGTATACACAAAGGAATACATAAAAACATATGAGAAGAAGCAAACAGAAATAAAGTTTATTACAGTCATAAGTGTATCTGGTAGCAACAATAAAAAATAAGGAAGAAATAAATAAGCATAGAGGAAGGGGATTTACTTATAATTTCTATGTATGGAGGTCGTAAATCGTTTGATACAACCTTTTTATGTGTTTCATTTGGCTAATTGTCTGTGTTATATTAATGGGAATGTTATGGTAATAACAACTTTGTGTAGGAGGTCTTCGAGTACGAATTTCTATGCTTGTGAGTGCGTGAAAACTTTGAAGGAAAATCTCGATTTAAAATGGTCAGGTTTCATAATTCTTCATCTGCGTCGTCTCGATTTGTGGCCCTTTTATAATTCAAAGTATGTAATTAAAATTAAAATGAGACTTTGCACAGTTTTAACCGACTTCGAAAAAGGAGGAGGTTCTCTGTTCGAGTATGTTTTTTTTTTTCTAAATTATGTTCACCGATTTCTCTGTCAGTTGTGGACCGATTTTCAAAAAATATTTTTTTATCCGAAAGAATATACTCCCGAGGTGGTCTCATATTTTATCGCATTTGCGTTAGTGCTTCTTGAAAAACTGAACAAAAACGAAAAATACTTATACATAGATGACGTTTTGGTTTTCTCCAATTATATGTTAAAATTTCACATTCCATGTTTTTGGGGTTTTTAGTTCTGGGGTAAAACAACTAAAAAGTGAAAAATAAAAAACTTTTTTGGAAAAAAAAAACAACCAACTTCCAAAAAAGAAAATACAATACTAATTCAAAAACAACTTTAATTTCGGAAGTTGGTGTCAAATAACGAAGAAATAAAATACAAACACCGACTTCCGAAATTACAGTTATTAAGTATTTTCTTTTTTGGAAGTAGGTTGTTTTTTTTTTGTAAAAAAGGTTTTTTAACCTCAAAATTTTACATATAGATAGTCAGAGAGTGTGGGTAGGAAATTATCGAATAATTGCTGCCGCTTTGGGTGGAACGGGAGGGCGTGTTAGACTCTTACTGACTAAAACCCCAGCCCGCCCGTGTAGGAACAGGGGTGGGCTGTGCCAGGACCTCTTCTCTCAGGTGACTCTTCCAAAAACTCCCGAGATCCTGGCAGGGTCCGGTGTTTCACCTGGGAAGAAGAACTGGCGAAACAAACTATCAAGCTTTATGAGTATGGCCCCTATTACCTCATAATTACATCGTAACTAACGAAGCAAAGGTTTGCTCACTTCTTTTTACCGGAGAATATAGGCATAACTCTATCGTATTGAAATCTATAAAAACTCGAATTCATAAAGGTTCAACTCTTGCGAGAAAAGAATTGTTTGCTGTGTAATGGCAGACTTCGTCATCATTTTAGCCGAAAGACGTCCACTGCTGGACATAGGCCTCACCCAAGTATCGCCACAACGACCGGTCGGTTACCTGCAACCCTCACCAGGTCATCGGTCCACCTTGTGGGAGGCCTTCCAACTCTGCGTCTTCCGGTACGCGGTCGCCATTCCAGAAATTTTGGGCCCCATCGACCATCTGTTCTGCGAGCAATGTGTGGCCGACTGCCATTTCAGCTTGGCGATTCTTCGGGCTATGACGTCGGGAACCTTGGTTCTTTTGCGGATATCATCATTCCTGCACACAAGTGCACACTGACAAACCTAAAATTTAACACATTAATAAGTGTTAAAAAAATCTTCTGTCACCACAAATTCCCTGCTAACAGTACCATCTTAAGTCCTACTTAACACTCCACCCAAGTTCCGTGATACATCATACTTTGCGTGGTCCCAGCAATTTATGTTATAACTTGTAGTTACATCAGTATGCGACCTACGTCTTGTTTACGGGATAACTCTGAAATCTTATATTGATGCTGTAAATCATGGGAAGGAAGGAAGGGAAAACATGCGGGAAGCGAAGGATATTATTTTCTATAAGACGTTGTGGCGTGCGGTTGGTATAATCGACTTTGTGTTGGCGTTAGGTTGGTAATCTGTGGGAAGGGCTTTTTGTCAAACAGAGATAAAAATTGGTCATCTCATAAAGTGGTTGATGAAAATATTATTACCTATTTAGTCCGTAAGTTAGATTTTCAAAAAATATTGGACATATATGTTTTGATTCACCAAACCAATACAAAGTGACAAAGATAAAACGCATCAAAGTTTAGAAGTGGGGGCTTGTTATGTGACTTCTAGTTAAAAAGTGGTACAGTTTTAGGGTTCCGTACCCGACGGGTCCAACGCAGCCCTATTGCTGTCACTCACGTGTCCGTTTGTCCGTTGTCTGTCACACAGGTTTTTACAGCCTAACGGCGGTTGGAGCTACAGTCTTCATAATCATCTTGTTGACCCAAAGCCATACAAATAGTCAAAAATACATTTCGTACGGAACCCTAAATATGCTAAGTCCGACTAGCATTTGGCCGGTTTTTAAAGTAGTTGTGACGTTACGCGAAATTATAACGCACTGTATCGTCCTCATTTTTTGTTTATGTGGCAAAACAAAAATTCGCGTCAAATAGTTTTTTTTTACTCATCTACCCATTTGAGTGAGATCCAAGTTTTTTCTGAAGATTTTATTCTGAAGACGGCTTGTCTTCATTTCCTTTACAGTTCTATTGCTTAGTAGTGGACTGTTCCACTTTCTTAGAGTCACCTTTTTGGGTTCCGTACCCGAAGGGTCCAAACGGAGCTCTATTGTTGTCACTCACGTGTCCGTCTGTCTGGGTGATAATGTTTATTATTACGTATACTTTACTAACAAATATCAATAGTTGGTACGGAACCCAAACTTTTTTTTTTCTTGGGGGGTTGGAAATCATCCTATGACTTCTTCCGCTCTAGGGTGGAGCGGAAGGGCGTGTCAGACTCTTACTGACTAAAACCCACCCCTGTTCCTCCCTGCCTTGAGTGCCCGGGGGCGAGGTAACTCTTTCGAATTTATCCTCTACCCCCGGGCAGATCCTCCACCCCCGGGCAGACGGAACCCTTAATGTGTGAAAACACGCACTTGGCCAGTTTTTTCATATGTTGTACATATGTGGATCATTGGCACTATTATTTGGACACTTTTTACACAACAAATATTTAATGTATATTGTTCTGTAAAAAGCTCTCAAAAACAAAGCTTAACACGATGACATTCGCAAAAGCTTAAAACTTGCTGGTTTTCTAAAAAAATATTTAGCCAAATCTATTTAATTTGAAGCTGCAGAAAAAAAAAATGTTATTTTTAACTATATTTCTCGAGAACTTTATTGTTGCTAAAACACGTTTAAAACTAAAATCCCCAATAGACATGATCGTCAAATTTACTTTTAATTTTGTAAAATTGTTATTAGCTCAGTTTTGTTGTATTAGATTTTTTATAGTTCAACTCAGTTTTAAGTAAATCGATAAAATGCTTCATAATTTACAATAAATTGTTAGCATTTGTCGTCCCACACTTTTCTGTGCATTCCGAGAGTGACCGCACTTTAGGTCATGTCACACCCTTAATTCTCTACTACCGGCCAAGTGGCGCCCTCATTGAATAAAAATCGTAGCATTTTTTTTCTTTATTTTTTTATTTTATTTTAGAAAAGATATATTAAAAAATCCAACGTCACGTTTGTTACAAAGAGGATAAAGTATTTTTACAATGTTAAAACAGGTCTCAGAATGTTTCATATCCAAAGTAGTAGGCAAAAGTGTCAGAAACGGCCGTTTTTGGTACCGTGTTTTAACAACGTAAAAATACTTTATCCTCTTTGTAACAAATGTGACGTTGGATTCTTTAACATTTATTTTCTATGCTACGATTTTTTATTCAATGAGGGCGCCACTTGGCCGGTAGTAGGGCCTTAAATATAAATTTAAGCTCTATTTTTCAGAGAAAACAGTTTTCCTGAAAAAACAGAGCTCAAAATAAACAGAAGCAGTTATAACACTAAACTTTAACCACCAAACCATTTAGCAAATTCGCTACCAAAAAAGATGTCGGATCTTTAGTTTTAAAACTTAATTCGTGTTAAAAAGTGCTAGAAAATTCAGGAATGGCAATCTAAGTTAAGTTGGAATGGTTAGACATAACAGTTTGGTGAGCTGATAGCCGGGGCTGGTGCCAACTGAGGCTGCTGTGCCAACAGACCCTGGGGCACGACCTTGGTGGGAACGATGTCGAGTTCTTTTTGACAGCTTGTTTGAAAGGATTCGTTTGCGAGTTACAGTGTTTTGGTTAGTAGAGATAGACGTTACTATTATAACTAGCTTTAGCAGGCAGCTTCGCTCGGGCTGTACTAATTAATTTAAGTATTTTATAAATATGTAAATTTGTGATTACAAAAGCTGCAAGTCATTATTATTATGTAATTAATAATAGCACTTATGCTACATTTAAAGTCCCCACTTTCACGGCACAGTTATAAACTTTTGTAGCTATCATCGTTTTCTTTGTAATTGAGCCAACTGTCTATTTTCCAAATAAAACTATATTTTTGTTAATTTATACTTTTATAGCTTTTTTAATCACAAATTTACAAATATATAAAATATTTAACTATAGTTAGTTCGGCATCAAAACCAAAAATCTTAACCTAACGTACACCTGGGAGTGTTTAAGTCAAGAGTGAATAGGTTACATCTAGGCAAGCGTGCTCCATCTTCGACCACATCATCGCTTACCATCAGGTGAGGTAGTGGTCAAACGCGTGCCTAACAACAATAAAAAAAAAATATAAACAAAAACAAAATACGTTCAGGCGTCGAAGATAGACTTCTTTTGGCGCGTTAGGGAAAAATGATGAGAGTAAATTTTTAAGATGCGTGCGCACACCGTCACAAAAAACCACCCTGAAGTTAGCTAGAACCGACACCCTGAAGTTAACTGTAGTCTGTGGTTCACGAAGAATGCTTGTTTTCCTTTTGTAAACTTTGTGACAGATTGGTTTTTTATCTTGTTACGCCAAAGAAGTATAACTTCTTACGTGCGTACATAAGTATACACACACTTTTTTTATTTTTTTCTCATTGATAAGCTCGCCTTTGGTCATATTTTAAATACTGCTTCTGTCAATTTCTAAAAAAAATTGGACTCTCTGAACAAAGTAATCATCAGCTGATGTTTTTTTTTTTAAACATTTTTAGCCACGGGTTTGACCACTATCTCACCTGATGGTAAGCGATAATGAGGTCGAAGATGGAGCACGCTTGCCTAAAAGTAACCTATTCACTCTTATTAATTATTTAGTATGAGAGGTCCAATTTTTAACACTCAAAAAATTAAATGAAATAAGAATAAAAACTTTTTAAAAAAAAAAAAAACCGACTTCAAAAAAAAAACAAAAAGTGCAAAATAACTTTAATTTCGGAAGTCGGTGTTTCTGGTTTTATTTCTTCGTTTTTTGACAGCGACTTCCGAAATTAAGGTTATTTTGCACTTTTTGTTTTTTTTTGGAAGTCGGTTTTATATTTTTTGTAAAAAAGTTTTTATTTTTCACTTCTTAGTTGTGTTTCCTCATGAAATTGTGCATATTTATGCGATAGCAGCAATCGCGGTTGATTTGCTGTAATTTTTTGAAGAGTTCCGTTGTCTGTCTCCGAAAATCATCGTCAGATCTACGTGAAATTTAAATGGGACCATTTCGGAACAAACCCCTTTCGAACAAAAAAAGAATTTTGGAAATCCGTCTATAAATGACGAAGTTATGCCCGAGCATACATAAAAAAAAAAAATACGAACATCCGAATTGATAACCTGCTCCTTTTTGAAGTCGGTTAAAAAAAACATGTTAACCGCTTAGCTGTTCTGTTTCAGTATGACTTACATTTTATGCCGTTCTTCCGGTAGCTGTCACAGATGTCTGTCTACCTACCCTATAACGGTAGCCTCCTTGAACATACTCCGGCAAAATGTGCCATCAACGCACGTGGTGCTCCGTGCCTGGCCACCGTCACGACTATGCGAAACGTGGCTTGTATCTACTTAGTGTGTTTACTTCGTGTACAGTTGACGCAGAAGATTAGTGTACAGGTGTACGGTTAGGTCGTGGAAGTGTTTGAAAGAATAAGGGTGGGTGAGTTTTAGTCAGTAAGAGTCTGACACGTCCTCCCGATCCACCCAGAATGGGAAAAAGTTATTTGTTGATTCCCTACCCTGGAAACAAAAAAGGGGTACGATTCGAAAAGAAAGATATCCCGGTAATTGAATTTGGGTCTTTCCATCTGAATTTTTTCAGCCCGGAGTCTGGATTTGGGCCCGGTTGATGTTAATAGGAAGGGAATTAAATGAAACTTAAATATGTCTGGCGAAATATGTATGTATTTACTATGGGTATACTATTACCTAACTCATCGGTGTGATGTTTTGTCTTCCTTTTTGCTAGTACATTGTGCTCAAGCGAAAAAAGTCCACAGGTTGACGTAAGCTTTCTCAAAGTTTGTACTAAGGTTATAAAGATCTTGCACTGTTGGGCTTCCAGTAGATTTCCGTGACCGGACTTAAAACGGCGGTCTTTTTTGAGTCGTAAAAGCAATTTTTATTAGCTATTATTGTGCGGTTAATACAGATACACTTTAAAAACTGTCATAAAGATTTGACTACTGAGCGCGTAGCGTGTGCTTCCTGGATATCCTATTAGATGGGATAGCAAAGCATTCGGTTAGATTGGCCGACCACAAAATAGATGGGAAAAGGCTGCATCGATAATAAGCAGTATATTTTTCTGGGTGGGGAACCATTAAATAACTTCTGCAGCGCTGGTGGAACGGGAAGGCGTGTCAGACTCTAACTGACTAGAATTCAGCCGTGTTCCTTCAGTTGTCCTTGTGTTCCAAACCCTCGGTGACTCTTTCGGACAATCCCGCAACCCTGCAGTGTGGTGCCTGGATATCCTATTGGATAGCATAACATCCACTTAGACTGGCCCTAACATAGTTGGGAAAAGTCTGTGCAGATGATGAGCAGCCTACCAATCTCTTTTTTCGACTGTACATTGTATAATAGTAGTTACTATAGTGATTAGTAATGAGGTATGTCCAGTGTAGTATTCTACTACCACTTAGCAGTTAGCTAGAATAGTGTGATCACTATTGGTTTGTTGTATTTGCCTCGTGAAACTTTTTAAAGTTTGTGAAGTTAGATCCCTACCAGAGTCTGTGTTTCCTAGCTGCAAACTGGGAGTCTTTAAGTCAAGAGTGAATAGGTTGCTTCTAGGCAAGCGTGCTCCATCTTTGACCACATCATCACTTACCATTAGGTGAGATAGTGGTCAAACGTGTGCCTATCAATGATAACAAAAAAGATTTTCCCGATCGCTGAATTCTCACGTGCTTAGAAGTTTGGCAATGCTAGATAGTCTAAGATGAGCACCAGATATTAACCCGTTGACTCCCGCGCGCGCGAAACTATATTTTCTGGGCAATAAAATGCGTGCTATTGAGTAGTGTTACTATGTACCTCGAACGAACGCATACCTGCTACTTTGGGCCAAGGGTCAATTTTTAACCGACTTTCGAAAAAGGAGGAGGTTCTATGTTCGACTGTATGTTTTTTTTTATTTTTTTATGTATGTCCGCCTATTTCTCCGTCAGTTGTAGACCGATTTTCAAAATTCTTTTTTTATCCGAAAGAATATACTCCCAAGTTGGTCCCATATAAATTTTATCGAAATTGCTTCAGGGCTTTTTGAGAAACTGAACAAAAACGATAAATATGTATACCTCGATGACGTATTGGTGTTCTCCAAATGTTTAAATTCCACGTTCCATGGTATTGGGGTTTTTAGTTCTGGGGTATAACAACTAAAAAGTGAAAAATAAAAAACTTTTTTACAAAAAAAACAACCGACTTCAAAAAAAAAATACACTAAAAATTAAAAAATAACTTTAATTTCGGAAGTCGGTGTCAAATAACGAAGAAGTAAAATACAAACACCGACTTCCGAAATTAAAGTTATTTTTAAATTTTTAGTGTATTTTTATTTGGAAGTCGGTTGTTTTTTTTGTAAAAAAGTTTTTTTTTTAATTTTTAATTTTTGTTTACCGTCAGGTCAGTTTTGAAAAACCAAAGAGGGTGTTTTGTACCCTCCCAAATCATGACTGACTTTCATTTTCGTTATTTAGACCTGTTCAACTCACTCATCATCTTCCTGCCCTTATCCCATGTTACTTGGGGTCGGCGCAACACGTTTTTGTCTTCCATTCTGCCCTGTCAGCCGTCACACTATCACTAACTCCGTTCTCTTTCATATCACTCCTCACACAATCCATCCATCCTTTCTTTGGCCTCCCTCTCCCTCTCCATCCATCCACATTTATATTCAGAACTCTTTTAGTTACATGTGATTCATCTTCACATGACCATACAAAGACAAGCGGTTCCCTTTCAACTTTTCTGTGACTGGCGCCACTTTTAAACTAACTCTAATGTACTCATTTCTCACTTTATCCATTCTCGTTACTCCACACATCCTGTTTAACTAACTATCATGTACAAATTTTGGCCTTTTGAGTAGAATCTCCATAAATAAGCTCTTGGACTATTATAATAACAGATCAGGCGTCAAAAATTACTTATTTTTAAATTATTAAATAATATTTTGCAAAACAGACTTTGTTCATAGGCTCACGCTTGACCACTATCTCACTTCATGCTTAGCGATGATGTGGTTGACGATGGACTCCGGCAGGAAAGTCCACTCTTTAGCTTTACGTACAATGAATGTGTTCCAAAAAAGATTTCACCTTGTAGACAGTCTTGTGTATTCACAGTTTTTTTCTTAAGATAAATAATTAAAAGAATAATAGTCGATAGATGACCACGAGCCTCGACCAACACCTCAGGTGGCTCTCGTTAGACGGCTGGATCAAGGGCTTGATTCAGAAAGCAGTACTTCTGGACAGGGCTCGCATTGTCAGGCGGTTCCTCTCTCTGGAGCCCTGACCGCCGGTAGCTTGGATCCTGTTCTCGATACCGGTGGGATACTATTTTTTATATTTTGAAATGTTTTTTTTTTAACTTTTTCATTGAAATATTTAAATATATAATTTATATTTACAAATGAATAAACGAGAATAATAACAATTTATTTACTTCCTATTTTACAATTATTACATGAGTATTACAGTATAATAATTTTTATTATATATAATAATAATTAACACAAATTAACGATCTCTAACACCCGAACTAAGATTTAACTTGTGCTATCTATCCAGGGCTTACCCATTACATTATATTTACAACTTATGCAAACAGTTTCAGTATTAATTATTATTCAATCGTTCAAGTTCAAGTATTTAATTATAAAAATAATCCAGTTACATAATCATTCAATCATTCAGTCTAATTATTAGTTAATTAATTAAGATGATCGATTATGGCCTAAGACGCGCGCGATCCCGCCGGTTCCCATTAGTCTACATAAACCACGGGTTATTTTAAGGTGTCTATACACCTACTGTCCTAGTTCCACACCGTGTGTGCAGGGCATCTTGTGTAACCCCTTTATGAGGTCGTCTTACTAATTAAGCTTGATTTGGCGTCTTGATTTCAGATAGAACTTTTCATCAGCGATTTAGTTAGAGTTTTTTTGAACGCAAAAAGAGTGGTGTTATAAGTTTGACCGCTATTAATGTCTGTCTGTCTGTGAACTGTGTATCTGTCTGTGGTACCGTAGCTCTTAAACCGGAGAACCGATTTGAATGCGGTTTGTTTTTTTTGAAAGCAGGTTTTCTAGCAATCGTTCTTAGCCATGTTTTATCAAAATTGGTTTAGCCGTTTCATGGTCATCAGCTCTTTTGTGATTTTTAAATGTCCGCTTTTCGTTTAAGCTTTGGGGTTTTTTAATTTTTTAATTTAATTGGTATCTTGTGTACAAATTTTATACAACGATTTCTCTCTGACCGTAAACTTTTTTGGGATGAAAAGCAGCTTAAAAATGTGTAGTTTTCTCTCAGTAAAAGATTTTTCATAATTAATTCAGTAATACCAGACATTACCTAAAATAAATCTATTTTAATTCTGAATAGTACCTACTAGTTTAGATTAGTTTTTTCCATCGAAACTGAAAATATTCTACCGGGCCGATAACTTACCAAAATATCCAGTAGAATTTAGATACAATTACTACTATATTAGTATATTTAGACGCATTAGCAAAAAACTGGCCAAGTGCGTGTCGGATTTCACACAGTAAGGGTTCCGTACCAAATATTGGTTTATGTTAGTAAAGTATACGTAATAATAAACATTATCACCAAATTACAAGTACATAAGTCAATGCCAATGGGAAGTTAAAGAATTCTTCGTAACATTTTGTGACAAACGACGGACGGACAGACAGGGAGACAGACAGACGGCACGTAAGTGACAACAATAGGGCTCCATTTAGACCCTTTGGGTTCGGAACCCTAAAAATGGTAAGCAAATAAAACATTCATATTTTTATATGTAATATGAATGTTTATATATAACGTTTGCATTAGGATTTTCTTGCAGACTAGTATACTAAAGGAGGACAGTAACGCCTTTAAGAACTTTCGGTACCATTTTAACCATAATAATGCACTATTGAAATAGTCTTATAGTCAAGAGTGAATAGGTAACTTCTAGGCAAGCGTGCTCCATCTTCAACCACATCATCGCTTACCATCAGTAAATTGCTACGTTCGTAGACATAGGCTCTTAGGCATTTATAACTTGCTACGCCGGAGTAACAAATTCTCGTAGCATGAACAAGTTAACATTTCTAGTAGGTCGGATTTTTAACCGACTTCGAAAAAAGAGGAGGTTCTATGTTCGTATATATGTCTATCAATTTCTCTGTCAATTGAGGACCGACTTTCAAAGTTCTTTTTTTATCGGAAAGAATATACTCTCCAAGTGGTCCCATATATTTGGAAATTGCTTCAGCGCTTTTTGAAAAACTGAACAAATACGAAAAATACGTTTACCTAGATGACGTTTTGGTGTTCTCCAATTACGACTATGTTTAAATTCCACGTTCCATGTTATTGGGGTTTTTAGTTATGTTGTATAACAACTAAAAAGTGAGAAACAAAAAACTTATTTACAAAAAAAAAACCGACATCCAAAAAAAAAAATACACTAAAAATTAAAAATAACTTTAGTTTCGGAAGTCGGTGTCAAATAACGAAGAAACAAAATACAAACACCGACTTCCGAAATTAAAGTTGTTTTGCAATTTTTAGAAGTCGGTTGTATTATTGGTAAAAAAAAAAATTGTATTGAAATATAGTTGCACAACTACGTATGTATGTTACAGACATAGGAAAATAAAAAATCAATAACTTATAACCACCTAACGTTTCTGAAACTGTCGCAAAAACATTCAATGGGCACCGTCTCACCTGCGTTATGACGTCACGAGACGGCGGCCCACCTTACACGTGGTCTGCCAGTCTCTGCCAACTGGCATACTCCGCCCTTGACACTGCTAGTCCCATTGCTAACTAGCGCAAAGAAATATTGCTTCCTTTCTATTTTACGTCATTGGGTAAGATCTAATTGGTATTTTTGGTCGGTTGAATTGAGAGATTTATTTTGATGTTTGTGTTTGGGTTAGACAATGGATTTTCTCCAATTTCAAATCTATATCTAGTATATACAGTTTACTGATTTATTTTTGTTTTTTTGATAACAGCGTGTTTGTCTAAAAAGCATTGCCTGGTACAGCTAAAAGATTTTTAATAATATAGCTAAACAAGGTTACCTTAACCGTTGCAGCTACACGAAAAGGGTTTTAGGAGACTATCCATAATTTTTCGTAAACTTTTGATCCCCATAAACAGATAAAAAAAAAAATGTAGGTACAGTTAGCAAGAAAATGGCCATTTTCACACGAAAAATTTTTTTTGGTGCCAATCGATCCTGTTATACTGATCAAACCCATTAAAAGGGCCAACCAAGGTTGGAGTACTAAATAAATCAGAAATTGCCAAAAAAAAAATTCCCATACATTTTGTATGACTGACTGACTTTTAAGTAGGTAATCCTACGATGGTTGATCTAACAGAAGTTTTTGTTGAAAAAAATTGTGTAAAATTTTGCCAAATGGGTAAGCTCCCTTTTAATTTTTAATTTATTTTTATTATTTGTTATAGCGGCAACAGTAATACATATTCTGTGAAAATTTCAACTGTCTACCTATTACGGACACACACACAGACAGACGGACAGCGCAGTCTTAGTAATTGGTTACCCTTTGGGTACGGAACCCTAAAAAGTAGTTTTACAAACTCCTAATTAAACTCTTCTTCATATCATTGAAAAGATTAAGAAGACAAAATGCCATCTATGAAAGTACAGGTACAACTTTCAAGCAAAGTTTTTCAAAATTCGTTTTTCCTTCCTACCTCCTGAAACTCTGAAACCTGTAGCTGACAACAAAAGCTCCACTGAAATAGATACGGTTATATTTCAGTATTTCAGCGAGATATGTATCGGTCTGGTATCGACTGCCGCTCAGATTCGATCCCTGATACCGATACCGCTTCGTTCACGTGGAAAAAATAGTGCTCCTGAAAATTTTTCCTTTGACGTTTACTTTTAGAGTTTTTAACCTTTTTATTGATACCCTATCTAAAAAACATTTCTTCATTTTCTTTTTGGTCGCCATGTTTACGTTTGTATTTTCCAAAGGGGTGGGCAGAGGAGTCATACCTTCATTTATGACATATATGGGTCACATACATCCATTCTTTTGGGCAGCTCAAATCTTAAGTTCTACGTAACCAAAAAAAACAGCCAAGTGCGTGTCCCATTTCGCACAGTAAGGGCTCCGTACCAAATATTGGTATTTGTTAGTAAAGTATACGTAATAATAAACATTATCACCAAATTTCAAGTTCATAGGTCAATGGGAAGTTAAATATTCTTCGTAACAAAATTTTGTGACAGACGACGGACACGTGAGTGACAACAATAGGGCTCCGTTTGGACCCTTTGGGTGGTACGGAACCCTAAACACCGGCCAAGTGCGTGTCGGACTTCGCAAATTTAGGGTTCCGTACCAAATGTAGTTTTGACTATTGGTATGGCTTTGGGTCAACAAGATGCTTGTACTGTGAAAATTTGAAGACTTTAGCTCCAACCGTTTGGCTGTTAAACCTGTGTGACAGACGACGGACAGACAGACAGACGAACACGTGAGTGACAGCAATAGGGCTCTGTTTGGGCCCTTCGAGTACAAAACCCTAAAAACCAACTTTTCACTTTTTTAGCGCTCAAAAGTTTGATTCAATTAAATGGTATTAAACTTTGGCACTTTACCTAAAGCAACGATCGAACCTAGAACTCCACGATCAGGAATCAAGTTTGCGGAAATTAACCAGGCCGTTATTTTATCAAATGTATGTATCATCAGCCAGTATTATTCCCATTGCTGGGATAAAGGCCTCTTCTCTAGGGATTAGGATTTAATCCACCATGTGTACCCATTGCGGGTTGATGGATGTCACATGTCTTTTAATTTTTGGTTCTAAGACTTGCCAGTCTCCTCACGGTATTGTAGGACCCCAAGGCACCTGTACGGCCTGCAGGGATCCTGGGACGTTCTTCGAAGCCCCGGGGGATGTCACGTAGCTTGGCGACTCGTTGGCTTAGCGCGAGAGGACTATACGAAAAAGGACTCGCTACGGGCCAATAATCAAAAGAGCTGAGGGCGTTATATATTCTCATCAACCAGTTAAGGCCGGTACATACCCGCTAATATTAGGCTGTGACTATAATCGTCACTGTATTTTCCTTCACCGTTTTTTAGTGGTGGTGAAATTATTTAATGTAATTTAGATACATGTTTCTGTTCATTGTGCGTACAGCTACGAAGTAGAATGCCCTGCCGGGGTCTATGTTTCCGGATTGCCACAATCTGGGGTCTTTAAGTCAAGAGTGAATAGATTACTTCTGGGTAGCCATGTTCTAACAACGACCACATCATCGCTTACCATCGGGTGAGATAGTGGTCAAACGTGAGCTTGTTGTTTTCTTACTTACTTCGGCGCTACCTCCCTTTTTTTTGTGGGGTGGGAAACCATCCAATGAAATCTCCCGCGATTAAAACCCACCCCTGTTCCTCCTTGCCCTGAATGCCCAGGGGCGAGGTAACTCTTTCAAATTTACCCTCAATTCCCGGGCAGGCATCGGCCATGACGGGCCCCGTCATGTTTGCTGACAATTCTTTGAGGCGCGCGTGGAACACTACGCGGCGTCGACTCTCGGCCCTGGTGCTGATCGGACGGCGAGTTACCCACTACTCGCCGTCCGCAGGCCCGAGTGCGCTACCTCCTTTTGTGGGTCTTCGCCTCCTCAGCGGTCTTCTTCCATTTCGCTCTGTCTGTCTGCTTACATTCGCCAGAAGATGTGCGTGAGCCAGTCAATATAAAAAAAAATGACTTAAAGACAGATTTACGATAATAGATCGTACATCAGATCTCACCAGTTCGATGCAGTGTTTCTTAGCCTTTGAATGCAGTTTTCTCTCGATAATTTCAGAGCATGTGTTTCCAATGATTCACCAACATTATATACATACATTTGTGTATTATTATTGTGCTGCGGTCACGCTTGCCAACCGTGTTGATAACGTGCTTATGACATGGTATTATAAGTGCAAGATCATTTGATGTTTCAGAATAGGGAGCTTCTCATTATCTCTTTACTCTATCTTTAGGACAAGATTGAGGGGGGGGGGTTACTTCTAGCAAAGCGAAAAGCATGCTCCATCGTTGACCCTATCATATGCTTTTTTTTATGGGGGGTGGGAAATCATCCTATGACTTCTTCCGCTCTAGGGTGGAGCGGAAGGGCGTGTCAGACTCTTACTGACTAAAACCCACCCCTGTTCCTCCCTGCCTTGAGTGCCCAGGGGTGAGGTAACTCTTTCGAATTTATCCTCCACCCCCGGGCAGGCATCGGCCGTGGCAGGCCCCATCCTTTTGCTGACAACTCTTTGAGGCGCGCGTGGAACACTACGCGCCGTCAACTCTCGGGCCTGGTGCTGATCGGACGGCGAGTTACCCACTACTCGCCGTCCGCAGGCCTGGGTCCGTCCGCAGGCCCGGGTCCGTCCGCAGGCCCAGGTATCATATGCTTACCATCAGGTGAGGTAGTGGTCATGCGCGAGCTTGCATCTGCCCGCGCCTTTTCCCAACTATCTTGGAGTCGGCTTTCAGTCTAACCGGATGCAGCTGAATACCAGTATTTTACATGGAGCGACTGCCTATCTGACATCCACAACCCAGTTACTGGGTAATACGATACCCCTTGGTAAGACTGGTTGTCAGAGTTTCGGGCTTCTGACGACCCGTAACGACTGTCAAAGATCCACGATTGACAGCCGCGACCAACGGCTTATTATTATTATTCTTTATTGTACACATAAAACATATACAGAAAAAACACAATGGGACAGTTAATTACAAAGGCGAGCTTAACCCAGCGTTTGGGTTTTCTTACAGCAAACCACAAGGTGAAAAATACATAATTGCTTAGGATTATCATAAGTGCACAACAAAACTCAAAATCTAATATTGTTGCTTAAATAAACTAAACAAATATGTGATACACAAACATAATATATACCTATAATATAAACAAAGAAATTCGATAAAAACATATTATTATGGGTGTCATGCTGACAGGAAATGCTCCTTTATTCCTCTCCTGAACACCTTCAACGAGGCTTAACGTGCTTTCCGAGGCACGGCGGGTTCTCGGTATGTAAAGATGGCCACCCATCCATGGACCAATCCCGTCAAGCGTAGCTTAACCTGATGGATCAACCCGTGCGCCTGTTATTACTTTAGCCACAAGCTACTCATGCGCGAGCCTAAAAAATCCGAAACATTTATAAAAGTGCTTGATTTACTGCTACACTCAGAGATGTCGTTTATAAATAATTTAATCAATCGTTAAATTTAATTGACCAACACATGTCAACAAAATTAAAATGTTCTCATTCTGTCATATTTTTGGCTGGCAGCGTTCTAATGTTATTATACTGGTCAATCAAAGCTTATGATTGATTTATATTAATAATATTCTTGAGAAGATATTATTAATATAAATCAATATCTATTGCAGGGCGAAGGCCTCTTCTAATTCAACTTCTCTTCTCATCATTTTCAGATTTTCTTCTCATCATTCATCAGAAACGACATGAGCATTAAACTCAACACTTGCTCAAGGCAGGTTGACGATTTCAGTTTCACCTATCCAGGCATTAGCAGCTTTATTTATAAAACTCGCTAACTACATGCTTAATTTAAATACTGGTTAGTGGATTCCAAATTCAAGATAAAATATGTCTCATCCATCGAATTTAACTGTTTAAGACCAAACCTCCTTTAAATGATTCGTCTGTACTCTAACACCCACATCTACCTTTCTTCTGGGTCGAATCTTTTTGAAATAAGAACCTGCTAATCAGTATTTAAACTAATCACATGGTTCATCGTCATCATCATCAGCCTTTTAATGTCCCCACTGCTGGGGCACAGGCCTCCTCTCTGTGAGAGGGTGTGGACCGTAATACACCACGAGGGCCTAATGCGGGTTGGTGAATGTCAAATGTCTTCGAATTTTTTGGTTCTAGGACATGCTGGTTTCCTCACAATGTTTTCCTTCACGTTTTGAGAGCAGTAGTCATCATCATCTTCCTGCCCTTACCCCATGTTACTTGGGGTCGGCGCAACACGTTTTTTTTCTTCCATTCTGTCCTGTCAGCTGTCACGCTATCACTAACTCTCTTTTGAGAGCAGTAGTGATGAAATAATTTACACAAAGTAAAGCGCCTGCCTGGGTTGAACTCACGACCTACATCTTGTAAGTCGCGGCCGTGCTGGCCGTTACCACTGGGCCACCACTGCTCTTAATCATGATTATTATTTTTTTAATTAAGTATATCTGAGTGCAGCAGTTAACTAGAAAATTTAAAGATCATTTAAACTATGTACCTAGATGTAGAAGTTAAAATTTCTAAAAATGAATCTCATTCAAAATGTGGTCAAAACGATAAAGTCTTATATCCATATTTAATAAATTAGCTAACCATATGCTCAATTTAAATACTGATTAGCACATTCAAAATTCAAATTCTCCATAAAGAAAGCAAAGAAAGAAAGCTAAGTAAGCTATCTTACGAAGGGTCCATTTCAGTTAATTCAACAGCTCGAATGCTCAGTCGTTCGTTTACAAAACTGTTCTAAGAAAGCCGCTTAGTCGCTCACGACAAAGAAATTAGTCTTTCCTGGATGCAGCGCTTTACGCTGAAAGATGAAAAAACGTAGAAAAGTTTTTTTTGCTTCTACTGTTAGTAGTGTTTATGTGATTTCAATTGCAGTCTGCTACACTACTACAATATTTACGAAATGGAATATCTATGATTGGCAATCTGTCACTACTTTTCTTACTTTTCATGATTGGTTTTTACAAAGTTGTGACTGAATTTTAGACTAAACCATATTATCTTGAAAAAGAAAAAAAAAATGTCTATCCTCAAAATTTTAAGTAGAGTTTCCGATGAGCGAGGTGTCCTAATACACATTTACTGCCTCAAAAGGCACTTTAAACACCAAATGTTTTACACACTTGTCAAAAAACAACACATTATTTGTATTTGGGTTCCGAAAGTCCGAAAAAAAATGGAACTATTAAAAATAAAAACGTAATTTAAATCTGTCACAGCTAATTTGCTCTGAATCGGCTTGACCGATTGAGTAGGAAATTGGTACACACATCTGTGACCCAAACACGGACATGTAACCAAGTCAAATAAATTTGGAATATGGGAGTCACTTTTGGCGTGCAAATCAGAAAATTACTGTGACAAAAACTGTACTGCGCGTCCATATCAAGAAATATACGGTTTTAAGTTTTTTATCTCCGAAACCACGGGGCCTAACATTTTGAAAAAAATACACAGTGTACTTCTATACTTATAGATTACAGGAAAAACTATAAGAAGTTTAAAGTTAAAAAAACACAAAAAATATTTTTATTTGTTTGGAACCTTTTGCGCGCGGTTTTTTTTAATGAATGGCTATGGCTTGTGGTTTGTCTTGCATCCAGCTGCAACTGATTCGTTTTCCTGGATAAAAAGTTTTCTATGTTTTAGACCTAGAGATAATCTATCTATGTGCCAATTTTGTCCCCAATTTTGCTTAGCCGTCTTTGCATAATGGAGTAAGAAACATACAAACATACAAACGTCTTCACAAACTTTCACATTTTATAATATTAGTTGGTTATAATAGTTTCAAAATGTACACGTCATTTTATAAAACAATGAGGTTGTCTATGGGAATGGCATTCGGAAAAATGCAATTAGGATTAGTGTTAGCGTTCGGGGATTGACTGTGGCAGTCTGTCGTGAAATTGCATTAAAACTGCGTATTACTGGCGAGGCTTTGTCATCTAGATTACATATTAAGAGATATATTAATAGAAAGAGTTTAATATAAAAGAGAACGATTTCCAAATCAATTTAGAATGTTTCGTCAGGTATAGTTTTCTTGCGAACATCAATGTCCTCTATTTTTCTAATATTCTTTGCTATCTAAATTAATATTAGTACAAAGCAATTAATTTATACTAACATACTTCATCATCATCATCATTTCAGCCGAAAGACTTCCACTGCTGGACATAGGCCTCCCCCAAGTGTCGCCACAATGACCGGTCCTGTGCGTCTCGCATCCATCGGCTACCCGCGAGTCTCACTAGGTCATCGGTCCGCCTTGTGGGAGGCCTTCCAACGCTGCGTCTTCCGGTACGCGGTCGGCACTCCAGAACTTTTCGGCCCCATCGACCATCTGTTCTGCGAGCAATGAGCCCTGCCCACTGCCACTTCAGTTTGGCGATTGTTCGGGCTATGTCATTCGATCACGCAAGGCAACACCGAGCATAGACCTCTCCATTGCTCTTTGGGTGATTTTAAGCCTTCTGATGAGCCCATTGTGAGCGACCACGTTTCTGTTCCCTATGTCACCATTGGCAACATGCACTGCTCATAGACTTTCCTCTTGAGACACTGTGGTATGTACGGCGAGAAGACATAGTACTTATTAAATACTTAACTGACTAGGTATATAAAAAATCAATCTGCCCGCGCCTTTTCCCAACTATCTTGGGGTCGGCTTCTAATCTAACTGGATGCAGCTGAATACCAGTATTTTACATGGAGCGACTGCCTATCTGACCTCCACAACTCAGTTACTGGGTAATACGATATCCCTTGGTAAGACTGGATGTCAGACTTTCGGGCTTCGGATGACCCGTAACGACTGTCAAAGATCCACAATTGACAGCCGGGACCAACGGCTTAACGTGCTTTCCGAGGCACGGAGGAGTCTCGGTATGTAAAGATGGTCACGCATCCATGGACTAACCCCGGCAAGCGTAGCTTAACCTGATGGATCGACCCATGCGGCTGTTATGACTTTAGCAACGAGCTCCTCCTTCCTTCCTCAATTGACTAGGTATATAATTAAAGTAAAAACTCTCAACAAAAAATATGTCGTCAAAAATTTCTCCGCATCATATTAGTTCATATTATTAGCAAGTAAAATTGTTCTTTGGTTTTCATTTCTGTAAAAAGTAGTTTCCGGAAATATTGATTCGATGAAAAAAAACTTTCATTAGAAAACTACAGGTATCTCTGTTTTCCTATAATAGGCTACATCTTGTCCCAAAAAGCTTTGTTCAGTTCCTGTGGGATAAGATACAAGAGTAAAACCGCGGGAAACAGCTAGTATGGTGCCGATTCTCTTGTTCAATAATTAAACAGTGCGAGAAAAGGTTGGATATAGCAATGAACTAAGTAGATGTCAAACTAGTTTACGCTTTACGCTTTATCGTGTTTTTAGTCACCATGTTTTTACGTGTATCCTTAATTTGTATAGAAATATTAATTCAACTAAATTTGACAGCTCGAATTTACGTCCGTCTCTTTCTTGTTTTATTAGTGAGAAAAAGATTGCAATAACCTAATTTTTTTTTCGGTTTGTTTAGGTACTTATTTTTTCACTGTAATCTTTTATTTATTTGTTAAATACATTTATTATTAAATAAGTAAATAACGTAATAGGATATAGAGGCTAAAAGAAAATAAGTAAAATATGTACAAGTGGCATAAATGTGGATGGCTATAAGAGTAGGGGAAGGCCAAAGAAACGATGGTTGGACTGTGTGAAAGAGGATATGGGTAAAAAAGGGGTGACTACAGAGATGACGACTAATAGAGGAGTATGGAAGAAAAAGACATGTTGCGCCGACCCCAAATAAATTGGGATAAGGGCAGGAGAATGATGATGATGATGTACAAGTGGCATAAAAAGGGATCATAGCCTAAATTAAGTTTAGTTTGTGCACAACAGAATCGGCACCAATATTTCGTAGTCTTTAGTCGGTTAGTCTACGAAGATTTTAGTGTAGTCAGCTGTTTTCTAAAATATTAGGCACTAGCTTCTGCCAGCGGCTTCGCCCGCGTTGTTTTAGTACTTCTTTAATACAGATTATAGCCTATGTGCTATTTCAGACTGTAATCTATCTATGTGCCAAATTTCATCCAGATCCGTTCGGCCGTTCTGGCGTGATTGAGTTACAAACAGCCATCCATCCAACCATTCATTCAAACTTTCGCATTTATAATATTACTAGCGACCCGTCTCAGCTTTGTACGGGACCAAAATGATTTGAAACGCCCGTAGCGCCATCTAGTCCTTAATCACAATCAAATCTATCGGGTGTAAAAAGAAAGTTTCCTAAGCCGAAAGCCACATATTCTACCAATTATTTGGATCATTTTTCTCCACTAGACCATACCTGGGAATAAACTGGTTCTGGAGATATCGAAGATCAAAGTAGCAATTTCTATTTTTACTTTTTTCCGAAAATAAATTCCAAGTGTCGCTAGGCTAAACTATTTTCCAAACAAACATTACCTGAATTTTCGATTTCTTTTTTTTTAATTTTCGAAATTACGCATTTTCAGTTACAAAAACGCAATGAATATCAAACGTATCCGACAAGTACCTATGCGGTTTAGAGCGAAGGGGCGGGGCTTAACTCCACTTGCCTAAAAATAGCTTTTTTATACCTGAAACTAAAAATCGTTTCCCAGTAATAATTTTTGCGCAAAGCTACTTCGTTAGATGTACAGTATGCATAGTTGACGACTTTGTGATGTGTCTTGGTACAACCTGTATGTCAATGTCATTGAGGTATAATGTAGCTTTGTACTGGTGAAAGAGTTTTCAAAATCAGTTCAGTAGTTCCAGAGATTACCTTTTAAAAACAAACACACAAACTTACAAACTTTACCTCTTTATGATATTAGTGTAGTCATAGTAGGATGAGTCGTCTTCATACTCACTTTTGGATTTCACTCACGTGAATAAAGTCGACTTTTATTTGGTATTATTCACAGATATATAATACAGTATTTATATATCTGTGGTATTATTACTAATTAGTCCACGCTTTTGCCAGATTCTCTTATAGTATGACTAAACTGTGGTGCAATGTGTGTGCAACAGTTTTTTCTGTAAACCCACTTTGTGTCTTAGGTTAAAAATAAAACCATGATAATGGTGTTGATTCTGTTGTGCACAAACTAAACTTAATTTAGGCTATTGCTATCTTTTTCTCTCTAATAAAACAAGAATGAGACGGACGTAAATTAGAGCTGTCAAATTTAGTTTAAACTAATATTTCCATAAAAAATTAAGGGTAAAAAAACGTAAAACATGTCGTCTAAAAACACGGCGAAGCGCAAGGTTGACATCTCTAACTTAGTGCATAGATGTAGCCGTCCTTTTCTCGCACTGCCTTCTAGTAAAAGATAGCAATTCTCTAATTTTAGTTTAGTTATTGAACAAGAGAATCCGCACCAATGATGATTTTCAAGAAAACTACTGCTATCTTCAGAAAGGCCAGGTGCCAGGTAGGCCAGGTATGAGAGTGTTCATAGGAGTCACTGCGAACCTGTGGAGTTAGACAAAATACTTATCTGTTATCGTTCACGCTAACGCTTCGTGCAAAATGTATGGCAACGACATTACCCGCGCAGAGAACTGTCACGTGACTCACGCCCAGTAATGTCATTGCCATACATTTTGCACGAAGCGTTAGCGTTAAGGCCGTACTACCGGGCAAGTGGCGCCCTCATTGAATAAAAAATCGTAGCTTAACATAGAAAATAAATATTAAAGAATCCAACGTCACGTTTGTTACAAAGAGGATAAAGTATTTTTACGTTGTTAAAACAGGTCTCAGAATGTTTCGTATCCAAAGTAGTAGGCAAAAGTACCAAAAACGGCCGTTTTTGACACTTTTGCCTACTACAGGTTATGCTACGATTTTTTATTCAATGAGGGCGCCACTTGGCCGGTAGTAGACCCTTAATGTTAACAGAAAAGTATTTTGTCTAACCCTCCTGGAACGCCAAGGAATACGGCTGGGTTTTAGAGTAATAGTCTGACACGTCTTCCTGCTCCACCCAGAGCGGGAGAAGTAATCTGACGATTTTCCAACCTAAAAAAAAAAGTTATGAACCCAGACGAAGCAAAACGAGTGTGTAAAGATTGTAACAGATTTACGTGTATGTGAGCTTCCGAGTTATTTTTTTATAAGTTCCAACCCCAATCTGATATCTGTTAACAAATTTCGGACCAAAGTAGAACGCTCTATAAATAATCTAGCCAATTTGGTAAATTGTTCTCAACCCATCACAAACACGGTGTCAATGTATTGGTCCCTTCACAGGATAAGCGTCACCTACTTTGCTGACCATCACGTACTACCACCGGCTTCTTCCAATATTTAAGGTAGAAGCGCCAGGGTAGCCCGCGAAATTGTAATTTTCGCACGTTTTTTGCAATTTGCAGGTCAGTGTCAGGTTGTATCTTGGTCAAAATTTGATTCGCGGCCGTAGCAAGTATGTATTTATAAAATTATAATCATTAAAATCATCAATACAACTCTTTCAGTTAGAATTGATGTCAAATGTAATTATTTCATGAAATCATGACATTATTTTGGCATCAATTCTAATAGAGAGAGTAGTATTGATGATTTTAATGATTACAGTTTTGTAAATACGTACTTTTTACGGGCGCAAATCATATTTTGACTAACATACAACCTGATACTGACTTGCAAATTGCAAAAAACGTAAGAACATTTGAATTTCGAGGCCTACCCTGAAGCTTTCACCCTAAACGAAGCCAACGATAGAGTTGTACTAGCAAAATGCTAGCCGGTCAAAATTTGAGTTAGTATTCAGTCCACAAGAAAAGAAACAGAAGACTAGTTTAACTTCTATCGGAAGCTTTAACAGTAAAGCTTCAATCTCTAACCTTGCTTTGAGTTTGATATATACAGCCCAGTTAGTTTTCATTAGGCTATTACAAGTCCATATACCATTATCTACTATCGACAGTCTGTTCAAGCCGCACACATATACATACCTATTGATATTATTCACAGATGACGTATACACTCAACGGCAGACTGAAAATGTTTTTCAAAGTCGCCTCTCTACTCTGTTTCTCTTAAAACCACTCTAATGAGCGACACATTCCTTCGCTCGTATCAATCAGAATCCGAATCTGTATTCCGATCTCCGGAATCAAAGACTCGGCTGCGGCCGACGTCCGTGCGATCATTTTTCCGTTAATAGACCACGTCCTCTCGCTCGCACCACGTTGCGCAAACGCTACAGTCTAAAACAGGGGCTCAGCCATACTAAATTTAGTTCTGCAACACTGCACCGTGCCATGCCCATAGAAAACATTAACAGCCATACACAACACGATATATGGACACCGCATATTCCCAGCCAGATTTTCGCGATCACAAATTGCTGTATAATATTCAATTAGGTCGGCCGATATTGATGGGAGAGCCGGCCGCTCGGCAATTTTGGTTAGCACATCTGCTGCTCTATACGCGTAACGTTTGATATACGATTAGTTTTCGAACCGTTTTCACCAGGTTTATCCGGTCGATAGTCCATTATCGCCTGCGAGTTTGCGGACCGTGCCGCCGGTTCCGAGCGACCGTTTGTCCCTCAAGGTGCGTCGCGGGGACAGCTAAATATAACCGCACACGCGCCCGCCGTCTCACTATTTTTCCTCGGTCCGCCGTACTCCCGGCATGCTGCCAGCTCCACGTCACACCTCTATTACCTCATAAACGCCAAACTTTGAGAAAGGACTTTAAAATTAGCAAGGACGCGGGTTCAAACGGTTACAGACCGGCCGCAAGCTGGTATTTCTGTAGCGGCGACAGCAGCGCTGCTGATAATTACGCAAGCTTCGGAACATCGAACATGGCGGCCGCGGCGGCAAAAGACGCGGGAGAGGAGAGATGAGCTGTCACGGGATATTTATGAAATTGGAACTAAAATAGATTCAGTAGTAGCTTGGAGCGAGTCACCTTGACGCGTGTCTTATGTAAGACGCGCCACGCGAACCGAACGCGACGCGCTCCAAAATCGAAATTCGAAAATGTCAAAAACGTGACGCAATCGGTGACGTGTCGATGTGTGACGTAAGTTTAGTGTTGCCACTCCTCCGTTCGACTAATAAATTTATTGTTTGGCATGTAAACGGATGCGTTCGAGCCAAGAAATTACAGCGTTCGGTAAAAAAAATATTGAATGAAGCAACGGAATGATGGCGCAGTGTAATCGGGCCCGCCTTGCAGCTTTGCCAAACACTATCTTGTTTATAGTTCAACAGTTGCACAAGATTTTTGATTATGGAATGTTTACACCTTCCAGTTTCCTTGTTTCATTGTGAGCGGGCGGACTTTTGTTCTCTCGGTCTATTTTTTATAGAACTTTTAATTACTCCTTTCTCCTAATGACGGCGGCGCCTATTGAAACGCTGGACCACTTAAACTTAAGTGTAGAAATGACTTTTTATTTTTACCGTCTGTAGGTAGTGTTCCCTAATGATTTTTCAGCGCTAGTACGTACTTGTTTGAGATGGTTGAAGTTTCGTTTGCATGCATTGTTTGATGAGTAAAGTTCGAGATTTTGTTTGTGTTTTCTGCGCTGGCAATACCGGGTAATGTCAGTTGACATTTTGTTATACATAAAGCCGTTCTGTAACATTGTATGTCCCAATAAATTCGGGCATTATAGTCACTAATATATCGTTGGCATCTAAATCTGTGTACTTTAATAGTTTTAGTACATTTTCGTGTTATTTATGGGCAAGAATTGAACTAAATGGCTAAGATTTCTGTCCATTAGTTTGGTTTCCATTATTTTAATGGTAGTCTTATTTATAACAAATTCCTTAAGCCTTGGATTGGGTTAAATTATTATCATTCTTAATGGGTTTTCCTTTTCCTGAAAACTTGGACTTTTTCCTTTTTAAGACAACAGCATACTCTCCATATCATTTAAAAAAAAAAACACTTTTTTTATATTTTCACGTTATTAAATCAAAAACCTGAAAAAATGGGTAACTCAATTTATCTTTTCAAGCTTATGAGAAAAGGGTTTTTTAATTGAAAAATTGTCAATCTCTACTTTAGTATGCGAGATTGTCAAAATTTTCGTGTCCAAGTTTTCAAGAAACCTCCAAAAAACTATCAAAAATAATGTTTTTATTTTTTAACAAAACTTTTCCTCTTACCTATCTCAACCATAACCTAACCCAACGTATATTTAGACAAACCTATGCTTGAGCTGTGAGGTCTTTTATTATTCTCCTGCCGTATGGCACTTGGTACGGAATCATAATGTGCTTGTAGAACCATGCTCGTTGCTCGTCCGTATTGAGGAATTAATGGCTTGTCTGTTTAATATGGCTCCTGTGTAGTTATGGGTTATGGTACCTTTACATAAGTAGTGATAGTGATCGCGATTTTTTGGGGCACTAGTTTCTGGATTTTTTGAGAGAAATTTTTCTTTTAAATTTTGAAACGGAAAAAGAAATACCAGCATTGCAATATCTAGCGTATTTTTAATAGTAAGAAAAAATTTCATGACATACTTAGTATTTCGAAAATTAAGACCTTGCAACATTATTTTTACTCTTAAAAATCTTATTTTGTACTATCGTATGGCGTACAAGCGTGGTCGTTTCTCGTCTTTATTCATGAACTAATGGGTTGTCTTTTTAATATGGATTGTTTATTAAGGCTTTTGTTATCATTTGGAATCAGCAAATAGGAACAGCAATAATTTTTTTTATTTTGAAGCTCTCAAAATGACTTGTTGGCATAGCGATGAAAATATAGTGTTAAACACATGATAAACGAAAAGTGACGACTTGTAATATTCAGTTATGGATTTTCGTTTCTCAGCTTGACACCTACCGTGTCTCCGTAACATGGACTACTATTTTACAAATAATATTTTAAAAACGTTTTGCTCACAATATTAATTATTTCGAAGTCAAGATTTTTCCAACATAATTTTTACTCCACAAAACAATACACTAAAGGTGACACTAACTTATCCGTGACCAAATAACTCATTCCCATCAATTTGTACACGCGGGCGTCCCGCCAACCCCGGCCATTGCAAATCACGGACCCACAGACCGCAAATTGGGTGCCAGTAATCATAACTTTGCTACAACACACAACACTACTACATATCTTACGATAAGCCGCTGACAACCCTAGCAGCCGAGGATTAGTGACGTGGCTGCCTGTAATCCCGGCATATCCCGGGACAACACGGGAACTATTTGCATGCGATTGCAGTTAAATGTCATCTGCGGGATTTGAGACAGTGCTGCGTCTTAGCGGGATTGTAGCAAGTCGGTAGTAATTTTGTGTAATTTCGCCCCGGGATTATAGGGAGTTCCGGCTTATAGGGTTAGATAGGGTTGGGACATGTAGCCGAGTCGTTATGGTCTATGGTTCGACTGGTGTGAAGTTATGGGATGTGCAGATCTTGGTTTAGGCTTGCAGTGTTTATGCTGCCGACTGGAACTGTTTTAGGCTTAGCAGTTGGATGTCTATTTAACTTGGAATACTTCTGATTGATAATATTGATGATTTGACTGTTAAAATTCTGCCTAACTATTTTGTAACATATAACTAAAAGAGTTATGAATATAAATGTGGATGGATGGAGAGGGACGCCAAATAAAAGATGGATGGATTGTGTAAGGATATGAAAGAAAAGGGAATTAGTGATAGCGTGTCAGCTGACAGGACAGAATGGAAGAAAAAAAACGTGTTGCGCCGACCCCAAGTAATATGGGATAGGGGCAGGAAGATGAATTCTGCCTAATTATTGGCAGCAGTTATTACAACAGCTATAACCGCCAACTAAACGTTTACTGATACGAAATTAATTGGTAAAAAATGCAGATACATATTAAAGAAAAGTCAGAGCTGCTCTCAATGAGAAAAAGCTCTATATACCTCTCTCATCTAAAATATAAATTATTATAAAAAACTGCATTTTTTCCCTCAAAATCCTACCAAAAAACTCACCTCCTCACCACATGCACATTTGACCCAAATCACAACCGAACCCGGGTGAACGATCGTACACTTACGCAACAATGACAACTGACAATACAATTAACATAACATATTTATTACACGCCACGTCAGGTTTGCCATTGTAAAAAAAAGTCTGTGCGCGTGATTAGAATGCAAGCGATGGATTTGCAAATAATTGTGGACGCAGTGCAATGTCCTAAGCTTACCTTGTGGTACGTGTAAAGAATTGGTCATAAGAGTCATGTTGGGTTTTTTGATCTAACGGCAGTTTTGGAATTACCAGTGTCCCTTGATATTGTTATTGTGCTGGGATTATTATGTAGAAATTGAGATTTTGTTACTTTGAGTCATCAGTCCTTAGAGCTGCGTGTTATTGTTGTTTAGAAGTTTGAAAATCTGATTTGTAGCTTTTAGTTTATAAGAGACCGCTGTCTCACTGCCATTTTTAATACGAAAGCGGCTCCTGTTCAAAGTTGGACTAAAAATGGTCTGATGTCGTTAACAAATAATGACGACACAAACGTTGCCATGTGAATGACGCTTCTTCCTTCTTTATGTAAGAAGATATTTATTTAAGATTTAGAACATTCTTAGGTGCCTCTCATTAGTACTTCCCCCACTATAAATCATAGCCAACGTGCTATTCCAGACTATCTATCCATGTGATAAATTTTATCCGGATCCGTTCAGTCGTTCTGGACTGATTAGTGAGTAACAAACATCCATCTATACGTAGGATTCACCTTGCGCTTAGACAGTTTAACGGTTAGGAAGATATTATTTGTTCGGACATTCGTTATATGTATACGGGGATGTACGGCGATGTGCCACCGGTACATGGTGAAAATCCCATCCACACGCACAAAACGTTTTGAGAACACATTCATTGTGAGTACAGCTAGGAAGTGGAATTCCCTGCCGGAGTCTGTTTCCTGATAGCTACAACCTGGAAGTCTTTAAGTCAAGAGTGAATAAGTTACTTCTAGGCAAACGTGCTCCATCTTCGACCACGTCATCGCTTACCATCAGGTGAGATAGTGGTCAAACGCGTGCCTATCAACAATAAAATAAAAAATATGATTAATTGACTTTAAATATTAAAGACCTTTAACCTAGAGTACCCTTAATTAGTCCGCAATTTGAAATTGCAATTCTGTATGGCATAACTTTTCGAAGTGTGCCAAAACTCCTCAAAACTAATTACATTTACTAATAAACCCTCAAAAGGCGCCTGGACTTTCGGGGAAAAACCAGGTAGTGTGGGATTTTTACTTCACTAAAACCACCCTGATGCAGCTCACCACATCTGCACATCGGGGTCCCGTGACCTCTTAAAATACCACTCCTCTGTATACCGCCTCATGGGCACATCCGAGACTGTAAAGAGGTCTCCCCTGGCTGTGAACGGCAGCACGTGATCACTGTCCCACCTGGTACTTTTCTGGGGTCACTCAGTGGGCGAACAGAGTCCTCACTCTGAGCACCGGCGACCCCTTACTAAGAAGACCTAGATACATTTCTGTTTACCTTTTACTTTGTCACATTTAGGATGTAGATTAGATCTAATTTCTTGATATATGCAGCACAGGTTCCAACTTTACAGGCGCCTCTGCGATCTCTCAAAAGGCGCCGTACTAGATCGGTGATTCAGAGAGCGTGCTGATTTGAGACATCTGTGCACTTCCAAAGTAGTCTTCCTAGGTTTTCTTAAGCTTCCCTATGCGTAAGTCTTTTAAGTAAAGATTACATTATCTTATCTTGAACATCCGCATTTGACCCGCGTGGTGGATTACGGCCCACAACATCTCACAGAGAGGAGGCCTGTACCCCAGCAGTGGGGACATTAAAAAGCTGATGGTGATGATGATCTTAAACAGGTAAAATTGTTTATTTGCTTGTGAAAGGTAGTCTTTGGAAATGCTTAAAATTACACTAACATCACTGAGTCCGGTAAGTAGACTACTTTTTATCCTGAAAAATGCAAGGTTTCTGTGCGTTAGGCCATGAGAGTCAGAGAAGCCACGTCTCATCCTTTCATCAGTCATAGGTTCGCATTTGACCACTATCGATATGAAAGTTAAAGTTTATAATTTAAAAGAGTTGTTTTCTGTCAAACGAGAGGCGTAATTAATTGTGGTGCCTTCATGTCTTTATTAGTCCAACAAATTCAATTCAGTGCCTACCAGTTAATTTATGATACGTACTGGCCAGAAACAGTTTACATCCTAACATTGTAAAAAGTTTTAAACACTGTTGTCTGTGGCCTTAACACTGGCTAGAGACAAGTATTTTTTTCAATTTTCGTAGTTTGAGTACCCGTCAAAACAAGAATTCTATTTCTAACCAAATCCTTTTCGACAACACTTTTATTAGTTCATTGGGAAATTGTTCTTATTCGTGTCAAGGGTAGAAAAGGGAAGATGACTAAAAAAATAAAATATTTGGTCTGTCGTTACTAAAAAATTTTTTTTTTCTTGTGTCACGTCTGTCACGTATACAAAAAACCGGCCTAGTGTGTGTAGGACTTCGCACATTTAGGGTTACCGCTCCCCTAGGCACTTAGGCAGGGTAGGAACAGGGGTGGGTTTTAGTCAGTAAGAGTCTGACACGCCCTCCCGTTCCCCCCAGAGCGGGAGATGTCATTGGATGATTTCCAACACAAAAAAAAAGAAAAAAAAGGGTTACGTACCGAATGTTTTTTTTTTTAAACTATTTGTATGGCTTTGGGTCAACAAGGTGCTTATACTATGAAAATTTGAAGACTGTAGCTCCAACAGTTTGGCTGTAAAACCTATGTGACAGACGATGGACAGACAGACAAACAGACGAGCTGATGGACAGACGGACACGAGTGGAAGCAATAGGGCTTCGTTTGGACCCTTCGGGTACGGAACCCGAAAAATAACGATGATATAGTGCATTGAAATTTCACTTGACGTCAATAATGTACCACTTTTTACCTAGAAGTGACGTAATAAGCTCCCACTCCTAAACTTTGACGCGTTTTATCTTTGTTATTTTTTATTGGTTTCGTAAAGCAAAAAGCACGTGTCCAATGTTTTTTGATAATCTGCGAGTAACTTATGGACTACATAACATAACATAATCATGCTTTATAATGTTCCCACTGCTGGGACTCAGGCCTCCACTCTAGGAGGGAATGGACCGTAATCTACCACAGTGCGGGTTCATCATCATCATCATCAGCCTTTTAATTTCCCCACTGCCAGGACTCAGGCCTCCTCTCTGGGAGAGGGAATGGACCGTAATCCACCACGCCAGCCTAGTGCAGATTCATTATCATCATTCGCCTTTTAATGTCCCCACTGCTGGGACTCAGGCCTCCTCTCTGGAAGAGGGAACGGACCGTAATCCACCACGCCAGCCTAGTGCGGGTTCATCAACATCATTAGCCTTTTAATGTCCCTACTGCTGGGTCTCAGGCCTCCTCTCTGGAAGAGGGAATGGACCGTAATCCACCACGCCAGCCTAGTGCGGGTTCATCAACATCATTAGCCTTTTAATGTCCCTACTGCTGGGTCTCAGGCCTCCTCTCTAGGAGAGGGAATGGACCGTAATGCACCACGCCAGCCTAGTGCGGGTTCATCATCATCATTAGCCTTTCAATGTCTCCACTGCTAGGACTCAGGCCTCCTCTTTGGGAGAGGGAATGGACCGTAATCCACTACGCTCGCCCAGAACGAGTTCATCATCATCATCAGCCTTTTAATGTCTCCAATGCTGGGACTCAGGCCTCCTCTCTCGGAAAGGGAATGGACCGTAATCCACCACGCCGGCCCAGTGCGGTTTGGTACGGAGTAAATAGAATTATTGTTTTTGTAATCAGGAATCATCCTTGTCAAATTTTGTTGGCCCAATGTTTCGACAGTTCCATGGCATCGTCTGTGGCAGCGTAGGTCGCTTTGACTTCATTTTCTGGGGTATACAGTACAAGAAAGAAATTGGGACATCGTCTGCGATGTATGTATGTATGTATGTCAGGCTGGTTTTCGCAACTCCACATTCAAGGCGCGTATTTTGCGTACAGGTGGGACGGCATTGTCTTTTGACCCACCCCAGCTCCTCGAGGAAGGTCAGCAGCGCTCTGTGTGTACTATCTCACTTAGGTTACCTGGGTGTCCGAAGTGTTTTGCCCTGTATGCAGCAACTACTGGACAGCTTAGTAGCAGATGAGCTGCTGTCTCGTCCTCCTCCATGCAGGCTCTGTACAGTGGGCTGTCTTGTTTTTTTTTTGGGGTGGGAAATCAGCCAATGACATCTCCCGCTCTGGGTGGAGCGGGAGGGCGTGTCAGACTCTTACTGACTAAAACCCACCCCTGTTCCTTTCCTGCCCTGATAGCCCAGGGGCGCGGTAACTCTGAATTTATCCGCTAGCCCTAAGCATTCGCTTAGGTTACTTGGGTGTCCGAAGTGTTTTGCCCTGTATGCAGCGACTACTGGGCAACTTAGTAGCAGATGAGCTGCTGTCTCGTCCTCCTCCATGCAGGCTCTGCAGAGTGGGCTGTCTGTGACGCGCATCGTCTGCGATGCAGATCCACCATTTCGAAATTTAAATTTTTGTAACAGAAGACGTTTGTCTTGTGTACTATTTTAGAAGAATTTTTGTAATACATTTCTAGGTTATAAAGTAGGGCTTAACTCACGTGTCGTTTAATTTAGGACGGATAGAACCTTGGAGTATTTGTGTGCGGGCAACATTGTGTGCACAATGTGTTAACAAGATATATGTCGGGTTATAATCGACGTCTTGTTGTTTCTGGTGGGCTGGTGCTAAGAATATATGGGGAGTATCAGTTGTTAGACGATTTAATAGTAGTCTAGAATTGTCTGAAGCTTTTTGGTGTCATCGAGAATGTTCTCTTTCTCTTATTAGAAAGATTTGGACCATAATGTTTTGTGTGTCTGAGTTTATCTAGTTATAACCTCAACTAATAAGTTTATTTTAAAATTGATAGCAAATTATGGATTGGTGGGGATATTGATAGGTTCAACAGTGATTAGATTGACTATCTTAGTGTGAAATTTTAGAACATTTTTTTTAAAATTAAAGCCACATTTAAAAAAAATATATTATTCTTTATAATCTTTTTTCTAGAAAATGTGAAACTATTCCTCGAACATTAAACAGATCTGAATTCAAGTTCGTATTACGAAAATGGAAGTCCTAAAGGTAACCTGTAATGAGGCAGATCGACCGAAAAAAATAATGTCTAAAGAATTTAATTCAAACGATAAATCACGTATTTTTGAGGAAGACAGCGCGGTAGTCTGCAAGATGAAATTGGGTCCAAGGCTAGTCAAATTACAGGCTTATGAAAATTTTCAGCCACTCGTCTGGCAACTATTCTTCTCCTAAATTCTCAGAGGTCCCTTAGCGCTATTTGCAACCACTGAATGGTTTTCAGACGCATTTCACTGACTTGACTTGAGAACGAACAACTTTGTGAAAATTGTAGAACTTAAAAAGCCTCGTACAAAAAATATAGTACCTATTAACACAGCAATAAAGCCATTTCGCGATACTTTAAAACTATTAGCATAACCTTGGTGATTTGAGAAGGTGATTGTTTGAGAGGATGCCAAGCAAAATATTAGCTACTGAAACTGGTCGGGTTACACAATTGTTATGAAAGATAAATCAGAAAGTTTGGATGTTGCCTTGATTGTGGAGTCCCATACAATTTTCTGAATCACTGCAGTATTGAAGTTCTTAAATTATTTGTGGGGTAACAACTTCTACCCATTTCTGTTTTATTTGTAAAGGCGCAGTTATACGACTTCTAATGGTTTTAAATTGAACATCACGTCTAAACGACTAGATTTATTTCGTCGAAAAAAAAAATGTTAGTCTAAATAATTTCCGTCGTAATTTGATATGTAAATATTTGAAACTATATTTTTATAACATAGTGTAATTAATTTGTAAAGTTATGTCTAACGTGGATAAAAAAATCAGAATGACGCAAAATCTATAAAGCATATTTTTATAAAACCTTCACCATTTTAAAAATCATTTAATTATTTATATTTTAGTATACGTGTTTTAGTATAATACTTGTTGTTTATGTATAATAAATGAATAATGTGTCTAATTTCGAACATTCTAGTACGTGTTTTAGTATATTAACTGTTGTTATAAGTATAATAAATTAATAATGCATCTAATTTCGGACAGCGCTCCTTGATGGGCGAGTCCTATTACTGGGTGGACGTACGGCGCTTTACGTGAGTTCAGCACAGAACACGCAAGCTAACCTAATAACTCAAGGTCATTGGCAGTTAATAGCGCCTTAATAAGTTGCCTCCGTTTGCTGCAGTAGCGAATCGGCCTTGGTTAACGGGGTCGTAGTTTCGATTCTCGCATTTGAAACTATATTATGTATGGCCTATAAATATAAGAATAGGTATTTCGGTTAGTTGGATTCTATAATTGCATTTTTAATGCAATAGTGGTAAAACCTTTTTTCTACGACTTTCACTGTTATCATCAGGTTTGTGTCGTTAGTAGAGAAAATTTTGTCTTCATCTAACATTTGTCTTTCATACTTTCCTTACGATTCTTTTTATCACGTATTGTTTTTTTTTATCATAGATAGGCTCACGTTTGACCACTATCTCACCTGATGGTAAGCGCTGATGTGGTCGAGGATGGAGCACGTTTGCCTAGAAGTAATCTATTCACTCTCGACTTAAAGACACAAAAGGTTGTAGCTATCAGGAAACACAGACTCCGACAGGGAATTCCACTCTTTATCTGTACGCGCAATGAATCAGTGACCTGGAAGAAATTTCTTTCAGTGATACAGCCACCTTTTGTGATTTTTTCTTCTCCAGTGTGCAGTTCCTCTTCTTTGCCTCTGCGTCTTTAATAACTAAAGATTGACCATCAAATCGGAATATTTCTCTGTCTTTTATGAAGTAGGCTCACTATAACTACTGACTTATTAACGTCCAGCTCAAATCCTCCCCTAACTAACTAGCCTATTTTGTCCCACTGCTGGGCAAAGGCCTCCCTCTGTCTCTTCCACACCACGTTGTCCTTTGCTAGTACGGACCAGTACTTCAGTATTAGTCGAGCTCGTCCCACCATCTTCGCCTTAGTCTGCCGAAATTAGCACAGATTTTTTTTAAATATATAATATAATAGACATGTTGCGCCGACCCCAAATAAATTGGGATAAGGGCAGGAGAAAAAAAAAAAAAAAAAAAAAAAAAAAAATGATGGAAAGAAGGAAATATGGCGGATTTTTCGAAATTTTCACAAGAAATGAGAATCCACAAGCGGGTAATGTCGCTGAAAAATTCCTAATAGGGTTCAATAAAGAAAATCCATCTATATCTTCAATGATAGACAGATATTCCAAAGATTCCAATCTAGCTACCTACATCTATCTATCATCACAAGCCCGTCCAAGCGCGTGTTACATAAACTCACAATACGTGCGTAGGAAAACCCGCGAACGCCACATTAAAACACATCACCTTTATTAGAATTCCTCCCAGTTAGCGTATTTATTAGTACATGACGGCCACAGCCTGCATTCTGCGACGTATCCGGGAGCATGCACGATTATCCACAATTACTTGTACCTTGAGTATGCAGCCCGAGTTCCCACTGAATAGTGAAATCGATATGCCAATCTGCCAATAGATTTCGTAGGCTTCATGTAGATTGTGTGAGAGTGGTTCTTGTACACCTGTGATCAAAGGGGTAGTGAGATTTTGATTTGCATTTGTATAGAAGCGGTGGCCTTTGATACTGATTGATATACCAGTCCATGAGTCCATCTGCTAATCGATTTCTAAGTCTTCAATGACTACATTGTTCATCTTTATTTGTTGTATTGGGGCATCTTTATTTGGTTCTCTGTAACAATTACCAATGGTCAATAAGATTTTTATTCTAAACCCTAACCCTAATCTTTATCAAGATTAGAGTGAGGTTATTGTTTCAGCTTCATAGATTTTGTTGATTTTACGCATCTTCTTTAACTAATTTGTTCTCAAACGCACGATCTTCTGTCTAAAATTCATCGGACAAAGCACCTACGCACACTTCGCTATCATCATCCTGATAATTACGATTATCATCATTTCAGCCGAAAGACGTCTACTACTAGACATAGGCCTTCCCTAAGTATCACCATAATGACCAGTCCTGTGTGTCTCGTATCCATCGTACTCCCGCGACCCTCACCAGGCCATCGGTTCACCATGTGGGAGGTATACAATACTGCGTCTTCCGGTATACATCGCAAGATTTCGAGAATTGCAGTTCAAAAGATCACTTTTCCCAATTTTAGTTATTTTTATATATTCAAAATTGGATATGTCCTATTTTTTTCTTTTTATCTGCACTATATCAAACAGAAACCTATATTTGTATCTACATACAATTTACTGCTTAATTCTCACGACCCACATCTTAGCCAAGCTTTTAAAGATAGTACATACCACAGCTGCGGTGAAAAAACGCAAACGTTTGGCGTCGTACGAACTTTGAACGAAACAACTTGATGTAAGTTCTGCCCGAGAAGGTCGCTGGATTGCACATGGGGTGCAGTTTCAATAGCAGCGATTTTGTGGTTAAATCTGTGGTTTATTCTACAAGCAAAGTATCATAATTATATAAATTGATTTTAAATGGGTTCCTTAAAAAAACATTGTTTGTATTGTATACTTTCGGTAAAAACGCTGTCTATTATCATAAACGAAGGTCTCAATGTAAATCAAAGCTGGATAGAGATATGTGTATGACATTAGAAATCAGTCTCTATACACCGTTTTCTTTCATTGTCTTACTTATTATCATTACCTCAGTGACTGCTTCTTTGCCTAGCGTAGCGTTATGATCAAAAGCGGAATCGTTTTTCCCTTACTCCGCTGCCACAAACACCACAACTTTAGTTCTTGAAACTATTTTCTATTTGTGCGCAACTGCTCAGCTGTTACTATTCTTCAAGTTGTTCGGTATAAATACCTACTCTGTCTGCACCTATGTTGGTAACTAATCTATTTGTTTAAAGGTATGCAGCCATTTGGATATTGCATTCCTCTGTTATAGGATTTGTGTTAGATACCAACATTCATTTAACCAACCGAGGTGATTTTCCGTTGAATCTTGACTATGGTAGAAAATATATAATCTAGATTATTATGTAGATAGGTTTCTGTTACTTTTTATATTTATATAATACTAGCTGACCCGACAGACGTTCTCCTGTCTTAGCTATGAACCAAACACGCGAAGTTTAAATAGTCAGTAAGTTTTCTGAAATTTTCTAATTTTCCGCGCAACTTTCTTAATGATTTATTTATTTCTTAAGAACCTTCTGACAATAACATCTTCATCTGCCTAGCCTTTTCCCAACTATCTTGGGGTCGGCTTCCAGTCTAACCGGATGCAGCTGAATACCAGTATTTTACATGGAGCGACTGCCTATCTGACCTCCACAACCTAGTTACTGGGTAATACGATACCCCTTGGTAAGACTGGTTGTCAAACTTTCGGGATTCTGACGACCCGTAACGACTGTCAAAGATCCGCGTTTGACAGCCGGGACCAACGGCTTAATGTGCTTTCCGAGGCACGGAGGAGTCTCGGTATGTAAAGATGGTCACCCATCCACGGACCAACCCCGGTAAGCGTAGCTTAACCTGATGGATCGACCCATGCGGCTGTTATTACTTTAGCCACGAGCTCCTCCTTCTGACAATAACAAACACAAGAAAAAAAGAAATAGCGAAATCGGTCCAGCCGTTCACGTGTGATGCCGTGACCTAGGGAAATAGGGATGTACGAGGTGCATTCAATAAGTACCTAGCCTCATCGCCAGAGGGCGCTGTAGTTTCAAAAGAGTTTTACCACAGTGTAGCACATTCTTTTTTAATTCTTTTTTCAAATTTTCATTCCAATCCCTTCATTTGTTTTAATTTGACAACTTATGGAAGCGAACGTGTCGATCGGTTTTACAAAAATGGAAAAAGAGCAATATCGTTCGGTGATTCGATTCCTATTTTTGGAAGGGAAAACGCGCATCGAAATCAAAGAGCGCTTGGATGCTGTGTACGGTGACTCTTCTCCATCGATGGCCACCGTCAAGAATTGGTTCAACGAGTTTGCACGTGGCCGTACGTCGGTTTTTGATGAACCACGTCCAGGTGCACCGAAAACAGCTGCTACGGAGGAAAACATTAAAAAAATCCATGATCTCGTATTGGCAGATCGCCGATTGAAGGTTCGGGAGCTAGCTGAGACTGTAGGCATTTCAGAAGGAACAGTGCATCATATTCTTCACGAGGAACTCGGCATGAGAAAGCTGTCGGCGCGATGGGTGCCGCGTTTACTCACACCAGAAAACAAGCGCAACCGTGAGACCACATCGGAGACGTGTTTGGCGCTGTTTAAGCGGAATCCAGCGGAGTTTTTGCGTCGTTTTGTGACCGTCGATGAAACCTGGATCCACTGGTACACACCAGAGACCAAGGAGCAATCAAAACAATGGATCCAGACCGGGGAACGTGCTCCAAAGAAGGCGAAAACTGTAAAATCGGCCGGAAAAGTTATGGCCACCGTTTTCTGGGATTCACAAGGTGTGATCTACATCGATTACCTCGAGAAGGGTAAAACAATTACAGGGCTTTACTATGCCGATTTATTGGGCCGATTCGACGCCGAATTAAAGAAAAAACGACCTCATCTGGCGAAGAAAAAAGTGCTGTTTCACGACGACAACGCACCGGTTCACACGTCAGCCGTTGCCATGGCCAAATTGGTCGAATTACGCTACGAATTGCTGCCCCATCCACCGTATTCTCCAGATTTGGCCCCTTGTGACTTCTTTCTGTTTCCTAATCTGAAAAAATCACTCGCCGGGAATAGATATGGATCGAATGAGGAGGTTATCGCCGCCACGGAGGCCTATTTTGCAGAGTTTGACAAAAACTATTTTTCGGACGAGTTAAAAAAGTTGGAGCATCGCTGGGCTAAGTGTATCGAACTAAAAGGAGACTATGTTGAAAAATAAATTGCCACTTTTCCAAAATTTTCGTTTACTTTTTGTAGGCTAAGTATTTATTGAATGACCCTCGTATAGAATAGCTCAATTGGTTGGAACTGTTAAATTACAAAATAAGAACAAGCTAATAAAACATAAACATAATATGTACAAGCGGCGTAAAAAAGGGAGGGTAAAACTCATTGTGCATCTCAAAATTCGTCCACATCGCTGTCAAAGGGAAAAGTGTCCAGAACACTGGCAGTACTGGCACGTTGAATGGTAATGCTGATTTTTTGGCCGAAATAAAGGTCAGCCCTCTGGTCACGTGAAGAGTCGACTTATGTCAGATCTATTTACTTTTATTGTTTGATTAGTATAAAACTTGTTTTATTCCGACTAATCAAATAAATCAAACCCAAAAAAAATCTCATACATTTTTTGAACTGCAAAAACCCGCGAACCAAGTTCAAGAAAGAAAAAACAATAACAAAAAAAAAAAGAAAAAACAATAATTTCGTAACGTGATACTAATATCACGTTACGAAATTATTGTATTTTCTTGACACCATAACGAGTTTACGAGCAAAGTCGTAAAATAAGCCACGTGTGCCATGAAAAACGCGATCCTGATGGTTTTGGTGCATTATATCTACGCTATTTTTGATTAGGCAGTTTTGATTGGGCAAGAATAAAAATTTGATGATGAAGAATTAGCTTTTAGTTTAATGCTCTAGCTTGTGGTTGTTTTATGGTTTTTATAGGGTCTAGAAAACTGTTTTTGTCTTATAATAAAACATTGTTATAGAATTTTACGTATATACATTTACTATGGCTACGAATTCCAAGATTTACTTCTACTGCCAGGGTCTCGTGAGTATTTTAAAGAGTCGTGACCCTGGCACAGGCACCTGAAGGAACATGGTTGGGTTTTAGTCAGTAAGAGTCTGACACGTCCTCCCACTCAACTCAGAGCGGGAGAAGTTATTTGATGATTCCCCACCATAGAGAAAAAAAGATTTCTCTTCAATAGCCTTGTGGTTTTTAACTTGAAGGTGAACTGAAAACTGTTCCTAATATTAAACTTAAAAATCATTTGGTGATGAAAAGGATACTAACACAATCAACAATATTATATTCTTGGGAATACTGGAGGCTTTTTTAATCGTCGATAGGCTGGCGCGTGACCACTATCTCACCTGATGGTAAGCGATGGAGCACGCTTGCCTAGAAGTAACCTATTCATTCTTGACTTAAATACCCCAGGTTGTAACTATCAGGAAACATAGACTCCGGCAGGGAATTCCACCCCTTAGCTGTAGGCACAATGATTTTGTCTTGCAACCTTGGCTTCAGGAAAACGCAAAAATTGACATAGTTGCTAAGATTATTAAAAGGAAGTCATATTCTAGTAGGTACCTGGTAAAAACCTCAAAGGAAAAAGGCCATTGTCAGTTATATGTAGATGATATTTTAATCCAGATCCTGGTTTACGTAAAGGTGTCATTAGGCGAGCTTATGTATTTTACATTAGGCTTTATACAAGGTGTAACGAACATTCGTGGTCATATTTTAGATATCGTATTGCCCATGGAAATGAACAACTTTCTTCAAGGAAGCCAAAGAAAATTAAAAAAGAAAATTGGACTTTCCGTACAAAATTATCTGAGCAAAATTAATATGGGGTCCAAATTTTTTTACGTAATTGACTATTAATTTCTTGATAAAAGTTATTATTTTATAAATATATATATATATATCTTATAAATAGATTACCTTTGGATAGACTGAAAGAATTTAAAATAGAACGGGGGTCTTCTGCGATGTATTGCTAGTAAATCAATTAAACATATCATTTTAAATTTAAATATACACAAATATAAAATTACAAAAAATACTAAATAAACTTATAAATATATAATTTGCTTTACCTTGAGGCTGGTACTGGGACTCATATAAAAGTTATTTGCTGTGTTTTGGTCCCGAAATCCTTTACGAGTATTTTAATTTTCCTGATACACATTCTACGAGTATTTTAATCTTGATATGTGACCCAAGAGCTAGGACCTCAGGCTTTCTGCTGTGTTAGGTAACAGCGTAGAAACAATGCGACGACATGAGATAAGAGCAGCTTGTGAACAATGTAACAAGAGAGCCGCTTCCCTACATCATATGTTTAAAACCTCTACCCCTGTTTCCTGAAAACTAAAGCTTACATAACAATTTTCCCTCGCTAAAGCAGATTAAGCCGCTTGACATGTGCATATCGATGTATTTGATAGCTCATTACCGGCTCTCTAATCCGCCGCAACCAGGTTTAACATACTAAAATATGCAACCAGCCAGGTGCACTTGCACACATGTTTCTTAGAAGCTTTTCAACATATTTCGAATGCATACCGTTTAAGTACCTAAATACATATAATCGTACAAACATTTTGCATTCCACTTACAATAGGATTTATTGTAAATTTACGTGCTGCGTCTGATAAGCGCGTTCGTACGCATCACTTGTTGCGCGCCAAAACCGCGCGTGGCAAGATGGCGGCCGCGCGCTTTTTTTTCACGGCGTCTTTCCGCGTGTGCCGTGATTTTGGCCAGTTCTCCTGTGTGACGTCGACGACCCAGTTAGGTACGCCAACCGGTGCCACGGCCAAGTCCATCCGGGCATCCCCAATGAACCAGCGCCAATGTCTATAAAATAAATCGTACGCACGAAATAAAGAGAAAAAAAATTATAATGAAGTAAACGTCAGCTCCTGATTTGCCGCCAAAACCTGGGTGAACGCACTCCAGTGTTTTGGCATGGCTCGTTGGATGTTGTCCTAATAGTTCGTTTATTTGATAAGGCGTTTTATTATTACCGCACGACTTTTTAATCAGTTCGCAATGGTTTGACATTAATGCTGTCGTTACTGAGAATTATTTTAGGCCAGTTGCATTGCCAATGTTGAAAAGCGAAATGTTTTTGGTGTTGGTCACATTGACAGTGAAAACATGAGCAGTGTTCGATGGTTAATCTGTTCACGACAAAATAATCGCAGAATCGTTTGATTCTGCAATCGTTTGACTTAGTATTCGTGTTCCAGATTGCAGTACGTTAGCTGTCAGCTATCTGCAAGCGGTCGATTTTATCGTCAATGTGCGCCTCGTCTAAAAGTATAATAACATGAATATCGCGATTCCCGTGTATGATATCATCATAGTAGCAGAGACGGCTCGTACCGAGAATCCACTATGAGCGAACCTTTGCCAACAATCTTACTATTCAGCATTTGTTGTTCTTATATTTGCCAAATATTTGCACCTTATCGCCGGCGTATTGTGATAGTTTTACGAGCACCATTTTTATATTTTTATTTCGCGCGCATTTTGGCCGTGTTTCCAATATGGTGGCTATTTGTTTTGGATAATGAGGTAACGTGAAGCTTTTTCATGTTAATAAGAGGATGTTTGTTCATTTTTGTGAGTTAAATTGAATGATCAAAAGTTGGAATTATGTGTTTGGATAATCATTAAACTGATGGACTGGATTAATTTTAGATTAGGTGATATTTCGAAGGAAGGAAGGTCATAATGTTAATTACCTATTTAGCTCAGCTGAAAGTTAAAAAAACAAAACTAACGAACGTCAATCTTTTACAGGCAGACATTAAAATCTATAACCAGACAAACGCACTTGAAAACAAACAGAAAGAAAAATCCAAGCCGAAAATTTCGCTCAGGCTATTGACTGTTACATTTGGCATGATAAAACTGATAATTTTATAACAAGGGGATTCCGTCCACGTGTGTCCATGGATCCTGCCAAGGGGGCACACCAGGCGCTGGCAAACTGGCAACCGCCTCGTCTGTGGTGGCAGCCAACTCAATGTTTTGACTACACCTTTTTGTTTATACCCGCGGAAGTTGAGCGGTTTGTTTAGGCGAATCAATCATTGGTAGTTTAGAATTTTTTGTGAGTTTGTATCGTTGTCGATTTGGGAAGGTATGTGTGTGGGTAATTTGATTGAGTTGTAAACTGTATGAATGAGTGTTGTGTAGGTACTTTGATTTAGGTTGTTGTTTTTCCGAATGTTATTTGCGTTGTCTTGGTCAGTTGTGAGAGTCAGCTTCGGTTGTTGAGTTCCTTTGTTCGACGTGTTGAATTTATTTCATCTAACTATTATTTAGATTTAAATGCCAATAGTCCATCAGACTAACTTAAAAATAGATTAAACATGGTAGACTGACTTACGAACGATTAGTTTAGTTTAAATCTTACCGGTTAATGGTTGAACAATGATGTTGAACTGCCAAGCATTGTCATAAAAAAGATGTTTGTTAGAATTTAACTTTGCTATCGTGTTTGGAATTTTGTTGTATCTAATCTTGGTAAACCTCTAAATAGTATAAAACAAAATCACTGTCTGCGTCTGTCTATTTCGCCGCTTACTTCTTCCAAACCACGAAACGGATTTTGATAAGGTTATCACTAATATAAAGAACAATAAACGAGAAAGGTTTGAGTATATAATTTTTCCCGTGAAAATCTGGGGCGGGTCACTAATAAATTATAAAAATCGATTTGCATGAAAAACAGTCTCAATTTCTACATCATTAATAAAACGCACAAAGCAGTAGTAATATTTCTTCTAGAAATCGTTTCCAAGTTTGTCTCAAGCGCTGATCGCTTGACAAGCTTAGATTTTCTATTCACGTTTTCCAATAAAGTATTGTTGTAGTCGGTCCTAAGTAGGACGCAGGACCTACCATCGATGCGAATTCCTGTGATAATAAATACAATAAAATCTGAAATCGACGGGTAATTTATTGATGCCGTGGCATAGTGGGCTTGCCCCTTTCTATTTGTACGTGATATAAAATTTTACTAGAGAATGTGTCAAGGATGTGCATCAGTGTCGTTTTCGTTGGGTAGCAGAAATAAATGACTATCTCTATTCTGTTTGGTAAAAATGGTGATAGGAAAAAAATCTATATGTGTAAAAGCATTTAGAGTGAAGTAAGTCGAAGACATGTGAAAATTCGTGTTGACAATGCTATGTTACAAAGTATTGATTCCAATTATAAAAGTAATGCAGATAATGGTGCATTTGTTGAACTACATAACATACATAATCAGCCTTACAATGTTCCCACTGCTGGGAATCAGGCCTCCTCTCTAGGAGAGGGAATGGAATGTAATCCACCACGCGGGCCCAGTGCGGGTTGGTATATGTCACATATCTTCGAATTTTCGGCTCTAGAATATGTTATTCCTCATGATGTTTTCCTTCACCATTTGGAGAGCAGTGGTGATGAAATAAATACGAAGTAAGGCGTTTTCCTGGGTTTGATCCCACAACCCACAACTCATTAGTCGGGGTCGTTATCTAGTGGGCCCACCACTGCTCTATCTCATCTCTATGTTGATCCCTCAATGTTATCACCTCAACAATAACTACTAAAGATTTAAGCAACCCAACCATAGTCTTATCTGAAGCAAACGTATTTTCCGATGTAACAAATTTTCCGAATCGTCATTTAAAGTCCTCCTTTTGGCTGTTGACAGGCAATGAGCTAGCTACCTGCTACTATTTATATGCCATTGCTAATTCTCATTCTAAAATTACCGTCAGACGCTTTTAGTCGTATCTACAGTTGTCGTATTATAGCGTCTCAAGAGGAGAAGGTTAATATATTGTAAGTCTAGGAGGTTATTATCGGATAATGTTCTGTGCTGGTGTAGGTATTCTGTAAGTGAATTGTCCATAACTCCGATAAATGATTTTCGGTCCACGGATTCCAGTGTTTCCGAAAAAAGTGCGAGTTTAAAAAAAAAAAGCATATTTAAAAGATTTATATGTGGTTGATATAGTTCTTACAACTTACATAAATTATGACTACACGTCGGGGCAGTTACGACCCACAGTAACGAGGAATACGATGCGATGAGAGCAGAGTACTTACCAGAAACAATATTATTGTTTATTAGGAATACGCCTCAATGGCTAATAGACCCCACAATGGCTTATAACCGAACCCTACACCACAGCAAGGGGCTGTTACGCCTGTCTGCTATAATTTTCACAATGGACTACTTAGTGACGTCGCAAATTCTAATATTATTCCGGATCCCATATTTGTAAGTAACCTTAATAATGAACCAATTGCCAGTTTTTATGGACGTTTATTACCTATTATTACAGTTGAACGTACGTTTGATGACACAGAAGAAATTAATATAACGGTCTGAATTATTTTCTAGAGAGCTGTTTTCGAACATAATTGCTGCAGAGGTCTTAAATATCCGTATATACTCCTAATTTCCTAGATTTTGTTTGAAAAGGGATAGTAATAATCTATTAACAGACACAACTTCGGCTTCTGTAATGTGTTATTTGCCTTTGACAGTCATCATTAAGTGTCACCCTACAAGATAACCCTAAAGATAAAAAAGAGACCATACAAGCCCTAAAGAGTCACACTCGTTCTTTGCCGATTTTGATCAACATGTTTTTGCGTATTCCTAATTATCAAATTGTTAACTTTCTGATTCTCAGCTATCACTACACTATACCTTAATCTTTTTAGGTAGGACACTGTTAAAAGTTTCTTTCCATGTTTTGATGAATCTACACTGTAGGCGTTCCTCGTAGACATTTTCCCAGTGATAAATACTGTTTATCATTCATTCCACGTCTCTTCGCAAACTTTTAGAACGTATCGGTTTCCGAATTCTTTCACTATTCTTGTCATGATCTATAATACTATCGCTTTGACCCTTGATCTTTTAGTTTTGAACATGTTTTTGTGATATATACTTTGCTTTTCTTCTTTGGTTTTTTCATAACAAGCTGGTTAGCAGAAGTGTTCAATATATAGGATAATCAGTAGTTTGTTATGAATCTTTATGAGTGAATTCAGGACACGCGCATATATTTTCCTTCTTAACAACAAAAGAATAACAAACATGTCCAATATAAAGCTCATCTTAAAACTCCGCACACCTCTCTCGAACGTCACAAAATACCTTGGAGTGATTCAAATTCAGGACACAATACAAAAGAATGTGGTCAAGAAAAGAATATATCAAAAAAACAATAATAACATCTCAAATATCAGGCACGAAAAATCGATACGACTAACCGAATGGGGTAGGCGGTAAATCACAACATATTTGCATACATTAAGCTATGACTCAACGCATTACAATACAGTATTTGTTTCGCACATGCGCGATGCATACGTTATTAAAATCATCCTGTACCTCACGTAGATCTTTTTTTCTTTTGTTCAAACATGACACAATTAAGCCTACTGGTATTGAATAATAAGAAAGACAGTTTTTGATATGTATGACAGGTGTTTGGACTGAGAATGGTAAACGATTGGCGTTTTGGACATGATTCGCATCAAACGTGGAGAATCTTACTTCGGGGAATGGACCATCAGTCATATTAATGTGTTCTTTGTTTTGGTTTTTGGTACTCCTTTAATAAGAGTTCGCATAATAACCCACGGTATTAGAAAGAGATCTACTGATCCTTAACATTGAAGACGGAAATATTAGTGTAGATGGTCAAATGGAATAGAGAAGAAAGATGACAGACTCCATCTCCTATATGTACAGACCAAAAGCATAATATACACCATTTATAAATAAATATGTGTATAATGTTCTCCCCGGCGGTGGTTTGATGTAGGTAGTATCAGATTGGAAGGTTTAAATACAAGTATAGGGAAAATAACTTAGGAAATTCTGAAATGTTTATTTAATCAGAGTAGAATTAGAAAATAATTCTTTACTGAAAATAAATATTTAGTCTGATAAAAAAATAGAAATCGCTAATCGACTGCTTATTTGAATTTGAGATGTTTGGTCTATAATTGTTTAAATTCAAAGGATTTGTTTGGGTTGAGACTTTGAATTTTTCATTTTCGAGGAAATCGGTATCCATCTGCAAATAATCAATTTATTAGCACTTGCTGTAATAAAATAACTCAGCTTTACTTAGCTATGTCTAGAAGTAAGTTCTACAGTTAATTTATTTTTTTATTAGTGATTCCATTCTTCTCTTCCTATTGATAGTCGTATGTAACGCAATGAATAGATATGAAATCTACCTTGTCAGTTAATTTATAGATGCCAAAACATTCCTAATGTTTTTGTTTATTTTAAAAGTTAAATTTATTTGAACGAAGCTCAGAGTCATCAGTCTGGATAGTTTAAAACCTGAAAATCTTATTTTTAAAAGCATTCAGTGCTTAAATAATCGTATCTTAAACAAAGATATGAGGAAAATCGTTTATTTGAAAGTTCTGGGTGTCGATACTGATGAATTTATTACATTCGAAAGTAAACGGGGTTTTTGCATTGATAGGTAGTCTGGGATTGGTGAAGGTGTCCCACGGTGGGCGCCAATTAAGAAAATTGAATCTACCAAGTTAATACCTGTTTTGAATGTTCTCCTTGTTCACAGGACGAGTTCCATCCGTTCATAGAGGCCCTGATGCCATTTGTAAAGTCCTTTTCGTATACTTGGTTCAATTTACAAGCGGCCAAACGGAAATATTACAAGAAACACGAAAAACGGATGAGTCTCGAGGAGGAACGCCACACTAAATATGAACTACAGGTAAAATATTAATTTTAGGTGTTTTTTCATGTTTCACAGCTCACAGACATAGCCTGGTACTAAGATTTCCAGTGCCTGCCATTTCATGTCCTCACAAATGTCCTGCTTTGGAGCCAATATATTTCGGACAGACAGCTATTGCTTCCGATGCAGTAATCGAACTTGCGACAGGAGGCGCTCCTGCCAAAAGATATTCCAACTATATTTGAATCTGTGGGTAGGTACACTGTGAAATTATAGAATCTTATTCGTTTAATCGTTGTAACTTGATGTTTCTAAGCTGCTTTTGGATCGTAAGTGGCTATTAAATTATTTACAGCAAAGAATTTATAACACCTAATGATGACTGAATTCACATACCTACACTTTAACCGCGAACATTAAAGTAACATTGCCCAAAGCCTTATTGAATGGCTGATCACCGTTCCTCTTATTGTCTTCACAAGAAGTTCGACCAAGTCTGACAATTGAAGTTCTTAAAACAGACCGATTTTTAGTTTAATAAAATCAGAGTACCGATCATATACTAGCTCATAAAAAAACGTCATTAGATATATTTCATGATACACAGCTTGAGCAGCCATATTACTAATGATGACGATGAGACTGACATCTTTAGAGCAAATAACTAAATCAGTAAAATTGAAAAACAATACACAATCACACTTGCAGAGTCAATACCCACTAGTCACAAAGAGCTATCCCAAACTAATTAGACCCCTTTATCAATTCCAGAACGAAAAAGCAGAAGTAAAACAAAAATGGGCGTCACGGTTGCTAGGGAAGCTGCGCAAAGACATAACACAGGACTGCCGGGAGGACTTCGTGCTCAGCATCACGGGCAAGCGGCCGGCAGTGTGCGTGCTGTCCAACCCCGACCAGAAGGGCAAGATGCGGAGGATAGACTGCTTGAGGCAGGCTGATAAAGTGAGTCAGAATGCAATTAAATTCAATTTAAAATATTTTAATTCACATTGCCATCAAACATCAGAAGTTAGTGCATGGTTCAAACTTCTAGGCAAGCGTACTACATCAACCACATCATCGCTTACCATCAGGTGAGTTCGTGGTCAAACGCCAGCCTATAAACGATAAAAAAAAATCTCTTAAAAAAATGGTTTCTAAATTGTTTCCAAAAACTGTTACTTAATAGGTATGGATATAATAGGACTGTAGACTAGTCAACAATGTAACCAAGTAATAACAAAAAATGTGGATAGAAATAGAAAGTAATTTACGAGTTTACGGAGTCTACAGTGTTGTCACACTCACATTTGAAATAATGCTAGCAGTTTGTGATTTAGTAATTTTGAAAAGAGAAGGAAATAAAATCGGGAAGATAAAATATATTCGTTTAGTCTGTAGGTAAGTAAATAAACCTCAGACATGATAATGAGATGGCTTTGCTATGGGGTCATGCTATGGGGAAACAGCACTGATTCTCAAACTATATTTATTTTACAAAAGAAATTAATTCGAATAATAACCAATATTGAACAAACAGAGAGCTGCAAACCATACTTCCAAAAACACAAAATATTCACACTTCCCTGTTTATATATCTTTGAGTTATGTAAATTTGTCAGAAAACACCCAGATTTGTATACCACTTGCGAAGAAACACAAACTAGATACACTTTACGACACAACAAAAATAAATTAAATATACCTCAATCCCGACTGGAAATGCACTCAACCAGCCCTTTAGTTATGTCCATCAAAATTTATAATAAGTTGCCAGAAAATATTAGAGAAATAAGCAAAATAAATATATTTATTAATAAATTGAAGCGATTTCTCGAATCAAAGTCTTACTACACAGTAAAGGAGTTCTTAGATGATAAATCGATTCCAAAATAATTTCTTTTTCTCTCTCTTTTACACCAAACATTTTGTAGAAAAATAGAAAACCCAATATAAACATAAATACATAAAAAAAATTAAATTAAAAAAATAAATAAAAATAATCTATGAATAAGAAGAATAATTTAATAATAATATAAGAACTTCATAATAATTACTTACAATTAATAGCAATTTAATATATCTATATACGCAAACCTTATATATATACATAATATTATACATACACCCAATAAACCACAACTAATAATTTATATTGCTTAATTGAATAACTACTTAGCCCTCTCCTCTCTTCTACTTTGCTGTGCCCGACAGGGTCCATATTGATATTTTATTATGTTATACCACCTATTTAACACATATGGAATGCAATAAAGTATTGAGTATTGAGTATTGAGTATTGAGAGTCGTACAGGATTTTTTGGCGGGCTTTCGAGTGAAGTTCAGTGGCTGTTTTTAACGGACTTCAAAAAGAAGGAGGTTATCAATTCGGATGTTTGTATTTTTTTTTCTTTATGTATGTTCGGGCATAACTTCGTCATTTATACACGGATTTCCAAAATTCTTTTTTTGTTCGAAAGGGGTTTGTTCCGAAATGGTCCCATTTAAATTTCACGTAGATCTGAAGAAGATTTTCGGAGACAGACAACGGAACTTTTCAAATAATTACAGCATATCAACCGCGATTGCTGCTATAGCATAAATATGCATTGTTAACACAATTTAATGAGGAAACGCAACTAAAAAGTGAAAAATAAAAACTTTTTTACAAAAAAATAGAACCGACTTCCAAAAAAAACAAAAAGTGCAAAATAACTTTAATTTCGGAAGTCGGTGTCAAAAAACGAAGAAACAAAACCAGAAACACCCCCCCTCCCCCCCCCCCCCTCCCCGTCTCTCCTCTGTGTCTCTAGTGTCTAAATAACTGGTGGAATCATTATCTCAGTAAATTAAAGCTAGCAGTTTGTGATTTAGTAATTTTCTGTAAAATATTGTAAATACCAGAGAGTGAACAAGAAGGGCAAGATAGATGTTGAAGTCAAAGACGATTTTGATTAAGACCACTGAAAACGAGTGAACGAGTTGTATGCGGTTACTTGAATTTCACTAAGTAGACGCATTCGGCTGAAATGATTATGATGATATGAAGTTCGTTAAATTATGCTTGTTGAACAGTTTTACATCGATATTATGAATATCTGAGGTTAATTAAGGTTACTACTAAAGCCAGGCGACTGAATTAAGTTTGCTACGACAGCTAGACGTATCCTCATCATTAATCTTTTGTCGCTCCAAAATGAAGAGTTGACTTAATATTATAAAGGAATGCGCATGTTGTTAGCTCTTTGTTACCATATGAAGTTATAGTGAAAGTGAACAGAACTAATATTATTAGTATTACTCATATTAATTTGTCTTTTCTCTGGCTGGGAAAAATGATATAACCACATTTTATCATAATCTTTAATTCTATAAAATTTGGTCCGACGTAGCCTCCGCAGATGGAAATAATTAATCTTCCTCTTTTTACATTCCAGGTATGGCGCCTAGACCTCGTAATGGTGATTTTATTCAAAGCGATCCCCCTGGAGAGCACTGACGGCGAGCGCCTGGAGAAGCATCCAGAATGCTCGCAGCCAGGCCTCTGCGTGAACCCCTACCACATCAATGTCTCCGTCAGAGAGCTGGACCTGTACCTCGCGAACTTTATAAACAGCTATGGTAATGGGAGCGACGGTCTGCCAGGTCTCTCGCTCATATCTCTTTTTTGTCTGCTTCTTGAGTTTGTTTTTGGGATGGGTGTTGATTATTATGGTTATATCTCTTGCCTCAGTATGAACTGAGAGTACTATATGTTCTATATTTCAATTTAGATTTACCTATTGTTACTGATTTTTGTGTAACTTCTATTGAAAAACACATCTCTCTATATCTGCATAGTATTAAATAAAGTCACTTTACGTGTCTGTCTGTTTCTCCGCTAACTCCTCCTAAACCACGCAACGGATTATAATGCGGATTTCACTAAAAGAAAGAACAATAAATAAGGAATGTATTTATATATAATTTGCACCAGTGCAAAGCCGGGGCGGGTCACTAGTGGTCAATAAAGCAAAAAAAGATTACAGTTGTGAAAGCAAATCTTGAATGTCCAAGAGAATGAATGAAACCCAGAACACAAGAGGGTTGAACATGATTATTGATTTAAGTTTAGATGTTGATTCCGATTCTGCAGTTAATAAGACCTTACTTGATTTAGCTTATAATGATGAAATTGTAATCAATACTCATCCTACTTCGTTATTATAAGTTGCAATCGGTAGACATAATTATTTAGATATACGTGCATGTATTTATTGATTTTAAGTTGTTTGTTTACCGTGATTGTTTTAAATATTTAGTTCCTATTATTTTTTTTAGCATATTTTAGTATCTAAGTAGTGGCTCTATGATATTTTTTTTCAAAAATCTCTGAAATATAGACTAGAATATGATCGATCGCACCAAAACTGCCTAGAGCATATCATGCAAGCATAGTATTATAATCGCTAATAGTTATGCTACGTCATTTCTATTTCGATTTGCCGATGTCATGAGATCCCAAATATTTCTCACTCTTAGACACTGTTCCCTATGTGTTATGATATTATGACAGTGTGTTCACGTAGAGCTGTTCACATAATCAAACAGTCCTCTGCTGTTTTACAGTGCTCGTTTTATTGGTAAATTTAGTTGTTGTATGTATTTCAACAAGACAACAACTAGTTACTACTCAAAGACAGACTACGAACGGTAAAAATATTGTCTAGCCCAGACCAGTCCATCCAAAGGTGGTCTGGGAGAAATGTCAGCGATGAGACCGCCATTATACCCGTAGATTAAAGTTCGTATTTAAAGTTGAATAACTATTTTATTCTAATATCATCACACAGTGGAAACTGTAATGGGTGTATCTACGTCATCGGGTCCTAACCATTGTACAATGAAGTTGGTGTGATTTCAGATATTCTTAGCGGGTCGCTCTCGCCCCAGACTCCTAGGGACAAAGAGAACGAACACGAGGCTAAGAGCAAAGGTAACTCGCGCGAGTACTGTATGTGACACGTGTGGTGTTGTGCGTTGCTTCTGCGGTTGTGGCAAACAACTGGATTAATTTTGAAAAGAGAAGGAAATAAAATCGGGAAGGTAAAATATATTAGTTCAGTCTGTAGGTAAGTAAATAAACCTCAGACATGATAATGAGAGTCGTACAGGATTTTTTGGCAGGATTTCGAGTGAAGTTCAGTGGCTGTTTTAGCTATTCAAATTGATTTGTAGTAGGTATAGTTTCGTGTCTCTAGTGTCTAAATAACTGGTGGAATCATTATATCGGTAAATTAAATCTGAGCATTTTACTGTAGTATTGGTTACCTCAGCGAAGCTTGCCGACAAGGCTAACTCGATATATTTGCACTAGTTGAGTTGATTTTGTTTAGTCATAGTAAAGCGTCGGTTTAAAGAGTACAGTATGTGGTAGCATCGTCGTGACTGATCAAATCTAAATAATATTAGCGAAATGCCAAGCCTGAATTTGATAACAGAGTTATTCGTGATTGAACTGAGAGTAGAGGGGCGGACGATATTGTTTGCATCGTGGGTTCAACGCGTCTACATACACAAGATTGAGACAGGAGCGTGGAGATTGGCACAAGCAATGAAAAGCATAATATGCTTTACTGGCAGCAGCTAAGTCAGGTTATAGACATCTGATGGGTTTTCATTTTTGATGCCATGGTATCAGCCAAAAAATCTCTATCGATCTGTCTAAGCAGTATTTTTTTAGATTCCAAGATAAATAAATAAAATCACCGTTAAGTTCCCTTGATTTCCATATAATTCAACGCTGCTGTTTTGCGTGTAACTCAAAATGTGATTTTGTCAGATAACGGTATTATAGCTTGCGGACGGCAGAGAGGCGGACTTTTAAATTCTAGGTGTTAAAATCAGTAGAGAAAAGTAAGTAAAATCGTTGATTGCCACACTTCAGAAGGAACATAAATGTGATTGGTTTGCACAAAAAGTATTGTCCTATAAATTTTTTTTTTTTTATTTTTGTCATATTTTTATGCATTTTCAAAGCAAAATTTAATACCTGCATCAAATTGGCTTGCACTTACACTTTTCATGCTTTTATTGGTATCAAAATTTTAAAAAGTTCACATTTTGGGATTGCCAGAGTAATGTTTGCAACTATGTTGTTTTTTGAAAATTATTTGTATGTAGTCGGTGTTCCTTCTCTTTCACTCTTTTTATCTTTGTATTTATCGATGCCTCTCTAAAACGTACTACGAGTATTTGGTGCTTTTATTTGGTACTTTACCATCAAATGGAGTTGTATTTTCGTTTGTGATGTTGTCGCTCTTGTTGCAAATAATACGTCTATGAGAGGGATCGACTTGATGTTTTAAATACAAAAAGTTGCATCAACTACTTTTTTGTACGGTTGAAAGTGGGCTTTAACTTTATCATCGTCAATATCAACAGAGGATTGTATTGTTTGATTGATGAAGTCTATATTTCAACTTGCATAAAGCTGGTATATATTCCGTATTGCTGCAACTGGTTATTTTATTTTCTAAAGCTACTTTTTGGAAAACAATGTTTCTGATATTTGTAATCATTTTTACTTTATCTATAGCTTTGTTCAAAACTTTGACGATATTCATAATTAAGTCAAATATATGTCCAATTTTCTTGGTGATCTTCACTCCACTAATTTCTTAGCGAAGATATTTCATTTCGTTGTTTTCCATAATATTGCTTTAGAAAATTAACTCTGTCGTAGTTACAATGTCGTTGGTTGGATGTTTTCTATACTGTACAGATGTTTGATGTCGTGGCTTTAATTATTATAAGTGAAAAAACCTGTGATAAAAACTCAGGCGCATAAAATTAAGGACCCAAGTCTTCTACACCATTATCTAAATTTCTTGGAACCCAATATTTGACTACCAAAAAGGTTCTATATCCCTTTGCAACTTGAAATATAGATGATGGTTTAAAAGACTTCTAAATATTTAAATGGTGTTGTCTTTCAGTTTTATTTCTAAGTTATATTCAGGGATATTTTGCTTTAACGCCTTATCTGGAACTAATAAGTTATCCATCTTCTCGGTGATTTTTAATGAAATATGCACCAACCGGAACTGGGCCCGCGTGGTGGATTAAGGCCATTCCCTCTCACATAGAGGAGGCCTGTGTCCCAGCAGTGGGAACGTTAAAATGCTGATTATATTACATATAATATGAACTTGCTTAGGTGAAATAAAGGCGATCAACTGGTTTTGTTTTATGTTGGACAGGTTAGTTATATTTCCTGTTAGTTCAAGAACTAATTAAATAAGTAGGAACAACGGTTTTGAGTATAAGTGTATTTATTAGCATTCATTCTAAAATGAGCATTCTTATTCGTTCTGATGTGCTCATCAGAACTTTTTTGAGATTTGATTCGTTATTTGAAGAAAATTTATTAATGAAATAAGTCTACTATTTTTTACCCGACTTCGCGACGCAAGGGAGGGTAATGTGTTTTTAATGGATTGTTATGTTTACGGAAATTTATTTAACGATCATAATATGCGTCACAGACATACCGTGACTAGACAGTGCGTCATAGACAATAATACTACTACACAAACTATCATTGAAATACAATTTAAGGAATATATGTGTCATCCCACTCTCGTCTTGAGATATGCAAGATGGATATACTTGCTCAGTGGGTTAGAGCAATGATATGGTTTGGCAGAGGTTGGAGACCCTGCTCGTGTATTTTATGAATAATCAAAAGTATAATTTACGAGTTGTAGGTCAATGATTCGACCCAACACAGGCATTCCTTTACCTATATGGATTTTATATCAATACCACTATACTTAAAATGTAAAAATTCGAAGACATGTGACGTCCACGATCCCGCACTGGGCCCACGTGATGGTTAACGGCTACTATCTCTCACAGAGAGGAGGGTATATGATCAAGCAGTGGGGAATAAATATGCATAGGGATGACATTTCCAATATGCGTCAAGTCAAGTCCATACTATGACGCAGTGTATAAAAACCCCTACTTTAATATGATAGTGTCATTAAATTGTAACGTCTGAAATGGGTGATTTCAGGCTATAGTCACAATCCATACAACGGTGTAATATGCAACGATATTATTCTAGCGACCGGTGTCTTCTCATCCAAGGAGCTGTGGAAGCTGTCTAAAGGTATGTTTTTATGTTAGTTTGTTTGTTCATTAACAACCTATATAAAATTTTCCTCAAAAATTGTCAAAGCCTAATCAACTATGACGTGCATTGCCATCTTTTATTTGCTGTGAAAAAGAGATAGTGCTCTTTGTCCTGTATAGCTTCGTCTTTTTCTCATAGCGTAATTATGATGGAATTGTCACTTCACAGTGGTTCAGTTGAAAACATCGTTGATAATTTTTCAAGTAGTATTAAAATGTAAGCTTTTGTAAGGTCGTTTAAAGATATCATCGTTAACGCATATTTGCTTCTCAGACGAAAAATATATGCTGTGGAACGGTAATTGTGACTAAGATAATTATGATAATAGACCTAAGGGGTTAATGGCAATGTTTTTCGTCGGATTTAAGAAGTGTTGCTACCAAAACCTTCTTAAACCTACGAAAATACGTAACGCTGTCGGTCTCTGAAATCATATACTGAATCCATAGTAAAAGTTAGTGTCTTGATGTCTTTCCACCGTACTACTATCATTGCTGTTATAAACATTATAATAGTATCGGGTCTAAAGTCTTAGACAATCTGTTCATCACTCAGAACGCTTCCATTAGAAGGATCAGTTAAACATACTCACCCGTAGACGAAAAACAAACCATAAAATTACATAACTAAGATTACTTTTCCTTTGTTTCCAGCTTCAATCCTCCAGGAGACTGGGTCGGAGTCTCCGAGTGGGTCTGGCGGCGGCATAAAGCTGGAGTCAGGGTACTACTGCGGATACAACAGTCCAGCTCCTCCCGCCTTCGAGCCTCCCGCTGAGAGGGCTACCCCATCTGCTATGCTTGTGGGACAGTGCTACAGTAAGTTCAATATGTTACGTTGTCGAGCTGTTGAAAGAAAAAAATAACTAAAGGTAAAGTTTGTCATTGTAACCGAAGCGGAAAACACGCCCGATGACAATATGCATGAAAAAAAAATTGTTATCTAACCGGTTTATCGACGAATATACTAAAATAGAGTCCGAACAGTGAAAGCAGAATCAAAATTGATTGAAAATTAAACGAGATGTAACAATTTTAAGCAAATATACGAGTATCTGTTCCTCTCTCGAAAACGCGGACTTTTCTTTCTAATAATCAACTTTAAAGCTTTATAACTTCGTCGCTTATGATGATATTTTGAACTTCATATTTCTTCACTATAGTTAATATTCTTCAATTGAACAAATAAAAATATCATGCATATTCTCTATTATAAGCATAAACATGAAAAGAGAAGTGGTGGGTCAGTGGTAACAGCCGGACTTACGAGTTGTACACTCGTAAGTCGGGGCCATAGTCATGGCCGTCATGGTTTCAAACTTAGTCTTTACTTTGTGTAATTTATTTCATCACCACTGCTCTCAAAACGGTGAAAGAAAACCTCGTGAGGAAACCGGCATGTCCCAGATAAAATAAAAATAAAAACAAAATATTAACAAGATAAGGCTGATTATTCATAATATATATTGCTGCTACTAGCTAATGCCAGCGGCTTCGCCCGCGTGGAATTTGTACTTCCTCCATTTTAAACTTTCAACCCCTTTTTGACCCCTTTAAGGGATGAATTTCGAAAAACCCTTTCTTAGTGGATACCTACTCTTCACAAAGAACACACCCTCCAAATTTTATGTCTCTAGGACCAGCAGCTTAGGCTGTGCGTTGATATATCAGTCAGTCAATCAGGACTTTGAATTTTATATATACAGATGCATGAAAAGAAGCCAAGCAATATCATAAATATAAAACTTTTTTACAAAAAATACAACCGACTTCTTAAAACTGCAAAATAACTTTAATTTCGGCAGTCGGTGTTTGTTTTTATTTTATTTCTTCGTTATTTGACACCGACTGCCGAAATTAAAGTTATTTTGCAATTTTTAAAAGTCGGTTGTATTTTTTGTAAAATAGTTTTTTATTTTTCACTTTTTAGTTGTTATACCCCAGAAGTAAAACTAAATATTAAAGTTATGCCCGATGGATAACCCTAATAACATGGAATTTGAACATTTAGAGACAACCAAAACGTCATCTGTGTATACATATTTTTTGTTTATGTTAATTTTTTCAAAAAGTGCTAAATCAATTTCGATAAATTTTATATGGGACCACCTCTGAAGTACGACCTACTAAACAAAAAAGAATCATCAAAATTTATTCAAAAATGGCGGAGATATCCTGTAACAAATAAACATACAAAAAAAAATAAAAAACATACAGACGATTTGAGAACCTCCTCTTTTTTGAAGTCGGTTAAAAACAAGAATCTAATAACGACTATGATAATGACTCATTATAAAAACCGCGACAAAAACGTATGTCAATCAAACCCGATGTTGTAGAGTATTCGGCGCACGTGCTCTCGCGCACCTAAATATAGTGCGTGTATGTATGGCACATGTATTGTGTGGAGTCGCGCGGTGACTGTGCAGCACGTGCTATTTCTGTTGTAAGTGGCCATTTGTTGGTAATTTTAACTTGATATTAGATCGTCAAATAACAACGACTATTTCTCAAATTGTTTTCCGTATATAAAATTCTATAGAGCAGTAGCACTGTAGAATTTTGTATCCCGTGTCATTTTGAATTACTTTATAAAATATTTTAAGAAAAAAAAAATCAGCTCTGGAAAGTCTTTTAACAGTTATTTTACCTAATGACAGAAACCTATTTTAAACCTTGTATCAAGAGCCATGCTGATCACTTAGATGCAAAATCTAAGGTTCTGTAACTGGGAAATGACTGCACCCATGAATACTACGTCTCCATTCTTTGGCCTTCTATCTCTCTTCTAAGGATTTAGATCATTATTTCCTTCAACCTCATCATCTATACATTTAACTTCACATTCCTCGCTTCCACCACCCCTTTAATTAGTTTCTTTAGGATTTACACATTTAACTTGACACTCTTCACTTCGCCAGCAGGTATCCCGCACAGCTCGGCTGGCTTGTCGTCGCAGTCCCCGCTGGTGCCATCCAACACTATCTTCTACCAGCATGCGGCGCCGCCCACTGATACGCATCCTACAAGTAAGTGTGGTTGGAGTTAACAGCGCCACCTGTTATGTGAACTGCGAAATCAATTTTGTAGAGTTCCTTTTGTGAGTCACATACACATATTTCGATTTGAGACTCCTCAAAAAACTGAAAGATGTCATGGGTGATCAATACTTTTGGCCAAGGCTGTATACCTAGCTATACTAATATTATAAATCTGAAGAGTTGGTTTGTTTAGTTGAACGCGCTAAACTCAGGAACTACTAGATCGAAATGAAAAAATCTTTTTGTGTTGAATAGTCCATTTATCGAGGAAGGTTAAAGACTATCTAGCATTACGCTGCGACCTACGAGTGCAGAACAGTAATAGCTAGTTATACATATACCTACATCTCGTTATAACCTTGTCGCACTTACCTGCCTACTTTTTAATCAAACCCTAGTGTAATTTTCAATATGTATGTTACATTGAGAATAGTAACTACTGGCTATGTGGCCGTTCAGTGATTGCACTACATTTCTCGAGGGACTTTCATCGCCATTTGACTTAGATTTTTAACAAAAAAAAAAATTGTTTGTCTCAATAACCGGGTGGGTTCGTCAGTGACACGTAATAACGTACTTTACATTGGTTGTTCCAGCATCAGAAGCACTGTCAAGCCAGCACGCAGGCGGCAAGTACGACGGAGCACCACAAGACTCGCTTGGAGACTTTGTGACCTTCGTCTGCCAGGATCCTTCTGATGTGCAACAGTTACAGGTAAAATTTTGATGAAACAAATATTTTCCAAATTCTGCAGTCGAAGTTTGTTGTGTTGTTTATCCTTTATACCTCTTGACATAATCGGCTGGAGAAGGTGAATATTTTATTTTTTTATGCACCTGCCGTATTATCTCTCCACCACCCTTGGTTGACTGGTAAAGAATGCCTAAGGTGAGGTGACATTTACTTCTGCACGCCTTCTTGTTGGCCGATGCACACCTTTGTTGCATAAAGTTTTCATAAAAAATAAATACTTGAAATGTCTAAAAAAAGGCGAGAGTCAGAATCATTAGTAAAAATAAACTATACCGCACCCCTGGGCATTCAGGCAGGGAAGGAACACGGGTGCGTTTTAATCAGTAAAAGTTTGACAAACCCTCCCGCTCCACCCAGAGCGGGAGATGTCATTGGATGATTTCCCAACCCGCCAAAATAAAAAAAGGCATTTGACTAAGTGTTTCAGCGTCTCTTTTCAAGGGATAACACCAGTCTGATTAGAAGCGTTTGCAGTAAGAACTTTAATCAGGGTATAGCTACTTCTTTACAAAAAGTATGATATAATATACGGAAACCAAAAGTCCTTAACTACTACTAACCTTAAGAGCGGCAAACCCGTCATACTTTTCATACGAATGCTCGTACGTGATTATGCCATTGTAACACATCTATTTTTGAATTTTTTGAACTAATAGGTATGGTATCTTGTGCACCTAGGTTTCTATGAAACCAAAAAATAAAAAATTTGGAGAAACAAATTCAGTATAATTAATTAATTCAGCCTCCAAAAATCTGCTGTTTTGCACTACCTGAACTTTGGCCGTTCATAATGTACTCATAAATTGTAAAAGTAAAGAAAACATCTTGCACATGTAATGGAGATTCTAAATGACAAATATTTATTTCATAAACTAGTAAGGATTATTCAAAAACACGTATTTCCAAGACCAAGTTTTATGAAATTTTCGAATATATTTTGTTATTATGTAAATAGGTACCTAGATAAGTACCTACCAACTACCTAACAAATTATTGTTATCGCGTATTTGTGAAGATAGGTAGCTAAGTACCTGATAAAGTACCTGGGACTCGTCCTCGACAGCCGGTGGAACTTCGTGGAGCACTTCCGACGTTTGGCTCCCAGACTGGAGAGGGCCGGGGCCGGCTTGAAGCGGCTCCTGCTCAATCTGGGGGGTCCAAGGCTCTACGAGGTCGTACGGTCCATGGCTGATTCCTGCATGCCAAGTTTCGCGAATAAATTCGTAACAAAGTTACCGCGCTCCTGGGCACTCAGGCAAGGAAGGAACAGGGGTACCCATCCCTTTAGTCAGTAAAAGTCTAACACGCAGTCATAGGATAATTTCCCACACCCAAAAAAAAAAGGTAGGTTAGTACCTATATCAAGGGAAATAACAAGCTTTTCGACAATGCTAGCGTTGACGATAGACGGACCGGGAAGGGCCCTCCTAAAGGATTATAGATATCCATGAAAGTTTTAGCATCACCGTCATCTAGCTAAGTTAAGTTTCTTATCCATATTTTCTACTCTGCAAAGGTTCTTAATATACTGACTCATATTAATCTGATAATTCATTTCCAGGTGCATAGTTTATCGAGGAGTCCGAAGCCGCCATACTTCAGCAGCTCGATGCTTCCACCACCACCGCTACCGCCGATGGCCAGACCCGTCGCCATTATCAGATCCACAGGTAATTGTTCTGGACATTTCTAATCTATAGATTTTGACAAATTGCATTATCCTCAACACAACTCTTTGAGGAGTAGGTAGATGTTATGAATAGGGAGCGTGCAGGAACTATACATGGTGGCACATAAATGTCAACGTCAAAGTTGCGGATTTCACTCACTAGATGCCAGTCTACGTTACGCGTGCTGCATTTGTGCATTATGCGTGTGTGTATACATACATGGCACGGAAATGTCAATGACAAGTTTTTAAAGGGGAAAAGGTTCAAATTTAATCCACTAGATGGCGCAGACTACGTCATGCACGTTCTCTATAAATCACAAAGCCGTACTGCCGGTCGATTCTGTTAACAGCTCACCGTGAAAACTTAGGTGAAGTGAGCGTGAAGTGAACTGTCATTCCGCCTTGATTGTATGGATTGACAGCACACTTCACGTTCACTTCACCTAAGTTATCATGGTGACATTTTACAGAATAGCACTACTGTGTACCTTTTTTAATTAAAAGGAGGCCAACATCTTTTCAAAGCATCTCATTAACTAAGACTTTAGTCAAGTACGTTATGTGTATTCGTGTCTCCTAATAAAATATCTGCTAACTCCTGTTTCTGTCTCTTTTCAACCACTGACTATGCTCTTCATCATTTCCAGGGCGCTATAACAATGACGATGATCCGTCTGTTGCAGCCAGTGAGATGGGGGGAAGCGTGGTGGGCGGCGGGGGCACGTCCCCCTCGTCGCCGGAGGTGCGCTCCCCTCCCGCAAGCCCGCGCCGCCGCTCCCCGCACCCCTACCGCACCGACTGCCATCCGCCCATCACGCACTTCAACCATTTCCACTCGCAACCGCAACAGGTTAGTTCTACGAGTAAATTCTATCAAGATCAGTTCTGGTTCCGTTGTAGGGTCAACGGAACCAGAACAGCTAGCTCGTAGAAGCCAGATCTTATTTCAGACGTCAGTTCAGTAGGGACTGAACTGCCTCTGAAATAAGACCTGGCTTCAAGCTTGTTAATTCGACAATCTTTTTGATGTCATTGTATGGCACCACCAAATTGAAGTGGCAATGGGCAGGGCACATTACTTGCAGAACAGATGGTCGATGGGGCCGAAAAGTTCTGGACTGGCAACCGTGTACCGGAAGACGCAGCGTTGGAAGCCCAAGGTGGATCGATCGTTGTGGCGTCACTTAAGGAGGCTTATGTCCTGTAGTAGACGTCTATAGACTGAAATAATGATGATCTATGCCAAACAAGCAGGTGGTCCACTTGATGGTAATAGGTCACCAGCGCCTATGGATTTCATCAAAGCTGAAATGTTCCATTAGCCCGCAGGAGAGGTACTGGGCGTAGGATGTCGCGAGACGATCTCCGGCCACCGTAGACCCGGGCCTGCGGACGGCGAGTAATGGGTAGCTCGCCGTCCGATCAGCACCAGGTCCGAGAGTCGACGGCGCGTAGTGTTCCACGCGCGCTTCAAAGAGTTGTCAGCAATAGGGACGGGGCCCGTAATGGCCGATGCCCGCCCGGGGGTTGAGGATAAATTCGAAATAGAGTTACCTCGCCCCCGGGCACTAAGGGCAGGAAGGAACAGGGCTGGGTTTTCTGACACGCCCTCCCGCTCCACCCAGAGCGGGAGAAGTCATTGGATGAATTCCCACCCCACAAAAAAAAGCCTGTCACACTGGCAGTCGCCACCCAGCCCCTTCAAACTGCAACACTATTTCATGCAGAATACGAAACTGTCTCCAAAATACATATATCCTGGTTTCAAGTCAGTTCTCTGTCCTGGCTTAGTATTCGCTTTAAGTCTGTATAGGAAGTGCTTAGAGTGCAATGGAACCTTTTAGAGGCTGTTCTTTTGGCATTCAAAGATCTACATGGGAAGACCTCATCTGAAGTTGTTTTTCTTCATCACATACTTGACTAATTTTGACTCTCAACTATTCCTCCACAGGTCTTTAGCTATGCAAGTTCACTTGGCGGCGTGGGCTTAGGCGGCGGAGTATCAGGCGTGGGGTCCGGGGGCGGCGCGGTGATGGCGGGCGCGGGCGGGGTGTCGCCCCCCGGGGGGCTGGGGCTGTACGCCCCCCGGGCCTCGGCGAGGGCAGCGCCTAGGTGGGTTTTAGAGGACTTGGGACCGATTAACAGGTCCGTATCAGGATTAAATTAGGAGTGTTTAAGGGCAAGCTTTGGCAATCGGTTTCTGGAAGCCTGTTCAACTGGTCATGAATTCTGATGACAAATCTCGTGTCTTAATTGTGATTAGTTCTCGGAAATGGTAATAACTAATAATTTAGTTGAAAAGGCTTCAGGAAATCGGGTCAATCTTCCCCAAAACTGTCAACCTCACCTTCACGTGGTACACCCCACTTCTGACTGAAGAGGCTCTGACAACTCATCATCCTTATCATCAGCTTTTAGTAGTACACAACATAGATACCAGCTCGATGAAGAACAGTAGAAAGACCACTGGAACGAAGTCTGATGAAATTGCTTACTCTAAGTGCCAAGATCTCATTTTAAATTTGGGAGATGCCTTTGTCCAGCAGACGATTGAAAATTGTCACTATTGTTATGTTTTGAAGAAAATTGTTTTTCTCTTTATTCAGAACATAACTTCATTCAGAACAGGCTAGGAACACGCGTAGAATAAACAAAGGAAAATGTCAAAATGACTAGCCATATTGTGTAGTGACATCCCAAAGCGAAACTGATTTTAAACATGAAAGAAAGAAAGAAAAAGTATTTATTTGCCACAAATTAACGACATACACAACAATATGATTTTGCTAACTTACTTGCATGCTTTCTCATAACTACTAGTTTGCGCTCGTTTACAAAGTCAAGAAGATTTTGAAGCAGCTAAATCATAGCACAACACTCTAAAGAGCATGTATCGGGTGGTCCTCGGCACCGGGTTGCAGTTAGTCCAAGGAGACCATGCCATTCCTGAACAAAAATCTGAGCAGAAGCCTTCTGCGACTGGACAGAGGCAGTCTGCGTCTGGTGGCGGGGACCATCACATGCTCACCAAATAAACATTTCCACACAATAGGCGTAATGGATAGTCCCCAGTGCAGACCATACATTGAGTTGGTGGAAACGGTCAATGTATGGGCGTCGCCAATATATGCATACCAACCTTATGATCACCGAATTCTCTCGTAGGCGCCCTAAATAAACTGGGATGCCTAATCTGTTTCTGGAGATAGGTCTGGTTGGAGTATTGGCCGCTACGGCCCACGCACAATGGTCCACCATGGCCTGAGTGCGGAAACCATATAGAACCAGATAGTTTTTTTTTATCAATGATAGGCTCGCGTTTGACCAGAATCTCACCTGATGGTAATCGATGATGTGGTCAAAGATGGAGCACGCTTGCCTAGAAGTAACCTATTCACTCTCGACTTAAAGACTCCCAGGTTGTAGCTATCAGGAAACACAGACTCCGGCAGGGAATTCCACGACAGATTGATAGATAGAGCATGTATCGAAGTAAACTATCCTGTAGTTGCATTTTGAACCGCCAATCATGATCTGCGCACTATATATGACTACAAATATTAACAAAAGTGGAACTTGCAGATGGAACGCACCATTCCCTACCCTGGAGGAAGAGTTCAACATAATGACGGCACCACCGGGACCCGATCATGTGGTCCTGTTGGATGATGGTGAGTAATCAATGTTCTGACGATGAAGTTAGAAGCGTACCACTAGATGTCCATAGATAACGTCTTAATGGTTAGGTTAGGTTATGTTTAAGGGTCAGGCTTTAGTTTCATTATAATTCTGCTTCTGAGAGGAGCACGTGGCTAAAGTAATAACAGCCGCATGGCTCGATCCGTCAGGTTAAGCTACGCTTGCCGGGATTGGTCCATGGATGGGTGACCATCTTTACATACGGAGACTCCTCCGTGCCTCGGAAAGCACGTTATGCCGTTGGTCCCGGCTGTCAATCGTGGATCTTTGACAGTCGTTACGGGTCGTCAGAAACCCGAAAGTGTGATAACCAGTCTTACCAAGGGGTATCGTATTACCCAGTAACTGGGTTGTGGAGGTCAGATAAGCTGTCGCTCCATGTAAAATACTGGTATTTAGCTGCATCCGGTGAGACTGGAAGCCGACCCCAAGATAGTTGGGAAAAGGCTAGGCAGATTATTTTATAATTCTGTTTCTGAAAGTACTTGTTAAAATGGGCTGTATTTGACTTTGAAATTGTTAGCCATTCCAAAACTAAGACCAATAAATGATATTCATTTGTTGCTGTTTGCCCCATTAATTGGGAAGTAGAGAGTTATTTTCTTGAGCAAGACATTTAAAGGCGGATGCCCAAAAATCGTTAGCCATTTTAGATCAGGTAGTCATTCATTTTAAACCTCTCATATAATTCGAGTTACCCCATAAACCGCGTTGTATATTTATTATGCCTTTTCTACTTTCATGCGTACTTTTACAGAGTGCCCGTCAAGAGTGCTATTTTATGACGTAGCCATATTGTGTAAGAAGATCTTTTATTCATAATTTGTATCTCAAATATCTAGTCCGTATCCAGCATGAAAAATAATTGGCTTTGAATTTATTTTACTGACCTTTTTAATTAATTGAAGTTTTGTTCCACAGAACGCTTCTTCCAATCAAGCGTGATAACATCGGAAGCGACCGCGATGGACACGACCGGCTCGACGGTCGGGTCGGTCGTCGACACGTCGGACGACATCGCGCCCGACAAACCGGCGCCCGACTTGCGATCGCCGTGATCCCACGCTACCGCTACGTCGGTTGGAGTCGCAAGTGCCGGACATGTTGAATCGGTCGGAAATGTTGGATCTGTAATTAGTGTTGAGTCTGATACGCCCGTCTCGAGTGTTGGTTCCGTCGCGCCAGCCACCGTGCTCCGCTGGACACCCGCGCCCCTCCCCCACTGGCGACCCGTCTCGCATCGGACTGTTTAATTTCTAACGATATCTCTAAATATCGGGGAGTTAGTGTAAATATAAAAAAAGGAATTAAAAAATGATGAGGTTGTAGTTGAAATTTAGATTTTACAATTTTTAATCTGTGTCGATCGACTGTATCTGTCCGTGCGGTGTGACTTTGTCGCGGCGTTCAGAGACATTCACATTATTGAATTACGACAGACGCGGGTGATCGACATGGTTTTCATTTATTACTTGTTAAGGCGATAACAAAATACAATACTCCAACGATAATTATGTAAAAAATATTAAAGCTACGAAATAAAACAACATATTATATTCTAATATTTTTATAGAATATAAAAAACAAGTATGATATGATCAAGCCTTCCAGTAATTTAGTGAAATAAAATGTTAATAAAAAGTGCAGCTTATAAAATATTGTTTTGCTGAGCTGTGAGACAGGATAAGCGAATAAAAATGCTTCCAAAGGCGTCAAAACAGTTAAAATTGACGAAAGTGTGATACTATAAGTTGTTTTTGTTTCGTTGTTGTGTGTTTTGTAATGGAAATTTAAATTAAATAAGTGTAAGACGTCGGTTAGTTTAAAAAGTATTTTTTTTTTTTATTTATTGAACGAATAATATTTAATAAAGACGAGCCTTGCTTAAGAGATTAGTTTAGTTGTAATTAGTAGCGAACAGAGTAGTTGATTTATTGTACTTTCGATCGGGAAATACTGACACTAAAATTTTTATAAAATGAAAAAATAGCAAAAAGATTTTTTACGTAATTTTCGCACAAAAATACACCTATATTGATCTCAGTGACACAATTATACCAAGACGAGATTTTTTTCCTTTTTATTATTTTTACTATTTTTTGTGAAAAGTTCTGGGCATCGAAAGAGACAATAAATCATAAGTAGATCGACGTGTGTCGAAGGACATTTTATAGGTGCCTTTCATAAAGAAAACGTAAAATAACTTAATAATAGGGATTTGTAAATTGTAGTGTTCTTTTTGATAAATCCATCCGCTCATACCTGTAACAAATGATTCATTGACTATGTAATTAAGAGTTGTGTTTTGTAACCAAATTGGTGAGACAAATGGTACGAGTATATGGCTAGTCAGTATGCCGAGTCTTTATTTTTCACACTTTTTATTAACAAAAATTTAAATTAATGTACTTCATATAATTTTTTTTTTTTAATATTTTTTTATTTAATGCAAAAAATGCCAAGTCTTTGTTCAATGATAGTGAGAGTCTCCTGTTCGTTGTTAGATTTGGAGTGCTGTTACAATGCACAAAATATTACAATTATTGGTTACTTAATACACACATCAAGTACTATAATCCTATAACTTAAATCCTAGAAATATTTAGTTTTGTCACTCATGGAAATTTTTTTTTTCGCAACAACAGTGGCCATACGAGGAAAGCTAGTCATTAGAGTTACAATGTAAATTTAATGTTACTTAAAATAATAAAAAAATATTTACAATTATAAAAAAAAACCCCTTACGTTTATTAGTAAGGGGTATGAAACTAAAAATGTGGCCAAATTACACTTAATGAATGAAATCCAAATATATATACACAATTTTTAATAGATTTAGATTTAAATAAGCGTGGTAAAATTAAGTTCGTAGCGAAAACAATTAATTGATTATAATTCGAGTAGTAAAAATCTGAAAAAAAAATAACAAATTGGACACAAAATTCCACGTCACATTGTCATAAAAATCTTAATTTATTTAGTCAGGCTTAACACAGGTAACATCTTAATTTCAATCATTGTTCAATCGACAAGTTTTATCTGATGCCTTTATAAACATTGTTTTTTGGATTTCTATAAAAATAGTGTAGTAGGGAAACGTAGCAATAACTACAAGCAATAAATAAAAAATAATTATAAACAAAATAAAAACGGCTTTAGTGAGGCTAGAATTTGGTACTGAAACGTAGCGTGACCTATATAAACGATTCTCGATATATTTTCTATAGACAGATCGGCGAGAGGCTGGGTACTATGTAAAATGATAAATATAGTGCAGTTTGGTACAATTAATAGCTATTTGACAAAAAATATATTAGACTTACAGCTATAGTCGACCTAGGCAGAGAGGCGGGATTAGTCAATTGCTAGCTATAGAAAACATTATTAGAATACAAAAAAAAAACATTAGAAAGTAATAGTAATGTCATTAAGGCTTGTTGATAACAGAAAAAACAGTTTCGTCATTGAAAATCTGACAGAGATAACCTTGTAAAGTGGTAAGGCAATATTAATAGTGGTGACGAATTTAAAGCTCATTGGTGCCGAAAATTCTAGACTGTGATTCAATTGTTCATTCAGAACGTGTCTTATATTGAAATAGTTGTTTTTGTATGATTGGCAATGCACAGTGGGTGCTGTATAATACAAAATAAATGTATTGTAAAATGGCAGATACGAACATGTTGTATGAAATGCATTTGTTATAATTGTAAAGATAATGGTAACAGCGAATGTAAGCTGAGAAATGTAATTTTTTTGACAGCGTTAGTAGAAAAGGTAGATTTATTTGATAGCTTTGCAGTAAATTATATGGATGTGACTAATACACGATTTTGTATGAACAAAAAGTAATGATGGGAAATTGAGAATTATGTATTGGTCGCGGCATGAATTCTTTAGTTTCATTATTAGCACCATTAATACGATATGGAGTAATAATTGAAAGCCTAAACATTATGTGCCTTAGATACAACAATATTGTATGATATTTATGATGCGTTCTATACAACGTGCTAACTAGAAATAAATGATAAACATTATTTTGAATGCCTGGACTTTGAACGATTATCTTCATAGTTAGAATTCATTTCTGCAAAGGCTTGTATGTACTCCCAAAGATTTTGTAACCTTGAAATGCAATTTTTGTTGTAAAATTAGGCCCAATGTTCGGAAAATTGTAAGTAACCCTTAATGATGTATTAGTTTTCCCTAAAATCTTGATCTATGTTTTCTATCACATTGTTTCTTTATTGTATCTATGAAAAATTGTGAGTAACTGGGCACCCAGCAGTCTGGAAATTGATTTCGAATCCAGAGATATAAATTATAACCCTCATGTAATAATATTTGTACGGTTAAGTAACGCTTATACGCGTAGTTTCGCTGAAATATAAAAATACTTCTATGATATTGTATAATTTTAGTAATTACCTACATTGTACCCATTTATGTACCTATATACTTTACTGGCGTGTATATTCTTAATCTACGCAACTCGGAGCAGCCACGCTTTTTTTTACGAAGTAGACACCTCTTTGATTCTCGCATGGCTTTTTTATCTAAAAAATTACAATCAATCTATTCTATAAACTTGTATAATAATTTCTTTTAAGTTATTTCTTATTGAAAAGGAACGAAAATCCGTCTTATAAGTTTCGTGGTTTTCAAAAGTTGAATACATAATACGTAAATAGAGAAAAATAATTGTAAGGATAATTAATCAATAGAGAAATACTCCTAGTTACGAATTTCTTAGTTCATCTGATGTGCAATTATGATTAACTGTTTTTTTAGCGAATTTGTTAATTTTTATTAGTAGTATTACGATTTTATCCATTCTCATTGTATGTAAATATGTTCCGGAGTGTATTTATATTTTTTTTATTCGTATAATTAACATTAGAATGCGTTTATAAGTTATGTTTGTCATCGGTCATGTCCTCCGCGCTTTCATATTCATTTAGGTTTTTACAATTTTTCTTTATTTTTTAAAATAGATACTCGCGAGTCGAATGGCTTATTCCAACGTGAGATTTACTCTCGGAAATAACGATTGCTTTCAGGAGTTGGAATAGATCATTAGATTCATGCAATAAACTAAAGATAGACTTGTAAAAATGTTACAACATGTATTTTTAACCTATACATAGTAAGATATTTATAGAATTTTAGTCGTTTAATTATTTCGAACGACTTGTTATAAAGAAAATTGGTGCTTAAAGCTTAAAACAAAATATGACGGCACTTTGTCGTGTGTGTATTGTCGTGGAAGAGGTCAGAGCATTATGACATAGCATGCGTTGTTATGCTTTCGTGCGATACAGAATCGTTTATTCGAAATCTAAAAAAGAACTCCGTTAGAAAATTTATTTAAGCCCGCCACTACAAGGTTAGTGCGTGCGGATTTCATTTAAGTTTTTTTTTTTTTGTAATTTTGTTAGTTTTTTTTTGTTATTTTTAAAAGATTTAAAATAAACGATTTTCTATTACAATGCGAGCAGTTATAATAATGTAGGTAAACTTTGCTCAATATCGATGAAAACTGAAAGTGTTACAGTTGATGCAATACAAACAAACAAACATACTAATTGAGTTTTATTTTAATACATTAGTAATCCATATGTCCATGAACCTGTCCAGAAACGAGCATTCATCATCATGCTTGCTAAATATAGGTTACTTCTATGCTCCATCGTCGACCACATCAACGCTTACCATCAAGGAGAGATAGTGGTCAAGTTAGAGCCTGTAACAAGGCAGTATTAAAGCCTTGTTTATTTTATGACCTCTATTTCAAATTACGTTCTTTCTTTCCTTTTTTAATTTAAAATTCAAATGTACTTGTTTTCTTTGTCTATAGTCTCTGTTTTTATATTAAAAATCGGTTCTAATTCTGCAGCCGAGCTAGACTAAACTATCCATCATTGTCATTTTCCTACTTTTCATTAAATGACAGTTACCAGTTTTATAAGAGTTAATAGAACAGTGAAGTGCAGCTTTTATAACCAGGCAGTTCCTGACAATAATACAATTTATACCTTTACCTAGTCACAGTGTATGGTGTACGTACGATTATTAAGTGCTCCATATAATTAAGCCTACTGTAAATATTAAAATATACGTCTGAACTCGTGTGTTTATCTTCATCAAACTCTTCATCTACGGTCGTACTCTACGGTAGTCCTCTGCGTGTCACACCACCTCCAACCTCCGCAACGTGACAAACCTATCAATTAAAAAAAAAACTGCGTGATGGTTTTTCCTCATAATGTTAATGGTTCCATAAAGGAAATAACATTATGAGTTTTTACATCCTGGCAAGTGTTAGGCCTACTCTAAAAGAAGTAGACCTAATGCATCACATCCTACAGTTTCCTTTTTGTTTTAGTCTGTAACATGTTATAAATGATCATGGTTTTAGAAATCGGCCAATAATAACCAATCAATTTCAAATATTGCCGCGAATCGATGTCATTCGCCTATCATCAACCAATGCATGTCTCCCTTATGCACCCAAGCGCCACCTATGCAGTCCGAGTGGAATTAATTCACTGTTTGACGTCACGGGTGGCAAAACCTTCTTGTTTTTAATAAAAGTGCAATGTTGGTTAACTGCTGTGATTATTACTATGAGGTAAGTGAAATAGATTAATTAGCACATAAATTATTGAGTAATGTGAGCTGTTTAATATTGATGATCGTATTTGCAAAGGGTTTTTGAATGCAGGCACGACGCACAGGTTGCATTTTTTTGCGTAGTTAAAACTCCTTGGTCCAATTTATAAGGGACCGTGTGAAATTTTGATTTTGGAATTTTGAAAAGAGAGATGAGTTTTGAGTTCGTAATTTAAAAGTTTTCCCGGGTTTATCTTGATGTTTAGTTTAGGATAGAAACGGCTGATTAATTGCGTGTCTCTGTGACAAATCTATTATTAAATTTATTATATATCTAAGTTATAGCTAAGTCTTAACGAAATGGGTATGTACATGACCCTGTTAGGGCGCAGCAAATTAACTTATATCTAACATAGATAGGACTTAATTACTTTAATACGAAAAAAGTAGCTAATATAACATCACAATTATTACGTTTAGGAACTTAAAGTGGCACTTAAATAGTTGCAAAATAAAAATATTTAACTTAAAAATAGGAAATTAATACTACATAATCTGACATACAATTAACATTTCACTTAGCGTGCTTTGCAGTTAAATGGAATCTATAAACAGAATAACTTTAGTTTGTAGTGACATTAAGTTCTTTTTTAATTTGAAAGTGACGTCCAATTTAAATTCAACCTGAATATTAGAAGTTCTGCTCCGAACAGTTTAAAAAAGTAGCAAATAAGTTTAAGCAATCAAACTCAAAGCATTTATTGCAGTAAATTCATTTATTGTTTAAGCAAGTTTAAAAAATAAAATAAAAGACTTCGTAAAGGTTTTCCTGTTACTATTTACTAAATTTATTTAAAAATTTTAGAGTCGGTAGCTTCGAAGATAAGGGATTCAATTTTATCTATTTTCTTATATAACTTTAAAACTGTAAAATTATAAAAAAATATACATATATTTAAGAACCTCATCATCCCTTTCATTTGATATGCCGCATTGTACAGTTTGAGAAACTTAATTTTAAAATTTCTGATTTTAACCCCCAAAAGTGACCCCTTTATCCCAGATTAATTTATTTACGTTACACGTCCATGTTTGGGTCATACATATTCATGTGTGTGCCTAATTTCAATCAGTTCAGTAGATCCGGAGCAAATTGGTTGTGAAAGACGGACAGTCATTTAAGTGTTCCGTTTTTCATTCGGACTTTCGGATTCTACAAAAAAGATGAAGCTATTTATTCGCACGTTTCTGCGTAGATCTCTATTGTGTAGAACGTCCAAGAAACTCCACGGACACTCTTTTTCACAAAGATATTGTTACATCATAGAATGCTAGCTGCTAACTACCATCGCCAATAACATGATCGTTCGACTTTTTTTTTTTTGGGCGTGGGAAGTCATCTTATGACTTCTTCCGCTCTAGGGTGGAGCGGAAGGGCGTGTCAGACTCTTACTGACTAAAACCCACCCCTGTTCCTCCCTGCCCTACATGCCCAAGGGCGAGGTAACTCTTTCGAATTTATCCTCAACCCCCGGGCAATTAGGCGGCAGCGACCTCTCGCGCCGTGCCCTCGTTCAGGCCATGGTACGGAGCGAGAGGGAATGGGAGGCCGTCTCCTCCTTCTGCGAAGCACTAATGCTCGCGAAGAGGGAGGCGGCATACGTTAGGGAGACTCGACAACAGCCGAGTCGCCCTAGCGCCCCCAGCCGCAGCCGCCGCAGGAGACGCCAGGGGGTTCGGACGCCGCGAGACGATCTCCGGCCACCGTAGACCCGGGCCTGCGGACGGCGAGTAGTGGGTAACTCGTCGTCCAATCAGCACTAGACCCGAGAGTCGACGGCGCGTAGTGTTCCACGCGCGCCTCAAAGAGTTGTCAGCAAAAGGACGGGGCCTGCCACGGCCGATGCCTGCCCGGGGGTGGAGGATAAATTCGAAAGAGTTACCTCGCCCCTGGGCATTCAAGGCAGGGAGGAACAGGGGTGGGTTTTAGTCAGTAAGAGTCTGACACGCCCTTCCGCTCCACCCTAGAGCGGAAGAAGTCATAGGATAATTTCCCACCCCCCCAAAAAAAAAAAAAAACCTCCGGGCAATGGTCGTTCGATCTACATCCTCTTACAAAAAAAACAGCTGTTCCATACTATGTTCGACAAAATTCAAGGAAAAGCAGATATTATTCGTTTACTAGCTGACCTGGCGAACTTCGTACCGCATCAGAATCAATAAATCAATAAAATGACGACGATGATGACTGGTAGAGAATGCCTAAGGCATTAAGTCCGCCTTTGTACATTTGTGTTGCATGAAGTTTTAATAAATAAATAGTCCGATCTCGACGTATCATAAAAATAGCCTTTTCACACAAAATGTATGAGAAAACGATTTTTTTGTTTCATGGTTGGAGAAAAATCCAAAAAAAACAAAAATCATAAAAATCGCTTCAGCCTTTCGTGAGTTATACATAAATGGTGCAACTAACCCGACTTTGTTTCATATAATTACATAGATAGAAGAGCTGACCCGGCAAACGTTGCTCTGCGGTTAAAAAATGGGGGTCGGGGGTAAGAGGGTGAAAAATAATTTACGACCTATTCTCATATCTACCATGTATACAAAAAGTTGCACTGCAGGAGTGCCGACAGAAGTGAAAACTTTAACAAAATGCCCAACGCGCCACTGCTAGGGCCCAGTGCTACGACGCCACGCGTACGATGCTACGCGTCGTAGCACTCGTAGCGGGTCGGTGTCGCGCGAGTTCAATAGTTTTATCCCCATCTCAAAAATGCCCAACGCGCCTAAAGAAGTTTTCACTTCAAAAAGAATTAGCGAAATCGGTCCAGCCATTCACGCGTGATGATGAAAAGGAAATAGGACATTTTTATATAAACATATAATACAAATATACACAAATCCTACTAATGTTATAAATGTAAAAGTTTGCATGTTTGTGTTTCAATCACACAAAAACGCGCGTGGAACTCTACGCGCCGTCGACTCTCGGGAAGAGTCTGAGACACCCAGATCCAGAAGTTATTTGATGATTGCCACCCTATTAATAAAAATTAAAAACGATATTTTTAGGCTTCGCTCTCATAGACTATTCCACAGAAACCGTGTATTTTTTTTAAATAAAAATAGTTTAAGACTTTTAGCGAAAGTGTAGTTTTATGTCAATGAAAAGTTTTCGCATTAGGACCAGAACTTTCAGAGATTATCTCTTAAAAAAAACAAAGCTCCAAGCTGTTACGCACCGACATGTACAAAATTGTACATGTCGAGTGACGCGTTTTAAACCTCTATTATTACTATAACGCAAGGTCTTTTATCCTGTGGCAAGGTTCAATCACTCGGAGCATGATATAGTCTGTAGTTATCATAGATTTTCGCCCAAAATTATACATTGAAAGTATTTAAAAAAAAAAATACGTAAACATGTCGAATGCGGGGGCCGCCCGCGGTGCCTGACGGGTTTTGACGTATTGACGTTATTTGCGCCCGGTGCCTCACATTAACGCTCTTAGTTGAGCTACACGATACTCGAAACTAACAAATGTTTACACTGTCTGGACAGGTCCAATCAAATCTGCGTCATCCTTTCCTCAAATTATCACTTCAGACATTAACCTACATGTCTGAGGTGATCATTTGAGGGAAGGACGACGCAGATTTGATTGGATCTGTCCAGACCGTGTTGAATTTCGAAAGACCCTATCTTAGTGGATACGTACTCTTCACAAAGAACACACCCTCCAATTTTCTTGGCTCCAGGACCAGCAGTTTAGGCTGTGCGTTGATATATCAGTCAGGACTTTGAATTTTATAAATACAGAAATTAGAAAATAAATATTATTTATAGTATACCCAAGCATGATCAGCCTTAACATTATAAGTCTACAGAGATGACGGCTAATAGAAGAAAGGAAAAAAGAAAAAGACATGTTGCGCCGACCCCAAATAAATTGGGATAAGGGCTACTTAAAATTCTAATTCGAAAGTAACTTAGTCTGTCTTTACGTCCATCTATCTGTCTGTTATCTCTTCACGTCTTAGCAGCTGAACGGGTTTGGATGAAATTTGGCACGCAAGTAGACCGTGACCTACTTTTTATCCCGGGAATATGTTACCTTGGGATACTTTTCTACTTTCACGCGGGCCAAACCGCTGACAGAAGCTTGTTGTACATATTTAGGTAACTAGCTGCGCCCCGCGGTTTTACCCGCGTAGACCAGGATAAAAAGTAGCCTATGTGTTAATCCAGGGTATAAGCTATCTACATGCCAAAATTCATCCAAATCAGTCCAGCCATTTGAGCGTGAAGAAGTAACAAACATACACACTCACAAACTTTCGCCTTTATAATATTAGTGTGATAATGCAACCCACACTGATGCACTGGTAGATATTAATAATTAATTACGGTAAAAGTGATCACTGGGGATGTTAGTACCAGTACTATGTGTAATAAATTAATTTCAAACAAATATACAGAAGGAAAACATGGATATTATTTTGACACACAGCAATCAGTAACTCAAGCAATCGAATATCTTTATTTGTGCACACAGGAACAATTTAGGTGTTACTTAAATGTAACTTGTGTAACTTATTTAGCAAACAAACTTTTAAACTTTTAAAATTCGTGTCTGTGCTGTTGATTATTGAAGAGAAATAACTTTTATAATAGCGCGAATGCTAACGCTTCGTGCAAAATGTATGGCAAGGACATTACCTGCGGAGAGAACTAGTAATGTCGTTGCCATACATTTTGCACGAAGCGTTATCGTTAACTTTAACAGAATAGTATTTTGTCTAACCCCCCAGAACTTTCAGAGATTATCTCTTGAAAATAACAAAGCTCCAAACTGTTACGCACCGACATGTACAAAATTGTACATGTCGACTGCACTAGCTTCAGGCACCACATGTACAAAATTATACATATCGACTCACGCGTTTTAAACCTCTATTATTACTGTAACGCAAGGTCTTTTATCCTGTGGCAAGGTTCAATCTTTCAAAGTCGTGTCTGTGCTGTTGAACGTTGAAGAGTTCCTCAATCGTGAGGTAATCTTGAATGTCTTATAAAAAATCAACTTCGTAAGATGAGGGAGCGGTTCTATTTCAGCTTGCGAGATTTGACCCGTACGGTTTTATACCGGCTATCATAATTAAATGCGTACACAAAGTTTCGTGTCCGTGCTGTCAAGCATTGAAGAGTTCCTTCATCTGGAGCTAATCCTGGATGTCCATTCAGGTCAAACTTAGCATAAAATGCATTGTCATCGGAACTGAACCAACTTGTAAAAAATCAACTGCGTAGGATAAGAGGAAGTGATTCTAATTCAACTTACAAGATTTGACCCGAACATACATACTTGACAAAAGTTGTTGCAAGTAAAATAAAAGCTTTTAAAAAAAATTCAACCGACTTCTAAAAATACTTTTTTTACAAAAAAAAAACCGACTTCCAAAAAAGAAAATACACTAAAATTTAAAAAATAACTTTCATTTCGGAAGTTTTTTATTTTTCACTTTTTATTTGATATACCCCAGAACTAAAAACCCCAATAAAATGGAACGAGGAATTTAAACATACTCGTAATTGGAGAAACCCAAAACGTCATTTCACTATATATATTTGTCGTTTTTCCTCAGTTTTTAAAAAAGCGCTGAAGCAATTTCGATAAATGGGAAATTTATATGGGACCACTTCGGGAGTATATTCTTTCGAATACAAAAGAATTTTGAAAATCGGTCCACAACTGACAGAGAAATCGGCGGACATACTACATAAAAAAAAAACAGCCGAACATCAGAACAGAACTTCCTCCTTTTGCGAAGCCGGTTAAAAATTGCAAAACAACTTAAATTTCGGAAGTCGGTGTCAAATAACGAAAAAATAAAATACAAACACAACTTCTTTAAAGTTGTTTATTTTTCACTTTTTATTTGTTGTAGGTACCCCAGACCTATAACTAAATAATAAATGGATTACCTCAATAACATGGAATTGGAACATAATTCACCACACACACCTCAGAAGTATGGTCTACCAAACAAAAAAATAATCATCATAATATATACACAAGTGGCGGAGAAATCACGTAACAAACATACAGACGAATTGAAAACCTCCTCCTTTTCGAAGTCGATTACAGACAACTAAATTGAATTGATGGTCTTATTTCTCTAACGTTGTAAATACGGCTTTGTCATAGAACTCATTGCGTGTGCTGAGCAATGGTGCCAACACAAACCACGCACGAGGTTACAATGCACCCCTTACTCCCCTCGGTAACTGTATAAGTTCCTAGGGGTACAGTTTGGTAGCAGAGAGAGAAAATTATTGTCACAGAACGATGAGTTAGCTGTTGCTCCGTGTGTCTACGTGACTCTATTCGTTTAGATAGGTAGGTAGTCTATCTCTTTAACAGTCTGTGTAGCTTAGAATTAGAAATTGTGAAACAAATTTTTCCAATAAAAACTGCTTAGGTTTTCGAAAATTTTAATACGTTCCTACTCCATTAGATATTTTTATAATTATAAAATAATGAAATTGTAATTAAAGTAAGTACCTTAAAAGGATATCTATAGTCTTATACCTAATGAATTGGTAAATTTGCGAACTGGACAATTTGCGAATTCAAACGATATTCAGATTATATAATGTAAAACAGTACCTAAGTAAATTCAGTTTTGCTTAAATCTATGTCAAGTTCACTAGTGTTATATGCCTGAATGAGGACATCCTGTGTTTCAGGCGAGAAGAGGTAAAACTTTAAACAATCACGGTAATTATATAAAATAGAAAACAATAGTCATCTAATAGGTAATTACCTATATAAAAAGGTGCAAATAATATTAAAATCTTACTTGCTAACATCTTAGTATAATAACTTAGCCAACCTTTGAGTAAATCTGCCAGTGCTAGGTAGTTATTTCGGAATTATTCAATAGGTACTACCTAGTTAATAATTTCCCAAACTAAGCAAGAGGTCTCTACAATGGGATTCATTATAAAAATGTAGCTACTCTGTGATACGCAGCTCCACAACGCAATGCCACCTACTACGCTAATTAAGTAGGTACCTACAATTCCCTACGTATTTCGAGCAGACTATACACCCTTCATTAGAAATGCGCAACGAACTAAACATCTGCAAAATGGCCACCAACTTACGCTGAATATTTTCCTATATAATTCATTAAATATCTACATAAAACCTTTCACTTATTTTTTACCAAAACCTCGAACAATTTAACATTGTCCTCGTCCATTCATCGCTAAAAACAAATTTCTTTATAACTACACGACTGACAAAGATATTAAAAGAACATTAAGTAATCATAAGATAGCCTAGCTACGCTAAAACCAGCCTTTTTAGTTACGGAAGATACCTAGTTGCAAACGCTTAAAATACTCCCTGTGACGCACAAGTGCGTATTAAATTATCCAATAAATCGAAATTTCTCACAATCATCGGCAAAAGGGATCGCAAAAATCAATAGTCGATGGTTTGTTTCAACCAAGCAAGCTGCCTACAAACCACGGAACGTGACGTAGGAACTTTTATACAGTTTGTATCACTTAGAATGTAAGCTTTATGACAAAAGAAATAGAGCTGCAGTTGAGGTGGAAAAAGTGAGAAGTTGTGACGTTACGCCACTATGCACCAGAGAACAGATAATCGACGCCTAGCCTTGTGCGATATCGATTTTGACAACGGCTACTTTCACTGGAACGCAACGCGGAACATCTAGCTATCTCCCTCGCTCTCACCGTGGAAATAGTGGTGCAGAGAGGGATGGGTTCAGCGCCGCAACTAGGGGTCGCCGCCACGGCGTTGCCATGACGACAGGTCACCGGGAGGGTATGATTTCCAATATAATAGCTCGATATTTTTAGGTCAAAATGTCGGAGTTTATGATAAAAGTATTTATGAACGGGAATAAGCTCGAAATATGCTTGGATGACAGTAATGTTACGATGGTGGTGGACAAAAAAGACTACGTTATTGATTCGGTAAGATTTTTATTGGATTTTGTCGCATTACAAAATGGCGGCTGCTGTTGATAAAATAAATTATTGATTTTCTGACAAACATCGATAGTAGTGTTGGTGTAGATAAGTTTAGTTTTATAATAAGTGGATAAAACGTAATTTTCTACACAAGCTGTTTTATCAGTAGTTTGAATTGTTTTATAAAAAATAATACTTACGCGTTCTTACTGGATTTTTATAAGGATTTCTAAAGTCATAGTATTTCTTTAAAAAGAAAGCATTACATAAAGGTCTACAAAATGTTCTATACTAGCACCTCGCCCGCGGCTTCGTCCACGTGTATTTCGATATTATTGATAGCCTAGAATTTATAGCTTAAAGCATCCACAAATGTATTTTTCTACTGGTGAAAGAATTTTCAAAATCGGTTCAGTAGTTAAGACAGAAAGTAAGAAAACTAATTTATTTCGCACACACAAATACACACAACAATGTAGGCAGTTCCAGAGATTACTTCCTACAAACTTATAAAGTTTACTTCTTTATAATATTAGTATAGATTTAGATTGATAGGTCACCAATTCAAGTAGAAAATAGAAATTTTACCTTCAAATACATAATTATGAAGGGTCGTAGATTTTGGCCTTTTCCTGAGGTTATGCGCCGAATCTTCTAAATTCTATTTATAAACACAGGTACTGTGATGACCAATTGGCCATGCATGGTGATTAGTGGACCATTGGAGTGAGGAACTCGTGGCTAAAGTATTAAAAGCCGCACGGGTCGAACCATCAGCTTAAGCTACGCTTGCCGGGGTTGGTCCATGGATGGGTGACCATCTTTACATACCGAGACTCCTTCGTGCCTCGGAAAGCACGTTAAGCCGTTGGTCCCGGCTTTCAATTGTGGATCTTTCACAGTCCGAAAGTCTGACAACCAGTCTTACCAAGGGGTATCGTATTACCCAGTAACTAGGGTGTGGAGGTCAGACAGGCAGTCGTTTCGTGTACAACACTGGAACTCAGCTGCATCCGGATAGACTGGAAGCTGGCCCCAAGATAGTTAGGAAATGGCTAGCCAGATTGATTGACTTAGCTTGACTTGTTTCTGTACGTCCAAGCGGGCCCCCCAATACGCGGGGCCCGTAGCATTTGCTACTTCTGCTAATCCGCCACTGTCCTTTATCCGCACTTGACTCCCATTCGGTCCGTTGTGCGTGGAGGGCAAGCAGTATCGTTTGATGTAGATATATCGTACATTTTATACAGCGTGTAAGGAACTGCGTGGTCATATTTTAGACACCGCTTTTGTCCATGGAAATGAACCTTCTTCAAGGAAAACCTAGCCATTACTAAAATAAATCCGGCTAAGTGCGAGTCGGACTCATGCACGAAGGGTTCCGTACCATTATCAATAAAAACGGCAAAAAAATCATGTCTGTTGCATGAGAGCCCCCTTAAATATTTATTTTATTCTGTTTTTTAGTATTTGTTGTTATAGCGGCAACAGAAATACATCATCTGTGAAAATTTCAACTATCTAACTATCACGGTTCATGAGATACAGCCTTAGTAATGGGGTCCCGTTTTAACCTTTTGGTTTCGCTTTCGATTTTATTTAGGGATTTACATATATCTACATGAAATGCCATTGTGAACTATATACTTCTATATACAGGGTTTCAAATGAAAAAAACCAGATGTCCGTACACACCTCTAGCTATTCTAAATAATACATACATAAGCAAAAACTATAATGCAAGTATTGCATTTTTATATAAATAATTTACATATTTATTATTACACTTAGGTACACCGCATATAAAAATACATACTCAGGTTGTCACACATAACACGGAAAGATGCAGTTATTCCTTAAAAGTGTTAATTTAACTAGTGCTTATGAAACTTCACCGGGCAAAAAAAAAAGCCACCGAATTTGGAAATAGCGATACTTTACAATATTTCTACTATTATTACTCGGAAATCTGAGATACATTTCTTGTGCGCCGGATCTGGTGAAATTTTGGCGGAAATCCTTTCAAGCTCATCTAGATAACCTGACAAAAAAAAAATATGTTGACGTGTAAAAGTGTTGTTAACCTACTTGCAAAAATAAAATAATTTGTCATTTATTTATTTATCATATGTCAATAGGAAGTTAGAAAAATCTTCGGAACAAAATTGTTTGACAAACGAAGGGCAGACAGACGGACAGACGGACACGTGAGTGACAGCAATAGGGCTCCGTTTAGACCCTTCGGATACGGAACCCTAAAAAATTGGACTTACCGTACAAAATTATCATCAGTTAATCAAAATTAAGTAGTATGCGAGGCACGACTTTTTTTTCGGAATTTTCTATGGTGACCTTATTGAGGAAACTTGTTGATTTTTATGGAAGCGGTAGGTATTTAAAATATGCATTTTCGTTACACCCTGTATATCTATACAGGCTATGTATATATATGTATGTAGATAAATGCCACAAACGAACTAAAAACTACAAATCCTACATCGCGCAAACAGAATTCGCCGCGCAATTTGAACATATACAACAGTCTGAAATCAACCATCGGGCAGTTGCCCGGGCCAGACAACACCCGTTTGGTCGGAGGATCTTCACTTTTCAAAGGAGGTTTGTGGGACTTCATACCTGTTTAGCATGCCTCCAAACTGGTGACCCTCGAGCATAAACGCGCGACATGTTCGCGATTAGGGAACGCAGTACTGTAGGACCCGAAGGCACCTGTACGGCCTGCAGGGATCCTGGGACGCTGTAGTATCTTCAGGGTAGAGGTCTCACTCGCTGGCAACGCGAGAATGCGGTGTATAAAAGGGTAACTCGCTACAGGTGAATAAGAAAAGAGCTGAGAGCGTGATATCATCTATATTGATTAGATAAGAATAACATGTGTGCCCACTTGCAAGGGCAAAACTCTCGTCCGACATAAAACGAAATTGACATCTACTCTTTTATATTTATTCCAACGACTCTCCAACATTCTTAACTGCCAGCTAAAAGCCGCTGCAGACCCGCTGAGTTTAGGCTGTGTCTACAATCGCCACAGTACCTAGGCGTTTTAGAAGAGTCTAGGGGAGATTTCAGACTGCGAGGCGATCTATAGTTCGGTTTGAAATGGGCTTGCCTAAAGCCTTGTCCTAATAATAATCGCGTTATTTAGGTACTAGCTCGAGCCAGCGGCTTCGCCCAAGTGGAATTAGTACTTCCCCCAACTATAAGTTATAGCCTACGTACTATTCCAGACTATAATCTATATCTGTGCCAAAATTCGTCCAGATCCGTTTAACCGTTCTGATGTGATTGAGTAACATACATTTAGCCATTCATCCAAACTTTCGTATTTACAACTAGCTTCTGCCAGCGGCTTCGTAATCCAGGTTATAATCTTTCTGTGTGCAAAATTTCATTCAAATCCCTTCAGCCGTTTTTGCGTGATTGAAACACAAACATACAAACTTTCGCATTTATAATATTAGTAGGATTTAGGAACCTTTCGAGATATCACGAACTGTAGTATAACAATAGCAAACCGTGTTGAAAATTCTATTTGCTAGCTAGCAAGGTGGTCGGGTCTGATTGCTCTAAGTTTGTGCCTTTCGTATCCAACTTATCATTTTTAGGGTTCCGTAACCGAAGGGCAACTAACGGAACATCTCCCTATCTCCTTTTTACGCGCGTAATCAGACTGTGATGTCATACGTCAATGTGTGCATCCTTTTTACCCGACTGCGCGACGCAAGGGAGGGTAATGTGTTTACAAGCCTATATATGTATAAATGTATTTTTTTTCCTTTGTGGCACTATAGAGACCAAACGTGTGGGCCGATTTTGATAATTCTTACGTCAATTGATTCGTCTTAACCTTGCGAGTGCTACTAAAGACATGACAGTAATCAAAATACAATATGGCGACAACCAGACGCCAAATTGTGAAAATGAAAAAAAAATAAAGTCAACGAACTTTATAAAGTGGGGTATCAAAATAAAGGGTTCGAGGAGGCGATTCCAAAAATATAACTCAATAAAATGTAGAATATAAAAAAAAAATATTTTCAACAAGACTGTAAAAAATAACTTAAAAGTGCCAAACAAGTCACTTTTCAAGCGGTCTGATGCATTTGGTGCCATGAAATCAATAATTGAACTAAAATAACAGCTACCAACTGCATCAGACTGCTTGAAAAGTGACTTGTATGGAACTTTTAAGTTGTTTTTTTACAGTCGGGTTTTTTGAAAATATTCAATTTTTTTTTCTGTTATCAAACAGTTTTCCCTTCCAACTAGATTTGAAAAGTTTCTACCTTACATACTGAACAGATTTGGAAATTCTTTCCATCTTTAGGGTTCCGTACCCGAAGGGTTAAACCGGAGCCTTATTGCTGTCACTCACGTGTCCGTCTGTCCGTCGTCTGTCACAAAATTTAGTTCGATTTTTTTTTAACTTCTCATTGACTTATGAACTTGAAATTTGGTGAACCTAAAAAAGAGACAAATGGCTCTCTCGTCGTCTATATCTAGGTTTTAAGTTAGAAACTTTTGAACTAACTACTGGTTAACACACTTGCCTAGACATTCTAAAAACAATTAATTTGGAGCCATGAAGCCTAATTAGGTTCAACTAAACTCTATAAATAGGAATATTTAAAAAGCTAGCTATATTTGATTTCCATATTTCTGGTGTGTGTGCTTTTAAACTGTGGCAAATAAATGATTTTTCTTTCTTTCTATGAAAAGACAATCGTTTATCAGCTGCTTGGTGTCTCACAGAAATTATAAATGGGTCATGTCTTGGTTGAATGAATTCATTTATTATTAACTAGCGACGTCCTGTCTTAGCTATGAACTGACAAAAGCGCGAAGTTTAAAATAGTCGTTAAGTTTTCTAAAAATTTCTAATTTTCCGCGCAATTTTATTAATTTTTCTTGCTTATGAACCTTCTTCTCCTGACAATAAAAAAAACAACAAAAAAAAGAATTAGCGAAATCGGTCCAACCGTTCGTCACGCGTGATGCCGTGACCAACGAAATAGGGAATCATTTTTATATATATAGACATATAAGATGAAAAGGCAATGGTGTCATATTAATGGGATTGTTTAGAAGTAAAGTTGAGCTCCTTAAAGTTCTGGGTTGAGCTACATGATAACACACAAATGCTTGCACTATCTGGACAGACAGGGGGTTAGACAAAATACTTTTCTGTTAACGTTAACGCTTCGTGCAAAATGTATGGCAACGACGTTTTGCACAAAGCGTTAGACAGAGAACTGTCACGTGACTCACGCCTAGTAATATTTTTGTCATACATTTTGCACGAAGCGTTAGCGTTAACGTTAACAGAAAAGTATTTTGTCTAAAGGCTCAGGTCCACTCGAATCTGCGCGGTGCTCAAAATCCTCAAAAGCTCCTCTCAGACATAAACGTACATGGTTCCCATTTGACCATTACATATCGTTGCCGCGACAACTCGCGGCTCGGCGGACGGAGCTCCGGCAGGATCTCATGGTGACATGGAGAGAGCGACTGTCGCAACCCAGCGCTGGGCACGCCACCATTGAGGCGGTAGTGCCCCTCTTTGAGGCTTGGCTGGAGAGGCGCCATGGCAACCTCACCTTCCGCCTGACGCAGGTGCTCACCGGACCGGACACGGCTGTTTCGGGAGGTACCTGTGTCGTGTCAAGGCGGAGGTGACCCCTGAGTGTTTCCACTGCGAGGATCGCCCAGAGGACACGGTGGAGCATACGGTGGAGGTTTGCCCCGCTTGGGCAGAACACCGCCGTGTCCTCGTGGATGCGATAGGCGACAGCGACCACTCGCGCCGTGCCCTGGTTCAGGCCATGGTACGGAGCGAGAGGGAATGGGAGGCCGTCTCCTCCTTCTGCGAAGCAGTAATGCTCGCGAAGAGGGAGGCGGCATACGTTAGGGAGGCTCAACAACAGCCGAGTCGCCCTAGCGCCCCCAGCCGCGACCGCCGCAGGAGACGCCAGGGGCCGCGAGACGATCTCCGGCCACCGTAGACCCGGGCCTGCGGACGGCGAGTAGTGGGTAACTCGCCGTCCGATCAGCACCAGGCCCGAGAGTCGACGGCGCGTAGTGTTCCACGCGCGCCTCAAAGAGTTGTCAGCCAAGGGAAGGGGCCTGCCACGGCCGATGCCTGCCCGGGGGTGGAGGATAAATTCGAAAGAGTTACCTCGCCCCCGGGCACTCGAGGCAGGGAGGAACAGGGGTGGGTTTTAGTCAGTAAGAGTCTGACACACCCTTCCGCTCCACCCTAGAGCGGAAGAAGTCATAGGATGATTTCCCACCCCCCAAAAAAAAAAAAAAAAACCATTACATATCGTATGGATATTAAAAGAGACTTTGACCTCTGAGTTTGTTTCGCTGTATCTTCTCAGGGTAGTCAGCTAGGAAACACCGGCCTCATCTTGCTTAAACTGACAAAAAATATTGACGTGTAAAAGTGTTATTTAATTTTATAACCTAATTACAAAATAAAAATAGTTTATCGTATATAACTGTGGCGTTAAGATTATCATGTAGATTGGTGGTTTTTCATAAGTTTGGATCGGACATAAAAAGTTCCGAATTAAAAGACAGAACCCTCATAGGATCATTCGTGTGTCTGTCTGCTTGACCGTCTCTCACAGCCCATTTGCTTCGAGTTTGATAGACCGATTCAGTTGAAATTTGGTACATAAGTACATGAATTTTAGTAACCCAAAATCGGACGTGTAACGTGGATGAATACATTTTAAATATGGGGTAACTTTAGGGGGACAACCTCGAAAATTAAAGAAAAAGTTCTTCAAACTGTACCGTGCTACCCGGGCCTGCGGACGGCGAGAATTGGGTAACTCGCCGTCCGATCAGCACCAGGCCCGAGAGTCGACGGCGCGTAGTGTTCCACGCGCGCCTCAAAGAGTTGTCAGCCAAGGGAAGGGGCCTGCCACGGCCGATGCCTGCCCGGGGGTGGAGGATAAATTCGAAAGAGTTACCTCGCCCCCGAGCACTCGAGGCAGGGAGGAACAGGGGTGGGTTTTAGTCAGTAAGAGTCTGACACACCCTTCCGCTCCACCCTAGAGCGGAAGAAGTCATAGGATGATTTCCCACCCCCCAAAAAAAAAAAAAAAAAACTGTACCGTGCTACATTTTAAACGTATGGGCTTCTTGTGAGGGTATCAAATATTTTTTTTCCAAAGTTTCAAAATAAATAGTATTTAAGTAATTTTTATAATGAAAAATGATCTTCCCCATCCTTATTTTCAATAATCTGAACTTAAATAAAAAAAACCAGAAAGTAGTTCTTTACTTATATCAGAAAACCTATAAGACATTCGTAGTTAAAATAAAACCGAATCCGACTCGCACTTGGCATTGGAGTTGTAATTTTTTCGATTAATTTAATTAAATAAATCGAAAAATACAAAAAAAATGTCAGTAATCGTTTTGTTCGGGACTCGTCGAGCTTCTGTTGATTCTGGCTCTCAGGAGTTGAGAGCAGCTCGTGGCTAAAGTAATAACAGCCGCACGGGTCGATCTATCAGGTTAAGCTACGCTTGCCGGTTGGTACGTGGATGGGTGACCATCTTTACATACCTAGACTCCTCCGTGCCTCGGAAAGCACGCTAAGCCGTTGGTCCCGGCTGTCAATAGTGGATCTTTGACAGTCATTACGGGTCGTCAGAAGCCCGAAAGTCTGACCACCAGTCTTACCAAAGGGTATCAAATTACCCAGTAACTGGGTTGTGGAGGTCAGATAGGCAGTCGCTCCATGTAAAATAATGGTATTCAGGTTGTTCACACGCCTTAGAAGTTAAATTTGACCCACTTGCCGTTTTCCGATTGAGCTGAATTTTTACATACCTACATGTTTAATCTGTATGAAAATACATGGCTAGATAAGTGACGTCATTCTAAATCTAACATGGCGGATTTCCAAAGATGGTGATCGAATTATTTTTTATGCATTCCCATGATATAAAAAAAAGAACAACAGCTTTAATATTATTTAACTCGAAAGGATAATTTCCCACTTTTACTAGTAGTCTATAATAGCATCCACAATATAGGAGAATTCTCTACCACATTTTTTTATTGGTTTAAGAGTGAATGTAGGCTGAATAGACACACGTTTCCATAGGATGTTAAAAAAGGGGTCGCCATTAAAACAATGTAACGTAACCGTAGGAAGTGGCAGTGGCCCCCAACCCTTCGCTTCCGATGGCCACCACGAAGCCCTACTAATATATTTTTAATATCCTTACAATTTAAACGATAGGGCTGTTTTTTGGTGCATCTTGCGTTGTATAAAATCTATTATACCTACAACATACTTACTCGAAGTCTCCCTCACCCGTTCCACCTCCTCCTTCGCGAGCATTACTGTTTCGCAGAAGGAGGAGACTGACCTATTACACGGGGGGCAAAACACTTCGGACATCCAGGTTACCTTAGCGAGATGGTCAGTAACACCAGGGTGCTGCTGGCCTTCCTCGAGGAGCTGGGGTGGATCGAATGACAATGCAGTCCCACCTGTACGCAAAATACGCGCCTTGGGCGTGGAGTTGCGGCAACCAGCCCGACATACATACATACATACATACAAGGAGGAGACTGCTGCCCGTTTCCTCTCGCTCCGCAACATGGCCTGGATCAGGGCCGGGCGCGAGAGTTTGCTTTCGCCTATCGCATCCACGAGCACACGGCGGTGCTCAACCCAAGCGGGGCAGATCTCCACCGTATCCTCCACCGTGTCCTCTGGGCGATCCGCAATGGTGACACTCGGGCGTTTCCTGCGGCCTTATCCGACACAGGAACCTCCCGAAACAACCGTGTCAGGTGAGCACCTGTGTCAGGCGGAAGGTGAGGACGCCGTGGCGCCTCTTCAGCCACTCCACCACCGCCATCGCGGGCACTACCGCCGCGATGGTGGCATGCCCAGCGCTGGGTTGGGACAGTCGCTCTCTCCATGTCAACCCCTGAATGCGTTATTGTATTTTCGAGTAAATGTGTTGAAAAACGTCGTTTGAAACACGTGGCAAAGTTGCCTTCGACTCGGGCGTGTATTCCGCCTCAGATGTTATGACAAACTTTGCCCACTTGCAACAAAATGAACTATTACTCATTCAAATGTTTCTATGTCGGCATCAAAAATGCTGTACGTTAGCAATTTTGCCAATGATTTACTTAGCAGTTTAGGTTCTGGCAAATATACAGTTGGATGAACTATCAAATATTATGTTACTATGCTATCGTTGTTACCGTTTTTCGTGATTTTGGGCTAAAGGTTGGGCAAAATTTTAGAACTGCTTTTATTTGCAATCCATAATTAATTGATAAAGTGATTTATTGACTAAACATAAAGATGTATGATACTTAGTAGGTTAGTAGAATGTCAAAGATACTTTCGTTTGTTTGGAAAAAGTCCTCTATTTTGTCTTTGATAAAACATTGCGTGGCACTAGAATATTAAGGTACTACCTATTTCTAGAGTTGATTTTTAAATCTTAAAAAATGAACAGGTTATATTAACCCGAAACTCTTAATCTTATTATAGCCAAACAAAACAGGTCCTTCAACAAAGTCCCCACATCCTTTATAATTCCTTCCCTTGGTCTCAAGCTCAACCCTAAGAAAAAAGTAAAGAGGTCAATGCACCCGGAAGGCACGGCACGCGCGGGCCACAGGTGTGCGCTCGATAATATCGATTTTCGCGCCACAATCGATACATGACGTCACGCAACAATATGGCGTCTGCGCGCGCAGCTGTCGCGCGATAAAAAACATGTTTACTGATAAAAGTGGGGTCGAATAAAGTTAGGGTTTAACAATATCATTTTTGGGACACGCGAATGCTTTTTTTTTGGAATTTATTATGTTGGCTGACGAATTTGAATAGGGTGCTACGGTCTATGAACTTAGTTGAGATAAATTTGAATAAGTAATGTTTGTTTCTGAGAGATTACAGAGACAAAAAACTTAAAAAAAAAATACAACCGGCTTCCATAGATAATAATAAAAAATGCAAAATAACTTTAATTTCGGAAGTCGGTGTTTCTAGTTTGGTTTCTTCGTTATTTGACACCGACTTCCGAAATTAAAGTTATATTAAGTTCTAATCTAACAGGTTTCAGGGGCCTTTGTCGTAATCCAGGGTTTAATTTATCCGTGTTTTATTAAAATTCGCTCAGCGGTTTTGACGTGACAACGTAACACATAGACAGACACACTTTTGCATTTGTAATATTCTGCCCCCGGCTTCGCCCACGTTAGAAGTGTATTCGACTAGTATTCCCAGAGAGTAGGACATCCGGGATAACAAATAGCATTGGGCCTGCGTGGTGGATTACGGCCCACACCCCTCACAGAGGGGAGGCCTGTCCCCTAGTAGTGGGGGCATTAAAAGTCTGATGATGATATGTTAATTCAGGTTATGACCTATCTGTTTGCAAAATTTCACCCAAATACATTTAGCCGTTTTTGCGTGATTAAAGCACAAACATACACTCATCCAAACATACAAACTTTCGCATTTATAATATACTAGCACTTCGCCCGGGACTTCAACCGCGTGGAAAATTTCAATTTATAGCTTATGACACTCATTAATAACGTGGCTTTCTATTGGTAAAGAATTTTCAAAATCGGTTCAGTAGATCCAGAGATTACCCCCTACAACCTCACAAACTGTTCCTCTCTATAATATTCGTATAGAAGTAGGATATTAGTACGGATTCGGTTGCGTAGCATTTTCCACTTTCCCGCAGCTTCAACTGAAACGGGTGACAACGAACTGTTCTATTTATATCGTCTGTCGGATTGCGTCGCAACTAAATAGCTGCAGTGCCTGCGATAGTAGCATTGTGTTTTTTCGTAAAGGCGCAGATATACGATTTCTAATGATTTTAAAATTAACATCACGTCTAACCGACTGATTTATTTCTTTGAAAAAAATATATATTACTTTAGATAAATTTATTTGTAATGTGATATGTGAATATTTGAAATTATATTTTTATAACATAGTGCAATTAATTTGTAAAGTTATGTCTAGCGCGGATAAAAAATTGAGAATCACGCAAAAACTAATAAGCGTATTTAATAGAACCTTCACTGTTTTCAAAGATAATTTAATTATTAATTTTTTAGTATACGTGTTTTAGTATAATACTTGTTGTTTTATGCATAATAAATTATTAATGCGTCTAATTTGGGACAGCGCTCCTTGGTGGGCGAGTCCTATTACTGAGTGGACGTACGACGCGTTGTGTGATCTCAACACAGAACACGCAAGCTAACCACTCAAAGCCATTGGCGTATAACTGCGTCTTAAGAGGCTGACATTAGCAAAAACTCGTTTTTTGTTTGTCTACTTTTGTCAAACTAACAATAGTAGCCTAAAAAATTAAAATTTACAAGGTAAACTCCTATTTAAGACCCATGTTTATAGTGGACTCAATTGTCATGAAAACGGAAGATAACTCTCGATTGAGAGACTGTTATTTGCTAAAACCCGAAAATGGCTGGTTTTCTAAAAAAATTGGCAAAAATTTTAGGCTGCGGCAAAAATATATATATTAATCTTGACTAGGTATATTTTTGAAAATTTGGTTATTACCGAAACAGGTTGAAAAAAATCTCGGTAGAAATAATTGTCACATTTCACTCCTTTAACTTTGACGTTTTAAAGTAATACCCGTAGTCTGGGTGTCGGTAAAATTAATAACAGTAATGAATCGAATCGTAATGCAAAACTTAGTCGTATTAGATTTTGAATAACTCAACTAAATTTTGAGTAAATCGTTATAATACCTAGAATAGGTATATGTATAAAAAAGTCGGTCCACCTCGAATAGCCGAATAACGTTTAAAATATTGGGAAAATTCACGAAAAAAAAATTATGTAGAATTTTTTTTTTCTCATACATTTTGAATGGAACATTATTGACCTTTATTGATTCTGAGGCGGTACGAAGTTCGCCAGGTCAGCTAGTGCTTCATATTTTGCAATAAATTACAAGCGTTGCATCTTCAAGCATCTCTTTTTATTCGACTTCAAAAGGCGGAGGTTCTCAACTTGTCTGTATGTTTTTTTTTTGTTATGTTTGTTACGCAATGACCTTGCCATTTGAGAATAAATTTTAATGTTTTTTTTTTGTTTGGTAGGTCATACTTCAGAGAGGGTCCCATATAAATTTTATCGAAATAGAATCAGCGCTTTTTAAAAAAATCAACAAAAACAAAAAAAAAAAAATGTATACACAGATGACGTTTTGGTTTCCTCCAATTATGTTCAAATTCCATATTCCATATAGTTGTCAATTCGGGCAAAACTTTAATATTTAGTTGTAGTTCTGGGTTAGGTACAACAACTAAAAACTGAAAAAAATGACATTAAAAAAAAATACAACCAAATACCGAAATTAAAGTTATTGTGCAATTTCTTGTGTATTTTCTTTTTTTTGGAGGTCGGTTGCATTTTTTGTTAAAAAGATTTTTATTCTGCGTTATATATTTGGCATGCAGTCCGACCTCCGTGAGTCCGACAGTGACCGCGCTTTAGGGTATGTCACGCCCTTAATACTGGATTAAAATATCCTCCACGAGTGGCGATGTTTAGATAAATGCAGAACTACAGTCCCACTATCACCTATACCTATACATTATCAGCCTATAGATAATGTTGCCACAGCTGGGTTCTGGTCTCTTCTCTGTGTAAAGGACCACCTTGCCGACTAGGTTTTTATATTTTTCAGGGCTTAAGCTATTCTCATATCTATTTTTTGTGCCACATGAACACAATAGAACTAATAATTTTGATGATGATATTCGTCAAGGTTTTTTGCTCTTTTCTAAAATAACTTTTTTATGAAACAAAAACAACCGACTTCCAAAAAAGAAAATACACAAAAAATTGACAAATAACTTTAATTTCGGAAGTCAGTGTTTGTATTTTATTTCTTCGTTATTTGACAACGACTGCCGAAATTTAAGTTATTTTTAAATTTTTATTTATTTATTTATTTAACAATTAATGTACACACACAAACAAAAAAAACAGACCAGAAGAAGGAAACAGAGAAATATGTACAAAGGTAAGGTAGGTGGGGTTTTAGTGTATTTTCTTTTTAGGAAGTCGATAGTTTTTTATTTTTCACTTTTTAGTTGTTATATCCCAGAACTAAAAACCTCAATAACATGGAATGTGGAATTTAAACATAATCGTAATTGGAGGAAACCAAAACGTCATCTATGTAAGTATACATATTTTTCGTTTTTGTTCAGTTTTTCAAAAAGCGCTGAAGCAATTTCGATATATGTGGGACCACCTCGGGAGTATATTCTGTCGGATAAAAAAAGAATTTTGAAAATCGGTCCACAACTGACAGAGAAATCAGTGGACAAACATAAAAAAAACAGGCGAACATAGAACCTCCTCCTTTTTCGAAGTCGGTTAAAAAAAGAGAAAATATCGAGAGAACATCTGTAAAGCCAATTTATCGATTTTCGTGCTTAAAAGTTTCTCGAAGTAGAATCTTCCGATACCTGTCAATTTTTATTAATTGTATTGTCGTCATCATTAGGCATCTGTACTGCCCTATCCCAATTTATTTAGGGTTAATGTGCTACTATATCGGCGTCGTTTTCATTGCTCATAGGTTCTGCTACATCTCTATCAGCCATCCTTCCCTTTGTCCTTAGCATAAGCATAGCATAATTTAGCCTTTTAACTTCCCACAGCTGGGACACAAGCCTCCTCTCTGTGAGAGGAAACAGGCCTTAATCCACTACGCGGGCCCAGTGCGGGCTGGTGAATGTATCATGGCTGTGACGATTTGGTGGACATGCCGGTTTCCTAACAATGTCTGTTTCCTCCTTTTCCCGTGTCAACCAAACGTAGCTAGCTATTTCTGCAAAGTATGTACAAGTCTTTCAAAAAAGCCGATTTCTAGCCAAATTCTGTCACAATTTAGGCCTGTTTCCCCCGTACCCTAAAACGGTAAAGACAGTAACGTGTATTTATTATTATAGTTAAGTTCACGTTTACGTGTGGTAGTAATGACGTAACGCAGTTAGCAGGACGTGGTATAGGGGCTGCGAACGTTTACTGTGGTCTAGGGATGTGTCTAAATGTCGATGAAAATAAAAAAGCTGCCCAAAATTTGACATTAAAATATTTGTATTTGTTTATTGTATATAGTTTTTTTAATGTTTGAAACCATTTGCTCACTCGTCACTGCCACTAAAATTGATCAGTTATTATAATTATTTAGTTTTTGTTATTCTGAGACTTCATCTTGAATAGTTCCTAATCATACTAGTAACAATTATTTATACGACATCATTAATTCGATAAATTGTAGATTTCTTGTAGTCGAAACAAGACTTTATTTAATAAGTACGCAGGAGCGCTCATGGTAATTGATGCACTTCAAAGTTTTCCGAAACACTTAAAAGATAAACACTTACAATGAAAAGATAACTACAAAGTACCTACGTTCGATAACGTTTTGTCTAATTGCAATATAACTTACAATTCAAAGCCTCTTCTCGTATCGTTAGTCGTAAATATAATAATAGCTTATACCGTAGTTAGAATTAAATTAGTTAAGGTGGTGTTCGGCCTTACTCTCATCAAGATATCACCATTCATGAATACTATTTTAAGCGCCACCATTTAACGGCATTATCGACATCGATAAACGTCACATCACTAAAAGCCCTTTGTCTCGAGCCAGGTGTCGAGCGGGGTCATTCGGAGCACCTGCCTATGTGTGTGTAAGTCTATGTACACACAAGTAAAACACACACACACACAGTTAAGGGTTTGTTTGTGTGTTTCTGTTTATGCTACCGTCTGCTGGTTGCTACATTCAGTTAAATACACCGTGTCTTTTTTCTAACTAGCCTTTTCTGCTACGGATGTTTTGTTTGTCAGGTGACATGTTTTGTTAAAAACATCATAATGCTAGTATTGTTTCAGCTCGCCTTAAGTAATAAATAATAAAAACATAACGTAGCATAACTCGCCTTATAATTTTCCCACTGCTGGGATTCAGGCCTCCTCTCTAGGAGAGTAATGGGGCGTAATCCATCACACGGGGCAAGTCCGGTTTGCTGGGTGTCACGTCAAGTCTTTGTATTTTTGGTTCTACTACATGCCAGTTTCAATGAATAGTTCTACTAATATTGTAAATGCAAAAGTTTGTATGTTTGTGTTTCAATCACGCAAAAACGGCTGAAGGGATTTGAATGAAATTTTGCACACAGATAGATTATAACCTGGATTAAAACATAGGCTACTTTTATCTGGTATACAAAAAGTAAAACCCTGACTCCTGGGGGTCTACTCCTAAGTGTTTTACGAAGTATCGGCCGAATGGTCGAACATAATTATTTGTGTGAAGTGTTAAAGTGAATGTGCCACACCTAAAATTGTAGCGAAATGGCATTACGTATGTTTTTGGTGGAAGAAGCTCTCAGAGAAGAGCTACAATTTTAGGTATGGCACATTCACTTTAACACTTCACAAATATGTCCGAACATTCGGCCGATACTTCGTAAAAACACTTCGGAGTAGATCCCCTGAGCTAGGTTAGAAAAACTGTATTTCAGGAGCCAGTGCCTTATTCCGTTTATTTATTTATTTATTTACACTTCATGCAACAAAAGTACAAAAAGGCATTCTCTACCAGTCAACCATGGGTGGTAGAGATATAATATGGCAGGTGCATAAAAAAAAACAAAAAAAGTAATAATAAGTAGAAATAATAAAAAAAGGGAACGAAAAAATATATATTAATAATATACATCCATATATATTTAATATAATAACTACCAATAAATATATAAAATGTATATAGCAATAGCGCACATAGTCTTGCCTCAAAAAGATTGAGCGCTATTTTTGTATATGTAATAATTTTATGAATGCATGTGGAAATAAATAGTTTGAAATAAAAAAATATATATATAGAAGAAGAAAGAAAGAAAAAGAATTTATTTGCCACAAATTAACGACATACACAACAATATGATTTTGCTAACTTAACCCTTATCCCCTTACCCTTATCCTTATCCCTTTGCGTTACAAGGTGTAACGCAAAGGTGTGGTCATATTTTAAGAACCGGTTCTGCCCATAGAAATGAGCAACTTATTCGAAGAAAAATTGAAAATTCTCAAAAAAAATATTGGAATTTCCATACAAAGTTATCGTAAGTTGATCAATATTTGTATGGGAGGTAAAAAAAAAATTGAGATTTCCTCAGGTTTTCTTAAAGAAAGTTGTTCATATCTATGGGCAGATGCAGTTCTTAAAATATGACCACACCTTTCCGTTACACCCTGTATATATAATATAAAGTCCGTTTAGGTTAAAGTTTTGTAAAAATTATGCAACATGTTGATAATTTTATGCTATCGTAAATTAAAATCAATTAAAAGCAAAAATAAATCCTACTAATATTATAAATACGAAAGTTAGGATGGATTTTTGTTACTCAATCAAGCCAGAATGGCTGAACGGATCAGATAGAAAATTTGTCACATAAATAGATTATAGTCTGGAAAAGCACATAGGCTATAATGTATAATGGGGTCAGTACCAATGCCACGCCGGTGAAGCCGTTAGGAGAAGCAAGTAATTAAAAAAAATATATATATTATATACGGTCGAATTGAGAACCTCCTTTTTTTTTCATCGGTTAAAAATAAATCAATCTACCTAGCCATTTCCCAACTATCTTGGGGTCGGCTTCCAGTCTAAACGGATGCAGCTGAATACCAGTATTTTACATGGAGCGACTGCCTATCTGATCTGCACAACCCAGTTACTGGGTAATACGATACCCCTTGGTAAGATTTTCGGGCTTCTGTCGACCCGTAACCACTGTCAAAGATCCACGATTGACAGCCGGCAAGCCAACGGCTTAACGTGCTTTCCGAGTCACGGAGGAGTCTCACCCATCCATGGACCTACCCCGGCAAGCGTAGCTTAAATATATAAAGTTAAATTCTCATTAAAACAGCATACGAGTACATATTTGCAGGTTCTTATGCTATTTTGATACCTACAAAACCTAGGGCAACTACAAGCTACAAAACGGGCAGTGCTAACCCTTCGAGGAGGCCCCATTAAAGTCCTAAGTCCTGTATACCATTTACAGTAAAATACAATAACATGAAGTAGGTACCGCAAGGGACGTTTTGTTGAAAATCTATATACATATATAAAATTCAAAGTCCTGACTGACAGACTGACTGATATATCAACGCACAGTCCAAACCGCTGGACCACGAGAGACATGAAATTTAGAGGTTGTGTTCTTTGTGAAGAGTAGGTATCCACTAAGAAAGGATTTTTTGAAATTCAACCCTTAAGGGGGTGAAAAAGGGGTTGAAAGTTTATAACGGGGGGAGTAATAATTCCACGCGGGTGAAGCCGCTGGCAAAAGCTAGTATATTGTATAATGCGAGCATTGAAGTCTCGTGCTAAGTACAGGTTCACAATCCACTGTGAGTAGATTATGAACCTGTACTTAGAGAGTAGTTAGACCTGAAATTTCGGGGTGACATAATAGGGATGACTAAAATAATCTATTTGGGCCGTCGTCAGTTAGATTACCAAACAAAATTGGACATGTATTTTTTCCTTTGTCTCGTAAACAAAAAATGACGGCGATATTTATTTATTTATTTGGGACAACAAACAGCAGTGTAATAATAAGTAGACATTTGGTTAGAACTTAATAATAGAGGTAACAAATACACTACTCACAAGGTTATCCACATATTACTAAACAGATCTACTGATTGTTAGAAGGAACGATATAAAAATAAACAGAATAAAAGTAAACATTACCAACTTAATTACTAGGATTATGAGCACTTAAAATAGTAACAATTTCTTTTCTGAATATAGTCTTGCTGAGAAACATAATATCACTTGAGCCAAATTGCCTATTGTCGGTGTCAAAGATATACTGCGTTGAAATTTCGCGTGACGTCACACCTACGTCAAAAACTACTATTTTTTACCTAGAAGTGACGTAACAAGCCCCTTCAATTTTTGTAAATTTTTGGTATCGTAAAACAAAATACGTGCCTAATGTTTTTAGATTATCAATCGAACTTACGGACTAAATATAGAGGGTCTATAATATAGGCTTAAGTCAGTCAATGAAAGTTACCCTCTTTCAGACTGATGCCCGTTTTAAATATTAATGGGTGACATATTTTTATTTAGTCTTTATCTACATTAAGCTGTCGTCTAGTGTTTTAAATCTACATAATAAATGACAAATAAAAAAAATACTACATAATAAACGACCAACAAAAAAAAAAATTAAAGAAAAGTTAACAAATTAAAAAAAAAGCTCCATAAAACTGACCAAACAAGATGACGAAAATAATAATACCACTTTTGGTAGGTACCATTTAAATACTTTTATACAAATTAATTTAATCCCCATTTGAAGAACAGATATTATTAATGTCATCGTATAAAAATATTCATATAATTTAATATCTTACAACGAGTTTTCAGTACATTGTATAATCGTAAACACGTTTCCTTTCAAATGCAAATACGTTGCTACTACAATCGAGAGTTTTGACATCAAATATGTGTATATGGAATCAGGTTTTTCATTGTAATACTTAAAAGTCAAGTCAATTGTAGGGTATGAAAGAGGTGAAATTAAAAAACTTTTGATGGAAACTAGTCTACAATCATTGGAGGTATAACAATCTTGGCGAACACTGAGATGTAAAATTCATCCCATCACAGACATAGAGCGCATTCTCTACAACTATTTCCTATTAGATTCTTTCAAAATACCATTAATACTACAATATTTGCTCCATAATACACAACAGCAATAATATTTCAAGCTTTGTAGTGTTAATTATTTCCCTCTTGGAAGTTCCACCATGAGGTAAGCTTGGCTAGCAAGTAGCCAAGTGACAGCAACGCTCGAACGAGGGCACTGCCGCCACCAGCACACCACCAAACAGTAGGCCAGACCTTCGACAACATCTTCCATTGACCTCCCAAAACCAGCCGGGATAGTCCGGACAGAATAGAACCAGCAATGGTAGCAAAACAATCCATATCGTCACAAACACGGGATGTACGACGCCCCAGGGTAGGTTAAGGGTGCATTGTATACAGCTAACGTCAGATAGCCCGACAAAGTAACCAATCCCAAACGAAACCCAACTTAGCAGCTCTATAATAAGGTTGACAATACCTATTTCTGTACCAAAGATAGGTTGTTTGAAACGAGGGTGAAGAAACAGGGGTGTTTGCAGGATGCGGGACGGGGGGAAGGTAGGGTGCGTCGCGCAGGCGTGCTTCAGTCGCCCGCGCGACCCCGCTGCCGCCGGCCGCGCGCCATGGACGAGGTAAGAGCGCGCGATCGCGCTCCACTCACGGTTATAGTCGCCCCGAGCAACGCCTCGCCACCCAGACTGTCGCCCGCGGACCTACTACCTGACGGCGATGCGGCGTTCCACCCCCTATCCGCAGTCAACGGTCGCCTGACCCCGCCGGGGCTCGAACCTGCCTCGTACGCCACGCTCACCCCGCTGCTGCCACTACCGCCTATCAGCACGGTCTCAGACAAGTTCGCGTACCACGCCGGGGGCACATTCACAGTAATACAGCAGCAACAATCCTACGCGTCCTTATCACCAACTCCTTACAATGAGCCCTTATCGCCACAATCAGCGTACAGCAGGCGGAGTGCGTCGCCGAACTCATTTGAAAGGCGATCCCCCACTCCGCCATTGCCGAGTCCTGGCTTGGATCTGAACGCGGCGTTGCTTGCGAGAGAAGAACAGTCGCAAGTGATACAGGCACACAGCGATGGAGAAGAAATCAACACAAAAGAATTAGCACAGAGGATAAGTGGGGAGTTGAAGAGGTACTCGATCCCTCAGGCGATATTTGCTCAGAGGGTGTTGTGCAGGTCCCAGGGTACGCTGAGTGACTTGCTGAGGAATCCCAAGCCGTGGTCGAAGCTCAAGTCGGGGAGAGAGACGTTCAGAAGGATGTGGAAATGGCTGCAGGAGCCGGAGTTCCAAAGAATGTCGGCGTTGAGGCTAGCAGGTACGTGACGCATGGTGTTGTAGTAGTAGATTTGTTACTAGATGATGTGCTTTAGTTTTTAATTGTGTTTTTTCTTTTTGTTTGTTTTTACTAAAGGTTGGTATTGGGTTATACTAAAAATGTTGATAGTCTAATAAGAATTTTGTAAATTGCAGTAGCATCAACAGGCTATTACAATCGCTTTGAATTAGAAGGTCCAAACTACGATTTTATATTAGATTTTGGGAGAACACGTGGTTTGACTTTCATGTCCGTTTCAGCAAATGTAATGGTATCTACTATTTTCCCATAGGACTTGTTTAAAAAACAAGCACTCCGTTTTATTTTCATATCATTGTTGCTTTCAGTAAAGCCTTTACCGCAACGAAACTAACACATTTTAAAATCTAAATTGTCTCATAAATTCGCGGCTTGACTGAAGCGTGCCTAATTCAGCCTACATTTGCATAATGTGACCTGACCTGGATTACCACGTGAATTTAGCTTTTATTGAATCAGCCAGTACATTTACAAAAATTCTCGGCTCATACAGATGCAGTTTTAAGTGTAAACTTTCCAAAATCGAATTATTTTAGAGTCTTCACAAGTAACGCGTCGTGAGGGAAAATTTGAGTATGATTGTGGATGGTTGTAAGGGTAAACGAAGACCAAAGAAACGACAGATGGATTGTGTGAAAGAGGATATAGCTGAAAAGGAGGAGATTATAGAGATGACGGTAAATAGAGCTGTTTGAACCCATTAATATCCGTGGTGCTTGGCAACTTACCCCAGTTATCAATGTCCCTTTGTGCCTATTGGCCTGTCTTTGTTCTGTCTCCTGCTTGATAACGAGGGAAGTGGAAATTATGTTTGGTTTTCCTACTCCTCCGCTATTCTTTTTTGATTAATTTTGTGACCCAAGACAGTTTAATCGTTTTTCCGGGACTCGTAGAGCTTTATTGCTTTCGCGTTTTCTGATGGTCACCACTGTTGATTCTGGCTTTCAGGAGTTACAATGGCTGGGAGAAGCATGTTGGGATTGTCTTTATAACCATCGTTGTAACCATCCGAATTGATAATCTCCTCCTTTATGAAGTCGGTTAAAAAGAGTCGATGGAAGAAGAAGAGACTAGCTTCACTTACCCATAGTAAATTGAGATAAGGGCAACAGGATGATGAGTCTTCAAGTCTACCCTCTAAGACTCTAAATATCTTTATACACCAAGCTATAATCACAAAGGAACTATTTTCGCTAAATATTTTGTGTGATATAATGTTATGTGTGATGATCATTTGATGCTTTCGTTGACGCTAAAACAAAAGATAATATTGTATTACGATACGATGGTCTGGTTTTAACATTGTTGTGATTGCTGCTATAGACTTGAGAGGATACGTTATATTAATATATAATAAGCATAATGTGCCTTGTAACGTTCCCACTGCTGAGACACAGGCCTCCTCTCTATGAGAGGGGCCTTAATCCACCACGCGGGCCCAGTGCGGGTTGGTAGATGTCACATGTCTTCGAATTTTTGGATCTAGGACATGCCGCGTTTCCTCACGATGTTTTTCTTCACCGTTCCAATTTCGCTTCCTAAGTATTAAAATTCGTATGTTATGTTAAAGGTTTTGAATATTGACTATTTTTATTGTTACCGGGTCGGTTCAATGCACGATCTTAGATTGGTAGTCTACTTGATTGTATCATTCTTCATTGAAGGTGTATTGTAAATATACCTCCTCTATAGTGCAAGATTCCACGTTTAGTTGTTCTTTGACATCATTTATAATATTATGTTAAGTTTTCGACCTCCCTATATCCCTTTTGGGACAATCCATTTTTTTCCACATATTGTTTTGTTTGTTATTTGGCATACTATTTCCCATTTGAAGGTATTCTTCGTTCTCAAGACTCCTTGTTTCTTTCATAAGATTTCATTTCATATGGCATTGCCTATCAGCAACAAAACTATAGTAGGTAACTCAATCTAAACCGAAAACAACACACTGATAAAATTTCGACCCCAAGCGAAGGAAAATCTCAAGCGTGATCTAGATGAGCAAGCGAAAGGTGAAGACCTCCTTGTATATTCATAGACGGCGATAGTTGTAGCGAAAGTGGTCCATAAATGGGTCCATAACCTTTATAGCTTGACGAACTTTTGTTGTGACTCATATGGGAATGCAGGCAGCTGACTTGTCCTTTTTTTTTTTTTAGACAAGTAATAACATTTTAAACTACGTCTGGAAAATAATCATTTAGCATTTTAATGTTTTGCTACACCTCGAAACGAAGGAAAATCTCAAGCATGCTCTAGGTGAGGTAGCGAAGGGTGAAGACCTCCTTGTATATTCATAGTCGGCAATAGTTGTAGCGAAAGTGGTTAATAAATAGGCCCATAGCCTTTATAACTTGCCGAACTTTTTCGTTGTGACTCTTTTGGGAATGCAGGCAGCTGACTTGTCTTTTTATTTTTTTATGGATATGAAGTAACATTTTAAACTACGTCTGGAATATACTCATTTACAGCCTTATTTATAAAACTCACTAACCATATGCTATCCATCACATTCAGCTGTCTTTAGGACAAAACCTCCTTCAAATAATTAGTCAGTATTTTACCACCAACAGTGTTTTTGGATGTTTCAAAAAGCCAACCCTAAAAGGGTACGGGTTCAAGATTCTAGAGGTAGATTTGACTGCTTGCTTCTTTCCTCCTACTTCATTTTACCCCAAAAATAGGTAAAACCAATCAAAAAGTTATCCTTCTTTCGAATAGAAATTGAATTACGATCTTGATAATCAGTGTTTACATTAATCTCATGATTTTTTTTTTAATAAGGCCCTTAGCGTTTTAATGTGTTCCTACGGCTACACCTCGGCAGACTATTTTATTAAATTTTCATTTCGATTCATGATTTTGTTGCCATTATAACAGTTTTATCGGATTTCGTTAAGCAAGTGGTCAAAACTAATAAGAAAATACGTGTTAAGTTTTGACTACTTACCGGTCAAAATTAAATCCGTTCACCATTTTGTTTTATAAGTTAGTAAATTTATACTGCCTTTTTGTGACCTAATAATCTGGGCTATATAAAACTACATACTTTATGAAAAAAGGTAGTGTATCGTCATTCATGAAGAATTACTGTTTAGAAACTAAACTCCACCATTCCCCACCGCGTGAAAGTCAGGGGAAAATATAGTGCTTTTTTTTTTTTATTTGGTCATCATCAATATCCATGTCTTTCATTATTTACAAAACATCAAGAAGCCGTTGGAATTGTTTTTGGGCAACAGATATCGTCCGACCATAAGAATTCAAGGCCTGGGAAATATCTCCCAAGCACAGATAAAATACTATCACTCGCAAACGAAAATAAATATTTGCATATAAAACCTAAAGATTCTGCGAGAAGTCGCCGTCTCTACGTAGTTTACTACCACACCAATGATGCGCCACTAGAGTATCGATAAAAACGCATACAGTTTACAAACAGCGGCGCGTCAGCTGCGGCCATCGATTGGCACAATCGATGCGTTGGGTCACCGCGCGGTCGATGGAGTACGTCACTAGTTCTAGTGGCCACGCGGTGTGGAGGCGCGGGACTGTCTCGCGTTTTTTTTGTTGGTACACGTGATAGAGTGGCACAGTGAGTGGAATTATGAATGGTTGAAGTGTAGTTCAGAGTTTTATAGTTTCATTCAACATTTATGTTGTAGTGCAAAAAACTTTTTATGCATTAATTAAAAACATTTATTTTATTCGAAAATATTTTATAACAAAATTAAGTATCTACGTTTTTGTTTTACAGACATACATTACATACAGGGTATAACGGCTGTAATTGACTACCTTCTTCAAGAAAGTCATTGTCAAATCCGAAAAAGAAAATTAACCTCCCATAATAATTTTGATCGGCTGACGATATTTTCTTTAAAAAAAATTGAGCATTTCCATGGGCAGAAACAGTATTTAAAACATGGCCACGTGTGATTTCCTTTACACCCTGTGTATTGTAAAAAAAAGGATGAAATTCGTGTCAAGCTAGTTTAAAAAGTTTTCAAACGAAAAATCGTTAAAAAAGCGTCAGCTGCCTACATCGATCAATGTTTTAATTTATGCACGGTCGATGCATGACGTAAGGGGTGCGATACCCTCGTGTTTGCAGGGGCTTATGGGTTTTAGTTAGTGCGTTACTAATTTATTGTAACCCAGGACTTATTATGCAGTGAAAACATTAACTCTGTCAGCTGCCAACTATATATTTAAAAAAATACTATGGTTAAAAACCTTTTCTGTAGTTGTGGTCAAAATATTTTAATTCTGCCAAGTGATTAATGAATCACTAGCTTCTGCTCGCGGCTTCACCCGCATGGAATTAGTGCTTCCCATACTACAAATTATAGCCGATGTGCTATTCCAGACTATAATCTGTCTCTGTGCCAAATCTCATCCAGGCCCGTTCAGCTGTTCTAGCGTGATTGAGTAACAATCATCCATTCATCCAAACTTTCACAGTTATAATATTAGTAAGACTTTCTTCATAACAAAAACACCAAAAAAATTCATTCAAAACTTTTTCAGAAGTTGACAGGTTTAATGCCTTAAATTCAAAATTGGACTCATTCATTGCTGTTTGAAGAAAGTGCCCTTTCATTTGTTAGAGTAAAAATATTTCTCGATCACCTTTCGCATGGTCACCCTACACAATTCGGCACTACGTGTCGAACACTCGAAGGCACGCGACCGCGAGCCATCGTTCGATAACCGTTGCGTTTTACTTACGTTGCCTGTTTGTAAATCGGTGCAGTGGGCGGGCAATGTATACAGTCGCGTCGACTGACGCTGAACATGATTGATGGGTTCTTTTCATGTCATAATGAGGGCTAGTTTTCATGTTAGGTTTGTATGATTTTAATGTGTGTTTATGCATGGAAGTTTATGGTATTGACTGTGTATAGGCTTTTAACTACCGGCTTGTCTTAAGTCTCTTGGTCATCACTAGTGTTTTTGCTGACACTTTCAATTTCCTCTGGCCTGGTCTGTGTTTCCCAATTGCTGTGACCTGGTTTGAGCGTTGGTTCTTACCAATAACTATAGCCTTTTTATTTGTGGGTGTGGGAAATCATCCTATGAGTTCTCCCGCTCTGGGTGGAGCGTCAGAAGTAGAAGAAGAAGGGCGTGTCAGACTTTTACTGACCATGACGGGCCCCGTCGTTCGTTGCAATCATCTCTTTGAGGCGCACGTGGAACACTACGCGTCGTCGACTCTCGGGCCTGATGCTGATCGGACGGCGAGGTACCCTATACACACCGTCCGCAGACCCGCGCCTACAGTGGCCGGCGATCTGCCCGCGACCTCCGACGCCCAGGGTGTCTCCTGCGGTGGCTGCTGCTGGGGGCGTGAGGGCGACTCCGTTGAGTCATCCGTTCCGCCTCCTCCTTCGCGAGCATTACTGCTTCGCAGAAGAAGGACACTGCTTCCTGTGTCCTCTGGGCAATCCGCACAATGGTGACACTCGGGCGTTTCCTCCCGCCTTATCCGACACAGGAACCTCTCGAAACAGCCGAGTCCGGTGAGGACCTACTTCAGGCGGAAGGTGAGGACGCCGTGACGCCACTCCAGGTACTCCTCAAAGAGGGGCCTTACCGCCGCAATTGTGGCGTGCCCAACACTATGTTGCGACAGTCGCTCTCTCCATGTTGCCATGATATCCTACCAGAGCTCTGTCCTCCGAGCCGCGAGGTGTTGCGGCAGCGGAGTTACACCCCGGCGTTTCACCTCCTCGCACCACTCCCAGAGGTGCGCGAAGACCTTTGCCTCCAGATCCCACGGCGACTCTCCGGCAAGGAGGCTCGCTGCCTCACCGAATACCGTGCGGTATCCTCGGACAAGCCGAATGACCATGACCCTTTGGGACGCGTGCAACCCGCGAGCTGGTCGCCGCCTCAAGGAACGCACCCACACTAGTGCCCCGTAAAGGGCCATGGACCACACGACCTCCGCGTAGAGCCTACGGCAGCAGGCGTTTGGGCAGTAACTATAGCCTGGGGTAGTTAAGCCACGAGTTGTTTTATTACTTCTAGCCGCCTTGGTAAACGAGTATCATCATCGACCACATCATAGATTACTTGCTGAACAAGGGTTTCCTGAATTGGATTTCTCTTGACTAGATGATGAACCCTCAGAACCAAACAAGCCACCAGGGAACCATCAGGGATTTTTCAATAGTAGCCCGTATTTAGGATTGGAGTTAGGGGCAGAGCAGCAAAAATGAGCAGTAAGCAAGCAGTATAGCATACGGTTTAGTTTTTTATAACACACCAATATGTATATATATATCCCATCCCGATTTCGGTTACGGTGACTGATCTCTATGCGACTATAGGTTGCGAGCATGTGCTCTGATATGGCTAATATAGCCTACCTGGGCTGTGAAGGTGCGTGCACAGTCCGGACTCGTTAAAACACCACTGTCATGTTGGATGGCTTGTTTTTGATGATCTCTCGCCTGGTGACGAGATATGTCTTCCGCTGGTCTTAAAAAGTATAGACATTTTGTTTTATCAAACCTCTCCAACCAGGTCTGTCCTTTGCCATCTTCTTCCACCAATACGCGATATTGCGATATGCTATTCATTGGTTTTCCGTATGAGCCTACAGCTAACCCAACAAACAAGTCTCCTACAGCTTTAATATCCCTTATGACGTTAGTTTCACCACACATTGTATTACTATCATCCCTTCCCCTAAATTTGATTGAGTGAGCCTCTTTCGCATCTATGATATTGACTTATTTCTGACAAGACAGTAGGTATGCTTGACAGAATGTCTGACGTCATCTCATCTTCCTCATTTTCGTCTTTTATTGACTATAGTACATTTGTATTTATAGGAATGGGTATTTACTTTGACGACTTTATTAAATGCTGCTTCAGCTGTGACGATTCAGGAATTTGTATATTTTATATTGTGTTCAGGATTTTATTTAGTTATTAGAAGATATGAATTTTGAGTTGCGTCACTGTTATTCATACCTGTAATGTTTAATCCTTCGTTGATTGGCACAGTCACCTTTTTTTTTCTTTTTTTGGGATGCGATGTCATCCAATGACTTCTCCCGCTCTGAGTGGAGCGGGGCTAAAACCCACGCCTGTTCCTTCCTTGCCTGAGAAACGAAGAAGAACGAATTTATCCGCTACCCCTAGGCATGCAGGCACCGGCCATGATGAGCCCCGTCAGTGGTGGGCTGACAAACATCTCTTTGAGGCGCGCATGGCACACTACGCGTCGTCAGCTCACGGGCTTGGTGCTGATCGGACGGCGAGTTACCCATTATTCGGCGTCCGCAGGCCCGCGTCTAGGGTGGCCAGAGATCGTCCTGCGACCTCCGATACCCAGGGCGTCTCTTGCGGCGGCTGCGGCTGGGGGCGTGAGGGCCACTCCGTAGAGTCTCCCTCACCCGTTCCGCCTCCTCCTTCGCGAGCATTACTGCTTCGCAGAAGGAGGAGACTGCTTCCCATTCCCTCTGGCTCCGTACCATGGCCTGGACCAGGGTCGGGCGCGAGATGTTGCTGCCACCTATCGCATCCACGAGGACACGGCGGTGCTCCGCCCAAGCGGGGCAGACCTCCACCGTATCCTCTGGGCGATCCGCGCAGTGGTGACACCAGGGCGTTCCTTCCCGCCTTATCCGACACAGGAACCTCCCGAAACAACCGTGTCCGGTGAGGACCTGCGTAAAGCGAAAGATGAGGACGCCGTGATGCCTCTCCAGCCACTCCTTAAAGAGGGGCACTACCGCCGCAATGGTGGCGTGCCCAGCGCTGGGTTGCGACAGTCGCTGTCTCCATGTCACCATGCCGCATGTCGCCATGAGTTCCTGGCGGAGTTCCGTCCGCCAAACCGCGAGATGTCGCGGCAGTGGAGTTTCGCTCCGGGGTTTCAGCTCCTTAGCACAGTCACCTGAATGAAGCTTGATATATCTTATATATCAGAATAGCGTATAGGTTTTAATTTATTATGGGGGCAGAAGCTAGTATAAAAATAAAAAGCGTGGGAAAATCTCCACATAAAATCACACTGTTACCATGTGTAGGTAGTAGTAGGTAGGTCATGTGTTGGCCACCCACCATGTGGAGGTGTAGAAACTCACGCTTTTTCATAATATGTGACAAATTAAATATATATTTCTCATTTTAACTTTCAAATTTTTTGACCAGTACTTTTCTGCTTCATCTCACCCGCCAAATTAAGGTCAATATACCCTATTAACTCAGACATACACCCTCAGTTATCCTGAAGAACTACAAAAACCCTCAAAAAGGTAGTACCGCAAACGAGGCGCTGCGATGTTGGCGCCCTCCTTCCCCTGTGACGTCAGACCACCCCATTTATCGATCGACCCCTCCCCCCGCCGTCGCCCGCCGCCGGCACCAGTTGTACGTACTTATATGGGGTTTCTTGGACATTTTACCTTTGCTATAGCGTTAAGGATTTTTATGGCGTGTTTTATTTATTGGTTTTTGGGTTTAGGAGTTATTGGCACTCGTGGTTTGGGTTATAATGACCATACTTTTATAAAATTTCTAACTTCGTAGTTCTAAGTAAGAGGAAACGAGGGTGAACTAGAAGATAGTTTCCTAACGAATCAAGTTTTGTAACCGATATTTTGCCATATTTTGTCATAACCTTTAACAGATTCAATCTAAATTATGTTTAATGCCAATATCCAACTAAATATAGTCCAGGTAATTTGCTAACCTATATTGCCTGAGGAGATTTATAGCGCTTGTATTGGATAGGTTAATAACCTTTTATTTTTCATTATAGTTTCTTTTTGCCTTTCTAGGAACTCTATCTTTATTCTTAACTAGTTTCACTTTCAGTTTAGAATTGCACGAAGAATACCTCTATTATTCTATCGTGAAATGGTATTTCTAAATTCTCATGATATAGCGGCAATAACTTAATCAGGCAGACATCATAAATCAGTGTCTAAAGTTTAATTTCCGTTATTAAACTTACCCAGAATATGTCTTGAGGATACAATTCCTCTTTGGTAGGCTTTATGCTGTTGAGAAATTGTACGTCGGGTTGGTGTCGGCAACTCTAAGCCCAACGCGCGTATTTTGAGTACTAAGCTTGTCGTGAAGTTAGCCTTCTATTTTTTTTTGAGGGCCTACCTCCCCGTAAGCGGCGCCCTCATTGAATAAAAAATCGTATCTTAGCACAGAAAATAAAGATTAAAGAATCTTATGTTGCGTTTGTTACAAATAGGATAAGGTATTTTTACGTTGTTAAAACAGGACTCAAAATATTTCGCATCCAAAGTAGTAGGCAAAAGTACCAAAAACGGCCGTTTTTTACACTTTTGCTTACTACATTGGATACGAAACACTTTGAGTCCTGTTTTAACAACGTTAAAATACCTTATCTTCTTAGTAACAAACGCAACATAGGATTCTTTAATCTTTATTTTCTACGCTTTGCTACGATTTTTTATTCAATGAGGGGGCCACTTGGCGAATATATACGCCTTAAGTCAGCTCTTACCAGGCAGGCTTAGAAGGCTCAAAATATACAATTTGTTCAATGGAAATCTTGAAAATTACAGAAAGAGTGTGTCGATTTATTCCACAAAAAATTGGTTATCTTCTTCTTTATTAGAACTGTGACGTTTACAGATACGGAATTTCATAGGCACAACATTTTATCTTAATCGACAACTGAATAAAACGTGTATTCGAACGCTTTTATGCGTAGCGTGACAAGTGCTGCCATCTCTTGACGACATCTGAGTAAAACGTGTATTCGAACACTTTTATGTATAGCGTGACAAGTGCTGCCATCACGTGACATGAGATTATTTCACAGATCACTTTTTCAAAATTCCTTTGGAAACCGGATAAACAATATTTTCTAACAATTTTTCGCATATACAATTTTGCAAGTGAATGGTAGACATCTATATATGCATATGGCTATCAATTGTGACTGACATACTATGACACTATCCCCTGCAGTATCGTAATGGACAACACGATAGTAACAAAATTAAATTACTTTAATTTTACAGATACGCCAAATCAGCATCAAACGATAAAAGGCGACAATGTAAACAACATGCCTCAACAGGCTTACTGCCAGCCTCGGGAGTACCAGGGTGCTCCGCCCGCGCCCCAGGGCTCCACAATGTACCCCGGGCCTTCGCCCCACTGGGACGCGCCATACGAACCAGCTGGGGATGTATCTTGCTTGTGAGTCCTCCCCTCATCTTGACTTGGATCCTGGATTCCATCAAATTCCTTTCACCTTCTATTTTCTCCTTGGGGCCTTTGTTCTTGTCTATCATTTGTTATTTTTCTCCATTTTTTTCTGTTATGGTTTTGCTTTCTTCATCATTTTATTCTCATAAACTTGTTTTAACCATTTTCATTATTATCATGGTCTGGTATACGAGTATATGGACGACATCATTCAAAATTATGTTGGATCATTCCTATTGTGTTCTCATGTTTTATTGTTGAATAAGTGGATTCTAATTTAAACCTACCCCTTACCCTTTCCATCACCCGTCCCCAACCCGTGGCTGCGTAGCAGTGGACTTGGTTTCTCATAGGTATTATAAACATGTAAATAGCTTGTCGCAAAGGTAAAACAAAACACATTATTAATAGAAATACTAATTATAATTTTGATTCGCAGACATCTTTGTGACAAGTCAACTTAGATTGAGAGAGATCTGAATGGATATTTTTGTTCTGTCGATCAAATGTGTAAAATGTATAGAGATTTTGCTCATAGATGTATTTTTTTTCTGATTAGGCAGTATCCTTTCCCGAGCTTCGGTTTTGTTTGGCTTATGTGGTATCGATACTGCCTACTGATTGTTTATTTAGATAATGTTTTTTGAAACATTATTTTTAGCTGTAGGTAAGTGTTATTTTGTTAGCTTCAAGAGGCCAAGATGAATGTTAGACTGCTATCGCGCCCTCATCCCTCCCTTTTTGTTTCTCCCTGCGCCCGGGCTGCAATAGTTTTTCATTATATGATTTTATAGGTGCCTGCGAGATTTCAGAACCCTTTGTTAATGTTGTTTACATTGTCGCCAGGTATGCGTTTTTAAATAATACGTTTGGTGTTTAGATAACTTTCGATATGTTGGGATTTAATGAAGTATAAGTCGTTATCGTAAGAAGTATTCGAAAATATTGATACCAAGTCAGTGATATTTGGCAACTTTCTAAAGAATTGAGAATTTGGTATGATTTTGTAATATTTTGTCGAATTCCAACATGTCAACGTTAGAATAAATAGAAGAAAATAAATGTACAAACATATTTGGATGGGTTTTATTTTAACTGTGGAATCAATGACAAAATATTTATCCCATAGAATTCTATGGAAAAAAAATCTGTAGTTATCATTTCTACGCGAATAAAACCTATTCTAGACAAACCAATAGGTCCCATGTTGGGTGCCAAAATAGATAAATGTAAGAAACTAAATGTTAGGTCCATTATTATAGATTTAACGATCATTTTCAATTAATCTCAATGCAATTTATAAGCTTTTACACTATATACCGTCAAATTAGACCTCACAGAAAAGATCAATTAACGAGAAGAAGATATTAAAATTACCAAATTTGATGACGAAAATATAAATGACGGTAGTATTATAAAAGCTATAACTTGTAGTCTATGTTTAGAAGCATGTTTGTTGTCTATAGATGATGAGCTTGATAGAGAACCGTCAAGCGCGAATAGATAACGTCAGGGACAAAATTCTTGAAATGTGATCAAAAAACTAAAGACCTGATTTTTATTTGTTTCAGCGGCCCAGATACCTCAGAGAGGCAGTGAGTATATTTCATCGATACACTAGCTATTATTGAACTAATGAATACTATTGATTAATATACTCTTTGATTACTGTATCTAACAAATTTTTTAATTGTTAAACAGGTCAACAAAGAAATTATTGATATATTGAATTTAGACTATATAAAAATCATGCAGATTGAGTAAGAGTTAGGTTATCCAGAATTACAGAGATTGTACTAGGTGAACAACATTGTAGCACAATTTTATGAAATGGTTGTGAGGGCAATTGCTATCTTAGAGTTTCTAGTGAAGAGAGTTAGTAAAGATATATAAATAGTTTTATAAAAGAGGAATAGTGCTGATAGATAACTAATCGAATATAATTTTATCGTTATTCTTCTCGAAGTAGAAATAGTAGACTAAAGATAAATCTGACAGAAAGAAGTAGATTTCTTGTTTCTTCCGATATAAATATTTTATCCTTCAGGCAAATCTGAGTGTGACTTCACGTGGATTCTCAGTATAGAGAGTTCAAGAAATAGCCGTGTTCTAAAGATTGTGTCGTATAACCAAGACTAGGCCTGAACTAGGTATTATAGATTTACGTTTTACGCATCAGTCATGTGTAATCAATTTTAGTTCATAATTTAAATATGTTACCTCATCTGTTCCATGTTGAATAATTATGCAGCATCACATCAAACATTTATTTTCATTGACTTTGTCATAGGTCAATGAAAATAAATTAGGTCAAATAAATAGGTTATGACGATAAAACCTGTGTTAGGATGTAACTAAAATTCAAGTACTAAATTACAATATTAAGCTAATTTCTTTCTTTTCACTCAACTTCAGGAGAGACCCGCATATGTACGTACATTCTTTCTAGAACTTTCTTCCTTGGTTTGTCTTTAAAAGCAGGTAATGTAAAGGATTATTCCGTTGGTTTCAGGTTGCAAGCGCAAGGAGGAATTGGGTTCGGATATGCCTTCCCCGAAGAAACCGCGTTTGGTTTTCACAGACCTCCAGCGGCGTACTCTACAGGCTATTTTTAAGGTAAATTAATAATTAACTTCTTAGAATCAGCATTGCCATTCAACGTGGCAATGCTGCCAATGTTTTGGTCACTTTTCCCATTGACAGCGATGTGGACGAATTTTTCGATGCCCAATAAATTCTACGCCTCCACTTTTTAGAGTGCTTGTACATATTTTGTTTATTTTTTACTAGCTTGTTTATACTTTTTGAACAGATTGTATTCATATATGTAAATAATAAAACTTTTGGAAGGAATAAAAAAAAATTAAAACCTATCCATTGACATTCAACGCAGTCTAAACGGTTGGGCCTAGAAGCATACAATGTGCACAGTTGTTCCTCATGGTACTAATTTCTGTATTTTAAAGGAATTTCCGCATTCGCATCGCAGCTTTATCTGTCAAAAACACCTATGTTTTGACAAGTGCTTGACATTGATTGTCGCCGAGATGATACTGCTAGTTGAATGTGAACGTTTTTAAGTACGATAAGTTGCCTCCATAGTTATTATGACGATGGTAATTCAAAAGTACTTCCTTAACGAAAGGGTTTTTGAGATAGGGGAGGAATAGTTGATGAAATTTTGGACGAAACTTGGCAATCCCAACGGGCACACGACTTGAATGTATATATGAAGGGTGTGCCTATACTCGATGGCGTAGGAGGTAGAACTGTGTTATAGGGACGCCTACATTTTTCCCGTAGGAGATCCATAAAGGCGACCGTATTGTGCCTAATCGGGTTCACATCCAGACTCCGACTTGCTACCAAATTAGATATTCTTGCTACGGGTATATCAACTACAATCAAATTTTAGTTGAACTATATTTGCACATCAGGGTTTTTAAAATAAACTCTAATAACTGTTTATTCTCCATTCACATGAAAAATTTCAATGGCAAGTGATTCCGTTAACCGTCAGCCTTATCAGGTGATACCTACATATATATGTAGCTTGGCGAAATAAATACAACTATAACATGTATAGTTGAGTTCATTCCCATTTAAGTCCATTAGAATTTTGTACACAATATGTTATTTCGAAAATAACTCGGATGTCTCGGATCTTTCAATTATGACACTTTTTTATCAAAAGATATTACTGAATATTTTTTCATAATTATATTATTCAGGCTTCGCATTTTTATACGGTTAACAACCGTTTGCTAGCTAAAAATTTCCTAGTTTTTTGTTTTTACTTTGTTATGGGGTCATTCCGTTTTCCAAAAAAAAAAAATGTTGTTAAATATTTGGTCGTTTTTCAATTCACTTTGGAACTTTAGAATACAATAACTGCAGTCTATACAGTGGTTATGGTCTTAAAAACTATCCAAAACAAAATTGCAAGTCTTTAATTTGAGAATGAATATCTACCAAATTGGCTCTAAATCGAAATGGTGGCAAAAGAAAGTTGTACACATTGGATTTGGCCACCTTATACACTGTAAACACGCTTGGAAAATTTCGTCAATGTTAACCAAAATCCTAAAACAAGAAAAAATATATATATAGAAAAGTTAAAGAACTGTACAATATAAGGAAACAGGCACTGTGTTCTTGACCTTTAAAACACAAAGGACCGAATTTAGGGTAAAGGTTAAAATTTTACTGTGAAATGTAAAGAATATGAGGCTTAGAGAAGTGGTTATAATAATAAGCATGGAAAGATGGTAACTGAGTAGTTATAGGAATAAATTCATCAGATATACAGCGCGTAACAGAAATTCGTGATCATATTTTAAGTGGGTACTCGTGGGAGCTCGTGGCTAAAGTAATAACAGCCGCAAGGGTCAATCCATCAGGTTAAGCCACGCGGGGTTGTTCCATGGATGGGTGACCATTTTTATATACCGAGACTCCTCCGTGCCTCCTAAAGCACGTTAAGCCGTTGCTCCCGTCTGTCAATCGTGGATCTTTGACAGTCGTTACCCAATAACTGGGTTGTGGAGGTCAGATACGCAGTCATTCTGTGTAAAATACTGGTTAATAGTTAATAGCTGCATCCGGTTAGATTGGAACTCGACCCCAAGATGGTTGGGAAAAGGCTAGGCAGAATGATTTTAAGTGGGTACTGTTTCTGCCCATATAAATGCATAACTTTCTTCAAGAAAGTAATAGTCAAATCAAAAAAATCCGACCTCCCATACAATTTTTGATCAGCTGATGATAATTTTGTATGGCAACTCGCACGCATTTCAGTTACACCCATATATTTTGTAATATAAGCGCAAATTAAGAAATGGTTCTTACCTTAGCAGTGGACAAAACAAAATCTCCGAATAATGTGCCTGTCCATGACAAAATTACAGATAATTACTGTGGGTGATAAATAAATAAATAAATATAAAAAATAAATAAATAAAATAAATAACAATTACGTTGAAGCATATAATCCAAATCTGCTAAAACTACAAAAAAAAAAGTAAAGAAGTTATGTGGCATGTCCTAGAACCAAAAAAGACATGTGACATCCACCAACCCGCATTGGGCCCGCGTGGTGGATTACTACCCACACCCTCTCACAGAGAGGAGGCCTGTGCCCCAGCAATGGGGACATTAAAAAAGGCGGATGATGATTAAAACGTATACACTAACATTAAAACATATACACTAAGATTAAAACGTCTATACTAACATTAAAACGTATATATTAACATTAAAACTTATACACTAACATTAAAACTTATAATTTCCAGGAAACAAAGAGACCATCAAAAGAAATGCAAGTCACAATAGCAAGACAACTAGGACTAGAACCCACAACTGTAGGCAACTTCTTCATGAACGCGAGAAGAAGATCCATGGACAAATGGAAAGACGACGACGCACCCTCGGAGCTAGACCAGCAGTGTGAGAGTCATGAACTGGACAGGGTTAATAGTCTAGACTCAGGAGAGTCTGAAGAAGATCATGAAGACCAAGATGATCATCTCTTGTGACGCCGTCTTCCTCATCAGCAGCTTCTAGTGCTATGAGAAACGCTTGTTATGGGCCCTGAATTGTCCGTTTCGGTCGTTTAGCGAGATCAGTATTGAGATTGTTTTAATGGTAACTGAGTTCAGTTTGGTATTCAATTTAGATTTGGTTTCTTTTTAGTTTAGTGACTCTTCTTGTTTTAGAGTCTGTTTGGGGTAGTCCTTCATTTTATTACTCTTGCTCGTTCTCAATCACCTTTATGAATCAAAGGTTTAACTCCAGTGACAGTCAAATGAATAAGTTGATTGATTCAAAGTTGATTGATTAACAATTTTTGTGCAGTAGCAATGTACGAGTTGTTACTAAATAACAATTTGTCATCAAAAAACTCGAATTATCTCATTTCCGAACTGTAATTATTTTTCTGTCTTTCTTACCCTTACTTCAAAGTTACTAAGTATTGTCTCGTGTAATGGTTTTTTAACATTTTCGGGGCCCTTAACATAGTAAGTTAAACAAAGTGTACAGTTAAAACTTACGTGAATAGTGAACGCCGACGCCGTTTTAGATAACGTTTAGTTGTTAGCCGCTGGGAGGCGGCACTGTCTCGATACTCGATAGATTCGTCGATAAATGACGATCGACTCTTTTGATTGATTAGTTAGGTAGAAAGTTTAAAGTCGATTGATAGATATAGGAGAGTTACGATTCGAATGGGTCATTATGATCAGTTGTTATTATTAGGCAATTAGGAATGATTTTTGTAAGATAATGACTGAAGTGAAACAGGAAATTGTTAAGATTTGCCCTATATCTTCTTGTCGACACATCTATCGATATTGATATAGTGCTGCCCCAGATTGATCTCTATATCAAACGTTTCTAGTCAAACGTGAACTAAAATAATTAACTTTTAGTTTTTATTTTAGAACGACAATATGTATTATTTAGCGTAACACAATCACTTTGGATTCGGGCGTCTGATTGATTCAACTTTATCAATTACTATTGAATCAATCACTTTACACAGCCCTATAATATAGTGCAATATAACACTTATTCTCCTTTAATTATGATAAGTGTAAGTAAAATAAAAGAAGTATTTTAAGAATGAATCAATCAGCTCTCCTTTTTAATGAAAATGGCGCCTTTATCCAAAGCTGATTAATACTAGATAACTGTCAACAATGTCAAGATCTTTTTAAAGTAGCGAGAAATATCCGATAAAATCGGATCAATACGAATACGTTACATGATTACAAGAAAAAACAAGATTGACTGACTACACTTCAGAATAAAATAAAATCTTTATGGTTCATTTAACAAATATTGACTGGGTTATAATCAGAGGTCGTAATTAGATAGAGTTATTTATGTACTTACACTGATTTCATACAGCGAAAGAATAAAATGGATATGCCTCAAATCCCGAGATTAATTTTAAAGAGCAGAAAAACCCCGTGATTTATTAAATAAAAAAGCTATTTACTTTTACACAATTTAAACCACTGCACGCGCGACGTTGCCAAATTTACATCAACGACATCGGATGTCCGAAGTTTCAAAATTGCAATATGCACACGCGCGATGTTGCCACATTTGTAGTTCACATAACATAGCTTGTGAGAACAAAAGAAAACAATAGAGGTTTCTATTACTATTTATTTGTAATATTGTTGGCCACAAGCAAGTACATAAATAACTCTTCTTAATTCCGAGCTCTGGTTATAATTAATTCTCTTACTTTCGTGTAAATGAAAAAGTCATAGGAGGGTAAGTCATAGTCATAAAACGCAATAGGCGATAATTTACGTACTTATAGCAAGTAAATATCATTGTCCTGTATTTATTACAAGACAATACAACAAGGCTACTGAGTTAAAAATATTATTGTTTTAACAATCAATGAAAAATTATTTGAAAAAATCTTGTAAATACCTAAATCATGTGACGTATCGTTCCTAGTCACGACTTCTTAGCCATTCCAATTACTTTCATAACGGCTGATTAAAACTTAAAAGCAAATTTGTGCGTGATATTATCTAGTTATAACTTAGATATAAAAAAATGGTATTTATTTAAGAACCGCTTCAATGTAAGTCTAGTCTGATTTGTGCAAGATGTAGGAATTAAATGACGCTTGGAATCAAACCGGGAACACTCTTGCCAGTTACTAGCACAGAGGTATGCAAGTTGCTTGCCTTTGTACCATAAATACTTTTGTTTGATGAATTTCACAACGACATAAAGATGTACATGTACAACAATCTTTTGGCGCCCGTTTAAAATCGGGACTCATTGCCGGCCATCTTGTTTTTTTTTTCAAAACTATTTCCACAGACTATTTTAAGTGTGTGCTAATAGCACCCAGTCAAAGTTATTCTAGTAAATGTTTTATATCACTGTAGAAGCTACTTGCAACAACACCAATCAGAAGTCTGTATGATACAATGATAAAGCAAGCTACTAGCAGAATCTTGTGCAAGTTACTGGCCTGTGTTTTTCTGCCCTTAAGTTGGTATCACTGAGCGAGCGAATGCTCCATTATAATCTATAAGTGAAGTTATATTTTATGACATACAATGATAATTTAAGTATTTAAACTAGTCAACGGTATTGTAAAGTTTCAATGTTGTTATAAGATAGTCAAGTAGTTATGATTTTATAGAAGTGTGTAAGTAAAATGACTATGTTTCAAGCAATATGGCTAGTTGTAATTTATTGCGAATTCCTCCTTGCGTTAAAATATAAGATTTTTTTGTACCTGTAAAATATTTATACATATTCTAACTGCAAAACGAACTCTGATAGTTACATTCCGAAGCTATTCTAAGTATCTTCGCTTCGCTCGCGCAGTGTAGCATCAACTTTATGTTTCGTTATTTTTAAACATCAAAAATAACTCCTGATTTCTAGTAAAAAATAAATATTTTAAGTTTAAGGATAGTTTATTTATTAACTTATAATTTATTTATTTTTGTGACCATTGCTAGTCTTTCTTTATTTAAAACCAAAGAGATGTGTAGTGCAATTTTGTATTTATGTTAAGCCTCAGATAACAGAGTTGATTTTATTTTTATTGTATGTTTTTTATGGTATATTTGTATACCATTTTCATGCATGGTTATAATTTATTTGAAAGATTACGTTAATTTGATCCAATTTCTACTTTCCATACTGTCAGAGTAATGTGACAAAGTTACATCTAAGGCTTTGAACAGGTGGACTGCATTTAAGCTTTATGCCAACTACAAAATTATCAAGTGCTAGTGAATAGAGATAATTTCTGGGTATAAAAATAATAGGTAATTATATTTAGTCCGTTAGATTATCAAAAAGTATTGGACACTTGTTTTTTTCTTTACCTTACATCAATAAAAAATAACAATTATAAAACGTGTTAATGTTCAAGAGTGGGGGTTTGTTACGTCACTTTTAGGTAAACAGTGGTATATTTTTTACGTAAGTGTGACGTCACACGGAATTTCAACGCACTGTATAGTCCCCATTTTTTGTTTCCATAGCAAAAGGAAAAACACATGTCCAATTAATAGATTTTGGTAATCTAATTGACAATTCAAATATATATTTTTAGTTGTCTACCCTATTATTTAGTCGGTTGGCAGTTTCAATAAAGTATTGGCAACTGCACGTTAATTTTGCAGTTGACGTGCAGTTCAAATGCAGCCCGTCTGTGTAAAGCTTAAGACGCAAATGTCATACCGTTTTAAAATGAAAAATATACATTCAACTTCCATTTCTGGTTGTCGACTTGGGTACCTCAGTTTCAAAAAAATAATGACTATTATGACAATGCTGTGGTTCAATTTATAGTATAATTTCTAGTCCTATAATTACTACTCACATTGTTTATTTTTATTGCTTTGTGAAATAGATTATTTATATTAATTCAATACAGTGTTATAACATATCTATCCACATATTTATTTAAATGTTGGACAGGGCGTTTAATCTGCTATAAACTGAAGCTTTATGTTATTCAAATACTAGTTAAACACTAGTTATTTTGTGTTCATTTTTTCTAGTCTTTTTTCAACTGTTGTAAAATAAAAACTTATTGAATGTGAAACTGTTAGAAAATGCGCGTTGAGGATATAGTAACTCTTATTATGAGTAAAAACCTGTTTTTTTTTAAATACCTAAGTATGGCAAATTAATAATAAACTTTTAAAATTATTTTTCGGTCAGATTTTGAATGTATAAAGTTGGTAGTTTTCTTTTGACTTTTAACAGTTTCCTTACTATGTATTTAAAAACTGCTATGTCAACTACTACAAATGCAGTATTTTTGACTACTAATATAGAAGACAATTTAAAAAAATCCAAAGAACCGTATAATATATTTGACTATTTTCGCAATTCGAATAGAAACCTCTACCTGGAATCCCCATTTCTGTGAAGCAAAATCTATTCATTAGGACAATATTAAGTATAAGGAGTCCTCTTAGAAAAAAAACTTTTAGATTAATGAACTGATTTATTTAATTGCTCTGTTGCTAATTGCAATATTTTCTCATAAACACTCACAACACAGTATACGTCTGCTAAAGAATTTAGAGTTAAATAAACATTTTTTATTGAATTTACAAAAGAAATTAAGCTTTTGAATCCGTATGTGGAGCTGCTCCTTGATTCTATAACATCGTCTAAATTTTTCCAGACATAAAGTATCAACTCAAGACAAGATGAAAAAAGAAAACGCTAGGATAAGACTAGGCAGGCAAGACAAGATATATGCAAAAATTAACTCTTAAAAATAAAAATAGGGAATGTTGTAAAAATGGGGACTGCCAACAGATGTGAAAACTTAAAACTTTGGAATAACTGTTCTTTTTTTTAATTTTTAAAGTGCTTATGGAAACTGAAAATTACTTAATTCGTAAATTCATATTATTAACATCTGCCTTTTTTTTTGGTAAATCATCAAATATATTCGGGGCTCTGGGTGGAACGGGAGGGCGTGTCAGTCTTACTGACTAAAACCCACCCCTATTCCTTCAGTTGCTTATTTATTTATGCACACACAAAAACACTTACAAGAGAAAAACGAACAAATACAGATAGAAGAGCACAAAGGTGCTGCTTATTTCAAAAGAAATTTCTTCCAGCAGACCTGCGACTGGAAAGTTGGTTGGGAAATGTAGACAAAGTGTGTATAAATAGATATAGAAACATAAAATAGACTTGCTTGTGACAAGGGCCGTGGTAACTGTTTCAAATTTATCAGCGAAGCCAGGTAGATTAACATCCATCTGGTTTTCACACCTTTTGGCACTCCGAGCAATAATTGGGTATATATACATTCTCATACAGTAACACAGGCCGCTGCGCGTTCCCAGCAACACGTCAGTTAGGCCTCTATCAAAAATCTTGCAACGCGGCTAAAGTATAGTTTTCATTTCAAAAATCAGCTGGTCTGTAGCATATTTTTGCAAGTTGAGTTGATGATTTTCAACTAATGTCTGGAAAATATTTGGACGGTGGTAAAAATAACACGTCCAATAACAGTAAAGGGAACTGATTCTGAAACAATTATGTGACACTCGATTCTCCGATGAACGGTACGCCGATAGAACGATTCATCCTTCTTAGTAATCAGATAATTTAAAATTCACTGTGCAGTATTTCGTCGGAAAAACTTTGTCACCGACTTACCGACAGAAATTTAATTAGTCCGTCAGTTAAATAACTAAAAAAATGTTAGAGACGTATTTTTTGCTTTATCAAACTAATACAAAATGACAAATATAAAACGCATCAAAGTTCAGGAGTGTGGGCCCCGTACGTCACTTTGATAGTAAAAAGTAATTTCAACGCACTGTATCGCCCTCATTTTTTGTTTCCGTGACAAAAAAAAACTTATATTTAACTGAGGAACTAATTAGTTTTTTTTAGTAAAATACCCCATTATTATTGTTCGTCTATACCCGCGTCTCGTCAGCGAACCGTTCACCGGAGATTCGTGTGTCGGTAAATTGCTGCAGAATTCCCTTAACTCATGGACATGTTGTACCTACACTATATGGTATCTATATTTTTTTTAATTGTGACTTTCAATAAATTGTATGTGATCTAGTCAAACCTTATGTCGACCCTTAGTTATTCCATGATGTTTTCTAAGGCCGGTTGCACACCAAGAGCTAAGCTATGTTAGTTTTGCTTAGATCGTAAAGCTGAAGTCATTTTCTATATTTCACAGCTTAGTTAACAAAGTTTTTCGGCCTGCACAACAGGTGTGAAAAATTACCTCAGCTATGCGAGGCTTAGCTTATCTATGTCTTCCACTCAGCATTTTTTTTTTAATAATTTTAATATCAAAACTCGATTCCCTCGAATCATCAAATTGGCTGTATAAAAACTTGTTATTTACCGATATTAAGGCTGTGACATGACTTAAAGCGCGGAGAGCATAGAAAAGAAAGAGATGCGCGCATTTTGCTCAAAAATAAGTTGAGTTATTAAATCTAAAGCAACCAAGTTTTACATTTTCGATTCATTAATTTTATTGATTTTACCGACGTACGGCTAACAATTGGGGTAAAAATTGAAAAGGTCAAGGTTAGAGGTAAGTTTGACGATAATTTCTATCGAGATTTTTTTCCTAAACGTTCTCAGAAAATTAGTCAAGATTAATATATATTTTTACTGCAGCCTCAGACTAAAAGATTTCGCTAAACATTTTTTTAGAAAACTAGTAATTTTCCAGCAAATAACAGCCTCTAAATCGAGGGTTTTCCGTTTTCATGGCATGAAAAGCATGAGTTGAGTGGAGGTCTTCCAAATTATCTTGGTACAATTGGGTTTTAAAGCTTACATAGTTTAGCTTATGGTCTGGAGTTGACCGTGATAAAATTGTTTTCTATTGATGCGTATGTGACGTTTCAAAATATGTATGTGGGTTTTTCAAAGCTGTATACTGAAAAAGAACATTCCAATTTAATGTCTGAAGTCATTCCAAATATTTTTTCGTTTTATTTTTAATCTTAAGAGAAGAAACGTATGAAAAAATTGCGCACAAAATTTCAATACAGTACCAAAACACATTTGTTTTTTAATTTTCAAAAAATTATCTGTTTTGGCTGTTGGAAATTGTTTTGCGTAATATGTATTTATTACTGATTTGAGAACTATCGAATAAAATACAAAAATACAATATTTTTGTGTATGTATAGTACTAAATAGTGCGCTTTCTGATGTACATAGTTCGTGATTATATGTAAGATTATATGTACATTTTACAAAAAACTGTGTGTTATTTTCCACCTTTGTATTTTATCCTCATTTAAGTACGAATAATTGATATTCGTAGCTACCAAAAATCATAAGAATCGCAATCTTATGAAAAATATTGCCAGATTTAGAAAAAACGTTGTCTTTTTTAGGGTTCCGTACCCAAAGGGTAACCAATGGGAGTTATTACTAAGACTCCGCTGTCCGTCTGTCTGTTAGCGGGCTGTATCTTACGATCCGTAATAGCTACAAAGCTGAAATTTTCACAGATTATGTATTTCTATTGCCGCTATAACAAAAAAATAATAAAAATATCTGATTTATTTTTATTTTTATCATTTGTTGTTATAGTGGCTATAGATATACACACTGTGTGATAATTTTAACTGTAAAAAAAATACACGTTTCCAGAAACTTGTTTTTTTTTTTCAGTTTAAGGTACGGAACCCTTCGTGTGCAAGTCCGTCTCGCACTTGGCTAGTTTTTTTGTATTGCTAAGAGTATAATATAAGATAGTAGTTGAAACTCTCGGCTACCGGGGTCCGAGTGCTCAAAAATTGTTTAAAGATCTGTCTAAAGACTGTTGACACTTCGTGTGACCCTTGGACTGGCTTTTACCTTGGACAGACAACTTATTGTCTGTCCAAGGTAAAAGCCAGCGTGGCAGCATTGCCACACAACGTGGCAATGCCGCCTGTCTTTTGGGCACATAACCAGTCGACAGCGATGTAGAGTAAATATTTTAGCTTGTTTTAGTTAGTTAAAAGTTTTTATTTTTGGTTTCAGTTTATGTAAGTAGACTTTTGTTTTATAATAAAGATAAATAAAAATATGGTAGTCATTCAGAAACCTTCAGTTTTTAAATATGATGTGGAGGTAGCTTCTCCAACGAATTGTTTAGTAAATAATGGCCTTCTGAAATAGTAAATTTTGATGCAAATGGGTTAAGTTTTTTTGCACGGGTCGATCCATCAGGTTAAGCTACGCTTGCTGGGGTTGGTTCATGAATGGGTCTCTATCTTTACATACCGAGACTCCTCCGTGCCTCGGAAAACACGTTAAGCCATAGATCCCGGCTGTCAATCGTAGATCTTTGACAGTCGTTACGGGTCGTCAGAAGCCCGAAAGTCTGTCATCCAGTCTTAATAAAGGATATCGTATTACCTAGTAACTGGGTTGTGGAGGTTAGATAGCTAAAGCTATTTCTCACCATAATTTGTTACTTGTTTATTACCGAGCTGGTAATTTTTGTACTAACACTTGTGGGAACACTAATAGGGTTGAGATTTGAAATAAAACCAAATTGTGTCCTGATCTAAGCTGGTTATATATTTTCTTAAAATTTACTCGAGCCCAACCAAATCGTGGTAACGAAACCATAGCGACTTTTAATTTGACGCCAACGCCATCTATCGAGTTCGAGGTTAACAATTTAATAGTTACATTTTGTTACTACGGTTTCTGCATTAACATACCGCCCACCAAGGACATTTAGTGACGGAATGTCCTTAAATTATTTTTAAATCTAAAATTTTTCACTTTATCATAATTATAATAATAATACTACGTAAATCTAGGAGAAAAATAACAAAACAGTCTTCAACAGTTCAAAATATCTTAAACAATTGTAAAAGTTGCACTTTGTATGTGTTTAAAATATCCGCTATAGATTTATACAAAGTAAAAATTAACCTCTAAAATGTATAAAATAAAACATGTTGTAAATAAACATTTGATCTTAAAATTATCATTAATGACTTGATCTGCAGAAGTTTTATATAAACTTTATAAAAAAAAATAAACAATTCATTGAGCTATTGGTAAAACGCATAATTTAGAAGTTGGTCTCTTAATTGTAGAAGATTTAGTGCGCAATGTGACCACACGGGTGATGTTATCATCACCGGGATGCTTCTCCACAACCCGTCCTAACAAATTAACGACTTGGTGGTAAATCATCTTCCTTAATCAAAACAATGTCCCCGATATTAGGCTCCGCAAGTTGGGAAGACCATTTGTATCTGTTCATGAGATTTGACAAATACTCTTGGGACCATCGTTTCCAAAAAGACTGCATCATTCGTTGAACTAATTGCCACCGAGTCAAGTAATTTACATTTGAACTTTCATAATTTTTATCTGGCACATTAACTATCGGTTCGCCGATCAGAAAATGTCCAGGGGTTAACGGCAGGGGTTCACCAGGATCAGCAAAGTTAATAACGCTTATCGGTCGCGAATTTAAGCATGCTTCCACTTGGTTGAGGAGTGTAGACATTTCCTCGTACGTAAGTGTAGAGTCGCCGATTACCCTTTTAAGGTGAAACTTTGTGGATTTTACACCTGCTTCCCAAAGACCACCGAAATTGGGAGCATGAGGTGGTATAAAATGCCACTCAGTATGGTTTGCTTCCAGGTGTTCTGCTATTTCTGGCTGTATAGAGGCCAACTGCTGTAATTCTCTGGAGGCACCTACGAAATTGGTGCCATTATCGCTCCACAATTTAGCACAGTGACCTCGTCTCGACACAAATCGCCGAAAGGCAGCTAAAAATGCCTGTGTGCTCATATCACTGGCGACCTCTAAGTGAAGGGCGCGTGTGGACATACAAACGAATAGGCATATATAGCCTTTGTATGACCGATGACCACGGCCTTTTGTCATTCTTAGGTTTATCGGTCCAGCATAATCCACTCCGCTATGCAAAAATGGTCTTGCTGGTCTACACCGGACTGATGAAAGATCACCCATTAATTGATTTCTGACGCTAGCCCTTTGTTTTGCACAAATAACACATTTGCGAACATGTTGTTGGATTAGAGATCTACTCGTAGCACCTATTATCCAATAGGCTGACCTTAAAAAGTTTGACAGCAACTGAGGACCACCATGCAGTGTTTTCTCATGCGCATCTGCAACCATAAGATGAGTCAGATGGCTAGAATGTGGTAGGACTATCGGATGTTTTGAATCTTCATCCAGTTCCGACTTTGCAAGTCGTCCTCGCACTCTTATGATACCCTTTGTGTCAAGAAACGGGCAAAGTGACTTCAGTTTGCTAGATTTGATATTTAAATATCCTTTTTCTTTTAACTGTGTATATTCTGTTGTAAATATCTCTGTTTGTGTCTTCTTTATACAGGTTTCTAATGCTGCTTCTATTTCTTGATTCTCTAAATATTTACTATTGTATTTGTCCTTCTTTAAAAATCGTCGACAATACGCAATTACTCTAACCAATTTTCGTAGACTAGAATAATTTTCGAGAACTACGTGCTCTGGCATTACGGCTGCATGAGCCTTTATTGTTTGCTCTAAATCTATTTTTAAATCCTTTGGCCTTTTGTACTTAATTATTTTGTTTTTCAGGAATGGAGATCCAGAAAACCACAACTCATTATTAACCAATGAACTGGGTAGTATTCCCCTTGAAGCGCAGTCTGCTGGATTATCTTTGGTCGACACATGAAACCATTGAGACGAACTCATTGCACCCAATATTTCAGCAGTCCGATTGGCAACAAACGTTTTCCACCGGCTAGGATGGCTGTTAAGCCATGATAGCACTACTGTAGAATCAGTCCACGCTGAAATCTTTTCCTTTGGTATATTTAAGACCTCTGCGGACTCTGTCAATAGCTTTGCTAAGAGTACTGCTCCACATAACTCCAATCGAGGAATGCTGACTTGTTTAATTGGGGCAACTCTTGTTTTTGCAACTAACAATGAAACATGAACGCTGCCTGTGGTATCAATTACCCGCAAGTAAACGACGGCTGAGTATGCAACTTTTGAGGCGTCACTAAAACCTTGCAATTCCAGATCATCAGTTGAACTAGTCCCAAGCCAACGACGGATTCGAACCTTGGTCAGCAATTTTAACTTTTACTCCACTCTGTTATTAGTTCCGTAGTTAACTCCTCATCCCAACTAACACCTGCGAGCCATAACTTCTGGATGAACACCTTTGCTACAACCACACTAGGAGCTAACCATCCTAATGGGTCGAACAAACGAGCTATGTCTGATATTATAGATCTTTTTGTTACAGGTGCCGTCGTCAACGGTGGGAGTTTTACCGCATACTGAAAGGAGTCTTCGTAGCGGTTCCAGGTAAGTCCCAAGATTTTTGTAGTAGTATCTAGTTTAATTTCTCTGTCCTTATTATTTATTTCCTTTTCTTTTACTATCATGTCCTGTTTGTCCTTATTCTTAATGACCTCATGTTTTATGCTTATTTGACCTGTTTGCCGAATTCCTTCATTCCTATCTATAGAACTTGTTTTATCTAACAATTGCTGATTATTACTATTCCATTTCTGTAATGTAAATCCTCCCTTTCCCAATAATTCTACCATTTGATTACAGATTTCTACACCCTCTTCAATGTTGTTACATCCAGTCATTAAATCGTCCATATAAAAACAATTTAAAACTCTGTCTGCTGCAAGTGGGAATTTGTCTCCTTCATCATATGAGACCTGATGGAGCGATCTAACTGCTTGGTATGGTGCAGAGGCTGTCCCGAAAGTCACCGTTATCAGCTCATAATCTATGATCGGCTTTTCAGGATCGTCTCGCCAGAGTATTCGCTGGAAGGCAGCATCTTCATCGGCCACTCTAACTTGACGATACATTTTTATTATGTCCGCCACTATACCAATAGCATGCATTCTCCATCTTAAAACAGTGTGTCTTAAATCTGCTTGAAGAGTTGGTCCTACCATTAGAGTGTCGTTTAGTGACACTCCGTTCTTATTCTTTTCTGAGGCGTTAAAAACAACACGAACCTTCGTCGTGATCTTGTCGTTTCTTATTACCGCGGTGTAGTAAATAAACTGCTTTGTCTTTATTACTATCCTCAGCTTTTACAGGTCTCATGTGTCCTAATTGTAAGTATTCCTTAATTACCTCTGTATATTTTTCTTTTAAATCTGTATCCTTACTTAATCTTTTTTCTAATGATTTAAATCTTGTTTCAGCTATATCACGTGAACGTCCACCCTTACAAGCAGGTTCTTCGTCTCGGAATGGCAGTCGTACAATATATCTGCCTGTATCATCTCTCTTAGTTGTTTTAATATAGAATTCTTCACAACGTTGCTCTTCTGGATTAAGTAATCTCTTTGTACTAGTTTGTTCTTCGATCTCCCAAAATTTCTTTAAAATGTCATCTTCATTGAACTGTGCACAATGTACCTTTATATTTTTTCTATGAAGTTTTGAACTCTCACTATTTGGACTGGCTACACCTGAAAGGACCCACCCTAAGGTGGTGCTCTGTGCGATGAGAGTGCCGGATGGACTCTTAACTATACCTTCCTTCAAAATGTAGCAGTAAGCATCTGCACCCAAAAGAATATCTATTCTATTGGGTGTGTTGAAATTAGGATCTGCTAGACACAGATTGTTTATGGCAATCCAATCCAATGAACTTGTGTTTACACTTCTCTCAGGCAAGTATGAGGTGATCTTACTCAAAACGTAGGCGTTTATTTTGAGTTGGAAATCGCGATCAATTGTTGACTCAATTGTCAGATTTACCATGTGCCTTGCAATGGTCGATCTATCGTCACCTAAGCCTGACACGAGTCCTCTGACTGGAATTTTCTTCAGTCTAAGAAGTTGGACTGTGGCCTCTGTAATAAAACAAGCCTGTGAACCTTGGGCTAATAATGCTCGAACTGTTTGAAATTCACCCGTTTTGGACTCGGCTTTTATTAACGCTGTGGCTAATAAAACCTGTCTGGGTTTAGAGATCTTGCCCGTAGACAAGCATGCGACTATCGGATTAACACTAGTTGAAGAACTTGTGTTATCTGTAGCCGGGTTTACGGTAACATCTCGGCCTTCATTCTCTCCGTTAGGCTCTCCATTCGGGTGCAACAATGAATGGTGGCGCTTGTTGCAAACTTTACAGACGGTCTGCTTTTTACAGTCGGATACTCTATGATTGCTGCCCAAACAATTAAAACAGATTTTATTTTTTGCTACGAATTCGCGTCTATTTTCTGTGGGCTGTTTTGCAAATTGCTTGCAGAAACACAGCTTGTGGACTTCCGAGCAGTATTCGCAACGCATATTGGACGGCTTTGTGGCTAGCATCGCTTTCGGACTATTACTGACCTGGTGAGCCACGGCTTTTCTTGGCTCTATACATTCTAAAGCGCGAAAACGACTTTCAATAAATATTTTAAGTTCCTCAAAGGTGGACAACTTGTTGCTTAAATCGTTAGAACTGTTTAACTCCCATTGTTTTCGCGTTTCATTATCTAGTTTGAATGTTACTATATGGATGATGATAACGTCCCATGTACTCACATTGATGTTTAAATTTGTAAGCGCATGAAGACAGTCACTTGTGGTATCTAACAGCTCCTTTAATGCGGCAGCTGATTCTACATTTAATCGCTTCTGGCTAAACAACCTTTTCAAAATACAATTGACTAGATACTTTTTATTAGCATAGCGCTTTTCCAACTGAGACCAACATTCGCTGTAGTTGGCATCTGTAATGGGTGTATGCCTAATCAACTGTTCGGCTTCCCCAGTAAGATGGCTTTTAAGATAGTGCAGTTTTTGCACATTATCTAAAGACGCGTTATTGTGTATAAGCGACTTAAAAAGATCGTGAAAGGCTGTCCATTCACTGTATTTGCCAGAAAAATTGGGAATTGTGATCTTGGGCAACTTTACCAACGAATTGGATGCCATAGAAGAATTATGATTGTTAGAGCCACTATTTTGTGGTACCGGTTCTCTAGTATTAATCTTATTAAACGTTGCTTTCATCAGACATTTACATGATATATAAGTATCTTCGGTAGAATCATATAAATCGACAACCTTTTGACCTATGTCTTCTATCTTATAACGACCATAAAGTTGAGATTTGGTTTCCTTAAATGAAGACCAATCCTTTTCTAGTAATTCGAGCCTTGTCTCGATATATTCTATTGTCAATCTATCTTTAGGACTCTTTTTAAAATTAGTAAAAGCCTTTTGTATAACATTTTGGAGGTCTTTCAATATATTTACTTGACCTTCCATCATGAACAACAATAAAAATATTCAAATAAGTTCTGAAATTGATTAAAAAGTATAATTTAATAAACTATATAAAATTCAACAAAACCTAATAAAAGAAAACCTAGATTGAGACTTAAAACTTACAAGTTTGGTTCTAAACAACACGTACTGATTTTTTCTAAGTCTTATTGACCGCGAAAAATTTTACAAGTGTTTTGACGTGACAACGTCTTATAAATTGGTTTGCCGGGTGACACTTCAAGAAACTGCGTTACGCTCCGCTCACGTTATGCGCTCACAATGAGAGCGAGTGAGAGGCACGCGTCCCTTCCACTCGGGCATGGTTAGCCCGCCTAAGAGCGAGAGAGACAGACATAAAAAGTGAAAGGCACGCGTCCCTTCCACTCGAGCACAGTTACCCCGCCTAAGAGCGAGAGAGACAGAGCGAGAGAGAGAGAGTGAGAGAGATAGGCATACACACCGGTTCATGTCTTGCGCTTCTATTTCGCTTAGGCGCCTGCATACAAGTTTACACGTTGCCAGTTAATTGTAAAACGATTGTGTAGTGATAATGTGAAGGTAGTTTCGTCCATCGCAACAATTCAAACAGCAAAGGTAAATAATTTCAGACTGATAATATAACATGATGAAATAAATGACTAAGACATAAGTGAATAGGTTATGTTGTAGTAATCACAATGTTGTGGTAGTTTTCAATCAAAAAAGTAGTATAAATCGTTTCTCAACCAATAATAATTTGTTTAACTTGAAAAAATGAGCGCGACTTGCTATGTAAAAAATTAAAATAACAATGTTTAACCTCCAACCTGTCAAATCGAGGTGGGACGAAAATGTATTGCAAGTTATTGTATGTATATTTGTATATAAATACGTATGTATGTGTAAAGGTAAAAATAAAATTTTGTTAATATGAAATTCAGTGCGAGATTCTTTGTATAAATTAATGTTTTAAATATAATTCTTTGTATAAATAAATGTTTTAAATTGTTACTATTATTTCATCCTTCTTCCTACTATACGAATGAATATTCACATTAAAATTATTTTACCACTCAAAGTCGTTGTCACGTAAAACTTTCGCCCGTATACCGACTTTACAGGCAACCAATTTTTTTTTTAAAACGAAGACTGGTAGAAATCGGGCATAGATTCCCCGTTCCGTCGTTTTTTGTAAAACTATTCTAAGTCTAACAAACATGCACAATTTTAAAGCTAAGTTAAATTATTATCTAAATGTTAAAGTAAAAATCTTCTTCCAAATAAAGTTCAAAATTGCTTGGCAAAATCTTCTTAAAATCACTGCTATTAGTATATTTTATTAAATTGTACTCACGTTTGCACTTCACTCACACTTCCAAGTCGGTTTCGTAGTGTATCACTGGTGGCGCCCTCTGTGGCGTCACTTGGAACTTCAACTGCCGGTTGTTGACGTCGATTTCGTTCACCTTGCTGAACGAAGTTGTCGCCTGAACTCGATTACTGATCTTCTGTTGAACTACTGGTGGCGCCCTCTGCCGCGCCACGTTGAACTAACAATTCCACAGCGGCTGAGCTCGTCCACTTGCTGGACAAAGCTGTTGCTGTCTCTGCGGGATGCCCGGTACTCCTGCCGCAGCGATCCACTGCGAGTACACTGGGGAGCGGTCCAAAGCTGGCACCGCTAACTTCAAAAAATTCAGACTTTCTGGGTCTGATCCAGGGTCGATGGACCAATGTTTATTACCGAGCTGGTAATTTTTGTACTAACACTTGTGGGAACACTAATAGGGTTGAGATTTGAAATAAAACCAAATTGTGTCCTGATCTAAGCTGGTTATATATTTTCTTAAAATTTACTCGAGCCCAACCAAATCGTGGTAACGAAACCATAGCGACTTTTAATTTGACGCCAACGCCATCTATCGAGTTCGAGGTTAACAATTTAATAGTTACATTTTGTTACTACGGTTTCTGCATTAACATTACTACAGTAAATATTATTTTTATGAAGTTTTAATAATTATTTTCGAGTGTTTTGAAAATGTCGTTTGTTGTACGGGTGCAATTATCATCGCAGTTTCTCGGCTTCGAAACGACCTCCCCTTCGGCTCAGGCATGTATTCCACCTCGGCTGCAATAAAAAACTTAACCCAATCAATCTGCCCGCGCCTTTTCCCAACTATCTTGGGGTCGGCTTCCAGTCTAACCGGATTCAGATGAATACCAGTATTTTACATGGAGCGACTGCCTATCTGGCCTCCACAACCCAGTAGTTACTGGATATTACGATACCCCTTGGTAAGACTGGTTGTCAGACTTTTGGCCCCGGTATATAAAGATGCTCCGCAAGCTACGTTTGCCGGAGTTGGTCCATAGACGAACCCTGGCAAGCGTAGCTTAACCTAATGGATCGAGCTGTGCGGCTGTTAAAACTTTAGCCACGAGCCTCTCTTGAAATAATAAGAAATGTTGCATAGTAATAGCATAATTAGCCTGTTACGTTCGCGATCCCACTGCCGGGGACATAGGCCTCCTCTCTGTGAGAGGAAATGGGCCTTAATCCACCATGCAGGCCCAGTGCGGGTTGGTGGATGTCACATTTCTTAGATTTTTTTTGGTTCTAGGACATGACGGTTTCTTCACGATGTGTTCCTTCAGCATTTTTGAGAGTAGTCGTGGTTTGAACCTAAAACCAACGCCACGTAATTCGGAGCCGTTACCACTGGGCTAAAACGGCTCTTCTGTTGAGAACATCCCTCAAGCCCAATTCGGATAAGATCAAGAGCATGGTGATGAATACAAGACTTTCAGAGCATTAAGGAATTGCATAATTTGATTCCACCAAGCCCGTTCCATCATCGGACCACAAGACGTACGGCGATGCGCCACCGGTACATGGTGAAAATCCCATTCACACACACACAAAACATTTTGAGGGAAAACATTCATTGTGCGTACATTTTTTTTTGTTTTCGGACAAGCCCGCCATACTATTCCCAAACCACTGTAACTTCTGTAAGCCAGAATCAACAGTGGCGACCACCAGAAAAAACGCCGAGGCAATGAAGCTCGACGAGTCCCAGAGAAACGATTAAACTGTCTTGGGTCCCGCAACAAAATTAATCAGAAAAGACAGCATTGGAGTACGAAAAACATAATTTCCACTTCCCTCCTAATCAAGCGGGAGACGGAACAATGCTAGGCCATTAGGCACAAAGGGGGTATTTACGACTGGGGTAAGCCCAGTTGCCAAGCATCACTGGTTAAATATTAATGGATCCTAAAATTGTGAGCTGTTACACTTGATTCCAATAATAGGTATGGCAAAAACGCTTGAACGCAAGGAAATTCGTTCTAGTTTCCACAAGATCCGTGTAATACGTAACACGTAACAACTCCAGACGTAGGCTGAATACTATCCAACATAATATTGCGTTCAGTTTGCCAAAGAGTACACTCCAATAGGATATGATTGTTCGTATTCGCAATCAGAACATTGCATGAACATATATAACATATATTACATAGAACATTGACATAAAGGTGAGGCAACAAGCTTGAAGGAAAATAATTTACCCTTCTTAAAGTTACCATGACCTGTGAGAAATTGGGCAACACAGCGATCCCCTTCCAGCCATGTCCTATCCAGCCGTTCGCGAACCGATGGGTTCGCGAACTGGTGGAAGTGTCTGTCTTATCCTGCCTTTGATGGAACTTTCCCACCTACATTGCCATTCGGATAAAAGGTCCTCACCAACGTCAGTTTGAGGTTTAAGTAATCTAGAAATCTTGGCACGAGCGCGTTCATTGTGCGTACAGCTAGGGAGTGGAATTCCCTGCCGGGGTTTGTGTTTCCTGATAGCTACAACCTGGGAGTCTTTAAGTCAAGAGTGAATAGGTTACTCCTAGGCAAACTTGCCCTATCTTCGACCACATCATCGCTTACCATCAGGTGAGATAGTCGTCAAACGCGTGCGACAGACATTTTTCTTGTTTTTATGGTTTATAATTAACCTATTAATCTAAGTATTAAAGTTACAGGTAATTGAAAAGTTATGTCAAAAACTTGCTGGGTTTTGAACGGAACGTATGATGGAGCCTTAATCATTTATTATTCATTTAATATATACTTTATTGTAGTACACCATTTTACATTAGTAAAAGGAAACTTAAAACTAAAACACGTACCTACCTACAAAGGGCCGTCTTATCGCATCCCGCGATAAGACCGCTCTTCCAGGCAACCTAGAATGGACAGTAGTTGCTTGGAGATGACATGGGGCTGTCATTGGGTTGATAAAACCGATATTAAAAGCTATATTAAACAATAAATACAAAGATACATATATACATATGCTATTTAATAGATACCTACATAAATATATCGCGTGTGAAAAGACAGTTTCCCAAGCCGAAAGCCACATATTCTGCCCATTATTTGGATCATTTTTTTCCCTTAGACCATACCTGGGAAACCACTGGTTCTGGAGATATTAAAGGTCAAAGTCACATTTTTTTAAACTTTTTATGAAAATGATGTCTAAGTGTTATTACTAAACTTTTTCCAAACAAACATTACCTGAATTTTTGTTTTTTTTTTTTTAATTTTCGAAATTACGAATTTGCAGTTACGAAAACAAAATGAATATCAAACGTGTCCGACAAGTACCTACGTGGCTTAGATCGAAGGGGCGGGGTTTAACTTCACTTGCCTGTGTTCGCGTTACATTGCGCGGAATAAAAAATAGTTTTATTTATCATACCTAAAAATAAAAGTCGTTTCCCAGCAATAATTTTTGCGCAAAACTACTTTGTTAGACGTACAGTATGCGTAGTTAACGGCTCTGTGATGTGTCTCTTTACACTACATACAAAAAATATGGACAGTAAAAAAAATGTCGAGTTTCGATAGTTACGACGGGTTGATGTAACAAGTCTTTTAAGCAAAGGCAATGATTGAGCGTGTTTGATTGGGTCTGGCAATGCTTTCCACAGACGAGGCTGGACAGCAAAAGATTTATCCAAGAAAGTTGTGGAATGCATTGGCATTTTAAGTCTTAAGTTATCAGATGACCTCAGAAACGTGTGGCAATTGCAGAGAAACTGAAAACGTTTTTTGAGGTAAAGAATGGTGAAAAGATTATACAAAAGTGAAAGAATATGAGCATTCCGGCGATGGCGAATTGGCAACCACTTGAGCTTCACACGAAATTCGGAAACATGGTCATATTTTCGCAAACCGAAAATGAACCTACAATTTTTTTTAAAGTCGCTCGTTATTAACTTGTTCTTGGGAAGGTCAAGATAGATGGCGTCAGCATAATCAAGGATGGGAAGAAGACGTGACTGTGCAAGCGCAATCCTGGTGGCAGTCGAGAGAAAATTACGTAATCTTCTCAAAGACGCAGCATATGCAAATAACTTGCGACTAACTTCCTGCAGTTGGGCAGTCTAAGAGACGATATTGTCAATAAATATCCCCAAGTTTTTAGCTTTCATCATCATCCAGCCGATTTTACTTCACCCACTGCTAAGCATAGGCTTCTCCTTTTTGTGTCAATCCTCACACTCCTGTGTCAGTCTCCGGCAGTGGTCCCACCGCGGGCGAGGAAGTGACTTACTATCGGCTATTTTTTCGCTCAAGAGACGTACTTACAATAGATATTATGCACTCCGTGTAATCAAAAGAGATGCATGTTGATCGCTGACTTTTAACACTGCTGGCTCAGTATAAATATGTACAGTACGGAAACTACGTACAAACGATCGAAACGGCACACTCACACAGACGCGCGCATCTACGTTAGCCCTAAGTGATAGTCGCGGTGCGCGCAGTTGCGGCTGCCGTGTCGAGACGAGTGGTCGTGTTATCTCCTGAGCTACGGACCGTTTTAAAATGCCACAAACGTATTGCGTAGTGTACTGTTGTATGAACTCGGCTTCTTTAAATCCGGGGCTTTCGTGTTTTAAACTTTCTGTTGATCTTGAATGGTACCTAATAATGATTTAATTATGAAAAATAAAGACGTTTTTTAAAATGTTAATGGTTTTTCATTTACATCACACGCATTTTCAGGTTGAAACGCGGTACGGTGCGCTACCGCAGGGTTAACTAGCTATCGACCGACGACCGCGCATTTTGACTTCACTTTAACACCCTCGAAAACCATAAAAATTTTTGCGCGACGTGAAAAAAAAAGGGGACAGGCCTTTGTGGGATATCTAAATGTTTTTCAGATTGCGCGGCAACTTTGAAGCATCTTCCATAGAATTTTTCTCCAAACATTAACAGTGACAACCCTAGCTCTCTAATGGAGGGTAGGTAATTATCTCAACAAATAGGCTTAGATTCCATACTGTCCATATTTATACTGTGCTACCGGCGAGAATTCTCTCCACAAGTATGTCGCTGAGCAGAGTTTGAGCTGACAAGAGCTATTAAAGATAATACTTTCTCAGCGATACGTCCTTACACACAAGACTTGCCTTATCCATGTTTTACACGCAATGGAGCTTAAATGCAACACAACTAGCAGCGCCATCTTTCCACAAATATATGAAACTCGTAACAACAATGTTGTCTTCTAACAGACTGAATCAATCCTAGAGATGGGAGATTGGTAGTAGTGGAAAACTGAGGAACTAATGGCGCTATTGTCGCACGTATGAAAAAAAAAACTTAACCAACACAATATTTAGTAAGAAAAAATTTTGAGAACGCGATTTCTCACAATAATTTGTTACCAAATGTTGTTTCACAGATTTCTTTTCATGTGCCTTGGTGGAGGATGCCCGTCGACCAGTGAGGGCAGACCAGCGTTTATAAATTGCAGTCAAAGCTGGTTGCCGTACTAGTGCGAAATACAGCACATTGCGAGCCTAAATCATTAGGAGCGGGTTTTCGAGTAAGTGTATTGAAAATGTAATTGTTTAAAACCCAAACAAAACATCTTAATGCCTGTCTAGGGACAAATCTTCTCAATAAGTTGCTCTCAAGTCGAATCGATGCAAATCTTCGTAATCTTGTCAAAGCTGCTGGAGTACGGTCCAGTTACGTTGACACCTGGCTTTAAGGGTTTTGGGTTCTATATACCTGTGTGCTTTTGTGTACTTTTATTGTTGGATTAGTTTGGTTAGGTAAGCAGCAGTATAAGATACTATAATTTTTGATAATCTTAACCATTAAATGGATTGTTTGTTTGAAAAACAACCGGTCAAGTCCGTGTTGGGCCACGCGTAGGTAAGGTTTCGTAGTCCCCATTATAACATGCAGACTCAGGAGGGGGAACTTCAGCACCAGGCCCGAGAGTCGACGGCGCGTAGTGTTCCACGCGCGCCTCAAAGAGATGTCAGCCACCACTGGCTGTGCCCATCATGGCCGATGCCTGCATGCCAAGGGGTCGCAGATAAATTCATAACAGAGTTACCGCGCCCTTGGGAACTCAGGCAAAGAAGGAACAGGGGTGGGTTTGAGTCAGTAAAAGTCTGACACGCCCTCCCGCTTCACCCAGAGCGGGAGAAGCCATAGGACGATCTCCCACCCCAAAAAAAAGAGGGTACTTTATGTTTATTACTACGAAAATATGAATTGAGACCACGGCTTACAGCCAATAACTTTAAAAACCGGTCAAAAGCGAGTCGGACTCACACACCGAGGGTTCCGTACCATCATATATAAATATTTTGAATGTGTTCCTAATTCATCAGAGAATTTTAACACTGCGGTGGAGAATATTACAGTTTTATATTTCCTCAACCAGCTAATAAGGTTCGGACCTCCTGCAATCTTCCATGGACGTCACAAATACTATACACTTGTACTTACCTTTTTAAGGGAATACAGACAAGACGATATACAATCATGTTACTTTGTTTCGTGTGGAACTAGAACCCACACTGCATCTTTCTTACTAAGCTTACGAAGACAACTTTCTCATTCAAAAACACTCTTCACAGAAAAAAGACGCAGTAATACAGTCACAAATTGTGTCAATTCCTCTTTGACAATACTATAAAGAAAGTCCGAATGGCAAGGATTATACCTAATATAAAGATTTATCGGTATATGCACTTAGCGTGAACCCCATTGAACCGCATAAACTCAACTTATTCCATGGAGGGCATGGGGCATAAACATAACTATAATACCATGAGTTTTGGTAGCTCGCAGAAATTTTAGACTAGGATAAGATTAGGTTCTAGATATAATTCTATCTATAAACTACCATCTTGCCGCGGTTTTGCTCCCGAGGCCTATGCCATGGAAACTGCAATTTCTCGAAAAAAAAAGTAGTCTATGGTACTTCATTGAAGTGAAAACTTCTTTAGGCACGTTGGGCATTATTGAGTTGGGAAAAAACAATTGAACTCGCGACACTGTTACCGACACCGCTGTGCGATCCGCTACTAGTGCTACGACGTAGACGTAGCACTCGTAGCGGATCTCGTAGCGGATTGAAGTGAAAACTTCTTTAGGTGCGTTGGCCATTTTTGTTCAAGTTTTCACTTTTGTTGGCACTCCCGGCAGGCCACTGTTTTTTTTTCTTCATCTTTCGAATCGACGATTTCCTAACTTTTTAAATACTTTGAACCCAGAAGCTGGCCACATTAATTACAGCGTCAGAATTGTTCATCAGATCCTCCATAGTGCAGGTATATGGGCACTTGGATCATTCCAGTATGTGAGTCATGTTCTGGACAGGGGCACGGCACTCACATTGGGTATTAGACGAGTCTATAAAACCTCATTTTGCCAATATTTATTTGCAGCGGCCTAACAGCCTGGCCACGGGAACGGGCGACGCGATCGGCGGTGCGTCTGCCGGGGCGTCTATTCGCGCGGCACAGTCTGCAGGCCACGGCCACTAGCGTTCGCCGCCGCGACCAGTATAGGCCGAGAGCGGAATCTCATTATCAAAGTTTATCTCGCTATTGCTTGGAAAGTAGTAGTTTTTTTGGTTCAAGATATTATATTTTGAAGGAGTACATAATTTGAATAAGGATCGGGATAAAAATGGAGAATTCCACAACAAGTACGATAAATACAGGCTATATTCAGATTTTAAAAAACTATTGAACTCGCGCGACACCGACACCAACACCGACGCCAACACCGACGCCGACACTGACACCGACACTGACACTGATACCTCTACGCGGTAGTGAAGTGAAAACTTCTTTAGGCGCGTTGGGAATTTTTGTTCAAGTTTTCACTTCTGTCGGCACTCCCAGAGTGCCACTCTTTTTTTTTGGAACGAAGTTCCTTATCGCGCGTTGTGAAAGAGGGCTAGACGGAAAAAAATCTTACGAAAAGTTGTCACGACACTTTTTGCTATAGTAAAAAAACTTTTTAACAAAAAAAATAACCGACGAAAAAGAAGTAAAAAGCAAAAAATAAATAAACCTTTTAAGTCTTGAGTAATGAGCTTATTTACCTACATAAAATATCAAATTTTATATAAACTAATTTTGAGTCGGCGCCAAACAACAATCTGATTATTAAATATCTAAATTTTATAAGTACTTACAAACGAAGAGGGCTGTAAGTAGGTAATTAATCATTTTATTAATTGGCGCCGACTCAAAATTAGTTTATATAAAATTTGATATTTTATGTAGGTAAATAAGCTCATTACTCAAGACTTAAAAGGTTTATTTATTTTTTGCTTTTTAGTTCTTTTTCGTCGGTTAATTTTTTTGTTAAAAAGTTTTTTTATTTCATGATTTTTTGTGGCTCGCATCATCTTTTAACACTCTGAGGCTAATTTCTGATTCTTCATCATTCCTCTTGCCACTGAGCTGATGATATAACAATCCTTCCATGAAGTTCCCAGGATATTGACCAGTTGAGGTTACCTCCAATATTGTAAAGACGTCTTTTCGTCAAAGCATATTAAGTGGTATTTGTCACTAAAACCAGTTTTTATATCTGACTTCTATTGTTTAGGAAAGGTATGGTTTCCATCATCAGCTCAGTTTCATGATGTGATGGTTCCTAAATACAAATACCTGATTCAGTTATGAAAAGTAAACAGAAACAATATTCGTGCCCAATTTTCGAGGTTCTCTCTCAATTTTTCAGGATCCCATAAGCAAATCCTGATATCCTTGACATGGGACAATCCTTGAGGTATACCCTATCTAAGAAAAAAGAATCATCAAAATCGGTTCATAAATAACGGAGTCAGGGCCGAACATACATACAGAAACGCTAAACGTGCCCACAATTTTCGAGGTTTTCTCTCAATTTTATCAGGATTCCATTGTCAGATCCTGATTTCCTTGACATGGAACCACCCTTGAGGTATACCCTATCTAAGAAAAAAATAATAATCAAAATCGGTTCATAAATGACGGAGTGAGGGCTGAACACACATACAGAAACGCTAAACGTGCCCACAATTTTCGAGGTTTTCTCTCAATTTTGTCAGGATTCCATTGTTCTCCTCCTTTTTTTTCGTCGGTTAAAAAAATGAAATTTTATTACAATTACTTTTGTTATAGTTGTTGTTATTGCTAAAGAGTTGAGTTGAGTTGAGCTGAGCTGAGCTGAGCTGAGCTGAGCTGAGCTGAGCTGATTTGAGCTGAGCTGAGCTGAGCTGAGCTGATCTGAGCTGAGCTGAGCTGAGCTGAGCTGCGATGAGATGAGATGAGATGAGATGAGATGATGAAGTATAACTTCTTACGTGCGTGCGTGTGTGCGCAGTTAATAATAAAAAAAATATTATAAATTAAAAAAAATAAAATTATATTACAATTCCTTCACTAATTAATCGAAAGGAACTTCGTTCCATCCGGGTGTCCCTTGACACCTCTCAAGATTTTATTCAATTATACCCGCATAAGTGTCGAAACCTTTGATTATATTCTTATAAATATACAACCAGAACTAAAGAAAAAATAGAACCGACTTCCAAAAAAAGTGCAAAATAACTTTAATTTCGGAAGTCGGTGTTCCTGTTTTGTGTCTTCGTTTTTTGACACCGACTTCCGAAATTAAAGTTATTTTGCACTTTTTTTGGAAGTCGGTTCTATTTTTTTGTAAAAAAGTTTTTTATTTTTCACTTTTTAGTTGTGGCTCCCCATTAAACTGTGTTAACAATTCATAGACATACGATAGCAGCAATCGCGGTTGATTTGCTGTCAATTTTTGAAGAGTTCCGTTGTCTGTCTCCGAAACCCATCATCAGATCTTTTTGAAATTTAAATGGGACCATTTCGGAATAAATCCCTTTCGAACAAAAAAAGAATTTTGCAAATCCGTCAATATATGACGGAGTTATGCCCGAACATACATAATAAAAAAAAAAAAAAATACAAACATCCGAATTGATAACCTCCTCCTTTTTCGAAGTCGGTTAAAAACAGTAAATGCGGTGCTGCAGAAAAATTGTTTTTGACGTTAAGGTGTATGTACACTATATACATATATGACATAATTGTAGGTATATAAAATATTTAAAGATTTAGGGACACATATTTAGACAATTATGTTATTTATTTGAATAAGTAATCTAAATTATGTGACATCGACACATCGAAAATAAAATTATTTCTAACTTTTTAATCAACCTGTTTCCTGCACTATATGGCCACGGGGCATTCGCCGTACTCATTTGGGGCATTTGTTTCAGTCGCCCGCCGTGCCGCCAGACGCTCTTGTAAACTTGCACACAAAAATTCGCTCGGCAAACTTCGCCGGTCGCGCCGCCGGTCGCCGCTACGCGTGGCATGATTAGTACATTTCTATTAATTTGTTTTAGTCGCCAGACGCTTCGCCGGTCGCACCGCGCGAAAATTCGCAGCAGCGAATGCCCCGTGGCCAGGCTGTAAGGCGCAGTTATACAACTTCTAATGATTTTTAATTGAACATCACGTCTAAACGACTAGTCTTATTTCTTTGAAACAAATATATGTTTTTTCTAGACATTTGTAAAATAATGTCTAACTCGAATATAAAAATGAAATTCACGCAAAAAATAAAGCGTATGTTTATGAAATCTTCACCATTTTAAAGATCATTTAACTATTTACATTTTAGTACACGTGTTTTAGTATAATAAATGTTGTTTTATGTATAATAAATTAATAATGCGTCTAATTTCGGACAGCGCTCCTTGATGGGTGAGTCCTATTACTGGGAGGACGTACGACGCGTTACGTGAGCTCAGCACAGAACATGCAAGCTAACCTCTCAAGATTACTGGCAGTTAATAGCGGCTTAACTGGGTTTGCAACGGATTGGGTACTTTCCATATAAGCCACTGCTGTTTCCGTCCGAGTGGCAGATGTTCCTGGGTTCCTGGGATTTCAATATGTGGGAAGGGTGGTTGGTGTACTCAGCGATAAAATAAGATTTTATCAGTGAAAGAATGTTCATATTCGGATCAATGCTACCAGAGATTGCCTTCTACCAACATACACAAACAGTTTAACTTCTATAAAATAAGAGTTGAGAAAATAAATGTTGGCGATTGATTATACAAACCAATTTTTTTGTTCTTAGCAAATCAATTTTCTTCTTTTCCTGTCAACTTGAATCTTTCCCGACTAGTACGTAGCCACCAGGGTAGTTCTGTCGTAGGCCTCATTGAAATCATGGAAGGTACAGGTTGTGCATGCAGTTTGTTTTGGTGTTTCTTCTCAGGGTAGTCAGCTATGAAACACCGGCCTCATCTAGCTTAAACTGACAAAAAACATTGATGTGTAAAAGTGTTCCTTGTAACCTATACTAACCTAACCTAACGTTCCCACAGCTGGGATACCAGCCTCCTATCTGTGAGAAGGAATGGGCCTTAATCTACCACGCGGGCCCAGTGTGGGTTGGTGGATGTCTTCGAATTTTGGGTTCTAGGACATGCCGGTTTCCTCACGATGTTTTCTTTCATGCTGAGTAGGAAAGGAGGTGACGCTTACTCTGTGGGGCATGAAAAGAGCCTCCCCGAGCGGTGTTAAAGATCGTTTTGCGATTCCAAATGCCTGGTGTACTCTGTACAGTCAAAGAAGGAAAGATAGACAGAAAGAAATACAGAAAGAAAGCAAGAAGGAAAGAGAGAAAGAAGGAAAGAGAGACAGAAGGAAAGAGAGAAAGAAGGAAGGAAAGAGAGAAAGAAAGAAAGAAAGAAAGAAAGAAAAAGAGAAAGAAAGTAAGAGAGAAGGAAAGAAAGAAAGAAAATAGTTTTATTTGACCCAGGTTAAGGCACACAATTTTTACACAAAAACACTAATCAGAACTAACCTAAATGGTATTATGTGCCTCACGGCTGCGCCAACTAGGCCCAGTTAAGCATAAATGACAGACAACTAGTGCCTGAGTCAGTACTCAACAAAGCAGAGTCTCACTGATTATTCCAACGCGATGACTCAAACTCAGGACAGAGCAATTGAAACTACTAAATGGTGAAGTGACTTGGGTTATTTTTGTTTCATCATATAACTTGATTTAGAAGGATATGGGTAAGTTGAAATGTAGATAATGTTGAATGATAAGGGTCAAGTCCTCGTATAGTAAGGAAAAGTGACGGACACTATAAATAATGGCGACTTCGTTCCATTCAAAATCGGAGACTGTTGAAAACTAAGTTAGCGTTTTTGCTTGGCAGGGCATCGGCAAACTTTTTGTTTTGCTGGTGTCTTTAGGTGGTGGCAACTGTTATTCTTATATGGTAACAAAATCATTGTAGATTAGCCCCATGTGTTGTGTCTATGACTATTCATAAATATTAATCGATAAAGTGAGCGGATAGCCTGTGAGCTACTAAGGTCACAGCACAAACTAATTTAGCATTTAATAAGCATAGCATAATCAACCTTTTAATGTGTAGGTATTGCTGGGACACGGACCTTCTCCCTGCGAGTGTAGCTCGCCGTCCGATCAGCACCAGGCCCGTGAGTCGACGGCGCGTAGTGTTCCACGCGCGCCTCAAGGATATGATTGTCAGCCACCACTGACGGGGCCCATCGTGGCCTGTGCCTGCATGCCTAGGGGTAGCGGATAAATTCGTAACAGAGTTACTGCTTCCCTGAGCACTCAGACAGGGAAGGAACAGGGGTGGGTTTTAGTAAGTAAGAGTCTGACACGCCCTCCCGCTCCACCCAGAGCGGGAGATATCATTGGATGATTTCCAACCCCACAAAAAAAAGGGTAGCGGCCGTAATCCACCACGCGGGCTCAAAACGGGTTGGTGGATGTCACATCTCTTCGAAGTTTTTGGTATAAGACATGCCGGTTTCATCAGGGATGCGAGACGCACAGGACCAGTAGTTGTGGTGACACTTGGGGCCTATGTCCAGCAGTGGACGTTTGACTGAAACGATGATTATGATGATAGATAGCTCTGTTATGGTGATATAGTTTGCTTCATATCATGAAAAAAAATATACGGTTCATAATGCAAAGAGGCACACTAATATTATAAAGGCAAAAGTTTTTGAGTGTGTGTTTGTATGTTTGTTACCTCTCCACGGTCAAACGGTTTCACCGATTTGGATGAAATTTGGTATGTAGATAGCTTATTTCCTGGATTAACACATAGGCTACTTTTAATCCCGGTCTACGTAGGCGAAACCGCGGGGCGCAGCTAGTGTAACATAATTCAGATTATTTATGTATACAATTACACGCACAAAACGTATTGAGAACACATTCATTGTGTGGAATTACCTGCCGGAGTCTGTGTTTCCTAATAACCACAACCTGGGGTATTTTAAGTAAAGAGTGAATTGGCTACTTCTAGGCAAGCATGTTCCATTGTCGACCACATCATCGCTTACCATCAGACGTGAGATAGTGGTCAAACACGAGACTTACAATTGTAAAAAACAATGTTATAGACTTACGTCCTAAAGATGTAGAGTCTCTTTGAATAGTTCTAAGCACTCAATAATCGCTATAAGCAGGGTCACCAAATTCAAGTACCTGGGGCACTGGGTCACCGAAGACCTCTCAGATGAATTGGATATTGAACGGGAACGTAGGGCGTTGGCAGTGAGATGCAATATGCTATCGCGCAAGTTTGCACGGTGCACGAAGGAGGTCAAAATTGCTCTTTTTAAGGCATACTGCCAGACATTTTATACCTGCAGCTTGTGGGTCCGTTATACGCGTATATCTTTCAATGCCCTACGGGTCCTGTACAATAATGGTTTTAGGATCCTTTTGGGGTTGCCGCGCTTTTGCAGTGCATCAGGTATGTTTGCTAAGGCCACAATGGACTGCTTTAGGGTACGCAAAAGGGTGGTTTCCCTGATGCACCGCGTGCAGCACCAGCAGCCTTCTGAATACCATATTGGGAAGGGTTTACTGCCCGGTTGTGAGGCACTGGAACACCGTTCACGGCTCTGGAGGTGCCCTTTATAATATTAAATAGAGCAATTTGTAAATAATAAAAATAAATATTCATAATTTCACTAACATAGTTATTAGTATTATTTTACTAACAATTTTATGGAATGTAATTTTCTGAAATAAAATGATTAAATAAATAAATTATTGAGAATAGATGAGTAAAAGTCGTTTTATTCAATACCTAACACAAAGACGTTAGCTACGTAGTTATTTTATTTAAATCATACTAATGTTATAGATGTAAGTTTGTTTGTTACGCTTTCACGTGAAAACTACTTAACCGATTATCATGAAACTTTGTACACATATTCTTGGAGGTATTGGAAGTAACATAGGATACTTTTACGAAAAAAAAATACGAAAGAGACACAAACGCGGGTGAAACTACGGGCACAGCTAGTTAATAATAAATACTCTGCCTTTCAGAATAACATTACACTAAGTTACAAAACCCGACATCGGAGGACAAAGAATGAGGCTAAGGCTATAAAATAAACCGTTGCAATAGCCTGTCGCATATCTCATGGCCACACACGATTTCAGCGCCCACCCATCAATTTCCACGCCTTACACTCCGACGCTTTACTTTCTCGGCTCTCATTTTAGGCGTTAAAAAAATTAAAACTAGCCCAAAGCTAAATTCAGATCTTTTCAGTTCCTGAAGACAAAAAGCCTTTGACAGAACTCTTCGTAGCACTGGAAAATATACAAAAGGTCACTAGAGCTTAAAAGTGTGCGAGTGAGATAACATGATGTGTTGCGTGTGGAGTGAGAGAGAGATGGCTAGCTGAAAATCAATTTATTAGTCAGTGACGTCACGTTTGACGCTTGCGCAGTGCGCTTGCTCCCGGGAGAGGGTTGCTGGGCTCGGGGTAATTTCCACCTTTTTGGGGAAAACAGGAGTTACAGTATTTCGTGGAAAATGTTTCAGTGCTTTCTAAATTTCTTTTATCTAATTTCCACAGTTTGTTTTTTAACTGTTTACCTAATTTTGTTACTTGAAAACTATTTATTTTATGTCAAGTTTTTAACTGGTGTCAACAAGTTTGTCTACTAGTTGAATCAGAGATAGTATTGAATAAAATTTATTTTTAACTTAATATTTTATTTTTAATAATTTGTATAAAAATATTGAAGCTTTTTGTGATATGGTTTGATGATTTGATTATTTTTTTATTGTGTGTTACTACTTTTTGTATCAGCCTGATTTGCCTTTTTCAAGAGCACTTTTGTTTTTTTGCTGTTACAGTTATTTCACAGAAGAGTGTTTTTTTCTTTCATATAATCTTAAAAAAAACAATAAAAAAAAATTTCTAAAACTTAAACCCAAACAAAACATGAATTACAAAATGCATTACATGTAAATAAACAACACAAAGAGACTAAACACACAAAAATAGATCAAAAAACAATGTCCAAGTAAATTCGTAATTACACTTCGCGTGTGGCAACATTGCGCTCATCTGGGCGGCCCGAAATAGTGGCACGAGGGGGGGCATCAGTAGTCGCGGCGGTGCCGCTCACGCCGCGCGCGTCATGGCGTCCGTCGCCGCTTGGCTGCCCTTCGCTCGAGCAGCCGCCATCGGATGGGTCCCCATCGCCACGCACCCACTACCACCACCCCCAGTTCCCAAGGACCGACGACGTGCTGAAGACGAGAAACTCCTCATCAACGTGTCTGGACGACGCTTCGAGACATGGCGGAACACCCTCGAAAAATATCCCGACTCCCTCCTCGGATCCACAGAAAGAGAATTCTTCTACGACGAGGACAGCAGAGAGTATTTTTTCGACAGAGACCCCGATATATTCCGACACATATTAAATTACTACAGGACTGGCAAGTTGCATTATCCCAAACACGAGTGCTTGACGGGCTACGACGAAGAGCTCGCTTTCTTTGGGATCCTACCTGACGTGATCGGGGACTGCTGTTATGAAGATTACAGGGATAGGAAACGTGAGAATGCCGAAAGGCTCATGGACGATAAACTAAGCGAGGCGGGAGATCAGAGCCTGCCTCAACTGACAGACTTGCGGCAGAAGATGTGGCGTGCGTTCGAGAACCCCCACACTTCAACTGCCGCCCTGGTGTTCTACTACGTGACCGGGTTCTTCATCGCCGTGTCGGTGATGGCGAACGTGGTGGAGACAGTGCCCTGCGGCCATCGGCCCGGCCGCGCGGGGACCCTGCCGTGTGGTGAGCGGTATAAAATCGTGTTCTTCTGCTTGGACACTGCGTGTGTGATGATATTTACCGCGGAGTACCTTCTCCGACTTTTCGCAGCGCCGGACCGCTGCAAGTTCGTGCGATCCGTCATGTCGATCATCGATGTGGTCGCCATCCTGCCGTACTACATCGGGCTCGGGATCACCGACAATGACGATGTGTCCGGAGCCTTCGTGACCCTGAGGGTGTTCAGAGTGTTCCGTATCTTCAAGTTCTCCAGGCACTCTCAGGGGCTGAGGATCCTGGGGTACACGTTGAAGTCGTGCGCCAGTGAGCTGGGTTTCCTGGTCTTCTCTTTGGCTATGGCGATTATCATCTTCGCCACAGTCATGTTCTACGCTGAGAAGAACGAGCAAGATACTAATTTCACATCCATTCCTGCCGCCTTCTGGTACACCATTGTAACGATGACGACATTGGGGTAAGTACTTAAATATTAATTGATCTCTGAACCAATCAAAGCCATTCGAGAGTATTGATCGCTCGTCATCGGTCAGCACTGGAATGCATCAGCCAGCGACCCTTGAACAAAATGTTGCGCATATCTGACACCTGTCGACGCCATTAAATATGAACGCGGGAAAATATGTGTCATGGCGTCGATTTGCCGTTTCGACACCGTAAAATGTTTAACTTGAAATTGACGTTTTACAACCATTTTAATTTCGTGTATTTTTCATCTGCAGAGTGGTTTATTGTGAGGATTTTGGGAACAAACGTTTTCAGTCCCTGGAGACTTGTGTGTTTCTGTTGTACGGTCAGCAAATACGCTTGTGCGTGAAATGCGGTGTTTTTATTTAATTATTTTGCTGTCGCTGCGGCTTGCGGATTTTCTTTCTCTGTTTTATTCTCGAGATTGACATAGGATAACGTTACAGTTACAAATTAATTCTTGATATTTCAGTATTTTCTCACATTTTTATAAGTATATTCAGCAGTTAATATTCGTGTACTGTTAATTTAGTTCGCGTCTGCAATGATTGCTGTCGTTATTCAGAAGAGCGGAGATATTTACGTATACAATCTAATATTTAATCCAGTTCTAAATTGAAAAAGACACACAAGGCATAATTTATAAGTATTCAGATTAGTTTAGCTACTTTAACTTTTTCTTACTTTGTTGACTCTTGGCTTGTTACCAAGAAAACTTTGTTAATATACTGGTCCTAGGCATTATTAATGAAGTCTGGCTAAGTTTTTTTTTAGCCACTCAACCGTCCGGAATTCCATAGTCATCCAAAAAAAAAGTCCGCAGGAACGCCACGATGACCAGAGCGATCCACCCCGTTTTTTTAGCCTGATCTGTCCCACTACTGGGAAAAAACCACCCCCTAATCCTTCCACTTCTCCCTGACTTATGTTTGTTCACGCCACATCGCCAGAAAGCCATCCAAAGCGTTCCACCATTTTCTCCTCGGTCTGCCGCGACTCTACCTAGCTGTATCAAGGCTCCAGTCTTGCGATATACGGGCCCACAGCTTTGACTTCCGACAGACAAGACCAGTTCAGTCCCACTTCAGTATTGCAGCCTTTTGAGCTAGCTAAGTTAGGAAAATCGTATCTCTATAGTAACAAAACTGCATAAACTACAGTTAAAATGCAGATTTCTAATGCAGTACGAGCATTTACATGAGAATGGGTGCCTACTTGTGCATTCTTAGGGCTTATGCAGATGATATGCATTAGGGCTGCAAGCCAACTGCTACAGTCAAATGTTTTTTTTTTGAGGCCGTCTAGGTAAGCCCTTAAATAAAGCAGATTTGAGGTTCGCTCTTGCATAGACTGTATTAAAACTGCGTGTTGTTTGTTGAATTGCATTCTGGATGCAGTTGAGTGAATATTTTTTTTTTAAAAAACATTGCTCCACACTAGGAATTACTCCTGTATCGTGGGTGCGTTCACAAACATTGAAACTCACATACACAAGACTATGCTGTGTATAACTAGTAAACTATTCACATTTAATTTTGATTTATAAACTTTCTCATAATTTAATATTTTTGATTATTTATTAATAAACGAATAAAAAACTGTGACCATTTTTATTTAACGAAATATTGTAATATATGAACATTTTCCCTTACCATTAGAAGCCTACGTACAAACACCCTCACAACATGTAAATATGTCTTTCCACACCAACAATTCTGCTGACCCATAAAAGCAAGAGCATAAAACCTTTCATCACTAAAGTTTGACGGCCGGATGTACGTCACGCGTCAGGCAAGTTTGACAGTTTTGCGCTTAACACTCAATCTTGATTGACGTTTATGTGTCGGCTGAGAGGATTTTTAGTTCGAGAGGTTACAGCTTGAGTTATACGAGTTTAAAGTAGGTAATTATTATACGAAATGGGAAAAACACGCTCGTGAAAATGTATGGCCGAATGAAGGCTACGCCGTAGCAAGGACGTCTACGGCGTAGGCGACTTGCTACGGCATAGGCGACTTGCTACGGCGTAGGCAAATTGCTAGGCTACGTAAAAAGGATTTTTTAAAACAAAGAAAAAATATATTTTTTACAGTGTGTATAAAATTAAAAGTAACTTTCAGTGAACTTTTATTACATTACAATTTAAAAACTTATAAAATTCTTAACTAACTGTAATTAAAACAAAAACTCCTAACTAAATAAAACTTAAAATATGGCGTCAAAAAATTCCTGCGCATCGCTGTCGACTCGAGTCGACAGCGATGCGAAGGAATTTTTTATATTTCAGAATTATATAAGTTTTTAAATAAATATATAAAAATTATAGCTGGAAAAAAATTATTACAATTTTAACATTAGTACCAAAAATGTTTTTTTTTAAGAAATTCTAGGAAGGAACATAATTTCAATACTAAGCAGTTTATACACGGTGACTTTTAAATACATAAGCAATTTTTCAGGTGGCGAAAGTACGAGTACTTTTTGATATTAAAAAGAAATCACACTAGGACATCTGCCGTTCATGAAAAATGTGTATATATATTTATGCTCCTTTTTCATGTTCCAGAGATGGCCTCATTTTGAATTTTTTTTTTCATTGCTACTTTTTGCAAGATTTTATTTAACTTGCAATATGTAATAATATATAATAATAATGGCTTAGCACGTGACGATGGGAAGAGGCCAGACGGAATGACCATAATGCCTTGGAAGTTGGGTAGGCCTTTGGTGTGGGATGCAACATGTGTCGACACCCTTGCGCCATCCCATCTTCTTAGCACGGCGGGCTGTGCTGGGGCGGCTGCTGCAGGTGCAGAAAACCTCAAACGGCGCAAATATAACAACCTTATAGGGAGTTACATGTTTGAGCCGTTTGGGGTTGAAACACTAGGGCCATGGGGTCCGAGTGCTCATCGAGTTTTCCGGCATATCAGCAAGCTGTTAGTCGACTCTTCACGTGACCAGAGGGCTGGGCTTTTCTTCGGCCAACGAATCAGCATTGCTATTCAACGTGGCAATGCTGCTAGCGTTCTGGGCACTTTTTCCATTGACAGCGATGTGGATGAATTTTTTGATGCCCAGTGAGTTGTTTTTTCATACGCATTTATACATGTTAGGTATTATTGTTAGTTTGTATATATATCTTTTAAGTTATTTCTATAAATAAAATAAACTTGCAATATCTGTTTGTTCTGCTCAAATCTTGTAAGTTGAATTAGGACCACTTTCTTTTATCATACGGCGTTGAATTTTTACATGTTGATTCAGTTCCGATGATTGCATTTTTATGGTGAGCGAAATGTATGAATTTAAGTTCGTGTTGGACTTCGTACATTTAGGGTTCCGTACCAAATAAATTTTTGACTATTTCTATGGATTTGGGTCAACAAGATGCTTATACTGTGAAAATTTGAAGACTGTAGCTCCAACCGTTTGGCTGTAAAACCTGTGTGAAAGACGACGGACAGACAAACAGACGGACACGTGAGTGACAGCGATAGGGCTCCGTTTGGAGTTTTACCCGGGTACGGAACCCTTTTTTTTTTGGGGGGGATTGGGAAATCATCCAATGACTTCTCCCGCTCTGGGTGGAGCGGGAAGGCGTGTCAGACTCTTACTGACTAAAACCCACCCCTGTTCCTTCCCTGCCTGAGTGCCCAGGGGTGCGGTAACTCATTTTCAGAATTTATCCGCTACCCCTAGGCATAGGGTACGGAACCCGAAGAAATGTTTTTTACTATATCTTATACCTATCCCCTAAGAGTTAAAAGTCCTGTATAATTAATCCAACATTAAAACCGTAATCTTAGTTCTTAAGTGATTAATAATAACAGTCATTTGCCACAATCGCAATTAAGATATTACAAAGCTTTGTAATAAAGGGAAAGTCGAACGTCCATTTGTCGAGAGCCAATTCCAATCTCTACGCAATTTTCTTTCCTTGTCTTTTTACAGCGGTTCAGAATTTTCTTTCGCCCAGCAAAACTTCATTACAAATATTGGAAATGGAATCTCAAGAGTCTGCAGCTGTGTTTATTAAGGTGGAGTCTTAGAAAAATTATTACTGCTTGGCTTCTGTGGTTATAGATTTTTTTATAGGATGTGTTTTTATATAAGGATTTTGTAAGGATTTTTTACTAAAATAAATGTAGGAAAGTCGTTAGAGGAGCCAATATAGACAATATTATTTATTTATTTATAAGACCATTTTTGGGCCACAATAAGTCTGCATATTTGTTATTATTTATTACTAGTTGACCGAGTAAACGTTGTTCTACGATTAAAAAAACTGGCCAAGTGCGAGTCGGACTCGCACACGAAGGTTCCGTACCGTATACTGAAAAAAAACCGTTTTTTGTGGGTTTTGTTTTTGCGCGGCCTTAATTTTTAACCGACTTCGAAAAAGGAGGAGGTTATCAATTCGAATGTTTGTATTTTTTATTTTTTTTTATGTATGTTCGGGCATAACTCCGTCATATGTTGACGGATTTGCAAAATTCTTTTTTTGTTCGAAAGGGGTTTATTTTGAAATGGTCTCATTTAATTTTCAAAAAGATCTGTTGATGGGTTTCGGAGACAGACAACGGAACTCTTCAAAAATTGACAGCAAATCAACCGCGATTGCTGCTATCGTATGTCTATGAATTGTTAACACAGTTTAATGGGGAACCACAACTAAAAAGTGAAAAATAAAAAACTTTTTTACAAAAAAATGGAACCGACTTCCAAAAAAAGTACAAAATAACTTTAATTTCGGAAGTCGGTGTCAAAAAACAAAGACACAAAACAGGAACACCGACTTCCGAAATTAAAGTTATTTTGCACTTTTTTTGGAAGTCGGTTCTATTTTTTTGTAAAAAGTTTTTTTGAATTTACTTTTATTATTTGTTTTTGAACCATACAAGACGGCAGGACCATTGTTTTATAAATCTTTCCCGTGTCCCGGTGACCTGCCGCCGTTTCATCTAACCAGTGTTACTCGTAATTCTGTGCTTAACAGTCCGATTTGAACCGAGATACCGAAAATCGGAGAAAACTGGGAGAAGCGCGCCATCTAGTGCTATAGCTTCAGAACTGGAGATACCACCGAAATCGCAGAACATGTATTCATTTTTGGTTCTGCTGATTTTCAAGCCAACTTTCTCCAGCTTCTGTTGCCATTTCTCCAATCTGCTCTGGATCTCAGGACCATCTTCACCGACAAGAACAATTTCGTTATTTTATTAGATTTATCGTGTATTATAATTTGAATTCAGAACTGAGTACTTAATTCACAGGGAAATAAAAAAAAATCAATACTAAAGTTAGCTGGTATTTATCCTCACATCACAAGAAATCAGTACAATTTTTTGCGACCAGATATTTAAATAGACTGGTCTATTTCATAACAATGTTTTCTACCCGTTAGCTTCCTCGACTGCGGTAAACCGGTTTACCAAAGCAATAGATTTTCTATGGTGTCTGTTGACCGGTAACTGACACATTAAAAGAGAAATGCCTGATTATAAACGCATTTTACACATCCACGATTCACGTGAGAACGTATACGTAGTTCAATAATAAATAACTTAGAACATTAATACTTATTATAATATTATTCATTACTTTATACAATGTTAGTCTTTATAATGCGCACTTAACAAAATCATGGGAATTTATGCTTGATTTTATCGACAAAAAAATTATAAAAACAAATCTAAATAATTTTACATTTTTTTCAATTGATGAAAATCAAACCGATTTTTGCTAAAAAATATGTTTATTTTCAATTGAGGGTAGTTTTTTTACAATTTTCATTTTATAAGGACACCTAATTACTTCCAATCATTATGGAATTTGTTTCATCGCGATAAATTATTTGATTTAAAAGTGATTTTTTTTTAAATTCCGTCGATAAAAATAAGCATAAATTCCCTCATTTCGATATGTGCACATTATAAAGACTCAAACTGTATAGTTGCAGGAGAGTAAGGAGGGGGAGGAGGGGGGCAGTAAAAATACTATTGACTGTCGTAGTAATAAGTTTCGTTTTGAGTTTTATTGCAATGCTTTTTATTGGTTTAAAAGTTTTGCAGTAAAATGGGATCACGGAAACGGATATAGTATCCAGTAAGTTTAATATCTTTAGTTTGGGTGCTCGATTTGGTATCGGTGAAAAGTAGGTACCGAAGCATCGCATCGTCTGGAATGGTGTTTAAGGACCTACCTCCCCGTAAGTGGCGCCCTCATTGAATAAAAATTCGTATCTTAGCATAGAAAATAAAGAATAAAGAATACTATGTTACGTTTGTTACAAATAGGATAAGGTATATTTACGTTGTTGAAACAGGACTCGAAGTGTTTCGTATCCAAAGTAGTAAGCAAAAGTGTCAAAAACGGCCATTTTTGGGCCGCACGGATGCAAATTATATTTATGTTACCGCTAATGTGCGTAAATCAGTTAGAGTGCAGATTGATTATCTGCCCGCGTCTACCGGCGCAGTGCATGGGCCGTAAACAATTAAAAATCTATTGTGTCTGCTAACTAGACGCGTGACGGGTTAAAGTGAAAACATTGTTTCAATTCTTACATTAACTAGATGATCTGGCTTCGTAGGTAATCTGCAGGTCTCTGGTAAAGTTACTAAAACAGTTTCTTATATTCCCCCGGCTGCTACCGCCGCAGGAGACGCCCTGGGCGTAGGAAGTCGCGAGACGATCTCCGGCCACCGTAGACCTGGGCCTGCGGACTATATACGCCTTAAAACTGAATAGAATTTTGATGCAAGTGAGCAAACTTTGTTATTGCAGCCGAGGTGTAATACACGCCCGAGCCGAAATTAAGGCCGTTTTGGTGCCGAGAAACGGCAATGACAATAAGCATGATTTCAGTGTAAAAAAATAATAATTCGGTTTAGTCACGTATTTTTTTGCTTTATCAAACCAATAAAAAATTACAAAGATAAAACGCATCAAAGTTCAGGAGTGGAGGCTTGTTACGTCACTTTTGAGTAAAAATTAGTGAAATTTTAACTCAATTGTGATGTCATGCGAAATTTCAACGCACTGTATCGTCTTCATTTTCTGTTTTCGTGACAAAAGAAAAAATACGCGTCCAATATTTTTTGGTAATCTAACTGACGACGACGACTGACGTGTTAGATTTTTTTAGTCGTCAACACAATTGTCTACGTGAATCAAACGGCGTTTTTCAACACACTCGAAAATAATAAGTAAAACTTCATAGACATAATATTAAGTAATTACTTATTGTTAGAAATGGCTCGCGTATTTTTTTTTGGTAGGGGTTGCCCGGCAACCAGTCGGTTCTATTTTTTTGTTTGCTGGTAGATGCCTTTCAGGACATTGAGGGCTTCATCGTAGTCACCGCATTCCATCATGAACTTGGGGCTTTACCGACTTCCAAAAAAAGTGCAAAATAACTTTAATTTCGGCAGTCGGTGGTTCTGTTTTGTGTCTTCGTTTTTTGACACCGACTTCCGAAATTAAAGTTATTTTGCACTTTTTTTGGAAGTCGGTTCTATTTTTTTGTAAAAAAGTTTTTTACTTTTCACTTTTTAGTTGTGGTTCCCCATTAAACTGTGTTAACAATTCATAGACATACGATAGCAGCAATCGCGGTTGATTTGCTATCAATTTTTGAACAGTTCCGTTGTCTGTCTCCGGAACCCATCATCAGATCTTTTTGAAATTTAAATGGGACCATTTCGGAATAAACCCCTTTCGAACAAAAAAAGAATTTTGCAAATCCGTCAATATATGACGGAGTTATGCCCGAACATACATAAAAAAAAAAAAAAAAAACAAACATCGGAATTGATAACCTCCTCCTCCTCCCGATCCTTTTTCGAAGTCGGTTAAAAAGTGGAAGTTGGTTCTATTTTTTTGTAAAAATGTTTTTTTAACTATTTGTATTTCTTTGGGACAACAAGATGCTTATACTGTGAAAACTTGAAGACTGTAGCTCCAACCGTTTGGCTGTAAAACCTGTGTGACAGACGACGAACAGACAGACAGACGGACACGTGAGTGACAGTGATAGAGCTCCGTTTGGACTCTTCGAGTACGGAACCCTAAAAACAAAGATTTATAATATTCCTTAAGTTTCATAGTAATACGAGTAAGTCTTATTCGTTTTTATAGAAGCAGATAATATTTATGTTGGCTGTTTTAAAAGGTGCGTTTTACGACGCCCACCCACGGTTGCAAAGTGGGTGGGCTATTCGTTACAGAAAACCACACGGAGAATTTATTTAGTCTAAAGTTCTATTTTCTTTTGTAATGCATTTTTCTTCTCTCGTCTTTGCAGAAAATACAACATTATAAGTAAAGCATTTTCATATCGTGGATAAAAAGATATAGTCAGTGTGGTGTTATCCAGTACGTACTTAATTTGTGGATTCAGCTACCTAGTGGCTTTTTAAGGTTCCCTGACCCATGGGGTACCGAACGGAGCCCTATTGCTGTCAATCACGTGTCTGTCTGTATATCTGGCCGTCGTCTGTCACAAAATTTTGATCCGAAGAATTTTTTAGCTTCCGTATGAACTTGAAATTTTGTGATAATGTTTATTATTACGTATATTTTACTAACAAATACCAATCTATATATAAAAATTAATCCCTATTTCCCTTGGTCACGGCATCACGCGTGAACGGTTTGACCCATATCGCTAATTCTTTTTTTATTGTGTTTATTATTGTCAGGAAAAGGTTCATATGAAGGAAAAAATAAAGAAAGTTGCGCGAAAAATTATAAAATTTCAGAAAACTTAACAACTATTTAAACTTCGCGCGTTTGACAGTTCATAGCAAAGACAGGACAACGACTGTAGGGTCAGCTAGTATATTGATAAATAAGATTTTTTCTTTTATAATTCCCTCATTTGGTACGGAACCCTAAATGTACGAAATCCGACACGCACTTGGCCGGTTTCTGTAGTGACTGCTAACTGAATTCTAATTGTTCACTCATCTGTCAATGAATAAACTATTAATAAAACCGTAACCCATGGCAATATAAGTGTATTATTGCCCACTTTCATATCACCAACCACGGTGTTTGTGCCCATACCTTATGTCGCAAATTCCCCTTTTATAATAAGTTATGTGCATACATTTGAATAACACAGTTGGACAAGCTTGGATTCGAACTTATAGTATGAAGGCATCATGTTTTCGTTGACTCAAGGTTGCGTAAAAATACTGATCTAAAAATAAGTCAGAGTATAAATAGATTATAAGCTTTTAGGGGGTCATTTTGAAGATAAGTAGGGGTCGTGTATTTGAGTGACTCCTGTGTCTGGTCAAGACTGTGATCAGTCAGTTGGTTGACAAATTTAGTGTCTTTTGTGTTTGGTAAATATAAAAAAAAATATTTGTGTAAAAAACGGCCCTGGCACAAGTAACTGAAGGAACAGGGGTGAGTTTTAGTCAGTAAGAGTCTGACACGCCCACCTATCAAATCATTGGTTGATTTCCCACCATCCAAAAAAACAAACTCGCGTGTCGTTTGTTAGTAAAGTATACGTAATAATAAACATTATCATCAAATTTCAAGTTCATAGGTCAATGGGAAGTTAAAAAATTATTAGTAACAAAATTTTGTGACAGACGACGGACAGACAGACAGACGGACACGTGAATGACAACAATAGGGCTCTGTTTGTCTCTGTTTGTTTTGGCTTCTGTTTGACTATTTGTATTGCTTTGGGTCAACAAGATGCTTATACTGTGAAAATTTGAAGACTGTAGCTTCAACCGTCGTAAATCATCTCCAATCATCGTATTGCAAGCGAAAGGAATATTCAATTCAATATTTACTCAAAACTTATGTCAACTCAATCAGCCTAGCCTTTGCCCAACTATCTTGGTGTCGACTTCCAGTCTAACCGCAGCTGAATACCAGTATTTTACATGAAGCGACTGCCTATCTGACCTCCACAACCCAGTTACTGCATAGTACGAAGTTATCATGCATTGTTAGCTAAATCATCTCTTAACATCGGGTGACATAACTACAATCTCTGCAAAAATACAAATATGGTACACTTTCACAAAAAAATCTCCTTTACCCATTGCACAATGGATTTAATTCATCACACAGACAGTAATATATTTACTATAGTATTCAGAGAGAAATATGGCGCCCCCTGTATGCGACTGAGGGAGATTGATGGGAACTGCCGCGTATATAATATCACTAGCGGAGCCCGCGGCTGCGTCCGCTTGAAAAATGATCAAATCTCGGATAAAAAAATCCCCTTAAATGTTAATCTGAGGTTTTACGTAAGTATGAACAGTATTCGGTCATAAATATGGGACATTTAGTTTTAGAACGGATTCGGCTTGGTAGAACGTTGGATCGTTGGTGGTCTTTGGGAACTAATTCATTGTGCGTACAGCTAAGGAGTGGAATTCCCTGTCTTTGTTTCCTGATAGCTTCTTGAACAACCTGTTATTATAGCACTCCAACGAATAGTTCACAGAAACATTTTTTTATTGTACACAGGGTGTAACGGAAAGGTGTGGTCATATTTTAAGTCAACTTATTTCAAGAAAATCTGATTAAATTCTCAATTTTTTTTTTTATCTCCCAAATAATTATTCATTAGCTGATGATAACTATGTATGGAAAGTCCAATTTATTTTTTTGGGAATTTTCTATTTTTTCTTAGAGAAAGTTGTTCATTTTCATGGGCAGAACCGGTTCTTAATACAGCATGTAACAAATTCGATACAATAAAGGCTTATTCTTGGTATAGTAGGTACTAGAAAAATGGTAAAAAATTTAACTCATAAAAACCAAAGTTATTGATTTTTTATTTTATCAATCGTAATAAATTAACACAGCGAACCTTTCATTCAAGGGTGTGCACAACAGTTTTATTTATTAATTAAGTTAATAAATAAATATAATAAACTTTTTGACATTAATTATACAAGTTTTTAACCGACTTCGAAAAAAGAGGAGGTTATCAATTCGGATGTTTGTATTTTTTTTTTTTTTTTATGTATGTTCGGGCATAACTCCGTCAGATATTGACGGATTTGCAAAATTCTTTTTTGTTCGAAAGGGGTTTATTCCGAAATGGTCCCATTTAAATTTCAAAAAGATCTGATGATGGGTTTCGGAGACAGACAACGGAACTCTTCAAAAATTGCCAGCAAATCAACCGCGATTGCTGCTATCGTATGTCTATGAATTGTTAACACAGTAAACTGTGTCCCCATTAAAATGGGGAACCACAACTAAAAAGTGAAAAATAATAAACTTTTTTACAAAAAAATAGAACCGACTTCCAAAAAAAGTGCAAATAACTTTAATTTCGGAAGTCGGTGTCAAAAAACGAAGACACAAAACAGGAACACCGACTTCCGAAATTAAAGTTATTTGCACTTTTTTTGGAAGTCGGTTCTATTTTTTTGTAAATAAGTTTATTTTTATATATTAGACTATAGAGTCCCAGTGCTGGACAAAGGCCCAAGGTCTCCATATCCTGCCAGACACTCTTTTCCCAGCATTGGGATGATAAGATACAAAATACCTGTACCTATATATAAAATATCCGCTGTCTTTTCTGATTAATTTCATTGCGGGACAGTTTAATCGTTTCTCTGGGACTCATCAATCTTCATTGTCTCGGCGTTTTTTCTGGTGGTCGCCACTGTTGATTCTGGCTTACAGAAGTTACAGTGTTATGGGAATAGTGTGGAGGGATTGTCCCAAATAAAAAAAAATATAAAACAAACTCCTGACTGACTGACTGACTGATATATCAACGCACAGCCTAAACCGCTGGTCCTAGAGACATGAAATGTGGAGGTTGTGTTCTTTGTGAAGAGTAGGTATCCATTAAGAAAGGGTTTTTCGAAATTCCATCCTTGAAAGGGAGAAATGGGGGTTGAAAGTTATATAACGGGGGAAGTACTTACTCCACGCGGGCGAAGCCGCTGGCAGCAGCTAGTAAAAACTAAAATATAAAATAAGGAATTAGTAAGTTACATGGAAATGGATGGGAGGAGCTCGTATAGCTCGTGGCTAAAGTAATAACAGCCGCACGGGTCGATCCATCAGGTTAACTTGCTTTGTTGGTCTATGGATGGGTGACCATCTTTACATACCGAGACTCCTTCGTACCTCGGAAAGCACGTTAAGCCGTTGGTCCCGGCTATCAATCGTGGATCTTTGACAGTCGTTAAAGGTCGTCAGAAGGCTGAAAGTCTGACTAACAGTCTTACCAAGGGGTATCGTATTACCCTGTTACTGGATTATGGAGGTCAGGTAGGCAGTCGCTCCATATAAAATACTGGTATTCAGCTGCATCCGGTTAGATAGGAAGTGGATCCCAAGATAGTTGGGAAAAGGCTAGGCAGGCAAATTGAGTAACTTACATGGAAATGCTCTAAATTGTTCTCACCTTGGCATTTCGATTTAACTCGACTATTCGAATGCATCAGATTTCCTGTTTTGATTGATTCATCTCCTCCCATATTCCTTGAAAACGTGAACTTACTATATTGTATTGCAGTTACATTTCCGCCAAATACAGTAAATCACGGTTGATAGCAACATTTATAGTTTTTTTATGACCGGTTTCTGAATTAGTAATTCAATGTTGAGTATTTGTCAATCTCCCCTTTAGCATGAAAATCACAAAAAACTATTACAAAAATTGCTGTTGCTATTTCACACAAATAAGACCCCTGTCCTTCAAACTAGGATATTATCTTGTATCTTACACAACAGTGTACTTTAAATGGGTTGATATAGATAAAATTTTTAGTGAACGTTTCAAAACCTACTTTGGTTTGAAACGTTCAAAACACCAAATTCTCAATTTGGAAACCTTCTATTTATATTCTCTGGAATATTTCATGTAGTAATAACGTGCACGGCGTAGTCTATGCCATCTAGTGGAGTAATGTATGACCATTTACAGAACCGTTTATCGGTATATAGTTTACAAAGCTACAATAAAATGGTGGGTGAGGTGCTGCATTCCAAATGTATACAGACACGCATCATGCACACATGCAAGCACGCATAACGTATGCTGATATCTAGTGAGTGAAATCCGCAACTTTTACTCTTTAAATACTTGACATTGTAAGTTATGTGCCGCCATTTATAGTTCTTGCACGCTACCTATAGAAATATTAGAGAGGCATCCATGTAGTAGCGGAGCTTACCAACCAAAAGCAATTGACGATGTCACATTTTGGTAGTACGTGTCAATCCCATATATTTTTAACAATAGTTATCATTGAACATACGTGAAACTTAGCGTTTGGTATCGCCAGTCTTAGACGCTATAATGCACATTTAACACGTAACCAAGTTTGTCGACATAGCCCGAAGATTCGCTAAACTGAAGTGGCAGTGGACAGGGTACATTGCTCGCAGAACATATGATCGATGCGACTGAAAAGTTCTGGAGTGGCGACCGCATACCGGAAGACGCAGCGTTGGAAGGCGTCCCACAAGGTGGACCGATGACCTGGTGAGGGTCGCGGGTAGCTGATGGATGCGAGACGTACAGGACCGTTCGTTGTGGCGACACTTGGGGGAGGAATATGTCCAGCAGTGGACGTCTTTCGGCTGAAATGAATGATGATGGAAATGCGGAATATGACGAAAAGCTAAGATAAACATGATCATAATAATACGGTGGATGTGTGACTGAAGACATATTTTTAGAACATAGGTTATATTTGATGGATGACTCCCATTCGTTAGGGGGTGTGCAGCAATACAAGATAATGTGCGTCTGATGTATTAGCACGATAAATATTGCTAACGGTTAAGATGAGAAATCATAGGATGACAGGAATGTTACAAAATTATTCGTGAATGTGTGGAATTTCTTAATTTTATTGTAGGGTAAGGACCGGAATTCGTTGCTGGAGTCTACTTCTAGGCAAGCGTGCTCCATCGTCGTCACTTACCATTAGGTGAGATGGTGGTGAAGCGTGAACATTTCACTGGTAAAAAAAAGAAATAAGTCAGAATTTATAAAAAAAAAACTTCAGCTTTAATAACGTTACCAATCCAGCAGTCCACATATGAACCCAGAAATTGCATAGAGCAATTAAGAAAAAAATAACGAAAAAGTATCATACAATCTTCCATTTGCGAGAAACAGAAGAAAATCTCATTACATTCGGACCACTTGACTCCTTGACAGGCTCAACTTTTTCCAATTTGACTTTCTCAACTAAAAGTATTTTTTCCATTTCGCTAATATCGATACTTTATAGGTATATACTCGTACTATACAGGATGTAACGGAAGGTACGAACAACTTTATTCAAGAAAACCTGATGAAATTCTCATTTTTTTTTATCCATCCTCCTGTACAATTGAACAGCTGATGATAACTTTGTATGGAAAGTCCCAATTTTTTTTCATGACTTTTTTTTATTCTTCTAGGCTTCCGTACCCGAGGGGTCCAAACGGAGGCATATTGTTGTCACTCACGTGTTCGTCTGTCCGTGTTTCTGTCAGTCCGTCACAAAATTTTGTTGCGAAGAATTTTTTAACTTCATATTGACTGACCTATGAACTTGAAATTTGGTGATAACGTTTTTTATGACATATTCTTTATTAACAAATACCATTATTTGTTACGGAACCTTTAATGTGCGAAATCCGATACGCGCTTGGAGACTTTTCTTAGATAAAGTTGTTCATTCCCATGAGCAGAACCTGTTCCTAAAATTTGACCACACCTATCGGTTACACCCTGTATATCCCTACAAATATTATAAATGCGAAAGTTACTATGCCTGTCCGTCTGTCTGTCTGTATGTTACTTCTTCACGTCTTAATTGCTTAAAGGATAAAACTTGGCACATGGGTAGACGATTCCTGTTGATTATGGACGCTCTTACGTCGGAAATACAGGAAGAGGCACCCTGGTGCATGCTGTTTTGCCGACGACATTGTTTTGGTCGGTGAAGATGGACCTGAGATCCAGAGCAGATTGGAGAAATGGCAACAGAAGCTGGAGAAAGTTGGCTTGAAAATCAGCAGAACCAAAACTGAATACATGTTCTGCGATTTAGGCGGTCTCTCCAGTTCTGAAGCTGTAGTGCTAGATAGCGCGCTTCTCCCAGTCTGCTCCGATTTTCGGTACCTCGGTTCACTCGTGCAAAGCGATGGCGAAATAGATCGGACTGTTAAGCACAGAATTAACACTGGATGGATGAAATGGCGGCAGGCCACCGGGACTATCTGTGACTCCCGCATTCCCCTAAAACTTAAGGGGGAGATTTATAAAACAATGGTCAGACCTGCTGTATTGTATGGTTCAGAATGTTGGGCCACAAAAGGGATGAATGAAAAGCAATTGCATGTAACTGAGATGAGAATGCTAAGAGCGATGTGTGGTGTTACGCGCATGGATATAATTAGAAATGAGTATATAAGAGGAAGTCTGAAAGTGGCACCGCTGACTGAAAAGTTGTGTGGAAATCGGTTGTCGTGGTATGGGCATGTGATGCGAAGGAATGAAGAAAATGTCGTGAGGAAAGTCTTGTGTATGGATGCGGATGGCTATAATAGTAGGGGAAGGCCAAAGAAACGATGGTTGGACTGTGTGAAAGAGGATATGGGTAAAAAGGCACACAGATCTACAGAGACGACGACTAATAGAGGAGTATGGAAGAAAAATACATATTGCGCCGACCCCAAATAAATTGGGATTAGGGCAGGAGAATGATGACATGGGTAGACGATGTCTGCGAAAAAGGACATAGGATATATTTAGTCCCAGGAGTATGTTTCTTTGGCATAATTTCTGACTTTCACTCGGGCAAAACTATATCGCTGATAAGCCAACATCCCCTCTTATCCTCATGTCGTTAAAAACATTTTATTTTGTATAGAATCGTGTTTTTGATGAAATTCCTCGGACAGATAAAACACGCCCCGTATGTAAGGGATGTGTGGATATTTTAACTACGGTAATAAATATCTTAAATGTCAATGTGGTTCGGAAATATTGAGGGACTTGTTGTTGCCTTTGGATTTGCTTGCACTTTTTTTTTTAGAGAAACTTTTACATGTGACCGTTTATTTATTTTTTGTAAGAGATGCGTTTGCTCTTAGAGTTATGAATATGAAGAGTTATGAATATAAATGTGGATGGATGGAGAGGGAGAGGGAGGCCAAAGAAAAGATGAATGGATTGTGTGAGGAGTGATATGAAAGAAAAGGGAGTTAGTGATAGCGTGACGGCTGACAGGACAGAATGGAAGAAAAAAACGTGTTGCGCCGACCCCAAGTAACATGGGATAAGGGCAGGAAGATGATGAGATGCGTTTGCTCTTGACTCTAGTCTAGGTCAGAGGTGATAGAGATAGAGTCGACGATGGAGCCAGCTTAAAATAAAAATATTAATAAATATGGGGGTACTCCACAATGCTATTGTGTAGCTACGTCCCAAACAATGCCTCACCTTTTAGTAAGGCCTCTGTAAAACAACACCAGCACTTCAAATACATATACTATGCAAATGCTAACTCTGTCGACGTGGATAAATAATGGTCAAAAGTTAATAATTTAATTTTGGAATCATTCATACTACGAAGAAGAAAAATATTAAAAGACAAATGCAAGTCATACTCGCGCAAAAAGGGTTTTGTGACACCAAAAGAAGATAAACCATTATGGTTTACGCTACTTTTTATCCCGGACTACGCGGAAGAAACGGCTGCGCCCCACCGTTTCACCCGCGTAGTCCGTCCGTTTGTGTTAATCCAGGGTATAAGCTATCTACATACCAAATTTCATTTAAATCGATACAGCCGTTTGAGCGTGCAGAAGTAACAAACATACAAACACACACTCACAAACTTTGGCCTTTATAATATTAGTGTAATGGTTTATCTTATTTTTATTATTTGTTACAATAGCGACAATAGTTAAGTATAATGTATTCTGGGAGCATTTCAACTGGTTACCTATTAAAGTTGTAATATACAGCTCTGTGACATGGATAGGGTACAAATAGAGGTCTCGTTTCCAACGTTCCATCCCTTAGGTAGGTAACCTTGAAACCCAAACCCAATCTGATAGAAACAACATTCATGCACCAATTTCCCAAAAAAAAACAAAAAAAGAACCGCGTGCAACCCGTAAACCACACTAAAGGTGGTTTTACACCGATGAAGCGAGGCGTGGCGGGGATAGGCGTGAATTGAAAATTTTATGGCAAAATTTCTCTCCACGCTCTGCCCATCGTTGGTGAAAAAGGGCTAGATGCGCGAGGATGTGCGAGGCGAGAATTGAAATATTTGTTAGTACTATTGAACTTTATTGCTCTAAGATTAGAGAATTTATTTACCTTGTTAAACGAATATACAAATCTCGCACCGGCCATCGAGAACCCGCTCGGTCTCTCTCCATCAAGCGCTATCTCGCGGTGTCTCACGCTGGCACGCGCTTGCACGCGCACAATACTGGCTTTTCTCCAAAAAATACTAGGCGTACGAGACACGGCTAGCCGGGCGGCTCGTGCCGGCACGAGCCAGCGCGAGGCAGCGCTGGCCATCGCGAGACTGCTTTCGGGCAAGCGTGATTTCAATTCTCGCCCATCCCATCCACGCCTCACCTCGCCGGTATAAAACCACCTTAACATAGGGCAGATACCCCAGTCACAGCTCCTAACAAACAGCCCCCTGGGGCTGTTTACTTTGGGGCTCAAGTAGCCTCGTAGGTAACTAGTGTAACTAGCTGGCTGGATCTAGTTTAAATAACGATGTTGAGATAGCCCGGGGCTTGATGTGGAGGCAATTACTACTCGGAAGGGGAGGGTGCTGCTTGTAATGTGATTACCATATTAGGAACTAGATTAGGTGGATGGTTATGGCTGCAGCGCTGCGTGTCGTGGGTTTGACTTCCGCAAGGAAAAATATTTGTAAGGCCTTTTTTTTCGGGTGGGAAATCATCCAATGACTTCTCCTGCTCTGGGTGGAGCGGGAGGACTTTTCAGACTCTTACTGACTAAAACCTACCTGTGTTCCTACAGTTACTGCCAGGACCGCGGTAACTCTCTTTCGTATTTATCCGCGACCCAGACAGGCATCGGTCCTGGCGGGCTCCGTCAGTTTTTGCTGACATCGCTATGAGGCCCGTGTGGAACACTACGTGCCGTCGACTCGGGCCTGGTCCTTATCGGACGTCAGTCCACAGGCCCGCGCCTACCGTGGTCGGGAATCGACTTACGACTCCCGACAAATATTTGTATGGCCTATAGATGCTTCCGGATTTGGCTGTTTGGATACAAAACGAATTCCTAGTGTGGGGTAAATAATGAGTTTCTTGCACGTTCTTCTACATAGAGACCTACGCTTTTGACTGTGCAATTAGCTTTATCGATTCTGTGACCATTAAAAAGCCTTTAAATGGCTTAATTAAAATAAACGGTTTCAGTTTCAGTTTGATTGACATTTAACACCTCGACTTTATTCTTTATTTTTATTTTTCTCTAGTACCTGTTGTAACCCAATGCCAAGTGCTAGACGGAGTTTTTTTTAAAACTTAGAATTATTATAGATTTTTTTATAATCTACTAGCGACCTGCCCCAGCTTTGCTCGGGTACAAATTATACATATAAACCTTCCTCTTCAATCTATCTATTAAAAAAAAAACCGCATCAAAATCCGTGGCGTACTTTTAAAGATTTAAGCATACATAGGGATATAGGGACAGAGAAAGCGACTTTGTTTTATACTATGTAGTGATATCTAAAGATAAGATTTCTGTATTTATTTTTATAAAATTTTAGACTTAGTAGTTTCTGAGAAAAAAGCGGGGTTGGTTCTTTTATCTATTTTCTTAAATACTTAGCTTTTAAACTATTTATCATAAAAACATAAAAAATCAAATTTTGAGACCCTCACAAATCACTCTTTTATTTGATATGTCGCACGGTTTAGTTTGTAAAACTTTACTTGGGGCACAGATATTCATGTGTGTACCAAACAATTCGATCCATAAAGACGGCACGTCTTTATGTTCGGATATCTAGTACCCTAAAAATTGTATCTTAAAAACCAGCCAAGTGCGAGTCGGACTCGCGCATGAAGGGTTCCGTACCATCGTACGAGGCTATACGCGTCTATTTGTTGCCATTATCGATCGAGCAATAAAAGCCAAAATAAAACACGTTTCTAGTAGGAACCCCTTTTAATTTAATTTAATTATTTGTTGTTATAGCGGCAACAGAAATACACATTCTGTGAAAATTTCAACTGTCTACATATTACTGCCTGCTGCCAGACAGGCGGACAGACGGACAAACGGACGGACGGACAGCGGAGGCTTAGTAATAGGGTCCTGTTGCTTACCCTTCGGGTACGGAACCCTAAAAATGGTTGCATTGAGTTTCGTAATGTAGGTAAACACATTAATTAACACCCCTTTATGTAAACAAACAATAGCTGGGATGTCGGCCTTTGTTTGTCGTGCAAGCATGGATTGATTGATGTCAATTTGATGACTTACCTGACGGTCCCGCCTGCAACCTTATCTACAGATTAAATCTTTATTGTGCAAAACTGTACGTGTGCAGTTCTAATTAATATTACCCATCATTTATTGGTTTAGTCGACGTCAAAAAGCTGTATCGACTTGAAGAGTCGATACAGCTTTTTGACGTCCACCCCTTTTTTATTATTGGGGTTGGAAAGCATCCAATGACCGAGGGCGTGTCAGACTTTTACTGACTAAAACCCACCCCTATTCCTTCCTTGCCTGAGTGCCCAGAGGCGCGGTAACTCGGTTTCGAATTTATCCACGACTCCTCGGCAGGCATCGGCCATGACGGGCCTCGTCACGTATTGCTGACATCTCTTTGAAACACGCGCGTGGACCACTACGCGCTGTCGACTCTCGGGCCTGGTCCTGATCGGACGGCAAGCTACCCACTACTCACCGTCCGCGGCGCGGCGACTCTTGAGCCTCCCTCACCCGTTACGCTTCTTCCTTCGCGAGTATTACTGCTTCGCAGAAGGAGGTGACTGCTTCTCATTCCCTCTCGTTCAATACCAGGGCCGGCGCGAGAGGTTGCTGCCACCGATCCTCGATCGGTCCTCCACGAGGACACGCCAGAGTTCTACCCAAGCGGGATACAACTCCACCGTGTCCTCTGGGCGATCCGCACAGTGGTGACACCCGGGCGTTTCCCGCCGCCTTATCCTATACAGGAACTTCCCGAAATATCCGTGTCCGGTGAGGACCTGCGTCAGGCGGAATGTGAGGACGCCGAGGCGCCTCTCCAGTTACTCTTCAAAGAGGGCCCTTACCCACTAGACCAGCGAGAGGGAATGGGAGGCCGTCTCCTCCTTCTGCGAAGCAGTAATGCTCGCGAAGAGGGAGGCGGCATACGTTAGGGAGGCTCAACAACAGCCGAGTCACCCTAGCGCTCCCAGCCGCGACCGCCGCAGGAGACGCCAGGGGCCGCGAGACGATCTCCGGCCACCGTAGACCCGGGCCTGCGGACGACGAGTAGTGGGTAACTCGCCGCCCGATCAGCACCGTGCCCGAGAGTCAACGGCGCGTAGTGTTCCACGCGCGCCTCAAAGAGTTGTCAGCCAAGTGAAGGGGCCTGCCAAGGCCGGTGCCTGCCCGGGGGTGGAGGATAAATTCGAAAGAGTTACCTCGCCCCCGGGCACTCGAGGCAGGGAGGAACAGGGGTGGGTTTTAGTCAGTAAGAGTCTGACACACCCTTCCGCTCCACCCTAGAGCGGAAGAAGTCATAGGATGATTTCCCACCCCCAAAAAAAAAAAAACAAAAAAAAAAAAAAAAAAAAAACCCACTAGACCATAGCTAGAAATCCACTGGTTCTGGAGATATTGAAGGTCAAAGTCGCATTTTATTTTCTTTTTACGAAAATTAATTCTAAGTGTTATTACTAAACTTTTTTCCAAACAAACATATTTACCTGAATTTTCGATTTTTTTTTCGAATTTTCTAAATTACGCATTTGAAGTTACGAAAACGCAATGAATATCAAACGTATCCGACTAGTACCTAGGTTGGTACCTGTCTTAGAGCGAAGGGGCAGGGTTTAACTCCACTTGCCTGGGTTCGCGTTACATTGCGTGCAATAAAAATAACTTTTTTATATACCTAAAAATTAAAGTCGTTTCCCAGCAATAATTTTTGCGCAAAGCTACTGTACAGTATGCGTAATTGACGGCTATGTGATATGTCTTTTTTACACGCTGTATACCTACAATAAGCTAACCTATGTCATACATAAAAACATTAACGTATGCATAGGTACAAATACATTTTCTTATTTTACTATTATGTATTTGTCTCTACATTACCCAAAGGTTCACTGGTAGAAAATGCCTGAGGTAATGCCTGTCTGCCTTTTAATCAAATTTATCTGTACCTAATAATAAATTAATTAATTGTTATTATTTTAAATTTTAAGGTGTTTTCGAAGTACTTGATGAAATGTAAATTTATTATTTTTAAATTGTTGATGTAATTTATGGAATTCAAAACTAATTTATTTTAGTGTTTATACTGTTACTTGTTTATGGATAAATGACTATGACTATGCCTATGGCCCCTGTACTTGTGTGTGCATAAAGAATTAAATAAATAAACAATATAAAATGCATGTCATAGTTTTAATTTAAAGTTTAATAATATGTAAGTACATCAAAAATTAGTATCAAGTAAGTACGAGTATAATCATGAAAAACTGTCATAAGTTACCATTAGGAAAATCGATTTACAGAAGTGGCTTGTATCAAACATCGAAAAATGCTAGAATTTACTAATATAACTTACCAAGTAAGCTAGAACATAAAAGGCTAATGTCCTGAAAAACTGAAACGTACCTACTAGCTGATTAGAATCGTCTCATTTCCAAGGTTCACTATTAATTCATGATGTCGTTACGGCAGGCCTGTGGCATTAATTATGAAGTCGCAAGGTGACCTCTGATTTGTGTCCTGAGTAACTTAATCGTGTGTGTGGGTACAGTCCACAGCAAGTTAGCTGTTAGGGTCACTTGAACTGAAATTTGCCCTTATTATGTAAAACGACACATCACTGCCGTTAACTACGCATACTATACGTCTAACAAAGTAGTTTTGCGCAAAAATTATTGCTGGGAAACGACTTTTATTTTAGGTATGAAAAATAAAACTATTTTTTATCCCGCGCAATGGAACGCGAACACAGGCAAGTGGAGTTAAACCCCGCCCCTTCGCTCTAAACCACGTAGGTACTTGTCGGATATGTTTGATATTCATTGCGTTTTCGTAACTGCAAATTCGTAATTTCGAAATTTCGAAAAAAAAAATTGAAAATTCAGGTAATGTTTGTTTGGAAAAAAGATAGTAATAACACTTAAAATTCATTTTCGTAAAAAAGTAAGAAAAATAAAATTGCGACTTTGACCTTCAATATCTCTAGAGCCAGTGGTTTCCCAGGTATGTTCTAGTGGAAAAAATTATCCAAATTTTAGTTTTGGATTTAATTAAAATTTTTAACCTTTAATTTTGATTATTAACTTTTAAGAATATAGTGTAAACTTGATTAGAAGCATCTCTTAGCATGTATTTTGGGCTACACATATTGTCTATTCTCGGTGCTATGGCGCTGTATGCCGAGATACAGGATCCGTCCTAGTTAGGCTACAGATGCTCCTATGTAACGTAACCTTTAGAACTATAGCCTTTAAGAAAACTGTAATCTGTTGTTGTTTTTTTGTGAAATAAAAATATTATATTATGTATATTATATTATAAATAATGGGTAGAATATGTGGCTTTCGGCTTCGGAAACTGTATTTTTACATCCTATATTAAAAAAAGTTCTTTATTTTATTTTTGGTACATTGTTCAGTTTTAGAAAATATTTATAATCTTTATGATGTCCCACAATAGAGTAGTTTCCTAAAAAAGTCTATTTAATCCGTCAGTTAGATTATCAAAAAATATTAGACACGTATTTTTTTTGAAATTTTGCGTGACATCACGGTGTGCGACACTTTTTACCAAGTGACGTAACTAGACCCCATTCCTGAACTTTGATGCATTTTATCTGTGTCATTTTTTATTGGTTAGGTAAAGCAAAAAATACATGTGCAATATTTGTTTATAATCTAACTTACGGACTAAATAGAAGTAAAGAAAGAAAGAAAATACATTTATTGGCTACAGTTAGGGGCACACAACAGGAACGAAATAAACAAAAAAAAAAAACAGCGGCATTTGAGAATAAAAGAAAAAATTTAATAGGTACCTACTTAAAATAAAAGTAACAATTATTTTCATACACAGGAAACTACCCTATTCGACGTGCTTTTTGCCATAGGCCTCCTCCAACTCTCTCCATTGTGCTCTATCCTCCGCAACACTAGTCCAGAAAGTCCACCTGTTTTGTTCTTGGTCGTCCTTGTTTTCTATTCCCGTCTCATGGGCACCCAAGGTCTCTCCTGTTAACTCTATTTGTCCGTTTTACGTCGAAGCATGTGTCCTGTCAAGCCCCATTTCAGATGGTCGATACGGACTTTGGTTTTATTTACACCAGGCCAATCAATCTGCCTACCCTTTTCCAATCTATCTTGGAGTCGGCTTCCAGTCTGACCGGATGCAGCTGAATAGCAGTATTTTACGTAGAGCGACTGCCTATCTGACCTTCACAATTCAGTTTCTTTACACCAGGCCAGTGGCATTCATTATTAAGTCGCAAGGTGACCTCTGATTTGTGTTTAGACTAACTTAATCGTGTGTGTGGGTACAGTCAACAGCACGTTAGAGTTTAGTAGAAATTGAACTGAAATTTGCCGTAACTACTTTTTATGGTGAGAGTTCATCAAATAAATCCTGCCGCTCTGGGTGGAGCGGGAGGGCGTGTCAGAATCTTACTGATCCAAAGCCACTCGTTTTCCTTCAGTTGCCTGTGCCAAGGCTGTGGTCACTATTTCAAATACTCCCGCAACCCTGGCAGAGCTGTTAGCAGCACTTGAACTAAAATGTCTTTACCACTACGTACGTTGGAGACAGTTTGTAACTGACTTCAAAAAGAAGGAGGTTATCAATTCGAATGTTTTTTTTTTAATGTATGTTCGGGCATAACCCTGTCATATATAGACGGATTTGCAAAATTCTTTTATTCGAAAGGGCTTTGTTCACAAATGGTCCCATATAAATTTCATATAGATCTGATGATGAGTTTCGGAGACAGACAACGGAACTCTTCAAAAAATGACAGCAAATCAACTGCGATCGTATGTCTATGTACATAGTGTTACCACAATTTAATGGGGATTCACAACTAAAAAGTGAAAAATAAAAACTTTGTTACAAAATAATACAACCGACTTTTTTTGGAAGTCGGTTCTATTTTTTTGTAACAAAGTTTTTAGTAGATAAGTGCTGTTGAACGAACCAGTTTTTGCCCTTTGCATGAAATAAAAAGTATTTCGATTGGGTGGTTTCACTATCTTTACATAATTTTATATGTATTACTAGCTTCTACCAACGGCTTCGCCCGCGTGGAATTAGTACTTCCCCCGTTATAAACTTTCACCCCCTGAAGGGTTGACTTTCGAAAAATCCTTTCTTGATACCTACTCCGCACAAAGAACACACCCTCCAAATTTCATGTCTCTAGGACCAGCAGTTAAGGCTGTGCCAAATATATCAGTCAGTCAGGACTTTGAATTTTATATGTACAGATGAAACAAGGTCGCTTTCCACGTCTCTCTCCACTAACTCCTAAACCACGCATCGGATTTGATGTAGCTTTCACTAATATTAATGACGATAAACGAGGTAGGTTTTTTTTATATAATTTGCGTCTATACAAAGCCAGGGCGGGTCGCTAGTCTATATAATATGAGATTTTTTTTTGTTAAAATCGGTATGACTGATGTATCTAAAAAAATATTAAAAGAATGGTTATAACTGAGGAAAGTCTTTTTTATGGATGTGGATGGCTATAAGAGTAGAGGAAGGCCAAAGAAACGATAGATGGACTCTCTGAAAGAGGATATGGGTAAAAAGGGTGTGACTACAGAGATGACGACTAATAGAGAAGTATGGAAGAAAAGGAAATGTTGCTCCGATTCCAAATAAATTGGGATAAGGGCAGGAGAATGATGATTTTATTATTGATAGCCACGCGTTTGACCACTATCTCACCTGATGGTAAGCGATGATGTGGTCGAAGATGGAGCACACTTGCCGAGAAGTAACCTATTCACTCTTGACTTAAAGACTCCCAGGTTGTAGCTATCAGGAAACACAGACTCCGGTAGGGAATTCCACTCCCTAGCTGTACACACAATGAATGTTTTCTCAAAAAGCTTTGTGCGTATGGATGGGATGTCGACTATGAACCGGTGGCACTTCACCGTACGTCTTGTGGTCCGTTGATGAAACAGGCTTGGCGGAATCAAATTATGCAATTCCGTCGCACACTCCCCAAAATGTAACCGATAGAAAACCGACAGGCTAGCAACTCGCCGTCTATGTTCTAGACTTTGGAGTTTCGACTCAACGAGCCTATCATTGCCGAAATGCCGATGATCCTCTTGACTCGGATTACGACAGGTGGACAATAATATCTGAACCTTCATTGGTTATTCCTGAAAAACTAAACATTTACTATTATCCTTCAGAATATCACAGGTATGATATTATTACGTATGCTGAATATTACACTAGCGTAAAGTCTTGGGTTCAACAATCGAACCAAGGTTGATAAACCCTCTTTGTGTAACGTATAATATAATATTCTGCATTTTTAATACCTTTGTAGTTTAGTGTTAAGGGAATGCCCTTACTTTGTTATTCACCTTTGCCATTTAGGTATTGTTAACTCTTCATTCTCATGCTCGTATATGGGTCTCGAGATTATATCAATATTTATTTTTTCATTTGAAGAGAAATTAAATATTATAGTTTTAAAAATAAGCTAGTGACGACATATTAATTTTCGTATTCTCCTTGGCAACCCCTTTCATTTGATACCCAATAGGAATGCTTTAAAAACCGGCTAAGTGCGTGTCGGACTTTGTACATTGGGTTCCGTACCAAATGATGGAATTTCAAAGAAAAGATCTGTTTCATCACTAAATTATTATTCTTTAAACTAAGTTATTAAGTTTATTTATGTACATAAAACAAAAATATACCTATCTAACTAACTATAATATATACACTAAATAAAAACATAAAAAACTTTTACTAAAAATAATCTAAAATATGCCGTCGAATAATTCCTCCCCATCGCTGTCGACTGGTAATGTTCCCAAAAGACTGGCGGCATTGTCATGTTGTATGGCAATGCTTATCTTCTGTCCAAGGAAAAAGCCAGCCCTTGGGTCACGCGAAGTGTCAACAATGCATTTAGATATATCTTTGGTTATTAAGTTTAAAAATTCTTCGGAACAAATTTTAGTGAGAGACGGAAAAACGGATAAGGGTCCAAATAGGTCTCCATTTGGACCTTTCGAGTACGGAACCCTAAAAATAACTAGTCCACCATCTTTGGCCGTATTAGATTTAGAATGAAGCCACTTAGGCTTCATTCTAAATCTAATATGGCGTTCACCATGCATTGTCATCCAAACTAAGCTTGTATTCAAAATTTCAGCTTAATTGGAAATCGGGAAGTGGGTCAAATATAACTTCTAAGATTTTTTTACATAGTGAGCGTGTTAAAAAGTGACCACCTAATTATCAAGAGTGGGACGTCTGTTTGTAATACACAAAAATTAAAAAAACCATGAATTTCAAGAAGATCTAGCAAAAACACATTTGTGATTGAGTTATCTGAAGAAAAGCGTTTAGTGCATTAATTTTGACGTGCTTTTAAGTGACGCATACTGGCTCCAGTCTAGTCTCGATGTTTTCTAGAAAAAAAAACCCATTTAGATTCCGAAATTGTTTTTCAATCAGATCCCCATAAATATTTTGCTAGCATTTTCTGTGCCATTTTTATTGTTTTGAAATGGGTCACGCCTTTTAGCGTGGCAAGACAATGCGACAACAATTTTTTTATACATATTTTTAGAATAGAATAAAACCAAGTCCGTGTCGGACTCCGCGCATTTTGTGTTCCGTACCAAATGTATTTTTGACAATTTGTATGGCTTTGGGTCAACAAGATGCTTATACTGTGAAATTTTGAAGACTGTAGCTCCAACCGTTTGGCTGTAAAACCTGTGCGACAGATGACGGACAGACAGACGGACACTTGAGTGACAGCAATATAGGGCTCCGTTTGGATCCTTCGGGTACGGAACCCTAAAAATAGAAAACATTTATTCAACACACACAACACAACAGCAACCACTTGTTCCATATATTTAGAAAAATACCAGAGGCCTTAAGTGAATCGATCTCTAGGTTTTTAAAATCTATTCTAGATCCTCACAATGTGCCCTTTTCTTTGATATGTCGCACGGCACAGTTTGGAAAATTTTGTTTTTTCGTTTTCCAATTTTCACCCTCCAAAAGTGACCCCATATTCCAAATTAATTTATTTAGTAGTTTAGGTACACGTTCTTGTTTGGGTCACAAATATTCATGTGTACTAAATTTCAACTCTATCGGTCCAGCAGATGTGGAGCAAATTGGCTGTGACAGACGGACGGACAGACAAACACACGGATGAGCCTATAACGGTTCCGTTTTTCATTCGGACTTACGGAACCCTTAAAAAAAGTTTTTTGCAAATGCAAAAAAAAAGTAAAAATTACTTGAAAAAATCAAACAGTTTATAATAGATTTTTTTTTTAACTGTTTTTAAACAGTACATTACTAGACAACATTTCTAGTGTACACTAGAAATACACTAACTGGGTCGCGGTTGTCAGACGATAAAAATGGCACGTTTTATACCTTCCCACATTTGTTTACACAACGAAGGTTCCCAATCCCCAAACAATAGAGAAAGATTCCAACCTTGAGTATTTCGAAATTGCCCCGATGTCGCATCGGTTGATATAGGTCAATGTCTGGCAGCGCGTCATCCGTCCAAGGTTCGATACCTGGACGATGCTAAAATTAGACTGCAATATGCTTAGTCTTTGATAGATTGCAAGGGATACTAATTAGGAATGAATTATAGTTATAATGTGTTCATTTGTGATTGTAATTGAAGTATTGTACGGTCTGCACATCAGTTGGCAGTGCTATTGAAATATGAAAGCTCTGCTGCGCCGTAAAATTTTATATCATACTCGTACGTATACCTATTGTACTTTTTCTGTGTGCGAATAGAGTATTAACTAAAAAAATATATTTTGTACCATCCGTTGATTACCAAAAAAACATTGGATACGTAGGTATTTTATGTTTTGTCATGTAAATAAAAAATGAAGACAGTACAGTGCGTTGAAATTTCGCGTGTCGTAAAAAAAACACTTTTCATCTAGTAGTGACATAACAAACCTCCACTCTTGAACTTTGATACGTTTTATTTTTGTCGATTAATATATCACCCCAATTGTAGATTAATCAATTGAGCTCAAAAAGATGGCGTTGATGTTGTGAACGCTACTGATTTCTTCACCACTATTGGAAACGAAAAGTTAAGTTAGATAAAATTGCAGTAGTAATATGTCAAAATCATCATCATCATTTCAGCCGAAAGACGTCCACTGCTGGGCATAGGCCTCCCCCTAGTGTCGCCACAATGACCGGTCTTGTGCGTCTCGCATCCCTCGGCTACCAGCGACCCTCACCAGGTCACCGATCAACCTTGTAGGAGGCCTTCCAACACGGTCACTCCAGAACTCTTCGGTCCCATCGAACATAGAAAATCATCAGTTCACCATATTTCTCTCAAAACTTTCAACTATCCATGCGAACTATTTATGAAATTTTTATTTCAAGTCTAAGGCAGTTGTCAGGAAGCAACTAACTATCGGTTATTTTGACGCTCAAGAAACGTACAATAGATATAGATTTCATGTAAACAAAAGAGATGCATATATTAATAGTTGATCACTGGCTGTTCACACTGCCAGCGAGGACTCGCTCCACAAGTTTGTCGCTGAGCGACAAGTGCTATCAAAGATAGGTAATATTCGTATAGCGATACTTGCTCAGAGATTCTCGTTTGGCGGTCAGAACTCACGTCGAGAGGACTAACCGCGCCGAGCGAGTGGTGCTAGTAATCGCCCGTCGCACTCGCACACTCGCTTAAAGCCCGGCGACAAAACTATCGGAACTACACACTCGCTACTCGCTTCTCGCAAACTTTTTTTAGTTTGAAGTTCTACTCACTACTCATCGTTGACGGTGGGACAAGTGCCTAAACTGTCACAAAATTTAGCTAAACCACTAAAATGTAGTATTAAATACTTTTATCACTTGATAGAGACTCAGGGAGTTATTAAATTTGCCCACATTTCGCCACAAGTGCCGCAAAGGGGCCAACGGGTCAGGAAATTAATATTTGAACAGTAAACGCGAAAAATGTTCCTGTACCCGACAGTGTATTAGAAATGGGGTCGAATATGAAAGAAACATCAGTTCTTATTCCCTCTTGAGGGTTGGGGTAGGTTGGAATGGGGGATGAATAAAGTGCTCGGTTTTAAGGCGCTATTAACTGCCAATGACCTTGAGTGTTTAGCTTGCATGTTCTGTGCTGGGCTCACGTAACGCGTCGTGTCCACCCAGTAATAGGACTCGCCCATCAAGGAGCACTATTCGAAATAAGACGCATTATTAATTTATTATAAATAAAACCACAGATATTATAATAAAAATTGTATACCAAAATATAAATAATTAAATGATCTTTAAAATGTTGAAGGTTTCATAAAAATACGCTTTATAGTTTTAGCGTGATTCTCATTTTTTTATCCGCACTGGACATTACTTTACAAATTAATTACACTAGGTTATAAAAATATACATTCAAATATTCACATATCAAATTAGGATTTAAAAAAAAAATGTGACTTAAGACAATTTTGTCTTGAGTCACATATATTTTTTTTAAAGAAATAAAACTAGTCGTTTAGACGTGATGTTCAATTAAAAACTATTAGAAGTCGTATGTGCCTTAAGATGCTTTGGTAGGTGTAAAAATATAAGATATTACTGTAATTTTATTTACTAGGAGGTCTTCGGATCTAGTATAATCTATTTGAACCCTTGTGCTAAACTTCGTAACTTCTTTCGATATGTATGCTCTCAATAGTCAATAAAAAATTACTAATGAACACGCACATAACGTTATGGGAATACATTCATTGTGCGTACAGCTAAGGAATGGAATTCCCTGCCGGAGTCGTGTGTTTCCTGATAGCTACAACCTGGGAGTCTTTAAATCCAGTGTGAATAGGTTACTTCTAGGCAAACGTGCTCCATCTTCGACCAAATCTTCACTTACCATCAGGTGAGTGAAGATTTGGGCAAACGTTTTCGATTTCGATTTTACTATGTAAAGCGTATAGGACGGTTAGCACTGAAGCCTTACCGGTACTTGCAGGTGTACTTCCAGTCGATCTTGAGGTGCAGCGACGTGCTGCAATGTTCTATTCTGCACGAAAGATTACGGACCCAGACTTTTTACCTCAACGTGATCGTGCCAAGATTTCTAGATTACTTAAACCTCAAACTGAAGTTTGGGAGGACCTTTTATCCGAATGGCAATGTAGGTAGGAAAGTTCCATCAAAGGCAGACACCTGCACCAGTTCTTCCCATCGGTTCGCGAACGTCTGGATAGGACATGGCTGGAGGTGGATCACTGTGTTGCCCAATTTCTCACAGCTCATGGCAACTTTAAGAGTAAATTATTATCCTTCAAGCTTGTGGCCTCACCTTTATGTCAATGTTCTACTCCTGATTGCGAATACGAACAATCCGCACATCATATCCTGTGGGCACTCCCACAGGATATGATGTGTTTGATATGATATGATGTACTCTTTGGCAAACTGAGCGCAATATTATGTTGGATAGTGTTCAGCCTACGTTAGTTTCCACAAGGTCCGTGTAATAGACAACTCCAGAGTGCGTTCAAGCGTTTTTGCCATATCTATTATTGGAATCAAGTGTAACAGCTCACAATTTTAGGACACATTAATATTAGTATTTTTAACCAGTGGTGTTTGGCAACTGGGCTTACCCCAGTTGTAAAAACCCCCCTTGTGCCTGATGGCCTAGTTTTGTTCTGTCTCCCGCTTGATTAGGAGGGAAGTGGAAATTATGTTTTTCTAAAGAAAAAAGAAAGAAAAATAATTTATTCTGCACAGATATAACGCACATTACAAAAAAATGGAAAATAACATAAACATACAAGAATGCCAAAAGCCCCGTATTTCTTACTGCTCCGCTGTCTTTTCTGATTAATATCGTTGCGGGACCCAAGACAGTTTAATCGTTTCTCTGGGACTCGTCGAGCTTCATTGCCTCGGCGTTTTTTCTGGTCGCCACTGCTGATTCTGGCTTACAGAAGTTACAGTGGTTTGGGAATAGTGTGGCGGGCTTGTACCAAAAAAAAAGTGGTCAAATGTGAGCCTATCAATGATTAAAAAAAAATAGGTTTTTCAATTAATTATCTGTCAATAAAGATCAGTGGTGGCCCAGTCTTACAAGACCCACGACTTACAAGTTGTAGGTCATGAGTTCAAACCCAGGCAGGCGCTTTACTTTGTGTAAATTATTTCATCACTACTGCTCTCAAAACGGTGAAGGAAAATATCGTGAGAATACCGGAATGTCCTAGAACCAAAAATTCTAAGACATGTGAAATCCACCAACCCGCATTAGGCCCGCGTGATGGATTACGGCCCACGCTCTCTTACAGAGACAGGAGGCCTGTGCCCCAGCAGTGGGGACATTAAAAGGCTGATGATGATGATCATGAAGCGTACTCCATCTTCACTTACCATCAGGTAAGATAGTGGTCAGACGCGAGCCTATCAATGATTAAAAAAAACAAGTTTTTCAATTCACTGTCAAAATGTGCATCATCGCCCCAGCAGTGGGGACATTAAAAGGCTGATTTTAATGTCCCCACTGCTGGGGCGAATGCGGATTGGTGGATGTCACATGTCTTCGAATTTTTGGTTCTAGGACATGCCGGTTTCCTCACGATGTTTTCCTTCACCGTTTTGAGAGCAGTGGTGATGAAACAATTTACACAAAGTAAAGCGCCTGCCTGGGTTTGAACTCACGACCTACAACTTGTGACTACTACAAAATGTTATTAGGTACTAATTACTACAATCGATGTAAGGCGCACAGGACCTGCCCGGGGGTTGAGGACCTGCCCGGGGATTGAGGATAAATTCGAAAGAGTTACCTCGCCCCTGGGCATTCAGGGCAGGGAAGGAACAGGGATGGGTTTTAGTCAGTAAGAGTCTGACACGCCCTTCCGCTCCACCCTAGAGCGGGAGATGTCATTGGATGATTTCCCACCCCCACAAAATAAAAAAGGCGCACAGGACCGGTCGTTGTGGTGACTTGAAAATATGTTTTCCAAGTACATGCACCTCAACAAAAACATTAATTTAAAATCAATACACTTGTCGTCAGTTCAACAAACCATTCACATCTCACCATAAAGGTTAAAAAAATCTGAAAATACCTGACCTCAGTCAATCAATGCTTCGACCTCGCCTTAAACATAATCAATAATAAATTAGTAACACACCTGCTTGTCTGCTGATCCCATCATAATAAACATAGTCGGGCGTTGAACCCCGGACTCTGAGGTGCAAAGCTTTGATGTCGAGAGAACGGAAGTGGGGGTTCAGGAGGACATTAATCTTGAAGAAAAATTAAATTCGTTTGATGAAATAATTTGGCGGTTTGGTTTTGAAGTGGAGTGACGATTTTTGTTTTATAGTTTTTTTTTGGTTTGTCAAACTGTGTGCAATTTCTGCAAAGTAGTTGATATATCAAAATAACCTAAAATATCTAGCACTAAGGCTAGCCGCTGACTTGTGTCTTTTGTTACCGTGACTTTTTGTCACTGTCACCTACTGTCACCCACGATGCGCCCACTTGAAAAGTCACTGGGCAACAAAACGCGCTCATGCTTGAAATGGATTTTGTACAGATTGCTGTATTAAGTGCTCTTGAAATAGGAAAAAAAAGTGAAACGAAAAAAACGCTACTAGATGCATCCCATATACACTGAAAGATTGTTTCAAGGAAAATTTTACACTCTATATTCTTAACTACGTCAGTATCCTTCAAAATCACCTAGGAACTATTTGTCACCGTATTGTCACGTCACCATGATCAATGTAACAAAAAGTCACGGTGACAAAAATCACAAGTCAGCGGCTAGCCTAACAGCTAACTGCATCAGACCGCCTGAAAAGGAACTTGTTTGGAATTTTCTATATGTTTTTCTTTTGTTCCAATATTTTAGTGAATTATATTTTTGAAATCGCTCAAGCTACATTTTTTTTTTAATTTTGGCTTCACACGGTTTGTGGATTTAGCCAGTGTCAAGTTATGAAAGTATTTAGTTTTAGATACAGAATAATATTACTTTTTCCCATTAGAAAGCAGATGTAACATATTCTAATGTTTTTGCAGTAATTGGCAGCAAATGAGTCGAGTCAGCCTTCTCGTCAAGCTTCGCCCAGTTGTTTAGACACTTTTTTTTTTTTTTTTTTTTTTTGTGGGGTGGGAAATCATCCTATGACTTCTCCCGCTCTGGGCGGAGCGGGAGGGCGTGTCAGACTCTTACTGACTAAAACCCACCCCTGTTCCTTCCTGCCTTTGAGTGCCCAGGGGCGAGGTAACTCTGTTTCGAATTTATCCTCAACCCCCGGGCAGGCATCGGCCCTGACGGGCCCCGTCTCTTGCTGACAACTCTTTGAGGCGCGCGTGGAACACTACGCGCCGTCGACTCTCGGGCCTGGTGCTGATCGGACGGCGAGTTACCCACTACTCGCCGTCCGCAGGCCCGGGTCTACGGTGGCCGGAGATCGTCTCGCGGCGCCGGAAGGCCCCGGCGTCTCCTGAGGCGGCTGCTGCTGAGGGCGTGAGGGCGACTCCGTTGTTGGTGCTCTCTCACGCGTCCCGCCTCCGCCTTCGCGAGCATTACTGCTTCGCAGAAGGAGGAGACGGCTTCCCATTCCCTCTCGCTCCGTACCATGGCCTGAACCAGGGCAGGGCGCGAGAGGTCGCTGCCGCCTATCGCATCCACGAGGACACGGCGTTGCTCCGCCCAAGCGGGGCAGACCTCCACCGTATGCTCCACCGTGTCCTCGGGGCGATCCGTGCAATGGAAACACCCGGGCGTCACCTCCCGCTTGATCCGAAACAGGAACCTCCCGAAACAACCGTGTCCGGTGAGGACCTGCGTCAGGCGGAAGGTGAGGGCGCCGTGAGGTCTCTCCAGCCAAGCCTCAAAGAGGGGCACTACCGCCGCAATGGTGGCGTGCCCAGCGCGGGGTTGTGACAATCGCTGTCTCCACGTCGCCATGAGATCCTGCCGGAGCTCTGTCCGCCGAGCCGCGAGTTGTCGCGGCAGCGGAGTTTCGCCCCGGCGTTTCGCCTCCTCGCGCTCCTCGTAGAGGTACGCGAGGATTTTTGCCTCCAGATCCCATGGCGATAATCCGGCAAGGAGGCTCGCCGCCTCGCAGGAGATCGTACGGTATCCTCGGATCATTCTGATCGCCATGACCCTTTGGGACGCGTTCAGAAAGCGAATAGATCGCTTCCTTAGCGAACGCGCCCACACCGGCGCTCCGTAAAGGGCCATGGACCGCACGATCCCCGCGTAGAGCCTCCGGCAGGAGGCGTTTGGCCCCCTCAGATTGGGCAGGAGCCGCCTCAAAGCAGCCCCGGCCCTGTTCAGTCTGGGAGCCAAACGTCGGAAGTGCTCGACGAAGTTCCACCGGCTGTCGAGGACGAGTCCCAGGTACTTCATCGTCCCCTCGACGCCGATGTGAACCCCTCCTACCGTTATTTGGGAACCCGCCGGTGGCGCATTCCGAGAACCATGAAAACACATGGCCTCGGACTTGTGCAATGCCACCTCGAGTCCCAGTTGCCGGATCCTGTCCACGATTATCGCAACCCCGCGTGTCATGATGTTGGCCGCCGCCTCGTGCGACCACCCCTGCGCCAGGACCAGGGTGTCGTCAGCGTAGCATACTACGCTGACGGCGCTAGGGAGGTCGGCGCGCAGCACCCAGTCGTACCCGATGTTCCACAGAGGCGGCCCAAGGACCGATCCCTGTGGAACACCGCACGACATCTCTCGTCGGTTCCATTCTCCCTGGTGACCGGGGTAGATGACGGCCCTGTCCGTCAAATACGCCTCGACTACGCGACGGAGGTAGGGCGGCACCCGGTGATACCGGAGTGCCTCCACTATGCAACTCCAGGGCAGGGTGTTGAAGGCATTGGCGATGTCCAGAGACACCGCCAAGACGACCCTACCCCGGGCTACTGCATCCCCCGTCGTGAGGGCTCGTACGCGCATGATGGCGTCCACCGTAGAGCGCCCCTTGCGGAAGCCGTACTGGCTCTCCGCCAGATCCGGCCCCACCCGCGTCATGTGCCCGACGAGGCGGTCTGCAATTACTCTTTCAAAGAGCTTGCCCACCTCGTCGAGCAGCACGATGGGCCGGTATGCGGACGGAGAGTCCGCGGGGCGCCCCGGCTTCTTGATGAGGACCAGCTTCCCCGTCTTCCAACGGAGTGGAAACTGGCCCCTCTCCAAGCATGCGCTTAAGAGCCCTCTGAGTCGAGGCCCGAGAGCCTCCTGCAAAGCCAGGACCAAGGCTTTACCGTGCACGCCATCTGGTCCTGGGGCGGTGCTTTTGGCATTCAGCCTACGCACCGCCGCTCTCAGCTCTACCTCGGTCACTTCGGGAGCATCGTCGTCGTCGTCGGGTTGGTCCGCGTCAGGTACCACAGAAGGAGGCGGAGCCATAGGCGGGGGAGTATGTTCCCCTCGCGAAGGGAACAGAGCGCTCACCACGCCCTCCACGAGCTGCGGCCGGAGACTCTGCGTCAGCGGGGGCGCCCATGGGCGGAGTTTATCCCGCACCACTTTGTATGGGCGCCCCCACGGATCTCTGTTCAGAGTCCCCAGCGACTCCTCGCGGGCCAATTCTTTGGCCCGCTTGATCTCCGCTCGGAGGGCGAATCTCGCAGCTCTGTACCCCTCGTACAGCTCCGCCTCGATGGCTTCCGTATCCGGCGTGCGGTTACGGAGCCGCCTGCGGTACCTGGTGTACCGGCGTCGCGCGGCAATACACGCTTGGCGTAAAGCCGTAAGCGCCGGCGACCACCAGTACATCTGGCGCCGAGCACATCCTGGCTGGACCCGGGGCATTGCCACGTCACAGATCTCGGACATGGCCTCCTGGAACCACACCACCTCGTCATTGATGTCGGCAGGCCTGTCCGGTGATGACACCCAGGCCTGCACGATCGAGGCTTCCAGGAGTAGCTCCCGGTCCAGCTGCTTCAGCGACCAACGCGGACCACTCGGGGTCTGTCGGACCGGCGCGGTCGAGGTCTGGGCGGAGACGTCAAACCGGATATACCGATGATCGGAATACGTCTCCACCCCCTCCATGACGCGCCAGTCGACGACACGCGGTGACAGAGCGGGGCTGGCGAACGAGATGTCCACCACCGATTCACCCCGCATCCGCACACACGTGGGGACAGAACCCCGGTTCAGGTTGACCAGGCCCGTCTCTAGGGCCCAGTCCTCTGCCATCCTCCCCCGTGTGTCCGTGTACCGGGAACCCCAAGCCAAGTTCTTGGCATTGAAGTCCCCGAGGACGAGCACAGGGAGGGAACGGTACCCGGCGACGACGTCTCTCAACTCCGCGAGGGAGTTGTGGAACTCGACGAGAGTTCGGTTCGGGGAGAAGTACACCCCTACCACTACTATCTCCCCGAACCGTGCTGCTACGCAACCCCGACCCCTCCTGACATCCTCAAGGGTCGGGGTACCGGCGGCGGCCGACGAAATGATGGTCACTGAGCCGTCCAGGTCCTCCACCCAGTCATCCCTGGGCGGGACATAGTACGGCTCAGCGACCACGGCGACGTTAATCGACCACTGCGCCATGCTCTGGAACAACAGGTCCTGAGCAGGGGCGCAGTGGTTGATGTTCGTCTGGAGGAGGCGTAATGGGGCCGTTATTGGCATTCCATTACAGCCTCCTCCTCTCCAGCCCTCCGTGAGGGTCCCGCCACCGCGATGTTGGCGGCGGCGACGACGGCTGTGGGGGCGGCAACGGCGGAAGCGGCGACGGCGGCGGCTGCGGCGGTGACGGTGACGGTGGCAGCGGTGGCGGTAGAGGGCCTGCCCCTGGCCCTGGTCTTGGTGGGTGGAGCGCAGGTCTTGCTTCCAGCCCGGTGATCGGCCGGCTTGCCAGCAGCCGCACATGCTGTGCAGTGCGGCGCGGCATCGCACGAGCCGGCCTTGTGACCGGGCTGTCCGCAGCGGAAGCAGTTGCTCCCTCGGTCCACCTCCGAGGTGCACTTAGCTGCCACGTGGTCGCCCACATGGCAGCGAAAGCACCTCAGAGGTCTGGGCTCCAGCAGCTTGACCTGCGCAGACACCCAGCCCACCAAGAGCCTTCGGCCCTCTATTTTCCTAGCCGCCGACACGGGGCAGCTCACCGTTACGGTTTGCAGCCCCGTGGTGTCAGGACGGAGAGCGCCCACCCTCACCTGCTCGGCAGGGCACTCTCCAGCCTTGGCGACGGCAGCCACCACCTCTGCCTCCGTCACGGAGTCGTCCAGGCCCATGATGCGCATGTCTGCGCTCTTGGTGGGCCTGGACACTCGAGCCTCGTCGACCAGCAACGCCCTGATCTTCGCGGCCAGGGCGTCAGCAGCTGGGCCACTGGAGGCGCCGGGGACCTCTAGCATCCGGGCTCCGGTCTTGGTGACCTTCACCCGGACGCCGTCGGCACACCCCACCTCCTCGAGGCTCACCGCCGCCTTGGTTTTGGCGAGCACGCTGCGGTAGGTCACGCCCTTCTGTACCGCTTCTGGCTGTAGGGTTATGACTACAGCCGCGGACTTCGGGGCGCGGAGCCTAGCCGCAGCGGCCCGCTCCTTGCGCCGCTTCCGCCTCTCCCGTCGTTTGGCCGCCCTTTTTGCCTTTCCCGCCTTCTTTTTCTCCCCGGCCACTTGCCATTCGGCAGCCTCGGCCGGAGGAGGTTGGGAAGTCGGGGCAGGCTGTGACGGCCGCCCCGCCGCCTGGGCTGGGGCTTTCGGGGCTTTCGCCGCCCGTGCAGCCGCTCCACCCGGTTTGGGTGGCGCCTTTGACGCCTTCGGCGGGGCCGATCCCGCGGGTCTCAGCACAGACCCGCTGTCGGCCCGTCCCGCCGAACTCTGTTTGGGCGCAGCAGCCGCAGCGGCGGCAAACGAGCCCGGTTGCCGCTGGCCCAAGGCCGGCTGACTTGCCGCTAGCGGAGGGCGCAGGACGATGCCTTCCAGCACGGTGAACCGTCTGTTAAAGGCAGCCAGCTCCTGCCGCACCAGGTCGAGAACCTGGTTCTCCGCGGTGGGCAGGGGCAGGCTTGGCCCGTGCTGGCGCTCATCTCGCGCGTCCTTCTGAGGGCCAGCTCCTCGGAGCTCGGCCAGGTCCGCCCGGAGCTTCTGGTTCTCCTTGACCAGAAGCTCCGTAGTGGCGGTCAGGCGGGCGACCTCCGCCCGCAATTTGGACGTCTCGTCCTGCGACGGAGGCCCGCCGAAGCTCGCCTGCGCCGCCGCCACAATGGAGGCCGTGGCCGCGGATGTGGCCCTGTTCCTGGAAGAAGCCAGCTTCTTCTGGACCACATCCTTGATCGCGGTTTGCACGACCCCCGCAAGCCTGGCCGCTCGCTCCGATTTGGAGGTGACAGCGGCGCCAGATCCGCAGCTTGAGGACCCCGAGATTGACACCCGAGATCCCTCCGCGGCGGGGTGGCGCCCCTCCTTGGCAAGCCTCAGGGCTCGCCTGCCAGATTTTGATGACTTTGATGGCGGCCTCCCCGATCCCCTACCCCTCACGCTGGTGGGAACCTTGGGAGGCGGCGCCATCACCTCCACATCAGAGGACGACTCCCCGCCATCCCCTGATTTGGAACGCTTCTGGTTCCGGAAGAACCGCGAGCCCTGACTCACGGCGCTTCCGGAAGCGCTCCCTTCCTCACGCTCCAGGCTCCTAAGAGAGCTCAGAGCGGTGAGAAGTGGTGCTGCGTCGGTCACCGACGCCGCACCACTCTCCACCCCCTTGCCGACTTCACTTTGGCTTACTTCGCCCGACCGCGGCTTGTCGGGCGTCTTAAAGCTGAATGAGATCATCTCCTCAAAGGTAGGAGATGATCTGGAGCCTCCTCGGCTCTTGTTGTCGGGATTGTTCCCGACAAGTGGATACAGGTCGTCGTTAGTTTTTTCGATCGGTTGACTAAAGCCGCCCCCCCCAGCATACGAATGGGGGCGGAACTGGGAATTATTTTCTTTAATCTGTTTATCCATTTTTGTTTTCCTTTGGAGGGTGTGGTCCCTGTCTCCTCCCTATCAACCTCCCTATCCCTTCCTCGCATATCATATGGTCCGCATTCACTCTCTCTCATTCACTCACTCACTCACACACACTACCCCCCCAGTTTCGGCGCCACTCTCACAGTCGCATCTGATGAACAGATGCGTACCAGAGAGTAGCGACGAAGTTCCCCCAGGTTCCATGCCGTTAGGAGGCTCGAACAGCTTGCTCAAGCCTCCCAACGGCGCAGCCCTCTTGTGAGGCGCTAGCATTTGGACATCCCTCCAATACGCATCCCATAGCCACGCCTCCAAGCTGGGATTGGGTGGAGGTCGCATCCACTGGCAGTCGACGATGATCGACTGACAATGGACGCGACCCCCGGTGTGTTCCTCTTAGTCGGGCCTCTCCCCTGGAGCCTTCCGGCCCAAGTTAGTCACTCATGCCGGAAGTCCCCAGGATCATGGAGACCCATAAGCCCCACCACGACGGCAACGTGGAAACACTCGGTGGGGAGTTGTTTAGACACTTGAGACACAAAACTACACCAATTTTACATCACAATATTCACTAGGAGTTACCTCGCCCCTGGGCACTCAGGGCAGGAAGGAACAGGGGTGGGTTTTAGTCAGTAAGAGTCTGACACGTCCCGCTCCACTCAGAGCGGGAGAAGCCATTGGATGATTTCCCAGCCCACAAAAAAAAACAAAAAAAGGAATCAATTTGCGAATAATTAAAACAGCCACTGAACTTCACTCGAAAAAATCCCGCAAAAAAAAACTCAAGCTTTTTTGATACCTCACTTATTAAAAAAAAATGCGACGTCAATGCCTTACGGCGGCCGCCATATTGTTTTTTTTTTCAAAATTGATTTATCTACTACTACTAGATGTCAAGACCAATCAGATGATAGTAGTTTACAAAACATACATTCTTAAAAATTAAGTAATCATTTCGTAGACTAAAATAAATAGAATAGAATTTATTTCCAACGTAAGTTACATTGTACACCACAACTTAGGATTAAGTATTAATCAAAATAAGTACTCTTATAATAAGTAACAAAACATACATTCTTAAAAATTAAGTAATCATTTCGTAGGCTATAAAATGATGCGTGTTTATTTTTATTTATTTAACTTCCAACTAAACAAAAAAACTGATGTTAGAACTATGAATAAACAATAAATAAACTAATTGGCGGTATACAGATAAAATTCTATACCTTCTGCGCTTGTCAAGGACTGTGTTACGGCAAGGTAAGGATTCTGTTGAGGATAAATTCGAAAGAGTTACCTCGCCCCTGGGCACTCAGGCAGGGAAGGAACAGGGGTGGGTTTTAGTCAGTAAGAGTCTGACACGCCCTCCCGCTCCATCCAGAGCGGGCGAAGTCATTGGATGATTTATCACCCCAGAAAAAAAAAGAACTATGAATAAACAATAAATAAACTAATTGGCGGTATACAGATAAAAATTCTTTACATGAGCATCGTAACAAATTTAAATGACAAAGTATGTATACTCAAGCAAAGTACGAGTAATTCAGCTATTTTATCGAGTGACTATTACGATCTAGATGCAGACTGCGACGTAGTCAGTGGCAATAACACCATCATTCAACTTGGCAACTCGTCGGGCGGCGTAAATCATAATGCAGTGTGTTTAGTGTGTTTGCTAGCCGTTGTACTGTAGTACTACGATCTATTATTTATGTACAATAGTTTATAACTGGCTTCTGACAACGTGTCACACACACCCGTGTGGAATTAATACTTCCCCGGTTATAAACTTTCAACACCTTGTTCAACCCCCTATATCATTTGACCAGTACACATTGTATGGATTTGAACACTTTAAAAGAGACTTTGATCTCTGAGTTTGTTTCGGTGTTTCTTCTCAGGGTAGTCAGCTAGGAAACACCGACCTCATCTAGCTAAAGTTGACACAAAAAAAAGTTGACGTGTAAAAGTGTTGTTAGAACCTACTTACAAAAATAAAATCATTTAAGGGTTAGGTAAATTTCGAAAAACCCTTTCTTAGTGGATACCTACTTTTCACAAAGAACACACCCTCCAAATTTCAAGTCGCTAGGACCAGCAGTTTAGGCTGTGCGTTGATTAATTTAATTTAATTTAATTTAATCATTTTAATTCAGAACATTACATTCCATAAAATTGTTAGTAAAATAATACTTATAACTATGTTAGTAACATTATGAATATTTAATTTTATAATTTACAAATTGCTCTATTTAATATTGTAAAGGACACCTCCAGAGCCGAGAACAGTGTTCCAGTGCCTTACAACCGGGCAGTCAAACCTTCCCAATATGGTATTCAGAGGGCTGCTGGTGCTGCTCCGCACGCAGGGCATCAGGGAAGCCACCCTTTTGCGTACTATTGCCCTAAAGCAGTCCGTTCTGGCCTTAGCAAACATACCTGATGCACTGCAAAAGCGCGGCAACCCCAACAGCATCCTAAAACCATTATTGTACAGGACCTTATATCAGTTGTCAGTCAGTCAGTCAGTCACGACTTTGAATTTTTATGTATACAGATCAATCTGCCTAGCCCGTTCCTAACTAACTGAGGACCAAGGGCTACACGTTGTTTCCGAGGCATGGGGGAATCCCGGTATATTAAGATGGGTACCCATCCACAGACTGACCTCAGCAAGCGTTGTTTAACCTTGGGATCGAATCGTGCGGCTATTATTACTTAGCTGTATATACCTATATTGGTACATGTTAAAATAATATTTTTTCTATTTGCTAAGGTTAGTAATATAATTTCTTAAAGGTTACCAATAAACGAAAAATAATATATGCTACAAGTTTGCACTCTCTGTCTGTCTAGCCTTATTCCATTACTTGGGGTCTGCCCTCCTGGTCATTGATCTTCGCCAGACGAGATAGCACTTTCCAAAAAAAAACAATTAAAAAACAAAATTAAAATCGAAATTAATTTAAAAAGTACTACAGAAGAATGCAATAATAAAACAAAAGAATGAAACAGACATGAAAAAAAAATTGGATTTAGTATAGTGCTGATTTGAAAATGCAATGAGCAACGCAGTGATGATCTCTATTAGATACCTTTAAGAGAGAGAACTACTAAATCAAACGTGGAAATATACTAAACAGTCAAAAGTGGTATTCAAAGTGAAGTCTTTCCAATCCTTAGCCACACCCTACCAGTAGAACGCGGAATGTCCTCCAAGCTTACTATTATTACTTCAATCACCAAGCCACGCATAAATTAACGTCGCCTATTCCTAGCTCTCTATAAACGCACGCTTGCACCGCCTGCCGCTCGATAAATACCTCTGTATGGCAGCCCACAGCTAAGCTACGCTTGTCTACCTTCGTTTTATATGACAACGGTACAAATTATACAAAAACCTTTCTCGTTTATCGCTTTTTAGGGTTCCGTATCCGAAAGTTCCAAATATTGCTGTCATTCACGTGTCCGTCTGTCTGTCCATCGTCTGTCACACAGGTTTTAGAGCCAAACGCAACCGTTTTAGAGCTACATTCTTCAAATTTTTAAAGTATAAGCATCTTGTTGAACCAAAGCCGTACAAATAGTCAAAAATACATTTGGTACGGAACCGAACCGAAAATATAGCGGCAATAGAAGTACACATTCTGTGAAAACTTCAACTGTCTATCTAGTACGGATCATGAGATACAGCCCGCTGACAGATAGATAGACGGACGGACAGCGGAGTCTTAGTAATAGGTTCCCATTGGTTACCCTTCGGATACGGAACCCTAAAAAAAATCTAAAATCAAACGTTGAAAAACTCCTCCGCATCTCTATCGACTGGTAACTTGCCCAAAGAACTTATCCTGTGTCCAAGGTAAATACCAGCCCTTGGGTCACGCGAAATATCAACAAGGCGTTTATAAAGGCCTCTTTATACAGTTTGTGAGCAATGCAAGGAGTGGCCATGAATAAAAGTATCAGTGGATCAGTGGCGTCTTTAGTCCCTGCCAGTGCGCAGTTCCATTATCTGTGTTCCATTGTGACCCACAGGCCTTTTTTGTTCTTGGATGGTTGGAAATCATCCAATGACTTCTCCCGCCCTGGGTGGAGCAGGAGGGCGTGTCTGACTGTTACTGACTAAACCCACCCCTTTCCTTCAGTTGCCTGTGCCAAAGGGCGTGGTAACTCTCTTTCGAATTTATCCACGACTCCTATGTTATGTACAGATACTTGGTTAGCAAATAATTGAACTGCACATCCAACGTAATAAACTTCCGTACACATCTTATTTATCAATGTAGGAGGTCGTGGCTAAAGTAATAACAGCCGCACGGGTCGATTCATCAGGTTAAGCTACGCTTGCCGGGGTTGGTCCATGGATGGGTGACCATCTTTACATACCGAGACTCCTCCGTGCCTCGGAAAGCACGTTAAGCCGTTGGTCCCGGCTGTCAATCGTGGATCTTTGACAGTCGTTACGGGTCGGGTCGTCGGAGAAGCCCGAAAGTCTGACAACCAGTCTTACCAAGGGGTATCGTATTAACCAGTAACTGGGTTGTAGAGGTCAGATAGGCAGTCACTCCATGTAAAATAACTCAGCTGCATTTTCTTAAAATGGAAGCCGACCCCAAGATAGTTGGGAAAGGGCTAGGCAGATTGACACATCTTATGTACCAGTGAACACTCAACGTAACTTCTGTGCATAATAACCGTGTTTAACTACTGTGTACTATTATACACAGTTATTACTGTGTACGATAAATACCTGTGTACTATTAGCAACCTTGCAGTAGTCGAATTATGACCGCCACGTTTGATGGCTACATTTTTGATGACTGTTACTTTAAAATGGATTGGATCTGTGCCAGAACTATGAATTTAATAGAAAAGGTCCATTTGAAATACTAGAGTAGGCGTTTTTTACAATCTTTTATTGAAGGCAGCGATTCTCCAAAACGGTCAAAGAGGTGTTTTTTTTTTAAAGCAGTACAAAAAATTATATTTTCAAGTCCTATTTGCATATAGTGATGGAACTCAAAACATAATTTAACATACTTTAATACATCAAAAAAATCTTCTAACATAGGTACCTCTTAATTATATTTAAAAGCAGTTTATCCCTTCATTAACAATTATAATCATAATAAAAAATATACCATAAAATTTCAAATGCTAAACTGCATCCAGTGATGGATTATTTTTTATAAACTTAATAGTAAATGAAAATAAAAAAAAAATGTGAGGAGTGGTGGCTCAGTGGTAACAGCCGCGACTTACAAGTTGTAGGTCGTGAGTTCAAACCCGGGCAGGTGCTTTACTTTGTGTAAGTTATTTCATCACCACTGCTCTCAAAACAGTGAAGGAAAACATCGTTAGAAAACCGGTATGTCTTAGAACCAAAAATTCAAAGACACGTGACATCCACCACCTGCCCGGGGGTTGAGGAGAAATTCGAAACAGAGTTACCTCGCCCCTGGGCACTCGAGGCAGGTAGGAACAAGGGTGGGTTTTAGTCAGTAACAGTCTGACACGTCCTCCTGCTCCACCCAGAGCGGATGAAGAAAAAAAAAAATTAGCTATAGAAAATTTCTTTCTGGAAAAATCTAATCACGCTTTTGCAACGTCTGGGGATAAGATCTAGGGACGATTGAAGCGTTTAATTAATGTTTACCTGACTGTCTCAGGAGAAGGGTAATGTTTTTCGAGAGTTTGTATGTATGTATGTGTTTGTATGTCTGTTCCTTTTGCACTCCTTGTAGGCTAAACGGCTAAATGGATTTTAACAAATGAGGTATATTTAGATAAGTCTTGACAGCCGTAGTGACATAGGCTATTATGAATTTAGAAAAAAAAACAATCTACCGTCATTAGGTTAGAGAATTCGTATTTTTTTGTGACACTAACATAATATAGGGTATCTAAATAAAGGGCTCGAAGAGGCTACTTTAAAAATATAACTCGATAAAATGTAGGAAAAAAAATATTATCAAAAATCCCGACTGCATCAAACAACTGAAAAGTTCCCAACGAGCCATTATTCAAGAAGTCGATGCAGTTGCATAGGATCTATGATTAAACTAAAATAAGCTTTATCCCTCTTTGCTCCTGTTGCCAACCCCCCAGGAACCATGGCTTTTCTGGAGTAAAAACCAAAGTGGCATGGCAGTAAATCAAAAACGAAAGTCATTTATTCAACCAAGGCTTTTTTTTTTTTGTGGGTTGGGAAATCATCCAATGACTTCTCCCGCTCTAGGGTAGAGCGGGAGAGCGTGTCAGACTCTTACTGACTAAAACCCACCCCTGTTCCTTCCTGCCCTGAGTGCCCAAGGGCGAGGTAATTCTGTTTAGAATTTATCCTCAACCCCCGGGCAGGCATCGGCCATGACGGGCCCCGTCCTTATTTCTGACAACTCTTTGAGGCGCGCGTGAAACACTACCTGGGCCTGGTACTGATCGGACGGCGAGCTACCCATTACTCGCCGTCCGCAGGTCCGGGTATTCAAACAAGGCTGACAGCCAACACTTTAAACTTCGAAGTTCTACATATGTAGAACTGTCTAAATAGACAGTCCCCTAAAAACGCCTGCCCGTCACCACTTCCTATTGTTTTAGCTGGGAAGAAGAAGCCGCTAGCCGTTTTGCGTGGTAGTGGCGCATATATCCGTCTAGGATATATTATGTATTAATTGTTTATGTAACAAAATGTATGTGCGTCGCTTTCACGTGAATAAACCGTTTTTCTTTCTTTTCTTTCAATAAATGGCGCAACAAACTCGCCAGCAACACATCTGTATGTTAAGTTTGAAGAACTTGAATCTATACAGGGTGTAACGGAAAGTTGTGGTTATATTTTAAGAACGGTATCTGCCCATTGATTTGAACACCTTTCTTCAAGAAAACCTGAGGAAATTCTTAGAAAATAATTTAATCTCCCTTAAAAATATTGATCAGCTGATGATAACTTTGTATGGAAAGTCCAATTTTTATTTTGGGAATTTTCTTTTTTCCTTAGAGAAAGTTGTTCATTTCCATCGGCAGAACCGGTTCTTAAAATATGAGCACACCTTTCCGTTACATCCTGTATAATTGTATGCAACAATCTTAACATATTTGTATGTAACAACAATCTTAACATGTAAAGTACAGAGATTACCTTATACAAACATTTAAAATAATAGTTAAGATTTACTAATTTTTGTACTGAACCTTCTGTTTTCAGTTTTCATGGCAAAGCGTCTTGCCTATAGTGTGGCCATGAAATGTTGCTGTACACAAAATATTTAGAACCAAATAAATATTATTTAGGCGTGACCTTATGACCTTGATCGCAGTACAGTTAACTGTGATTTATAAGTATTAAACTAGCTTGAACTATGTGTAATTGAGATATGAATCAATATTTAGGTATAAAGTACACCAAGTACTTTTAGACTTTTTTGACTGTATAAACTTTTTAGCATGGCGTGAGCAATTGACGTTTGTAGGTAACCGTCTGTAGACGAAATGAAATGAATGTTATTGTAACCAATGCTAATAGAGTTTCACATTAGTAATAGTTTTATAAACAGACTTGCGTCCCGCCCCAGGTTCGCATAGGTGCAAAATTTTGTTTTTTAGTTTTTTTTAAACAAACTTGGTCCTCAAAATTACGAACATAATAAAAAAAACTGGCCAAGTGCGTGTCGGATTTAGCACGTTAAAGGTTCCGTACCAAATATTGGTATTTGTTAGTAAAGTATACGTAATAATAAACATTATCAGCAGATTTCAAGTTCATAGGTCAATGGGAAGTTAAAACATTCTTCGTAACAAAATTCTGTGACGGACAGAGAGACAGACGGACACGTGAGTGACAACAATAGGGATCCGTTTGGATCCTTCGGGTACGGAACCATAAAAAGAATTTGCCAAATAGGAGTAGCCGTTCTGAAATGATGCGCTTACATACATTCGGCAATTGATTTTTATTCATGCCTATAGATTTAGACACTGCTACACATGGATTCTCGATAAGTAGCATTTTAGTGTCACTCGAAAATAGTATGTTTTGATGCAAATGAGCAAAGTTTTTCATTGCAGCCGAGGCGAATGGCGAAAGAGCCGAGAAACTACGAGTACAATGACATGCATGAAAAAAATATTTGTTATTCAACCGGTTTATCGATGAATATACAAAAATAGAATACGAATAGTGAAAGCTGATCAAAAATTAAACGAGATATAACAATTTTAAACAAATGTATCTGTCCCTTTCTCGCAAACGCTGTTTTCTATGAGAGTATGGGCGTCATGTCCTTTGACGTCAAAAAACACGTCGGAATTCTCTTTCTAATATAACTTCGTCGCTGATGATGATATTTTGAGAATTTCTTCATATTTGTTCACTATAGTTCATAAGTCTTCATTTTAACAAATAAATAAATATCATGCACATACCCTATTAAACATTTTTTTTCAACACCTGTGCTGATGGTGATCACCGGTGGTTTGGTAGTTTTAGTGAGTAAAATATCCCACACTCCCTGGTATATTTCTCTAAACTCCAGACACGTTTTGCAGGTTGCCCGACTAGACCAAATTTGAGCAGTAGTGGCCCAGTGATAACACCCGCGACTTACAAGTTGTAGGTCGTGAGTTCAAACCCAGCCAGGCGCTTTACTTTGTGTAAACTATTTCATCACTACTGCTCTCAAAACGGTGAAGGAAAACATCGTGGGGAAACCGGCATGTCCTAGAACCAAAAATTCGAAAACAAGTGACATCTACCAACCCACAAATGACCCGCGTCGTGGATCACGGCACACACCCTCTCACAGACAGGAGGCCTGTGCCCCAGCAGTGGGACATTAAAAGGCTGGTGTTGAAGGCTCGCGTTTGGTAACTATATCAACCTATTTAACTAACTTATAGGTAGCCAAAACCTAAAGATGTAAATCTATTAGCCAAACGATAACTCGAAGATAATCAGCAATATTCTGCTCTATTATGATTTAATAAAAATTGGTTGTCTGTAAAGTTGGTTTACGGACGATAGTTTAACGTGACAACGTCATAACAAAACATTGATGAAATATGATGCGGCGCATGCGTACAATGAGCGTAACGGGACATTTTTTCGTGCATGGAGCCGGCGTTCATCGATTTATTAGACGTTGTCACGTCAAAAGTCTTTATGTGTAATGTGACTTAATTGTTGTTTGAAAAATTGCCAAGACTAACATATCAAACGTATCCTACAAATACCTACGTGGCTTAGAGCGAAGGGGTTCGCGTTACACTGCGCGCAATAAAAAATAGTTTCTTTTTCATACCTAAAAATAAAAGTCGTTTCCCAGCAATAATTTATGCGTAAAGCTACTTTGTTAGACATACAGTATGCTTAGTTCACAGCTTTGTGATGTGTCTTTTTACACTCTGTATAATTCATAAGAAAACCATTCCATTTTGTGGTCACAACGCTGTAGTAAGTAAACAATGCGTGAATCACACACACAGACGTACCGACCGCTATAAAAAAATGTAAACATTGGCACGGGTTTGCGTCGCGATGTCGCATTGTGCGAATTCCACTGTTTTTAGTCATTAGGCGACAAAACATTGTGCTAACTGGGCAGTTAGCACAATGTTTTGTGAGACTTTGAATTTTCTGTTTGCCGAACGATCTCGATTGGCGCATTGCCTGAAAGGTGAATTTCACTAGCCTTGAGGCTAGATTGTTGTGATTTTTTTTTAACTTTGCTAGGCTCGCGTTTATCCATTTACCGTGACCCACTTCCCGGTTTCCGATTGAGCTGAAATTTTTCGTATATGTTTAGTTTTGATGAACATGCATGGTTAACTAAATGGCGTCTTTTTAAATTCAATATGGCGGACTAGTAATTTTTATGCACTCCCATATTATGGATATCACTTTTTTTTAGTTTTTTTTTCTTCGCCCTTTCTCGGGCAGGGTAAGGTCATACCGCCTCGTCTTTAGTAGTGTATTTTTACTTTTTTCCATTAGAATGCAGATGTAACACATTCTAATGTTTTTTGCAGTAATAGGCAACAAATGTGTCGAGTCAGCCTTCTCGGCAAACTTCAATGAGGTAGTCAATACTACAATAAAATTCTCAGCTCTATTTTACCGAGATCGCGCCTGTTTCAATGATTCCACATATTGTCCAGTTGCGTAGACATTTGAGACACAAAACTACACCAATTTTACATCACAATATCCATTAGGAATCAATAAACGAATAAATAAAACAGCCATTGAACTGCACTCGAGAAAATCCCGCCAAAAACTCTATGGGTATCAATTTAGAAGGATTTGAAAGCGTGTTTTTTTAATTGTTTTTTTTAAACTATAATATTCTATTAGTCACTAGCCAGCCAGTTAGCACGTTGCTTTGCAAGATTGTGACTTTTCTCTTTTTAGGGTTTCGTTTTCGAAGGGTAACTAATGGGACCCTATTACTATGCCTCCGCTGTCCGTCCGTCAGTCAGCGGGCTGTATCTCACGATCCGTAATAGCCTTACAATTGGAATTTCCATAGAATGCGTATTTCTGTTGCCGCTATATCAACAAATAACAAATAATAAAACTGAAAAATTAAGGGGCTCTCTAGGGAGAACATTAATTTTTAATGAAAAGAAATACACGCTGTGTGAAAATTTCAACTGTCTACTTATTACGCATTATGAGATACAACCCAAAAAAACACGTTTCTAGAAATGAGTTTTTTTTTTAATTTATTTTTTTATTTTATGGTACCTTTCGTGTACGAGTCCAACTCGCACTTGACCGGTTTTTTTGCACATTGGCGTGTTGCCTGTAACGTGAACAAAATAAAATTATAATATAACTAGCTGTGTTTCACCTGCGGTTATGGTTACTGTGTCGTAGTGTGATTATATATAAAGTCTATAACCTTCCTCAATAAATAGGCTATACAGTGCAAAATGGTACCTCGCTCTCCAGATCCCTCATAATCGCCCGCCTTGCACATCATGAATGTGCGCGTGGTACTTGATTAACACTATGATGTCTCCTAAGATATTCGTTGAAATCAAATGATGTCAAGGGCAATTTTGTTCAAAATTAAATACTTATGATGAATAATGTATTTATTTGAATAAGGATTAATGTCATGTTTATAAAAACACCTTCGCAAATAATGCATAATTTTAGAACGAATTTGATTACCATAAAAAAGATTATAGTGAGTTAACCTTAAAAGATGGACATATGCTGTCGCGGAAGTTTTCTTAGAACTTTTAAAGGGGAACAATTACGTCACACATAATTTTTGCGTAACTGTAACCGTTTACGTAGAGCACGCAACGGAAGCTCTCAAAAGGAATATTTTTTTTCCCCGTTTTTACCACATTTTTCATTGATGCTCCGCTCCTATTGGTTACAGCATGATGTCATATAACCTATAGCCTTCCTCGATAAATGGACTATTAAACACAAAAGGAATTTTTCAATTTGATTCAGTAGTTTCTGAGATTAGCGCGTTCAAACAAACAAATTCTTCAGCTTTATAATATTATTAGTATAATAGTATTAGTATAGATTATAATAAAAAAGATTGCGCACGTATTTTTTCTTATGTTACGTAAACAAAAAATGAAGACGATACAGTAGGTATGTTGAAATCTCGTATGACGGCACACATGAGTTAAAATTGTACCACTTTTTACATAAAAGTAACAAGCCCACACTTAGACAAGTTTTATCATTGTCATTTTTCATTGATTTGAAAAAGCAAAAAATACGTGTCCTATATTTTTTGATAATCTAACTTACGGACTAAATTTTACCCTAGAATCATCCCTGTCAGAACTACCATTTGTTAAGCCAGATGTTTCATATTTGGTCAAGAACTGAGCATAAGTTATCATTATAAAACCGCACGCCAAAACTTTATTTTACACCGGCGTGAAAATTAAGTGGCTCTCTACATCTGCACTGCAGTGTAAATGGAGTATTCTTTAACTCACCTTGTTGGCTTTAGCGCCTCGTTTTTAATTCAAAGGGTTGTTTTCTTTATACAACTCTTCGGCTCCCGACTGCAGCAGTTCAAAAAGAAGGTAGTTTTTTGTATTTTTGTAGGTGGATACAGTTAGTAAGAGGGGCTCGTGGCTAAAGTAATAACAGCCGCACGGGTCGATCCATCAGGTTAAGCTACGCTTGCCGGGGTTGGTCCATGGATGGGTGACCATCTTTACATACCAAGACTCCTCCGTGCCTCGGAAAGCACGTTAAGCCGTTGGTCCCGGCTGTCAATCGTGGATCTTTGACAGTCGTTACGGGTCGTCAGAAGCCCGAAAGTCTGACATCCACCAAGGGGTATCGTATTACCCAGTAACTGAGTTGTCGAATCCATTTAAAATACTGGTATTCAGCTGCATCCGGTTAGACTGGAAGCCGGCCCCAAGATAGTTGGGAAAAGGCTAGGCAGATTGATTGGATACAGTTTTTAAGTTATATTTGTGAACATTGATGAATCCTTTGATTGATTTGGTATTAAATCAGAAGGTTAAGTCATTATCTAGAAGAAAATATAGAATATATAAATACTCTTTATTATGTACACCATTTAGATTACAGAACATATAAATTAAGAAAACTTTACATAGGGTGACACAATGGGCGGCCTTATCGCTAAAAACGATCTTTTCAAGACAACCTTTGGATTTTACATAGAAAAGATATGTTTATACTAATTGGACATCAAATTTCACTAAAGTAGGCATAAGCAGATTTTCTCGAGGAGTAAGATCTCAAAAAAAATCTAAACTAACTTCATAAATCTTTTCCTACTTCCATATATACTTTATTCTAACTTCCACTTTCACCCCCTCGTCGCCCCCCAGGGCAAACGAGTGATATACTTCCACACAACCCCGGGGGTTGAAACGGGGGTGTAATGAATGCATCTGGAACGCGGCTCGGTACTACATACACACGCTTTTATTTAATACCCTCATTATGTGGGGTTTAATTAATTAAAATATGGGCTTCGTATTTATAACACCTATGTTTTTGCTGTAGGATTGTAGGTTTATTCTGTAACTAGCTCCGCCTCGCGGTTTCACCCGTGTCATCATCAGTCTTATAATGTCCCCATTGCTGGGGCACAGGCCTCCTCTCTGTGATAGAGTGTGGGCCGTAATCCACCACGCGGGTTCTATGTGTGTTGGTAGATGTCACATGTCTTCGAATTTTTGGTTCTAGGACGTGGCGGTTTCCCCACGATGTTTTCCTTCACCGTTTTGAGAGCAGTGGTGATGAAATAATTTACACAAAGTAAAGCGCCTGCCTGGGTTTGAAGTCATGACCTACAACTTGTAAGTCGCGGCCGTCACTACTCGGCCTCCACTGCTCTAGACATCCGCGTAGACCGGGATAAAAAGTAGCCAATGTGTTAATCCAGGGTATAAGCTATCTACATCATCCAAATCGTTCCAGCCGTTTGAGCGTGAAGAAGTAACAAACATACAAACACACACCCTCACAAACTTTCGCCTTCATAATATTAGTGTGATTATTTTATGAATCGGTACTGAAAACCGATTATTTTAAAAATATACTTAGTTTATAAGTATATACAAGCTTCTTTTATAAACAACGAATTAAAAATTAGCAAACAACCCTTTTCACCCCCTTATCGGCATCTACCTGTGCTGATATTACTGTGTAGTGCCAGTATTTTAAAAACATATACTCGTACATTTTATTCTCAGTCTCTGATAAAAACCTCTTTTTACCTACACTGTTGATAAGTTTTAGAAATACCTAGTAATCGTTGCTAAGATTAGATTGGGACTAAAATTCGAACGTTTTTAAGTACGAAAAATGTCCTCCAGACTTGCGTTACCTTCTAACATTCATCTACTACTGTTCAGTCATACACTGCCTTTTTTTTTGGATTGTGTGAAATCCTCCAATAATTTCTCCCGCTCTGGATGGAGCGGGAGGGCGAACAGACTTTTGCTGACTGAAACCCACCCTTGTTCCTTCAGTTGCCTGTACCAAGGGCCGCGGTAACTCTATTTCCAATTTGTCCGCGACCAGTCATTCACCACCTACTGTTATTAACACAGACCTTCATACAGTGAAATGTTAGTGAAACTAAAGTATGTATACAAGTTCATCATCATTCCAGCCGAAAGACCTCTCCCTATGCAAGTGCCATAACAACCAGTCCTGTGCGTCTTGCCTCCTTCGGATGCCCGCGACCCTCACCAGGTCATCGATCCATCTTGTGGGAGGCCTTCCAATCCAACGCCGGCTCTTCCGTTACACGGTCGCCACTCCAGAACTTTTCGACCCCATCGACAATCTGTTTTGAGAACAATGTGCCCTGCCCACTGCCACTTAAGTTTGGCGGTTCTTCGGGCTATGTTCTATTGAAAGTTTCAGTTAAGGCGCAGTTATATGCCAACGGCCTTGAGTGGATAGCTTTTTTTTTTTTTTTTGGGGGTGGGAAATCATCCTATGACTTCTTCCGCTCTAGTGTGGAGCGGAAGGGCGTGTCAGACCTTACTGACTAAAACCCACCCCTGTTCCTCCCTGCCTCGAGTGCCCAGGGGCGAGGTAACTCTTTCGAATTTATCCTCCACCCCCGGGCAGGCATCGGCCGTGGCAGGCCCCGTCCTTTTGCTGACAACTCTTTGAGGCGCGCGTGGAACACTACACGCCGTCGACTCTCGGGCCTGGTGCTGATCGGACGGCGAGTTACCCACTACTCGCCGTCCGCAGGCCCGGGTCTGAGTGGTTAGCTTGCGTGATCTGTGCTGAGCTAACGCAACGCGTCGTACGTCCACCCAGTAATAGGACTCTCCCAAATTAGACGCATTATTAATTTATTATACATAAAACAACAAGTATTATACTAAAACACGTATATATAAGATAAACAATTAAATTATCTTTAAAATACTGAAAGTTTTATAAAGTTTTATCCGCGTTACACATAAATTAATTACATAATGTTATAAAAATATAAATTCAAATATTCACATATCAAATTACGAAAAAAATTGTCTAGAGTAACATATATTTTTTTCAAAGAAATAAAACCAGTCGTTTAGACTTGATGTTCAATTTAAAATCAATGGAAGTCGTGTATCTGCGCCTTAAATTTGGCGATTCTTCGGGCTATGTTGGATGGAAAGTTGATTTTCCTTTAACTTGGCTAATGCGTACAGATTAACCAATCCCGTGCTACTAAAGAAACCTCTAATTTCCCAGCAATATAAATTGATGGCTTATTTCCTGCCTTCGTTAAGCGTTTCCCAATTAGAAGTCCTAATTCGACGTTAATGCTAAAAGGATTAAGTATTTATCTATCAATGGAATGACGTAAGTCGACACGACATGCACCTGTTTTTTATTTATTTCTACCTACCTATTTAACTTTTTTTTTTTTTTTTTTTCTTTCCTTTTTTTGTTAAACTTGTTACTAACATAGAAATATAAGATCTACTAACACTATCGATAAGGGTTAAGACTTAAGTTAGCAAAATCATATTGTTGTGTATGTCGTTAATTTGTGGCAAATAAATACTTTTTCTTTCTTTCTTTCTTCTAAGTAAGTAATTCACATTTGTTACACGTTTGGGTAAAATGATCTGGGGTTGATTATTTATAATTTTAAAAAAATATTTCTGTTTAAATGCCGGCTGCATAGTAGCGTTACTGCTGAGCCTGGGGTTTTGGGACTTTGACTCAACAGTCAAAAGTCGGCCATGGTTTTGATTGGTTCTTACCTTGACTGCCCCGAAGGAGGTTTGTATGTTTTTAGGGTTCCAAAAGTCCGAATGAAAAAACGAAACCTCAGGATCAATCGTGTGTCTGTCTGTCCGTCTGTCAATTTGCTCCGAATCTGCTAGACCAACATAATTGAAATTTGGTACACACATGAATATCTGTGACCCAAACACGAACGTGTACCTTAAATAAATTCATTTGCACTATGAGGACACTTTTGGGGAGAAAATAGGAAAATTTTAAAATATAGGACACATTGTGAGAGCCTCGAATGTATTTTTTTCATAATTTTAAAATATATAGTTTTGAAGTTATTTAAGAAAATAGATGATCAATGACCTTTTCTTCCTACCCCCTTTATTTCCGAATCCACTGGGCCTAATATAAAAAAAAAACAGAAAGTAGTTCATTACTTTCTGGATTACAGGAAAACCTATATGGAGGCGGTAGTGTAAAACAAAAACCTGAAAAATAAGATTTGTTCGGAACCCTTTGCGCGCGAGTCCGACTCGCTCTTGATTATAAGAAATAAATAAATAATAATAATAAAAATGTTTATTTATATCTCCACAAAATTACTTAATGCTAGCTAAGTATGTTGACAGATATTATGGCAAACAATTAATAATATTATAGATGTATGTCTATTTCTTTGACATGCCCTCTAGCTTGAAAAATGGCTGGTGTCAAAAAATCCAGCCGCAATTTTTCAAACAGTCTGATCCAATTCTTGGTATCTTTCAGATTAAACTAAAATAAATCGTCATCTGCCCGCGCCTTTTCCCAACTATCTTGGGGTCGGCTTCCAGTCTAACCGGATGCAACTGAATACCAGTATTTTACATGGAGCGACTGTCTATCTGATCTCCACAAGCCAGTTACTGGGTAATACGATACCTCTAAGTAAGACTGGTTGTCAGACTTTCTGGCTTCTGACGACCCGTAATGACTGTCAAAGATCCACGATTGACAGCCGGGACCAACGGCTTTCCGAGGCACGGAGGAGTCTAGGTATGGAAAGATGGTCACCCATCCATGGACCAACCCCGGCTAGCGTAGCTTAACCTGATGGATCGACACGTGCGGCTGTTATTACTTTAGCCACGAGCTCCTCTAAACTAAAATAAATGCCTGAATAAAAAATTTCTAGAACAATGTGGGTGTTAATGAGTACAACTCGTACCTACGTACGACTACCTACGTACGTAGTACCTAGCTTAAAGGCATAGACGTCGAGTTGCTAGCCTGTAGGTTTTCTATCGGTTACATTTTGGGGAGTGTACGGAATTGCATAATTTGATTCCGCCAAGCCCGTTTCATCAACGGACCACAAGACGTACGGCGAAGTGCCACCGGTTCATGGTGAACATCCCATCCATACGCACAAAGCGTTTTGAGAAAACATTCATTGTGCGTACAGCTAGGGAGTGGAATTCCCTACCGGAGTCTGTGTTTCCTGTTAGCTACAACCTGGGAGTCTTTAAGTCAAGAGTGAATAGGTTACTTCTAGGCAAGCGTGCTCCATCTTCGACCACATCATCGCTTACCATCAGGTGAGATAGTGGTCAAACGCGTGCCTGTTAAGTTATGTAATAAAATTGGCGTCCACGATGTTTCTGTATATACTCGTATATATAAAATTCAAAGTCCTGACTGACTGACTGACGGACTGATATATTAACGCACAGCCTAAACCGCTGGTCCTAGAGACATGGAATTTGGAGGGTGTGTTCTTTGTAAAGAGTAAGTATCCACTAAGAAAGAGTTTTTAATTATAATATTACCTAAGTAGGTACATAAACATCGATATTTAATTATGTATATATTTTGTTAACCCTCGTCCGTGCGTCACTGCGGGGTGCCAACTGAAAACCAGCGCTGGGTGTCCAACGCCTAGCAAATGCTGAGATGGTAATGCCCTTTCGGTATGGGCACGCTCAGCACAATTTTATTGTTTCTTTGTGTACTTCTCTTTTCCTTTTGTTTGTTGCTGTTGTGTTGTGTCTGTGTCGAATAAATGATTTCTATTCTATTCTATTCTATTCTATTCCATTCTATAGTTTTTCGAAATTCAACCCTCAAGGGGGTGAAAAAGGGGTTGAAAGTTTATAACTGGGGCAGTACTAATTCCACGCGGGTGAAGCCGCTGGTAGAAGCTAGTCAGATTTCAAAAAATAATAATTTAATCGTCTCGACTAAGAAATTGTTTGCTGCTTTTAATTGAAAGTCCAGCAAAATAATTGGATTCTTCAATTAGCAATAACATTCTTCTGGAAACAGCCTGTAATTTATATATCTACCTACAACTATGTACTGACGGCCCATTGCAAATTAAGTACTTCCGTTTGTTTTAAGAAAATCAACCTTAACTCCTAACACCAGAGTTCAATTTCCATTACAGTGGCACTCGATTTAGGACCTTTTGAACACGTCAAGCCAATGCAAAACCAGCCTTATTTACATGAAATTTAGGTGGGTATTTGTGTAAACGTGTTCAATTCGGTCCCCGGTTGGATTGCTCTAGTTGCATTCATTACAACGTCGAGCAGGGAATTGGCGAGATATTACGTTTGGGACGGGGTTCGATTTCCGGGTTGTGACGTAACGGATTGGGAATATTGATCTGTTTATTGTGTTTTGGTATTCCTTTGCGGATGTATTTTTGTGTTTATTTGGGTGGTAAGGAAATAAGGACTGTCTTTATGGGCTTCGACTGTTATAAAACGGAGATTCTCGTTTTCAGATAACAAAGTTATGTTTTTAGGGTTCCGTACCCGAAGGGTTCAAACGGAGCCCTTTGGCTGTCACTCACGTGTCCATCCGTCCGTTTGTCTGTCCGCCGTCTGTCACAAAATTTTGTTCCGAAGAATTTTTTAACTTCCCATTGACCTATGAACTTGAAAGGTGTAAACGTTTATTATTACGTATATTTTACGAATAAATAGTAGTAGTCCTCTTCACCATATCCGGCGACTGTGACCCAGACTACTTCTCCTTCCATTCGTGAGCTTTCTGATGTCTGCAAAAACCTAATTTGGTCTTGAAAACCCGGTCACATCGTGAACAGAAGAGCTGATCAGTATCCTTGTATGTGTAGTTGTATGAAGGTTTTAGGCGATTTTTGCGTATTTGGCGCTTCTTGTCGCCGATTGAGACGATTAGTTTCAAAAAATTCAGTTGCTTTGTGGATTGAAGTGTAAGGAATATATTGTTAAATCAGATTTTTAACCGACTTCCAAAAGTAGGAGGTTATCAATTCGGATGTTTGTATTTTATTTTTATGTTTGTTCGGGCATAACTCCGTCATATATAGATGGATTTGCAAAATTCTATTTTTGTTCGAAAGGGCCCGTCAAGCCCCTCGTTAGCAGACACAATTAAAAACCTATGGAGGGGCTTGACGGATTAATTTCGGAAGTCGGTGTCAAATAACGAAGAAATAAAATACAAACACCGAAGTTAAAGTTATTTTTTAAATTTTAGTGTAAGTATATGGGGGGGGGGGGGTAATCATCCAATGACTTCTCCCGCTCCACCGGGAGGGCGTGTCAGACTCTTACTGACTAAAACCCACCCCTGTTCCTTCCGTGCCTGAGTACCCAGGGGTGCGGTAACTCATTTTCAGAATTTATCTGCTACCCCTAGGCATGCAGGCACTGGCCACGATGGGCCCCGTCAGTGGTGGCTGACAATCATCTCTTTGAGGCACGCCGTCGACTCACGGGCCTGGTGCTGATCGGACGGCGAGCTACCCACTGCTCGCCGTCCGCAGGCCCGGGTCTATGGTGGCCGGAGATCGTTTCGCGACGTCCTACGCCCAGTACGCCCAGTACCTCTCCTGCGGTGGTAGCGGCCGGGGCGGCTAGGGCCACTCCGTTGAGCTTCCCTCACGCGTCCCGCCTCTGCCTTCGCGAGCATTACTGCTTCGCAGAAGGCGGAGACTGCTTCCCATTCCCTCTTGCTCCGTACCATGGCCTATAATTATACCCCTTTATGTTATTTAAACGGACACATGTTTCTCTATTTGATATCTAGCGTATGGCACTCGTGTTTTGCAGCTGAAAATCAGCGTCAGATGGCATCCTGTGTTATCATCTGACATTATGCTGAGCTGAGGCCTTTTTGGCATTATTATTCTTTCTGTTTTTTTGATTGTTTTAAGGTGTAATTATTACCATTTTTTGCTGTAATGCAAATAAACGCATTTTTCTTTCTTTCTATTACCATCCATTTCTGTTACACCCTGTATATTTGAGGACTAGCTTCTGCCAGCGGCTTCATCCGCGTGGAATTAGTAGCGTTGATATATCAGTCAGTCAGGACTTTGAATTTTACATGCAGAGTGTAACGGAAAGGTGTGGCCATATTTTAAGGACTGCATCTGCCCATCGGTATGAACAACTTTATTCAAGAAAACCTGAGGAAACCCCCCTTACAAATATTCAACAGCTTTTTTTTTTGTGGGGTGGGAAATCATCCAATGACTTCGCCCGCTTTGGGTGCCCCGGTCTGGTTGTTTAATATTGAACAGCTGATAATAACTTTGTATGAAAAGTCCAATTCTAACTGAAATCCTATCGCAGCGCATGTAAGGCATGTTATGGTATATCTCTTCAAAATCACACACCCAAGCACACGGTTACACTCCCCCCCCTCCCCCCTCCTCACACCCACACATCCTCACACCCACACATCCTCACACACTACTCTCACACACATGCCCTCACATTTCTTACGCACACACTTTCCATATATTGTTGAAATTTTGTCGTAAAAATTAAAAATGATTTTGTACAAAAGGCACTGCCTAATTGAACAAACTGTCTCTGACATTATCATTATCTGTCAATATTGTAATGTAACTTAATTCTAATGGATTATATTTAGGAAGTTTAATTAAAATATTTTATTGATTATCACTTTTAATGTAACTAACATATTTTATCTATTGTATAAATTTATTAATTTTATAAAATTTTACTAATGCTGCTCATTACTGCATACAAATAGTTGTAATCACCAAGGAAGAAGAAACTGACTCTTGAAATACAGATATCATAATATCTAGCTCTAGAGTCAGGGCTTCACAAATAATGTAAAAAAGTTTACCCAAATAAAGAAATTATTATTATTATTATTAATTATTTTTTGGATTTTCCTATTTTTCTAAGAGAAAGTTGTTCATTTCCATGGGCAGAACCGGTTCTAAAATATGACCACACCTTTCCGTTACACTCTATAGACAGATACAGATGTTGGAAAATATCATTTTCCAAAGTTTCAGTGCTGATTTTCAGTGTAGCTGGAGGAACTGTATTAATTATGATTTTGTTTAAACAAATGATATAATGAGGTAAAAATTGTATTTCTTTGTTTATATTTATGTTTGTACAATGTAATCTCGAGAAATGTTGATCGTAATGTTGATTACGAAAACTTTTTCACAGATAGAAGTTTCCTTTTTGTTTTAGAATTATGCACGATTTCTGGGGACGACAACGAGAATGAAGCCATGAAAAAAAAAGTATTAAGTATTAAATAATGTGAACATTGTTTGTGTTCATAAATATTTATGTAGTTACTAGCTGCCGCCCGCGACTCCACCCGCATGAAATTAGCACTTCCCATCTTTATAAATTATAGCCTATATGTTTATCTAGGATAAACTTGGGTATTAAGTTTATTCATAAGAGTATATAATTTATATGTAGTTTAAAAAAAATAATTATATCGTATCCATTAAATGATTACGTATATGTGTACGCAGTACGATACCAAGTATAAATACCCTTCAGGATCGGACAGGGTTTTTGTTACATGCTGTATATATATAGGGTGACTGCTAATTAGTGATCGATACTTAAACATGTGATTGTACTCATGATAACAAACAACTTTTCCAAAAACTGGTAGAAAATGCCTGAGGCATTAAGTTCGCCTCTGTACTTGTATGTGCATAATGTGTTAAATAAATAAATAAGCTACATACTGGTAGCAAACATCCGAAACTCTCCATGCACTTTTATGCCCTTGTTGTCCCTCTCTAGATGCCTTTGTTCAGTTTTGAGCGTGAAGGAGTAACAAACATACCTACACACACCACACACACACACACACACATCCTACCAATATTATAAATGCGAAAGTTTGGATGGATCGATGTTTGTTACTCAATCACGCCAGAATGGCTGAACGCATCTAGATTAAAATTGGCGCAGAGATAGATTATTGTCTGGAATAGAACATACATACTCGTACATACTTTCACCTTTATAACTCACTAGCTTCTGTCAGCGGCTTCGCCTGTGTTGAATTAGTACTTCACATGTTATAAACTTTCAACCCCTTTTTCACCGCCTATTTTTTTTGGGGATTGGAAATCATCCAATGACATCTCCCGCTCTGGGTGGAGCGGGACGGCGTGTCAGACTCTTACTGACTAAAACCCACTCCTGTTCCTTCCCTGCCCTGAGTGCCCAAGGGCGCGGAAATTCTGTTTTGAATTTATCCACAAAAAAAAAATAAACATAGTCGATCTAAATAAACATGAAATAAAATCAAAATTAACGGAATGGCTACTGAAACAGGACTACCTGAAAACAGAGTCTTTACTCAAGTATGTCGTTTAACTACCTATGTACATATTTCTAATTACATACCCACACACACACATATATAGACACACACACCCGCGCCCACACACGTACATACACGCTCACACACAAACACACATATCAAGTGAATGTAAATATATTTTCCTACATAATAATTATTTCCTTAGAACGCTCGGGTAGATCGACACAGTCTACTATAAATATTATACTCGTAGCATCAATTTTAGGCTGAATCACTGTCTCTCAAGATACAGGCTACCTAGTTTGAGAGGCAGGGTTTTCCTTATTGTGTACAGATTAGTTATTAGTATTTAGATTGTACTGTATTGTGTTACTACCAATTAAAAAAAAAAAAACAACCCCTGGGCAGGTATCGGCCATGACAGCCCCTGTCATGTTTTCTACTCTCGGGCCTGGTGCTGATTGAACGACGAGCTACCCACTACTCGTCGTCCGCAAGCTCGGATCTTTTCACCCCCATAAGGGTTGAATTTCGAAAAACCCTTTCTTAGTGGATACCTACTCTTCACAAAGAACACACCTTCCAAATTTCATGTCTCTAGGACCAGCGCTTTAGGCTGTCCGTTGATATATCAGTCAGACTACTGGCTTGGTGAACATCCCATCCACACGCACAAAAAGTTTTAGGAACACATTCATTGTGCGTACAGCTAGGGAGTAGAATTCCCTGCCGGAGTCTATGTTTCCTGATAGCTACAACCTGGGAGTCTTTAAGTCAAGAGTGTATAGGTTACTTCTAGGCAAGCGTGCTCCATCTTCGACCACATCATCGCTTACCATCAGGTGAGATAGTGTTCAAACGCGTGCCTATCAACAATAAAACAAGACAAAATTTTATATAAACAGATATTAAATGATGGCTGTATCAGTGTCCTTGCTCTAAACTAAATAGCGCATGTAACTTCTTGCCACTGTTCTAAGGTTTCTCAACTGTAAAGAATCCATAGAATGGTCTTATTGTTATGAATAACTTCGACTTGTTACTTTCACAACAATAGCTGTAACTTTCATATTTTAGAAGCCTAGAAGCAAGATGGCCGCCATTTTCTGTTACTAATTATAAATAATTGTTTATCAAAGTAGGTAACAACGTAGCTTTGAAGGGATTGTTCGGTTTTGTAAAATAATTTCATGGAAAATGTTTTGGCTTTTTAATGTTTGTGTGGAATAGAATAAACTTTATTTTACATTAAAAAATGTAATAAAAGATATGTATACAACGAGGAAAGAACAGTATTGTTCTCTCGGGCCTGCGGACGGCGAGCAGTGGGTAGCTCGCCGTTCGATCAGCACCAGGCCCGTGAGTCGACGGCGCGTAGTGTTCCACGCGCGCCTCAAAGAGATTAGTATCAGCCACTACTGACGGGGCCCATCGTGGCCGGTGCCTGCATGCCTAGAGGTAGCGAAAAAACTCTGAAAATGAGTTACCGCACCCCTGGGCACTCAGGCAGGGAAAGAACAGGGGTGGGTTTTGGTCAGTAAGAGTCTGACACGCCCTCCCGCTCCACCCAGAGCGGGAGAAGTCATTGGATGATTTCCCATCCCACCAAAAAAAAAAAAAGGTATTGTTCTCTCCTCGTTGTATGTAACATGATTTTTTACCAACAAATAAAAGAAAACTGGCAAAACTCATAATTTTAAAGAACTTTTACCGGCCTTAGAATCAGGTGTTCAATTTAATTTGTCGAGATAACACAAAAACAGCCTGCATTAGGCCTAGACTCCACCAAAACGGGGACGAGACGAGAGGAGAGGAGATGTGTTTTAAACAACCAATAGAATTTCGTTCTTGACACTTCTCGTCTCCACTCAGCTACAGTGGTTACCACTGAGCGGAGATGTATCATATTTCTATGACGCGATCGAAGCGGAGATTAAAACTGTGCCTCGCTGAGATTGAGCTGGGCAGCGGTACAAAGCGGAGATGTGAGCTGTGCCTCGCAAGTTGGCGACGGCGCGCAGCGGAGACGAGAAAAGATGTGAATACAGCATTAAGCAGCACCGTTAATGTAGTAAAGTGTGCGTTCATCTCAATATCCAACGCTCGCCGTACGCAAATCAGTTCCGCTCTAGACAAAATACATCTTCACTCTAGCCAGCACACATCTACGCTCCAGACTAGCCAGTACGCATCTCTGCACAGCTTCGGTGGTTACACCCTAGCTGAAAAACATCTCTTCTCGTCTCCGCATCGAACATCTCCGCACATCTCCGCTTTGGTGGAATCCGGGCCTTAAGTTTGCCTATGTGCCACTACTGTACCTACATAAAGTAAAAATAAATTAATAGCCATCAACTAAGCGGCTTTTAATGAACATCGGTAGAAATAGATCTGATAGTGATCGTTTCTCGGACACTTCACCCATTAAGTTGCCACTTTTATCATTATAACAATTATGTGCTTGTTGAAAATTGCTTCGCGTTTGAGTATCTAGTTTTAATCCTAGAAAATAAAGTATCGAACTCGAATCGAATCGATTCGGATCCCGAAAAATCCAAGCTTACGTATGACACTTAACGAAATTATCATAATTATCATATCATAGCCATCCTTATATCATTATCTTAATCTATTTGGGGTTAGTGCAGCAGTTTTTTCTGTCATCCCGGCTTTCTTACCATTTCATGTTTTACACTATCTACAATTAAGAAAAACAACAACAAATTAAATCTAGTGTCCGACCGAAGTTTTAGTTTCGGCAAAAAGTGGCCGAATATTCGTCTCGACCGAAAAAGCGGCTGAATATTTGGTTCTTCCGAAAAAGTGGCTAAATATTTGGTTCGTCCGAAACAGTGGCTGAATATTCGGCTAGACTGAAAAAGTGGCTGAATATTCGGCTAGACTGAAAAAGTGGCTGAATATTCGGTTAGACTGAAAAAGTGGCCGAATATTCGGATCGACTGAAACCAGCGTCTTAGAGCTGAAGGTTGTGATAAAAGAAACCTATAAACTGACTGTATCGGTCATCTGTGTGTAATCATCGTTTTATCAATTTATTTAGTACTAGCTTCTGCAAGCGGCGTCGCCCGCGTATAATAGGGTATTTAACTAAAAAAAACTAATCAGTCTGTCTGTTAAATTACCAAAAAATATTGGTCACGTATTTTGTCTTTAGTCACGAAAACAAAAAATGAGGGAATACAGTTAAAATGTAGCGTGACGTCACGCGTTGCAACATTTTTTACCACCAAAGTGTCGTAACGAGCCCACACTCCTGAACTTTGTTGTGTTTTATCTTTGTCATTTTATAGTCTGAAAATATTGGAATCTTATTTTTTGATTATTTAACCCTTTCTTAGTCGACTCTTCACAAAGAACACACCCTCCAAATTTCCAGCCACCAGCACCAGCAGCTTAGGCTGTGTGTGGATATATCAGTCAGTCAGTAAGTAAGGACTTCGAATTTTATATATCTACAGATTTCATGAAAGTCGGTTTTTAAATGATAACTTGTTCAAGCCATTTTAAGTTTTTCCACGTCTCAGTTTCAGCCGAAATTGAAAGGGAAGCCGAACATTCTGTTACGGTATCGGTTTTTTTTTTTTTTTGGGGGGTGGGAAATCATCCTATGACTTCTTCCGCTCTAGGGTGGAGCGGAAGGGCGTGTCAGACTCTTACTGACTAAAACCCACCCCTGTTCCTCCCTGCCTTGAGTGCCCAGGGGCGAGGTAACTCTTTCGAATTTATCCTCCACCCCCGGGCAGGCATCGGCCGTGGCAGGCCCCGTCCCTATTGCTGACAACTCTTTGAGGCGCGCGTGGAACACTACGCGCCGTCGACTCTCGGGCCTGGTGCTGATCGGGCGGCGAGTTACCCACTACTCGTCGTCCGCAGGCCCGGGTCTACGGTGGCCGGAGGTCGTCTCGCGGCCCCTGGCGTCTCCTGCGGCGGTCGCGGCTGGGGGCGCTAGGGCGACTCGGCTGTTGTTGAGTCTCCCTAACGTATGCCGCGATGACAAATTAATCCGTCAGGCCCCGGAATAACAGATCCAATTAAAAACCTATTGTTGCGTCCCACATGTGGGGCGCGCTGGGCCTGACGAGTTTAAAACACATTTAAAAACTCCGCCTAGTAAGACCAATATCACCAGCAAAGCCCAAGCATGAAATCGATCCAGTTATAATAAAAATGGCTTAAAATAGCAAAAATTGCTCCACAGTCGCGTCGTGGCCAGAATAACTTCACCAATTAAGTCAGCCCTGGATTTAGGTCAACCGTTTAGTGCTGCACCTGGTCTCTTGAGGGGTTGAACTACTTGCCCCTCACTTCGTTAAATGCGGTGTCGCGTTTTAGGTTTGAAGTTTGCTTTTTGCTGAGGATTTTGTCTGTGGAGAGTGGAGTGAGTTGACTTGTTATAATTTGAATTTTATTCTGAGAAAAGAAGGTTTTATTATTTATTGAGAAACTGATTCCTACTGGAGTTAGATTATTCTTTTTTGTAATTGTATCTGACAGAAGGGGTGCTGTTTCTTTGAAAACAAGTCGAGAAAAACACTTTACAGGTTTATTTATTCATTTGTTTGTTTTACTTATCCATTTATTGAAGTGAAAACTTATTTAGGTGCGTTAGGCATTTTTTTTTCATGTTTTCACTTCTGTCTACACTCCCAGAGTGCCAATCTTTTTTTTCACATCTAAAGGGCGTGCATGGTATTTGTTTTGCAATAATAATGACTGTCGGTTTTTGTACATACGCCCTGTTAAGGCACTGCGAATTCAGATTCTTTGAGGTAAAACTTCTTACATTCCATTGTATTTTTGACGAAAAATATTAAGCCAGTTGGTTAAATTTAGTTTAGTTGCTCAGTAGAAGCATAAATAATTGACCAGTAGGTCATGGAATCGCTGCAATCATTTATTTATTCATTGGCCTATCTACATTTATTATTATTGTTAAACTTTGTAACCTAACTAACGATCCGCCCTGGTTCCGCACGGGTACATATTATATACACAAATCTTCATCGTTTATCGCTCTTTCTATTAGTGACAGACCTATGTCATCAGGATTTTTGTAACACATAACATGGTTTAAAAGAGTGTCCATGGAGTTTCTTGCCCGTTTTTCTCCATAGAGATCTACGTTTTGGAATGTGCAATTACGAGTAGCTTCATCTTTCTGACTGACCGACTTATTGATTATTCAAGAGTGCCTGTGAATGTTTTATTTGAAATAAACGCTTTGAGTTTAAGTGAAAAAAAAACAAAATCTATTTCGTAATTTAGGAGGAGACAGCGGAGATGCATACAGACGCGGTTTTGATTTGTGCTATGTAGAGATGATACCTGAAATTATACAAACTAACAAGTCACATTAAATAAAATAATAAAAAAACCTCAACGCTTAACAGAAAAGCGAACATTTAAAAACTACAAAAGAGCTGATGACCTTGGAACGGCTGAACCGATTTTGATAAAACATGTCGAAGAACCATCGCTAGAAAACCTGCTTTCAAATAAAAAAACCGCATTCAAATCGGTACACCCGTTTATGAGCTACAGTGCCACCGACAGGCACACAGACAGACAGATCGATAGACTCACAAAGCGGTCAAACTTATAACACCCCTCTTTTTGCATCGGGGGTTAAAAATAACTTACAATAATAGTGCAGATATAGAAGAGTTATATTGGTTATTATTGAGAGTTACATAATTTCTAAGTGTTGTGACAGATTTAATCCACACTTAGCTCCTCAAAAGCAAGAAAAATATGTTTGTCTTTACAGAATTAACTAAACACGATTTTCCTTATGAAACTACACTAGAGGCAGCAGCTGCTCCATCCAAATCAGATGTCTGTTACATCATGAAGGTACCAATGGGTCATTTGTTTGCAAATTTTCAAATGGACCCTCGTCGTAATCTCGGCACCCTTATTGACTTTATTGGGTACAACAAAAGTGAATCTTTCTCTTCGATTTTGCGAAGTTGAGTTGTATCTGTTACCATTGATATTTTTTTGTATTATTATTTAGCCCTACCATATAACCAGCAATGGGCTGGCGTTGATAATATTTTTGACAAATTAAAGAACAGTACACAGTATTGTTTGCAATTTACAAAATGGATAAACATCCAAAAAGGGGTATATTATTGGCCATAATTTGTCTGCCATACCACTTCTGTAAGCATAACATTTTATTACTTGTTATTCTATCTAATGAAAACTTCTAAGGTACGAGATATATATCTAAGAAAACAAAACCTTTACCAAAATAAAAGAACGCTACATAGAACACCAAGTGCATTGAATTCCTTATTAACACTCACAAATTTCCTCATTATTTGTCCCAATTAATTACACCCCCAACAACCCCCAAACATTTGGGACCAACATTGGCGATACATTTTATTTCCCTAAAAATATTTAAGGATAAGGAACACTCCGCCGGTCTGTTACGACAGGGGTGTAATTAATTACGTTTCACCCCCATTCCAGCTCCGTTCCTCCCACACCCGGAGAGTTTCGCCTCCCAGACAATAGAGGCTGGATACAATCGTGAAACCCTTGTGTTTCATAGCTGTTATTTTGAAAGAGAATTTTGATTTGAGTTTGAGAAGAGATTACGTTACTTCGCCTATTATTTTTTTATGGAATAAATGTGATTGTTTAAGGGTCTTGTTTTAGAATTTAGACGGTGGGTAAATTGGACGAACCTGTGAACAAAAAGGCCCTTGGTTTATATATGAATATAGTTAATGTAGTTATATACAGGGTGTTATAGAGGATACTGTTATTGAGGAGCTTGTGGCTAAAGTAATAACAGCCGCACGGGTCGATCCATCAGGTTAAGCTACACTTGCCGGGGTTGGTCCATGGATGGGTGACCATCTTTACATAACGAGACTTGTCGTGCTACAGAAAGCACGTTAAGCAACGGTTGACAACCAGGACCAACGGGTCCCGGTTGTCAATCGTGGGATCTTTGACAGTATTTACGGGTCGTCAGAAGCCCGAAAGTCTGACAACCAGTCAAAGGGGTATCGTATTACCCAGTACTGGGTTGTGGAGGACAGATAGGCAGTCGCTCCATGTAAGATACTGGTATTCAGCTGCATCCGGTTAAACTGAAAGCCGACACATGAATGCAGTAAAGAGATTTGATTTGATTTGATTTGATTTGACCCCAAGATAGTTGGGAAAAGGCGCGGGCAGATTGATACAGGCTGTTATAGAAATGAATATGGTTAATGTAGTTAATATACAGGGTGTTATAGAAATAGGTTGTCATATTTTAGATAGGTACTGCTGCTGGGCAGAACCTATCAAAAATGATATTGGTACCACAATGAACCACTTTCATCAAAGCCATAATAAATTCCCAAAAAAAAGAGTGGCACTCCCGGAGAGCCACTCTTATGTCAGTGCCGACTAAAGTGAAAACTTCAACAAAAATGCCCAACGCGCCTAAAGAAATGTTCAATTCAATCTGCTACGCGTCGGTGTTGGCGTCGGTGTTGGTGACGGCGTCGGTGTCAGTGTCGGTGGAGAGTTCAATTGTTTTTTCCCATCTCAAAAATGCCCAACGTGCCTAAAGAAGTCTTCCCTTCAAAAATTAGACTTTACGTACTAAGTTATCATCAGCTGATCAAAATTAGAATGGGAGGTCGGTTTTTTTTTCCGAACTTTCTATGTCTTTCTTGTAGGAAGTTGTTCGTTTCTATGAGCTGAAGTATAATAATAAAATATAATAAATAATAATAAAAGCTTTTCATTGATTCCTTACAATTAATATACAATCATTTCAAACATTATTAATAAAAAATTTAAAGTGCAATTCAATTCAATTTCAATAAAATGATTAACAATTATTGTTTACCTAATATTAAAATTATAACAGTTAAAAATAGTTACAATAGCTGAAGTATATATATAAATATATATATAATTCCAAGTCCTGACTGATATATCAACGCCAAGCCCAAACCATTGCTCCTAGAGACATGAAATTTGGAGGGTGTGTTCTCTGTGAAGAGTAGGTATCCACTGGGTTTTTCGAAATTTTGCTCCTGAGAGGGTGAAATGGGGGTTGAAAGTTTATAACGGGGGTCGTACTAATTCGTCGCGGGCAAAGCCGTTGGCAGAAGTTAGTATAAAATATGAACACCCATTTACTTCATGTGTGTGTTATTTAAGTGGTTTTTCTGACGTTAGTGTTGTAAATCGCCCCCGTGTTTTTTCAAATATAATATTTTAATAGTTTGACCAGTATGAGAGCTTTTTGTAGTGACCAAAACTTTTTTAGCGTGGTGGACTACGGCCTACACCCTCTCACAGAGAGGAGGCCTGTGCCCCAGCAGTGTGGACACTAAAAGGCTGATGATAATGAAAACTTCTTTGACAAAACAACAGTAACAGTAGAACACTGTCTAAGGCACAGGTTTCCCCTAGTTTAGGAGGCTGGGGTTCCACCATCTCAGACACCTTATTACCAATTGTTTTTGTAACCTAAAAAAAAACAAAAAAAAACAAAAATTGGTTGTGAAAATTCTAATCAGACTCAAAATTGCGATTCAGAATTTGGGGGACTATATGAGAGGGAGGGGTGTTAACTACTATCTCATTGATTTATCTATATGAAACAGAAATATTCTTAAAACACTTATCTAACTATAAATAAATAAACTCAAACGAAAAATCTTTTAAGTACCTAACTAAAACTAAAAATAATCTTAATAAGGCGTCTACAAATTCCTCCGCATCCAGTATTTACTTATTTCCTTTTTTGTGAAAGAGTATTGTATCCGGCTTAAAATATTAAAATAAGCCACTCGTTTTCCCGGACTTAAGTTAGAAAGTAGAAATCATAAAAATGCCAGATTATTTCAAGCCACCATTTCATTTTCAACAACTCGTCGGGTGGAATGTGATGAAAAATGTAATATTTTGCACCCCATCAAGCAAGGGGACCATTTGTAAGGTTTTTGTTGCAGTTTGGCAGTTTGTCCCTTTTCATACTGCGGCTTTTGATGTTATCATAATAACGGAAGAAATGAGGAGCAAAAAGGAAAATGTTGCTAAAAAATGGCAATATTTTAGATTGTTTTTTAAATTTATATACAAGAATCGCATGATAATTTCGTTTAAAAATACGAATATTAACCATGATCTGTTAAGATTGTAATATTTATGGTTTAAGACATTTATTTCTCATAAAAGAATGTACATATTCGCTTACGATGAGTATACATTGTTAACATTCATAAGGAACGAGTAGCTGAACGGCATGCAATTTTGTACAATTTTAAAGTTATTATATATAAGTCGAGCGGCTCAGTAGCACGCATGTCGGCTGCCACATTGATGACACTTGTTTTAATAATATTAGCTATGCAGACAATATGGTTCTGCTGAGCCCCTCCATAAGCGGGCTAAGGAAACTTTTGTCCGTTTGTGAGAAGTACGCGGAGGGGCATGGGTTACAATATAACTCTAAAAAGAGTGAAATTTTAGTATTTAAATCAGGCCGACAACAGCCTACCCATGTGCCTCCCGTATTTCTCAATGGAATAGCCCTAAAGCAGGTTCAAGCCTTTAAATATCTGGGTCACATTGTGACAGGTGACCTCAGGGACGATGAGGATATTGAGCGGGAGCGCAGGGCTCTGGCGGTGAGAGCTAATATGCTCGCACGCAGGTTCGCACGATGCACGAGAGAAGTGAAAGTGACGCTATTCAAAGCTTATTGCCAGTGCTTCTACTCAAGCGGCCTGTGGGTGAGATATACGCAGCGAGCCTCAGAGCCCTGCGCACTCAGTACAATAATGCGTTCAGGATGTTGTTGGGTCTGCCGTGGAGGTGCAGCGCGTCTGGGATGTTTGCTGAAGCGCGCGCTGATGGTTTCCAGGCCATCATGCGCAAAAGAGCAGCTTCCTTGCTGGTCCGTATACGGGGTAGCAACAATGGCATTCTGAGCGCAATAGCGGCACGTTTTGACTGTCCCTTTCAAAACCAGTGGGTCAAGTCTTGTGTGGGTGTGGCCAGTCATGGCAAATAAAAATTTAAAGATATTATATACTAGAATAAGGTTTCTATGGGTTCTATGGGTATAAGGGTCTATGCCACCCGAATTAAAGTCATTATTATTATTGTGTTATTATTTAATTTAATTTTCAATTTTTGACATTTTTAATTTAATTTTTTGACATCTTTGAATTTGTTTGGCATCTGTTATTTATTTTTATTGAAAGTTTTGAATGTATGTATGTATTTGAATTACTTATATGGGCATAAAGCCTGAAATAAATGAAATTATTATTATTATAAAAAAAAAACAATATGTGGGTTAGTTAAAGTTAGTAAAACATTCATTAATATCGATTTCTCGCATGTGGGTAAACCGAAATATTACTAGTGGGACAACAGTAGGTAGTACCTTTGACAAGTTCTTATTAAGGCGTTATTAACTGCCAATGACCTTGAGTGGTTAGCTTTCGTGTTCTGTGCTGAGCTCACGTAACGCGTCGTACGTCTGAGTCCTATTACTGGGTAGTAATAGGACTCGCCCATCATGGAGCGCTATCCGAAATTAGACGCATTATTAATTTATTACACATAAAACAACAGGTATTAAACCAAAAAACTTAGACTAAATTATAAATAACTAAATGATCTTTAAAATGGTGAAGGTTTAATAAAAATACGCTTTATAGCTTTTGCGTGATTCTCAATTTTTTATCTGTGTTAGACATAACTTTACAAATTAATTACACTATGTTACAAAAATATAATTTCAAATATTCTCAGATCAAATTACGACAAAAATTGTTTTGAGTTAAATATATTTTTTTCTAAGAAATAAGACTAGGTGTAACGGAAATGTGTGGTCATATTTTAAGAACTGCATCTGCCCATCGATATGTACAACTTTCTTCAAAAAAAGCTAAGGAAATTCTCAATTTTTTGTTTAACTCTACAAATATTGATCGACTGATGATAATTTTGGGAATTTTCAATTTTTTCTTGGAGAAAGTGGTTTATTTCCATGGGCAGAACCAGTTCTTAAAATATGACCACACCTTTCCGTTACACCCTGTATATCAACAATACATATCAATTCTCTTCTGCCTAGCCTTTTCCCAACTATCTTGGGGTCGGCTTTCAATCTAACCGGATGCAGCTGAATACCAGTATTTTACATGGAGCGACTGCCTATCTGACCTCCACAACCCAGTTACTGGGTAATACGATACCCCTTGGTAAGACTGGTTGTCAGACTTTCGGGCGTCTGTCGACCCGTAACGACTGTCAAAGATCTACGATTGACAGCCGGGACCAACGGCTTAACGTGCTTTCCGAGGCACGGAGGAGTCTCGGTATGTAAAGATGGTCACCCATCCACGTACCAACCCCGGCAATCGTAGCTTAACCTAATGGATCGACCCGTGCGGCTGTTATTATTTTAGCCACAAGCTCCTCGTGATATTCAATTAACAACCATTAAAATTCGTATAATTGCGCCTTAAGTGTTAAAACATTACCTCTTTGAGAAATTGCTATCGAAGGCAATTGTTATTTCACTTCTATTTTCTCTTCTTTTTATTCTTGTGTTTATCCTCAATTATTTCAGTGGACTATATTCAATTTTTTAAATTGTTTATTGATATTATAACCCGACAACTTTTAAAACATGAATGAACCATCTTCTGAGTTCCATGGAGACCTCATCCATCGCTTTACATTAAGCGCGACTGAGATCGATACGACTCTGACTAACCTCGGTTTAAAAACATTTATTTCTCAAAGAAGAAGAAGAAGATTACAGTTCACTTACATATTGAGCTTATGGCGCGGACTGACTACGATTTGAGATACCTTCAAATAAGGTTGAGAATTGAACATAATAATTGTGTTGACGATGGGAATAAGCATTTATTTTACGGGGTTTCTTTAGGTTATCCAGAATATCCACATTAAATAATTGTCCGGTCAAAGTTTTAATAAAATGCTAATTCTATTCAATTCTTAAAAAAAATAATGTTGTTATCGCTGAAAATACAGAGATGATCGACGCCAAAGTTTATTTTTGTGGAGCAATTTCCAAATTTTTTATTGAGAATATCAAACTATTTTTTACTATTCTATTAAGTTAAAATTTTTCTTTAAACCCTTCTCTGTCCACTGTATTTTTTGCAAAGGATATTTTCATTGCATTACGTCATACTCGACTACCCAAGAAACCAATTTTTTTGACTATTGAGGTAATACCGCGCCTTGATACGCCGTTCAGTTAACAACCTAACCTTTTCACTAAAACGGTACCATTCAACTAGCCACCCAAATGATATTACCCAAATTTTTAAGGAAAGCTATTAGCCTACAACGAAAAAACCAATATTTGATTACACTTTACACCAATAAAGCCGTTAAAACCGATTAAAAATATAGCTCAAAACTCCATTAAAAATTCTGCGAGCACAAACTCTTCGTCAGCGATTCTCTTAATCGATAGCGGTCGCAAGCTCGGAGGGGATACTTTGAAGAGTACTTCTCTTATATCACGAGGACTAACGATCACTTTTGATAATATGCTGATGTGGCGATGATGAGGGCACTGAGGAACTAAGGGACTGTCTTGTCTTTGAAATAAGTTTTTAATTTATCGATTTTGTATATAAAGTAGTTTTTTTTAGTCACCGCCATCTCATCTTCCTAGTTCGTCGTGCAATGCCGCTGCTGTGGCTGCGGATAATCCCAAGCGGCGGAAATATAACAACCTTGTCGGTATCTACATTTTCGAGCCGTTTGGGGTTGTGGGCCGTGGGGTCCAAGTGCTCATTTAGTGTTCAAAGATCTATGCTCTCTTCGCTTGTTGACACTTCGCGTGACTCAAGGGCTGGCTTTCCTCGGCCAGAGGTTAAGCATTGCCATACAACGTGGCAATGCCACCAGTCTTTTGGGCACACTTCCAGTAGACAGCGATGTGGAGGAATTTATTGACGCCAGATTGTAAGTTTTATTTAGTTAGGAATTTTTGTTTTGGTTACAATAATTCATTTTTACTTCGTTACATAGGGTGTCAAAAAAAAATTGTTGTTAGAGTGGCAACAAAAATACACGTTCTGTGAAAATTTCAACTGTGTAGCTATTACGGATCGTGAGATACGGTTCGCTGACAGACGGACGGACAGCGGAGTCTTAGTAATAGGGTCTCGTTGGTGACCCTTTGGGTACGGAACTCTAAACAGATAAAAGAAAGTAATAGAAAATATTAATAGCACTTACTACTTAATAATAGAAAATAATCAATAGACTTGACACAAAATGGCGTAAATTCATGAAGGAAACAGGTTCCGTTCGCGATGAGAACGGAACCACGAGAAGAACTAATTAAACTTCGGAAAGAAGATCATTTTTAACTCATAGCCGACACAATGTTGCACTTGGGTAAGACTGCCAACAAAATTTTGCATTCACGAAAATCTGTAATACCAGAAAAATATTCCCAAGATGCTGATTTTAACATAAAACATTAGCATAGTAAATGTCTGGGTATTATGATGGATGATATATCGGTATCTCGTAATGATCTCAGGCTATGATGTATTGTAGCGTTTTGGCTTTTATAGCCCATTTTACGTCAGCTTGCTGCGTTTGAGTGCGCTCTGAAATATCGGGATTGGGTTCCTTAGTGCTGAGTTCTCGGTACTGGGTTATCGGTATTTAGTTTTCGGTGCGTAGTTTCCGGTACCTCGTTCTCGGTACTGGTTTCTCGGTACTTCGTTCTCGGTACTGGATTCCCGGTACCGGGTTCTCGGTACTGAGTTCTCGGTACTGTTTACTTGTTAAATGAGGTTTAACGGCGTTCAAGTTATGTTTCGTATTTTTAGTAAGTCTCATGAATATTTACCTAAAATATTTACTAGAGATGCCGTGAATATTCGCTATTATTCGGTATTCGGCATTAATCGTCATTTTTTTGTTATTCGTCGAATACCAAATTGACATTCGACGATAAAAAGTAATAATTAATATAAAAATTAAGCCAAAAATCAGTCATGTCATGTTTAGTTATGCCTTAATTTTTTTTTAGATTACCGTAACAAATAAATGATTGGTATTAGCCAGACTACTACAAGAGCTATATTATTATTTGATAACAAATAAATTATTTTTTTGTATTCCTTTTTTTATGTCGAATAATAATGGCGAGTTATTCGACTATTCACCATAGGGAATGGCAACTAATTGGTATTCGACTATTTGCTATAACAAATTTTCACGGAATCTCTAGTATTTATATATAATAAGGCATAGCACAGACTTGCCAGTGGCTTCGTCAGCGTCAAAGTTGAAAATTATCCCACGCAAATTTACTTGGGTGTACTATGCACTTTAAAATATCGGTGCTGAGTTTCGTGGTACTGATGTGTGGTGTACCTATGTGTGCACCTATAACTTATAATACAGGGGAACAAAATAACGGTACTCAATCCCGGTACCTAATTCTATTTTGCGCGCGAGGGTGCCTATTGCACTTAAAGTGTGCTGGCTTACGCGTGCCGGTTTACAGTATCGATATACTGCCAAAATGAGGATGCACCCTTACCTAACGTTATCTGCATTTGATGTGTAATACAAAATAACATTACATCCTCTCAAAATAGAGCAGTTACTCATTTCCTGCAGTCGTGAAATGCGACTCAAACGTGGGATGTTTCTAATTTGTTATTCTAGTGTCAATACTTGAATTATTAGCTTTTCTATATTTACTGTGGCATGATTCAGACGGTTATTTAGGAATAGAGTGTGTTTATTTGTAGTAAAGCTTCTTGTGAAATAGTTCATTTGAGGAAGTATAAAACTAGCTATGTGGCATGAGGAAACACAAAAGGTGTAACGGATAGGTTACAGAGCATGCATCGAGATGGAGGAAACGGTCGTACACGTTCTTGAATGCACGGATGTCACAGATATACGCATACGATACTTATGATCGCCGAATTCACTCATAGATGCCCTGAATAAACATATATCATAAGATGACTTCTCCGGCTCTGGGTGAAGCCTGAGTATGTCAGACTGTCTAAAACCCACGCCTGTTCCTTCAGTTGCCTTAGTTCCCAGGGGTCTGACATCTCTTTGAGGCGCGCGTGGATCACCACGCGCCGTCGACTCTCGGGCTTGGTGCTGATCGGACGGCGACCCACCCATTATGGGGGCGTGACGGCGACTCTGTTGAGTCTCCCTCACCCGTTCCGCCTCCTCCTTTGCGAGTATTCCTGCATCGCAGAAAGAGGAGACTGCTTACCATTCCCTCTCGCTCCATACCATGGCCTGGACCAGGGCCGGACAGAGAGGTCGGACCTGGAAGGCCTAATCAGCTTCTGGAGAGAGGTGGGCTGGGTGGAATTATGGACGCTGCGGCGTACGCATGGTCTACCTGTATGGACTGAGTGCGGCAACTATAGTACCAGAAAAAAGATAGTATGTAAGATGGTAGAGGCTATAGTAGGATTAGCCCGCTGTCCGATCAGCACCAGGCCCGAGAGTTGACGGCTGGTAGTGTTCCACGCGCGCCTCAAAGAGATGTCAGCAACCACTGACGGGGCCCGTCATTGCCGATGCAAGCATGCCAAGGGGTAGCGGATAAATTTGAAACAGAGTTATCGCACCCCTGGGCACTCAGGCAAGGAAAGAACAGCGGTCGATTTTAGTCAGTAAGAGTCTGACACGCCCTCCCGCTTCACCCAGAGCGGGAGAAGTCATAGGATCATTTTCCACCAAAAAAAAGGGTCTATGTAGGATGTGAACGGGAAGTTTTCTATGTTAGCTGTGGGATTCATTTGTTTGCCAGCCTCGCCTCTGTGCATAGCGTGGAGGAGACCAGTGGACAGTGAACGATCAGTCTGCGTAGCCTCTTCCCAACTATGTTGAGGTTAGTTTCCAGTCCAAACAGATACAGCTGAATATCACTGTTTCACATGTAGCGACTGCCTATCTGACCTCCACAATCCAGTCACTGGGTAGCACGATGCCTTTTGGTAAGACTGCTGTCAAATTTTCTGGCTTCTGAGTACCCGTGACTATAATGGGATTAAGGCGCACATAAATGCCAACGGCCTGGAGTTAGCTGGCGTATTCTGTGTTGAGCTCATGCAACGCGTCGTACGTCCAGCCAGTAATAGGACTCGGCCATCAAGAAGCGCTGTCTCAAATTAGAAGCATTATTTATTAATTTATTATACATAAAACCTAATCTAAAAAAAAAACCTAAACCTAATCTTTTAGTATACGTGTTTTAGTATAATGCAACAAGCATTATACTAAAACACGTATACTAAAAGATTATTAATTAAATTATCTTTAAAATGGTAAGTGGTGGTGGTAAGGTACCGAACCAGATACTCAATTTTTTATCTGCTTTAGACATAACTTTACAAGTTAATTACACTATGTTACAAAAATATGATTTAAAATATTCACATATCAAATTACGAAGAAAACTGTCTAGAGTAACATATTTTTTCAAAGAAAAAAGACTAGTCGTTTAGACTTGATGTTTAGTTTAAAAAATAAAGTCGAAATCGGAAGTGTTAACAATCGGAAGTTCCGATATCCGTAACATCCCTACTAATTACATATATAACGACACACACATAGTACGTTGCTCGCAGAACCGTGAGATGGTCGATGAGGCTGAAAACTGGAGTGGTGACCACGTACCGGAAGACGCAGCGTTGGAAAGCCTCCCACAAGGTTGACTGATGACCTGGTGAGGGTCGCGGGTAGCCAATGGATGCGAGATACTCAGGACCGGCCGTTGGCGACACGCGCGGTGAGGTCTATGTCCAGTGGTGGACGCCATTCGGCCGAAATGGTGATGATGATGATAATGATGTAGCTAAGTACACGTGCATAGCTTGATTTTACTGCTTGATTTCGAATGTCATATGCCCGATGGCTAATTCCCCGAAGTCATCAGATCAAACGTCCGAATTGCCGAAATTCTATAGCATCGGTGTACCACAATTTCGAATAGCCATTAGATCGAGCGTCTGTTTCGCCGAAAAGCCATTGCAACGGTAGTCCTATCCATCGAATGTCTATTGGCTTGACGTGTCAGTAAGTCAAAAGCGTTGCACATGACATTATTATTATGTAAAAATCAGTAATTTTGATCACTGGTGTGTTTATCCAATTATTATATATTATATATGTCGCAGCCATCTGGTTCGGATGAATCGGTTGAATTAGCGATTCAATTGGATGCCTGGGCCGTTCATTAAACGCCGCGGGCCGCCGGTATTCAATTAAATGGCTAGGCCAATAGTTAATTTAACTAGATTTACTCAACGTTTAACAACTTGGCGTATTGAAAGTCGGCCCTTGGAAGATGACTGACCAAGACTCAACCAAGTGATCCAAATTTACTTCAAGTTAAATGAAAAATTATGAAAATTATTTATTAGTGATTCAATTTATTGAAAAGACGTAGTCGGAGCCCCGCTTTGCAATGGTTTACAGGTGAATGATAAAAAATGATAAACCCATTGAGTTTGGCCTCAATTGATTCGTCTTGAGGAGCACTTTACGTCACATCATAATATCCGTAGAATATTTTAAAACGTCACGCCTAATAATCTAGCAAGTATTTGGCGTGTAGGTAATTACCTATATTCTTAAAAGCTTGAGGCACAGAACCATAGTAAGTACCTAACCGGTAACCTCACAACAAGCTTTTAAGAATATAGGTAAAAGTCACGCCAAATACTAGATTTTATCTTTAACTTATTAGTTCATTGTCCCTGATAAAAGCTTGTTTAAAAAATATTTTTTTGCTTATAATTTTATGTAGAATAGCTTTCGACTTACTGGCACGTCGAGCCAATAGACATTCGATGGATCTTATCGTTGCAATGGCTTTTCGGCGAAACGGACGCTCGATTCTCGGTGGTGTATTTCTAGCATCCAGCAGACAGCACTAACCAGAGGGAAGCCTTCCTTTTTAACCGTACGCCCGTCTGTATTAGGCCGTACGTGAGAGTTTATAAAATAAATTGACAAACCCGTCAAGCCCCTCATTAGCAGACACAATTAAAAATCTATTGTCGAGGGGCCTGACGGATTAATGGCTATTCGAAATTGTGGTACATCGATGCAACGGAATGTCGGCAATTCGGACGTTCGATCTGATAACTTCGGGGAATTAACCAACGGGCATATGACATTCGAAATCAAGCAGTAAATTCGTATAGCTTATCGGTGGGCTGCTACGGAGCGCCACGTTTATCGACAACATATTATTACTTTCTACGTTTATTCAGCAATGTTATGTTCCAGTTTAAAGAGGACATTAATAGTTTTCGACATAGTTGGCAACGTAGTGGGAATTTGATTTCATTTGCTGGCATTCATGTGCCTCTGTGACTAATAGCAATGAGGCGGGTTGTCCCTTGTTTGGTAATGTATGACTCGAAACTTTCGATAAACACATAGATATCTAGAATAAGGGATGACTTTTAATTTATTGGCAATCTTTCAGGGATGAAAATCGTGAATATGATTAGATTTTTTTTATTTAAAGGGAACAACAAACAGCTATACTATAAAACAGAAATCAGAGAAAGTTACATCAAATATAAAAATATTGTAACATAACAAAGTTGTAGTAAACATAACATTGCTGAAGTTGTTCAGTAGGTACTCAACTGTTCAGTACATTTCTTTAGTTCGTATAACTCGATTAAATGCCGAGGAAAGCGGGTTTTTTCGCTATTTTAGATTTGGTCTTATATTGAAAGTTGTTAATATTGTAGACTTTATAGGGTGTAAAAGACACATCACAAAGACGTTAACTACGCATACGTTACGGCTAACATAGTAGCTTGCGCAAAAAATATTGCTGGGAAACGACTTCTATTTTTAGGTATGAAAAAAAAAATATTGCGGGCAATATAACGCGAACCCAAGCAAGCGGATTTAAACCCCACCCCTTCGCTCTAAGCCGTTTTTGTATTTAGACAAAAAAAAATCTGGTAATATTTGTTTGGAAAAAAGTTTAGTAATAACACTTTTTTTTTTTTTTGGGGTCGGGACATAATCCAATGACTTCTCCCGCTCTGGGTGGAGCGGGAGGGCGTGTCAGACTTTTACTGACTAAAGCCCACCCCTGTTCCTTCCCTGCCTGAGTGCCCAGGGGTGCGGTAACTCATTTTCAGAATTTATCCGCTACCCCTAGGCATGCAGGCACCGTCCACGATGGGCCCCGTCAGTGGTGGCTGACACTAATCTCTTTGAGGCGCGCGTGGAACACTACGCGCCGTCAACTCACGGGCCTGGTGCTGATCGGACGGCGAGCTAACCACTGCTCGCCGTCCGCATGCCCGGGTAGTAATAACACTTGGAATTCATTTTCGTAAAAAAGTAAAATAAAAAATTGCGACTTTGACCTTCTATATCTCTAGAACCAGTGGATTCCCTAGTACGGTCTACTGGAAAAAAATGATTCTAATAATAGGTAGAATATGTGGCTTTCGGCTTCAGAAACTGTCTTTTTACACCCGCTACAGAAGACAGCTAAAATATTTAAATGAACACCTAACAAAATTCTAAAGTTTTGTCAACGTTTGTCACAATTTTAATTAGAAATCATAGGGAATTTTCTTTATTTGTTTAAAGGGTTTTCGTACACTTTTTGACGATTTCTATCCCATGGACTGTTACTAATTAAAAATCACCAAAAAACTTAATCTGATTTCTTACCTAGTATTAATGAATACAACACATTTGCCGCCTCACAATTAGGCTTTGTTAAAATGCCGTTAAATACACTGTGGACAATTTTAAACAGTGCAGCAGTATGTTTTCTCTTGGTATTCTATCGGAAACATTCCTCCAACACAATACTGTATGTCCACTTTTTTCCCACACACCTCATATTTAGGGAAGTCAGAATTAAAAACCTATTGTCGCGTCCCCGATGGAGGACGCGCGGGGCCTGACGGATTAATTTAAAATTTATCGGTAAAGCAGACACCGCTCAATATTGCTTTGATTCAAGCCATCACAAATTACGTCGGTGTTCACATAATCGGTTTACCGGACCATCTCGGCTGCAACCTAAATTCGTTACCAACACCCAGTTATACCGTTTCACTGCTTTGCCTAACAATGTTTACGTCGAAATCTATCTAGTTATTTAAAGCTTGTAACTTCTATCTAGGTCGAATATTTTGTTTTATTATTGACAGGCTTGAGTTTGACCACTATCTCACCAAGCGATGATGTGGTCGAAGATGTAGCGTGCTTCCCTAGAAGCAGCCTATTCGATATAGAATATCAGCATCAGGTATATTTGCCTGACACGTGCTGAGCTGGAGTCTCGTTTGGTGCAACCTTGAGACGCACACCGCACTGTGTATATTCGTTATTTGAATGTTTGAAGTATGCTATACATTGCTAGTGTCATTTTTATTTCTATATGTAGTATGTTTTCCTTTTTTCTTTTTCTTTTTTGTTTGTTGGCACCTTGTTTTTATATACTTCCAGGTAAATTGAAATATTATAATTGTGACTTTGTGTGTTGTGATGAGTGTTTTGTGTGCACTAAATAAATGTTTTATCTATGTATCTATCTATTCACTCTTAACTTAAAGACGGTTATAGCTGTAGGTTGTAGCTTTTAGGAAACACAGACTGCGGCAGGGAATTCCACTCCTTAGCTGTACGCACAATGAATGTGTTCCCAAACCACTTTGTGCGTGTGTGTGGGATGTCCACCCGTACGTTTAATGGTTCGTTGATGGAACGGGCTTGGTGGAATAACATAAACTACGAAATTCCGACGCACATTCGAGCAAATTAGGGGTGCATTGAAATACCCATTTCCACTGTCTACCGGCTATATCTATACTAATATTATAAATAGTTAAAGTTTGTGACTTTGTGAAGTTGAATCTCTAAATCTACGGAACTGATTTTGAAAATTCTTTTAATAATAGAAAGCCACGTTATTTGTGAGTGTCCATTGGCTATAAATTTTTGAAATCCACGCGGATGAAGTCGCGGGCGAAGTGTTAGTACTTAATATAAATTGGCAAAGTGGGGTTTTATACACTCGTCTGATATCCAGTGTGAGAGCGGTGCTCCTGTTCAGAACATGACTCACCAGCTGGAGTGCACCAAGTGCCGTATACCTGCACTATGGAGGATCTGATGAAAGCTACTGAAGTTGCAATTAATGTGGCCTGCTTCTGGGCCCTTTTTTTTTTTTTGGGGTGTTGGGAAATCATCCTATGACTTCTCCCGCTCTGGGTGGAGCGGGAGGGCGTGTCAGACTCTTACTGACTAAAACCCACCCCTGTTCCTTCCCTGCTTGAGTGCCCAGGGGTGCGGTAACTCATTTTCAGAATTTATTCGCTACCCCTAGGCATGCAGGCACCGGCCACGATGGGCCCATTCAGTGGTGGCTGACACTAATCTCTTTGAGGCGCGCGTGGAACACTACGCGCCGTCGACTCACGGGCCTGGTGCCGATTGGACGGTGAGCTACCCACTGCTCGCCGTCCGCAGGCCCGGGTCCACGGTGGCCGGAGATCATCTCGTGACGTCACGGTAATTGGTTATGGATGAATGGATTGGTGATGGATGGATAGGTTTGAGTGACATGTGCTAATTTTACTAGAAAAGAAGAAGCTGTGGGTTTTAAAATGCACCTAGAAAAATCAGCCTATAATATTCGCATTGCTGGGACATCGGTCTTTTCTCTAAAAATGGGCCACAAATCTACTGCGCGGGCTCAGTGCGGGTTGGTGGATGACACATGTCTTTGAACTTATGATTCGAATTCGAGAAAAATTCAGTGCTGGATTAAGCCAGCAAACTCTAGTAAGGGGCCTCCTAAATCTACGTAAAATGGTAACCAATTAAAATTTATTTGACTTATTTTTCTCACAAGCCGCAGGGCCCTTAGATAGCGATGGGCCTATAGGCAGGTGCCTATGTTGTATTTATGGATAATCCGGAATTGATTACAATACATATAGCGTAGGTATCTTGACCTGTTTTTGTATGTCTAAGCAGGTCCCCCCCCAATGTGCGGGGCCCGTAGCATAATATATACTATTCTGGCTACGTGTGTGGCTAATATGGCACTGGTTCTAAGACATGCCAGTCGGGATCGTTACCACTGGACCACCACAGTCTACTCTCCTAGAAGTGAAATCTTGTGAAGATTTTTAGAAATTCAAAACATGAGCGAATTTTATAGTGTTGAAATTGATACTCTAATATATTCGTTGGAAAATTGGTAGTTGTATGTAAATTATAACAACGCTGTGTGCCCGTATGTTTGTAGCTAAACAAGTATTATGTCAATATTTGTTTAGTGACAAACACGGAATGAATCAACTTGAAAAATATGTGAATTTGGAGCAAGAGTTTTTTTTTAAATTTTATTGCGACGCGTATTATGAATATTGTACAAAACTAGGCATATAATGAAAAACACGTTGTTTGTAAAACTTTGGCGTGTAAAATTGTCATCATATTATTGTCTTACCCTTATCCCAAATTATTATTCTTTTTTTTCAAACTTTCTCTGAAGACATCATTACATACCATGTTTGTATTAGGTTAAATTAATTAATTGTATATAATTTAGTTTACTAACATAGATATAAGTCAAAATGTTACTAATTCTATGAGTTGTGTTGCTCGAATAAATAATTTAATTATAATTACACTTACTCGAAAACCCGCTCCTATTGCTGAAAATTGCGGCTAAAGCGCCCTCCACAATTTATTAGAGGTATTCATTGTATCAGGCTGGTCGCTGGACAAACCCATTGGTTGCCAATTCTCACAACAGGGCCGATTTCAGGGTTAAAAATAAATAAATCTATTTATGTCGTAAGTTAGATTAAAATAATGAACACGTATATTTTGCTTTGTCAAATCAATGAAAAGTTACGAAGATAAAACACATAAAAGTTCAGGAGTGAGGGCTTGTTACGGCACTTTAGTAAAAAGTGGTACAATGTTAACAGGTGTGACGTCATGTGAAATATCAACGAACTGTATTGTCTTTTTTTGTTTACGTAACAAAAGAAAAATACGTGTCTAATTTTATATCTTTGTATAAGTTATTGTTTTTATGGTAGATCGACACATCCCACTAGCTGTAAAATCTAATTAAAATAATCTCATAGCCAAACACTGCCTCCTAAAATACAGGCTACCCCAGTTTAGGAGGCAGGGTTTACTAATTGTTAGATACAGATTTCTGCAACAATTTATCTCTGGCAATGTTCGATGCCAACCCAACTTCTGTATTGAAATTATACCTTGTTTTATTTTATTCTAAGGCCTCTGTAATAGTTTACCATAGTCTGTAATTTTTGAAGAATAAATTTTTTATTAGTATTTTTTGGTAATCTTACTGATGGATTAATTAGATTTATCAACCCAACTATTTGATACTAAATAATACATTTATTAATTGTAACTTATTAGTTAACACATACTTTACTAAAATTAATGATACTGCATAAAAACATAAAAATATTAATTGATTCTTATCCTAAATACGAAGAAAATGACTTCTCTATTTCAAAATCCAAACTATTTAAAACTACGAACTCCATTAAAAATGTTTCCGTAACTTTTTAAGGGCGATTTAAACTTAGCCGCCATAAATCTGCCCGTTGTTCCGATGATTCATAACCTAATAACAGTAATTCATCACGGACCGCTGGTGTCCGATAATAAACAGAGCTGCGAACGAGTGCGGCCAAGTGTAACTCGACCCTAACGACTGTTGTGCTAACAAATACTTGAGTTGCTTAGTGCTACTTGAGTGAATGTAAGGTAAATATTGTGAATTTGAGCTGGTAATCTCTTCTTGTGCAATTATTGACATTTTGGAGGAGGATTTAAGCTACCCTCACCAGCAACCATCATGGTCATCCGTCAACCTTGTGGGAGGCCTTCCAACGCTGCGTCTCCCGGTACGCTGCGTCACTCGGTACGCGGTTGTTTTGCGAGCAATGTGCCCTGCCCTGGTTATGTCAGCAACTTTGGTTCTCTTGCGGATATCATTATTCCTGAATCGATTAGGCAAGGAAACCCCGAGCATTGCCCTTTCCATTGCCCTTTGGGTGACTTTAAGCCTTCTGATGAGGCCCATTGTGAGACCCAGGTTGTAGCTATCAGGAAACACACACTCTGGCAGGGAATTCCACTTCTTAGCTAGTTATGTATACCTACACGTTGTCCGCGCGCCTCAAAGAGATGTTGTCAGCCACCACTGACGGGGCCCATCGTGGCCGGTGCCTGCATGCCTAGGGGTAACGGATAAATTCTGAAAATTAGTTACCGCACCCCTGGGCACTCAGGCAGGGAAGGAACAGGGGTGGGTTTTAGTCAGTCAGAGTCTAACACGCCCTCCCGCTCCACCCAGAGCGGGAGAAGTCATTGGATGATTTCCCACCCCCCCAAAAAAAAAAACCTTGGTTGACTTGTATAAAATGTATATTGTCTACAGAATTAAGTTCACCTCTGTACCTATGTGACGTATGAACATTAAATTTGTATAAAAAGAATCTATAAAAGTCATACGTTTGAAAAATAAAATGCTCTTCTCTTTTAAAAAACTCTTCTTTCTAAAGACGAAAAGGTCTGGCTTTCCTCTCACAGAGAGGAGTTCTGTGTCTCAGCAGTGGGAACGTTACAAATCTGATTATGCTTAATCCACCACGCGGGCCCAATGCGGGTTGACTTTAAAGTGCATAGGCTGGATGACTTGCTGTTGATTATCATATTGTGTTAATCATTTTTAATCGAAAAAGATACCAGAACCAAAAAAACCGAACAAGTGCGTGTCAGACTTCACACATTTAGGATTCCGTACCAAATGAGGAAATTACAAAGAAAAAATCTGATTTTTCAATATATTGGTATTTTTTATTAAAATATACGTAATAATTAACATTATCACCAAATTCCAGGTTCATAGGTTAATGGGAAGTTAAAAAATTCTCGGAACAAAATTTTATGTCAGACGACGGACAGCATGACACGTGAGTGACAGCAATATGGCTCCGTATGGACCCTTCGGGTAAAAAACCCTTAAAAGGCAGAGCCGACCCGCAATTTTCATGGTGGTCCAGAGTCGATAGAGGATTAACAGGATAAAAACCCAGGATAGAATATCCTAACGCAAAAAAGCGCGAAGACCCGACCCCAAATAATGGAAACAGGAGAGATCAAAGGAGAAGAGGATAACTAGCAAAATAAATTGCGTAACTGTTAACAATATTCAACAATACACATTCTGTTCATGTAATTATTTATAGAGTAGAAAAAATTTAACACACGATGAAGCAATAATTTTGATTCGTAGTACTATCAAATTTAACATATTATCATAACAAGTGTATGTAACAATTAGAATGCTGAAAGAAAATACAAGAAGTTTGCGTAAATCCAGTACCATTTGCTAGCCATTCACAGCGTTGTACATCAAATTAACGCCCAAACAACGACAGTTAACGATCAAAACACCATTTGCACGGAAAAAACAGTTTAAGAACTAATAAATCAAAGAAAAATACATTTAAAAACGTAACATATTGTATAAAACTCTAAACGTTTGCGCTCGAAATTAATTAATAAGATTATATTTAATGCGCGCGCATTTTTGGCAGGCGGCCATCTTGTTCGGCTGTCTGCCGATTGATATTTGTTGTTCGGAAGGAAGTGAATTATTTTTGGGAGCGATTGAGTGTGTGGAATTGTGGATGCCTTAACAAGGTCGGCGGGTTATCAATGATTTTTACATTGCGTGGTTTGTTATGTAAGCTTGGATCGTCGGCTTTTTAATGTTAATTGAACAGTTAACAAAAAAAAAATCTTCGGAACAAAATTTTGTAACAGACAACGGACCGACAGACAGACGGACACGTTAGTGACTGCAATAGGGCTCCGTTTGGAACCTTCGGGTACGGAACCCTGAAAAATAAAAAGCTAGGAGGCCCTGCTTCTTAGTGGCTAAAATAACTATCATGATAGTATTTATTCTCCTAAAAACCCTCTAAAAAGGAAAATATGGCTAAAAATACGTTAAAGGGGATGTTGTAACACTTGTATCATGTTTGTTTAGATAATGTAGTGCGTATAAGATGTCTGCTCGCCAGCGCAGAGCCGAGTGGTGTATGTAATAGATACTCACACTTAAGTAGCCGTCCTTAGCTGGTCGCCGTCGAGGCTTGAAGTAGATACTACTAACTAGTGGCTATTTTAAGGAGAAGAATATGTTATTAAAGAGATAATTACCGTAAAGTCGGGCACTTTAGCCCAAGTTCATTAACCAACTGGAACACAGGACACTATGATTACTGTGTTCCTAATTGGTTAACGAAACGGAGTATTTTTGAATAAGACTAGGTATTGTGAAGCCTTCGGGGCTTCAGCTTCAAGGGTTCTTGTAGAGCTTGGGGAGCTGTGTCCCTTGCTGGCAGCGAGGGTCGTGTAGCAAGAGTTATACTGAACTTGAGTAGTGTGGTAAGGAAATCTTTGGCACAGAACTGGATTGAATATTTATATTGAATTATTGATCTAACACAAACATCTGTCCTCTGCGGTGGATCCTTCTGAAATCACTCCTGACAATGATAATAATAATAACGTTTATTTCGACCAACATAGGATCCTAGCAGTCACATTACACATAATAAAATAATAACAAAATAACAAACAATTAAAAAAAACAAACACAATATATTAGTTTACTTAAAATAGAATAGAAAAGAATACAATAGAAATCATTTATTCGACAGAGACACAACACAATAGCAACAAACAAATGGAAAAGAGAAGTACACAAAGATACAATAAAATACAATAAAATTGTGCTGAGCGCGCCCATACCGAAAGGGTTACCATCTCAGCATTTGCTAGGCGTTAGACACCTAGCGCTGGTTTTCAGTTGGCACCCAGCAGTGACGCACGGACGGGTGGGTAAACAAAATATACCAACTACTTTTCAAACTAATTCATCATTTGAATTATTCTTCAAATATCGAACAGTCTAGCCGGCCAGTGCACCGGGTCCACGTATTTAGAGTGAAATTTTAAGACGCGCGCATCACTGTCACACAAAATTCACAGGTTGAAGTTAGCTAGAACCGACACCCTGAAGTTAGCTATGGTCTGTGGTTCATGAAGAATGATTGTTTTCCTTTTGTAAACTTTGTGACAGTTTGGTTTTTTATCTTGTTACGCCAAAGAAGTATAACTTCTTACGTGCGTACATAAGTACACACACACTTTTTTTTAATATGTAATTTCTCTTTAAGTGCCGACGAAAAGCTGCTTCATCTGCACGGTTTTTTCGAGAGAGCAGCCTTAGGAGACCCTTTTAAAAAACTATTGCTATGTTGATCACTATTTTTGCTCTCAATCTTGTTGGTATTATCCTATTCCTTCAGTCATGTCGAATGATCTAAACTAAACTATGAGAAGGAATACCTATTCCTTCTCATAGTTTACCGCTCAACTAACGAGATTTCGAGTTTCAGAACTAAACCATTGAAGCAGAATCTCCACAGTTAACATTTTACCGTAACTATGCACTATACAGTTATCTAAACTTTGGTTCTAATATAAGTACGGTCAACCACGTTAGGCAATAAAGGCTCTGTCATCATCTGTCTAGTCTTCCTCAAGAATTGATTACATTTCCAGGAGTGTGCGTCGGAATTGCACAGATTAACTTCATTAAGGCGGAGGTTCCCAAAAATGGTCAAAAAGGTGGTTTTTTAAAGCAGTGTATCTCTTAAACCGTAAATAGTTTTGAGAAATAAAAAAAATATGATATTTTCAAGTCCTACTTGCATACAGTGATAGAGCTAGAAATATAATTTAACATACTTTACTGCATCAAAAAAATCTTCTAACGTACCTCTAAATTATCTTTAAAAGCAGTTTATCCCTTCATTAACAATTATAATCATAATAAAAAATATACCATAAAATTTCAAATGCTAAGTTGCATCCAGTGATGGATTATTTTTTATAAATTTATTAGTAAATCCTAAGTAAATCGATAAAATACTTCATATTTTGCAATAAATTGCGACCATTTGTCGTAGCGCATCTCTTTCTTTTCTATGCAATCCGAGAGTGACCGCGCTTTATAGACATCTGGGCCTTAAGCCCGTTCCATCATCGGACCACTAAACGTACGGCAATGCGCCACGCGTACATGGAGGACATCCCACCCATACACACAAAACGTTTTTATGCGTATGGGTGGGATGTCCTCCTTGTATATTGTGCATATCTACAGCTAAGGATTGGATTTTCCTGCCGGGGTCTGTGTTTCCTGATAGCTGTAACTTGGGGTGTTCAAGTTAAGAGTGAATTGGTTACTTCTAGGCAAACTTGCTCCAACTTCGACCATATTCTCGCTTTCCGTCAGGTGAGACAGTAGTCGAGCGTGAGATTATCAATGATAAAATAAAAAAACGGCCAAGTGCGTGTCGGACTTCCCACATTTAGGGTTCCGTAACAAATGAGGAAATTAACAAAGAAAAAATCTGATTTATCAACATATTGGTATTTGTTAGTGAAATATACGTAATAATAAACATTTTCACCAAATTTCAAGTTCTTAAGTCAATAGGAAGTTAAAATAAAAAAAAATCGGAACAAAATTTTGTGACAGACGACGGACAGACAAACGGACACGTGAGTGACAGCAATAGGGAACTCTAAAAACTATGTTGAACTGTATTTAAGTGGAGACTTTATATCTGACCACTGCACAGTTACAACACTACCTTTTGAAAATATTGGTTTAGGGTTTACGTTAGGTCTTATGACTACCATACTCCTGTCTAGCCTCCTAGTCATCGCGCCCCTGGCACAAGCAACTAAAGGAATACGGGTGGGGTTTAGTAAGTAAGAGTCTGATACGCCCTCCCGCTCCACCTCTGAGTGGGAAGTTGTGGCGGGTGAAATTATTTGATGATTTACCACCTTTAGATAAAAACAGGGTTTCTGACTATGGCGCTGGCGATGTCAAATTGTTACCATAAACATGCAGTTGACTGTATAACTAAATAGCCGGTGACGTCCGGTTACAAACTATGTTAGGAAAGAGGGGGTGGGGGAAGAGGAGGCATAACTAATTGATACCTTGCAGGTTTAAAGACAGGCTGAATAATTTATTTGTGACACGGAGTTTCTTTGTGTCGACGTTTCTTTTTACTCGAGTGCAAGGAAAGGGTATATATGTTTTTTTTTTATGGTGTACAAGAATTAATATATATATAAATCTATAGCTCATGTTATATCAGGCCGTGATAAATCCTACTAATATTATAAATGTGAAAGTTTGTGAGTGTGTATGTTTGTTACTTTTTCACGCTCAAACGGCTGGACCGATTTGAATGAAATTCGGTATGTAGATAGCTTATAGCCTAGATTAACATATAGGCTACCTTTTATTCCGGTCTAGGCGGGTAAAACCGCGGGGCGCAGCTAGTATTAGATATAGAAAGAAAGTAAGAAAAGCCATTCAGCAAGATGTTATAGTGGAGCTGAAATCCCGGGGTGCACGGACTCGTATAGAATATTTTACTGCACTTAAAATCATATAAATTACCTACTCAGGTATCTATCTTGTCTACTAGCCTTTCTCCAACTATCTTGGGGTCGGCTTCCAGTCTAACCGGATGCAGCTGAATACCAGTATTTTACATGAAGCGACTGTCTTTCTGACCTCCACAATCCAGTTACTGGGTAATACGATACCCCTTGGTAAGACTGGTTGTCAGGCTTTCGGGCTTCTCACGACCCGTAACGACTGTCAGAGATCCACGGTTGACAGCCGGTACCAACGGCTTAACGTGCTTTCCGAGGCACGGAGGAGTCTCGGTATGTAAAGATGGTCAGCCATCCATTGACCAACCCCAGCAAGCGTAGCTTAATCTGATGGATCGACCCGTGCGGCTGTTATTACTTTAGCCACGAGCTCCTCAGGTATCTTATCAGTATATATAACCGATTATATATCGGGATATATAATCGGTGAATATTCATAAAAAATACATTCAGGCGAACATAAAACCTCTTCCTTTTGTTTTGAAGTAGGTTAAAATTAAAAAGAAGAGAATTGAGAAAAAATTTCTTGCCTTTTTCTTGCCTTAGCAGGCCAATCGGTAAACTCTTGTCTAAATGAAAAGTGCATTAGCAATAATGATAGTTGAACGCTGTCCTCAGCTCGTTAGCAAGACGAGCACGTGCGTTTGTCTTCGTGTCTTGAATGATAATGATCATGTCCTACGGGTTTAATTGAGAACTAATTTGTTTCAGGTTTGTCCTACTGCCTAACTAATATTATTAAGGCGAAAGAAAGTTTGTTTGTTAAGTTCTCACACCTAAACCACTGGACCCATCATCATAAAATTTTGCATAACATTGTCAGGGATACGGAAAAGCGACGGCGAGTGAGGGGTAGCTCGCCGTCAGATTAGGACCAGTAGGTGTATTCGCTCTTTTTTTCTTCTCATTCGACCAGCAGGTGTGCTGCTTTTTCGTATAGGAAAACAAAAATGTACTACGTAGTGCCTATTATAATTGATGTCCACCGAGCAAACCAGTAATGTACTGCATAGAGCCTATCAAATTGATGTCAACTGAGTTAGCTAAAGGCGCTCCCTCACCGGGAGCATTCGCATGTAATGTAACGTTACAGAGTCGAGCATTACATCAGTAAGGGAGGAGAACTGAGCATTACAATGCGCACCTTGTAATGATACAATGTGTAATATTTTGATACAACTTGTAACATTACGGAAACAACTAAATCAGAATGCTCGCAAATTCAAATCTATACTAAATGTTACATTATACGCGAATGCTCGTCAGTCAGGGAGGTAGTATTGTAATGTAATGCTCAAATCCGAATGTATAATGTTACATTACACGCGAATGCTCGTCGGTCAGAGAGGTAGTATTGTAATGTAATGCTCAAAGTCGAATCTATATGTTACATTGCACGCGAATGCTCCCGGTGAGGGAGCGCCTTTATACACCTGCGAACGACGCGTTGTGTTCCACGCGCGCCTCAAAGTCTTTAAGTCAAGAGTGAATAGGTTACTTCTAGGCAAGCGTGCTCCATCTTCGACCACATCATCGCTTGCCATCAGGTGAGATAGTGGTCAAACGCGAACCTATCAAACATAAAAAAAAAAGTGATGTCAGCAAAAACTGACGGGGTTCGCCAGGACCGATGCCTGTCTGGGTCGCGGATAAATACGAAAGAGAGTTACCGCGGCCCTTGCACAAGCAACTGAAGGAACAGGGGTGGGTTTTAGGCAATAAGAATATGACACGCCCTCCTGCTCCACCCAGAGCGGGAGAGAAGTCATTGTAATTCGCTAAATTGATTACACTAAAAAAAAGGTGTAGAAAAAAATACAATCGACTTCTTGAATTGAAATTGAAAAATAACTTTAATTTCGGAAGTCGGTGTTTGTATTTTATTTCTTCGTTAATTGACACCGCATTCAGAAATTAAAGTTATTTTTTAAAAGTGTATTTTCTTTTTTGTAAGTCGGTTCTATTTTTTGTAAAAAAGTTTTTTTATTTTTCCAATTTTTAGTTGTTATCCCCAGAACTAAAACTAAATATTAAAGTTTCGCCCAAATTGATAACCCCAATAACATGGAACATGGAATTTGAACATACTTGTAATTGGAGGAAACCAAAACGTCATTTGTATAAATATTTTTTGTTTTTCTTGATTATTTCAAAAAGCACAAAAGCAATTCCGATAATATTTATACGGGACCACCTCCAAAGTATACTCTTTCGGATAAAAAAAGAATTTTGAAAATCAAACCTCAACTTACAGAGAAAACGGTGGACATACATTTAATAATAATAATAAAAAAAAACATACGTACAGTCGAACATAGAACCTCCTTATTACGAAGTCGGTTAAAAAGGACATAGGATACCTTTCATCCAGAAAAAAAATATATTTACGGTTACGGTACGTTACGATGGCACTATGAGTCTTTCGACATATTTTGCTTCCGTGCGAAGCTTCACAAGTAAATATTAAAAGCAAAGCAGTCTTACAAAGCTCTTTCATTCAAACCGCAACCTCGACACATGACATCAACAAAACTGCGTTAATTAATTAATAACGTTTGTCATTAGGGGGTCATTAATTACTCCCAGTTGACCCCTGATGGGCGCGGGGGGTCATGTTATGAGCTAAAGACTTTTATGTAGGACATATTTTATTCAGGGGAATATGAGATGGTTGTCCGCATTGCTAGGGTTGGGAAGTTAAATGTCGGCAGATTTAATGCATCTTTAACTTGTTTTAAAATCTATACTACTCGTATATATAATATTATAAAGCTGAAGAGTTTGTTTGTTTGTTTGAACGAGCTAATCTCAGGAACTACTGGATCGAATTGAAAAGTTATTTTTGTGTTGAATAGTCCATTTATCGAGGAAGGCTATAGGCTATATGACGGCACGGTTGGCGCAGTGGTTGAACGTTTCGGCTGCTGCGCTGCGTGTCGCGGGTTCGATCCCCGCACGGAACAAATATTTGTATTGCCTACAGATAGTTGTTCCGGGTCTGGGTGTCTTGTGTATGTGAGTTTATATGTTTGTGAACGCACCCACGATACAGGAGTAATTCCTAGTGTGGGGCAACGTTTAAAAAAATAAAAAAATATAACATCACGCTGTGACCAATAGGAGCGGAGCATCAATGAAGAATGTGTTAAAAACGAGGGGAAAAAATATTCCTTTTGAGAGCTTCCGTTGCGTGCGCTACGTAAACGGTTAAAGTTACGCAAAAATTATGTACAACGTAATTGCTCCCCTTTAAAAGTTCTAAAAAAAAGTCACGGACAGCATATGTCCATCTTTTAAGGTTAACTCACTATAATCTTTTTTATGGTAATCAAATTCGTTCTAAAATAATGCATTATTTGCGAAGGTGTTTTTATAAACATGACATTAATCCTTATCCAAATAAATACGTTGTTCATCATGTCTATTTTGAACAAAATTTTCCTTGACATCATTTGATTTCAACGAATATCTTAGGAGATATCATCGCACGCATTCATGATGTGCAAGGCGGGCGAATATGAGGGATGTGGAGAGCGAGGTACCATTTTGCACTATATAGCCTATTTATTGAGGAAGGTTATAGACTTTATATATAATCACGCTACGACACAGTAACCATAACCGCGGGTGAAACCGCGGGCACAGCTAGTGAAATATATACTTCGTGTGTTTGTTTGTGAGTATGCTTGTAACTTCGAAATCGATTAACTTGTTTTTATAAAAGCTTTTCTTTGACTTGCAATGTTTTTATTTTGGGGTCAATCAATCTGAATTAGAAGCACTTCTTCTTATCCCTCGGAGTGGAAAAGTTGAGATAGAGTAAGCGTCGCCACACACTTACCGTTTCCTTTCTTTGCTTTCTTTTTCTATCTAGAACAGATCAGAAAAGAATTGAAAACGGAAGGCAAGAATGCCATACAAAATGTACCGATCGTCACACACCTACCGTCGCGCACCGGTAAGAACGCCCGGTAAGAACCGATAAGAATGCAACCGGCTGACGTCGCCGATCAGAACGTGCTGGCCAATCACGACAGCGCAAATCAAGAAAGCCCGGTGATCGGTAGGTGTGTGGCGATGCGCCCGTTTTCAATTCTTTTCTGATCTGTTCTAGGTAGAAAAGCAAAGCAAAGAAAAGAAACCGGTAAGGTATGTGGCGACGTTAACTCTTTAATGGTCAACGGCACAGACCCGAAATTTTGTGTGTAATATAAAGATTGTTTAAAAAATAATTTTTTACTGTTATCTTTTTAGGGTTCCGTACCCAAAGGGTCCACACGGAACCCTATTGCTGTCACTCACGTATCCGTTGTCCGTCTGTCTGTCTATCTGCCTGTCCGTCGTTTATCACGCAGGTTTTGCAGCCAAATGGTTAGAGCTACAGTCTTCAAATTTTCATAGTATTTTCATCTTGTGGACCCAAAGCCATACAAATAGTCAAAAATACATTTGGTACGGAACCCTAAATGTGCGAAGTCCGACATGCACTAGGCCGGTTTTTTTTAATGAAATCGGGGAAAATAAAATAAATTAATTTTAGTTTGTGGAGCCCCACTGCAGGGTGCGTCTCTCCCATTTTTTTTATTTTTTACTATTACAATCTGAGCCTCATCCTTTAGGTAATAACTAGGAGTCTGTCAGGGCCTGCGGACGGCGAGTAATGGAAAGCTCGCCGTCCGATCAGCACCAGGCCCGAGAGTCGACGACGCGTAATGTTCCACGCGCGCCTCAGAGTTGTCAGCAATAACGACGGGGCCCGTCATGGCCGATTTTCAGAGTTACCTCGCCTCTGGGCACTCAGGGCAGGGAAGGAACAGGTGTGGGTTTTAGTCAGTAAGAGTCTGACACCCCCTCCCGCTCCACCCTAGAGCGGGAGATGTCATTAGATGATATCCAACACAAAAAAAAAAAACCACAACCACATACACAAGATCTACCCAGTCTCCCCATGTGCCTCCGTTAAGCAGTTGAGACTCGTGTTTTTGTTTTTTTTATTGATTAACGAACATTCAAACATACAGACATTTACATTTAAAATTAAATACAATAAGATAGTAGGACTAATCATCAAGAAATTAATTGAAAATATCTGGTACATTCTTTGTAAGTTAAAAACCTTACTACACTAGGAATTACTCCTATATCATGGGTGCGTTCACAAACATGTAAACTCACAAACACAAGACACCCAGACCCGAAACAACTATGCTAACAACAACTAACTTAGTTGACATCAATTTGATAGGCAGTAACAAGTACATTGCTGCTTTGAGATGTAGGAAAACAAAAATGTACTACGTAGTGCCTATTATAATCAATGTCCACCGAGAAAAAGCAGCAATGTGTGCAACAAAGTGCCTATCAAATTGATGTCAACTGAGTTAGCGAATACACCTGTATTAAGCCATACAAATTTTTGTTCCGTGCGGGAATCGAACACGAGCACAGCCGCATTAACTTATGAAACCACTGCGCCAACCGTGCCTTCAAACCCAGTTTCCATACGCTATAACTTTCACCCCAGTTGGTAACCGTCTGAAGAATATATTCAGGCAAGAACTCAAAATTATCACATAAGTACAGAAAATTTTAAACCACAAAGAACGTGGTTACATTCTCCACACTTAAATAATTCACGAAGCCAACCTATACGTTTTAAAAACTCCTTTTTTATTCATACAAAATTGATGCTCTCAACATCGGAAACTTTCGGCAAAGTTCGTCAAACTTCGGGCGGCGATGCGGGCGAACTTCGAGATAGGGATGTCCAAAATTGTTATTACTTTACTTGCAGGAATGTACGGAAGTATATTTTGTTAGAGCCCGCTGGTGGAGGATATAATTTTCAGTTTTATTTCAGTTTGTGAAGTTGTTTCTTGGTTGTAATAAAGAAGGGTTTCAAATTATTGTCGTGTTTGAATCGTAAAGTCTATTGTTTTGTCAGACGGTTTTACAATCCTAACTTCCTAATGTTAATCCTAACTGGTCTTATCTATAATATACTTATTCATTATTCTCCTGCCCTTATCCCAATTTATTTGGGGTCGGCGCAACATGTCCTTTTCTTCTATACTCCTCTATTAGTCGTCATCTCTGTAGTCAGCCCCTTTTTACCCATATCCTTTTTCACACAGTCCAACCATCGTTTCTTATTATACACACATCAACACCGTCTAGGGATATTTTGTACAAAGTTCTTAAACTCAAAAAATACTGGCCACTTTTAAATTCTTTTGAGTTTATTTTGTAAGCCTTTTTGAACGATTCTAAATTTGAATTTGAAATAAAAAACTTTTTTACAAAAAAATTAAACCGACTTCCAAAAAAGTGCAAAATAACTTTAATTTCGGAAGTCGGTGTTCCTGTTTTGTGTCTTCGTTTTTTGACACCGACTTCCGAAATTAAAGTTATTTTGCACTTTTTTGGAAGTCGGTTTAATTTTTTTGTAAAAAAGTTTTTTATTTTTCACTTTTTAGTTGTGGTTCCCCATTAAACTGTGTTAACAATTCATAGACATACGATAGCAGCAATCCCGGTTGATTTGCTGTCAATTTTTGAAGAGTTCCGTTGTCTGTCTCCGAAACCCATCATCAGATCTTTTTGAAATTTAAATGGGACCATTTCGGAATAAACCCCTTTCGAACAAAAAAAGAATTTTGCAAATCCGTCAATATATGACGGAGTTATGCCCGAACATACATAAAAAAAAAAAAAAAAAAAAAAAAAAAGTACAAACATCCGAATTGATAACCTCCTCCTTTTTCGAAGTCGGTTAAAAATACATTAAAAACAAAAGATTTACGCGGCATAATGGTAGCGAAGTCCGAAGGTTTCATTTAGGTTTCAGTTAAATGTTTCGTATGCAAAGTAGTAGGCAAAAGTGCCACAAACGGCCGTTTCTGACACTTTTGCCTACTACTTTGGATACGAAACATTTTGAGACCTGTTTTAACAACGTAAAAATTCTTTATCCTCTTTGTAACAAACGTCAAGTTGGATTTTTTAATATTTATTTTCTGTGCTATGCTACGATTTTTTATTCAATGAGGGCGCCACTGGACCGCGAGAAGGGCCTTAAGTAAGGACATTTGTAATAACAACTCAACGATATCTGAACGCCGCTTTGTATAAACGTAGCGTAACTTTCATAACCGACTTTCGAAAAATGGAGGAGATTCTATGTTCGACTGTATGTATGTATATTTTTTTTATTTTTATTTATTTCCGCTGATTTATCTGTGAGTTTGTGGACCGATTTTCAAAATTATTTTTTTATCCGAAAGCATATACTCCCGAGGTGGTCTCATATAAATTGTATCGATATTGCTTTAGCACTTTCTGAGAAACTGAACAAAAACGAAAAATACGTTCTAAATGACGTTTTTGTTTTCTCCAATTACGAGTATGTTTAAATTCCACGTTCCATGTTATTGGGATTTTTAGTTCTGGGGTATAACAACTAAAAATTGAAAAAAAAAAAAAATTATAAAAAAAAAATGCCGACTTCCTAAAAAAAAAATACACTAACAGTTAAAAAATAACTTATTTTCTTTTTTGGAAGTCGGTTGTTTTTTTTTTGTAAATAGTTTTTTATTTCTTCGTTATTTGACACCGACTTCCGAAATTAAAGTTATTTTTTAAACTTTTAGTGTAGGTATTTTCTTTTTTTGAAGTCGGTTGTTTTTTTTTTTTGTAAAAAAGTTTTTTTTTACAATATCATTAAGTGAGTTTAGTGATAACATGATATTCTTCTATCCCAATAAAATTATACTCTTACCTACGAGTAAACGCAACAGTTTAGGTGGGATGTTTTGAGGTAAACAATAAATGAACTATTTAAAAAGTGAAACCTGAGTGTTATTTCTATATCCAAGGGGTGTTATTACACTATACATATACAAAAACAAAATACACTTAGGCATCAAAGTACCTTTTATTAATTGTTTATAGGCACGCTTTTGACCACTATCTCACCTGATGGTAAGCGATGATGTGGTCGAAGATGGAACACGCTTGCCTAGAAGTAACCTATTCACTCTTGACTTAAAGACTCCTAGGTTGTAACTATCAGGAAACACATACTCCGGCAGGGAATTCCACTCCCTAGCTGTACGCACAATGAATGTGTTTTCAAAACGTTTTGCGCGTGTGGATGGGATGTTCACCTTGTCAGTGGCGCATCGCCGTACGTCTTGTGGTGTGTGGTGTTACGTATCTACTCCTTCACATTGCTGTTATCTGTGCAAGCTGGAAACGTACCCAGAAGACTGATAGCATCGCCACGTTGAATGGCAATGCTAATTCTTTGCACAAAGGACGAGCCAGCTCTCTATTTCTAGACCAATAAGATTACAGCCGGTTCGGGTCGAAACGCTTGGGTCATGGGGTCTTTTTTTCGTGGAGGTGGGAAACCATCCAATGACTTCTCCCGCTCTGGTTGGAGCGGGAGGTCGTGTCAGACTTTTACTAACTAAAACTCACCCCTTTTCCTTCCCTGCCTGAGTACCCAAGGGCGCGATAACTCTGTTTCGTCCTTTTTCGACCATTTATCCACGGTCCCCGACATCTCTTTGAGGCGCACGTGGAACACTTACCACAATTGTACATGAAGTTTAAATAAATAAATCTCTCGGGCTTGGTCCTGATCGGACGGCGAGCTACCCACTACTCGCCGTCCGCAAGCCCACGCCTACGGTGGCCGGAGATCGTCTCGTGATCCCCCGATGCCCACGGCGTCTCCTGCAGTGGCTGCTGCTGGGGGAGTGAGGGCCACTCTGTTGAGTCTCCCTCACCGTTCCGCCTCCTCTGTGTCATGGGATCGTGAGGTTATCTTTTCAAAGATATGTCTCGCTGACTGATTAACACTTCGCATGACCAGAACACATGTTACTTTCATATTAATAGTAATTTTTAAAGAAATTCTACCGAGAGTGGCGCTAAAATACTTTTGATCACAAAAGTCAAAAAAAAACTTTCCAATCTTGTGTACCAAAGAATGTCTCTGATCATAGTTTACATAAAAATATTAACGATTGATCAATGAAATTCTTTGTCAGAGCAAACCTTTGATGTCGTTAATGAATTTTTAGTAGACGATGCTATAAAAATATGACATTAATTGCAATTTGAGATGAGACCTTTGATTTGAATGTAAACAGATTAATTTATCATTGCTTTGTTATTGTCTGAAGGTTGAGTGATGGTAAAAATTAAGTTTCAGCATATTTTATATTCATAAAAACCGGCCAAGTGCGACTCGGACTCACGAATGAAGGGTTCCGTACCATCATACAAGATTATACGGGTGAATCTTCTAGCGTTTTGCAGAAAAAAAATGACGTATTGTTGCCGACAGTGACGAATCGTGGGCAGTTGAAACGACTAGTCTTATTTCTTTGAAAAAAATATATGTTACTTTAGACAATTTCCGTCGTAATTTGATTAGTGAATATTTGAAATTATATTTTTATATCATAGTGTAATTAATTTGTAAAGTTATTTCTACCGCCGTTGGTCCTGGCTGTCAATTGTGGATCTTTGACAGTTGTTACGGGTCGTCAGAAGCCCGAAAGTCTGACATCCAGTCTTACCACAGGGTATCGTATTACCCAGTAACTGGATTATGGAGGTCAGATAGGCAGTCGCTCCATGTAAAATGCTGCGGTATTCAGCTGCATCCGGTTAGACTGGAAACCGACCTGAAGATAGTTGGGAAAAGGCGCGGGCAGATTGATTGATGTATAAACGCGGATAAAAAATAGAGAATCACGCAAAAACTATAAAGCGTATTTTTATGAAACCTTCACTATTTAAAAGATCATTTAATTATTTATAATTTAGTGTACGTGTTTTAGTATATATAATATCCGTTGTTTTATGTATAATAACTTTTACTACTTACTTTTACTTCTACTATTTACTTTTAATACTAGTGTATTAAAGTGAATTTCCCACGATTCGTCACTGTCGGTAGCACTCCGTAATTATTTTCTGCAAAACGCTAGGCAATTTATACGCGTCTACTTTTTGCCATTATAAAATCGTGCAAAAAAAGCCGAAAAAAAACACGTTTCTAGTAGGAGAGCCCCCTTTAATTTATTTTTAGTTGTTATAGCGGCAAAAGAAAAACACATTCTGTGAAAATTTCAACTACTGTCTACCTATTACGGATCATGAGATACAGCCCGCTGATAGACAGGCGGGCGGAGGGACAGGGTAGGCTTAATAATAGGATCTCGTTGGTTACCCTTCGGGTACGGAACCCTAAAAACGTAGCTAAAGACAATGAGCCTTATTTATAAAACTTGCTAACCATATGCTTAGTTTTTTTTTTTTTTGGGGGGTGGGAAATCATCCTATGACTTCTTCCGCTCTAGGGTGGAGCAGAAGGGCGTGTCAGACTCTTACTGACTAAAACCCACCCCTGTTCCTCCCTACCTCGAGTGCCCAGGGGCGAGGTAACTCTTTCGAATTTATCCTCAACCCCCGGGCAGGCATCGGCCGTGGCAGGCCCCGTCCTTTTGCTGACAACTCTTTGAGGCGCGCGTGGAACACTACGCGCCGTCGACTCTCGGGCCTGGTGCTGATCGGACGGCGAGTTACCCACTACTCGCCGTCCGCAGGCCCGGGTACCATATGCTTAGTTTAAATACTAATTAGTGGATTCTATAGTCTCCATAGAACATTTTGAATTAAGATCCTGCTAATCAGTCCTCATTATTCCTGCCCTTATTCCAATTTATTTGGGGTCGGCGCAACATGTTTGTTTCTTTCGTAGTCATCTCAATAGTCACCCTCTAATCAGTGTTTATTAAAATGCTATTTTTTATTAAGGCCTGTAGCGACATCTACGATAGCATAAAAGAACTAAAAACTACAAATCCTACATCGCGCAAGCAGAGTTCTCCGCGCGATTTGAATGTATACAGTCCGATATCAACCATCGGGCATTTGCCCGGACCAGACACAACACCCGTCTGGTCGGAGCATCCTCTCTTTTCAATCGAGGTTTGTGGGCGTTACACCCTGTTCCGCATTGCCATTTCACTAAAAGTAGGTTTTATCCGAAGCTTTGCTCTTGTGGTCTACCCCTTAGGAACCCAGCATTTTCCGAGATAAAAAGTAGCCCATGGCGATTAGGAATATTGAAGCTTTAAAGTGAAAAAAAAATTCGTAATCCGATCAGTAATTAAAGTAGGAGGTACTGACCGATCAGTTATTCAGTACCTCCGACTTTAAGACACATCTTAAAAATGCTATTTATAATATTAGTTAAGATAAGCTGGCCCTGAAGCTCCGTTTCTATTCAGATAAAATTTGAAATACCTTGTTTGGGGTTTTTTATTTCGAGGGGAAACCTTCAAAAGGCATCTGGCTGGACTTTTGGGGAAAAGACCACGGAGTGTAGGATTATTACCTAATTAAAACTATCCTGGTGATCACCATTCGCAGGCTGAAGAGGCTCTGTGACCTCTAAAAGACCACTCCGGAACCGGAACCCCTTCTGTCTCAAACTCAAACTCAAAGCATTTATTTTAAATAAACCATTTACAGGCACTTTTGAATTGTCAAGTCGGTCAGTCAGAAAGATAGGCGGTGCACAATGTGCAATTAGCTGCAATTGCACATTGTGCACCGCCTATTCGGGCACATCCCTGAGGAGACGGTGAAATGGCCACTCCAGAGCCTCGCTGTGCACAACAGCACGTAATCACTGTGCAACCGTCTTTCCTGGGATCACTCGGTTGTTGGACAGAGTCCCCACTTTTTGCCCGGAGTCCCAACTGCCTTAAACAATGCAGGTTGGGTTTCGGCATTTTAGGTGACGAGGTGGATACCTCCCGACGCCTTCTTCTACGAGCCGACAGTCACACGATCCCACTTAGCGGCCTCTTTCTGGACCATCACGGTCTCACAGAAGGAGGCCATCTCGTTCCGGTTATAGGTCTCAGACAGCATAGTCCTAAATTACTTAGACCTATCTACAAATTTGAACGATCACGTAAATCGGATAAATGTCACACTAACACAGAAACAGACAAAGGAATCGAGTTTTACAACATGTAGAGACGATAAAAGTATTCTCTATCATAAATATAAATGAGAATTTTCATGCAAATAGAAAACTAAAGAGAAAATAAAATAAAAGGAACGGGGTCTTGATAAATGCCTTTCAGTTCATAAGAATTTTCCTTTGTGCATAGCGCAGCGGCCAATAAATCCTTTTTAGCGATGAATGTAGGTCTAGTTTCTTATGCTTGGCGTTAGTCTTAGCTTTTTTAGGGTTACGTACCCGTAGGGTCCAAACAGAGCCCTATTACTGTCACTCACGTGTGCATCTGTCTGTCTGTCCGTCGTCTGTCACACAGGTTTTACAGCCAAACGGTTGGAGCTACACTCTTCAAATTTTCACAGTATAAGCATCTTGCTGACCCAAAGCCATACAAATAGTCAAAAAAACATTTGGTACGGAACCCTAAATTTGCGAAGTCCGCCACACACTTGGCCGGCCTTACCTTTTCTAAGGTATTTTATGGTAATGCAACTAAGGTGGCTATAATTATATATTTTTTAATCCAGTTTGGCTTGGCTCATCGCCGCAAAGTTGCCTGCTTGTCGATCTTCTACAGAATGTACTTTGGAGAGTGTGCCCAAGAACGCCGCGACCTCATCCCACCAGCCCTTTCTACCATCGGACATCTAGACGCACTGCAAGTTACCATCCCTACCTTGTTGTTATTCAACGAATTCGCACTAAGCGTTTTCGAACGTCTTTCATAATGCGCACAGCAAAGGAGTGGAACTCTCTACCTGCATCTGTATTTCCGAAAGCATAAAACCCCAATCTCTTCAAAGTTAGAGTGAACAGGCTTCATCTGGGTAAGCTCGCTCCATCGTCAACACAGTCTCTGTCAACTGTGACCTAGGCTAGTCAAGAGCAAAACCATCAAAAAAAAAAAGTTACTTAGAGGTGCCATGGTTAATTGTGTTAATCCTACAATACTCGTAAGTAATAAAAATATAGCAGTTAGGATGGATGGATAGATGGATGTTTGTTTCTCAATCACGCCAGAACGACTGAACGAATCTGGATGAAATTTGGCACATAAATAGATTATAGTCTGGCAAAGCACATAAAATATAATTTATAGTCGGAGAAGTAAATCTACGCGGGCGAAGCCGCTGTCAGAAACCAGTCTTCCATAAAATCAACAGTGAGCCCGCCCAGAATTCCCACCCGCATGTTTCCACTGTATTATCATTATATTCTTACTGAGTGTATTAAGCAATACAGTCAATAAATTCTACCTTAATACTTGTATTTATTCGGTACTGATCAAAGTTTTGCTCGTAATACGACGTTTAGGTACACAATTTTATGCTGTATGTGTCGCTATGTTGTGTACGTATTTGGGATGTTTTTCAGTAAGTTTCAGGATAAGATAAGAAGGAACGAATTATTTTCTCTCTTTTAGGAGATAAGAAAACTAAAGATATGTTTGTTATCATGGTTATTATTTGACATCTAGGTAGGTATGAGAATATAGGTCGTGGAGTATTTATATATATATATATTAATTTTACATATATTCATTACATATTTATATTAAAGTATTTTTTGTATATTTGGTAGTTATGAGGATAAGTCGTAAAGTAGTTTTCATCCTCCTACGCCCACCCCCCCTTTTTAACCGACTTTCGGAAAAGGAGGAGGTTCTATGTCGACTGTATGTTTTTTTTTTATGTATGTCCGCCTGTTTCTCCGTCAGTTGTGGACCGATTTTCAAAATTCTTTTTTTATCCGAAAGAATATACTCCCTAGATGGTCCCATACTATTTTATCGAAATTGATTTAGCGCTTTTTGAGAAACTGAACAAAAACGAAAAATACGCATATCACGATGACGTTTTGGTGTTCTCCAAATGTTTAAATTCCACGTTCCATGTTATTGGGGTTTTTAGTTCTGGGGTATAACAAATAAAAAGCGAAATAAAAAAACATTTATACAAAAAAAACAACCGACTTCCAAAAAAAAAATACACTAAAAATTTAAAAATAACTTTAATTTCGGAAGTCGGTGTTTGCATTTTATTTCTTCGATATTTGACACCGACTTCCGAAATTAAAGTTATTTTTAAATTTTTAGTGTATTTTTTTTTTGGAAGTCGGTTGTTTTTTTCAATCACAGAATAACGTTTGCTGTGTCAGCTAGTAACATAATATAATCCTCCTTATAGTGTTCCCACAGCTGGGACTCAGGCCTCCTGCCAGGAGAGGGAATAGCCCGTAATCCACCACGCGAGCCCATTGTAGGTTGGTGGATGTCACATGTCTCCAAATTTTTGGTTCTAGGACATGCCGGTTTCCTCACGATGTTTTCCTTCACCGTTTTGAGAGCAGTGGTGATGAAATAATTTACTTAACCCGTCAGGGCCCAGCGTCGACGAGGGGCGACAGCTATCAACACTGTCGCCCCGCACCGCCGGAGCACCGCCGGATCAGCACTGCCGGAGTAAAATCGTTCCTTATTAGTAATAATAGAGTTTTAAAGCGCGCGAAACTGCCGCCGCTTATGGCGAGGCGGGGCCCGGCCAGGCGGGGGATTACTGTCGCCTCTCGTTAACGCAGGGGCCTGTTTATTAATTAGTTAGTATTTTTATGCACCTTCTACATACTGTCTATTTACTGTTTATATATATAAGTATTATTTTTTTACTACAACTTGTTTCACTTAGTTCGTAGCTGTTACCTTCAAGTGATCCGTCACAGACCTTTGGAAGGTTCATTTGAAAACCAGCATCAGGCGGCTCCAGCCCGTTTGACATTATCGCTGAAATGGACCTTTTTAGCGCAGTCGTGAGGCACACACTTTGTTTGTTAAAATGTATTTTTTTTTTCACTGTTATTTCTGTGTACCGTGCGTGTTTCGTGTACTGTTGCTGAATAAATTTTATTCCATTCTTATTTTATTCTGAAGTGTTAAAGTACCACTGGACTACCACTGATCCTGCTCATGCTCCATTATGTGAGACGATAAAAAAAACCGGCGAAGTGGGTGAAAGAGTTAGCACATTTAGGGTTCAGTACCAAATGAGGGAATTATAAAAGAAAATTTCAATTTCAAGTTTATAGGTCAATGGGCTGTCCAGGTTGAGGATAAATTCGAAACAGAGTTACCTCGCCCTTGGGCACTCAGGGCAGGCAGGAACAGGGGTGACGCCCTCCCGCTCCACCCTATAGCGGGAGAAGTCATTGGATGATTTCCCACGCCACAAAAAAAAAAAAAAAATCAATGGGAAGTTAAATAGTTCTTCGAAACCAAATTTTGTGACAGACGAAGGACAGACGGACAAGTGAGTGATAGTAATAGGGCACCGTTTGGACGCTTCGGGTACAGAACCCTAATTATCCTCGTAATATTTAGATATTTTCCGAATATCGGACCCTTAATTTACTATTCACACAGAGGAGCTCGTGGCTAAAGTAATAACAGCCGCAAGGGATGATCCATCAGGTTAAGCTACGCTTGCCGGGGTTGGTCCATGGATGGGTGACCATCTTTACATACCGAGACAAATCCTCCATGCCTCTCAATGCACGTTAAGCCGTAGTCCCGGCTGGCAATCGTGGATCTTTGGCAGTCGTCACGGGTTGTCAAAAGCCCGAAAGTCTGACAACCAATCTTACCAATTTATTGTATTACGCAGTATCTGGGTTGTGGAGGTCAGATAGGCAGTCGCTCCATGTAAAATACTGGTATTCAGCTGCATCCGGTTAGACTGGAAGCCGACCCCAAGATAGTTGTGAAAAGGCGCGGGCAGATTAAATTAACTATTCACAAAAATCACGAAATACGAGTAATTTAAATAAACGTAAACAGTTTTGAAATAAGCATTTTGAAATAATTTATCACTGACAGATGTTTTTACTGGAAAAGCATTTAAAAACCACTAAATCAATCAGTAGCAAAAATATCGTTTTAAAAGTGGTCGATAATTTACTAGTAATAGAATTTCCCTGTTTTCTATTCCTGTAACGGTTATTTTAAAGTATAATTAGGTAAGGACTATAGTGTTGCACCATTTCAAAAAGATCATATATATTTTTGATGGCCACTGAAAATAAGTCTTCATTCAGCACATTTACTCGAAAACCTGATCTTACCCGTACCGTTTTTAGGCTCGCAACGTAGTGCATACTAGTGCGGAAAAGTGCGGCCCCACCTCAATTTATTTTATTTACAACCCCATCTGGTCAGCCTCATGCCCAGGGGTAGCGGATAAATTCTGAAAATGAGTTACCGCACCCCTAGGCATTCAGGCAGGGAAGGAACAGGGGTGGGTTTTAGTCAGTAAGAGTCTAACACGCCCTCCCGCTCCACCCAGAGCGGGAGAAGTCACTGGATGATTTCCCACCCACAAAAAAAAAAAGAAGGCCCTTAAGGTAGATGATGTTAGTTTCCAATGAGAAATACATAAGTAGACTTTTAGCACGACAATTAGTTCTTTCAAAAAGTTTAGAAGAAGCCTGAATGATAATATTAATAATTCAGTCGCGAGTGGAACCTCGTATTGTTAGGTGGTTCCTCTTTCTCTGGAGCCCTGGCCGCCCATAGCTTGGACCGCCCCACGCCCTCCCACTCCACCTAGAGCGAGAGAAGTCATTGGATGAGATCCCACCACACCAAAAAAAAAAAAAATCTGATCGCCCTAACCCCTGGCAAGGCACATGAGAAAAATCCGCGACCCATTTCTTACAATAGTTTGTTCCTAACTTATAATATAAGTATAATATAATTTTATTAAAACTTCATTAACATAATATATTATATTATGTTAATGAAGTTTTAATAAAATTATATATTTTTAACATATTTATTGAATTATTTATAACTTCGCTCATTGCTAATTTTTTTTATTGAATTGGATTTTTATTAATTTTGTACTTTGATAAAAATGTGAGTGAGGATCTTTTATGGTCTGAAATAAACTTTTATTATTATTTCGTCTGTAAAATTATAATTTTAAATATTTATAAAAATCATACAAAACAAAAAATACAAAATAGTAGTCCGCCGGTGTTGGGAGCATGGTCCAAGCTACCGGTGGTTAGGGCTCCAGAGACAATAACCATTATTATTATTTGTTATTAACTTCTAGTACCGAAATGAGATGAAAAACGTCGTTTGATACACGTGAGCGATTGTCATTTCTCGGCTCGACTCGGCATTCCGTCTCAGCTGCAATGAGAAACTTTGCCCACTGGCTTCAAAATATACCTAATTATAAATACTTACTTTATAAATTATAAGATTTGGTTTAAAACCCAACTCATTCCATAAAAAAAAAACCATTAAATTAACAAAACGCAAGGCATACCGTAATTCCTTTGCGTAATAATGTCAAAAAAAAATAAAAAGGAGAGTTAATTTAAGCTCCATGATTTACGAGACGCACTAATTCAAGATTCTGACTTTTATATTACCTGAGAGGGTGACAAATAGGGGAGGTTCCTGTTTGTCCGGGTTAATCTTTTAAGGATATTTTGGTTTGCGTTTAACGTACCTACCTATAAGTTTTTTGGCATAAGTATATTTTATACTACTAACTAATACATAGTATAAATGCAAAATTTTGGATGGATGCTTGTTACGTTACGGGTCGTCAGAAGCCCGAAAGTCTGACTACCAGTCTTACCAACGGGTATCGTATTACCCAGTAACTGTGTTGTGTAGGTCAGATAGGCAGTCGCTCCATGTAAAATACTGGTATTCAGCTGCATTCGGTTAGACTGAAAGCTGACCCCAAGATAGTTGGGTAAAGGCTAGGCACATTGATTGGATCTAACTGATTACCTATTCCGTACCTATTACATTAAGTGACTGTTAACTGACCACTTCGGCTAACTGCTCAATTATTGGGTTATTACCATTTACCAATTACCGGTTGTTAGACCTTCGGGCACCGATGATTCGATGCTCCTTAATGTTTTAAGCATTCTTGTGATTAACGACGACGGTTTGACGAGTTCTGCAAAGCATGGAATAGTCTCGACGCGTAAAGAAAGCTTAACTTACGAGTAGTTGATAGTGGAACATGCAGCTTTATCTCACCTAGATAGATAGGTAGATAAGAAATTAAACGGCAAAACAAGAAAAGAAAACATGACACACAAACAAAAGCAGTAACATAAAACAAAAGAATATTGCGAGAAAATACGAAGATACACAACAGAAAAACAACACATTAAACTGAAAAAACTAAAAATGTTTTAAAATTCGACTTGCTAGAAAACAACTAAAATGTTCCATCATTTTATGGAATCGTCTTTTCGAGCTCTTTAATTTAATACCCCACATGAACAGGTCACAAAAGATACGACTACACGTCACTAACCTAATGGCAGTCGCCATTTTGTTTTTCAAAATTCGTATAGACCATGTCGCTTTAGCGGTCCAGACCAATCTAATAATACCTTACTCATTTGTTAAAATCCATCCAGGCATTTAAGCTACAGCGCCTGCCAAAGAAATAGAGATACACACATGTGCACATACATACATACTCTCAAAAACATTACTCTCCTTTTAGCCCACTCGAGTAAAAAGTTCAAGTCAATGGCACGAGATCTAATGATTTTTATTTTAGCATCACGTCTAAACGAATAGTTTTATTTCTTTGAAAAAAATATATGTTACTTTAGATAATTTCCTTCGTAATTTGATATGTGAATATTGGTAGTTATGTTTTTATAACATAGTGTAATTAATTTTTAAAGTTATGTCTAACGCGGATAAAAATTAAGAATCACGCAAAAACTAAAAGCGTATTTTTATGAAACCTTCACATTATAAAGATCATTTAACTATTTATATTTTAGTTCGTGCTTTAGTATATTAACGGTTGTTATAAGTATAATAAATTAATAATGCATCTAATTTCGGACAGCGCTCCTTGATGGGCGAGTCCAGGGTGGACGTATGACGCGTTACGTGAGCTCAGCACAGAACACTCAAGCTAACCACTCAAGGTCGTTGGCAGTTAATAGCACCTTAAACATGGAACAACCAACGTACGATGTGTCTCCGAGTTGCACCTTGGAAGTCCAACTCAGCATGTGCCAGGCAAATATACCTGATGCTAGTATGTTGTTTTCTAGCCACGACCACTGGAAACTTATATACGTAATACATTATTAAAACTGTAAACAAGTACAGTCCACGAGTTTGTATACGTCAGTTGACAACACAAGTAAACAAATAAATCTATCTCTAAGTACAGCACACGACATACAGTAACCTAGATATTTATTATTAATTTATTTTTATGATACTGCTCATTTTATGTGAAGTTTTCTGAAATACAAGATAGGTTTATTTTGATGTGGTGCTGTGGTTTGTAAAAGCAAAAAGATTGTTGCAAGTAATTTTGTTTCTCAGTCTTTTAAGCACCCATTTTTAGGCTTCCGTACCCGTAGGGTCCAAACGGAGCTCTGTTGCTGTCACTCACGCGTCCGTCTGTCCGTCTATCCGTATTTCTGTCTGTCCTCCGTCTGTCACAAAATTTTAGTTACAAAGAATTTTTTAACTTCCCATTGACCTCATCTTCAGCCTTTTAATGTCCACTGCTGGGGCACAGGCCTCCTCTCTGTGTGGTTGGTGGATGTCACATGTCTTCGAATTTTTGATTCTAGAACATGGCCGGTTTTCTTACGATGTTTTCCTTCATTGACGTGGTCTGAAACTTGGTGATAATTTTTATTATTACTTATATTTTACTATATACTATATCAATATATTGATAAATGAGATTTATTCTTTAATAATTCCCTTATTTGGTACGGAACCATATTGTGCGAAGTCAGACACGCACTTGGCCAGTTTTCTTATCTAAATAAATAGGAATACCAGAGATAATCTTCTCTTTATAAGAGAGGGTAATCTTTAGAAACGTAGCCGTATATCAGGGCCATGAAGAGCCCGATAAAAGCGCCCATGAATCTCCTTGCCTTTCCATACCTCTTTGCGGTCATCAGTAGTAAGTACTACAGTTGGTGCCAGTTCTCTTTAGCCATAGACAACGGGGTGAGTCCCTTGTCTACTGCGACCACATCTCAGTGTATACTCACGTGGGTTTCTAGAAAGTTTAAGACATTATTATTGCATTATTGGTACCACTTACATCATTTAGTTTGTTGTCAGTTAATTTCCTTCAAGTTATTTCCAAAGGTTTACGTTATATTTTCAAACTTGTTTAATACATTATTATTACATTATTGATACCACTTACTTTATTTAGTTTCTTGTCAGTTCATTTCCTACAAGTTCTAGCCACAGGTTTACGGTACTTTTGTAAACTTTCACGTCATTTTCTACAAAACTTATTACATTTCATGTTTTTAACCTCTTTATTCTGCTCACGTTTGGGAACAACAACTTTAACCTAGATCTACTATTTTGTTACCTTACGACTAACCTCTGAATTATGGTAGAATTTTGGCAGGTGCCATTTAAGGCGCAAATATACGACTTCTAATGATTTTAATTTGAACATCACGTCTAAACGACTAGTTTTATTTCTTTGAAAATAAATATGTAACTCTAGACATTTTTTTTTCGAAATTTGTATATGTGTGGGGTTGAAGTGGACTTAACCGATTTTTTTTGCAAATTCATTTTTCATTATTTGGCACAGAACTAGCTCAGCCATATAGCAATAATATAAACGCGAAAGTTTGGAAGGATGGATGTTTGTTAATTACTCACGCCGGTACAGCTGAACGGATATTAGACAGAAAGATCGGAAGTTCGGATCAGTTTGATCGGAATTTAGTACATAAATTAAAAAGGATAATATTAAAGTGGTCTTCCCCTCTCCTACTTTTAAATTTTGCTGTGCCCGACAGGGTCCATAATTGTTTCAGTAAATATACTAAAAAATTACCATCTCTATGTACATTATGGATGCAATAAAGAATTTGAATTGAATTGAATTGAATTGGATCTTGACGAAATTTGGCTAAAAGATTTGAAGCACTGAGATGTCTGGAATAGCACAGAACTGACTCTATGCGGACGAAGCCACTGGCAGAAGCAAGTATTTTCATATACACACAAGGGCATAGCTAGGATTTTGTAAGCTTGTTCGTGTGCAAAAAATGTATGGAGTGTGTATTGTTTTCATTGATTATTGTTCAATAGTGAGTTGGTAAGTAAATGAAAGAATTACTTTTGGCAGAATTGCTTTTATTGTATAAATATGACGACTTTTGTACGACAAACTGGGAAAAAAGTCGCTCACCCTATTTTCAACGTCGAATTTACAATAAATTACAACGTACAACTGAACATAACCCTATGGTGACTGGTAATTAGTGACCGATACTTTAACACGTGATTGTACTCATGATTATAAACAACTTTCCCAAAGAAACATTATTTTTATACATTCACTTTTATAACGATAACACAACAGCATTATGAAATTCGCGCGCGCGCGTCTGTGACCTATCAGCTGTTGGCCGTGTGCCGCCGTTCTGTCTCACTATATGTTTCTTTGGGAAAGTTGTTTGTTATCATGAGTACAATCACGTGTTTAAGAATCGGTCACTAATTATCTGTCTCCCTATATAATCAGATAGCTTATTTCATAGCAATTTCAGGGTTTTAAGAGCTACGATGCGTAATATCTGAGACATCTTAGATTTAGTGAACGCGGGGAAATCGCAAAATTACCGAGCTGCGATGGTGTGCAGATTATACACAGTGACGTCATGACGGTACAGTGTGAGAGGGACAGGACAGGCGTAGAAAAAAAAGGCGTAGAAAAACCAAGAATATATCTAATGTACATGCTGCTTGAGCAATGGGACAGGTTACGTTGAAAATTAAAAACAAAGTACCTAGTCGACGAGGTTCTTCATGTTTTGTACCATGGTTCTGTGTACATTGAGCATACATAGGCCGTTCAAACGGTTTTCAGTCAACGTTGATCTCAGCCACGTTTTAACACGATGCAGTGTAGAAAAGGACCTCTATAATCTATATGCATAAGCTTTCTATGTTGCCTGTATAATTCCGACCAAACCTTTCATAGTTCAATCTTATAAAATTCGCCTGTCAATAGAATCAACTTTGTTCTCGTTTATTAATAGGCTACCTAAGTAATATTACTTAACTGTTTGTGAGCATTCCTGCATCTTCTATGGGGAGGCAGCTACCCCTTCCCCTGCCCGTACCTCGCTACGCCCATGTATACACGTATTTGGCACAGAACTAGCTCAGCCACACAGCGGACATAATAATATCCATATATTTCGTCCACGGTGAATTGAAAACTACGAACCACAAACAGCTATTATCCAAAACATTTCAAACTGAAAACTCTCCAAATCAGCATTCTAGAACTAGGAACAACACACCTTAACCTAGTTCCAAACATACCTATTTCAGCCCGAATCTATCTAGATTTTCAGGATAGCTGCTACACTGCTCAGCTCGGAACAATGTCATGGCCTGAAACGTTCAATCTGACGTCATAAGGATGACGTAACAGTCTTCAATGGCTTGCATTCGATGCAGTCTCAAATGAGATTGGTTTCTGTCGAAGTTTCGTAAATGAGGTAGTGGTTATGCAGCTACTTTGTATGCATGGGTGCTGGTTCTTTGTGAAAATTTGCAAGTTTGTGTTTTTGTTGGAAAAGTGAATATGTGTCTATAGAATATTACCTGGCTGTGCAAACGCTGTCGCTACGAATACTGATACCATCAAGCGGCGATATTACTGTAAATTTATTGGTAATTACAGTTTTGAGCCGTTGGGGGTCGAAACGCTTGGTCATGGGGTCCGAGTGTACGTCATCTTTTCAAAGATATATCTCGCTGACTGATTGACACTGCGTGACTAGAGGGCTGGCTCGTTCTTCGCCCAAAGAATTAGCATTGCCATTTAAGGCGTATATAGCCGCCAAATGGCGCCCTCATTGAATAAAAAATCGTAGCATAGCGTAGAAAATAAAGATTAAAAAATCCTATGTTGAGTTAGTTACAAAGAGCTTAAGGTATTTTTACGTTGTTAAATCAGGACTCAAAGTGTTTCGTATCTAAAGTAGTAAGCAAAAATGTCAATAAAAGCCGTTTTTGGTACTTTTGCTTACTTTTGCTATCTTTATTTTCTATGCTAAGATACGAATTTTTATTCAATGAGGGCGCCACTAACGGGGAGGTAGGCCCTTAACGTGGCAGAGCTGCCAGTCGTCTGGGCACGTTTCCGGCTTGCCTAGATGGCAACGATGTGGAGGACTAATTCGAAGTAGTCCGAAGTCTTTGAAGTAAGGGTCGACCCTTAAGTGTTTTTTTCAGCCCGAATCTATCTAGATTTTCAGAATAGCTGCTACACTGCTCAGCTCGGAAAAATTTCATGACCTGAAACGTCACTCTGACGTCATAAGGATGACGTAACAGTCTTCAATGGCTTGCATTCGATGCAGAATCAAATGAGATTGGTTTCAGTCGAAGTATCGTAAATGAGGAAGTGGAGATGTAGCTATTTTGTATGCATGGGTGCTGGTTCTTCGTAAAAGTTTTCCAATTTTGGAGTTTATTACGGGCCGACTTCACCATTCGCTCTATAAATCAAGTTTTACTGAACTAAGTTTAGCGTAAAAAATAAAAACCATAAAAAAGATTATAGTGAGTTACCCTTAAAAGATAGACATATGCTGTCGCGGACTTTTTTTTTAAACTTTATAAGGAAAAAAAAACCGTCATACATCATTTTTGCGCAACTTTAACCGTTTACTCAGCGCACGCAACTGAAGATCTCAAAAGGATATTTTTTCACCCGTTTTTGCCACATTTTTCATTGATGCTTCGCTCCTGTTAGTCGCAGCGTGATGTTATTTAGCCTACAGCATTCCTCGATAAATGAACTATTCAACACAATAATAACTTTTCAATTCGATCCAGTAGTTCCATCGAAAACTGGGCGTTTAGAATTGGTGAAATCGGCCCCTATACTGTGAAAATTTGAAGACTGTAGCTCCAACCGTTTACCTGTGTGACAGACGACGGAGAAACATACAAACGGACTGACGGACAGACGGATAGACGGACACGTGAGTGACAGCAATAGGGCTCTGTTTGGACCCTTTGGGTACGGAACCATAAAAACCAGGGGGTGCTGAATTATTAGGAATGTTCAGATTACTGAATTGTGAAGAAAAAGTCAAGATAATTAAAAGAAAGCATTTAAAAATGTCGTAATTTAATAAGACACCATTTAGGAAGTGGTAGAGCTATTATATTGGAAAAAATAATTGTCTTGGGGATATTTTTAAAATTATTATTATTAGCTTAGCATTAAATTCTTTCATGTTTTTAATAATTCTTAATTCTTTATGACTGTTAAGATTAACTTAATTTAAAAAATTAAGTTAATCTAAACAGTTAAGTTGATCTAAACAGTTAGTTTAGTTTTTTTTTTTAATGGCAAATTATCTCTACTAAGGATACGTTTTTTGATAGATAATTAAGTAAACCATTAATTAAAAATAATATCTAACTGTTATATTTCGGCAAAATAAGGCGTTAATTTGCTGAAAAATAACAATCAGTTACTTACCAATGGACGAATAAATAATAATAAGTCAAGATAGAAGAGGAAATTCATAAATAATTTAGAGTAATTTAAAAATTACTTTCTGTTTTTATCTGTTGGTTGAGATAACTACGGATCAGAAAAGTGACCTTTCATGTCCTGAAACGTTCTCTCTGACGTCATAACGGTGGCGTAACCTCCTTCAATAGCTTGCATTTAATGCAGAATCAAATGAGATTGGTTTCTTTCGAAATTTCGTAAATGAGGATGTGGTGATGCAGCTACTTTGTATGCATGGTTGCTGGTTCTTTGTTGAAAGTTTTGCCAGTTTTGTGTGCGTTTATTGAAAAGAATAATTTCTATCTATAGTGGTACTAGATTAGGAAAATTGGTACATTCAGAGAAATTCTAGATGGAAAATCCAATATTACTTTGTCTTTCCTGAAAATTGATTCTAGGACCTCATGTTCAATAAGCACTACAACCAATGTGGTAATGTTATTTTTAACCGACTTTTAATAGGAGGAGGTTCTTAATTCGTCTGTATGTTTTTTTGTATATTTGTTACGCGATTTCTCCGCCACTTGTGAATGTATTTTGATGTTTTTTTTTTGGTAGGATACATTTTATCGAAATTGATTCAGTACTTTTTAAAAAATCGCCAAGTGTGTAACGGAAAGGTGTGGTCATATTTTAAGAACTGCATCTGCCCATCGATATGAACAACTTTATTCAAGAAAAATGAGATAATTCTCAACAAAAAAAAAATTATAACTAAAAAGTGAATAATAAAAAACCTTTTTACAAAAAATACAACTGAATTCTATTAATTGCAAAATAACTTTAATTTCGGAAGTCGCTGTCAAATAACGAAGAAACAAAATACTTACAAACACCAACTTCCAAAATAAAAGTTATTTTGCAATTTTTAGAAGACGTTTGTATTTTTTGTAAAAAAAAATGTTTTTTATTATAATCACTATAAGTTGTATGACAATACTTGCATCCCTAATAAATAATTGAATACTCTTTAAAACGGCATCACTATTATTTATATTTACTGTCCACTGGAAATTCATTTTGAAAATGTTCCATAAACTTATATTACAATAGCTTACCTTTTAAATAAAATACAAGACTTTGGCATCTTGGCAGGCAATGTTCTTTTAAAGCTATTTTTAAATGTCTTTTATTTCAAAGAAAACCGATTTCCAATATTGAAACAAAGGTACATTAACAATAAATTGTGGAAATATACTTCAAGCAGGTACACTTACTTTAATAGTATTGATATTCCTTGCCAACGATTGGTGCATTGCGGGTTCCAATTTGGTTAACTTTGAGGAGTTGATTTACGTAGTCTTGTGCTTACCTTTTACCCTGTTCTTTTTTTTACCGTGCCACAAGTAGTATAACTTCAAAAATAAAAAAGAGAGAGGGGTAAAACTCATTGGGCATCATAAACATAGGCTGTCAGTGGAAAACGTGCCCAGAACACTGGCAGCATTGCATTGTCTGCATGCAAGTAGGCCTTACAGACGAAGCGCAATACACGCCCGAACCAAAGGCGAGGTTTTTTTGGAGCCGAGAATCATCATCATTCTCCTGCCCTTATCCCAATTTATTTGGGGTCGGCGCAATATGTCTTTTTCTTCCATACTCCTCTATTAGTCGTCATCTCTGTAGTCACCCCCTTTTTACCCATATCCTCTTTCACTTTCTTTGTTCTGGAGCCGAGAATCTGCAATGTTCATTGCCCACGTGTATCAAACAACGTTTTTTGACACATCTACTCGAACATAATGTGTAAAGCTTAACAAACATAATATAAGTTACAAATAATTATGAGAAATGGCTCGCAGATATTTTACTACTATAGGTATAAATAAAATACATTGTGGCGCGGGTTGGCCGCCGCACTTTCTTGCACTAGTGCGAAATACACCATATTGCAAGCCTAAAAGCGGTAGGGGTAGGAGCAGGTTTAAAGTCTTCGAGTTTTGCAGTTTAACCGACTTCGAAAAAGGAGGAGGTTCTATGTTCGACTATATCTATGTTTTTTTTTATTTTTTTATTTATGGCCGCTATTTTTCTATCAGTTGTGAAGCGATTTTCAAGATTATTTTTTTATCCGAAAGAATATGCTCCCGAGGTGGTCCCATATAAATTTTATCGAAATTGAACAATAATAAACATTTTACAAAAAAAAACGACCGATTTCCAAAAAAGAAAATACACTAAAAATAAAAAAGTCGGTGTCAAATAACGAAGAAATAAAATACAAACACCGACTTCCGAAACTAAACTCATTTTTTAATTTTTAGTGTATTTTGTTTTTTGAAAGTCGGTTGTTTTATTTTGTAAAAAAGTTTTTTAATTTTGATTTCGCACGGTTTGTGCATTTAGCCAGCATCAAGTTTAGAAACTATTTTGTTTTAGATATTAAATAGTCACTATGTTTTCCATTAGAATGCAGATGTCAACACATTCTAATATTTTTGCAGTATTTGGCAGCAAATGTCAAAAGTCAGCGTTCCCGGCAAGCTTCACTGAAGTAGTCAACACTATAATAAAATTCTCAGTTTCAATTTACCGAGATTGCAACTGTTTCAATGATTCCACATATTGTCCAGTTGCTTAGACACTTGAGACACAAAACTACACCAATAAAATTTTACATCAAAATTAAATATCCTCCAGGAATCAATTTGCGAATAATAAAAACAGCTACTGAACTTCACTCGAAGAAATCCCGCCAAAAAATCCTTTCTTACGTTATCCAGTAAACAATAAGTTTCGATCTAGAAGTAACAGTATAACTCGTTGTAAAATAGTTCATCCGGAAAAGTGTTTCAACTCGTATTTCTGCCGTCAAGCACGGTTTGAAGAACAAGCGCCGGTAAAATTACTGGCTCTCCAGACTTTCAAGAACTTTGTCTCCGGAAGGCGGACACGCGGCGCATTGCGATGATACTTGAGACACGTCTTAGGTAGACGAATTTTGAGATGTAGACTCGTATCAGTTTCAGTTTCTACATCTATTAAAATACAAGTCGGTAATTAGGGTGTAAAACGTTCGAATGAAAAATCGGAATCCTTATAGGATCTCTCGTGTGTCTGTCTGTCCGTGTGTCACAGCCAATTTGAAACGATTCTTCAGGGCCGACTGAGTTGAAATTTGGTAAAAACATGAAAATCTGTGACCTGGACGTGTAACGTTTTTTTTTTTTTTTTTTTTGTTGGGTGGGAAATCATCTTATGACTTCTGCCGCTCTAGGGTGGAGCGGAAGGGCGTGTCAGACTCTTACTGACTAAAACCCACCCCTGTTGCTCCCTGCCCTACGCGCCCGGGGGCGAGGTAACTCTTTCGAATTTATCCTCAACCCCCGGGCAGGCATTGGCCGTGGCAGGCCCCGTCCTTTGCTGACAACTCTTTGAGGCGCGCGTGGAACACTACGCGCCGTCGACTCTCGGGCCTGGTGCTGATCGGACGGCGAGTTACCCACTACTCGCCGTCCGCAGGCCCGGGTCTACGGTGGCCGGAGATCGTCTCGCAGCCCCTGGCATCTCCTGCGGCGGCTGCTGCTGAGGGCGCTAGGGCGACTCTGCCTCTGTTGAGTCTCCCTAACGTGTGCCGCCTCCCTCTTCGCGAGCATTACTGCTTCACAGAAGGTGGTGACGGCCCCCCATTCCCTTTCGCTCCGTACCATGGCCTGAACCAGGGCACGGCGCGAGAGGTCGCTGCCGCCTATCGCATCCACGAGGACACGGCGGTGTTCTGCCCAGGCGGGGCAAACCTCCACCGTATGCTCCACCATGTCTTCTGGGCGATCCTCGCAGTGGAAACACGCAGGGGTCACCTCCGCCTTGATCCGACACAGGTACCTCCCGAAACAGCCATGTCCGGTGAGGACCTGCGTCAGGCGGAAGGTGAGGGCGCCATGGCGCCTCTCCAACCACTCCTCAAAGAGGGGCACTACCGCCTCGATGGTGGCGTGCCCAGCGCTGGGTTGCGACAGTCGTTCTCTCCATGTCACCATGAGATCCTGCCGGAGCTCTGTCCGCCGAGCCGCGAGTTGTCGCGGCAGCGGAGTTTCGCCCCGGCGTTTTGCCTCCTCGCGCCACTCGTAGAGGTGCGCGAGGATTTTTGCCTCCAGATCCCACGGTGACAGTCCGGCAAGGAGGCTCGCAGCCTCACGGGAGACCGTGCGGTATCCCCGGATGATGCGGATCGCCATGACCGTCTGGGACGCGTTCATCTGGCGCGTTAATCGCTGCCTCAATGAACGCGCCCACACCGGTGCCCCGTAGAGGGCCATGGACCGCACGATCCCCGCGTAGAGCCTCCGGCAGGAGGCGTTTGGCCCTTTCAGATTGGGTAGGAGCCGCTTCAAGGCGGCCCCGGCCCTGTCCAATCCGGGAGCCAAACGTCGAAAATGCCGAAGACGAAGTGCCACCGGCTGTCGAGGACGAGTCCCAGGTACTTCATCGTACCCTCGACGCCGATGCGAACCCCTCCTACCGTGATCTGGGAACCCGCCGGTGGCTCGTTCCGATAACCATGAAAGCACATGGCCTCGGACTTGTGCAATGCCACCCCGAGTCCCAGTTGCCGGATCCTCTCTATGACTGTCGCAACCCCGCGTGTCATACGGTCGGCCGCCGCCTCGTGCGACCACCCCTGCGCTAAGACTAGCGTGTCGTCAGCGTAGCACACTACGCTGACGCCAATGGGGAGGTCGCAGCGCAGGACGTGTAACGTAGGAACATTTGGAATATGGTGATCACTTTTGGGGTGCAAATCGGAAAATTAAAAGAACGACTACGAGAAATTTGTTTTTTGGCAAACCAAGATGAAGCTATTAAATTTTTTGGCGAACCAAGATGAAGCTATTCAATTTGGACTGCTTCATCTTGGCTCGCCGAAAAATTTCGATAGGTATTCATTCCGTTCATTCAGACAATAGGTTTAGTTTTGAGATTACAAACATGTCAGCAGATGCGCTTGTGTGCGAACAGTAGATTCTCCGTAACATGGAGTATTGCGATTGATTCCTACGTTGGCGTTGTTTTACGAGTATATTTATTATGTTTAAGTAGTTCTTACACCACCTGCTCGACTATGTCCAATTACACATCATGCAATCTCAACGTAAAGTTGTATGAATCTCTCTAGGGAGTAAAGTGATTTGAATTTGGAAAGAAAAATTCGTGGTAAACTCTAAGTAAAATAATGCCCATATGGCATTGTAAAGAGGTTTGTTCAAAAATCGAACTGGCCATCATAAGCAGAACTCAACAAAAAAACAAGAAAAAGGGCGCGATTTTAAATAATGTGGAACAAACGACGGTGTTTGGTGCTGTGATTTTCAGTGAGCCCTTTTTTTTGGCTTATTATTGTCTCGCAGAAGGTGTGAAAAGTAGAGTATGCTCCTCTGGGATAAAGCGTCTTTGTCTTGGGCAGCTCGAACCCCTCCCTTTACTTAGGACTCTGTATTTATTGAACCCGCTCCTTTTGCCACACTGAAATCATCTGATACATTGTAATGAGTCTTTTGTATTGTTGTTGATGTTATGATTGCTTAGTGTTGGCTATAAATGTTTCTTTCTTTCTTTTTGTGATTTTCCGTAATTAATTTCTAAGTAACGGCCTCGAAGACTGGATTTGTGGCCGGATAGTGGCAATGGGAGCCAAAAATAGTAGGTGTACGATACTTTTGTAACGGCTACGCGCAATGTTTACGGTATTCATACATTTAGCAAATCAGTTAGGCTAATTGAACATCAAAACATTTCCGTCTCTACCCTCCCAGAAACCGTAAACATCCGATGTTTTTTATCTGAAATTTCATGAAAACAGTCTTTTGCCAAGTCCGTAGTTTATCGGTTTTGCTAACAAAACAAGCATTGGGAAGGAAAACAAATCGTAAACAATGTCGTGTCTGAGAGGGCATAAAATGGGTAGCACTGTTGTATGGTTTTAGTGACAGGTGGGTGATGAGATAGTTTTGGCAGGGTTTTGAAGTTCTGGGTAGTGGGTTAACCGTGCGGGGGTTATCGGGCCCTTGAATTGCTTTTTATCAGACTTCAGAAAAGGAGGTATTGTATTCAACCCTATGTATTATAGGGACCTGGAGCACCTTCTCTTAGTGCAGGTCCCTGGAGATTCCTTTTACGCGTTTGGGGGTTGTCGTACTCGCTGGCAGTGCGAGAGTGTGGTGTACGAGAGTGACTGCTTATGTGTGTTGTGTGATAAAGAAAAGAGGACTGGCGAACTTATACGTTATATTGAATAATAAAAATAATACATGTGCTCTCTTCGGACGAGCTAGCAGAAGTAAACCCAAAAACAAAAGTCTTCCTTCTTCTTAATTTTCAATCGGCGTTCCAAGAGTTTCTAGAATGTTCCAAACTTCCAACGTGCCAGTCTCCACCATAAGGTCGCCAACATAAGGTCGTCACATGAGCTACGCCCCTACGAATAGAAGCGCAGACGCTAGTATGTCTTCTATTCAATTAAATATTTGAAAAGCCGATTGAGGCCTACCTAATCCTACTGCGAAAGCCCTACTTTTGAGAGGTACACGACGCAGCAGAGTCCACCTATGGATAGCCAAAAATGAACCCCGAGTAGTGTGGTCTTCTTTCTTATTATTAATTAAGCCATTCGGCGCACCACATATCCCGGCAATGCACATGGCTTCAGTGAGGAAAAAACCTCTCTAAAAAGCCACACTGCTCTGCTAAATTTTCTGACCTAAGCTGCTCTAGTTAGCATCTACCCAGAAGGGGTTTACAAAAATAAAATTCAAAACTATAATCCACACAGAGCCGCCATGTTTGGTCAGGCTTCTGCACCAATACAGCCGGTGACGCATATGCGCTTTTGGACTCACGAATAACCCCATTAGCCAGCATTTCTTCGACTTGTGAGTTTATAATTTCAAGCTGTTTTGGTGAAGCTCTATAAGGAGGCCGATGGACTGGAATATCATCTACAGTTTTAATGGTGATTTCCTCTATAGAACAACTACCTAAATCTGAGGCCGAAAAAGCGAACTTTTCCTTATAAGAGGAAAGGAGGTTTTTGAGTTTACTTAATTCATCTGGATTTAAACATGAATTAATATCAAGTTCAAAAACCTCCTTTCCTCTTATAAGGAAAATTTGACTGCGATTGTCTCGAAAGTTACTGATCCGATTTGGATGGGATTTCGTTATTTAAATGTATATTTTTCATGGACGGTTTTAGTATGTAGTACATTAGGATCTCATGAAGATCTTCGGAGATAGACAGTGAACTCTTTAATAACTAACAGCAAATGACTCGCGATTACTGCGATCGTTTATCAGTATTGTTAATACAATAAATTGTGTTCACAATACAGACTAACGATAACTTAAAACTGAAACAAAAAACACAAAAAAAAAAACTTCAAGCGATATCTACATAAGTATTAGTATTACGTAGCTGGTTTCGCGGTGGAACAGCACTAGGTTTACTGGTCACTCATACACACAAACACACTAACTACATATTCACGCAGTAATGTTTTTTTTTTTTTTTGTCAGTCGTTCACAAAATAATTTATTAGTACTTTGAGGGTAACTGATTGGCCAGCTGTGTGAATTTGTCTTAGATATGATACCTTCATTTTTGGTTTGTTTGTGATTTAAATGTAATAACTTATACCTGCTATGTTTGCATGATTCGTCATTAGACGACTAATTATTTATAAAATTTTAATCTCATTTATGTGAACTGTAATGTTTTTTTTTTGTGAATAAAGATTCTTTAAACCGAAACCGAATATATATCTATATTATTCATACAGGGTTATGAAAGGTTCAACCTTTAATTATATCTAAGTACTTCAAATAAGAACATTTTTCAAAAAATACAATTGACTTCATCCATCCCTAGAAACTCTGCTTTCAAATAAAAAAAACGCATTATAACGGTTCACCCGTTTAAGAGCTACGGTACGACAGACAGACACACACACATAACAAGCGGTCAAACTTAGAACACCCCTCTTTTTGCCGGGGGTCAAAATATAGACCAAATCTTTACCATTTTTTTTTTGTGAGGTGGGAAATCATCCAATGACATCTCCCGCTCTAGGGTGGAGTGGGAGGGCGTGTCAGACTCTTACTGACTAAAACCCACCCTGAGGTAACTCTGTTTCGAATTTATCCTCAACCCCTGGGCAGGCATCGGCCATGACGGGCTCCGTCTTTATTGCTGACGCTCTTTGTCTTTGTCTTTATTGCTCTTTGAGGCGCGCGTGGAACACTACGCGCCGTCGACTCTCGGGCCTGGTGCTGATCGGACGGTGAGTTACCCATTACTCGCCGTCCGCAGGCCCGGGTAAATCTTTACCATTACAATACTAGTCACGCATTACAACAGCATTAGGTACCTATTTAGTCAAGCTCTATATTCCATAACAACAAAGTGGGTATCAAAAATAATTGATTCATGCAACGAACGTTAAAGCTCATTAAAATAATTGATTTAAGGAATCGCAAATCAATTATTTTACTGCCCAGCTTTGTTAATGCATTAAACAAAGGGTCCATGGTTCTATTATAGATTTCTGTTTGTAAACTGTGAATATTAAAGCTTTACAAATGATATTAATGTTGGTTGATTTGTAACAGAGGGTTATGTGTATAATGTTATTTTAGATAACAGGAAAGTTATGTATTTTCTTAGTAACTTCGCTGTTATTTTCTGATTAATTTCGTCGCGGGACCGATGATAATGTAATAGTTTCTCCGGTACTCGTCGAGCTTCATTGCCTCTGCGTTTTTCTGGTGGTCTCCACTGTTGATTCTGGCTTTCAAGAGTTTTATAAAAAAACGGGCCAAGGACGTGTCAGGCTTTGTACATTTAGGGTTCCGTACTAAATGTATTTGTAATGATTTGTATGGCTTTGGGTCAACAAGATGATTATACTGAGAAAATTTGAAGACTGTGGCTCCAACCGTTTGGCTGTAAACCTGTGTGACGGACAGAAGGACGGACAGAAGGACAGACGGTCACGTGAGTGACAGCAATAGGGCTCCATTTGGACCCTTCGGATACGGAAACCTAAAAAGAGGAAATGCTATCGATTCGCAATGTGCTTTACGCAGTTAGTCTGGATAAAACATTCTCGTAGAGATCCTAAATCTTGATACGAAGAGTTATTATATAGGTTTATGCTTATAGGTGTATGCTCACCTGCTGGTAAGCGATTATGTGGTCTACGATGGACCTCATTATTATAATCAGCCTATGGCAGTCCACTGCTGGGCATTTGCTTCTCCTATTACACGCCATTCAGCCACCCTGCAAAGATCATCGCTCAACCTAGCCTGGAGATGGAGCTCGCTTGCTTATAAGAAATCTATTCAGTCTTGTCTCCCAGGTTGTAGCTAACAGGAAACATAGATTCAGGCAGTAAATTCCATTCCTTAGCTGTACGCACAATGAAAATGAGAACAATAAGTCCTTACCATTCTATTTTAAAGTTACAAAGCAGATTCAATCCAATGAATACAACTCGAAATATTACAAAGTTAGCTTTGACCACCCCAAAGTAATTTCCACATCATCTCTCAAGCCAAAGCTTTTAAAACTAAGCCAACTAATTTGCAAAGGTTCCTACCTAGTGTAAAATCACGCCTATTAACTGCGAAGCTATCAAAAGGGTTTGATAAGGGTGATAAGGGTACAGATAACGGAGGATAGGCTGGCTTTGATAAATGATTGTGTGGATGCTGAATAATTTGAGATAGTGGTACCTGAATTGTTATTGTTTGAAGGGAGATAAATGGATTGTTGGTTTTTTTGGGTGGTGAGTTGGGTAGCAAAATGTAATAAATGATAATGGAAATTAAACTGAGCAGTGGTAACCCGGTGGCAACGGCCTTGACTTTCGAGTTGTACGTCGTTGGTTCAAACCCAGGCAGTCGTATTCATCATCAGCCTTTTAATGTCCCCACTGCTGGAGCACAAGCACTAGGAGGAGCTCGTGGCTAAAGTAATAACAGCCGCACGGGTCGATCCATCAGGTTAAGCTACGCTTGCCGGGGTTGGTCCATAGATGGGTGACCATCTTTACGTACCGAGACTCCTCCGTGCCTCGGAAAGCTTGTTAAGCCGTTGGTCACGGCTGTCAATCGTGGATCTTTGACAGTCGTTACGGGTTGTCAGAAGCCCGAAAGTCAAATAACCAGTCTTACCAAGTGGTATCGTATTACCCAGTTACTGGCTTGTGGAGGTCAGATAGGCAGTCGCTCCATGTAAAATACTGGTATCCAGCTGCATCCGGTTAGACTGAAAGCTGACCCCAATATAGATGGGAAAAGGCTAGGCACATTGATTGGATGTAACTGATTACCTATTCCGTACCTATTACATTAGGTGACTGTTAACTGACCACTTCGGCTAACTGCTCAGTTATTGGTTTATTACCATTTGCCAACTACCGGTTGTTAGACCTTCGGGCACCGATGGAAAACTTACAGAATGTAGTTCTTTAATTATAGATTACAGGAGAATCTGAAATACCTATAATTAGTTTAAATCTAAAAGAATACGATTTGTTCGGAACCCTTTGCACGCGAGTTCGACTCGACCATGGCCGGTTTTTTTTTGGATGAGCTCGTCATTCGTCATACTCACACACTACCTACAAATGTACCTCACGGGTGAAAATTCAATTTCATTTCTAGGAAAAGGCAATTAGTTATTTCCATGAATCGTCTGTCGAGTCAAAATACTAATTAACAAGTTCCAATCAACATAATTGCATGTTAATTGATTGAAATGTTTTTAATAGTACAGTAATCATGATCCATTGACATCATTTTTAACCGACTTCAAAAAAGAGGAGGTTATCAATTCGGATGTTTGTATTTCTTTTTATATAATTATGTTCGCACATATATTACTACTATTTTCTCTAAACGCTTCTTTTGCTACCTGGGTCGCTTTCTATATAATAACATAAATAGAAAACTGTCTGTTTATAGTCTTACCAGTAATAAGTGCAAAATGAAGGTAAGGAATTGGCTCCAGGAGTTAAACTATGACGATACGGAAAAACTTCTTGCTACCCCGATATAACTTACTTACTCGTGAAATTACCACATGTTGTTAAAGCAATGTAACAATTTTTCAATTATTTATTATTATTTTAAACCAATTTAAACACTTACCTCCTGTTCATACAACCCATTATTAGCACACTTTTTCTAATCTCAGTTAGATTCCCTCCTACACACACATACACACACACACCCACACACCCATACATAACACATATTCACTCAAATACTAACACTGCAATGGATAATAAAATTGTAAACACATATATAAATAACCTACCGCATTTAATAATGTGTGAGTAAATAATCATCTACAGAATGTAACTATCTCCGAATGGGGGGGAGTCCTGGTGTCCTGAAATACAGGCTTTACGTCTAGCTTAGGCACCAGTCTCCCACAATATAATTATTAAATTGTAGTTGTTATGTATTGTTCTTGATACCGTGTTAAATGTACCTTATGTTGTGGTGAGAAATAAAAAAAACTTTATTATTATTATAGTCGGATTTGCAAAATTCTTTTTTTGTTCGAAAGGGCTTTATTCCGAAATAGTCCAATTTAAATGGTCCAATTTCATTCAGATTTGATGATGGGTTCGGAGACAGATAACGGAACTCTTAAAAAAATGTCAGCAAAACAAACGCGATTGCTGCGATCGTATGTCTATGTAGTGTTAATACAATTTAATTCGGAACCACAACTAAAAACTGAAAAATAAAAACTGTTTTACAAAAAATAGAACCGACTTCCAAAAAAAAAAGCTTTATGTTAATACAATAATATGTTCTTCGAAACCTGTAGCTTTAATGTAATATACGAGTACGTTTATGTATTTCGTTTTAACAAACTTACGTTTTATAAGCATTGTTATTATTGTACTGGCGACCCGCCCCAGCTTTGCTCGGGTACAAATTATACACTTGTAACAAGGCAGTGTTAAAGCCTTGTTTATTTTTTGACCTCTATTCCAAAACTACGTTCTTTCCTACTTTTTTTTAAATTTCAAATTCAAAAATTACTTGTTTTCTCTGTCAATTCTCTGTTTTTATATTAAAAATCAGTTCAAATTCTGCAGCCGAGCTAGTAGAAGCTCCTCATTGTCATTTTTCGACTCTTCAAGTGTCGGTTACCAGTTTCCTAGAATTGTGCATTAATACAATTTAATTACTTATTTTATTTATTTATTTAACAATTAATGTACACACACATACAAAAAAAAACAGACCAGAAGAAGGAAACAGAGAAATATGTACAAAGGTTATGCTTATTTCTATAGAAATCTCTTACAGCAAACCTGCGAAAGGAGAGATGGAAAAAAAAGAGAAGTAGACACGGTGTGTAACAGTGCTAGGACACATACAATGTAAAGATATAAAACTAACTAAATAATATAATATATATATATATATGTATATATATAGATAGGTACTAATACATATAAACTAAATAATAATACATACCCACATGCAACTATCATGAAATGGAAAGATAGTGTTCCTTTACTCTCCTCTTAAAATCTGCAAGAGTTTGGCAGTCCCTAATGTCAGGCGGCAGAGAGTTCCACAACCGTACTGCGTGCACAGTGAAGGAGTAGGAGTAGAAGTCAGTTGTGTGGGGAGGGGATTTTAGGAGATTCCTAAGATGCGACCTGCAAGGTGCATCAAAAGGGCGGGAGTACGAAAAGCGTTCCCGCAGGTAGGCGGGCGTTTTAGGGTTGTGAAGGATATTAAAGAGCAGACATAAAATACGAGAGTTCCTGCGAAGACGGATAGGGAGCCACTTGAGTACCTTGCGAAAGTTGGAGACATGATCATACTTTTTGAGGTTGAAAACAAAACGAATACATATATTTTGCAATCGCTCAAGTTTATTTAAAAGCTCCTCGGTGGCATCCAAATAACACGCGTCAGCGTAGTCGATGATAGGCTGAATGAGAGTTTGGGCAAGGGAAATTTTGGTGTTTAAGGGCAAAAAACTCTGGAGGCATTTCAGTGAGTGGAATGTGTAGTGGACTTTGCGACTGACTGCAGCGACATGGGCAGTCCAAGATAAGTTAGAGTCCAATATCACCCCCAGGTCTTTGGCTGACGAAGTGTATTCAATTTGAACTCCATTCGTATTACGTAACTAGTCACAGTGTATGTGTTCGTAATATTATAATAAAGCCCACTGTTGTAAATAACAAACATAATGTGTTAACTCGTGTGTTATTATTCATTCAACTCCTCATCTACGGTCCTTCTACTCTACATCCTCCTCTACGTGTCACCAATACCTCTGCAACGTGACACCGCCTCCACACCGTGACACACTTAAACCTTCCTCATGAATCACTCTATCTATTGGTGAAAACCGCATGGAAATCCGTTCATTAGTTTTTGAGTTAACAGATAGACTTTTGAATTCCAAATTTTATTAGAACTTGAGTTAATTACATTGAAATATTTATATACAAACTAACAATAATACCTAACATGTACAAATGCGTATGAAAACAATTCACTGGGCATCAAAAAATTCATCAACATCGCTGTCAAAGGAAAAAGTGCCCGCAGAATTGCCATGTTGAATAGCAATGCTGATTTGTTGGCCAAAAAAAGCTCAGCCCTCTGGTCACGTGAAGAGTCGACTTACAGCTTGCTGATATGCCGAAAAACTCGATGAGCACTCGGACCCAATGGCTCAACAATGTAACTCCCAATAAGGTTGTTATATTTGCGCCGTTTTAGGTTTTCTGCACCTTCAGCAGCCGCCCCAGCACAGCCCACCGTGCTAAGAAGATGGGATGGCGCAAGGGTGTCGACACATGTTACATCCCACACCATAGGCCTACCCAACTTCCAAGGCATTATGGTCATTCCGTCTGGCCTTTTCCCATCTTCAGGTGCCAAGTCATTGGGTTCTAAAACCGCTGGCACCCCGACGGTGCCAAGAGCCCGACGTATGATGTCATTAATGCTGGCGTGCCGTGCTCTCCGACCAGCGCTCCAACCGCAGGATAGGCCATGGTATCCGAGGCGGTCGACTGCTTCACCGCATTGACAACGATGTGGAGCTCCACTCGGAGCACCCAGACGCAAACATGTAGCGATCCGGAAAGTGGCGTCACTCAGCATAGTACCAATGTTGGGTGACGGTAGTGCCTGTAGCCAAAGGCCCGACTCCTATTCACTCACAGCCAGTAGGTGGGCACGCTCAGACAGCCTGTTTATAATACGAAGTGATTTTCATTCTCCTGTATTTATTCTATTTTATTTGGGGTCGGCGCAACATGTCGCATTTTTTGAGAACGACTATGTATGTAAGTATGGATTTATGTTTATCTATTTCTTCAGCACGCCCTGAAGCTTAAACGGCTGAATGAATTTTAACAAATGAAAAAAAAAGAAAAACAAAAGCTACTCGTATCATTAGATTGATCTTGACAGACAAAGACCAACCGACATGGCTCATGTTATGAATTTTGAAAAAAGAAATAACAAAATGGCGGCCGCCATTCGATTCGTGTTTTTTTTTGTGACCTGGTTATGTTGGGATATCAAATTGGCTTGACGAGGCGATTTCAAAAATATAACTTACTAAAATGTAAGAAAATTTTGTATAATCTGATAGCCTTCGAATGTTTGATTCTAGAACATGACCGGTACCGTCATGATGTTTTACTTCACCGTTTTGAGAGCACTTATGATGAAATAATTTACACATCGTAAACTCCTGTGTTCAAATCCACGACCTACAACTCATAAGTCGCGGCTATTATCACTGGGCCACTACCGACTTTGTATAATCACAAAAGTAGTCAAGCAAAACTTAAACGAGTTAATAGGTTACTAGGCAAGCGTGCTCCATCTTTGACCACCTTAGGTGAGATACACCTTAGGTGAGATTAGGTGAACTCTTGGAACGCCGATTGAAATTTAAGAAGAATAAGGAAGACTTTTGTTTTTGGGTTGACTTCTGCTAGCCCGCTCGAATAGGGCACTTGTATTATTTTTATTATTCAATATAACGTATAAGTTCGCCATTCCTCTTTCCTTTATAACACTACACACATAAGTAGTCACTCTCTTACACCACACTCTCGCGCTGCCAGCGAGTACGACAGCCCCTAGACGCGTATAAAGAATCTCCAGGGACCCAGCAAAACGAGAAGGTGCTCCAGGTCCCTATAGTATTCAGTTCTTTACCAAAAAACTCTATTACATGTAGTATATTATGTAAGCAATTTGTACTCCGCAAAGTTAGTCTGAAAAACCGGCCAAGTGCGACTCCAACTTGCATGCAAAGACATATATTTCTTGTAGTTTTATCTGTAATCTTTTATATTTTTTTTTTAATTTCGGAGATATCGTGGGGAATTTTCATGTATTTTCTTAAATAACTTTAAAACTATTTATTTATTTCACCCGGTCAAGCCCCTCATTAGCAGACACAATTAAACGACGGATTAAAAAAAAAAAACCAACCCTCAAAGTAGCTTTCATTTGGGATGTCGTACAGTTTGCAAAAAATATTTATTAATCATCCGATTTGCACCCCAAAAGTGTTCCCCATGTTCTGAATTAGTTATTTAAGTGTTTTGGTCACAAATGTTCATGTGTGTACTCGTACCAAACAACTTAATCGACACACGAGTGATTCTATGAGGGTTCCGTTTTCCATTCGAACTTTGGAACCCTAAAACAGGTTTTTCTACAAAGTTCAAAACTGTTTAAAGAATATTGTGTACGTTACGATCAAGTTTTAAAATTTTGTTCGAGAAAATGTAAAAACTTTCAGGTGCAATGTTTGTGCCGCAGCTGTACGATATTTTTTTAAACCAGCAAAACATAGTAATTCCTTGGACTTGGTATATGAGCAGTAATAGAGCATTTTATAAAGGGTGTAAGGAAAACACTCCCGAAAACGGAGACAGGTGATAAGGCTAGTGGTTCTTGATACGATACCATAAAAAAATCTGAAAAAAAAATAGCATTTTGCGTACAATATATTGTGAGAGCAATTAAATGAAACCGTTATTTGTAGTTAAAGACACTTTTTTTTCTTTACAACTTTATCATGCAATGTAATATTCGTAAAACATCAGCTGACGCCCGCGTATTCCTCGAGTTCAAAGAGCGCGCGCTGTCGCCGACAGCCGTGCGGCCAACGACCCCACGTCCAATATGCCGAAATAAAACCAAATATCACAGGTATCTGTTTGCATTTAGGTTGTAAATAATCTACGTTCTGGCTTCGAAAGCGTTCCCCTTACACCCTGTATTGTTATTGTAGTCAATATATCATTTGTGATAACAACCTCTCAGAATAAATACTGAAACAGAAATAAGGGTTCTTTTTAAAGAACAACATAGGTTCTTAATTTTCCTGCTACTATTATTAATTTTCCTATTAATATTATAAATGCGAAAGTCTGGATGGATGGATGTTTGTTACTTAATCACGCCAGAACGGCTGCACGGATCTGGATGAAATTGGACACAGAGATAGATTATAGTCTGGAATAGCACGTAGGCTATAATTTATAATGAGAGAAGTAGTAATTCCACGCGGGCGGAGCCGCTGGCAGAAACTAGTTAAAATATTGGTTACCTACTTACTTGATAATCAGGAGAATTATTATTTTATTAGCAGCATTTAGAAGACCAGTGTGATTACAGACGCATGAGATACACCAGCTTTGTGTTTGAGATGACAGTACCCTTACTTCAGGTGTTCAGCAGACGAAGTACAGCAGCATACCTACTAGGAACTACTCCTGTGTCGTGGGTGCGTTTACAAACATGTAAACTCCCATACACAAGACACCCAGACCCGAAACCACAATATTGTAGGCCATACAAATATTTGTTCCGTGCGGGAATGTAACCCGCGACACATAGCGCAGCAGTCAGTCGCTCAACCACTGCGCTAACCATGGCGTCACTTTAAATTCCTGTACCTGTGACTACCTTTTCTTTTGGTGGGGTGGGAAATCATCCAATGACATCTCCCGCTCTGAGTGGAGCGGGAGAGCGTGTCAGACTGTTGCTGACTAAAACCCACGCCTGTTCCTTCCCTGCCCTGAGTGCCCAAGGGCGAGGTAACTCTGTTTCGAATTTATCCTCAACCCCTGGGCAGGCATAGGCCATGACGAGCCGTCATTATTGCTGACAACTCTTTGAGGCGCGCGTGGAACACTACGCGCCGTCCGCAGGCCCGGGTCGCAGGCAGGTAGTCACTGGTACCTGGGTACCTGTGGTTACCTGCAGTTATTATTAGATTCTCAAAAATAATATCCTTGTTTTTTTCCAAAATATTTGAATGTAAGCCAATTCCGTCAGTTTGAAATGAAGTACCATCACTTAAAGGCATTACCATGCCACATTACCATCTGTACAAATAGCAATTTATTACTGAAAATAATTGTAACTAGCGACTGAAAGCTGTCAACAGAAACATAAACGTAGTATCTAATAAATAGTACTATGTCATCCTGTTTCTTTATAAAAATAAGAAAATCTGAGTACTAATTAACATCAAAGAAAAATAAAACGCATAAAGAACGTGTCAGACTCGCGCACCGAGGTAGAGTTCCGTACCTCAGCAGGGGAAATATTTTTCTATTTTAAATGTAAGTACTTAAAACTCATTTTATGCGATCGCAAGACTATCATACATCGTGGATGCGATAGGTGGCGGCGACCTCTCGCTCCCGGCCCTGGTTCAGGCCATGGTACGGAGCGAGAGGGAATGGGAAGCAGTCTCCGCCTTCTGCGAAGCAGTAATGCTCGCGAAGGCGGAGGCGGGACGCGTGAGGGAAGCTCAACGAAGTGGCCCTCACGGCCCCGGCCGCTACCACCGCACCGACGTCGCGAGACGATCTCCGGTCGGAGACCCGGGCCTGCGGACGGCGAGCAGTGGGTAGCTCGCTGTCCGATCAGCACCAGGCCCGTGAGTCGACGACGCGTAGTGTTCCACGCGCGCCTCAAAGAGATGAGTGTCAGCCACCACTGTCGGGGCCCATCGTGGCCGGTGCCTGCATGCCTAGGGGTACCGGATAAATTGTGAAAATGAGTTACCGCACCCCTGGACACTCAGGCAGGGAAGGAACAGGGGTGGGTTTTAGTCAGTAAGAGTCTGACACGCCCTCCCGCTCCACCCAGAGCGGAAGAAGTCATTAGATGATTGCCCAACCCAAAAAAAGACTATCATACATAAACTCACATTTTCTTATAATAGGTAGGTAGAAACTTCAGAACGACACCGGCTGGTCTTTTGGGGGATATACCAGGGACTGTGGGATTCTTACCTCAATAAAACCACATCGGTGGAAGGGGGCCCCGTTACGTCTTAGAAGACCAGTCGGATACCCCTACTGTGCAACGCCTGTTAGGACACATCCCTGAGGTCAGAACACCACCTAATACTAGCCTATAACAAAATAGATCAAGTTTGTTTGTAAAGGTTTTTTTGCTAATTACTCAAAAACTCTGCTGGCTAGAGAGATCAAAAATAAGCAGCTGCTAGAGAAACAAACCGACAGACTAAGCTGCACCAAAGAAGTTCTTTTTTACCGTTTTGTTACGGAACCCTAACTAATAAAATATTTCTACTAGTTTTAACCATGCTATTATTTGATTATATGACATGCTATTATTTTATTTTATTTTATTTTCGATTAATTATTATTTTATCATAATCTAATTGTAAATGTATTTTAATTTAATTGTAATTTTAATTTTATTTTATTGTAATTTTTATTTTATTTCTTGTGTCTGATTTTGTGATATGGGTTATTTTATGCCTGAAATAAATGATATTTAATGTAATTTTAATTTTAACCGACTTCAAAAAGGCAGGTTCTCAACTCAACTGTATTTTTTTTTTGTATGTTTCTTACGCAGTTACTCCGCCACTTGTGAATTTATTTGTAATGATTATTTTTGTGTTTCTTAGGTAGTACTTCAGAGGTGGTGTCATTTAAATTTATCGAATTTGATTCAGCACTTTTTGAAAACAAACAACAAAAACAAAAAATTTGTACATAGATGAAGTTTTGGTTTTCTCCAATTATGTTGAAATACCACGTTACGTTACGTTATGTTACGTTATTACGTTACGTTAATGGGTTTATCAATTCAGAAATAACTTTATTATTTAGTTTTAGTTTTAGGGTACAAAAACTGAAAAGTGAAAAATTAAAAAACTTTTTTATAAAAAATACAACCAACTTCCAAAAAAGTTTAAACACTAAATTGCAAAATAACTTCAATATTGGAAGTCGGATGATTTCGACTGATTTCTGAAAAAAGTATTTTTCTTTCAATTTTTTTTCTATGTAATCTTTCTGCAGAGGAAAACTGTAAGGAAGAGTTAATTAAAATGCTAGAAATAGCAAAGGGAAGGTTGAACGAAGGTTGACTGGAAGCCGATGTCAATGTAGAGTTATCTATAGGCTTTCTTTTCCGGTCGGGATGACGTACAGCGTAACGAAAGAAAAATACTATTAGAGTAAAGAGTTAGCAAAAGCAACTAAAAAAGCAAATGTTCATTTCAAAGTTATTTAAAAAAAATTAAGTACCTACCTATGTCAATGGACTTTTCAAATGGATGTCTCAATTTTTAGGGTTCAAACGGAGCCCTATTGCTGTTACTCATGTGCCAGTCTGTCTGTCTGTCCGTCGTCTGTCACACAGGTTTTACAGCTAAACGGTTGGAGCTACAGTCTTCAAATCACAGTCTAAGCATCTTGTTGACCCAAAGCCATACAAATAGTCAAAAATACATTTGGTACGGAACTCTAAATGTGCAAAGCATCAGGCCGGATTTTTTTTGGACTATGGTTTTATCTCACGGTTACTATATATATGCTAATTCACCTGTTTATTCAATCAAATAACGGTATCATAAATTTACAGATTTATAAAATACTTAATCTATATAATAATAATAATAATAATTTATTTCATCCACTTATGTATACATATAACATTATATAGATAGGAATTACCTTTTAAGCAAAAATTTGCTTGTGTTAGGTACTTCCGTTCTTCCAGTTTACAGTATTACATAAACATAAATGTGAGAAATTTAAACAATAAATTCAATTAAAATGACAATAAAAATTAAAATCAGAATTAAAATTACAATAAAAATTAAAATCAAAATCAAAATCCAAATTAAAAATAATCAAAATTAAAACAATATGGATACCTACCAAAATTATATATTAACAAAATTAAGTTTGCGGACAGGATGTGTATGTGATGGTGTGTATGTGTGTGTTTGTGTGTGTGTGATTGTGTCAATGTATGTATCTTCCGAATTATGTGATCGTATGCAGGATTGACTCGATTTCTTCGTAACTTTTGTTTGTCAGCCATTGAGTGAGTGTTTTTTTGCAGTCATGGTATGTCATAGAATATATGTTTTGTTTCTTATTTAGAATATTGTATATGTGTGACGATTGTTTTGTATATTGTCTCTTAGCGAATTTGGTTTTAACAGGTGTTTCTGGAGCGACATTATTCTTTCTCCTAGATTGTGCCCTGGAAGAGATGAAGGGTAGGGATTTATGTTTTGTTAAGGCAATTTGAAGAATATATAATTTTCTAACCGACAAAAGATTCGAGGTTAAGTATAGATTTTCAGTGGGGAATCTCGGTGGTTTGAAGAACATGACCTTCAGTAGTGCTCTCTGCGCCCTCTCCAGTTCCAAAAATTTTGTTTTTGTTGCACCGCCCCAGATTGGCAAACAGTACATTATTACTGATTGCCCCAGGGAGATGTAGATTTGCCTGATTAGATCCTTAGTAGCCACGTGATATCCATACCATACACACAAAATTAAGTTTGCGATACCATATCTACACTAAAATCAAAAATCTTAACCGTGTCATGTCTCAATCATTAAGGTTAATATTTATCCTGAATAAATAAAAAATAATAAAATCACCTTTCAGTTTCTTAACTCTTGGCTACACACGTCAGTAGCACACAAACACTTCACTTGCATACCTGCAAGCATAAACTAAACGCGAGTTCAAAATAAATCAAAAAGAAAATCATTTCTCTATTTCTATCGCGCCCCTCTGCCAAATACGCGAGCAGTCTAATCGCAATCTGTAATTATAGTACATAAGTACGTCTGCAGCGCAATTTGTCGAAATGTCACACTGCAGGCCTATGACGTCAGAATGCAGCTGACGGTACAAATTCAAATTTTCATGACATCTGTCAGTTGCGTTTTGTTTTTAGAACGTTCCAGTGTTGAAAGAAAATGTCCGTTGCGTTTTTGCGCTTATATTTCACAGACATCATGCTTTTTTTTTAAATTTAACACTCTTGTATTAGAGAGTCTCGGTACGTAAATATGGTCACCCCATGGTGACCATATTCCCACTATCTCACCTGATGGTAAGTGATGATGTGGTCGAAGATGAAGTTTTAGTTTGTTAGGGTTCCGTACCCGAAGGGTCCAAACGGAGCCCTATTGTTGTCACTCACGTGTCCGTCTGTCTGTCCGTCCGTCGTCTGTCACAATTTTTTATAAATTCCCATTGGCCTATGAACTTGAAATTTGGTGATAATGTTGATTATTACGTATACTTTATTAACAAATACCAATATTTGGTACGGAACCCTTAATGTGCGAAAAATGTAAGTAGACCTACCAAATCTTCTCTGCACTGAATATTTCCGCAGGTATTTTAAAATTAATGAGATGTCTATTAGGCTCTTAATTTAACGCCATGTCATTCCAGACGCCTATGACGTCTGGAACTATACTAGAAGACGTTCCAGTTGATATACTCGTATTTTGATGTAGAACGTGCGTGTGCAAAGGTGACATTTTGATTTTATGGCTCTTAAATAAAATTAATAATAATGAATGTTTTCAAAACAAAAAACAGAAAGTTTTATCTACAGCATTTCTCTTACAGTATCATTATTATTAGTTTGGTACGTAAAGAAAAAAACCGGCCAAGTGCAAGTCGAACTCGCACACTAAGGGTTCCGTACCATAAACTGAAAACAAAAAAAAAAAATAGTCATTTTTTGGGTTCCATCTCATGATCCGAAATAGGTAGACAGTTGAAATTTTCATACAGCGTGTATTTCTATAGCTATGACAACAAATATTAAAAATAACATACACAAATACACATTCTGTGAAAATTTCAACTACAGTGTAGCTATTACGCTGACAGACAGACAGAGAGGACGGGTCCCGTTGGTAACCCTTTGAGTACGGAACCCTAAAAATTGATATGGGCACGGGCAGGTGATGAAGGGATGAAATCCATATGTGACTAAAAGAGAGAGAGACAAACAAAAAAATGGTTGATGGTGGATGAAAACCTCTTGATTATCCATTATGTTTTTATTTATAAATCACACATGAGAGTCCCATCAAATGAATCTCAATTCGATTTATAAAAAAAAATTGTATTATAACAAATACAAAATGGCATACGACGATTGACAGAGGAGAATGGAAAAAGAAACTCGCTGTGCTGACCCCAAGCCTAATGGGATAGGGGGAGGAAGATTATGCATAAGCATACTAGCATGATCAGCCTTTAAACGTTCCCACTGCTGGGACATAGGCCTCCTCTCTGTGAGAGGGAATGAGCCTTTATCTTTATAAATTTAACATGTCTTCCAAAATTTTTAGTTCTAGGACATGCCGGTTTCCTGACGATATTTTCCTTCACCGGGAGGGAGGCCAAAGAAAAGATGGATTGGTTGTGTGAGGAGTGATATGAAAGAAAAGGGAGTTAGTGATATCGTGACGGCTGACAGGAGAGAATGGAAGAAAAAAACGTGTTGCGCCGACCCCAAGTAACATGGGATAAGGGCAGGAAGATGATGACTTGCCAATTTTAGAGGGATAGATAGAATACTCTTTCAACGTTATAGCCACAAATCGGGACATCAGTTACCTATATACCTATATTGAATAGTAAATGTAGAACAAATTTTTGTTCTGAGCGCCTCACGACCCGTAGCGTAGATGCTAATCGTTGACTACCGTGCCAATCGGGACAAGATAACATATAGTTTATTTAGCTATAAGTACAGTAATTATTGTTGTGGAAACTAACTGAATGCTTTAGTACCAAATAGGGAATATAATATACATGCCATTTTCTCATCTAGCTTAAACTGACAAGAAAACATTGACCTGTGAAAGTGTTATTTATAACCAATTTGCAAAATAGTGCGAAGTGCTAGTACTAAATATAACACAATTCCTTTCACAATAACAAAAAATCCCAAACACTGCAACCGATACACTAACTCACTATCGATTCAAATCTATCAGAATCGCGTGTCAGATTCAATCGGCGCGGCGAGAATAAAATTAAACTTGGCCCCAAAAGCGCTCAAAACGTGCCGCTCGTAAATATGGCGGACGAAACAATAAACATAGCATTTTATAGGCGATTATAAAACATTACCACTTCACTAAGAACTTTGATTTTGTATTTGAAGGCAGCGGTGTAGTGACCTAGTAGTTGTATGGACCTAGGTGATTCTTTGTCAGAAATGTGCTTACGAACTTTGATTTTGTTTTTGAAGGCAGCGGTGACCTAGTGGTTTTATGAACCTAAGAGATTCGTTGTTAGAAAATATGTGCTAACGAACTTTGATTTTGTATTTGAAGGTAGCGGTGTAGTGACCTAGTGGTTTTATGGACCTAGGTGATTCTTTGTCAGAAATGTGCTTATGAACTTTGATTTTGTTTTTGAATGCAGCGGTGTAGTCACCTAGTGGTTTTATGGACCTAGGAGATTCTTTGTCAGAAGTGTGCTTATGAACTTTGATTTTGTTTTTGAATTCAGCGGTGACTAGGTTTTAAGGACCTAGGAGATTATTTGTCAGAAATGTGCTTAGTATTATGATGTTTTTACCCGACTGCCACAAAAGGATGGTTGTGTTTTTTGAGAATTTGTATGTATGTCTATTTATCCAAAGAAATAAAGCCCTAAAGAAATTTCAACCAAATTAAATGATGCTTTTTTTTTTGAGGCGGGAAATTATTCAATGACTTCTCCCACTCTGGGTGGAGCGGGAGGGCGTGTCAGACTTTTACTGACTAAAACCCACCCCTGTTCCTTCAGTTGCCTGTGCCAAGGGCTGCGGATGGTAACTCTATTTCAAATTTACCCGCGACTCCAGGCAGCGCAGTGACATACCTATGCTGTGAAATTTTGAAAAACAAAATGGCGGCCGTTGCCGTGAGGACGTATTTTGTTGTGACATCATCTGGGGTGTCAAAATAATTCGTTTAAATTTCGCGTGACGTCACACCTATATAAAAATGTTACAGTTTGAGTTGAAAGTGACGTATACACTGACGACATACTCTTTAACTTTGATGCATTTTATCTTTGTATATTTTTATTGATTTCACAAAGCAAAAAATACATCTCCATAAAATTTAACTGACGCACTAAATACATTTTTTTAAACCATCCTAATACTACCCACTATTTCCTTACCCCTTCATAACTACTTACACTGCAAGTCATGTTAGGAAATAAAGTAAAAAGATATTTTTATAATCCTTTCATAAATGAGAATACACAGCTTCGTCGCTTTTCGAAACAACATCACAGATTTATTTCTAATGTTCTAGTTTGCGGTAAACTATGATCCCGGATTATCCTCTTTAGTAACATAAAATGGAATAGACAAATACCCGTACTGTTTTCCCAGTCATACCTACATAGAACAAATACATTCTTCTCTTCTCTATCTCTATTTCTTCTTTATCTCTTCATCGTATAAAATAGAATAGACAAATACCTGTATTGTTTTTTCCAGTCATACCTACATAGAACAGATACATTATTCTCTTCTCTATCTCTAACTCTTCCTTATCTCTTCATGGTATAAAACAAAGTCGAATTCGGGTCGGTCTGTTTTTCCCAGTCATACCTACATAGAACAGATACATTCTTCTCTTCTCTATCTCTAACTCTTCCTTATCTCTTCATGGTATAAAACAAAGTCGCATTCGGGTCGGTCTGTTTTTCCCAGTCATACCTACATAGAACAGATACATTCTTCTCTTCTCTATCTCTTCTTTATCTCCTCAGGGTATAAAACAAAGTCGCATTCGGGTCGGTCTGTTTTTCCCAGTCATACCTACATAGAACAGATACATTCTTCTCTTCTCTATCTCTAACTCTTCCTTATCTCTTCATGGTATAAAACAAGGTCGCATTCGGGTCTGTCTGTTTCTCCGCAAACTCCTCTTATACCACGCAACGGATTTTGATACAGCTTTCACTGATAGAAAGAGCGATAAACGAGGAAGGTTTTTGGTATAATATGTTATCGTTTGAATACGGAATATGTTAATGTGCGTACATTAACTAGGTAATCTGCAAATTGCCGGGTATGATCCGTTAAAGTGAGTTTTAAATAAATAATCTGCATATTAAATGATGCTACACCGTTGAATCGCTGAATACAGTAAGCGAAACTCTTTTTACTGAAATATTATTTATTCTATACTTTTCCTAGGCATTATGTACAATGCCGGATGTTTAGACGGCAATGTACTAACGACAGTCATAAGTAAGATAAGCCGACAGAACCATTTCGAGGTGCCCTAAGATTTTGAGCTCGCTTCGCTCGGTCTTGGACTTATAAGTTATCTACTCAGTTCAAGTTTACTAAAATATATTTATAATTAGAATGAATTCAAAGCAAAGAACTTGTTTTAGTAACTTTACCGTTTCTTTAGTCGTTAGACCTGCAGATTATCTAGTTAATGTAAGAATTGAAACAATGTTTTCACTTTAACCCGTCGCGCGTCTGGTTAGCAGACACAATAGATTTTTTATTGTTTACGGCCTATGCGCTGGGCCGGTAGACGCGGGCAGATAATCAATCTGCACTCTAACTGATCTACGCACATTAGCGGTAACATAAATATAATTTGCATCCGTGCAGAACCCGAGCGGGACGCTAGTTTAATAATAAACTATGCTACAGAACCTACGGTTAAAAGGTCACAGTAAAACTATGTATCATAGTTTTATGGTGTCACCCTGAATATGTGGAGATATTCCCCAACCCTTACGATGCTCGGTACTTGACACCATTTTTATTTTCTCTTTATTTTATTGTCACGTCACTTTTATTGGTTTCACCGTGTTACTGAACATTTTCTATCGGCTGAAGTGGCACTTTCATGTTTTCTGGCTTCGACACGAGCTACTTCAGAATATCTCATATCCTTTGTATTTGAATAAAATTACTTGCAATTTCAAATGGCAAAAGTTGTTTTTTTTTCTTCTTTAGCCGCGATGAGGGATTTTTGGTAAAGGCAAAGTTATGGGTTCCCGTTACCGACAAGCAGTCTGTGAAACTATTTGAAAATGCATAATTATACTTATTGCTCGGAGTGCCAAAAGCTGTGAAAACCAGACTAATGTTAATAATTTTAATGAACAAATTATGAAATTTTAATTATTTAGACCGTAACTAATTTAAGAATTTAAAAAAAAACACAGTTACTTATTTATGCCATAAGCCATGTGGTCACCGAGGATTTAAAAGACGATGGAGACATAGAAAGGGAGAGGAGAGCGCTGGCGGTCCGCTGTAACATGTTGGCACGCAGATTTGCGAGGTGTAGTTTAGAGGTTAAGATCACTCTGTTTAAAGCATTCTGCCAAACACTCTGCACCTGCAATCTGTGGGTCAACTACACGCAGCGGGCCATCAACGCTCTCCGAATACAATATAATAACGCGTTCAGGGTGCTGGTGGGGCTCCCACGCTACTGTAGTGCGTCTGCGATGATTGCACACGCGCACACAGACGGATTTCACACTGTGCTGCGGCGCCGCATCGCTTCGCTGATGTTCCGCACGCGTGGGAGCGTCAACATCATCCTGAACGTGCTCAGCCACAAGTTGGACAGCCCCCTCCTGGGGCACTGGGTTCAAGCACAAGTGCGTGTGCCCGGGGCCCCAGGGGGTGGCAGATATTTGAATTAATTTTTAATTTTTATTTGATTTTGATTCCGATTTTGATTTTTGTTTGTTCTCTTTTGATTTAGAATTTGATTTGAATTGAATTTTGATTCTGATTTTAATTTTTGTTTGTGTTTATTTTTATTTTCTATTGATTTTAATTTTGATTTAATTTTTATTTTGAATTTGATTTTAATTTAAATTTAATTTGATTTTGATTTTGGCTTTGATTGTTATTTTAATTTTGTATTTTATTTTAATTCCAATTTTGTTTTGTATTTGATTTTGATTTGAATTAAATTAAATTTTTAAATATAACATAGTTTCTAGGTGTAATACTATCAATGTTATGGGCCAAATGTGTCTGAAATAAAAAGATTTTATTTTATTTTATTTTTTATTTTTATTTTATTTAAAAGTTACAAGATTCCATTTTTGTCGGTAGACCCCATAATGACTATTAAAAAAATTGCTTCAAAATAAATTATCTGATGACTATCTAATGAATAAAAAGGAAAAAATCTATGCCTAGCAAGCATATTCATATTTCAAATAACTACACTATAACTTGAAATACCTAATAGTTAGGAGATAAGTTAGTTTTTTTTTTCTGTCGTCACTGGATGACGATACCTATCACGCCTGTGAAGTGGCGTCACTTACATTTTATGTTGATTGCATAGTTTAATTCCGCCAAGCCCGTTCCATCATCGGACCACTAGACGTACGGCGATGCGCCACCGGTACATGGTGGACATCCCACCCACACGCGCAAAACATTTTGGGAACACTTTCATTGTGCGTACAGCTAAGGAGTGGAATACCCTGCCGGAGTCTGTGTTTCCTGATAGCTACAACCTGGGGTCTTTAACTCAAGAGTCATCTTCGACCACATCATCGCTTACCATCAGGTGAGATAGTGGTCAAGCGAGAGCTTATAAAAGATAAAAAAGTCTGTATATTGATGCCGATTCTGTTTTGCACAAACTAAACTTAATTTAGGTTATTGGCTATCTTTTTCTCTCTAATAAAACAAGAAAGAGGCGGACGTAGATTAGAGTTGTCAAATTTAGTTGAACTAATGTTTCCATACAAACGACTAAAAACACGGTGAAGCGCAAGGCGTAAACTAGTTTGACATTTCTAACTTAGTTCATAGCTATAGCCGTCCTTTTCTCACACTGCCTTTTAGTAAAAGACAGATATTCTCTAATTTTAGTTAAGTTATTGAACAAGACAATCGGCACCATTATGTACGTATTGAAGCTGATAAAACCCTGCTAGTCAGTTTCTATTTAGCCAGAAAAAATATCTGTTTGTGACACAAATCTGTTTTCTTATCTCACCGGTCTGTTCTAGGACATAAAACAATAAATTTCTAGGCAGAATCTCGGACTGACAGCCGAGCATATTGACAAATCTTCAGGGATTTTGCAGGATCCAATTATTTTGACCTTTCGATATTTCGGTACATATTCGGATCGTCGATGTTCGGATAGGTCTGTATTATTTTTTCTTGGTTTAAAAATATAAAAGTTTTTTTACAAAAAGTAGAACAGACTTCCAAAAAAAAAGTTGTAAAATAATTTTAACTTCGGCAGTCGGTCTCAAAAAACGAAAAAACAAAACCAGAAACACCGCAAAAATAAAAAAGTTTATTTTTTATTTTTCTCGTTTTAGATGTGGTTCTCCAATCGCGCAGCAGCCACGAGTCATTTGCTGGTATTGAAAAGTTCCATTGTCTATCTCCGAAAATCTTTATTAAATCCTAATGTATTATAATTATACTAAAACCTTCCTTGAAAATATGGATTTAAACAACGAAATCCCCATCCAAATCGGATCAGCAGTTTATGTAAAAATCGAATACAGACTTTTTGAAATCGGTTAAAAAAAGGATTGACTAGGCTACTTCGTTATCATAATAATTACATATTATAAAACAAAGTCTCCCGCCGCGTCTGTTCGCGATAAACTCAAAAACTACTGAACGGATTTTCATGCGGTTTTCACCAATATACAGAGTGATTCATGAGGAAGGTTTAGGGGTATAATTTGTACCCGAGCGAAGCAGGGGCGGGTCGCTAGAATATTATAAATGCGAAAGTTTCGAGGGATGGAGGTTTGTTACTCAATCACACTAGATCAGCCGATCGAGATCGACCTGTTAGGCACAGAGATAGATTATAGTCAGGAATAGCTCATATGCTATAATTTATAGTGGGGGAAGTACTGCTTTCACGCAGGCGAAGCCATTAGCAAAAACTATTATTGTTCATCAGAAATGTTAGTAACAAAGCTTTTGCAGTTTTTTTTTTGGCAGGTTGGGATATCATCCAATGGCATCTCCCGCTCTGGGTGGAGCGGGAGGGCGTTTCAGACTCTTACTGACTAAAACCCACCCCTGTTTCTTCCTTGCCTGAGTGCCCAGGGGAGCGATAACTCTGTTATGAATTTATCCGATACCTTTAAGCATTGCACTAAGTATAAAATCTGTTGAAGAAAGGAGACTTAATTTTGATCATTCGTTTAAGATCAAAACAAAACAACTGATTAATTTCTTTTAACTACAAAAAATAAATCTGCCAGAATATGTTTATTCAATGAACGACTTACAAATGTATGCTTAAGGAGGTCAGTGTACTTTTCTAGCTGAAGTTGACTTCGCTCCTTAGTTTTCTGCATCATTTTTATGGTTCCATACCCGAAGATTCCAAACGAAGCCCTATTGTTATCACTCACGTGTCCGTCTGTCACAAAATTTTATTCCGAAGAATTTTTAACTTTCTATCGATCTTGGAACTTCAAATTTGGTGATAATGTTTATTATTACGTATATTTTACTAACAAATACCAAAACATTGATTTCCCTCATATGTTACTGAACCCTAAATGTGTGAAGTTCGACACGCACGTGGCCGGTCTTTCCTTTTTTCACGATTTTTATTTTGCGCCTGCATCTTGGAACCCCATTTTCCTTTTTCAATATATCTTTTTCCTTTCGTGCTCAATCTTTTGCGAGAATTCATGCATGAATGAATCTCTAGATATCAATATTTTCTATTTCTATTCTATTTTTTCTTTCGAAACACGTTCAGTATTCAAAGTTGACGTAGTTTTATTACAGCTATATAAAAAAGGCACAAAGATTATTTACTTCGTTTCTTCATTGAAATCCTTCTTTTTATAAACTCTTTGTAAAAACAAACGGGCAGACGGACAAAGCTGTTAACGCTGTTGTTTTTGGCTCAAAAGAAAAATGACGAATTCTAATATATTTTACTACTAGATATAAAAGTTTGAGATACATTGGCATTAAGGAAATTACTGTTTGTTGACATTGCTTTGATGAAATAAAAAGGTTTTGTCATTGATCTATAAAATTGGGTTAGAATAAAAATATCAAATAAACTGAAGATTATTTTTTTATCCCAAAATAATATTTTTTCACTTATCAGTATCATTTACGGTTTTTCCTAAATACTTAGCTAATTAGGAACAAATGTCATTGACCTTTTAGCCATCAGACGTTTTTAGGGTCGGGTCTGTCAGCGGGCTGTATCTCATGATCCATAATAGGTCGACAGTTTAAATCTTCACAGAATGTGTATTTCTGTTGCCGCTATATCAAAAAAAAAAATTAAAATGAATTAAAAATACCTATTAAAGGGGGCTCCCCTACTAGAAACGTGTTCTTTTTGGCTTATTTTTCCGGTTTATGGTACGGAACCCTTTGTGTGCGAGTCCGACCCGCACTTGGCTGGTCTTTCTTTAAATAAATTGAGACACGTGCAAGTGGATGTCTATATTCATGTAGACTTATGAACAATAGTGGTACAAAGAAGGACTTTTGATTCGACCCTTAAATGCAGGATTTTTACTTTTTATGCAAATTAAATTTATTTGGATGTAAGATTAGCTCTATAGTAAGTAAAAAATAAAATAAAAAATATATTCATAAAAATACTTTATTTATTTAAAAAAAATGGGTTGGTGAAAATTTACATCTGTATGTAATCAGAACTAACCTACTGAGAACAAAATGTGCAGTGAGATAATAAACTTACTCATTATGGTATTTGCTGAAACAATTATTGTTTTTGATGAGACAAAGGTTAATATTACATTTGGAACAATGTATAGTTGAATATTCCTTCCAACTGGGGTATTTGCATCGCAAGGATCCCCCTACCAAAGGCCAATGATCTTACCCATCCCTGTGAACTTCTTTTGGGGGGGCAACTGCTACAGCACTTCTTTTTTTTTTGGCCTGGATCTCATTTTCTAGAAGACTAGAACCTCGACAACCTCTTTTATTTTCTTTTGCTACTTTCATGTTACAAAGGACGAAGGACAGTTCATTTCTAAAATTACCTAAATTGAGGATATCTTTCTTATGTACGAGTACATTTGCACACATTTGCTCATCTATAGACAGGCGTTGTTCCTTAGGTACTGATGAAAATTTAGAATTAAATTCATCAATAACAGGGCGTATCTTGAATAGGCGATCATGGCCTGGATCACCAATGGCCTTGTGGTGGTCATTGTTATTGAAGTGCAATATTTTTTTAAGTGTTCAAACCTGTTATGGGACATCACTGAATAAATTGGTTCATAGCCATATTTTGGAGACCAGTATGCTCTTGTATTGGGAAAATGTTGGACTGACATATAAAAAACTTTCTCAAGTCTGATAAATTGCTTGCAGTTGAATTTGCTGGATTTTTTTGAGTGGCATACAGGTTTGTTTCTTCCACTATCCTTGCCATGAAATTTTCTGTGAAAAAGTAGTTGAAGCATGCATATGGAGCATCTAATTGTGACAACTCTGGTCCTAGATCTGAATTACCTTTGAATGTAATTTTGGACTCATCAAATTCTATGTTCTTTTTTTTCCAGATCGATTTTCGTTTATCTGATAATGCTGAAAATATATGTCTTGTAGGGTCACTATTGTCTACAACCTGGTTGTCTATTACCTCATTTTCAACCAAGGGAGGGTCACTTTCATGGTTTTGTGGGTTTTATGTGTCCTCCGTATCACTTTCTAACATGTTCAGTAGGTATCTCGTCTCTGCCATAACTTTCAGGCACATTTTCCTCCTCTTCATCAGACTTCTCCATGTCATCTTCTGACAGCCACCCACTTTCCAATGTTGCTAAATAATGTTCAATATCTCTGTCATTCATTTTGTAAGATATCAACACTTGGAACCACAAAAGAAACAAAACTAACTCAAACAATTTCACTAACTTTCATACAAGCTAAATGAACGTCATTACATGATGATGTAAATTTACATAAACACAATATTGACTTTTTTTCTACGCATTTTTCTCTAAATGAACAAAATTATATACATAAATTAAAATACTGGCCTCAAATCCGTCAATTACGAATAAATTGAAAAGTTACCGTGAGTATTTTATACCAGTTTGTTCCAATTACAATTACCGAAATCTTTACCGAGCAAAATATGGAGTATTGATATTTTAAAATAACATTTGACAGTTGAAATTGAAGTATGAACTTTAATTTTCGATCGGAAACGGCACTATGGTTGCGTAAAAGTTACCACGTACAAAAAATATATAATCCCTGTACTCTGTGGAAACGAAAAATGCATGGAGGTAAGAATACTAGATGATTGACGACGATTTGGATTCCTTATTCAGAGGAAAAATGGCATTGAATTGGTTGATGGAAATATCCATTTTTTATTTTTTTTGGTGGTTGGGAAATCATCCTATGACTTCTTCCGCTCTAGGGTGGAGCGGAAGGGCGTGTCAGACTCTTACTGACTAAAACCCACCCCTGTTCCGCTCTGCCCTGAGTGCCCAGGGGCGAGGTAACTTTTTCGAATTTATCCTCAACCCCCGGGCAGGCATCGGCCATGACGGGCCCCTTCTCTTTGCTGACAACTCTTTGAGGCGCGCGTGAAACCGGGCCTGGTGCTGATCGGGCGGCGAGTTACCCACTACTCGCCGTCCGCAGGCCCGGGTATGGAAATTTCCATCACAATGCATTTAAGGGTGCAACAAGGCGCCAGATAAACGTGGAATAACGGTCACTGACCCACCTACATTTATTGATATTTTTGAATTGAAAAACGGTAATAATGACACAAAGCTGTAGGTACCGTATCAACATCTCTCGTGACCCATATCATTGTCAAATAATGAAAAACGATTCATATTTGATTGTTCAGATACCTATGAAGAGTTATTAGGGAAAGTCAATGCACTTTATTCCACATTTATCAGGCGCCTACTATAGTTAAATTATTTTTACAGCTAGAGTGTGAAATTCCCTACCGGAGTCTGTGTTTCCTGATAGTTATAACCTGGGAGTCTTTAAGTCAAGAGTGAATAGGTTACTTCTAGGCAAGCGTGCTCCATCTTCGACCACATCATCGCTTACCATCTGGTGAGATAGTGGTCAAACGCGTGCCTATCAACAGTAAAATATAAATAAATAAAATAAAAACAAAAAAATTAGAAACTAGTTACTTTTAAAGCAGTCTGATGCAGGTTGTGGTGTTTGTCATATTTCAATCGCAGATTTAATGCCACAAAATAGTAAGCAAAAGTGTCAAAAACAGCTGTTTTTGGTACTTTTGCTTACTACTTTGGATACGAAACATTTTGAGTCCTGTTTTAACAACGTAAAAATACTTTATCCTCTTTGTAACAAACGCAACGTAATATTCTTTAATATTTATTTTCTATGCTATGCTACGATTTTATAATCAATGGAGGCGCCACTTGGCGAGCAGTAGAGCCTTAAACATCACGATAAAGGACATAGGATAAGTACTTGCCTATCCTATTAGTATGTTTCCTTGGGATAATTCTCGATTTTCACGGGAGTGAAACCACTGGGAGAAGCTAGTGTAGATATAAACAATGGTCTGAGTGAAACTTATCCAGGCAGATTTTAGAATCCAATTTGTCTCTTATATTAATTTAATACAACGTCTGTAGTCAGTGAATTATAAAACCCAATCTTTTGCTCGCACTAAGAACAGCCGAACACAAACACACACAATGAAGTACCAACCGTATAAATATACTGAAGATCGTTCGTTAACCTGGCAGACACGTAAACTGACCGATCTATAACCTACCTAAACACGTGACGTATGTAGGTACCGACAGGACGCGTGAGATTCACTCTCTCGTCGTTTACAATACACAGACTGCAAAACTGACAAGTATTGTTGTTTTCAAATCCGATTCAAAACAGAGAAACTTGTGTTTCTGCCGTAGCCACAATGTTAAATTGGCCATTTCATGAAGTGGTCGGCCATTTTACATAGTGTTTGGCTATTTCATGAAATGGCTTCCTGAAACCTAACTTAACCTCTATGACATATTTTTTGTAAGTTTTGTAAGTTGATGTATTAATGAATACCTGATTAATATATGAAATGAAGATATCGGAAGCGAGAACCAAGGTAAGTGACATCGCTAGAAGAATTGCCTAACTTCAGTGTTAATACAGCAGTGGGCAGGGCTCATTGCTCGCAGAATGGATGGCCGATGAAGGTTATTGAGGGTAATGAAATGATGGTGATGATAATGAGATGCCTAGTCAACTTTTGTGAAAGGAAAGAGAAAGTAATTGATGTCATGCCTGTTGTCTACGCCTGAACGCAGCTCTTCTTTAAAATTTGACGTTATTACGAACGCACCCTAAGAACATGGCTCGCTGCGGACTTCACGGCGGCGGAACGCGACTAACTTAACTTCGCTTTGCACGACGAAAGGAACGAACCGCCATATTTTGTCGCGATCACAATTTTACCTGTGTTTTTTACTTTTTACCACTGTAATTTTCAAAAAATAAATCTTTGAACCTAAAATCGAGGTCGGTCTTTGTTGTATCGCCCACACCTGTTAAACTGTTAAGAACAAGCAGTACTGCTATGTTTATTTTGTAGTTTGAAGGATATTTCAGATGTTCATACAATGACAGGCACTGGTGGCCCAGCGGTATTAGCCGTGACTTACGAATTGGTCGTGAGTTCGAACACAGCCAGGCGATTTACTTTTTGTTAATTAATTATTTCATCATCATTGCTCTCAAAACGGTGAAGGAAAATATAGTGATAAATTTGGCATGTCCTAGAAAGGCTTGCGTGGTGGATTTTAAGACCACTCCCTCTCGCAGAGAGGAGACCTGTGTCCCAACACTGGATACATTATCAATTCTGTGTTTTGGCATTTGATATTTCATTCTGACATTTATTGTAGTTGACGTTGAATAATTTTTATTTTGATATTCACTTTTGACTGGATAACTATTTAATCTGAATGTAATAAATTTCGTACTAAAAAATTAAGAAGACAAATTGATAATTTTATGTTCTTTTGTGTATTGAATACGGGTCATCATAAAACCTGAAATAAATGAATTTTGTTTTTTTTTTTAATTTTTTTATTAAATGGCTGAATATGCCTATACAGGGTGTAACGGAAAGGTGTGGTCATATTTTAAGAACCGGTTCTGCCCATGGAACTGAACCACTTTCTCTAAGAAAAAATAGAAAATTTCCAAAAAAAAATTGGACTTTCCATACAAAGTTATCATCAGATGATCAATATTTGTATCAAATAACTCCTCTCTATAAGGACAGTGGGCCGTAATTCACCACGCGAGTCTGTTACTAGTTGGTGGATGTCACATGTCTTCGGATCGTGGCACTCACAGTCATCAGATGATTTCTCCCGCTCTGGGTAGAGCGGGAGGGCGTGTCAGACTCTTACCAGACTGACTCTTTCAAACACTCTCTCGCGAGGTCCAAAAATAATAATTTTAACAATTTATTTAAATCATTAATACCTTTAGCGCCTTACAAACCAACTGCAGATGCTACCACAGGTCAGCTTACTTCAAAAGACTACAAAGCGGTGCAAGCCTGAGGTAAACACGGCGTCAGGGTATGAATCACGCGATGTAAATAATTGCATCGTAGTTTGAGAGCTCTGTTAGCCGCAAATAGACGAACGTGAAACGTAGATGGAGAGATAATTTGGTATAACAGTCTGTTTACATAATAAATGCAAGTCACTCAGGTCAGATAATTGTCGCTCTTCAGTCTAATCTACTGAAGATAGAAACAGAGGGGTAATTGTTGCCCAGTGCTATTGGCCGCGACTTACAAGTTGTAGGTAGTGAGTTCGAACCTAGGCAGGCGCTTTACTTTGAGTAAATTATTTCATCACCACTCTGCTCTCAAAACGGTGAAGGAAAATATCGTGAGGAAACCGATGTCCTAGAACCAACATTTTGAAGATATGTGACATCCAGCAATCCGCATTGGGCCCGCGTGGTGGATTACGGCCCTCACCCTCTCGCAGAGAGGAGGCCTGTACCCCAGCAGGGGGGACATTAAAAGGCTGATGATGAATTGTTTTATACACTCTTCTTCTCTCTTCTTCGTTGCTAGCGGTTGGAAAGCGTTAATGGATTCACTGATGAGCTGCTTCCAGGCCACTTTGTCTTCGGCTATTCTCACTGTGAGAGTATCTCCTTGGTCTGGTTTTAGTAACGAGTAGTTGAACGCCTTTTCCGTGCACTTTTCCCACTACAACCAGTTTTTCTAGGTTATTTGATTGTCTACGGGTGATATGACCAAAGTGACTTAGGATTCGTTGGTAACAGATAGTGGAGAGTCTGCTTGTGATATCCAGCTGGTCGAAAATTAACTTATTAGTGCGTTTTTGCAGTCCATGGTATGCGCAACATTATTTTCTCCAACACCACATTTGAAAAACTTCGATAATTTCTCGATCCACCGTTCGTATTGCCCAGGATTCAGAGCCGTAAAGCAATACCGAGAACACTAGAGTTCTAACTAGTCTCTTCTTAGTGCTATTAGATTAGAGATACTGTAGGAACCGTAGGGCTCCAATAAGGCCTGCAGGGCTCTGGGGGTGCTTTCGTAGCTCGGGGTCTCGCTTGCTTACTACGAGAGTGCTGTGTGTAACGAGTAAAAGATGAGGGTCAGGGCACTTACCCTCATCTTTCACAATACTTTTGTTTCACTAAATCCTCGAAATTTTGCTCATAGCAGCTTTGGCCATGTGTGTACGCCTTCGAATTTTCCTATCGCAGCCTCCCTGATCGCTGATCATAGAGGATCTGTTTATACAGAGTGTAAAAAGACACATCACAAAACCTTTAACTACGTATACTGTACATACATAGATAATAAAGTAGCTTTGCGCAAAAATGATTGCTGGGAAACGACTTCTATTTTTAGGTATGAAAAATAAAACTGGGTTCGCGTTACATTGCGTGCAATGTAACGTGAACCCAGGCAAGTGGAGTTAAACCTCGCCCCTTCGCTCTAAGCCACGTAGGTACTTGTCGAATACGTTTGATATTTGTTGCGTTTTTGTAACTTTTTTAAATTTTGAAAACAAAAATTGAAAACTCAGGTAATGTGTGTGTATGTGGTTTGACTGGCCTGTTGGTCTAGTGGTTAGTGACCCTGACTGCTATGCCGGAGGTCGTGGGTTCGATTCCCACCCAGGACAAATGTTTGTGTAATGAGCACGATCATTTGTTCTGTGTCTGGGTTTAATTTATCTATAATATGTATGTATTTAGAAATATATAAGTATGTTTATCAGTTGTCTGGTACCCATAACACAAGCTCTGCTTAGCTTGGGACTAGATGGCGTTGTGTGATAGTTGTGGAATATTATTATTATTAATGTTTGTTTGGAAAAAAGTTTAGTTATAACACTTGAAATTCATTTTCGAAAAAAAGTAAAAAAAAAAATGCGACTTTGACCTTCAATATCTCCAGAACCAGTGGATTCTCAGGTATGGCCTAGTGGAAAAAAGGATTCAAATAATGGGTAGAACATATGTCTTTCGGCTTCGGAAACTGACTTTTTACACCCGATATATAATACCCAATTTGTCAGTAAATTTCACATAGCCTGTAATCTTTAACCCTACTAGCATGTTACTCAGTAATCGCTAAAATAAATAAACCTGTTCAGGGTGCCTTGAGCTGCGTGACATAATGTCAGACAGACGGACCGGAATTCCTATTCATACGTGTTTCCTCGCTTCCGTCCTAGATTTTTGTCGTGGCGGCGTTTCGTCTGACATGTCTTATTGAAAATTAAGTCTTGGGAGAATTTCATTATGTTAGGGCCACGTAGCGATCAAAGGGATACAATGCTGAGATTTTTGTATATGCGAGTGTTTGTTTTAAAAATACATATAAGTAGTAGTCGACATTGTTGCTATCATGAGTAGATCTTAGATGAGGGTGGCACAGGAGCGTGGCATTGGCACAAGAAAACAGAGGAGACTTTTGAAATGTCTTTAAATCATTAATTAATACTGAATTATTTATTCCGTGTAAAGTTTTCCTAACTTAACAAATACATTGTTCCGCTACATCTGGGCAGGGTGGGCGTTTTGGGAGACTGTCTCTAAGTGATACATAAATAAAAACATAAAGTCAACGTTGAGTTAAGCTTGCCTTTGTACATGAATTGTGTAACAACTGTATACTTTTAAAAATGGCTTTCAAAAAGTTGGTGTACAATAAAGAATTAAAGAAGGATAATCAAGATGCTTTTATTTCTGAGATCTAGGGGTAGATCTCAAAAAGTAGTCGGTGCCAAAAAACGAAGCTAGAAAACCAGAAACACCGACATCCGAAATTAAAGTAATTTTTTAGATTTTTTGGTAGTCGATTCTATTTTTTGTAATAAAGTTTTTTGGCATACAGTTTATGTTGACATAAATATATATAGGAATGGTATAGGCAGGTAATGACTAATATCATAATAGTATTAAGGTATACATAATAATGTTTAACTGTCATGCGTAGTGTATCAATCAGTTAAGGTGCGCGCGGAGGAGGGGGGGGGGGGAGATGTCCCACGGGCCACCTCTTTTTTTTTATGGGTTCGGGAAATCATTCCATGACTTCCCGTGGCAGGGCGTGTCAGACTTTAATAACTAAAACCCACCCCTGTTCCTTCCCTGCCCTGAGTGCGGGGCGCGGTAACTCTGTATCAGTTGGGCCACCCATAAGCCGTCAATATGTATTACATACATATGTCTATCTACAAAACTTACCTTTTCTGAAAGTGTTATTAGTGTCTAACATTTTAGGAGTTAATTATTATGCGTATTTGTTATGCCTATGAAAATTCTGTTTTAATATCATTATGCGTAAATAAATTTATGCGTAAACTGTTATGCGTAAATATTGTTAGAATAAACAATAGTATGCTATGTTATATTATGTCTTAAAAATTTATGCAAATTGATAAGGGAACCATCTAGTAAACCTATTTAAATAGCTAGGTATTAAACATAGGTACATAAACTCGCAGCAGAGCTTGAGCAGTGGTGGCCCAGTGGTAACGATCCGCGACTTACAAGTTTCAGGCCGTGAGTGCAAACCAAGGCAGGCGCTTAACTTTGTATCAATTATTTCATTACCACTGCTCTCAAAACGGTGAATAAAAACATCGTGAGGAAACCGGCGTGTGCTAGAACCAAAAATTCGAAGACATGAGACATCCACCAACCCGCATTTGGCCCGCGTGGTGGATTACGGCCCACAACCCCTCACAATGAGGAGGCCTTTTTAATTTTATTTTTTTGGGCTGGGAAATCATCCTATGACTTCTCCCGCTCTGGGTGGAGCGGGAGGGCGTGTCAGACTCTTACTGACTAAAACCCACCCCTGTTCCTTCCTGCCTCGAGTGCCCAGGGGCGAGGTAACTCTGTTTCGAATTTATCCTCAACCCCCGGGCAGGCATCGGCCATGACAGGCCCCGTCTCTTGCTGACAACTCTTTGAGGCGCGCGTGGAACACTACGCGCCGTCGAATCTCGGGCCTGTTGCTGATCGGACGGCGAGCTACCCATTACTCGCCGTCCGCAGGCCCGGGTCTACGGTGGCCGGAGATCGTCTCGCGGCGCCGGAAGTCCCAGGCGTCTCCTGAGGCGGCTGCTGCTGAGGGCGTGAGGGCGACTCCGTTGTTGGTGCTCTCTCACGCGTCCCACCTCCGCCTTCGCGAGCATTACTGCTTCGCAGAAGGAGGAGACGGCTTTCCATTCCCTCTCGCTCCGTACCATGGCCTGAACCAGGCCAGGGCGCGAGAGGTCGCTGCCGCCTATCGCATCCACGAGGACACGGCGTGGCTCCACCCAAGCGGGGCAGACCTCCAATGAGGAGGCCTGTGCCCCAGCAGTGGGGACATTAAAAGGCTGATGATGATGATGATGACGAACATAAACTTACGCCTTATACTTAAGAAGCTAGTATAAATCTGCAAAACGCCATTCAAATTCTCACATCTGATTAAAAGTGGTGTTAACGTCCTTCCAACACTATTTATGTACAATAAAAACGTCTACAACCCGGGTGGCCCAGCTGCATAACCCAGCTGTTTTATAAAAACGTATTATTTAGCCCACTTCATTCATTGTTCGCACCGCGCACTGAGAGCTGTCAGAGTTTGTGCCAAAACACTGTTTTCACTTCGAACGGAAACGAACTTGACAGTGAGATTCTGTAGAATTGGAGTAAGGCTAGCCACTGACTTGTGATTTTTGTCACCGTGACTTTTTGTTACCCAATCGAGTGCTATGAAGATACATAGGAGTGCACTGATCATGGTGACGTGACAATACGGTGACAAATAGTTCCTAGGTGACTGAATTTTGAAGGATACTGACGTAATTTAGAATATTTATTTATTTATTTAAGCCTCTTTAATTCCTTAGTAATAACAATACCTACATCTTTTTTTTTAAACATAATTTTAACTAAGGACCTCTCGACGAGTATAGGCCTCTTCCATCTCACTCCACTTTTTCCTATCTTGAGCTGTTCTCATCCAGTCCTTGTTTGCGAATTTTATTAGTTCGTCTTCCCATCTTTCCAGGGGGCGACCTCTTTTCCTTTTTCCGGGGTACCATGCAGTAATTTTTCTAGTCCATCTCTCTTTATCCTGACGTGCAATGTGACCAGCCCACTTCCATTTAAGTTTCTTGCAGTGTGTTAACGCATCAATAACTTTTGTCCTTTCTCTTATCTCGCTGTGTCGTTTTTTGTCCCTGAGTTTCAAGTTAAGAACTTTAGAATGTAGAATGTAAAATTTTCCTTGAAACAATCTTTTAGTGTATATGGAATGCACTCAGTAGGGTTTTTTCGTTACATTTTCTTCTTCTTATTTCAAGAGCACTTATTCAATTTGTACGAAATCCATGTCAAGAATAAGCGCGTTTTGTTGCCCAGTGACTTTTCAAGTGGGCGCATCGTGGGTGACAGTGACAAAAATCACAAGTCAGCGGCTGGCCTAAGTTACAAAAAAATGAATTGCTTGGGAAAGAAAGTTGTATAATAGATATTAAATTCGATTATAGGAGAGCAGTGGTGATCCAGTGGTAACGACCCGAACTTACGAGTTGTGGGTTTAAATCCAGGCAGGCACCTCACTTTGTGTAATTTAATTTATCACCACTGCTCAAAATTGAAGGAAAACATAGTGAGGAAACTGCCATGTTCTAGAAAAAAAAATTCGCAGACATGTGACATCCGTACCGCACTGGGTTTGCGAGGTGAAATACGGCCCATTCCCACTCCTAGAGAAGAGGCCGGAGTCCCAACAGTGGGAACATTTTAAGGCTGATTATATTACAAGCTTTTATTAACTAGACCCACTTCCCGATGTCCGATTGTACTCAAATTTGGTGTATTTGGTGACAATACAATGATATGGTACCATGGAGCTGGTCTGATGATAGAGACGGAAGATGGCTGAAGGAACTTCTGAACTAAACCAGATAAACCCATCGAATCTTTTTGATATTGTTTTTACGTAAATATCTGGATGTGTTATCAACTGTGGTATTAGTTAGTGTCTATTTAAAATATCACGAAATCTGATAACCTCATAAATGTCACCCTAAACAATATCCAGTAATAGAAAATATATTTAAACCAGATGTTCAATTTAATGGGACAAGTCGTTTTCACGAGCGGTACAAGTCATTCCCGTGAATGCATTTGTGATGCACTTAGAGAAACATTGCGTCAATGCAGTAAATCATGATTTGTGTAAATAAACATTATTATTATGCTCTATTAAATAGTTTGTTATTGAATAGACCAGCGGTTCCCAAAGGTGCGCCGCGACCCCCAAGCGGTGCTGTCCCAGATGCGTCGCAAACCTGGACACTCAGGCTGCTGGCATTTTCAATAGCCAAGGAAGCTTGCAATAGCTGAGTGCCCAGGGGCGCGGTAACTGTTTCGACTGGAACACAAGGGTAATTAATTATTCTAGGCAAGCGTCCTCCATCTTCGACCACATCTTCGCTTTACATCAGGTGAGATAGTGGAGAAACGTGAGCCTATCAATGTTAAAAAAAAAGTAACACGGTGGGTTTTAGTCAGTAAGAGTCTGACACGCTCTACCGCTATGTGTGGAGCGAAAACATCCGATGATTTCCCAGCCACAAAATTAAGGTTTTTTTTTAATGATACAACATGCTAAAGGAGGCGCAATATAAAAAACCGGCCAAGAGCGAGTCGAACTCGCGTGCAAAGGGTTCCTATCAAATCATATTTTTTTTAGCTTTTTTTTAAACTGCCTCCACCTTATTGGTTTTTCTGTAATATATAAGTAAAGAACTAATTTCTGTATTTTTTCAAAATTTTAGGCCCCGTGGTTTCAGAGAGAATTTGTGTGTGTGAGAGATAAGGCGGGGAATGGTTACTTTTCATTTATTTTCTTAAATAACTTCAAATTTATTCAATTTAAAATTATGAAAAAAATATATTCGAGACTCTCACAATGTGCCTTTTCATTTGATATATCGCACGACACAGTTTGAAAAACTTTGATTTTTAATTTTTCGATTTCACCCCGAAAGTGACTCCCATATTTCAAATTAATTTATTTAGGGTACACGTCCGTGTTCGGGTCACAGATATTCATGTCTGTACAAAATTTGAACTCTATCGGTCCAGCAGATTCGGAGCAAATTGGCTGTGACAGACGGACAGACAGAAAGACAGACCGACACACGAGTGATCCTATAAGTTCCGTTTTTTCATTCGGACTTTCGGAAACATAAAAAGATTGGGAACCCCTGATATGTACAGAGATTATGTCAGAAATAGAATTTGGCCAAGATTAGATTGTTTTGTCTCTTCTTGCCTGCTCTTTAGAATTGTGTTCTCTATTTGTGCCAAAAGTAATTTCAATAAATTAATATTATTATTGTAGTAAATTTATTGTTTATATAGTATGGAAATATTACAACTGTTTCCTTATTGTGTACGTTAGTATCACAATCAATATCACATTTTCATAGTTACCTAAATTTTGTAATTTTGCAGGAATATGAGTATCTAAGCTAGGAAAGAGAGTTTTCTCTGTCGGAAAATTTTTATTTATTTTACATGCCATAAATAATTAAAGCATACCATCTTCAACATTACAACACTATACGATTAACTATACAATATTTGCCTAATTGTGAGACATATAATAAAATTGAAGATGTGCAACATCTGCTGATGGAATGTGCTAAGACCAAAGATGAAAGGGAATCTTTGGCTAGGGAGTTTAAATTAAATATGTGGAAGGTTGGACTTATCCAAAATATTTTGGACTACCCTAAATCAGAAAGGACTAAACGCATAGTTTGTGGCTTGATTCAGAAGTCTAGAAAATGATTCTCTCTTCTATTTTCCTATCATATACGTATAGTGGTGGTGTATAGTAGTGTGGTAAAATATAGCATAATTATAGGTGTATAATTGTGTGTAAATAGATCATAAGGTACAATGGGGTTGACGTATCCGTGTGGATAAAAACCCCTTAATAATAATGGTAAAAAAAACTATACATTATTTAAAACGATTCTAGTACTGCACTACTCAGGTACAGACAACCACAGCATAATCTAAAACATACATTACAATGTCTTGAGCATCGACGCCGAGTTGCTAGCCTGTCGGTTTTCTGTCGGTTCCATTTCGGGGAGTGTGCGACGGAATTGCATAAATACATTATAGCTTTATATGCTATTTCAGACGATAATCTATCTCTGTGCCAAATTTTATCCAGATCTATTCAACCATTCTGGCGTAATTGAGTTACAAACATCTCAACATATTGACGGCACAGTTGGCGCAGTGGTTGACCGTTCAGCTGCTGCGCTGCGTGTCGTGGGTTCGATTCTCACACGGAACAAACATTTGTATAGTCTACAGATAGTTGTTCCGGGTCTGGGTGTCTTGTGTATGTGAGTTTACATGTTTGTGAACGCACCCACGATACAGGAATAATAATTATTCCTAGTGTGGGGCATCGTCTAAAAAAAAAAATATCCAAACTTTCGCATTCATAATACTAGCCTCTGCCACCTAATTCCCCCCATTATAAATAATAGCTTGTAAGTTATTCTGATGTATAAACTATATTATTGTAAAGTTTCATTCAAATCCGTTTAGTAGTTTTAACGTGAAAGAGTAACAAATATCCCATGCTCACAAACTTTCACATTGTAACATGTATCACATTATAACATGTATGTATGTTGTTGGGAAAAGGCCTGGCAGATTAATTTTATCTGACTCACTTTCGTGATAAACAGCTGATTCTCCACGTTCTATTCAACGTGCTACTAATAGGTAACTAAATCGGACTGTGTATAGCAAGCTTTACGTATGTAAACACTTCGGGTTAGAACAATATACCGAGTGTTTTTGAGTGGGAAAAATTTGTTAAGTGCGTGTTGCGCTGAAATGTAGAGTTCCGTATGTTTTTTTTTTATCATTGACAGGCTAGCGCTTGTCCACTATCTCACCTGATGGTGAGCGATGATGTGGTCGAAGATGGAGCACGCTGGCCTAGAAGTAACCTATTCACGCTAGACTTGAAGACCCGCAGGTTGTAGTTTGGCGTAGCGTGTCTTGTTCTATGTGTTTCCAATTTTATCAGATTTATGTCATCTACGTATCAACGGAGATGATGCTTGAGACTAGAAGTCGATAAAATGTATTTGGCCAAAATGATTCTGGTCAAAGGGGTTTTTTTTTTATATACGTTGCCCCCACGTATTACTCCTGTATTGTGGGTGCGTTCACAAACATATATACTCACATACAAAAGACACCCAGACCCGGAACAACTATCTGCAGGTCATACAAATATTTGTTCCGTGCGGGAATCGAACCCGCGACACGCAGCGCAGCAGCCGAACGCTCAACCGCTGCGCCAACCGTGTCGTCATTTGGTTATTGATGCAAGAAGAATGATGTTATTGGTTTCAGAGTTAGACTGACGAATTTTACTGCATAATTATTACCTAGTTTTTTATCATCATCACTTCAGTCAAAAGACGTCCACTGCTGGATATAGGCCTCCCCCAAGTGTCGCTACGACGATCGGTCCTGTGCGTCTCGCATCCATTGAATTCCCACGACCCTCACCAGGTCATCGGTTGTTCTGTATATTTATACAAAAAAAAAATAAACAATTTGTTTAAATTGTTTATTTTGAACCAAATTTGTACTAATCGAAAACAGATTTTATTTTAATTTCATTCATGAACGTTCGTGTAAATTCTTCTTTTTAAAACACTCTCTAAATTTCCAACGGAACCCTAAAAATCAAAATATTCGGAAGACGCTACATTTTGCGTCTTCCTGTTCTACGAATTATTATTATATTTAACAAGAACCCATTCTTTTATCTTATTCACCTTTGATGTTTTAGCGGCCATGTTATTTTTAATACAGAGACTATGACGTAATGGATGGAATTAATAATTTCTCTCCTTATAAAGAGATCAAAGGAACACTGGAGTTGTTTTTTTTTTGTTCTGTAAAAGTGTCGATTAGTGAAATGTTGCTTTTATAGAATGTCTTGACAAGGCTCAATAGATTGGCATCGGAGGTCGCAGGACGATCCACCACCGAACCACCGTAGACGCGGGCCTGCGGACGGCGAGTAATGGGTAGTGTTCCACGCGTGCCTCAAAGAGATGTCAGCCACCACTGACGGGGCCCATCATGGCCGATGTCTGTTTGCCAAGGAGTCGCGGATAAATTCGTAACGGAGTTACCGCACCCCTGCTTCAGACTCATATGGATGTCCTCCCCCCTAGGGCAGGCGGAAGGGTTTGTCAAACTCTTATGGATGTCCCCCACCCTGGGATGGGCGGAAGGGTTTGTCAAACTCTTATGGATGTCCTCCACCCTGGGGAGGGCAGAAGGGTTTATCAGACTCTTACTGACTAAAACCACACGGTGTTCTGCAGCTACATTTGTCTGGGGCGCTGGAGTGCTTGCCCCACCCACATTGTGTGTATCTGTGTGTGCCAAATAAACTCGTTTTCTTTCTTTCTTTCTTTATATTGGCCCGCCTGAATTAGTATCTACCTACTTATTGAGTATCTACCTAACTACATACTTTTTGGATACAAACTTATTACCGCCGCTTGACTCTTGTGGACCGTGGCTTCCTCAGGAATTGTACACTTCCGGGGTTAAAATTAGTATATGGCACTCGCCCCACACAGTGATAATGTATTTTTCTTTATGAGAAACAAATTGAAATTGGTTCAGTGCTTCCAGAGATTACCTTCTAAAAACCATCAATATCAAAGCTATTAATTTAAACTAGGCTGAGAGCCAACATTCTAAGGACGTCAAAGTTCTACATAAAGACAGTCCCCCAAAACGCCCGTAACCACTTCCTAGTGTTTTAGCTGGGAAGAAGAAGTGGCTCAACAAACGCCCCAGCAATGAAACAAGCAATTTTATAATTTTTAGGGTTCCGAAAGTCCGAATGAAAAACGAAACCCTTATAGGATCACTCGTGTGTCTGTCTGTAAGTTGGTATCTCCATCTGTCCGCCCATTTCCACCTCCCCCCTTATCTCCGAAACCAACGGGCCAATAATTTTGAAAAAAATTATATGAGGTAGTTCTTTACTTACAGATTACAGGAAAACCTATAAGAAGTATATAGTTTAAAAAAATACCTGTCCAAAAATATGATTTGTTCGGAACCATATGCGTGCAAGTCCGACTCGCTCTTGGCCAGTTTTTTTATAATATCAGTTCAGAATGAACTGACATTCTTTCCGTAAAACTGCTGACCAAGCTTCTAAAAGTATTGTGGAGATAGCAATTAGTTCATTAGTTCGCAAAAACCGTAGTCAGATACCTGAGATTATACGAGTACCTAGTCCAGATTGAATCCGATTATAGCCCTTAGTTTCATTATCATCAGCCTTTTAATGTTGGGGACATTAAAAGGCTGATGATGATGATGATGATTTTGATAAATTGAAAACATAGATTTATTCATATATATTCATAGCCAAACAAGACTTTAAAAATGTAGAAAAAATAATTAGAAAATGGTGATTTTGTCTCCACTTTGATAAGTTAACTTCAACAGATACTCTACTAAAATATTTAAAATTGCTAGTCATCAGCCTTTTAATGTCTCCACTGCTGGGGCCCAGGCCTCCTCTCTGTCAGAGAGTGTGGGCCGTAATCCACCACGCGGGCCCAATGCGGATTGGTGGATGTCACATGTCTTCGAATTCTTGGTTCTTGGACATGCCGGTTTCCTCACGATGTTTTCCTTCACCGTTTTGAGAGCAGTGGTTTGAACTCTCGACCTACAACTTGTAAGTTGCGGCCGATACCACTGGACCACCAATGCTGTAACTCAATTTATAAATATGTATGTGAAATTAATAATTCAATAAACAAATTCAATTCAATACAATTTAACCTACACTTTTTTTTTCTACCCTTTCACCCGGAAAAGTGGAAAAGCCAAATGCAATAAAAATAAATTCGCATCTAAAACGCAATTGAACGCATTTACTTAAAGACATTTTCTCCATTCCTAATTACTTTCCCACCACACTGAGCATATCAAAACTTGGCAATCCGACCTGACAGTAATCACCACATCCAGTCGGCCATTATAAACACTAAAACACATGGCGATTACTCCAGTAACTAATTAAAATTCTTGTATCGAGGAAATACTTCCTCTGTATAAATAAACTAAGAGAAACATTATTTTTGAAGTGACGTAAATGGTTTCAGCTACAATGAAATTTCTACTTTAGCTGCTTAAAAATAAAGTTGAAATTCGGTTGTTGTGTTAAAGGGCTGCTTTGGCCTTGCAAGGAATGGGTAATGAAAACATATGGTGTTGTATTATGAGCGTTCAAGATCGTATTAGGCCTTCCGCAGACGGAGCAACTTTGATCGCCGAGTTGCGGCAACTGGCAACCTGCAAGAAACCTTTCTTCATGTAATTTAAGAAAACTGCGCAGACAGAGCAACGTACTTGCGAGTTTCGGTGATCAAAAACAGTTTTCATTTTTAATTCCAAATTGCCGCAACTAGTAACTGATATTTTTTAACCCGTAATCGCAACGGGTCGTGTGACGTCGCTCCCTCTGCGTACCCTGCAGTGCCCTTTAGTCCTGCTCAACGTCCATCGCGGCAACCGTAAACTTGTTCTTTTTGTTGTTGGAAACTTTTAAAAAGTTGGTAGGTATATTTAAATTCATCATCATCATCATCAGCCTTTTAATGTCCCCACTGCTGGGGCACAGGCCTTCTCTCTGTGACAGGTTTTGGGCCAGAATCCACCACGCGGGCCAAATGTGGGTTAGTGGATGTCACATTATTAATTTATGATTCCAGTTAATTTCAATTCATCGTCACCTATTCAAGTACCTATTGACATCAGCGTTGTGTATTTTTTAAGTTGATTTAATTTAAACTAGCTTCTGCTTTCGCCCGCGTGGAATTGGTACATCCCCCCATTATAAAATTTCAACTCGTTTTTTACCCCCTTAAGGATTTAATTTTCTTAGTGGATACCTTCTCTACGCAAAGAACACACCCTCTAAATTCCATGTCTCTAGAATCCCTTTTTTGTGTTGGGAAATCATCCAATGACATCTCCTAGGGTGGAGCGGGAGGGCGTGTCAGATTCTTACTGACTAAAACCCACCCCTATTCCTTCCCTGCCCTGAGTGCCCAGGGGCAAGGTAACTCTGTTTCGAATTTATTCTAAACCCCTGGGCAGGCATCGGCCATGACCGGGCCCGTCATGGTTTGCTGACAACTATTTGAGGCGTGCGTGGAACACTACGCGCCGTCGACTCATGGGCCTGGTGCTGATTGAATGGCGAGCTACCCACTACTCGCCGTCCGCAGGCCCGGGGTCTCTAGGGGGTCCTTAAGGGTTGGATTTCGAAAAATCATTTCTTAGTGGATACTTATTCTTCACAAAGAACACACCCTCTAAATTCCATGTATCTAGGACCAGCGGTTTATATTGTGTGCGTTGATATATCAGTCAGTCAGTTAGAAAATTTTAATCAGTATTTCGAATTCTGAATTCAAATCGAGTTGCGACAACAAAGTTGCTCCGTGTGCGGAGTACCTTAATGTCAAAAGTTTTGTTATGTATTCAAAAACACGTGTTTCGGTGACATTAATTTTGTGGTATTGATTGGGGTAGTAATTTTATTTGTTTTGTGGGGGTGAATTAATTGGGTCTTATAGGGGTTCAAAGGTGATTTTTGGTGTTGATTAGTCGTTTCTATATAGTCGGTCGTTTTTATTATTTGAACTGTCGGTGTCTAAGCTAACTACCATTTAGATATCACACCAGGTTAGTAAGTTTTTTGGTTAAATATTTTAGTATTTTTTTGGAATTACCTAAACTAGAAGGTAGGTACCTAAATTGAAGCCCAGTTTTTGGATCGAAAATTTTATCACAAAATTATTTATTTATTATTTGTAATAATGTGATGAATTGAATTATATGCGTTAGCTGCTATGAATGTTTGAATAAATTTTCAACAGCCAATAGGAACACTTGACTTGCATTTAATTTGTGACTGATCAATAACTTATTTCCTGGAATCGGGGGTCGTTTACGTAAAAACGTCTTCTCTTCGACCACATCATCACTTATCATCAGGTGAGATAGTGGTCAAACGCGTGCCTATCAACAATAAAAAAAAAATTAAAAAAAACGCGTCTAATGTAAAGATTCATATTTTTAATACACACCTAAGAAAGAGCTTTTTGGACTGTGTGAAAGATGATATGGGTAAAAAGGGGGTGATTACAGAGATGACGACTAATAGAGGAGTATGGAAGAAAAAGACATGTTGCGCCGACCCCAAATACATTGGGATAAGGGCAGGAGAATGATGATGACCTAAGAAAGAGCTTTTTATCACTATCACTACATATTATAAAACAAATCCCCCCACCGCGTCCGTCTGTCTATCTGTTATATTATATACGATAAACTCAAAAACTACTGCTATTCCACGAATTCGCAATAAGCGTTTCCAAACGTCTTTCATAATGCGCACAGCAAAGGAGTGGAACTCTACCTGCGTCTGTGTTTCCGAATGCATACAACCCTAATCTCTTCAAAGTTAGAGTGAACAGGCTTCTTCTGGGTAAGCTCGCTCCATCGACGACTCTGTCTCTGTCACCTCTGACCTAGACTAGGTCAAGAGCAAACCCATCTAAAATATAAAATAAAATAAAAATGTAAATAAAATACTCCTAATATTACACAACCAAGCAACCCCATAAACAATCATTGTCCCTTCTATTTTCCAATTCCGATATCATAAAGATGAATGGTGCAAGTTTCACAATAGGGACACGACGGAACAAAATGGCCGCCAGCCGGAGTTTACCGACTAATTGCAATACTTCGGGAATTATGCCGAGATTATTAATTACTAGGACTACCCGCGGCTCCGCTTGGGTGGAATTAGTTTTCCGAGTTCGATGTTACATCGGGAATTAACCCATGGTTGAAACTTACTTTCAGTTTATTTACTAACTAGATACTGCAAGCAGCTTTGCCTGCCTGGAATGAATACTTCAACCGTCTTTTGCACCCCCTTAAAGGTTCAATTTCAAAAAACCCTTTCATAATGTATACATTTTTCTTTTTTTTTGGCGGTGGGAAATTATCCTATGACTTCTGCCTCTCTGGGCGGAGCGGGAGGGCGTGTTAGACTGTAACTGACTAAAACCCACCCCTGTTCCTTCCTTGCCTGAGACTTTGAATTTTATATACAGGGTGTAAGGTACACGAACGCATATACGTGTACTAGTGATTTAGTACATGATTCTGGACCCCCTAGCGTTGGAATTTTTCGTCGGCTTTTTCCTAATTTTTGAAAAAAAAAAATTTTTTTTCTCTTTAAGCTGTATAAAATCGTTATAATCATCTACCCCAAAGAAATTTTAAATGAAAAAAATTATTTTAATTATTTTTTCATTTCAAAAAAAAATTTTTTCATTTAAAATGTCTTTGGGGAGATAGGTATAACGATTTTATACAGTTTAAAGTGATTTTTTTTTTTTCGAAAATTAGGAAAATGCCGACGAAAAATTCCAACGCTAGGGGGTCCAGAATCATGTACTGAACCACTAGTACACGTATGTGCGTTCATGTACCTTACACCCTGTATACAGATTAAGATTGATTTCTCTGAATTTTGACCTGTCTTGGTGTCATTTCTGGTGAAGTTTAGACTATTAATTACGCTGCAATATTGTTTTTTTTTTTTAATATCGCAATACAGGTTGAGATAGGAGTCTTTTTGGCCACGCACTGGTCTTTTCTATATTGCTACTATGTTGTTACTTTTTATTATTAATTAGTTGTTATGGCTTGTTAATATTTTATTTTGTGTTTTCCTGTGCGAGTCACAAATTAATACACTTTTATATAATACATAATAGTTTCAAACGTTTTCTCCTTTCAACTTGGTTGTTACCGTTTCTGACCCTCAAACAACCTTCACAAAAAATTGCATGCAAGAAAAATGCATTTTAGAAAAATATTGATAATTAATAATATGATTGAAACTGCCCTGTACAATCAGGGTCAAAACTGCAGTCGCAATCAACCAAAGTTAACATACCTTCTTAGTAGAAATGCACTAGTCCATAACTGATTTAGGGCCTCCGCTCTATAAACTAAGTTTTACTCAACTAAGCTTAGCGTAAAAAATACAAACCATAAAAAGATTATAGTGAGTTAACCTTAAAAGATACACATATGCTATCGCGGACTTTTTTTTGAACTTTAAAAGGAAAACTGTTCTGTCATAGATAATTTTCTGTAACTGATATGTTTTATGTACAATAAAGAATAATAATAAGGATTTTTTTTCCCGTTTTTGCTACATTTTTAATTTATGTTTCGCTGCTGTTGGTCGCAGCGTGTTATATAGCCTATTGCCTTCTTCGATAAATGGACTATTCGACACAAAAATAATGATTCAATTCGATCCAGTAATTCCTGAGATCAGCGCGTTTAATAAAAAAAAAATCTTCAGCTTTATGACAGCGGCTAAACGCGTTTAAGTGAACTTAAACATTGAAAACTAGGCGTTTAGAATTGGTGAAATCGACCCTACTGGCCATCCGACCCGGCTTCGCACGGGAGCAAAATAATTCGATAGATAAGTAGCGCCATATGCGTTATTGTTCTTCCGCTTCTTCCCCTCGGTAGTAGTACTTTTTTTCTGGATGAAGGTAACCTGTCTCCTTTTCTGTTCACCTGTTATAGTATGTATGCAAAATTTCATGATTATCGGTTCAGTAGTTTAGGCGAGAATTTGCGTGTTCATTTGTAAACCTCATAAAAACAGATTACTTTTCATCTACTTATGTTGTTTGCCCACGCTAACCCACGTTTATAGTAAAAGCGCATTAGCAGAAATATGCGTCTGAATAAAAACTGCGAAGGCGAAAAGCGATGAAAACATCATCGAGCATGCATGTCTGCGCTGAATCTATCCTCACTAACAAACTTGCTGGAATACCTTGGTTTTTATTCTGTTTCGGAGAACTAATAGAGTTGTAACTGTAGGTACCTACTATGTTTTCAATTTAGTATTCTCATTTTCCTGTCTTTTGGTTTTGGACTTAAACGCAGTTTTTCAAATCTGTTATTGATGATTTTTGATTTAATTGCCACAAAAAGTGTTTTTTTGTTTAACCCTAATAATAATATCAAAAATTAATGTAAAATGATTTTATAAAACATTTGACATTAATTTTTGACATTATATTTGACATTATATCTGACATACTAAGAAAGCTTTTATTATAAATATATACAAACTTTTAAAATACTTAATTAACTAACTAACTAAAAACAAAAACTTCTAACTAAATAAAACTTACAATCTGGCGTCAAAAAAATCCTCCTCATCGCTGTCTACTGGAAGTGTGGCCAAAAAACTGGCGGCATTGCCACGTTGTATGGCAAAGCTTAACCTCTGGCCGAGGAAAAAGCCAGCCCTTGGGTCACGCGAAGTGTCAACAAGGCGTTTAGAAATATCTTTAAATACTAAATGTGCACTTGGACCCCACGGCCCAAGGGTTTCAACCGACGAGGTTGTTATATTTCTGCCGCTTCAGGTTCTCCGCAGCCGCAGCAGCAGCACCAGCACATCTATCTGACATTGATTTGATATTAAATATATACTTATTCATATGTCCCAGCAGTGGGATCGTTAATAGGCTGATTATACTATGGCATGCTGTTTTATACAAATCTTGTGTACAAAAACGCAACCAATACAATTCTGCAGACTGCCCGCATCTGCCATAAGAATATTCCAAAAACTTGTGCATCCAGACAGAAATAAAAACAGTTGTTCAATTGAGTGTATTTGCTTTTAAACAAAGTTAAAGTATAAACAATCTAATAGTATCGGATATGGCTGTTTATGTTAAACGCGCAGACGAACGCAGTTTTATTTCGATTCGTTTAAAAATGTATATTGACGTGGTAATTGGACAAATTATTCCTAATATATTTGGCACAAATGGCCAATATATTTAGTTTTGTAAGTGAAGAAGGTTTTATTATAAACACAGCAATTTATTTCATAACAGCTTGCATTAAAATCGAAATTTCTGCATTCATTTTTCATTTGTTATACATTGGTAAGTTGACAGGTGAATGAGAACAGAGTAATGATAAAAATAATGGTTATGAAAGTTTCAAATTGCTTGAGGAAACATTTGAGGAATCAGGTATTTAATTCTCATACTTTTGGCTTTGAAAAATATCAAAATTACCTAATGCTGTTTAAATAATAAAAAATATAAAAAAAAAAAAAAAAAAAATATATATAAAAAAAAAAAAATTTTTTTTTTTTTTTTTATAAAATATATATTTTATAAAATATATATAAATTATGAAGGCAAAATATTGTGAGTGTGTGTGTTTGTATGTTTGTTATTTATTCACGCTCAAACGGCTGGACTGACTTGGATGAAATTTGAGATAGCTTATACCCTGGATTAATGAATAAATAGGCTACTTTTATCCCGGTCTACGCAGGTAAAACCGCGAGGCGCAGCTAGTAATATAATTAGACAAACGATTACCGCAACATCTGGTAAGTGTTATTTGATAGATAAATAGATAGAAAAAATCCTTATTGTTCACTATAACAAATAACAATAGGAGCTTATAATTAATTAGGTTCTACCAGCGGATTCGCCCGCGAGTAATTAGTACTTCCCCCGTTATTAACTTTCAAACCATTTTTCACCCCTTTCTTAGTTAATCTACCTACCTATTCTTCACAAAGAACACACCCTCCAAATTTCATGTCTCTAGGACCAGCGGTTTAGGCTGTGCGTTGGTATATCAGTCAGTCAGTCAATTGGTCAGTCAGGACTTTAAATTTTATATATACAGATAGAGTGTAACAATGGGCGATCTTATCGCTAAAAGTGATCTTTTAAAGAAAGAAAGAAAATAAATTTATTTGACCCAGGTTAAGGCCAATACGCAGGTAGTCCGTTGGGTACTATTTACATATAATACATACTTAACTAATACGATACGTATAATACAAACAATATATTTATATATGCATAACCTACATAATATTTGATGAAATTCAATTGGTTTATTAACTTTTCTCTTTTAGTACGTTTTGTTATCAAGATCGTTAGGTACTCATGATTAAAACTTCACTTTGCTAAGGGAATATTAAAGTATGTGCGTCGCTTGCACGTGAATAAACAGTTATATTTCTAATAACTAAAGTAAACATTTGTGATTATTCATTAAGTTTAAGGTAATTTAATAAAAATAAAAGTAAAATTATGCCAAACTTTAAACCTATAAAAATGTATGGTTTTATTTATGGATTATGAGTTTTATTGATGGATTTATTTTTTGTAAATTTATTTATTATTATTTATTTATTGTAAATTAATTTATTATTATTTATTCATTGTAAATTAATTTATTTATTGTTAATTTATTTATTATTATTTATTATTATTTATTTATTTATTTATTTATAAAAACTTCATGCACAAAAGCACATAGACGGGCTAATGCCTTAGGCTTTCTCTACCAGTCAAATATGGGTGGTGAAGAGATTACATGGCTGGTGGATCGTTAATCGTAAATCTGGAAGGGATTTCTAATGAAAGAAGAAAGAAAGAGAGAAAGAAAGATAACTGTTTATTCACGTGCAAGCGACGCACATACATTTTGTTACATAAAACAAAGAATAAAAGATATATCCTAGACGGAAATATGCGTCACTAACTCACTTCCACGCGAAACGGCCTAACGCTCTAATGATTGTACTTCACTCCAAGACAACAGTTTATGACTAGCTAGACTGATTTCATTGATTTCAAACGAGATATACAGTACTGCTCTATGTATCCGTAATTACAGCCCATCTTACAATACTCAAGAAGAGGTCAAGAGACTTTGACCTCTGAGTTTGTTTCGGTGTTTCTTCTCAGGGTAGTCAGCTAGGAAACACCGGACTCATCTAGCTTAAACTGACAAAAAACATTGACGTGTAGTGTTCCTTGTAACCTATTTACTGAATAAACATCATTTATCATTTATTTATTCATTTATCAAGGACTCAAAAAAAAACCGGCCTGGAGCGAGTCGTACTCGCAAGCAAAGGGTTCCGAACAAATAATGAGTTTTTTTCAAACAGTAATTTTTTCAAAATTTTAGGCCCAGTGGTTTCGGAGACAGGGGTAGATAATGGTATTTTTTTGAAATTATGAAAAAAAAATGTATTTGAGATCCTTACGATAACCCCATTCATTTGATATTATATAAACGGTACAGTTTGGAATTTTTTTTTTTAATTTTCCGATTTGCACCCCAAAAGTGATGAAGTCACAAAGTCACAAATACTCAAGAGTGTACCAAATTTCAGCTTAATCAGTCCAGTAGATTTGGAGCAAATTGACTGTGACAGACGGACAGACAGACGCACGAGTGATTCTACAGGGTGTAACAGAAAGGTGTGGTCATATTTTAAGAACTGTATCTGCCATCGATATGAACAACTGTCTTCAAGAAAAACCGAGGAAATTAAAAAAAAAAATTACACGCATACAAATATTGATCACCTGATGATAACTTTGTATGGAAAGTACAATTATTTTTTTGGGTATTTTCTATTTTTCTTAGAGAAAGTTATTCATTTCCATGGGCAGAATCATCATTCTCCTGCCCTTATCCCAATTTATTTGGGGTCGGCGCAACATGTCTTTTTCTTCCATACTCCTCTATTAGTCGTCATCTCTGTAGTCACCCCCTTTTTACCCATATCCTCTTTCACACAGTCCAACCATCTTTTCTTTGGCCTTCCCCTACTCTTATAGCCATCCACATCCATACACAAGACTTTCCTCACGACATTTTCTTCATTCCTCCGCATCACATGCCCATACCACGACAACCGATTTCCACACAACTTTTCAGTCAGCGGTGCCACTTTCAGACTTCCTCTTATATACTCATTCTTAATTCTATCCATGCGCGTAACACCACACATCGCTCTTAGCATTCTCATCTCAGCTACATGCAATTGCTTTTCATTCATCCCTTTTGTGGCCCAACATTCTGAACCATACAAGACAGCAGGTCTGACCATTGTTTTATAAATCTTCCCCTTAAGTTTTAGGGGAATGCGGGAGTCACAGATAGTCCCGGTGACCTGCCGCCATTTCATCCATCCAATGTTAATTCTGTGCTTAACAGTCCGATCTATTTCGCCATCGCTTTGCACGAGTGAACCGAGATACCGAAAATCGGAGCAGCCTGGGAGAAGCGCGCCATCTAGCACTACAGCTTCAGAACTGGAGAGACCGCCGAAATCGCAGAACATGTATTCAGTTTTGGTTCTGCTGATTTTCAAGCCAACTTTCTCCAGCTTCTGTTGCCACTTCTCCAATCTGCTCTGGATCTCAGGTCCATCTTCACTGACCAGAACAATGTCGTCGGCAAACAGCATGCACCAGGGTGCCTCCTCCTGTATTTCCGACGTAAGAGCGTCCATAATCAACAGGAAGAGGTAAGGACTTAAAGCCGACCCTTGATGCAAGCCTACAGCCACACTGAACTCATCGGTGTTGCCAGCAGCCGACCGGACGTAGGTACTAGATTGTCTGTACATAGCACGAATCAACTCAACATACTTCCCAGGCAAACCTTTCTCTTTCAAGGCCCACCACAACACATCCCGAGGTACCCTATCATACGCTTTCTCAAGATCAATGAACACCATGTGCAAGTTCTTGTGCACACGTCTGTACTTCTCGCACAATTGACGGAGAGCGAAGGTGGCGTCCATTGTCCCTCGACCTGGCATAAACCCAAACTGGTTCGGGGTAATCTCACTCTCCTCTCGCAATCTTTTCTCTATCACTTTCTCCCATACTTTCATAGTATGTGACATGAGCTTTATCCCTCGATAGTTGTTGCAGTCCTGTACATCCCCTTTATTCTTGAAGATGGGCACTAGCGAACTATTGCACCATTCTTGTGGGATCACTTCTTCATACAACAACTTATTGAAGAATAAAGTCAGCCACATACATCCATCCTCTTTTAAACACTTCCATACTTCTACTGGTATGTCATCAGGGCCCATGGCCTTTCCATTTTTCATACATTGAACTGCCCTTCTTACTTCATCCATGCTAATTTCTCTCACCAAACCCATATTTACTTGTACCTCTTTGAGCACACCATTCCATTCATTCTCTTCGTTCATCAACTTTTCAAAATAAACCTTCCATCGCTCTTTTATTTCGTCATCTTTCGACAAGACTTTACCGAGTTCATCTTTCATACATTCCATGGGCAGAATCTGCTCCTGAAATATGACCACACCTTTCCGTTACACCCTGTATAAGGATTCCGTTTTTTATTCTGAATTTCGGAACCCTAAATATAAAAACATAACATTCCAAACTGAATTAGACTTCAATATATCATTCATCCACACATGATCTCCAAATCTCCATTTATTATAATGAAAAGAAAATAAATAATCGTTTAAAAATATGGGTTGGGCAAAAATTTATGGGCAAAGCAAACATTATTGCATCCTACCCACGTAAGTGTCCGTTTGGGTAAACTTGTAGTTTATGAGAGTCATAAAGAATAGGAAAACATAACTTATTACGTAAATATGAATCTGAATATATTGGATCCACGCTTATTGGTTTCGTCAAAATGAATATGACTTATGACGAGCTTCTTGAATTTGGTTCAAAACCCGTGTCAAGGTAGTACATAACTACCCGGGCCTGCGGACGGCGAGCAGTGGGTAGCTCGCCATCCGATCAGCACCAGGCCCGTGAGTCGACGGCGTGTAGTGTTCCACGCGCGCCTCAAAGAGATGTTGACAGCCACCACTGACGGGGCCCATCGTGCCTGCATACCTAGGAGTAGCGGATAAATTCTGAAAATGAGTAAACGCACCCAGGGCACTCAGGTAGGGAAGGAACAGGGGTGGGTTTTAGTCAGTAAGGGTCTGACACACCCTCCCGCTCCACCCAGAGCGGGAGATGTCATTGGATGATTTCTTCCCGGCAAAAAAAAAGGTAGTAAATAGCTAGAGTACATTATTTTTATGCATCACTAGCATAAGCCATCGGCTTCGCTCACGTGACAATCATCCCAATAGAACATGCTCCTGGGATAAAAAGTATCTTATGTGCTATTCCAAACTATAATCTATCTCTGGACCAAATTGTATCCAGATCCGTTTAGCCGTTCTGGCGTGATTAAGTAACAAACATCCATCCATCCTCACAAACTTTCAAATTTATAATATTAGTAGGATAGGATATGTATTGATTTTGGTTTTAACGGCGTTGGGAACTTTTCCTTAATTAAATTAGAGTTTGGTAACTGTTTTTACAGTCAAAATATGTATAACAGGTCATCAAACAGACCTTTTTTTAGGATTCCGTACCCGAAGGTTCCAAACGGAGCCCTATTACTGTCACTTTGTGTCCGTCAGTCATTCGTCTGTCACAATTTTTATTTCCGAAGAATTTTTTAACTTCCCATATGAACTTAGAATTTGGTGATAATGTTTATTATTAGGTACGTATATTTTGATAAAAATAATAATACATAATTGATAAATCAGATATTTTCTTTGATAATTCCCTCATTTGGTACGGAACCCTGAATGTGCGAAGTCCGTCTGCAATTGGCCGATTGTTAAATTTACTTACAGTAAAGAATATTCAGAATAGGTTATGTATCGGATGCAACAGTTAAAATTGTCCCAATTACTGTAGGTACGGAAAAACTTTTTTACTTTCTTTCTTTTTTTAAACAGAAAAGTTTTTGATGCATCCTATAGTAAAAATAGAAATCTAAAATTTTTCAACACTTAACTATCAATGTTTATTCAAAGACTAAGAATGCCAAAACTCACACACACACCCGCCCGCTACACTACCGCCCCAATTTCCTTCCCATTATATCCCCTCGCAATGAACTCCGAGAATGTTGAAACTTTAATGTATATAGGCTCGCACACACAGACACGACACAACAATGTGAAAGTGAGTTTTTTTAGGAACCGTTATAATCTGTAAACCTATTTTACAATCTATTTTATAACAATTTTGCGATGTCTCGTAGCACTTGTCAGCAGGAGCTCTTTTATAGAAAGTGTTCATACGTGGATCAATTCACTGAAATGTTGAAAATAAAATAATGAATATTTTGCAAAAATCCCGAAAATATTCATGTTTTTATTTTCAATATTTTAGTAAGTTATGTATTTTTGGGATCGCCTCCTCTAGCCCCTTATTTTGATATTTCACATGATGATGTTAGGAAAAATACGAACACTTAATCTAATGGCGACCATTTTTTTTTTAAATTCATATTAATTATAATAATTATTTAAATAAAATAATATATTTTGTAATATATTATATATATATATATATATATATTTTACCCTGTATATTATAGGTATTATAAAATAAATGGAATAATAATACTATTTTCTATATTTTTATATTTTGATATTTTAATATTTAAAAATGTAAATTGTATGTTTAAACTATAAAATAAATTTAAATAAAATACAAAAAATTATCTTAAAAATTATAAAACTAATACACATTGAAAAACATAAAAACTACTGCACACTAAGTGACGGCGTCGTGTTACGCTGCGGGGTGGCCGTGGATACGCCGATACAGCACACCTTTCGGCCAAAACTCTTCCTTGAGGAAGGTCATCAAATGGTGAGTCGGAACGAGCACCACGAACGACTTGAAATTAGTGTTATGGCGCGCCTCCAACTTCTCCACCCTCAAGGTCCAGTTGGTCTTCACCCGCATGTACTCTACGATGTCCTCAATCTTCGTAGAGTGATGCAAACAGGACACGTACAGCTGCGTCGTCTGTACTGCAGGACGTAACAGCATGTTAGATCCTTCCGGCGCCGTCCCACACTGGTTGCGATAAGTAGGCTTCCTCTTCTTTCTCTCCACCTTGATGAAGAGCTATGCCCCGCAAAACGAACTAAGACTATAATAAAATTTGTTTGTTTAAAAGAACTTAAGAGCTATGCCCTTTTTTTTTTTTTTTTTGGGGGGTGGGAAATCATCTTATGACTTCATCCGCTCTAGGGTGGAGCGGAAGGGCGTGTCAGACTCTTACTGACTAAAACCCACCCCTGTTCCTCCCTGCCCTACGTGCCCGGGGGCGAGGTAACTCTTTCGAATTTATCCTTCACCCCCGGGCAGGGTTGCGATAAGTAGGCTTCCTCTTCTTTCTCTCCACCTTGATAAAGAGCTATGCTCCGCAAAACGAACTAAGACTATAATAAAATTTGTTTGTTTAAAAGAACTTAAGAGCTATGTCCTTCAAAACCGTTTTCACGGTTTGTCTGCGGGAACGGAACAAACAAATTGTTTTTCCCATTGTGTCCACCAAACTCATTTCTGTCATACATAATTTTCAGGGTGCTTCCTCTTTCTTATGTAATTTTCACCTTTTCCAAAAGTTTTTGGGGAACACGTATTTATATTGCGTACAGCTAAGGAGTGGAATTCCCTACCGGAGTCAGTTTCCTGATAGCTACAACCTGGAGGTTTTTGAGTCAAGAGGGAATAGGTTACTTCTAGGCAAGCATACCTACTCCATCTTCGACCACATCATCACTTACCATCAGGTGAGATAGTGGTCAAACGCGTACCAATCAATCATAAAAAAAAACTCATCAAATATCAAAAATCGGCCAAGTGCGAGTCGGACGCATGAAGGGTTCCGTACCATCGTACATGCAAAAAAAAAAGTTTCTAGTAGGGAAGCCCCCTTTAATATATAATTATTTTTATTATTTTTTGTTACAGCCGCTATAATGGCTCATTTTCAGTAACTGCAGTCCAACTCTGGAACTCTCTTCCACACTCCTTACGCGACAGTCCATCTCTGGATGTCTTTAAGGGGAATATAAAACAGCACTTCCTTTCTCAATAACAATATTATTAGTGTATATATTGGTGTTTATTATTATATAGTACATATGTATTACAAATATTTTTATAAACTTATTTACATTGGTTTATATTGTACACGATACTACCCTCGAATGTGATCTCTCTCTATTACACAAAGTTTTACTGGGAGAAATTAACTTGAGCTTGTAATAACTGTGTTCTGTGTTAAGATGTGGTGTACAATAAAGAATTAATTTTACCTATTACGGATTATGAGATATAGCCCGCTGAAAGACAGACGGACGGACGGACGGACAGCATAGGCTTAGTAATAGGGTTCCGTTGTTTACCAGTCGGGCACGGATCCCTGAAAAGCACCTCACTTCACTTCAGAAACATAACCATATAAAGAGCAATTCCACAAATAGTTCGCAACTAAACCTAGGTTATTCACCGTCTATGTACCAAATTAGTGTTTATAGGCCGTCGGAGGTGTGGTGGTGTTAAATCTAGACTCGTTATCTGTCAAACTGTCTGCTGGAGGTGTATTGAACTGTGGCCGTTATTGTTGTGTTGCAAAAGGAGAGTGGATTTCGTTTATAACTACACTAGCAATCCTTTTTACAGTAATTTTCAACGTTGTCTGACAGTTTGAGTACTTTTGCGGCCTACCCAAATGTCTTTTCTTTGGTATTGTTCGTCATGTCATTGAGCTCCTTAGTGGTTTTTAAGTTGAGCTATTCGACTATTGACAAATGCTTGCACTGACTGGACAGGTCCACTCAAATATGTTTGGTTCTTTCTTCAAAAGGCCACTAGACACTAAGCTGCATGGTCCTCCCTCTCTAAGCTGCATGGTTCTCGCATTCACATTATTCTATAAATAATGTGAATGCGAGAACTATGTATGTCGTTATATTCATGTAGATTTTATGATTGTCTGGCAGTTTGAGTATTTTTGCGGCCTACTCAAATGTCCTTACTTTGGTATTGTTCGTCGGTTCGTTGAGCTCCTCAAAGTTCTGAGTTGAGCTTCGCGATGACTGACAAATGCTTGCACTGTCTGGACAGGTCCACTCGAATTCGTGTGTTGCTTTCTTCATAAAGCTCATCCCAGACATAAACGTACATGGTTCTCATATGATTTAACCAGTACACATTGTATGGATTTGAACACTAAAAGAGACTTTGACCTCTGAGTTTGTTTCGGTGTTTCTTCTCAGGGTAGTCAGCTAGGAAACACCGGCCTCATCTAGCTTAAACTGACAAAAAACATTGATGTGTAAAAGTGTTCCTTGTAACCTATTTACTGAATAAACATCATTTATCATTTATAATCAATCAATCTGCCTAGCCTTTGCCCAAATATCTTGGGGTCGGCTTCCAGTCTAACCGGATGCAGCTGAATACCAGTATTTTACATGGAGCGACTGCCTATCTGACCTCCACAACCCAGTTACTGGGTAATACCCCTTGGTAAGACTGGTTGTCAGACTTTCGGCCTTCTGACGACCCGTAACGACTGTATCCATGACTGATATTGGATGATTTCCCACCCCAGAAAAAAAAAGCTAACTGTTCCTATTTTTCCTTAGTTTTTAGGGTTCCGTACCCGAAGGGTAACCAACGGGACCTTATCATTAAGCTTCCGCTGTCCGTCCGTCCGTCCGTCCATCCGCCTGTCCGTACGTCCGTCCGTCTGTCTGTTAGTGGGCTGTATCTCATGATCCGTAATAGGTACACATGTAGCGACATCTATTAGGCCGCACACGAACTAAAAATAACAAAATCCTAAATCACGCAAGCAGAATTCTCCGCGCGATTTGAACATATACAACAGTCCGAAATCATCCATCGGGCAGTTGCCCGGACCAGACAACACCCGTCTGGTCGGAGGATCCTCCCTTTTCAATGGAGGTTTGCGGGACTTTACACCCGCAAACCGCATGCCTCCACACTGGTGACCCTCGACTGTGAACGTGAGCGCAGCCTTCGTCATGACGTCATCACCTCCAAACTGGTGACTCTCGAGCATGAACGTCAGCGCAGCCTTCGTGTAGCTACTTCAGCGTGACGTCATCATCATCGCTTCCTTCAAGCTCTTGAGCAACGAGTCATACAGCCAACGGCTTCTACGGGTATCCTGACCACCAGCATGCAGCGGACGCGCATTCCTGGTCAGCATCCTCAGCCTCTTTCATCAAGTTCAACCTCATCAGCGATCCTGGCGCAGCGAACAGCACCTTCGGCCGGTCGAAGAACCTCTCCTGGTCGACGCCAGCAGTCAAGCCACTACGTCGCACAGTACGGCTCCGACCCACTGGAGCCCGCAGCACCACTCCGACTCACTGGAGCCTGCAGCATCATCCCGACATACTGGGACATCATCACCCCGACTCACTGGGGCATCATCCCGACTCACTGGGACATCATCACCCCGACTCACTGGGGCATCATCCCGACTCACTGGGACAGCAACACCCCGACTCACTGGGGCATCACCGCCGACAGTTGCAACTCATCGAGAACTATGCGGCTCTTCCGGTTCCGACTTAATGGAACCAACCTTCCACTGGCCCGGCAAGCATCACAAGATGTATGGACGATTCATCAAGAACCATCGATCTCCGATCGCCGGAGAACTAAAAATAACAAAATCCTACATCTCGCAAGCAGAGTTCTCCGCGCGATTTGAACATATACAACAGTCCGAAATCAACCATCGCGGGCAGTTGCCCGGAGCAGACACAACACCCGCCTGGTCGGAGGATCCTCCCTTTTCAACGGAGGTTTGCGGGACTTTACTCCCTGTTCCGCAGGCCTCTAAACACAGTTGAAATTTTCACAGAATGTGTATTTCTGTTGCTGCTATATCAACAAATAATAAAAATAAATAAAAAATTAAAGGGAGCTACTATATTAGCAGTTACTATATAGTATACTAAGGCTGCTATACTAAGCTGTACTTAAATATGTTTCTAGTGCCCCTACTATAGTAGCCCCCTTGGCTACTATAGTAGGGGTACTAGAAACATATTTTTAAGGCACATTTTGCTCGATCTTAATAACAGCAACAAATAGACGCGCATAATCTTATACGATGGTACGGAACCCTTCAGGCGCGAGTTCGACTCGCTCTTGGCCGGTTTTTTTTTTAATAGAACAATTTCTAGTGACTAAATAGATATCGTTATTAACTGCGCCATCTTTAATTGTCCTCTAAACATTTCTTTCTTTTTCCTTTTTACTAAACAGTAAATTGCAAATGAGTGTAAAAGATGAGAACTAGAATAAGTACCTATCGTCAGCGGTTGTGATACTGATGCTACGTTACCTTCTCTGTATTGTTATTGATCAAATGTAGAAGTTTTATAAACATTTGATGATATTTTATCAATGGTGGCCCAGTGGTAAGAACCGCGACTTACAAGTTGTAGGTTGTGAGCTCAAACTCAGGCTTCACTTTGTGTAAATTATTTCTTCATCACTGCTTTCAAAAACGGTGAAGGAAAACATCGTGTGGAAACCGGCATGTCCTAGAACCAAGAATTTCGAACACATGTGACATCCACCAACCCGCATTGGGCCCGCATGGTGGATTACGGCCCACACACACTCCCAGAGAGGAGGCCTGTGCCCCAGCAGTGGGGACATTAAAAGGCTGATGATGATGATGCGATGCCTGCTAATGTGATAATGAGTATTATTGGAGTTACAGTAAAATTAATATTGTTCTAAAATATTCTTACAATACTTAACTAAATTTCTTTATCAATACATAACATAAAATAAAGTCCCCCACCGCGTCTGTCTGTATGTTCGTTCGTGATAAACTCAAAAACTACTGAATGGATTTTCATGTGGTTTTCACCAATAGGCAGAGTGATTTATGAGAATGGTTTAGGTGTATAATTTGTACCCGTGTGAAGCTGTGGCGGGTCGGTAGTAACTATCGGGGTGTAATGGAAAGGTGTGGTCATATTTTAAGAACTGCATCTATCATCTAGTTATGAACCATTTTCTACAAGAAAACCTGAGAAAATTCTCATTTTTTTTTATGGGGGTTCCGGAGTGGTCATACTCCCTGGTCTTTTCCCTGAAAAAAAAAAAATATGCATTTGAATAATGAAAACCTCATCCAAATCGGATCAGTAGTTTTCGAGAAAATCGCGGACAAACAAACACACAGAACCTCCTTTTTTGAAGTCGGTTTAAATAAGAAATCCTTTTTCATTGAAAGGCCCTGCACATCAAAGTTACCTATTGAGTTACACACCCTTTATAGAAAAAAAAATACTAACAATATTGATACATCTGTGGCAGTAGGTACAGATGCGATATACATACGGCTCCCAGAAAATTAATCAATCCACTCATTACAGAATTAATTAAACTGAAGCAAGCAATAATTAGTTACACAGCGCTAATGGCTTATCCATCGGCCGTTGAGTGAACACATTAATTAATATGTCCATGTTATATGGTTAGACATTTTGTTTATTCGGGTAATAAATAACTCAGATTTGTTTAATACGAGTTGCGATTTTTATTTTCATGTACCTAAATTTTGTCCCAACTGCCTCAGATGGAGGAGTACTGTTATTTGAGAGTATGTATGTAGGTATGTTTAGTTCTTTGTCACGCTTTGTAGCCTCAATAGCTGGATAGATTAAAAAAAAATTGTATATGTAGGTACAGGTATCATTAGATTCCGTTTAAGTGTCGAAGTGATATCGGCGATGTGATTTAAAAAAAAATGGCGGTGTTATTTGAGTTCATATAAAATCTACATCAAAGCATTTATTTCAAATGAACCTTTTACAGGCACTTTTGAATTGTCAATAAGTCGGTCAGTCAAAAAGATGATGCTGATTGCACATTATAAAGCGCAGATCTCTATGGAGAAGAACGTGCAAGAAACTTCATGGACACTCTTTTAAACCATGTTATGTCTGTGTTACAAAATTTCTGGTTACATATTTCTTATTTATTTATTTATTTATTTATTTAATCATTTATGGTTGGTTTTTTTTTTTTTTTTTTTTTTCTTTTTTTTTTTTCTTGTTGCTTTTAATTATGTGAAAACAATGTAAAACAAAATAAAATAAAAGAAACAAACTATTCAGAAAAAAAAAACTAGCAGCTAAGAGATGACCAGTCCCAACTGTCGGAGCTGTGGTGCTGATCCACGAGTGATGTTCGTGAATGGGCACGAACATGACTCGTGGATCAGCACCACTCAGCTCAACCATTTTGAAGGGACCCGAATGACACAACACACGCGTCACCATCAGCGACACGCGCCACCATTAGAGTATAATAATTGTTTACTGATTTTACTGTGATAGTCCTAGTTTATCACTTGTGGCTTCGAATCACAGCCCTATCTATAGATTCTACCGTTGCAAGTATAAGCGGGCACAGTTTATAAAATATATGGAGACTTATTTAATTTGGTTTAATGTTTATGCTTGAGTTTTGTTCCGTTTTTGATGGCATAATAAAGTGTGCTAGCTAACAAGTGGCGGATAATTTAATTTTATGATTATATTTTGGATGATTTGTATTTATTTTTCTGTTTTATATATTATGTTACATACAAATATGTTAAGATTTTTGCATACAATTACATAGATTCAAGTTCTTCAAACTTAACAGACAGATGTGTTGCTGGGGAGTTTGTTGGCCACTTCTTCTTCACAGCTAAAACACTAGGAAGTGCTGTCGAGCGGGGTTTTTGGGGGACTGTCTATATGTAGGACTTTGACGTTAAAAAAGTGCTGGCTCTCAGCCTAGTTCGAATAAATGACTTTAGATTTTGACATAAACCTTTTTATTGGGATAATTTAATTTGTGGCTAGATTTAGAAGATAATTCGGGTAAAACATAGCATTGAAAATAACAGTCTGTAAAATATTACATACTATAAAAAACTTAGCGGCAATTCTATAAAAAAATATGAAGGAACCTTTAAAAAATGGCTTTTACAAGTAGGTAACTTTTCAAGAAAAAAGACAGCTGTATCGGAAAATTTACGGCACTATACCAGACTCAAACATAAAACAAAGAAAAAAAGAATATAACTTTACCGCAGCGCTTCTCCAGCCGTTATTAGGTTTCGCTTGACGTTCAAGCGATTCATTTCGTCGTAATATTGAATTTCCAGTTTTTCTTCAATCGAAGTAAAAACGATGAATTGCTGCAATATTTTGCAGGATGTCCATTGAGCGTTTTAATATGTGAACCATCAAGATAATCATCATCATTTCACCTGAAATACGACTGCTGGACATAGGCCTCCCGCAAGTGTCGCCACAATGACCGGTCCTGCGTGTCTCGCAACCATCGGATGCCCGCGAACCTCACCAAATCTTCACGATTAGGATTTTCACTTTGATACCTTTAACATTGGTTTCTAACAAAGCTAGGATTTTTTTTAAGAATATATTGGAGTATCTACTTAAATGCTGTAAAATTTCTAATTGACATGAAAAACCTCTGCAAAGTTTTGTTTTTATTTACACTGCGTTCCTAATCACCCCGTTTATATCTGGTGTAAAAAGACTGTTTCCGAAGCTGAAAGCCATATATTCTTCCCATTATTTGGATATTTTTTTCCACTAGACCATACCCGGGAATCCACTGGTTCTGGAGATATTGAAGGTCAAAGTCGCAATTATATTTTTTTTTTACTTTTTTTACGAAAATGTATTCCAAGTGTTATTACTACCTCAGAGTTGTCAGCATTCATGACGGAGCCCATCATGGCCGATGCCTGCCCAGGGGTTGAGGATAAATTCGAAACAGAGTTACCTCGCCCCTGGGCACTCAGGGCAGGGAAGGAATAGGGGTGGGTTTTAGTCAGTAAGAGTCTGATATGTCATTGGATGATTTAAAAAAAAAGTGTTATTACTAAATTTTTTTCCAAACAAACATTATCTGAATTTTCGATATCTTTTTTCGGAATTACTTATTTGCAATTATTAAAAACGTAATGAATATGAAACGTATCCGACAAGTATCTACGTATCAAGTCCACTTGCTTGGGTTCGCGTTACATTGCACGTAATAAGAAATAGTATTTTTTTTCATACCTAAAAATAAAAGTCATTTCCCAGCAATAATTTTTCCGCAAAACTACTTTGTTAGACGTACAGTATCCGTAGTCTTTTTACACCCTGTATGTATGTCAGGGTTTTGTGTTTTCATGATCATTTTGGGTTTTTCACAAAGCCCAAAATGATTTTTGCACAAATTAACACTTGCTTTTTATGATTCCGTACTCAAAGGGTCCGAACAGAGCCCTATTGCTTTCACTCACGTGGCCGTCTGTCCGTCGTCTGTCACACAAGTTTTACAACTAAACGGTTGGAGCTACAGTATTCAAATTTTCACAGTATCAGCATCTTGTTGACCCAAAGCCGTACAAATTGTCATAAATTGGTACGGAACCCTAAATGTGCTAAGTCCAACACGCATTTTACGTCTATTCACCCGGTCTTTTTCGCTATGTCCAAGTTCAAAGTAAACGAATTACTTACTATGCACGTGAATCTTTTCAAACGGGACCAACCTACCTTCTGGTGGGGGCTCTTGAAAAAAAGAGCCTCCTTAAAATGTGTCAAAGAGCATCGCTTGCTCCATCAAGCCCTTGAGCCGAAAAAGAGCCTCTTGAGAGACCCTTGGCTATTAGGCTATTGACCGTAATGGCTATCGACACAATGACTGCAGAGTTCACGTATTCTGATAAACTTGCAGGATAAACGATGCTTTTTTTTTGATAAAAAAGTGTAAGTATCATATAGAGGCTGTAACGTAAACGCGTGGTCAATATTTTAAAGCTCTGCCCCGCGGTTTCACTCGCGTAGACCGAGAAAAAAAAAATGTTAATCCAGAGTATAAGCTATCTACATACCAAATTTCATCCAAATGCGTCCAGCCGTTTGAGCGTGATGTAGCAAACATGCAAACACACACAATCACAAACTTTCACATTTATAATATTAGTAGAATACTGGTTCTGCTCATAGAAGTACACAACCATCATCAAGAGAGTCAAGGACAATTCATAAGAAAAAATCCGACCTCCCATATTAATTTTGATCAGCTGATGACTTTGTGTGGAAAGTCCATTTTTTTTAAATAAACTATGCCTCTCTTGAAGAAAGTTCTTCGTCTTTTGGGCAGTTGTTCTACCGCCTGCGAGGAAGCGACTAACTCTAGGCTATTTTGACGCTCAAGAAACATACAATAGATATACATTCCTTGTAAACAAAAGAGATGCATATATTAATAGTTGATCGCTGACTGTTCACACTGCCGGCGAGGACTCGCTCCACAAGTATGTCGCTGAGCGACAAGAGCTATTAAAGATAATACTCGCTCAGCGATCTTGCTCAGCGATGCTTGGTTGGCGGTCAGAACTCACACCGTGAGGACTAGCCGCCCCGAGCGAGTGGTGCGAGTAATCGGTCATCGCACTCGCACTTACTAAAAGCCTAGCGACAAAACTATATGAACTACACACTCGCCACTCGCTGTTTGCGAACTCAATATTTAGTTTCTAGCTCTAGTCGCTTCTTGTTCATCGTTGGCGGTGGGACAAGTACCTTGAGGATCAATACAATAAACTACAAATACAAATATACAAATATTTTATTGGACAAAAAACTTATAACAATTTATTTTGTGTACGTTAATACTGCGTTAGTTTAGTAACTGTGTCGCAGTTATTAGCGCCCACCCCAGGAGCAAAAGACAACTGAGTTCCATAAAAACATTTTGGTTATACATACAGGAAAAGTTAGTATAAGCATTTAATAATAATAAAAGCAGGACTAAACATTTATTTATAAAAGTTGTAGCAGTATATGTGGGTGAAGTGAGTGTGTGAGGGAGGGTGTGGAGGTGCGTGCGTCTATGTGTGCGTGGGAAGGGTGGGTGTAAGTGTATGCGGAGAATATGGTATGAGTACAATTAATTAAAAATATTTTTTTTAAATTAAAATTTGTATAAGGCTAAAAACTTTTGAAAATTTAGAAAAAATAAGTAATAATCATTTACATAAATATCCCAAAGATCAAACGCTATTTCAACGACATTTATGACTGGCAATATTAGTAAGATTTATAAATGTGATGATAAAATGTATTAGATACTGTATTACCACTAGTATGCTAAAATATGACATAACCGTATCAATAACAGTATCTGAAACTAATTTTATATCCCACACATTGACAGATATTTCCTCTACAGTTTACACTATAGTATTCTTTCGTGAGGATGTTACACAATCTTGCGCACGCGCACGGCATTTATAAAGTCATCATTCTCCTGCCCTTATCCCAATTTATTTAGGGTCGGCGCAACATGTCTTTTTCTTCCATACTCCTCTATTAGTCGTCATCTCTGTAGTCACTCCCTTTTTACCCATATCCTCTTTCACACAGTCCAACCATCGTTTCTTTGGCCTTCCCCTACTCTTATAGCCATCCACATCCATACACAAGACTTTCCTCACGACATTTTCTTCATTCCTCCGCATCACATGCCCATACCACGACAACCGATTTCCACACAATTTTTCAGTCAGCGGTGCCACTTTCAGACTTCCTCTTATGTACTCATTCCTAATTCTATCCATGCGCGTAACACCACACATCGCTCTTAGCATTCTCATCTCAGCTACATGCAATTGCTTTTCATTCATCCCTTTTGTGGCCCATCATTCTGAACCATACAAGACAGCAGGTCTGACCATTGTTTTATAAATCTTCCCCTTAAGTTTTAGGGGAATGCGGGAGTCACAGATAGTCCCGGTGACCTGCCGCCATTTCATCCATCCAGTGTAACATCCAGTGTAACGGCATTTATAAAGTATTTACATAAAAGCTTTGACTGAGATTTTAAATACAATAAAATGTAGTGTTTTGTGATTAAATTGATTAGTTTTTTGATGGATTTCCTTGCCGGAGTCTATATTTCCTGATATGTAAAACCCGAGGGTCTTTAAGACAAGAGTAAATCTAGGTTACTTCTAGACAAGCGTGCTCGATCGTCGACCACATCATCAGGTGAGATAGTGGTCAAGCGGGGTCCTATTAATGAAAAAAAAAAGACGTGTGGCACTCGGAGACTGCCGTGGTAAAGCTATTGCATAGCATTTTTTATCAACTTATGCAATTATAATTAATTAATATTTATTTATTTTATTTATGCAGTATTTTTTTTCCTTTGTTTTTTTTTTCTTTGATATTAATTCAAGTTACATTTTTTACACGCACGTAAGAAGTTACACTTCTTTGGCGTAACAAAATAAATATCATCATCATCATCATCATCATCGTCATCGTCATCGTCATCGTCATCGTCATCGTCATCGTCATCGTCATCGTCATCGTCATCGTCATCGTCATCGTCATCGTCATCGTCATCGTCATCATCATCATCACTATTCATCGATAGATGGCAAAACTAAAAAGTATCACCGCTGTGCCGGTCGGAGTGAGGGGTGTTAGGTTTGTTTTCGTTACGGAATTTCTGGATTCGGTCTCCACGCTCAAGGCCCGCGATAGAAGCTATGCAATAGCTTAAAAACATACGCATGCGACTCCTTAAACAACTGACCTAACTGAGCTTTATAAACAAAGCTCCAAAATATCATTGATTTTCAGTAAAACGAACGAAAGTCGAACGAATTCGTTGTTGTTTTCATAAGATAAAATTGCCTTTGATTTGTTCTCGACGGATTGCTAATTCCGTGTCTTCAGGAAATTCCAACGCCCGATGATTATTTTCAGCCACACAATGTTATCATGTTATTTATATACGATTCCTTTTATTCAGCTTATCAAAATCCAACTGAAAGAAAATAGATCATCCTTAAATTGGGAGATGACTTTGTTGAAAACTCCAGACTACATCACGATGCTCCTCAATCTATCAAGTCCAGAACATGATCTGTCCATTGCTGGACCAAAACATCTTCCTAATGAAACCTTTAGCTGTCATTACGTCTTATAATTACCAACAGAAATAGTAAGCATTAAAATCAGCAAACTTAATAGGGTGGATAAAGAAGTACCTACTGTGCTTGAGTTTTTCACTATGCATTTAGCGCCATAAGTACCTACCTATAAAAAGAATAACCATCTCATCATTTTCCTGCCCTTATCCTATAATGGGGATCATTAAAACAATATATGGCGGACTCCCAGAGATGGCGAACCAGTTATTTTTTATGCAAATATCAAAATACCCGTGCTGAGAAAAATACGAAAATAAAAACAAACTTTTTTCCAAAAAAAAAAACAACCGACTTCCAAAAATTTCGGAAGTCGGTGTTTGTATTTTATTTTTTCGTTATTTGACAACGACTTCCGAATTTTTTTTTTCTAATGTATTTTCTTTTTTTGAAATCCGTTGTTTTTTTTTGTAAAAAAGTTTTTTTTTATTTTTCACTTTTTAGTTGTTATATCCCAGAACTAAAAACCCCAATAACATGGAACGTGGAATTTAAACATACTCGTAATTGGAGAAAACCAAAACGTCATCTATGTATACGTAGTTTTTCGTTTTTGTTCAGTTTTTCAAAAAGAGCAATTTCTATAAAATTTGTATGGAACTACCTCGGGAGTATATTCTTTCTGATAAAACAAGAATTTTGAAAATCAATCAACAACTGACAGAGAAATCAGTGGACATACATAAAAAAAAAAACATACAGTCGAACATAGAACAACACAAAAACAACACAGCACAAAAAAAAATTGTTATCTTGAGTTTAGAAGCTGCTAATCAGTGTTTAAACTAAGCACATAATTAGTGAGTTTTATAAATAAGGCTGTTAGAAAAATCTACTAGACGTGGAATATACATAGAGATTTTAACAACAAAAAAATTGTGGGTCCCTCCGCAATTTTTGAAGTTTGTACTGCTGAATCTCAATGATTCTGTGCAGGGGCTTGAGATTCATTTTCTTAGCTTTTTCTTGAATACAAAACAATGTGTACAAGTCAAATGTAGCACTGAACAAATAAACGCCATGTAAAAACCTACAACTACTTTTAAATCAAGCGTACTGCTTAAAAAATTATCCACCTTTTCCAATTCCTCATATTCTTTGCAAAAACTAAACTTCTCTTCTCTTCTTCCCCAGTTACGGAGACATGGTACCAGGCACGATAGCCGGCAAGATCGTGGGAGGAGTGTGCTCCCTCTCCGGAGTGCTGGTCATCGCGCTCCCCGTGCCCGTCATCGTGTCCAACTTCTCCAGGATCTACCACCAGAACCAACGGGCTGACAAGAGAAAGGCTCAAAGGGTATGTTTTGAAAATCATTTAAATTTGAATTCAGAATTCGAGAAAATCATAAAACTTTGCAACAACTAACTCTATGTTAACCATGACAGAATTCAAATTCATTGTAACCCATACTTGTTTTAGGGTCTTTTTAATACCTGCCTCAATCTGCCCTCGCCTTTTCCCAATTATCTTGGGGTCGGCTTCAATCTAACCGGATGCAGCTGAATACCAGTATTTTACATTGAGCGACTGCCTGTCTGACCTCTACAACCTCGTCGTAAGACTGGTTGTTAGACTTTTGGGCTTCTGACGACCCGTAACGACTGTCAAAGATCCTCGATTGACAGCCGGGACTAACGGCTTAAAGTGCTTGCCGAGGCACGGAGCAGTCTCGGTATTTAAAGATGGTCACCCATCCATTAACCAACCCCGGCAAGCGTAGCTTAACCTGATGGATCGACCCGAGCGGCTGTTATTACTATCGTGTTTTTAATACCTATAGTCACTTAAAAATCAACTTAAAATGCACAGCATTAAAGTACCGTGTTACCCAGTTACTGGGGTTTTTTTTTTTTTGGGGGGGTTGGGAAATCATCTTATGACTTCTTCCGCTCTAGGGTGGAGCGGAAGGGCGTGTCAGACTCTTACTGACTAAAACCCACCCCTGTTCCTCCCTGCCCTACATGCCCAGGGGCCAGGTAACTCTTTCGAATTTATCCTCAACTCCCGGGCAGGCATTGGCCGTGGCAGGCCCCGTCCTTTGCTGACAACTCTTTGAGGCGCGCGTGGAACACGACGCGCCGTCGACTCTCGGGCCTGGTGCTGATCGGACGGCGATTTACCCACTACTCGCCGTCCGCAGGCCCGGGTACCCAGTTACTATGTTGTTTGTGTAATATTGGTATTCACATGCATCTGATTTGACTGGAAGCCAACCCCATTATAGTTGGGTAAAGGATAGCAGAAACAGTTTATAATGACATTGCTCAGCAAGTTAGCTCGAAATATAGGAACAATAATTCGCATAGAGCTGAACATAATTTTAAATGAAATGTCAAAAAAAAAAAAGTTTTAACTTCGTAAAAATTAGTTTTTTGTATTTTTTCGCCAAACGGTAAGTTTACCTAATCTAAAAGTATTTCAGACACTTTTTCACTTTTACTTAAATCACGAGAAAGAAGAGAATAATAATTTTTAAAAAAATAACTTGCCTTAAATGTAAACTTTGATTGACGGCACGGTTGGCGCAGTGGTTGAGCATTTGGCTGCTGCGCTGAGTGTAACGGGTTCGATCCCCGCACGTAACAAATATTTTTATGGCCTACAGACAGTTGTTGCGGGTCCAGATGTCTTGAGTAGATATTTTTGAACGCACCCATGATACAGGAATAATTCCTAGAGTGGGGCAAAGTTTAAAAAAAATAATTGAACATACAATTTCAAGTGCATTCAAAGTTATCAGAGTTCAAAGTGCAGTTTGAAAATACGGCAGTTTCATAGTTAAAGACCTAATATTTCCCTATATTGAAGGAAAGTAACTGGATTGCGTTGGTTTGTCTATCAGTTTGTCTAGGTATCAAAAGATCTTGGGACTTCTTCCATGTACTGACGTGCTTTTAGTGAGTTAAAAATCCCACACTCCTTGGTCTTTTTTCCACAAAAGACCAAGCGCCTTTTAAAGGCTACCGTTTCCCGATAACATAAAAAAAATCTAAATAAAGCTCTGAAAAATACTTTAAAGGATTGACTTGTGATGATTTTGCACTAAACGTGTTAAATTTGTGGCAATACTTTTGGTTACTCTTTTCAGTCCCTATTTTCCATAATAAAGGAAAATCCGCCACATACTTCACAAAACGGTCCTTCCACAAAAGAGTGTTATAATTTTACGACCGCCAACGTGTTTAGAGACGCGAGCGTGTCAAGATTCCCCGGCGTTTGCCGCCAGCGTGACACTCGATACAATCTTTGTGAAATACCTACTGTGGTAAAATATGATATATGAGAGTGACATCGACATTAAAATTACTAGCGAACGGTGGCTTCGCACGGTAGCAAAATGTTTCGAAAGACACGTAGCGCCATCTGTCCTAAAGCAATTGTGACCGTCGAAAGTTATTGTTCTTTCCCTCGGGAACAGTTAGTTTTTTCTAGATAAAAGGTACCTTTTGTTCTTTTCTGTACCCCCGACAACGTATATGCAAAATTTCATGATGATCGGTACATTGGTTTAAGCGTAAAATGGTAACAAATAAAAAAACTTTAGCAGTAGGTAATAATATTAATAAGGATTTACAATACGTAGGTACAGTTTTACTACGTATAGAATAGAATAGAATAATATAATAGAATAAAACTTTAGTGTACACCAAAACAGTCACACAATTGTTTTACAGGAGCTTATATCTATGGGTACAACGGCGGTCTTATCGCTGAACAGCGATATCTACCAGACAACCTTTTTTTTTGTAGGGGTGGGCAATCATCCAATGACATCTCCCGCTCTAGGGTGGAGCGGGAGGGCGTGTCAGACTCTTACTGACTAAAACCCACCCCTGTTCCTTCCCTGCCCTGAGTGCCCAGGGACGTGGAAACTCTTTCAAATTAAAAAAAAACCCCTGGGTATGCCAGACAACCTTGGGATGGACTGAAAGAACTTAAAATCTAAAAGGGGGTAATCTGCGGTGTACTACTAATAAAAAAGGATGTCAAAATTACGTCTTTACTTTTTAAAATTAACATGAAAGTTTGAGTTTGAATAAGGATGGATAAGACAAGGGAAAAACTATAAAACTATGAAAAAACGCTTTAAAAAATTATAAATTATCGCTGGATAAGTATGGAGGAAGACAAATTAAGTTGAGCCTACAGCAAGTTAATCGGAGTACGGGCAAGATTTATAAAAAAAATACTATGTTATTAATTTTGTTATTTTGAATTTAGAATAGGTTAATCAGTATTTAAAGTAAGCATATGGTTAACGACTTTTATAAAGAAGGAGTTAGAATTAAAACGGTAAAAAGCGTGTTATAATTTTAGAGGGAGTTTTTTAGAGTGTTTAAAGACGCGAGTGAGTCAAGATTACCAGGCGTTTGTCAGTAGCGTGACACTTGATAAAGCCTCTACAATAAATACTGTGGTAAATTTGTAGATAAAATGTGACGGCAGAGTGACAGATAAAAATATATAATAGTTACTAGGTTTTCTCTTAGATTTGCTTGAACTGTGGTCTTTCTCAAAGGAATCGTGCATTTTATCGGGATAAAAAGTAGCCGTCTTAAAAAAACCCGATATTTTAGTTTTAAATTAGTGAATTTTTTGTAATCGAATCATACTACATAGATACTACCTTTTGGAAACATACAAACAGAGAAATAAGGGAACACTTTTACCACTTTTAACCTTTATAGTCCCGATGGCAACCCGGGCTGTCACCGGGCTTCTTCGACAACCCAAGGTTAACGTTTGCTTGGAAAAAAAATCCTTTTAGGATGCGAAACTCAACTGAGTTTGAAAACAAAAAAAAACCAGCCTCCAGACCAGATCCGCGGACAAACCCGGGTCGTCGAAGAAGCCCGATGACAACCCGGGTTGTCATCGGGACTATAAGGGTTAAAAGATTAGTTTAGATATATCTACATCTCATATAAACACCTAATCATTTTTTTTCCTTAAATCTGAAAACTTCTCGAATTTTTTTAATCAAACCACAAAAATCACACCTAAACATTTCTGCGATAGAATTTCCTATAAATACACCCTCATATTATAGGATTGTAATAAAAACTTATCGAGTGTCACGCTACTGCAACACACTGCGCAATCTTGACACGCTTCTGACTAAACGCGTTTGCGGGTATCAAAATTAAGTGGCATTTTAGAGGGATCAGTGACAAATCCTAAATAATATTATAAATCCGAAAGTAAGTTTTGTCTGAACCACTGAACTGATCATCATGAAGTTTTGTCTACGTTGTCAGGGGTAAAGAAACGGAGTCGTAGATAAATTCGAAACAGAGTTACCGCGCCTCCTGGGCACTCAGGCAACTGAAGGAACAGGGGTGGGTTTTAGTCAGTAAAAGTCTGACACGCTCTCCCGCTCCACCCAGATTGGGCAAAGTCATAGGATGATTTCCCACCCTCACAAAACAAAAATGGGTAAAGAAACGGACATAGGGGGTACCTTTCATCTAGAAAGAAAGTAACAGTACTTTCTAGATGAAAGGAACCCTATGTCCGTTTCTTTACCCATATTTTTTTGTAGGTGAGGGAAATCCTATCGAACGTCGAAAATAATTGCCAGTCGCATTGCAGCTGCAATCCGGTCATAGGTTATTGTTCTCTCTAGGGACTGTTCCCTAGACAATTTTGATTGATCAGAAAGAACAATAACTTACGACAGTCACAATTACTTTAAAACGCTAAATGACGCTTACTAGTAATTTTATAAATGTCAATGTCTCTCTCATATCATATTTTACCTCAGTAGGTATTTCCCAAAGATTGTATCGAGTGTCACGCTACAGCAACACACCGTGCAATCTTGACACGCTCCTGACTGAACTCGTCTACGGCTATCAAAGTTTAATGGCATTTTAGAGGGATCACTGACATGCGATGTTTGTTATGGTACGTAATTTATTATCGATCACTCTACAGCGATCCACGCCGGCTTCGCACAGCCGAATCAGACTAATCGGTGAGGCCATTCTCAAGTGATCATCTTACATACATGCGGCCGTTATTAATTTTTAATTATACAAAGTGGAGACTATAATACAACAATAAATGAAAACACTGGCATTAGAGTAAAACCAGGATAGTTGCCCCACGAGTATAGTTGCCCCATGAGTATAGTTGCCCGGTGAGTTTTATTGCCCCACGAGTATAGTTGCCCCACTGCTGGTATAGTTGCCCCGATTGTAATCACTCTAGTTTCACGGATGAAGTCTCAACTTCGGCGCCACCATTGAGTACAAAGCCTAAACTGCGGCAAAAAAACTGAGCATCCTAAACAGGGTGAAGCGATACTTTACTGCTGGACAGCTTTTAACCCCTTACAAAGCACAAGTCCGATCCTGCATGGAGTACTGCAGTCACCTCTGGGATGGTTCAGACCAACTTGCTGCGCTTGACTCAGTGGAACGCAGAGCTAGGATCATTGGCTAAGTAAAACTGGTGGATACAAACCTTCACAGCTCATCGCCGCAAGGTTGCCTGCTTGTCGGTCTTCTACAGAATGTACTTCGCAGAGTGTGCCCATGAGCTCCACGACCTCATCCGACCGGTCCCCTTCTACCATCAGATATCTAGAGGAACTGCAAGTTACCATCTCTACCTTGTTACAATTCCACGAATTTGTACTAAGCGTTTCCAAACGTCTTTCATAATGCGCACAGCTAAGGAGTGGAACTCTACCTGCGTCTGTGTTTCCGAATGCAAGCAACCCTAATCTCTTCAAAGTTAGAGTGAACAGGCTTTTTGTGGGTAAGCTCGCTCTATCGTTGACTTTCTCTCTGTCACCTCTGACCTAGACTAGAGTCTAAACCCAAATAAAAAAAATTAAAAAAAATGAATCGCTATTTTATTAATCTATCGAAAGACTCTCCCACTACCACTAAGTTGACCGTGTCGCATGCCTCTTTGCGATTGCATTGGGACGCAAAATGCGATCAAATGTTTTGTGGGATATGGCCTGTTTCTTGGCGGGGCATCTATCCTATACGTAATTTGTATGGATTAGGCAACTATCCTCCATATGAGATAGATGTCCCAAAACATAGAGGTCTGCAAAATCGCTAATACTCTGGAAATATTAAAGATAATATTTTTACTTTTCTTATATTTGTAGATAAATAAAAACTGGCCAAGTGCGTGTCGGATTTCACACATTAATGGTTCCGTACTAATCGGGCGGGGAAACGCCCGGGTATTACCACTGCGCGGATCGTCCAGAGGACACGGTGGAGCATACGGTGGAGGTCTGCCCCGCTTGGGCAGAGCACCGCCGTGTCCTTGGGTATGCGATAGGTGGCGGCGACCTCTCGCGCCCGGCCCTGGTTCAGGCCATGGTATGGAGCGAGAGGGAATGGGAGGCAGTCTCTGCCTTCTGCGAAGCAGTAATGCTCCCGAAGGCGGAGGCGGGACGCGTGTGAGAAGCTCAACGGAGTGGCCCTCACGGCCCCGGCCGCTACCACCGCAGGAGAGGTACTGGACGTAGGACGTCGCGAGACGATCTTCGGCCACCGTAGACCCGGGCCTGCAGACGGTGAGCAGTGGGTAGCTCGCCTTCCGAGTAGCACCAGGCCCGTGAGTCGACGGGGCGTAGTGTTCCACGCGCGCCTCAAAGAGGTGATTGTCAGCCACCACTGACGGGGCCCATCGTGGCCGGTGCCTGCATGCCTAGGGGTAGCGGATAAATTCTGAAAATGAGTTACCGCACCTCTGGGCCCTCAGGCAGTGAAGGAACAGGGGTGGGTTTTAGTCAGTAAGAGTCTGACACGCCCTCCCGCTCCACCTAGAGCGGGAGAAGTCATTGGATGATTTTCCAACCCTCAAAAAAAAAAAACGATTCCGTACCAAATATTGGTTTTGTTAGTAAAGTATACGTAATAATTAACATTATCACAGAATTTCAAGTTCATATGTCAATGGGAAGTTAAAAAATTCTTCTTAACAAAATTTTGTGACAGACGACGGATGGACAGACAGACGGACGCGTGATTGACAACAATAGGGCTCCGTTTGGACCCTTCGGGTACGAACCCTAAAAACCAGAGTACCGGCCATTTTTACAAATAAAGAGTTTTTTTTTTAACTGTTATAGAGTGATTTCAAAAAGTGTGGCAACTATCCCGGTTATAACCTACTCATAATTAAAAACAACTTTTACTGTAAGACCAAGCTTGAACTACACTGTTGTACTTTTTGTCGAGATATGCAAACATAAATATACGGGCATCAGATTTAACACCCCAAAACGTCCCAAAAAAAAAAAGGTTTGGGACCTTGTATAGATAAGCAAACAGTTTAATATCTCTAAAAATAGATTTTAGATGAAAATTCAGGGCCTTTAATAGGTCTAGTGACGAACTTGCTTTTAATTAGAAAATGCACGGTTCCAGTTTATGTGGTGTGTTGTGTTACGCGCATGGATAGAATTAAGAATGAGTATATAAGAAGAAGTCTGAAATTTTCACCGCTGACTGAAAAGTTGTGTGGAAATCGGTTATCGTGGTATGGGCATGTGATGCGGAGGAATGAAGAAAATGTCGTGAGGAAAGTCTTGTGTATGGATGTGGATGGCTATAAGAGTAGGGGAAGGCCAAAGAAACGATGGTTGGACTGTGTGAAAGAGGATATGGGTAAAAAGGGGGTGACTACAGAGATGACGACTAATAGAGGAGTATGGAAGAAAAAGACATGTTGCGCCGACCTCAAATAAATTGGGATAAGGTCAGGAATATGATGATGGTTCCAGGGTAAAAATGCTGGAAATGCTAGTACGTGATTAAGAATACTTAACTGTTGTACACTAAACATAATACAATACACAGTGAAAAGAGAGCTTATGTAGAAAGGCGATCCTTACACTCAATGTTGAGTTTTCTCTCAGCAAGTCAAATAGAGCAAGAACCCCAAAGCAAACATCCTTATTTTCTGGTTAACAAAAATGTGTGGCGATGGGTAGTGTTGTATGTACTGTGAACGTACAACACTACATACCGGCTAACTTAGGCCGACGGCGTTTGGATTTGGGATCTTGGACTAAAATAAACAGTTTTTTTTATGTTTTTTGAAAATGTGTTTAGTTTCATTATTGGTAAACATTTAATTCCAACAGTCAAACTGAGTAGGAATCTTAAAAAAACCTTGAGACTACGTATTTGTAGCAGTAAGAGCTACGCCGTAGCTTGCTGCGTAGCGGGGTCTACGAGAATACCAACAATGTTATTTTCTGTTATTTATATATTTTTATTCAGAAAAATACCTTAAAGAAAACCAGTTTCCTTTGAAATATAAAACAAAGAAACGGACACTAACCACCCACACTTATTTCTATATATAATAATATATTTTAATCACACATCTTAGCACGCGAAGCTAAACCCACATAACTCCTTACAATCTGGACGTTTTAATAAATGACCTTTAATTAGCACTGGGGGCCTAATATCGGACGGTACGCTTATTTGTTGACATTATGTTAGTTTCACATGAACAGTGGGGTGCTATTAACCTTCTGTAAGGGCTTGCCTTTGAGGGTCATCAGCAACGTCATCATCTTCATTTCAGCCGAAAGACGGCTTTTGCTGGGCATAGGCCTCCCCTAAGTGTCGCCACCACAATCAGTCCTATGCGTCTTGCATCCATCAGACTCCCACGAACCTCACCAGGTCGTCGGTTCATCTTCTGGGGGCCATAATGTGATATTATTAAATAAATCTGATTGTGGATCTTTCCACCTCTCATACATAGATAAGTACGTGTCAGACTTCCCACATTTAGGGTTCGGTACCAAGTTTTAACCGACTTCCAAAAAGAGGAGGTTCTCAATTCGTCTGTATGTTTTTTTTTTTTTGTATGTATGTTACCCGATTTCTCCGTCAGTTGTGAACCAATTCTCAAAATTCTTTTTCATCTAAAAGAAAATACTCCCGAGGTGGTCCTATATTAATTTTATCGAAATTGCTTCAGCGCTTTTTGAGAAACTGAACAAAAACGGAAAATACGTGTACCTCGATGACGTTTTGGTGTTCTCCAAATGTTTACATTCCACGTTCCATTATATTGGGGTTATTAGTTCTGGGGTATATCAACTAAAAAGTGAAAAATAAAAACTTTTTTACAAAAAAAACAACCGACTTCCAAAAAAAAAATACACTAAAAATTTATAAATAACTTTAATTTCGGAAGTCGGTGTCAAATAACGAAGAAGTAAAAATACAAACACCGACTTCCGAAATTAAAGTTATTTATAAATTTTTAGTGTATTTTTTTTTTGGAAGTCGGTTGTTTTTTTTTGTAAAAAAGTTTTTTTAACAATGTGTATGGCTTTGAGTCAACAAGATGGTGATACTGTAAAAATTTGAATACTGTAGCTCAAACCGTTTGACTGTAAAACCTGTGTGACAGACGACGGACAGACGGATACGTGAGTGAGAGAAATAGGGCTCCGTTTGGACCCTTCGGATAAGATTCTAATTCACCAACGCGCACTGGGCCCACGAGATGGATTCACATCCTCTAACAAATAAGAAAACGAGACAAATATGACGGCACGGTTGGCGTAGTGGTTGAGTGTTCGGCTGCTGTGCTGCGTGTCGCGGGTTCGATCCCCGCACGGAACAAATATTTGTATGGCCTACAGATAGTTGTTCTGCGTCTGGGTGTCTTGTTTATGTGAGTTTATGGTTAAAGAAATTTATTTCTCAATAAGAAATTACAAAGATTTCACTTACTTGAGAACATTTTTTAAAACTTATACTATAAGAACTTTGACATACAAACTAAGCAGCTATCACTTTTATATATCAAAATCATTTCACTTACGCAATAACATTTCACTTTGTACGAACTTAAAACTTTTCAATTCACCCGCAAAAGAAACAATTAGCATGGTCGCAAATGTTCATAATAGATAAGGAACGCGAACTCGGTGCCACAATAAAGCAACACAACAGTAGGGCAAGTCTATTTATGGCACTAGTGTAAGGTCATTTAGTATGTGATTTTTTAATTTAGTTTTGAAACTATTAAACGAGTTCGCATTCTTTACCTCTTTAGGTAGTTTATTATATTGTTGTACTCCCGCAAAAATAATTGTTCTCTTGCCATTGACGGTTCTCACTCGCGGTAGCAAAATGTGATCCTTTCTACGACTGCTACGATTATGTATTTGATGTATTTTAGTGAAGTGTATTTGTGTGTGAATGGATTTGTTCAAAATTTTTCTAATGAGTATGCTGGTACAGTATGCATGAAGTTGTTTAATGGTCATGAGTTTCGTTTCCTTGTAAATTTTAACTGTGGGTGTAAGGTAATCGTAGTGGAATAATAGTTTAATAATTTTATTTTGTACGATCTGTAGGTCCTTCAGGTTAGTTTTTGGCGCGTTGCCCCATATTTCAACTAGGTACATCAGATGTGGCTTCACTAACGAGTTGTAAATAGTCTGGCGCACTCGATGGGGAAGGCAATGAACAACATTGCGCAGTGAGCCCATAAGTGAGGATAACTTGGATCTGATATGATCAATTTGTATTTTCCAATTTAACTGACAGTCTACTCGTAGCCCAAGGTATTTTTCGTACTGTTTTTGCTGTATTATTTGATTATCAATGGTCAAAAAAAAAAAAGGTGAGCTGGTATTTTTTTATTTTTGTGTTTAAAAATGACATAACTTGTCTTAGCAGCATTAATCGTAAGTAGGTTTTGTTGGAACCAGATAGATAGTGTGTTTAAATCTTCCTGCGCTTTGTTGATCATATCGTCAATCGAAGTGCCACAGTAAAAAAGACAGGTATCATCAGCATAAAGGGAAACGTGTCCGTGTAGTGAAATTTCGTGCACGGAATTGATGTAAATAAGAAAGAATAGTGGTCCAAGAACCGATCCCTGGGGCACACCGAATGAGCCTGTGCTGTGTGGTATTACTTTGATATTCCCCGATTTTCACTATTTGACACCTATTCTTTAGGTATGAGTCAATTATTTTGTGTGCCACCCCTGAAACACCCATGTTGCTGAGCTTTTGTAGCAATATTGAATGGCTAACGGAGTCGAAAGCTTTCTTTAGGTCTATAAAAAGACCTAGTGCTATCTTTTTTTGGTCAATATTTGTTTGTGTTACTGTTATTAGGTCTGCTGTGGCTGATAGAGTATTGGACAGAGAACGAAACCCATATTGTCGTTTGTAAAGGAAGTTAATAGAGGTGAGGTATTTGTCTAATCGCGAATAAACAACTTTTTCAAAGATTTTCGACACGACAGGAAGGACGGAGATAGGGCGGTAATTGTTTGGGTCACTTTTTGTGCCAGATTTATGGATAGGGGTGACTTTAGCGATTTTCAGAGCATCTGGAAATGTTCCCTCAGCAAGGTGTTGATTGATGCAAGTGGCCAGTTTGTCTGATATTAGGGTTCTTAAACATTTTATTATTTTTGTGGTTATCCCGTCAATCCCTACACTACAGTTTGGATCAAGACTAAGAATTATTTTTGAGATTTCTTCCGTTTGGCATGGTGTAAAAGTAGTTAGTTGATGAGTACATACTGTTGTCTGTTTTGTGTCTACATTGTGTTTTTGTTGGGTCGTTAGGATAGAGTTAGCGAGTGTCGAACCGATCGTTGAGAAGAAGACGTTAAAAGTTTCACAGATTTCATTACCATCGGTTACAGGCCCGTCTTTGGTTAAGAGATTTGGAGGAGTACAATGTGTTTTGACCTTGTTGTTGGACAGTGTATTAATTAGTTTCCACATCTTTTTTGGGTTTCCTGAGTATTTCTCGAATGTTTCGTTATAGTATTTCTTTTTAGTATTTTGTATTCTTTGTGTAGTTTTGTTCCTTATCATTATAAATTGTTTATGTAATTCTTTGTTTTCTGGATCTTGCTTCAATTTGTGCCAAGCTACATTTCTTTCATGAATCTTTGTTATTATATCTCTGCATATCCAGTCTTGTTGGGGTGGATTTAGGACTTTAGTTTTAGTAACTTTACTTTCAAGTATTGCACACTTTATATATTGTTCGAGGTTGTCGTAGTAGTTATCCTTTGACTGATAGTTTGTATTTTTGATATATCCGAAGAGTTTTTCGTAGTTCACTGCATCATACTTGGTACGTTTTCTAGGTGGTGATTTGCACTTTTTCACTGATAGGTAAATCTGTTTATGATCGGACATGGGTGAGTCCACAATTGCCATATGGAAGCCCTTATGTTTCAAGTTTGAGCATACATGATCGAGAATAGTCTTTGTGGAAGTGGTTTCACGTGTGCAGTGATCTTCGCTGATATGGTTAATAATTTTGTAGCCAGACTCTTTTACGGCAGTTCTATATCGTTTGCTGCTGCTATTTTTTGTTAATAGGTCAATGTTAAAATCACCAAAGACAATAGCTCGCTTTTTGTTTATCAATTGTGATGAGTACACTTCAAGAAACTCTTTTATGTTGGTATTGCCAGGGTTGTAGACTAAACCTATGTTCAATTCATATTTTTCTAGTCTTACCCATAAGTAGTTTATACCTCCAGTGTAGGTTTCTTCGCTCACGCTATGATCTATATTATTGTGCACATATATGGAAACCCCACCGCCTCTTGTGTCTGTTCTGAGATTATAATAATGTGTATAGTTGGGTAGTTGAAATGATTCCGCATCCTCTTTTAATCGAGTTTAAATGTTTGTGAACGCACCCACTATACAGGAGTAATTCCTAGTGTGGGGCAATGTTTTTAAAAAAAAAAAAAAAAAAAACTGTGTCCAGCAGTGGGAATATTATAGGCAGGCTGATTATGCTAAAAAAGGCATAACATAAGTAACCCGATTTTCTATTGTATATGTTGTCCGGTATTTAAGAGATTAAGACATTCTCCATACGCGGGCCTGCGGACGGCGAGTAGTGGGTAACTCACCGTCCGATCAGCACCAGGTCGGAGAGTCGACGGTGCGTAGTGTTCCACGCGCGCCTCAAGGAGTTGTCAGCAAAACATGACGGAGCCCGTCATGGCCGATGCCTTCCCAGGGGTTGAGAATCTGGAGAGGCCCCACGGCGCCCTCACCTTCCGCCTGACGCAGGTCCTCACCGGACACGGCTGTTTCGGAAGGTTCCTGTTTCGGATCAAGCGGGAGGTGACCTCCGGGTGTTTCCACTGCGAGGATCGCCCAGAGGAGTCGGTGGAGCATACGGTGGAGGTTTGCCCCGCTTGGGCAGAGCACCGCCGTGTCCTCGTGGATGCGATAGGCGGCAGCGACCTCTCGCGCCCTGCCCTGGTTCAGGCCATGGTACGGAGCGAGAGGGAATGGGAAGCCGTCTCCTCCTTCTGCGAAGCAGTAATGTTCGCGAAGGCGGGGGCGGGATGCGTGAGGGAGACTCAACAATGGAGTCGCCCTCACGCTCTCAGCAGCAGCCGCCTCAGGAGGCGCCTGGGACTTCCGGCGCCGCGAGACGATCTCCGGCCACCGTAGACCCAGGCCTGCAGACGGCGAGTAATGGGTAACTCGCCGTCCGATCAGCACCAGGCCCGAGAGTCGACGGCGCGTAGTGTTCCACGCGCGCCTCAAAGAGTTGTCAGCAAAACATGACGGGGCCCATCATGGCCGATGCCTGCCCAGGGGTTGAGAATAATTTGAAAGAGTTACCTCGCCCCTGGGCATTCAGGGCAGGGAAGGAACAGGGGTGGGTTTTAGTCAGTAAGAGTCTGACACGCCCTCCCGCTCCACCCTAGAGCGGGAGATGTCATTGGATGATTTTCGACCCCACGAAAAAAAAAATACATTCTCTATTTGGTAATCATAGTGATAGTATGTAGACAGGCTAAATTGTTTCAAACACGTCATCTCTATATTTCTGAATGAGAGCAAGTGGTAGGTAATAGCCGTGACTTACGAGTTGTAGGTCGTAGATACAAACACAAAAAAAAAACAAAAAAAAAGCCAGGCGCTTTACTTTGTGTAAATTATTTTATAATGAGGTATTTTACTAAATAAATCTAATTAGTCCGTCAGTTAAATAACCAAAAAACATTGAACACGTATTTTTTGCTTTACCAAACTAATGAAAAACGACAAAGATATACAAAGATATGACAAAGGTATAACTGTAAGAAGAGTGAACTACTTTTATTCAAGGCGGGTAATAAAAGTCCAAAAACCGTGCCACCGCCGGTTAGGCTTGGAGGAATGCCTATAAGCAGGGTCACCAAATCCAAGTGCCTGGGGCACTGGGTCACCGAGGACCTCTCAGATGATTTGGATATTGAACGGGTCCTGTACAATAATGGTTTTAGGATGCTGTTGGGGTTGCCGCGCTTATGCAGTGCATCAGGTATGTTTGTTAAGGCCAGAACGGATAGCTTTAGGGCAATAGTACGCAAAAGGGTGGCTTCCCTGATGCGCCGCGTGCGGGGCAGCACCAACAGCCTTCTGAATACCATATTGGGAAGGTTTGACTGCCCGGTTGTAAGGCACTGGAACACTGTTCACGGCTCTGGAGGCGTCCTTTATACTCGTAATATTAAATATAGCAATTTGTAAATAATAAAAATAAATATTCATAATGTTACAAACATAGTTATAAGTATTATTTTACTAACAATTTTATGGAATGTAATGTTCTGAATTAAAATGATTAAATTAAATTAAATAACGCATCAAAGTTCAGGAGATCGCCCTTTTTTTTATGGGGTGGAAATCATCCAATGACTTCTCAGTCAGTCAGACTTCGCCCTCATTTTTTGTTTACGTAACAAAAAAAAAAAATACGTGTCTAATATTTTTTGGTTATTTCACAGCCGAGCTAATTAGTTTTTTTTTTATTTTTGTGAAATACCCTATTATTGCTATCAAAACGGTGAAGGACAACCTCGTGACGAAACTGGAATGTCCTAGAAGCAATAATTCGAAGACATGTTGTGTAATGTGGATTACCGCCCACTCCATCTCAATGAGAGGATGCCTGAGTCCCAACAGAGGGAACATGAAGACGACGACATACGCAAAAACAAAAAACGAAAAAAATTGCTGGTTTTCTAAAAAAAAATTGCCAAATCTATTCAGTACGTACGTCGGTGAAATTTAAAGCAAACTAGCTGACCCGGCAGACGTTGTCCTGACGCGCGAACTGTCAAACGCGCAAAGTTTAAATAGTCGTTGAGTTTTCTGAATTTTTCAAATTTTTTGCACAACTTTCTAAATTTTTTCTTTCATAAGAAACTTTTTCTGACAGTAACAAACACAACAAAATAAGAATTAGCGAAATCGGTCTAGCCGATCACGCGTGATGCCGTGACCAAGGAAATAGAGATTATTTTTTATATATATATAACTAGCTGACTCCGCAAACATTGTTCTGAAATAAAAAATGGGAGGTGGGGGTAGAAGAGTGAATAATACTTTACGACCTATACATATCAAATATAATTATATTTTTTTATTAAAATCGGCCGAGCTGGTTTGGAGAAGTGCAACCACAAACACCATGACACGAGATTTTTATATATTATGAATCGAATCTTAATGTTTGTTTGTTGTCAACTTTGTTGTTTTAGATTTTTAATAGCTCAACTCAGTTTTGAGTAAATCGATAATGCTTGCGTTGATGCTTCATTATTACAATTTTGCAATTAATTGGAAGCATTGTGTCGTCTCGCATCTCTTTATTTTCTATGCGGTCCGAGAGTGACCGCGCTTTAGGTCATCTCACGCCCTTAAAAGTCTGATTATGCTGAATGTTTCTGCCGCAGCCTCCAGAAGCAATGGATGCGCTAATATTCGCCTACAGCCTGCACAACTACCTACAACAGGTTACTCTTGTGGCTAGGAGATAGGTCTCAGTACGCGTATGCTTGTCGGTATGAAAGCTAGTTATGTGATGTTTAATTTGACGACGAGTATTAATTAATTATCTATGTTAGCCGTTACATGTTATCATGTTTTTGGGCATTTGGTATTACATATTTATGTACAAGTTGGTAAACGTTCATTATAAACACATCCTCGCCTCGTAGACTGCTAAAATTGAAAATAAATGTTGCTATGTTTCAATTTAGACCAACGCTTAACAAAAAAAAAAACAGAAAGTATTTTATTAACCGATTTTCGAAAAAGGAGGAGGTTCTATGTTCCACTGTATGTATGTTTTTTTTTTTATGTATGTCCGCGCATTTCTCCGTCAGTTGTTGACCGATTTGCTTCAAAATGCTTTTTTTATCCGAAAGAATAGACTCCCAAGGTGGTCCCATATAAATTTTATCGAAATTGCTTTAGCGTTTTTTGAGAAACTGAACAAAAACAAAAAATACGCATATCTTGATGACGTTTTTGTGTTCTCCAAATGTTTAAATTCCACGTTCCATAATATGTTATTGGGGTTTTTAGTTCTGGGGCATAACAACTAAAAAGCAAAAAATAAAAGACTTTTTTACAAAAAAAAACAACCGACTTCCAAAAAAAATACACTAAAAATTTAAAAATAACTTTAATTTCAGAATTCGGTGTCAAATATCGAAGAAATAAAATACAAACACCGACTTCCGAAATTAAAGTTAATTTTAAATTTTTAGTGTATTTTTTTTTGGAAGTCGGTTGTTTGTTTTTGTAAAAAAGTCTTTTTTGAAAATAGGATAGCACAGTATGAAATCCAAAGCCAGTCACAAAAAAATACATCCTCCTGATCCTGGTCCAATTTTGTATCATGAGAATGACAACTGGTATCTACCTTTCTTGTCAGAATTATTATTTAACTTAAAAACCGTCAAATTCCAGAAAGCCCGCCTCGCCCGAATCCGCATCGCCAAAGCTTCATCAGGGGCAGCCTTCGTGTCAAAGAAGAAAGCAGCGGAGGCCCGCCTAGCGGCCCAGGAGTCCGGCGTAGAACTAGATGACGCTGGAAGAGACGAAGACATTTTCGAGTTGCAGCATCATCATCTACTCCGCTGCCTCGAGCGCACTACGGTGGGTGAAGTTAGGATCATTTTCTCTATTACGCTTCGGTTTCGTGGCATGTTTTTGTGACTTCTGGTCATGTAAGTGTGGTGTTGTGTCGTGTAGTACTAGTTTATTTTAATCTCTGACAGCCATTAGCATAGTCCAGCCTCTGATTGTTTAGTTAAAGTGTTACCTGGATTTGTTGTGAGTATGATTTGTGCGGTGAATTTTCTTTTTGGGATGGTTTGTATTGTGTAAGCCGTGTTCGTTACGTGTTTTTTTTAGTTCTATGATAAGAAAAGGCAGTTATTTTCTCGAATAGGTTGTCTGTAAATTAATTTCGCAGATGGCAAAACAATCCCTTATTAAAAAACCAAGACCTTCCGTTATAATTTACAGTAATCTTTGGCAAAGCCGGTTTTGAGTTGTCGGTTCTCCAGCAAATTCAAAGCCAAGTTTCTGCCGATTTTAACTGTGTTTTTATTTTACTTTAACTTTTACGTCTCCCCAAATAGGGCCTTAACACATAACCGTACCTACAGGACCGTGAGTTTGTGGAGCTGGAGAATCCCTTCAACGGGGCAGCTAAGCGCGCTGGGTCGCCTTCCCCCTTGGCCTCGCCGGCGCACTCGGGGCACGCTCCGGCACTGCTCGCATGCTGCGCGCGTTGTGGCTGCTGTCCTCAAAAATACCAGGTACCTGTTATGTAGTTGGTTTGTGTTTGTGTGTCTTGTGTGGGTTAAAAGGGCGTAAGTTACTTAAGTCGTCGGTTACGCCCTTTTAGTCTCAAAATTAGCATTTATGGGAATGATTAGTGTGTCAATTTAGTTTAGAATTAATAAAAGTAGCTGAGATATAGGACAAGACGAATAAGAAGATTTACGAAATAATGATAATTTTGGGAAAAAAATAATCGTATATACAGGGTGTAACGGAAAGGTGTGGTCATATTTTAAGAACTGCATCTGCCCATCGATATGAACAACTTAATTCAAGAAAAAGTTAGAAAATTCTCAAAAAAATTTTTTACCCCCATACAAATATTGATTAGCTGATGATCACTTTATAAGCAAAGTCCAATTTTTTTTTTGCGATTTTTTTATTTTTTCTTAGAGAAAGTTGTTCATTTCCATGGGCAGAATCGATTCTTAAAATATGACCACACCTTTCCGTTACACCCTGTATAGGTTGATAAATGGAAAAATATTTTGACAATGACAAAATTTCTCACTTTATCTTGAAAAATGATCAAAACCTTGTTGATTAATATGCCAGGGATCAGATTTAATGAGTGTCAGAAATAAGACATAGAATTTACTAACAAAACAAGTAAAGCATGGGTATGTCTTTAGTGTGTCCGACCCTTTAACAAAAGTCTGTGCTCATTTTTTAACTCCCTTCTGATTTTATTTTAAAATCTTTCTGACTATAATTTTTCAATGGCATGATCTAGTTTCCTTATTTTAGTTTGTATCATGCAGGTAGGTGACATACTGGATAAGCAGGCTCAATTCATTTTTTAATTGCCAGAGACCGAGTTTCAAATAGTAATAAGTGGAATGAAAAGGTGTGGTCATATTTAGATACTGCGTCTGTCCATGAAAATGAACAACTTTTTCTAGGAAATCATAGAAAATTCTCGGCCAATTTTTTTTTTTAATTGTCTGTGGTTTTCATGACATTAATTTTTCTTTTCTATGGGCAGAAGCAAAATTAAAAATAAAGTCAAAGTGTTGATGACACTTTGTATAAAAATACCATTTTGTCAATCAGAAAAAAAAAACAAAATATTTAAATAAATGATTACACAAGCTTGTGAAAAATAAATCATAGTTGTTATAGCCTGCCTATTTAGTGTTTTACTGACCTCAGATATTTTATCTCTTTTTAGGTTCTCTGTCTCTTTTTATTAGACATGTATTAGAAAATTTTTATAACAATACCTATTGTAATATTTACAATAACCTCCTTTTTGAACAAAGGTGGTGAAAGTTTTTTTTTTAAATATAAACAACAACTATGTTACAATAGTAAAGTTTTATCTTACTTTTAAAACTTTAAAAAATTGCAAATACTATAGTTATTGCAAGTCGTTCTTGTTTACCATTATTTTAAAATTCACAATCAAGAATTTGAAAAATATTCCACTATTTTCATTATACACCTATTTTTTTATATATAGAATGAGCACAAAAAATGTTTTTAATTTTCCTGCACACTTTTTTTATTTATTTTTTTGTCTTTTACTATAAGTGTTTTAAAATATTTTTACTTTATAGTCTTATTATTTGAGTGATTTTTTTACACCAAGGTTTTTATATAATTTGTGGGTTAACAAGAACGTCTTTCTGTAGTGTTTTTTTTTTATAATTTAAAGTTTTTGATTATTATGGTACTTCTTGGTAACAGAAGCGCCATCGTTCTGTGCGCTGCATCAGTCCCATAGGGCAGTTCGCGCCCAATAGAAGAGAGGTACTTATCCTGCTACTGGGCTACTGTCACCGGCATTGTTGCCTTGGTCTTGACTCTATGGTGTTTGGATGTTGCTGTCAATTATTTTTTTATTAAAAAAGAACTAAACTAAAAAATAACAAGATAAATAATAAAAAAGAAATGAAAAAATAAAAGAAAAACTACTTGGTTAAAATCAAAATCTAATCTATGTATTTTTTCCTGTATAAACGCACTGGTTGTTCAAGCTAGGACAAGATTATCTACATTATGCTCTCGTTTCTTTGATCCAAATAATATCTTGATGTTTAAAAAAATATTTTTGCAGCATATCCATACCATCAAAAAGAGTTAAAGCTAAATTATGTCTATAGTCTTCCATATTTTTATGGTATTCTATAGAAATAAGAAAAAGGTCATTGTATTGTGGCTTCCAAAGCAAAGTGTGGCTAGCAAAATGTGACAAAAGCTAGATGTGGTCTGCGGGATTTGCTTGGCAGGAATACTTCCAATATTCAAAATTTATATCTAGCTTTGCCTATTCGATATATGAATTATTATAAGCTATAATGTATTTATTAATTGTGTAAGCTATTTTTATATTGCTAGGGTCTTTTCATAAGGGTTTTTGTGTAGTAGAAATGGTAAAAATGTGGTTTATACAAAAAAATAAAATAAGCTATAAAGTTTTTTTAGGCACGTGAGTCAATACAGGTAAGTACGAGTATGCAATGATTTAAAAAAAATGCATATTCGGCAAGCTGCTAAATGTATATTTTTTTGTATTCGCTAATAATATGAACCATATTTATTACCTACCTATATTAATTCTATGAATAGGATAATAATATTACTATGTATTTTATCCTATATTATGTTTCGTTGGTCTGTCTAAATTATGTAATATTTCGATCAAATTTATTTTCTACTCTAAACCTACACTTTCACAAAGTAGTTTTTATTTGTTACTAAAAAGACACAAAAATAACACTTAATTACTTGTCAATAACAATTAAAAAAATACTTTTAACTTATTTTCTGAATAAAATATGTCTTCATACACTTTTTTGTTACCAAATTGTCTTTAGCATATTCATTTTAATTTTCGTAACAAAAACTCCATTTACAAAATCGTAATACAAAAAATTACAAAATTTTCCCTTTTTTGGTATCTTTTGTGTGTCAAAGTCTCAGTCTCAAATTGGCTATGACAGGTCCTGCTATTAGACACGAGTAGGAAGGGACGGAAGGGCAGCAGGCGGTATACCTCGACCTCACGACCCTCCGATACTTCGGTGTCCGCTGCACCCAGCGAAGACCCATTACCAGTACGTGTGTGCGACGTTAACATACAGCGATGACGGGCCGAGAACAGCCCGCTTTATTTGTCCTAACAATAATATAATTCACAAAAATGTCCTTGAGTTTTTTTTATTAACTTTTATTTCTAAGTGTTTTCCCTGCTAAGCAAAAGGAAAGGTAAAACAGACTTTTTTGTTAGTAGTTTCTAAATTGAGCATGTTTAACTAAATTAAAATTTGGCAAAATATTTATTCAAGACAAAAAAAAGTGCAGCAAAAAATATTTTTTATTTTGCATTTTTTTATTATTTTGATCAGTTTTCGTAAAGTCGCTGTGTGGTAACGTCAGCAGAATCCAAATAATAAATAAATATGAGGCTTTAAATGTCTGCAGGGTGTTGGCTGCCATAAACTGTTGCTTTATAAATATGGTCCTGTTGTATCTTGTTAAATGTTGTATCATTGTTATGGGCTTGCGCTATGGTGCTACCGTGTTGTCAATTATTATAATTATATAAAATATATATGTATGTATAAAATATCTTTGTCCCTGTATTTTGTAAAATAAATCGCTTTATTCTTTTACATTTTTTACGTAAGGATAAGGCGATGACCCGCAGTAGATCCAAGTGTTGTAAATGTATATTACAAAAGGATGTCGTCGTATTTTTATGCTGTTACATGTTGAACAGAACATACGGTTTGATCAAATGCCAACACACTGCACACATTTTGATTGAAATATTATTTTAATTGGCAATATACGAGATCAGTATTTTGAAGCCAAAATTTTGTTGCTAATCAGCCCTTAAATCGACCTCACGTTCAACTGAAATTCTAATTTGAGTTTGTTTTAAATTCACAAATTATCCTCCAAATAGTATTAAAATTCGAAATGAATTTAAATATCCAAATTAAAAGTCTTCAAATAAAATGAGGCTCACAGGAATCAAACACCATCAACTGACATCGATAAAACTAAAAACTCACAACAAAAAACCGTAGTGAAACAAACAAATCATAAACATCAAAATTGACATAATTTTTCTGAGGTGAGACAAAAAATAAAAACAATTTGTAATTTTTTACTTTAAACTTTTCGTACATAATCTTTACTATTTTTTTTTAATTCAATTGTTTCTATGATAACCTCAGAAAAGCTATACATTTTACATTACACATTGGGTCTACATTATAAATCCACTTTCTTTTGTAAATTGGCATGAATGGCACACGTTTACTCACACTACACCATGCTAGCAAACTGTCACAAGTTTTACTATTTTTTTTAATATTTCTCGATGTTTTTTTATTAAATTTATTATTCGTTTTGATGTGACTGTGTTTTGGTTCCGCAGGTTTTCGGGGATTGCTTTTTATTGTTGTATAAGCTTGTTATATGTGAGTGTAGATAGTTTAGGTAGGCGTATCTTTCTATGTTAAAATATATTGGAAGGTGTGTTTATATTGTAGCTATCTAGAGAATTATCTGTGTTTTTTTGTACATGGTATTTTATGTTGTGTTACTATAAATGTAGGTATTGTAACTAATATGTATTATGTGTATGGTATGACTAAATGTTGTTATTTAGTTTTGCTCAGCGAGGAGTTGTAGGTAAGGCATACGATAGCTAAAAGCATATTTTATTTTAAAACTGAAATAAGATTAGTTCCCTTGAGTACTTTCTCAAAATTCGAAGTATATTTTAAAATCTGCCAGTTTTCTATAATAAGTACCTAAATATAGGTGAATTATTGCCTTCTGTACCGTGCTAAGCTAATTAATTTGGTTTGAGAAAAACGTTTAATATTTTTAAATATTCACAATTTCAAACACAAAATCTTCTGATTACAGCAAGCGTGTGGCAAATACATTCCTGCCGGGAGTACGGTGCAAGGAAACCAGACCGGTGTCGCAATGGACGGGACTTACTTAGTGGAAGCATCTTTCTAGGACCCGTCCACCAGCCACATGGAAACCTATGTATGACCATGCAAGTGAAACTGTCACGGACATGAAAGCATAGTTAAATACTAGCAAAAAATGACGCCACGTCGAACCGACGTACCAAAACAACAATTATTAGAATTATGAATCTGTGTAACTTAATGTTCTAAGTCTAACACGATACTGCCTAACATTAAAAAAAATATCAGATTTGTATTTTGCAAGATTTTGGAGTGTGAGTTATGAATACAGAGTTTTACACTGTGATTTTTAAAATGGAATAGTCCATTTCTTGTTCCATTCCATTTTTTAAAAGACTTCTGCAGTGCCATTCCAAGTTTCGATATCGGAATGCGCTCTGGAATGGAAGACACGATGGAAAATGGAATGCATTTCTGGATTGTGACATGAAAGAGATGGAAGATTCTGGGATTGTGCTCTCTGTCTCTCCGGAACGTAACGTTCTTTCGCGTCCTCTCCGTGTAGTTTCTTTTATCCGTATTAGTAATAAAACAGTATTAATTAAGGTTTTAAATGTCAATGATGAACGGATAGAATCTCGCTTCTTGTAACAACGAGGTTAATATACGTGAAAATGGTATCGTCTTTAGACTTTCTTGTGAGAGGCGTTTATAGAAAAGACAGCTAGTTTCAAATTTCAATATAGTCAATAGATATTCGAGTCATATCAATATTAGGCAGTTATTTAGAGGTACCGGTATGTTATTAATAAACTGTTCATAGTTGAAGTCATTACTGGGGGTCCTAAGTTATCTTTGTAGTGAATAGGTTTTTGGAATTCTAGTCGCGAATGTGCAAAAAGAGTAACAGTAACGCAACGTGTTTTTTTTAAATAATTTTCACATGCAACGGCATTTTAAGATGCTATTTCTAGTCAAAAGTAAATGTGATTGATTTAAAATTTACGTTCTTGTAGTTAAATTATTTTTTTGCATTTTTAATTTTAAGTTGTTAAGCAACGGTGTATTGGTGTAAACATTGAATGTTTTTAATAGTTAAGTTTAAGGTAAAGGTAAAGGTGTATCACTTTGATTTAATATAGAATTAGGAGCCCTGAATGGCGTACTAACAATTCAAGGAAGTAATTATCGCTGACTATTTCTTAAATTCATTTTTTAAATCCTCTACCAAACTAAAAATATTTTTAAAATTTTTACTTTTAATTTTCCGATACTAAAAATAATTTCCTGGTGTTTCAAAAACAGGACCTTCCGATGACTTTGATTGTGGACATGCTCTTGAGGTCCCAACTTTAAAAACGAATTTTGTTTTTTTTTTTAATTTTAATTACTCACTAGAACTGTACTAGTGCCTTCAATATCAGTTATTTCCATAAAAATGTTGCTACTCGGCGTTAGTGAAGTATTGAGTTGAATGTGAGTGTTGTAACGGATTAAAACGTCCCTGAGACGTAGTGCTGTGTAAATGTAATGGACTTATACGTCACGGCGACGTAGTATGCGTGTATAAGTGTACGTAAGTTGGGTTTATTACGTCGTCAAGACGTAGTGCTGGAATATGACATGTGCCACAGGTTTTTATTACACAGTGAAATGTATTTAGCAGTATAGGATCATTTTTTTTTTATTAAAATGGGCAATCAATGTTTAAGTGACATTGTGATGAAAATTCTTGTACACAATATGTAATTCTGAATCAATTTGACGGAAGTAACACAATGAATTAGTTAACGCTGATCAAATGTGTCACGATCTTTGAAGTTCTTCAGCTCAAGATTTAATAAAATCAGATTATTTCATACTGCTCTAGAAATATATTTCACTGTGTAACAAAATTCTTTCCAAACACATGATCAAAATGTAATGACATTTCAGAATGTCTCCAGTAGAGCGACCCCCTCAGTAACTACTAGTATCAGTCTTATGATTGCATTAGTATGAAAATAATGTTATAATTAGATAGAGAATTTATGTGTTTACCTTAGAGTTTATTTAATTATATGTTAATAATAGTATTAAGACGAATAGTGTTTAAGTAAAAGTTTATTGCATTGAATGCATGATTTTAAAATTGTAGATATGTATTTTTTTCACCATGCTTTCTTTCCAAATGTGTCTTTTAACGTTATCGATAAAAATAATTGAAAATTTTGTGACGTGTTTCACGTCACTACGCGTTGGACAACGCTTCAATTTTTTAAATTAAAATTTATTAATCAGTATACTATGTAAAAATTATTTCTTACAAATTAAATTTTTAATAAAATTTTACTTCAATTTACTGAAGTATAAAATCGCTTGCCAGATTTATGGTCTAATACTAAAAATGGAAGACAGACTTCCGATTTCTTTAAAGTAATTCCTATGTAGTCTACTTAAAATTACTAGTAGACATAAGCGTTATTTAAAATATTCTAATACGACTATGGGTTCTAAAAGCGGTGCCTCCAATTGATCGCGGACCATTGAATCCAAGAAAAAAAATCTCGAAACACGTGAAGAAAGCATGGTTTTTAAACAAAATCTTTTTGTTTTTAATATTTATCGTAGTAATTATGAAACCGAATTCGATGTTAAAAATGTTTCTTCCAAAATATTGCCACAATTTCTACTAAAGTATAATGAGAAAATGTGTAATATTCAATAAAAAAATTGGTAATATCGTAAGTATGTTTAGGAGTCAAGTAAAAATAAAATTTAAAATTTAATTTTCTTTAACGTTTGAAGTGGAAGCTGATAATAATTTGAGGGGAATAGAAAAGTTATCCGGATTGCAAGATATTTATTAATTGGTAAAGAATCACTATGCGAAAGGGTTTCCATTCGATCAAAGAAAGACTTATATAATAACAGCTGAATATTGTGCTACGCCATTATGATAAAAAAAGACTAGCTTAAATAGCGTAATTTTAAATTTCATTTATATTAAGCAATTTAGATACAGGATTGGGACTAAAATAAATCTAAATTATAGATCTTGTTTTTGGTACACCTCTATAGTCTAATTGGTGCACTAAATTGCGTAATATAAAACTTAGATATTCTGAAACTCAAAGGAATATCTTGCAGTCTGGACCTGAAACTCATGAATATTTATTATATTTATGGTCCACATCCCTGTGATTCTATGGCTGTTTTACCATTTAATTGTTTCGGTTTCAATCTCAATAATATTTTGATGAAGTGACAGTGATTTTTATGGAATCATTCATTTTGAAGCTAAATGAACATTACTTACACATTATTGAAGTGTAACATTGTAAAATCTTTCCTCTCACTTGCCTGCAATCTGTGGGAGTTATTTAGTGAAATGGGACGGAAGTATATAACAGGAAGCTGGGGAAGCGCGTGCTATTTGATTTGTCCAATGAGCGCGCGTGATGGTAGAGTTGGCCGTCAGATGATAGAGCGCGCGCACGATAAACGTTTTAATTTCATTTTTCAGGATAGAATGTTAAAGTTACTTATTACCAAGGTGAGATGTCAAATGTTACACATCATATGCGACTACTGTAAGGCTCGCTCGGTTTTTTTTAGCTTCGTTTCTTGGCTACTCTTAATAATTTTATTATAGTGTACACTATAGCTATTCACTAAATAAAATTAGTACTAGATATATTTAGAAACCCTTAAATATACTTAGCTGTTGATTTATACAAAAACAGACTTACTAAAAGTGATTCGCTTAGAGTGTTTTATTAATTAAAAGGAATAATATATTTTGGCAATAATGCAGCCCACATCCCTGCCCACCGATAGATATTAAAGTAGATACAGTGAACGTAATCACTAGGGGTAGGTACATGCAATTAGCAAATGTAAGGAGAGTATAACAAGATAACAGAAAAAATATACAGGATGTTACGAAAATGGGTGGTCATAATTAAGGTACTGCTTCTGCCCATGGAAATTAACAATTTATCCAAGGAAGTCATATTAATTTGTTCACGGAAGGCATAGTGATTTTTTCAAGGATGACATAGTGATTTTTTCAAGGATGACATAGTGATTTTTTCAAGGATGACATAGTGATTTTGAAGAAAGTCATAGTGATTTCCCTAAAATAAAAATGACTTTCCGTACAAAGTTATCATCAGCAGATCAAAATTAGTATGGAAGGTCCAATTTTTTTCTGCTTTTACTCCAGAGAGTTGGCTTTCTTGAAGAAAATTATTTTTTCTATCGGCAGAAGCTGAATATAAAATATGACTACCTATTTCCGTTATTAATTAGAGAGAAATATACAGAAAGATATCACACGAAAACGGACACAAAAAAAGTAATTATTGTAATTTTCTACTTCCATGCTTTACTTTGACATTTATTATACATCGCCTTCTTACAAATAAAAATTCATGTCATAAAAATCATTTCACTTCACGGAATTAAAATTTATAGATTTTTTTGTAAAAAAACAAGGTTTAAACTAAAACATTATTGTTTTACAAAAAATCTAACCAATATTGTTATTATGTTGAAAATATTATTCATCAAAAATTTTTCTTGCTTACATAATTATTTTTGTTTTATTTTTTAATATATTTCAAATCACTGTTTCAAATTAAAGTTTAAAATTAAGATTATTTTGTAAAAGTGTTATTATTACAGTCCGTTTTTTTGGGTATTTGATAATAAAACATAATATTAAATTATTATATACACCGTCCTTAGCAAACCAATGGAGTGTTCTGATTACTAAAATATCAAAAAAATCTTATCTTGATGAGTAACTTACCAACAACTTTTAAAACGGTCTCACATGATAACATTTTTACAAAATAAAATCTGTTATTTCATGATATTTTTACTGTGTGTTTTCAAGACTGTGTTGTTTAAGTAATTATATCTATTTAAAAAAATAAAAGATGGGCATGCTCGGATGATTTATTTTAAATAACTAAGATTTTCAAAATATTTAGTTTAACTAAAAAGTGGCAAAATGCACAAAATAATGCCTTTCCTTATGAATTATGAAACAATATTAGGCTATTTATTTGTGCTTCACTACTAAATTTTCGCAAATAGTTTTTTTTTATTTAAACCAAAAAAATATAAACATGACAAACTTGCGTAAAAAAACAAATCTACACCAAAATGGTAGGCACTAAAAAGCTCATGACAGGGACATTAAATTCGTTCGTAATATTTCAAAGGGCACAAACGTCCATAAGAATATAGATTGTTTTTACTCTGGGTCTGACTCAACTCTGAAATAGAAAACAAATTATGGAACAGCTGTTTTTCTTTTTGTCATTTTGGGGTTTGCCCCATAGTGAAGGTACTATTAGTTCTTTTACCCCCAGGAATATTACAAATTAACTAAAAATCACCTTGTATACCAGGAAATGTTTATTTTCCATACTCGTATTTATCTGCAGTTTTTATAGAGGCATGTGTGCCTCCTTCTAAAAATCTCGCAAAACAGACACAGAATGTTATCCAAAAAGGTGATCAATATCAAATTCAACTATCACCATCAGACTGCTCTAAAGTTAACTCAAGCAAGTGAGACATGACAATACGACAACGGTGCTTTAACGCATTTTTAACCGACGAAAAAAAAGGAGGAGATTCTCAATTCGACCGTATATATTTGTTCATAGAAATTGTTCTACGGATCCGATCAATGTCTATGAAAAGGTGTAACATCGTTGTTGTATTGCGCGTCTGTCTTTGGGAGCCTTTACAGACGTCCATTTTTGAAAACAAGATGGCGAATTATTGGTGGAATCCGAGCATAGCCCATCAAAATTGTTGTGAGTTACATGAAAGAAAGAATGTGTCGTTGGACCAAAACTGGGAAACTTCGAGTGTTTAGATTCTAGTCTAGTGAACGAACTTGGAAATATACAGGAGATTGTATTGCTATTGTATGGAAATAAGGTCGCGTTTCCATCTGCAACTAGCTCGCATGCAAGTTGCATTGGATTGCGTGCTACTGGGGTATAGGTGTGATCAATCGCTCGATCAAGCCCCGCAATGTTATTCAACTTGCATGCAAGTTGCTTGCAGCTGGAAACGCGGCTTAAGGCCCAAGCATGCGCAACGCGACAATGTGCTCTCATAGTAATCGTTCTACGGATAATGTTTAAACTATGGAACTATTTATATCTAGTATTTCCGAAGAGCCTTAATAACCTAAGTATTGAAAATCTTAGACATTATTGCCGGTGACACAAACTTGCAAGATACAGGTGTAGGTCTTCTAAGAATGAGAAGAGGTCTTTGCCCTGGTATGGGACAACAATACACTGAAATAATTATTTCTTTTACTGCTGACAATCTGTGGAAAGTGAATGATTTTGAAAGAAAATCACGCTGTAGAATTAATGTTGTCAAATCTCAAATTAGCTTTACATTAAAAAAAATTATGTATTAAAAAGATAATAGTAAAAAACATTTTTTTATACAAGCCTTTAAATTCTGTTTGTTGTTGACCTTTGAAGAGCTCCTCTATCTGGAGCTAAACCTGAATGTTGATTCAGGTCATACTTAGGTACGTACTAAAAAAATCATTGTCATCAGAATTGAACCAGGATGTTAAAATTCAACTCAGTAAGATAAGAGAAAGTGGTTCAACTTGCAAAGGAGATTGAGATAAATCAAACCGCTTTAAATTATAAGAGTATGGCACTAAAAATATACTCATAAATTATAAAATATTTTTTTAACTCTTTTTAGTTAATTTGATCGAAATCGTATGTGGGGTTAATATTTTTTATTATATTAGTTATTTAATCGATTCCATTGCTTACCTTTTTCAATGGCGTATTTTAGTACAAGCGGTGTTGCCAATTTCAAGAACCTCCCCATACCATACCCAGAAGCTCATCAATGCACCGATTGTGGTCCGACCTGATGCTTAACAGTTCTTGGAAATAGCTAAAGCTTGATTATATACAAGAAATTATTTGGGAGAGTACGTACAAAATGAAAATATTAATAGACGGAGAGCTATTTTTTTAACTATAGATGCTGAACACCCACATTTGGACACATATTCAAGCATATATATATTCATTCCTATATTCAAGCATTTTTATTTTCTACCAAAGAAGTACAAATCTTGCTTTTTTTTGGTGTGAGGTTAGTTACAAAAATAACCTCAAAACTGAACAGAAAATCAAAGAACAACAAGAACCCCACAAAATAAATGGATAATTTTTACTTCTTTTGAAAGTACGACATCACCTCTCTTATATATCCATTTTAAGCTATCATACAACATTTTTTGAAGCGCAACGGCGGTCCATAGAACAAATGGCAATCTCCTTTGAACCGAACAAACTAACATTACAAGTTCAATATACGCTTATAAAAATTAAGCATGTGATAAGTTTTTTTTTTTTTTTTTTTTTTTGGGGGGTGGGAAATCATCCAATGACTTCTTCCGCTCTGGGGTGGAGCGGAAGGGTGTGTCAGACTTTTACTGACTAAAACCCACCCCTGTTCCTCCCTGCCTCGAGTGCCCGGGGGCGAGGTAACTCTTTCGAATTTATCCTCCACCCCCGGGCAGGCACCGGCCTTGGCAGGCCCCTACGCTTGGCTGACAACTCTTTGAGGCGCGCGTGGAACACTACGCGCCGTCGACTCTCGGGCCTGGTGCTGATCGGGCGGCGAGTTACCCGCTACTCGCCGTCCGCAGGCCCGGGTCTACGGTGGCCGGAGATCGTCTCGCGGCCCCTGGCGTCTCCTGCGGCGGTCGCGGCTGGGGGCGCTAGGGCGACTCGGCCGTTGCTGAGCCTCCCTAACGTGTGCCGCCTCCCTCTTCGCGAGCATTACTGCTTCGCAGAAGGAGGAGACGGCCTCCCATTCCCTCTCGCTCCGTACCATGGCCTGAACCAGGGCACGGCGCGAGAGGTCGCTGTCGCCTATCGCATCCACGAGGACACGGCGGTGCTCTGCCCAAGCGGGGCAAACCTCCACCGTATGCTCCACCGTGTCCTCTGGGCGATCCTCGCAGTGGAAACACTCAGGGGTCTCCTCCGCCCTGATCCGACACAGGTACCTCCCGAAACAGCCGTGTCCGGTGAGCACCTGCGTCAGGCGGAAGGTGAGGGCGCCGTGACGCCTCTCCAGCCACTCCTCAAAGAGGGGCACTACCGCCTCGATGGTGGCGTGCCCAGCGCTGGGTTGCGACAGTCGCTCTCTCCATGTCACCATGAGATCCTGCCGGAGCTCGGTCCGCCGAGCCGCGAGTTGTCGCGGCAGCGGAGTTTCGCCCCGGCGTTTGGCCTCCTCGCGCCACTCGTACAGGTGCGCGAGGATTTTTGCCTCCAGATCCCACGGTGACAGTCCGGCAAGGAGGCTCGCCGCCTCACGGGAGATCGTGCGGTATCCGCGGATGATACGGATCGCCATGACCCTCTGGGACGCGTTCATCAGGCGAGCTGATCGCTGCCTCAACGAACGCGCCCACACCGGTGCCCCGTAGAGGGCCATGGACCGCACGATCCCCGCGTAGAGCCTCCGGCAGGAGGCGTTTGGCCCCCTCAGATTGGGTAGGAGCCGCTTCAAGGCGGCCCCGGCCCTGTCCAATCTGGGAGCCAAACGTCGAAAATGTTCGACAAAGTTCCACCGGCTGTCGAGGACGAGTCCCAGGTACTTCATCGTACCCTCGACGCCGATGCGAACCCCTCCTACCGTGATCTGGGAACCCGCAGGTGGCGCGTTCCGACGACCATGAAAACACATGGCCTCGGACTTGTGCAATGCCACCTCGAGTCCCAGTTGCCGGATCCTCTCTATGACTGTCGCAACCCCGCGTGTCATAAGTTCGGCCGCCGCCTCGTGCGACCTCCCCTGCGCTAAGACCAGCGTGTCGTCAGCGTAGCACACTACGCTGACGCCAGCGGGGAGGTCGGCGCGCAGCACCCAGTCGTATCCGATGTTCCACAAGGGCGGCCCCAGGACCGATCCCTGTGGAACACCGCACGACATCTCTCGCCGGTTCCATACTCCCTGATGACCGGGGTAGATGACGGCTCTGTCCGTCAGATACGCCTCGACTACGCGACGGAGGTAGGGCGGCACCCGGTGATACCGGAGTGCCTCCACTATACAACTCCAGGGCAGGGTGTTGAAGGCATTGGCGATGTCCAGAGACACCGCCAAGACGACCCTACCCCGGGCCACTGCATCCCCCGTCGTGAGGGCTCTTACGCGCATGACTGCGTCCACCGTGGAGCGCCCCCTGCGGAAGCCGTACTGGCTCTCCGCCAGGTCCGGCCCCACCCGCACCAACTGCCCGACGAGGCGGTCTGCAATTACTCTTTCAAAGAGCTTGCCCACCTCGTCGAGCAGCACAATGGGCCGGTAAGCGGACGGAGAGTCCGCAGAAGCATGTGATAAGTTTAAACACTCATTAGCAGGTTCTTAATTCCAAATTTTCTAAGGAGATTTTTAATTTAGAATCCTCAGATCAATATGGTTAAACCGGTGAAGGAAAACATTGCGAGGAAACCTGGCCTAGAATCAAAAATTCGAAGACATGTGAGATCCACCAACCCGCTCACAGAGAGGAGGCCTGTGCCCCAGCAGTGGGGACATTAAAAGGCTGTTGATGATGATATGGTTAACGAGTTTAATACATAAAGGTGATTAAATATTGTGTTACTGTTATATTGATCAGACAAGAGTATTCAACTGACTTCAGATTTGACAGAAACAGCCGTTTAACTACTACCTAGTTTTAATCAGACGTCGAGTAACTAAGGTTTGTCTGTTGTGCTAGAATTAAAAAATCGAAACATCAACTGTTTCAGTGGTATGGTGGTGAGAAACGCGTTGCAATATCTAGAGACCAGAGAGAAAAATTGGCACTCATGGGAACTGCCGACAAAAGTGAAAATTTGAAACCGTGTATTTAACGGAAATTTTAATTTTTGAAGTTAAAACTTCTTTAAGCGCGTTGGCACTTCTTTTGGTACTCCCGGAGGTCCAGGTTTTTTTTATTTACGAATTATTAACATTAGTCTTGTTTTCACATCTATTGGCAGTCTGAGCAATATTTAAATATACATTTTCATAAAGTTCCTTCCACTGCACGTCGCCTGTCTAGCGCAACACGTCACTAGCATGTCGGCGACGCGAACCCATCGGTTTTTACCCTACCAAAAATCGCTAAATGCTACTAAAGAAGTTGTCACTTCAAAAATGAAAGAGTTTCTAACGTCGTAGTAGTTAATGGCAGAAAGTCCATAGCTGAAACTTTTCCGGTGATGGTGGAATTGGTCATAAGTACGCATACGGATACAATCTCCTGTATATTATCTTTTAAGTGAACGAATGGTTGATTTGTTTTATAATTTATACCTAGCTATCGATTATCGAAGATTTAAACAATGTTTTAATTAAGGCTCTCGGTTCTGAACCCTTAGCTTAATTCTTTGTTATTTTGAGAAAAAAAAAAAATAAACATAATTGTATATAATAATGTTTCGTGTTTTTTATTGACCCTTTTATCTTCTTCCTGGCCTGATCCCATGTTACTTGGGGGAGTGTACCACGTTTCTAGTCTGGGGCAGCGGAAGTCTCGTACTCACCTGCAGCCCTAAGACTCAAGTCTATGAGGAAACACCCTGGTGGTTTTAAGTCAGTAAGAGTCTTCCTTCGCCCGTCCCAGGCTAATGACCTTAGCCCTAACCATGAGGATTTTCAAGCCTGGCAACAAAAAAATAAATTTGTACCACGTTTTCTCCTTCGGTTCCTATAGTTGAAAACCAGCATCAGGTACTAGTTGGCTGGATAAGGATAAATTCGAAACAGAGTTACCTCGCCCCTGGGCACTCAGGGCAGGAAGGAACAGGGGTGGGTTACAAAAACAAGGGTACCTACTAGTTGACTGGCTAGAGGAGGCCAGTGGGGACATTATAAGGCTGATGATGATGAAAAGAACACATTGAGAGCAGTGTTGGCCCAGTGGTAACGACCCCGACTTACGAGTTATACCTACGTCGTGGGTTCAAACCAAGCCAGGCGTTTTACTTTGGGTACGTAATTAATTTCATCGGAAGGAAACAACAACTGGGCTATGCTATGCTTATAAAAGAAAACATGTTAACCAACCCCCCCCCCCTTCCCCCTCCTCCCTTCCCCCTCTCCCTCTCTGTAAATTGGGTAGTATGATGATACGTTAAGTTATCATAAAAACCTACCAACAGAGATATACAGGCTGTAACGGAAAGGTGTGGTCATATTTTAAGAACCGGTTCTGCCCATGGAAATGAACAACTTTATCTAAGAAAAAATATAAAATTCCCAAAAAAAAATTGGACTTCCCATACAAAGTTATCATCAGCTGATCAATATTTGTATGGGGAGTAAAATTTTTTTTTGAGAATTTTCTCTGGTTTTCTTGAATAATGTGGATGAACCACATTATAATAATGTGGTTCATATCGATGGGCACATGCAGTTTTTAAAATATGACCACACCTTTCCGTTACACCCTGTATAATGTACGGTACTCTGTGAGCAGGAAGATCTTTCATGTAAATTACTTGTACGTTACGTGACGCGTTGACAATGTCAAATAACAAAACATGACGGAATCATAAGAGCTGTGACAGGAGCCTGGACCTGACGTCGCAGTGCTGCCAACCGGGACGCACCATTTCTCAACCCTCATTGACGATAAATTTAATGATTAAAATCATTAAAATTTATTAAAAACTAATCTTATGAGCTTTTAACTTTATTTTGTAGAGCGCCATCTAGTTACCCAATAGGAATACTATACTGTGCAAGCGCCATCTATCAGTTACTGGTTTAACTACTTGCACTGATAATGAACCTCTTATTAAATGTATAACAGCGCCATCTATGCTATTTGGTCTGAATCATTTGAGAGACTGCAAGACATTTGGACGTAGTTTAGCAGTAAGGACTCATTCCACAATATGTCATTTTTGACTTATCGAGGTTTTAACTTTAGGTGTGTATTGCTGTAATGATGTTGTATTTGAAATATTTTGAGATATACTCAATTAAGGCCAAAATATACAAAAGTTGTATGAGTCAAGTTGTAGTAACATAGACCAACTTATTTTTGAGTTATTGGGAAAAATGTTGGTTTGAGTCGTTTCTGCTAAATTGGTTTTAACATTAGGAAGTGTTTCTTTTAATTTCTCAAAAAAGATCCAAGTAACAAAAAATTGTGAACAAACAGATATTTAAAAAAAAGATTTATTATTTAGCAAATTACGTATTTATTTAAAAAAAAAAAAACTAATTTCTACCCTTCCTCATCATCACTCAGCTCCGGCTCCACCTCGAAATCTGGTTCCACTCCGAACCCATCCACATCTTCCTCAGATTCTTTTCCTTTTAACGACTTGTAAAAGTCCAGACAGTCTTTTGGGATAAGATGAAACATTGATGTTAAATCGTCCTATTTTGCCTGTGCAATTTCTTTGCCATCAGGCCAAAGAAAACAGAAATCATCCTCAGAAATATCTAAAACTTTTCCTCTAACTTTTTTTTCAATGTTGAGTTCTTTAACTACTCCATCTATTTTCATAAAAATGGATTGTTTAAAATTCTTTTTAATACAAATTTCTTTTGTTTTTAGCCAATTCACTTTTTCTTTCAAAATAAATGTTTTTCTGTTTACTATTTTCTTTTCAATTTTAGACGTTGACACAAAATCTTTCATCTGCATTCTGTAAACTTTAACAGGATTCTTCTTTCTGCAGCTTTTCATTACGTTAATGTAATCTTCGGCAGTATATATTCTTAAATTTTAGCTGGTATTCTATTTTGGAGAAATCTGTATCATTCGGTAAGAATGTGTGGCCGGACTCTAAGTATTTGAATGTGATGGTTTGGAGACTAGGGTGTGAGTTTAGTAAAGCTTTAAGCATTAAAACTATTTTAATGTTGCGATTTTGTCCCCCGCAACAGTCACTCCATAGTGCCAGCTCTTCAACTCTTGGGTCCATATTATGTTTTATGTATCGTACCAGACACGATCCGACCTCTTGTGCTCCTCGACCGGCTTCACCTTCCAACCATACGTTACAGTGGCCGGTGTCATTGGAACCAGCATGTACGCCACTATTGTAAAGCCATAGTTGGCGTTTATAAAAAACAATATTTGTAGGGATGCGCGGCAACGGGAGAGTTTTCTCAAGGTCGAACGTTAGACATTTAAAGGTTTTGGCTCGTGCTAAATCCTCATTCATGGTTTGTCGTAGGTCTTGTGCTCGTTTTAGATGATCTTCCTTTTCTTTCTCCAATTTTAACTTTTCATCGGCCGATGTGCAGTTTTTAATTTCTTGTAAAAAAGTTTAAGTACTCGGAGAAAGTTTTTACGCGCGATACGTGAAAGAAAAGAATGACAGCAACTCAGTATTTTAAGTATAAAAAATATACTTTTGTGTTGCCAAATGAAAATTTATAAAAACATAATACTGTTTTGAGCTGTGTATTCACTGTCAAACAGCAAATAATCAATCAAAAAATAAACTTAATTCAGATAAATTTAATTTAACTGACACGGCTCAATAGTTTGGGCCATTTTAGCTGAATACAAAATCGACTTGTTTCTTGGTAAATCAATTTATCAGAAATGATCCACACACTTTGAGTCGTTTTAGTTGAATAACAAAATGTACTGGTGTCTATGAAGGTATTTTAACTGAAACGATTCAAGTGTTTTGAAACAATTCTGTTATATTAAATATAGACCTGCTTCTTTCAAGTTCGATTTATTAAAAACGACCCAAGCAGTTTGGGTTATTACAGTGGTTTGTAGAAAAATACCCGTCCCTATGTGGGTTGGTTCGCGTCATTAAAAAACCATCCTTATGTTAGTAGTATCACGGATCTTTTTTGCTGTGTGAAAGAACCAACCTTTAGGACCTCTTTGGCATATATAACTCATTTTTGACCATAGTGTGGGTTGAGTCCTTTCAGCTAAACTACGTCCATTTGTAGTTCTCATTTTAAAACTAGATGGCAATGCAATTTTAGTTGCACGGAAAAAAAAATCGAAAAGCCAATGCGGCAATTTTGTGCAGATTTGCGCTGGTAAAAGAAACTATTGGTATTTTTATCGTTCTTAGGACAACTTCTTTACTTTCCATGCTTGTCCAATATTGCTTTTGTTTTGTAGTGAGTGGCCCATTGGCCGTGGTGGCCCAGTGGTAGCGGCTCTGATTCACAAGTTGACAGTTCGAACCCAGGCTACTTTGAAATTATTTTATCACCACTGCTGTCAAAACGGTGATGAAAATCATTTTGAAACTGGAACAGCTGATAGATTATGGCCCACTCTTTACTAAGAGGAGGCCTGTGTGTCCCAGCAGTGGGAAAATTCTAGACTGATTTCGTATACTGCACTGTATTTGCTGGTACAAATATACCTACTGTTGTTGCTCATCATCATCGTCATCATCATTTCAGCCGAAAGACGTCCACTGCTGGACCTCAAGGCTTCCCCACTTCTCGCCACACAGGCGTCTCACATCCATCAGCTACCCGCGACCCTCACCAGGTCATCGACCGATAAGTTGGCGAGGATTGTGGGCAGACGCAGGGAGACGCAGCGTTGGAAGGCCTCCCACAAGCTGGACTCACCTTGTGGGAGGAACGCTGCGTCTTCCGGTACGCGGTCGCCACTCCAGAACTTCTCGGCCCCAATGATGATCTGATGTGCCCTGCACACTGCCAGTTCCTGCTATTGATACCAGTGCTAATATAGTCACCCCAATGCTTCTTTAACTTGTTAATCTTTTCGCAAATATACCTATACTAACGCAGTTAGTTTTTAATATTAATTATTCACTACTAGAGGAGCCTAACACAAAAACTCCGGCACAGTATAAAGAATGCATCCTGCAAGAAAGTACTAAAGTTATTAAACAGTAAATAAATTATCTACAGTTTCCGACAAGAAAATTGATCATAGACTAAACTTTGCTATACAAACAGACATGCGACTAGGTAAAATAGATTCTCACGAATGTTCAAATAGCACTCATGAGAATCTTGCCAGAATTCGAGCTAACTTTCTCACGATCTGGAATATAGATGGACTGCGATCAGTAATCGTTGAGATGAAGGTTTGGGCCTTAGATTCTTTTAAACCTAAGGTTAATCTAGAATTTATAATATTAGTGGGACAATTCATCCCATTAATATTATAAATGCTAAAAGTTTGGATGGATTGATGTTTGTTACCCCAGAACGGCCGAAAGCATCTGTATGATATTTGGGACAGATAGAAATTATAGTCTAGAATAATAGACCTTATGCTATAATTAATAATGGGAGGAAGTAATACTTCCACGTGGGCGAAGCCGCTGGCAGAATCTGGTATTAAATAATTTGTCTTCTCTGCTTGATCACGTAGTAGCTATCCGTAGGTATAATTTCTATTTATTTGAATAACCCATAAGTACTAGGTATAATATATGACATATTAGATGATATCAGCATTCTAAAATAATGCGTTGTCCTGTTTCAACTCCGACTACAAGGAAGTGAATGCAATATTCGCGCGAATAATCATAACCCATTTTTTCGCGCGAATGTAGCATGTATGTATGTTTTTTTATTCCTTTTCGTAGGGTTCCATACCCAAAGAGTCCAAACGGAGCCCTATTGCTGCCACTCACGTGTCCGTTTGTCTGTATGTCCGTCTATCCGTCTGGCTTTCCGTCGTCTTTCACAAAATATAAGATTCGAAGATTTTTATAAATTCCTATTGACCTATGAACTATAGTGATAACGTTTATTATTACGTATATTTTACTATCAAATACCAATATATTCATAAATCAGATTTTTTCTTTGATAATTCCCTTATTTGGTACGAAACCATAAATGTGCGAAATCGCTCGACGGATTGACTTATTGAAAATATCGTTAAATGCGTCTCGACAGCCCAAGTTTTCTTAGATAAAGTAAGGCCAACTAGCAGCGATACGAAAGGTCATTAACCTAAAGAACAACTGTGGCGTTGACAATCTAATATTTATCTCTTTCCATCTTGTGCCTTTGTCGTAAGGTCTCGTTCTCCCGGCAAAAACATGACAACGTTAAGACGGGTTCGCCAACATTCGGGCGGCCATTTTATCGCCCATTTTCGCATGGGTTTTGTTTACATTTGGTATCGCTTCTCGTTGGCCGTACTTTAGGTGACGTTTAAAGAAAACGAACATGTCGGCAGTAAGAAACAATTGTTACAAGTAAAAAAATTTTCATTGTCATGTCGTATATCAAAATAAAGGGCTAAAGGAGGCGATTTTAAAAATATAACTCACTAAAATTAAGGAGAAAAAAGATTAAAATGAAAAAAAAAACCCGACTGCTAAAAACAACCAAAAACTTCCTAACAAGTCACTTTTTTAGTGACTTGTTAGGAGGTCAGGTCAGGTCAGGTTTTTTGAGAATAGGCAGAATAGTCGCCGTACAATCTTTGATCAGTCCATTCTATAAATTGAAACTAATAATCTTTGCAACTCGGAACCGGCAGGAAAAAGAATGCGTTGTGGGCGCATATTAATGCTCTGTTTTGATGCCCCAATGCGCTCAGGATGATATATCGCTCGTTCGTATCGATCGATACAGAAGGGGTTAATAACATCGATTGGAATAATTATTGGCATAATATGACTGCTGTTTAGTTTAGCTAGTACCACTATTGCACAGAGGGGTCCCGGAGTGGTCTTTTAACGCGTCAAGCCCCTCATTAGCAGACACAATTAAAAACCCATTGTTGCGTTACCTTATGGTAATGCGAAGGGCCTGACGCGTGCTATTAACTGCCAATGACTTTGAGTGGTTAGCTTGCGTGTTCTGTGCCGAGCTCATGTAACGCGTCGTACGTCCACCCAGTAATAGGACTCGCCCATCAAGGAGCGCTGTCCGAAATTAGACGCATTATTAATTTATTACACATAAAACAACAGGTATTAAAATAAAACACTGAGACTAAATTATAAACAATTAAATGATCTTTAAAATGGTGAAGGTTTCATATAAATACGCTTTAAAGTTTTTGTGTGATTCTCAATTTTTTATCCGCATTAGAACTAACTTTACAAATTAATTACACTATGTTATAATAATGTAATTTCAAATTTTCTCAGATCAAATTACGACGGAAATTGTCTAGAGTAACATATATTTTTTTCAAAGAAACTAAAGTAGTCGTTTAGACGTGATGTTCAATTAAAAACCATTAAAAGTCGTATAACTGCGCATTAAGATGTTACGGGGCCCCTTCGATGTGCTGATGGCACCATGGCTGATGGTGATCACCTAGGTGGTTTTAGTAAGGTAAAAATCCCATACTCCCTGGTCTTTTTCCCAAAAGTCCAGGCGCCTTTTGAAGGTTTTCCCCCGAAAACAAATAAAAATAAAAGCTTAGTACCACTAGTGTGGCGGCGACCTCTTGCGTCCGGCCCTGGTTCAGGCCATGGTACGGAGCGAGAGGGAATGGGAGGCAGTCTCCGCCTTCTGCGAAGCAGTAATGCTCGTGCAGGCGGAGGCGGGACGCGTGTAGGAAGCTCAACGGAGTGGCCCTCACGGCCCCGGCCGCTACCACCGCAGGAGAAGTACTGGGATTACTGGGCGTAGGACGTCGCGAGACGATTTCCGGCCACCGTAGACCCGGGCCTGCGGATGGCGAGCAGTGGGTAGCTCGCCATCCCATCAGGACCAGGCCCGTGAGTCGACGGCGCGTAGTGTTCCACGCGCGCCTCAAAGAGGCTAGTGTCAGCTACCACTGACGGGGCCCATCGTGGCCGGTGCCTGCATACCTAGGGGTATATATAAATTCTGAAAATGAGTTACCGCACCCCTGGCCACTCAGGCAGGGAAGGAACAGGGGTGGGTTTTAGTCAGTAAGAGTCTGACACGCCCTCCCGCTCCACCCAGAAGGGGAGAAGCCATTTGATGATTTCCCACCAACCCAAAAAAAAAAAAAAGTACCACTAGTGTCTTTATCGTTGTATATGAAATGTGTGTGCTTATTTAAATGTGAAGGATAATTCCTGTGTTCCGATTTGAAGAGTTGGAAGGTGATAACATCTATCACCCGAATTAACAAATACAACTTGGCGAAATGGTGTTTATTAGACTCGTCTGTTACCCAATGTGAGTGCGTGCGCCTGTCCAGAACATGAGTCACATACTGGAATGCCCCAAGTACCTGATGCTGCAATTAATGTAACAATCAATTCGAGAGAAGAGAAGACCCGAATGGGGCTCATGTTCTGCTGGTTTACAGCCCACTCCCTTCTAAAGAGAGGAGGTCCTGCAATTCCTGTGTCTCAGCAATGGGAACATAAAAGTTCGATGGTGCTAAAATCTACCTCACCAGTTGCCAATTCTTCATAAGATAAGCACATATAACTTTTCCTCATGTTGAAAATAGTGGAGTGTTGCAGGAGGTACTAGGAATAAACAGCTGGGCTCTAAAGAGTTTAGCTGCCACTATGCCAATTAACCGTACCCTGAAGTTTTCCGTAGAACTGATAAAAGATTGGTCATACATTCTCAACATGAGCATTTTTGCAGTGAAAACTTCTTTAGGTGCGTTGGGCATTTTTTGAGATGGAGAAAAACACACCGACCGACACCGACACCGACGCCGACACCGACACCGCTACACGGTCCGCTATTCGCGGATCGCGGAGCGGATTGAAGTGATAACTTCTTTAGGCACGCTGGGATTTTTTGTTTAAGTTTTCACTTCTGTTGGCACTCCCGGAGTGCCACTCTTTTTTTTTACTGTTGATAGGCATACGTTTGAACACTATCCCACCTGATGGTAAGCGATGATAGTATGGTCGAAGATGGAGAACGCTTGCCTAGAAGCAACCTATTCACTCTTGAATTAAAGACTCTCAGGTTGGTAGCTATCAGGAAACACAGACTGGCGCAGGGAATTCCACTTCATAAGCATAATCAGGCATTTAATGTTCCCACTGCAGGGACTCATTCTCTAGGAGAGGAAGTGGGTCGTAATCCACCACATAGGCCCAGTGCGGATTGGTGGATGGCACATGTATTCGATTTCTCGTTCAAGGGTGTGCCGAATACCTCTCGATGATTTCCTTCTCCGCTTTAAGAGCAGTGGTGATGAAATAACACAAAGTAAGGCGTCGACGTGGGTGTGTAACTACGACCTACAACTCATAAGTTGGGGCTGTCACCACTAGGCCACCATCATCAGCCTTTTTGTCCCCACTGCTGGGGCACAGGCCTCCTCTCTGTGAGAGGGTGTGGGCCATAATCCACCATTCAGGCCCAATGCGGATTGGTGGATGTCACATGTCTTCGAATTTTCGGTTCTAGGACATGCCGGTTTCCTCACGATGTTTTCCTTCACCGTTTTAAGAGCAGCGGTGATGAAATAAATTACAGAAAGTTAGGCGTCTGTCTGTGTTTGTATCGACAACCTACAACTCGTTATTTGGGGCCGTTACCTCTGAACCAGCACCGCTCTCAAAATTGTCCACCCATTTCGAAAACCCTACCCAAAAATCCATTCATAATTCTTGCAAGATACTAACGGCCATTATTATTGCTCAAACACATCACAATTTGAGTAATACTAGACGTGATCAAACCACCGTTTCTTAACTAAACCATCTCCAAAACTAAAGCATTTTGTAATGGGGCCCGCAATTTTCAAAAGTAGTTTTTAACAATATCTTTAAGAGTAACAGTTATTTTTGTTTCAAGTTTTGTCTGTCTGTAGAAATAGAGTCTGAAACCGTTCTGTTGAGTTTAATACAACTAATTAGGTTTTAGTAATACACACAGCAATAAGGATAGGATAACCCTTAGCTTACATACTATAACATAATCAACCTCATAATTTTCCCACTTCTGGGACTCAGACCTCTCTAGGAGAGGGAATGGGCCGTAAACTACCATACAGAACTAGTGCGGCTTGGGGTACCATACAGAACTAGTGCGGAATGTCACATATCTTCGAATGGTTTGTTGACATGCCGTTTTCCTCACGATGTTTTCCTTCATCGTTTTGAGAGCAGTGGTGGTGAAATAAATTACACAAAAGTAAAGCGCCTGCCTGGATTTGAACTCACGACCTACACCTACCCAACTCGTAAATTGGGGTCGTTACCATTGGGACACTACTGTCCCCATACCTTTTACCTGTAAAGCCCGGAAACTCACTGGTGAGTTTCATTGACCGACAACCGTTGAGCACTGAAACTCACCAGTGAGTTTTGCGATTCACTCGTTATTACGTCTATTATTACCAAAACGCAATGTATTTTATGCTGTGGCAACATTTACACGCTTGGCCATAGACATTATTGATCGTCTCAGGTGCCCTCCGACAAAAAATATATGCTGTCATAACTGAGAAAAAATGTCAAACTGACATTTGAATCCGGTTTGTCGTATGCGGGCGGGGCTTGAAGGATGGTACGTTTTACGAATGGCGGCTTTCAGAGGTTGTTATTATATGTCACCAAGGAGTGTGACTTTTCATAATAATTTAAGGTTTCTGGTACCTACCAATCTTGTATATTGATAACTACGAGTACTTGCAATTAGCCAGATTGTTGACCTGTTTATCAAGAGAAGTTGACCTAAAATTCAACAACAACTTTTATTACTTTTATGAAGAAAAACTAAAACCAAGAATTGGAAGTACTGCAACAATTTCTACATTGCAACATTATTTTGAACTAGTCATCTAGCACAATTAAACCTCACTACATAAGGATATGAAAACCCCAAGTAAACCCAAGTCGAAAGCCAGTACACACTGCAGCGTTAACAGTAAACACACACATGCACGTGCCCATAGTTTTCACGACACGTGTACACATACACACACTCGTGCAGAGTAATTGTGGAGAGAATATAAAAAAAATTGCGTTAAGTGTGCCTTACTTGAGCGCGGTGAGGTAAGTACACCTTCAGGCAACTATGGATGTACAAGTTGGGTTCTTTTTCTTCATTATTATTTCAGCCGAAAGCCGTCTACTGCTAGACATAGGCCTTACCCTAGTGTCACCACAATGACCGGTTCTGTGCGTCTCGCATCCATCGGCTACCCGTGTCCCTCACCAGGTCAACGGTCCACCTTGTGGGAGGCCTTCCAACACTGCGTCTTCCGGTACACGGTCGCCACTCCAAAACTTTTCAGCCCCATCGACCAAATGTTCTGCGACTGCCACTTAATTTAGGTAAACTTATTTTTCTTCCTGGATTAGAAATTATGGACCCAAGTGACGAAAATTTGTGAGGTAAGACAGAAGTTTTGAAAAGACTGGCCCTTAATGGTAGAGAATATGGGAAAGAAAGGACTTTGCTTAGCAATGGGACCGAACAGACTAACTAGATCACTCACACTAAGTCAAGATCAGTATCTACGTAGAAAGAGAGATAGATACAAGTGCATTGCTCTTCACCATAGTCCAAGAATTCTTGTACCACTTCAGAAAACTGATCGCTTGCGCTATTCCCAAAATTGGAAATTGCTTTACTATATTATAATGAACGGTCTACGGTGGCCGGAGATCGTCTCGCGACGTCCTACGCCCAATGCGTCTCCTGTGGTGGTAGCGGCCGGGACCGTGAGGGCCACTCCGTTGAACTTCCCTCACCCATCCCGCCTCCGCCTTCGCGAGCATTACTGCTTCGCAGAAGGAGGAGACTGCTTCCCATTCCCTCTCGCATTGTACCATGACAGGTCGCATGGCAGGCCGGGCGCGAGAAGTCGCCGCCACCTATCGCATCCAAGAGGACACGGTGGTGCTTTGCCCAAGCGGGGCAGACCTCCACCGTATACTCCACCGTGTCCTCTGGGATGGTGGAGCATACTTGCCTTGAAGTAACATATTCACTCTTGACTCAATGATCCCCAGGTTATCTTTCAAACAGGCGAGTATTTGACAGTGTTTTTCTTCTAGCTTACACTGTCCTACTGCTGGGCATAGGCCTCCCTCAAGTAGTAAGTTTGAATTAATTCATTTAAAATTAGTTTCCACTATTACCCATCGGACTATGAGTGTGAAGGCACAGAGAGTGGACCTGTGTTTGAGCACACGCATGTACACTATAAAATCTCCTGTGCACTCGGCTAATCTTCGTTTTGATTGACCATCGTGACTGAAATCCAGTCAGGAAGATTATCATTGTAACATACAACTGTAAATTTTCGCACATACTATGCTGACTTCTTGCCATATGCCACACATTTCCTCATACCTCTCGCCAGTTTACCGTTGAGGTGTACATAGCGGGCGGCCGTTCCGTCTGGCCACAGTTGGCCGGCAGAGCGAGAAGTTCAAATCTCCCGCTCGTAATTGATAAATAAACGTGGCACGTGCGGGTCAACACACCTGATGACGAGTCGTGAGCTTGCTCTTTATGTGTGGCCTGGATTTTCCTTGATTTTTTGTACGGAAATCTCGCCAAAGGATGGTCAGAAGTGGGCTGACGCGACAAAACAGAGGGCTTATGGGTAACACGCGCCCGGCCCTGGTTCAGGCCATGGTACGGAGCGAGAGGGAATGGAAAGCAGTCTCCGCCTTCTGCGAAGCTGTAATGCTCGCGAAGGCGGAGACGGGACGCGTGAGGGAAGCTCAACGGAGTGGCCCTCACGGCCCTGGCCACTACCATTGCAGGAGAGGCACTGGGTGTAGGACGTCGCGAGACGATCTCCAGCCACCGTAGACCCCGGCCTGCGGACGACAAGCAGTGGGTAGCTCGCCATCCGATCAGCGCCAGGCCCGTGAGTCGATGGTGCGTAGTGTTCCACGCGTGGCTCAGAGAGATGATTGTCAGCCACCACTGACGGGGCCCGGTGCCTGCATGCCATACCGCACCCCTGGGCACTCAGGCAGGGAAAGAACAGGGGTGGGTTTTAGTCAGTAAGAGTCTGACACGCCCTCTCGCTCCACCCAGAGCGGGAAAAGTCATTGGATGATATCCCAAACCACAAAAATAAAAAAACAAAATATGGGTAACAAAACCATTGAAAAGTGTCATTAAACATTGTGTCTTTGTTTTATATGTGTTTTAGTAAGACCTGATATATGGCGCAGAAACCTTACACTGTCATACATGAACACTCTGTCATACATGAACATTATCAACCTTGCCTCTTCTATCTACATATATATATATATATAAATAAATCCCTATTTGCTTGTCACGGCATCACGCGTGAACGGTTGGACCGATTTCGCTAATTCTTTGTTTGTTATTGTCAGGAAAAGATTCGTACGAAAGAAAAATTAAGAAAGTTGTGCGGTAAAATAGAAAATTTCAGAAAACTTCGCGCATTTGACAGTTCATAGCTAAGACAGGACATCGTCTGTCGGGTCAGATAGTAGTTTATAAAATCGCCATGCAACTGATTCAAAATCAGCAAGTGTCCGTTCCATGTTTTTTTATCATTGATATTCTGGCGCTTGAAAGACCACTATCTCCTCAAGGCAAGCGATGATGTGGTCGACGATGGAGCACGCTTTCCTAGAAGTAACCTATTTCACTATTGACTTTAAGACCCCCAGGTTTTAGCAATCAGGAAACACAGATTCTGGCAGGGAATTCAAGGAATGGAAGCTAACGCAAAAATAATGTGTCACCAAAACGTTTTGTGCGTATTGGTGGGATGTCCACCATGTTCCGATGGCGCATCGCTGTACCTACTTGCTTATTTTAGGCAGTCCAAAGTCCAGTAACAATTCTACACCAAACTAAACTGTGTGCAAAAGGACCCCTGACTTCAAGGAAACGGGTACCTCTAAACACGATTTCTATTGCAGCCAATTTTCTCCAATCTTATAAGCGTGTCGTTGGCAAATTTAGTTTTCAAATGGTCCACTATTGAGCCACGGCAACAGGATTCGCATGCGCAGCTATGTCCTCACATGTACAGGCGACAGGACATGCGGCGCAAGATGAGAGGTGAGCCATGGTCTACGGAGAGACGCCAACGAAAATCGGAGCCATCCGAGAACCCCGACATGTGGAGGTTAACCTGACTACGGCATCTATTCAGAGCTTTCCAGATCGGCCAAGCTGACGCGTGCCCCGGTGGAAGGCTCTGCGATGGCTTGATGAAATATACAGGTGGACCGAGCTAGAATTTACATCTTTCCGAGGCGGAGTTGCCATCAGATGGACTCACGCATCTTAACAGGATATACTAACTTACTAAACTTGTGTCCTACTAAAAGTTGGGAAAGTTTTTTACTAAGTTGGCTAATGTAGACCATGATCGTTATAACTAGATAATTATATACATTGCGTATTGTCTATCTTTTACGAATGCAAGCACGAAAAGATTCTTAACTATACAGCCGAAGAATACATTTGCTACGACCATATAACTGAAACACCAGTCTGAATCTAAGAAAGATAAGACATCAGTAATTTAATTTTAGTTTTAGGGATCTTCTTTTGGATAGGTAAAACTTCTTGGGTTTTTGAGAATCAGTAGGAGGCTACGTCAATAACAGTGTCAATGGCGTTCATTAGGTCCTCAAAATTGCAGGTGTGTGCACTTGGGGTACTGTAGCATGTGTGTCATGTTCGAGAACAAAAAATCTGCCTAGCCTTTTCCCAACTATCTTAGGCTCGGCTTCCAGTCTAACCGGATGCAGCTGAATACCAGCAACTGGCTATCTGACCTCCATAACAGAGTTACTGGGTAATAAGATATACTCCTTGGTATGATTGGTCGTCAGACCTTCGGGCTTTCTGATTGCAGGCGGGACCCGTGCTTTCCGAGGCACGGAGTCTCAGTATGTAGAGATGGTCACCCATCCACGGACCACACCTGGCAAGCGTAGCTTAACCTAATGGATTGACTCGTGCGGCTGCTATTACTTTTAAACAATATAACCCAAAGACGCTATGTGCCTCTGTCTGTTTCTTTACCTATTTCTTGTCAACCACGCAACAGATTTTGAAATGGTTTTCACTATTAACAAGAGCGATAAACGAGGAAAGAATATACATAAAGTAGGTATTCCTAACACCTAATGGATCTAACTACCTCGAGGATCTCGTGGTCTCAAACTGGACTGCTGAGCGTCCTTCGCCTGATGTCTCCCCGGTCGTGTCGGAATGCAGTTCCATCGGACAATGAGAGTAAAGGAATAGAGAGTACCCTGTGTTTGCGCACAGACTTGTGCACTATAACATCTCCTGCGTACTACCACATTGATTGAAATTCAAGAGCAGGAGAGCAATGGTGGCCCAGTGGTGATGGTCGCGACTTACAAGTTGTAGATCGTGAGTTCAAACCCAGGCAGCCGCTTTACTTTGTGTAAATTATTTCATCACCACTTCTCTCAACAACGGTGAAGGAAAACATCGTGAGGAAACCGGCATGTCGTAGAACTATAAATTAAAAGACATATGACATCCATCAACCGACAATGGGTCCGCGTGGTGGGTTACGGTTCACACGCTCTTACAGAGAGGAGGCCTGTGCCCCAGCAGTGCCGACATTAAAAAGCTGCTGGTGATGATGATGATGATGATCGAAATTCAGTCGGGAGGATTATTATACATATTTAATGTAGACACCTAACAAAACAACCAGAGCCACAAACTTCAAACAAACAGATTCTCATCATCGATACGACAATACGATTTGTTGAACCGTCTAGTCTCAATTTCGGAAACAATATTTCAAATATCCTGCACATTAAGTGTCTATTACTACTATCACGGACATCTTTACAAATTGTGACAGGTTGCGACCGTCTCGAACCCTTTGAAAGCTGTCACCCCTAAGTAACTCCATCGTTACGCATAATTATGAACACCTGACTTTACTCGTTCGAGAAAATAACGTATGTTGTTGTTTTGATATTATTAGAAGTTTAGTGAATAGAGATTTATACGTAGGTACTGTGGCGATTGTAGACACGGCCTAAACTCAGCGGGTCTGCCCCGGCCTTTAGCTGGCAGTTAAGAATATTGAATAGTCGTTCAAGTATATATTAAAAGCGTAGGTTTGATGTCAGACTTGAGTTTTACCCTTGCAAGTGGGCACTCATGTAATTCTTATAAAAATCAATATAGAGTCTATCGCGCCCTCATCTCTTTTCTTATCCACCTGTAGCCTGTTACCCTTTTATACACCGCACTCTCGCATTGCCAGCGAGTGAGACCTCTACCCTGAAACTACTAGAACGTGCCATAATCCCTGCAGGCCGTACTGGTGCCTTGGGGTCCTACAGTACCTACTTATATTACGACTCGACCTGCCAGCGAGGAATGAAAAAAAACTCGATAAGTTCCGTCACACAAAAATTAGAGGAATAACAAAAGCCACTGACGCTTTGAGCTACGCAAAAATGATAAAATGGAAGTGGGCCGGTCACTTAGCGAGGCTTAGAGACAAAAGATGGACCTACAATACCATCTTATGGAGAGGACCTCAAGGTAAAAGAAGGACAGGAAGACCCTCTACCCAATGGGACGATGAGATCAAAAAAGTTGCTGGCACAAACTGGTGGCAAAATAGCACAGGATAGAAATGTACCGCATCTTTGCAAGAGGTTTTTGTTTTGAACCTGGGGACCATGTTCAATGCATATTAATAAGATAACTAGAAACAAGTCTTTTATACGATTCAGTATTAGTAGAAAGAGTAATTTAAGTATGTATACCTAGCGATTAGTAAGTAAGTAATTAACCGACGAAAAAAACGAGTAGGTTCTTTAGTAACTAAGTTGAAATGTAGCTTGGTCAAATAAAGGATTTATTATTTTTATTTTATTTATTTACTAATATTACGAATACGAAATTAACTGAAAAGATACGCAAGCTGCTGTGAAACTTACGGTATACGGTTAGACTACATATTATTCCGTATGCCGTAACTTGGAGCAAAGTATCCTTTCCAGAACATCCTGGAAATGATAATTTGATGATACTTTTTAAACCGGGATTGTGTTTACTTTGAATAATTTCCGACTTTCGCGATGGAGGCTGATAGAGCTATATGAGAGAAGAAAACGAGCTGCGCCAACCGCAAAGCAATTTGAATATGGGCTGGAAAATCATGACGGTGAATGTTGATGGCTTGGTGGATTATGGACTCCATTGCCTTAATAAGGACCGTTGGTCATGTCTCTGAAAAGAACTGTTTAGATATACCACCGTTCTGAAAGAATTAGTCAGCTAGACTGCGTTACCGACTGCTAGCTGTCCAGGGTGGGGTCGGCTTCCAGTCTAACCGCATGCAGCTGAATACTAGTATTTTACATGGAGTAACTGCCTATCTGCCCTCCACAACCCAGTTATTGGGTAACACGATACCCCTTGGTAAGACTTTCGGGTTTCTGACGACCGTAACTACAGTCAAAGATCCACGATTGACAGCCGGGACCAACGGCTTAACGGGCTTTCCGAGGCACGGAGGAGTCTCGGTATGTAAAGATGGTCACACATCCATGGACCAACCCCGGCAAGCGTAGCTTAACCTGATGGATCGACCCGTGGGGCTGCTATTACCTTATGTATAATTATATATATACAGATTTCAGATACAAAACCTGGTTGGTATTTACCAAAGTGATTCTAAATCAATCTGAGATACTGAATTACGGTGCAAGAAATCAGAAAGGAATGGTTTAAAACCGATAACAAGCTGTGAGAAGCGTGCACACAATACGCCGCAAAGGTAGAGAGCCATTGGTAGCTGGAAGAAGGAAATATTTTGCGATAGCCCCATGTAAGGGCTGGCTTTTACCTTGGTCAGAGGATTAACATTACCATACAACGCGGCATGGCCACCAAGTCTTTTGGGCACGTAACCAGTCGACAGCGGTGAGGAATTTTTCGACGCCTTATTTTATTTTGGATTTTTTTGTTTGTTTTATGTGTATATATATATATAGAAAACAATGTGTGTGGTGTGTATTTATTCCTTATTTATATTTTTTTGTTTTAGTAATTTTGGACCGTGTCCCGTGAGTATGTCTGTGGCATCACAACGGGCCCTAACAGAATACCAGCGCTGTGTTATTTATTGCTTTATTGCATAAATATCGCAGCATAACGCTGAGTTAGGACCCTTTTTGGCCTCGCACAGTTTATTTTTTTTATTTGTGTTTAGAGATACCATGTTCTTGTTGTGAGGTACAAATAAATATTGTTTCTTTGTTTCTTTCTTTCTTTTTCTTTTAATAGAAATAGCATTTTATTCATTATGGTATAAACATAATTTTCATCATCATCATCAGCCTTTTAATATCCCCACTGCTGGGGCACAGGTCTCCTCTCTGTGAGAGGATGTGGGCCGTAATCCACCACGCGGGCCCAATGCGGATTGGTGGATGTCACATGTCTTCGAATTTTTGGTTCTAGCACATGCCGGTTTCCTCACGATGTTTTCCTTCACCGTTTTTGAGAGAGATACTTACTTAATTTTATCGTAATAAATTACTTAAATTTCATTCGATAATTAACAAGAACAATAAAATGGAGGCAAAAGATATCTGTTTTCCACCAGGTGGATTGTTCGCCAGGATAGTTGGCCAACCCTTAGTTAATAAAGACAAAGGCAAAAAAATAGCTTCTGCGTAATCACATTATTGTACGTAGCTCCAATTAAGTACATTTAACTCTGTCAAAACCTCGCTAATTATAAACTTACAGAACCTCTTTACCGTACCGACAAAATCATAATCATTTTCATATCAATTTTAACATCAAGGGGTAATTGATGCCACCTCTATCGAGCAATTTAGAGATTACGATCCTCCTTCGTATTGTCAAAGTGTACATGAATCAGAATCACTAGAAGTTTCCGTTAGCACATATGCGCACACGCACACGAACACATCGCACACATCCAAACATAGACATACGGATGTGTGAGTATGTGAGACTGTGTGAGTGAAATAAAAAGTCGGCGCGTGCGCACACTTACGACACAAAACAGATGACTGTTGCCGTCTCTTTTAGTCTTGTAGCTTTTTTATTCCTGTCTCGTTCTCCCATGAAGTATGTAATTATTGTTGGTACATTACTGGTTGGTTCCGTTCGGTATACCTACAGTGATTGTATCGTAGCTATATGTATGTTTGTTCGTTGTTCTAATCTCGGGAAATTATTGCTTTTTATTGCTCAGAGTCTGTTCTGTGTTTTAAAATATAATGAGGTATTTTTATAGAGCTTGCGTTTTAACCGGTTTTAGGTTAATAAATGATAAGTAGATATGTTTTATTTTAGTTTTTTTCTTTTGTTGCTTAATATATTTTAGTTACTAACGTAGATTAATTTAAATACTTATTAGAGGGTCTTGGAAAATCCACAATCAGACGTATACCTACAAAATGTACTACACTTTATTACCTATGTACACTTTAAGAGTCTATCTATTTGGAAAGTAAATTATCTTTATAATTTGGAACGAATTTCTACTTAGACATACACATTATCCCTTGATAATAGGTAACAACTACGGAAACATTATTTTCCAAATTATAATACTCAACACGATTACTAGACAATGGTGCCAATTCACTTGTTCTATAACTAAACTAAAATTAGAGAATCGCTATCTTTTACTAAAAGGCAGTGCGAGAAAAGGACAGCTATAGCTATAAACTAATTTAGAAATGTCAAACTAGTTTACGCCTTGCGCTTTACCGTGTTTTTAGTCTACTTGTTTTTACGTGTACCTTTAACCCGTCAGGGCCCTGCGTCGACGAGGGGCGACAGCGATCAACACTGTCGCCCCGCACCGCCGGAGCACCGCCAGATCAGCACTGCCGGAGTAAAATCGTTCCTTATTAATAATAATAGAGTTTTAAAGCGCGCGAAACTGCCGCCGCTTATGGCGAGGCGGGGCCCGACGACGGTGTTGATTGCTGTCGCCTCTCGCCGACGCAGGGCCTTGAGGTGTTAATTTGTATGTAAATATTAGTTCAACTAAATTTGACAGCTCTGATTTACGTCCGTCTCTTTCTTGTTTTATTAGAGAGTAAAAGATAACAATAGCTTAAATTAAGTTTAGTTTGTGCAAACCAGAATCGGCACCAATGACGATTTCCTAGGACACACGGTCCAGTTAGGTAGGTCTAACTTCGAGAAATATGTCAACCGTCGAATTCTACTCGGCTGAGTAGCGTTCGGGAAGCTGCGTTGTATCTTCTCGTTCCTCAAACCAGTGTCTCAAGAGACGAAAGTCTATGACCACTGCGTGTTGCCCGTGATGACATATCGAATGTGACCTGGCAACAGATCCTATCTCAATTTTTTGAAGATTTCATTTTTTTAATACCATTTTATACCATTTCATACTCCCATCTCAGAAACATTTAAATTTGGCGCCAGAATCGACTTTATAACCTATGGGTAAACGTAAGTTATAAAGTCGATTAGATTATTATAAATAAAAAAGCTACTTATTTTTATTTTAAATAGCAGATGCACCAGATGATATGTAAATGACGCAAACAAGTTTTTTCTTCATTCTGTAAAGTTGTGACAATTGAGATAGTACTAGTTGCCTGTTCACAGTCGATATCGCACTGTAACGTGGTCGCTCACAATGGCCCTCATCAGAAGGCTTAAAGTTACTCAAACGGCAGAGGGCTACACTCGAAGTTTCATTGCGTGATCAAATCAGAAATGATGATATCCGCAGGAGGACCAACGTTACCGACATACACCGAAGAATCGCCAAACTGAAATGGCAGTGGGCAGGGCACATTGTTCGCAGAAGCAATGGTTGATGGGGCCCCTCCACAAGGTGGACTGATGGCCTGTTGAGGGTCGCGGGAATCCGATAGTTGCAAGATGCCCAGGACCGGTAGATGTGGCGACACTTGGGGGAGGCCTATGTCCAGCTGTGGACGTATTTCTGCTGAAATGACGATGATGATGATGAATAGGTACTCAACCATTCATCTGCTATTGAGTTGCTTACCAAAAATTTACTTCAAATTTATTTCATCTACTTCTATTTATGAAGTTTTACTATATAATAAATAAAACTTTAAAACAAAGAGCGAAGCCAACACAACATTAGGTAACTAAAGACATAAAAAAAAAACGTAATATTCAGAACAATACTGTTTGCATTTCAAATATCTTCAACGACGTCATTTGTTTAAATAAAAACGCCGTCATGTTTATTGTTTAAATTAATTTGTAATGCTAAATTATGTTTATTATTTTAACTATAATCATCTTTCATAAAACCCCTAAACTAATAAGTAGGTATTTTAACGTTTTTAGCGCAATATATTATAAACAGTAAGAACCTCCTTACAAGACAACCTTGGTCACTGCGCGTTTTCTGATTGCCGAGTTTTACTCAACTGCCCTAGAAGGAGGGTAATGTTTTTCGAGAGTATATACTCGTAGGTATGTTTGTACTCAATACTCAATACTTTATTGCATTCCACAATGTATATGCAATGTGTATGTCTATTTCTTTGGCAAGCCCTGTTACTTAAGGCCCTTCTCGCGGTCCAGTGGCGCCCTCATTGAATAAAAAATCGTAGCATAGCACAGAAAATAAATATTAAAAAATCCAACTTCACGTTTGTTACAAAGAGGATAAAGAATTTTTACGTTGTTAAAACAGGTCTCAAAATGTTTCGTATCCAAAGTAGTAGGCAAAAGTGCCAAAAACGGCCATTTCTGACACTTTTGCCTACTACTTTTAAAATTCTTTATCCTCTTTGTAACAAACGTGAAGTTGGATTTTTTAATATTTATTTTCTGTGCTATGCTACGATTTTTTATTCAATGAGGGCGCCACTGGACCGCGAGAAGGGCCTTAAGCTGCTGGATGGATTTTAATAAATGAGATATCATTAGGTTGGTCTTGACAGCCGAAGCCAAATGGAGTTACGGCATTAAATCTGCAGCGATTGATTTAAAACATACAATACATCAAAACCGACTTCAAAAAAGGAGCTTCTGTATTCCACTCGTATGTATGTATGCGTGTTTGTCCGCGATTTTCTGGAAAACTACTCATCCGATTTGGATAGAGTTTTCGTTATTCAAAATCAAAATCAAAAGTCATTTATTCAAACTAGGCTGAGAACCAGCACTTTTTGAACGTCAAAGTTCTACATAAAGACAGTCCCTCAAAAAACGCCCGCCCGTCACAATATATATTCAAATGCATATTATTCAAGGAAGGTTTTAGTATACCTATAATACATTAGGATCTGATGAAGATCTTCGGAGATAGACAGTGGAACTTTTCAATAACTAGCACTCGCGATTACTGCGATCGTTAGTTTATGTATTGTTAACACAATTTAATGGAGAACCACAACTAACAAGTGAAAAATAAAAAAAAACTGTTTTTACAAAAAATAGAACCGACTCCAAAAAAAAAGAAACAAAAAAGTTCAAAATAACTTTAATTTCGGAAGTCGGTGTCAAAAAACGAAGAAACAAAACCAGAAATACCGACTGCCGAAATAAAAGTTATTTGTTTTATGTTTGCGTTTACCTACCAAACCTACAATTGTGGGACGGGCTTGACTCTTGCCAAAAGTTCTGACTATTAGAAGAAGGTCTGAGAACAGAATAGAGCTGGAACGGAATAGTAGGAACCTTCCTTACCATCTCCCGATACTCGATCTGCTGAAAATCTTTCACCTGGTAAGAGTTTTCTTGGTTAATTATTAAAGAAACAGATTCGAGGTCTGAACATTAGTTGGTTGAAGCAAGAAAAACCCGCTCACGTGGAACTTCAGTGAAGAATTTAGCCTAAAGTCTGACTGCAAATGTGGTGGTTTTACTATGAGGTGTGGTGGTGGTTCCACAAACCATCCTGGGAGACCTGACTGGACACCTGATATCATGTCCTGTAAGGTTGTCTGTACGCTATGGCAGGGTCGTAGCAAAGGGGGGCATTGTGGGGTAGTGCCCCAACTTAAGATACCAATACCCATCTCATTTTTAATATTATTGCAAGTCGAAGAATTCAGCTGTTTTAAGGAATATGATGAAGCATGTGATAAGTTTAAACACTGATTCATCATTATTCATCATACTTTTGTATCAGTCGTCATCTCTGTAGTCACCCCCTTTTTACCCATATCCTCTTTCACACAGTCCATCCATAGTTTCTTTGGCCTTCCCCTACTCTTATAGCTATCCACATCCATACACAAGACTTTCCTCACGACATTTTCTTCATTCCCTCGCTTCACTTGTCCTTAACACAACAGCCAATTTAAACACTGATTGACAGATTGTTAATTCAAAATTTTCAATGGAGATTTTGAATTTAGAATCCACTAATCAGTAATTAAAATAAACATATGCTTAGCTTAGCGAGTGTTATAAATAAGGCTGAAATAGAGCCCTGACTTGACTAACTGATAATTTCTACTTACCTTATTATTTTCTACAATTCTGTTCCCAACTTACCTTTCTGTTCACCCCAATAAGGGCTTTAACTTATATATAATTCCGTTCGTAGTATAAGCCGTTACGAGCCACGACGGTTATACTTTCTTCGTCTCGCTTCAGCGCAGGCGCGGGGTAGGGCTAGTGATGTGCTACTATCGATACGATAAGTTGCATCATTTGACCACGTAATAATTGTTATGTAAAAAGATTTGTGTTGTTAAGTTTTGTTGATGATTTTTGATAAGATTTAACTATGTTAGGTGGTTAAAAAGTAATTTGTTGTGTACATTTTGTAACGTTTTCCTGGAAGCTTCGTTAGTAATAAAATTTTTATTTACATAGATACCTAGATACTGTGGCGATTGTAGACACAGCCTAAACTCAGCGGGTCTGCACCGGCCTTTAGCAGGCAGTTGAGAATATTAAGGAGTCGTTCGAATGTATATAAAAACATTTGTTTGATGTCAAACTTGAGTTGGCCCGTTTGAAGTGGGCACATGTTTTTTTTTTCGTATTAATACAATAATCCTCAGCCTATCCCTCTTTCTTTTATGACACTCCTCATATTAGCTAGTCACTCTCATACACCACACTCTTGGTGTAGTCAGCGAGTGAGACAATTCCCCAAATTATAGAGCAGAGCACCCTACAGCCCTGCAGGCCTTACTGGAGGCCTTTTTTTTTTTTTTTTTTGGGGTGGGAAATCATCCTATGACTTAACCCACCCCTGTTCCTTCCTGCCCCGAGTGCCCAGGGGCGAGGTAACTCTGTTTCGAATTTATCCTCAACCCCCAGGCAGGCATCGGCCATGACGGGCCCCGTCTCTTGCACTCTTTGCGACACTACGCGCCGTCGACTCTCGGGCCTGTTGCTGATCGGACGGCTAGCTATCATTACTCGCCGTCCGCAGGCCCAGGTCTACTGTGGCCGCAGATCGTCTCGCGGCGCTGGAAGTCCCAGGCGTCTCCTGAGGCGGCAGCTGCTGAGAGCGTTGAGGGCGACTCCGTTGTTGATGCTCCCTCACGCGTCCCGCCTCCGCCTTCGCGAGCATTACTGCTTCGCAGAAGGAGGAGACGGCTTCCCATTCCCTCTCGCTCCGTACCATGGCCTGAACCAGGGCAGGGCGCGAGAGGTCGCTGCCGCCTATCGCATCCACGAGGACACGGCGGGGCTCCGCCCAAGCGGGGCAGACCTCCACCGTATGCTCCACCGTGTCCTCGGGACGATCCGCGCAATGGAAACACCCGGGCGTCACCTCCCGCTTGATCCGAAACAGGAACCTCCCGAAACAGCTGTGTCCGGTGAGGACCGGCGTCAGGCGGAAGGTGAGGGCGCCGTGGGGCCTCTCCAGCCACTCCTCAAAGAGGGGCACTACCGCCGCAATGGTGGCGTGCCCAGCGCGGGGTTGTGACAATCGCTGTCTCCATGTCGCCATAAGATCTTGCCGGAGCTCTCTCCGCCGAGCCGCGAGTTGTCGCGGCAGCGGAGTTTCGCCCCGGCGTTTCGCCTCCTCGCGCTCCTCATAGAGGTTCGCGAGGATTTTTGCCTCCAAATCCCATGGCGATAATCCGGCAAGGAGGCTCGCCACCTCGCAGTTACTGGAGCCCTGGGGTGCTACAATACACAGTCTGTGATAACTTTTATAACAGGTACTAATATAATATACTAGAACTCGCAGGATAGACGCTCGATGGGGCCGAACATTTCTGAAGTGGCAACCACGCACGAAAAACGCAGCGTTGGAAGGCCTCCCACAAAGTAGACCGATGACCTGATGAGTGTCGTAGGTAGCCAATGGATACGAGGCGTACCGCATCGGTTGTTGTGGTGACACTTAGGGGTGGCCTATGTCCAGCATTGGACGGCATTTCGGCAGTAATGATGATGATTTATTTTTTATTTTATTTTAGATGGGTTTGCTCTTGATTCTCTTGGTCAGAGGTGACAGAAACAAAGTCAACGATGGAGCGAGCTTACCCAGAATATGACGAATGAGAAAGCTATCCAAGGTGCAGCTAAATGCCAGTATATTATATGGGGCACCTTTTATATCGTGAAATACACATTTACAAATTAGTCGATAAAAAAGTATTACTTATTACGTAAATAATAACCAAACTCCAAGATTAATTAGATATTAAAAATTGTGTTAATAAAGTCTTTATAGCTAACCTTCGCTTTTTTGCCAAACTTTGTATGAAGCTCTTGAATAATCGTCTTCATCAAGAATTCATATGGCACGTAAAGATTTTAATTGTATTCGTACGTTAATTCTCTATTTAGCTATGCATATTAGGTTTTATGTTTTCAACTTTTTTCTTTAAAAAATAAGTTTAACGAACAATTGTATTTTATGAGGTCTTAATTAATAAATACACAGTGTTTTGTTCGTCGATAGAAAATATCAATTGATATCGAATAATATCAGACCGAAACCGTACTTACGTTCATATATCCAAAATGTTAACTGACCAAAGGTATATTTTCTCCTCAGATATCAGCGTTGATCACACAAGTGTAAAAAGCAGACTGGTACTTGTGGTGATCCCAGAAACCTGATATAATATTAAGAGGTTCCCAATCGACTTTTAAAATTTCATAAAATCAAGACGACTGTCTAAACAAATAAAAATACTTCTTTCTCATCAAAAAAAAAAAACAAAACATACGCTGCCTAAAACTATCAATGATAATGACACAAAAAAATAAATATAAAAACAATAATAATTAATAAAAATAGTATCGTTATCGACACTTACACGTTCCCGTGTCCCATCCCTACGCTCCTGGGGCGGAAGTAGTATAATTGTAGCGCGTCTTCCCCTCACTAGCCAGTCCGGACGAAAAAGTTCACTTTACGGACTTGTTTCTTACTTTTCATATTATTACTTTATGTTGTACTTTCGTTATCAAGTTGGTAGACTAGGGTATACGGTGGGTTACAACAAAACGTTAATTTTGTTATTAAAGAATAGCATAGTTTTTGCTAAACTTGATCGCAATCTTCATAGAAAATTAAGGCTATGATTTTTTTTTTTTGGGTTGGGAAATCATCTTTAACTCTTTATTGTACACCAAACAACTAACATAGTACACAGTGATTAAATAGTTAATGTACAAAGGCGAGATTAGCTCAATGTTGAGTTTTCTCCCAGCAAACCTTTGAGTGATAGAGAGAGATCACATTCGAGGGTAGGATCCAGTGTACAACATAAAATTACACAAATAAGTATAGTTATCTGAATATATATACTAAATGAATACCAATATAATATATCAATATTATGTCAATGTGAAAGGAAGCGCTCTTTTTTTTCTTTTCTTTTTTGAAAACCTCCAGTGAAGGGCTGTCGCGTAGGGAGTGTGAGAGAGAGTTCCAGAGACGCACTGCAGTTACAGAAAAGGAGCCATTATAGCGGCTAGAAGTGTAACGGGGAGTACGAAGGAGAAGAGAATTGGCAGTGCGACAGTGTACTCAAACCGTTCACGAAGATATTGAGGGGAATTTAGATTATGCAGTATAATACAGAGAAGAGATACGATAGTATAGAGAAGAGATAGGATCATCCAATGACTTCTCCCGCTCTGGGTGGAGCGGGAGGGCGTGTCAGACTCTTACTGACTAAAACCCACCCCTGTTCCTTCCCTGCCTGAGAGCCCAGGTGAATTTATCCGCTACCCCTGAAGTAGATTCAAGTCCAATAATAATAATAGCATAAACAAAATTATAATGTTCCAACTGCAGGGACGTAGGCCTTCTCTCTGTGAGAGGGTGTGGGCTTTAAAACACCACGTGGGCCCAAAGCGGATTGGCGAATGTCACATGTCTTCGAATTTATGGTTCTAGAACATGCCGGTTTCCTCACGATGTTTTTCTTCTCCGCCTGCCGTTACGACTGGGCCACCACTGCTTTGTCCATGTCAAGTCCATGCGTTTGAATCCAATTTATAATAATACCCTGGACGGTGGACCTATCAATCTCGTCAACTGCACCTTACATAATTTCAAAATGTGCGTCGATTTCACGTGAATAAACAGTTTTTCTTTCTTTGTTTCTTTCTTTCAAACATCTATCCACCCATCCATAAATAATAATAATGAAAAACATTCATCCACCCATCCATAAATAATAATAATAAAAAATAAAAATAAAGTTGATTGCATGCACACGCTGCCTTATAACTTGATAATACTGACCAGTTAAGGCCTTACCACCGGCCAAATGGCGCCCTCATTGAATAAAAAATCGTAGCATAGCCTAGAAAGCGTCAAAAATGGCCGTTCTGGGTACTTTTGCCTACTAATTTGGATACGAAACATTTTGAGTCCTGTTTTAACAACGTAAAAATACTTTATCCTCTTTGTAACAAACGTGACGTTGGATTATTAGTAAGTTACGCTACGATTTTTTGTTCAATGAGGGCGTCACTTGGCCGGTAGTAGACCATTAAAGGTTTAGCCTTAGATTATCGTAGAAAAAGACGGGCTCTTATTTCTAATGAATGGTCATATATCCTATTGGCATAACCACGTTATGCAGAACTTAGATTCTTTTCGGGTCGATTTTGTCCGACCAGTATGTAGCCACCTGGATAAGCTTTCTGCTGTCATTGGCTTCGTTTAAAAAATTCAAGGTGCAGGTGGTTGTGCGTGCTGGGTAGACAAGGAGGTGACTCATGTGCTGTGAAGGGGCTTTACAAAGGCACTGAGTTTGGGATGTATCTATGTGATTTAGACTGTTGGTCTAGTGGTTAGTGACCCTTACTGCTATGCCGGAGGTCGTGGGTTCGATTCTCACCCAGGACAAATGTTTGTGTAATGAGCACGATCATTTGTTCTGTGTCTGGGTGTAATTTATCTATAATATTTATGTATTTAGAAATATATAAGTATGTTTATCAGTTGTCTAGTACGTAGGCCATGGTACGGAGCGAGAGGGAATGGGGGGCCGTCTCCTCCTTCTGCGAAGCAGTAATGCTCGCGAAGAGGGAGTCGGCACACGTTAGGGAGACTCAACAGAGGCAGAGTCGCCCTAGCGCCCTCAGCAGAAGCCGTCGCAGGAGACGCCAGGGGCTGCGAGACGATCTCCGGCCACCGTAGACCCGGGCCTGCGGACGGCGAGTAGTGGGTAACTCGCCGTCCGATCAGCACCAGGCCCGAGAGTCGACGGCGCGTAGTGTTCCACGCGCGCCTCAAAGAGTTGTCAGCAAAGGACAGGGCCTGCCACGCCCAATGCCTGCCTGGGGGTGGAGGATAAATTCGAAAGAGTTACCTCGCCCCCGGGCACGTAGGGCAGGGAGGAACAGCGGTGGGTTTTAGTCAGTCACCCTAGAGCGGAAGAAGTCATGAGATGATTTCCCACCCCCCAAAAAACAAAAAAAAAAACCATAACACAAGCTCTGCTTAGCTTGGGATATTATTTTTTTTTTTTCTTTGTGGCTCTGGGAAATCATCCTATGACTTCTGCTCTGAGTGGAGCGGGAGGGCGTGTCAGACTTTTAATGACTCAAACCCGCTCGTGTTCCTTCTTTGCCTGAGTGCCCAGATGGGGATGTGTCTAGGATACCTACCCCATTTTGCCAGAATATTTCAACAGCGACAAACCCGCGAGGACTTCTCAGATTGAGGTGTACACACCAGCAGCCTATAATGTTCACAGTGTTGGGACATAGGCCTCCTCTCTGTGAGAGGGTGTGGGCAGTAATCCACCACGTGGGCCTAATGCGGGTTGGTGTATGTTACATGTCTGTCTTCGAAGTTTTGGTTCTAGTATACGGTACGGTTTCCTAACTATATTTTCCATTACCGTTTTTTAACAGACTTCATAAAGGAGGAGGTTCTCAATTTGGATGTTTATATATATATAAATATATTTATTTATGTATATTCGGGCATAACTTCATAGACATAGACGGATTTGCAAAATTCTCTCTCTTCTTTTTTGTTCGAAAGGAGTTTATTCCGAAATGGTCACATTTAAATTTCATATAGATTTGATGATGAGTTTCGGAGAATACACAACGGAACTCTTCAAAAAATGACAGCAAATCAACCGCGATTGCTGCCATCGCATAAATCTACATTGTTTACACAATTTAATAGGGAATCACAACTAAAAATGAAAAATGGTGAGGTGTTCCTGTTTTTGTGTCTTCGTTATTTGAAACTGACTTCCGAAATTGAAGTTATTTTGCACATTTTTTGGAAGTCGGTTCTATTTTTTTGAAAAAAAGTTTTTTAAGGTGCACAAACAACTTTTAACAAACCAATTGCCTCTCCGATGTAAAGGCATTATCGTAACCCAATTCCCTTCAATTTTTTAAGTACATTACTGATAGATTTTAAACAAAAACCAAAGAACCTATTGGTAAAAAACTTAGCTTACTAAGTACTAGAAACTGAAAAATAATGAAGTTCCGTTGCATGTACGTTATTATGTTGTTTCTCAGAATTTCTGGTAAAAACTGGTGTTCTACTTAATGTTCAAGAGTTAGTAAAACTCCGCGCGTGCGCTCGCGCCGCTTGTTGTTACAGACGAGTGGTGCTCAAAGTGGTTTCTACCTAACTAGTATTTTTTTGAAAACTTGTGTTCTTCTTCTTAGCGTGCTATGGCATAAGTTAATGTATTTTTAATTAAATTCCTTGTCAATGCAAAGGGAAAACATATATTTCTCCTTTATATTCAATATTTACCAGCTTACACATAATAAAAATCCTTAGGAGTTAACACAACACCTAGTTTTGGTGTGGGAATACCGTTATATATAAGTACTAGCTTCTACCAGCGGCTTCGCCCTCGTGGAATTAGTATTTCCCCTGTTATAAACTTTCAATCCCTTTTTCACCCCCCCTTTTTTTACAAGGGTTGAATTTCTAAAACTCTTTCTTAGTGGATACCTAATTTTCACAAAGAACACACCCTCCAAATTCCATGTCTCTAGGACCAGCGGCTGTGCTTTGATATATCAGTCAGTCAGTCAGGACTTTTTTATATACAGGCACAAGGCAACAGCTTGTTGCCCAGCCTTCGCAGTGCACCGCATCCACATAAATCCGTCCATCGACATAAATGCTTAAAACCCGTCACAGCTCTATTCTGGGCTCTTCATAATATCTCGTCGCTGTCAGTAGACCCTTACGTGAGCAGGAAACAGGGCACGAGGCGCAAGTATTTTTTTTAATCTTTAATAGGCTTGCGTTTGACTTAAATCTCCTATCTCACCTGATGGTAAGCGATGATGTGGTCAAAGATGGAACACGGTTGCCTAGAAGTAACCTATTCACTCTCGACTCTCCCAGGTTGTAGCTATCAAGAAACACAGACTCTGGATGGAAGGTGGGACATGGTTTGCTGAGACACGCCACACAAACGCTGAAGATCGGTAACTGGTATTGAAAGAACCCTATCTACCAAGTAATTGCGACTGGCCTGTTGGTCTATAGGTTAGTGACCCTGACTGCTATGCCGGAGGTCGTGGGTTCGATTCCCACCCAGGACAAATGTTTGTGTAATGAGCACGATCATTTGTTCTGTGTCTGGGTGTAATTTATCTATATTATTTATGTATTTATAAATATATAAGTATAAGTATAAGTATGTTTATCAGTTGTCTAGTACCCATAACACAAGCTCTGCTTAGCTTGGGACTAGATGGCGTTGTGTGATAGTTGTGGAATATTTATTTATTTATTATTTATTAATTAATTCATTGGTATTTTTTTGTCGAATAACAATATTTATGTGAAAATTTCAAGATTAGGTACTACCAATTAAAGTCAAGTTATGGACAAGATGTCAACAATATATCAAAAAATCATCCCATAGGTAAATAGAAATAAAATGATCTATTTTTTTTTAGTTAAAATTGTAAATAAAGTAATAATTGAGGCAAAAGATTGAGTAAGAAAATATTTTAAATGATGCTTCGGATCCTATAGGCTTTCTTTTGGAATAGTGGTTACGATTTACGCTTTAAACAACCTCTTTAAACCGTTTCTGAACACGTCGAGTCGTGATCACTGGGCATTAAGTCCTTATTGTGCTGCCCAGGATCGAAGATTAGTTGAGTCTCCATCTTTCCTAAGCATTTGCACCCTCTACATACATAATACCACAATGTTGATACAATTCAACGTCTGGAAAAACATAAATACATTATTTCCAATGTATAATATGTAGAGCAGTGGTGGCCCAGTGGTATTGGCCGCGACTTACAAGTTGTTAGTCGTGAGTTCAAACCAAGGCAGGCGCTTTACTTTGTTTAAATTATTTCATCACCACTGATCTCAAAACGGTGAAGGAAAACATTGTGAATAAACCGGCATGTCCTAGAACCAAAAATTCGAAGACATGTGACATCCACCAACCAGCACTGGGCCCGCGCGGTGGATTATGGCCCACACCCTCTCACAGAGGAGGCCTGTGCCCCAGCAGTGGGGACAATAAAAGGCTGATGATGGATGAAATTTATTGTATTTGAAATGGAATTTATAGTTTTATCGAGAGTTTTAACTCCTGCCGAGGTTATTTACAATTTTACGGTGTTTAGCAATTGTCCGGTGACACATATGAAACACTCTGGTTTATCATTGCTCTGAATTTACTTACTTACATCCAAAATTACTTTATTTTGTACAAAAAGGCTTTAATGCAAGAATCAATTTAAAAGATATATATACAAACTAATAATAATACCTAACATGTACAAATGCGTATGAAAACAACTCATTGGGCATCAAAAAATTCATCCACATCGCTGTCAATGGAAAAAGTGCCCAGAACACTAGCAGCATTGCCACGTTGAATAGCAATGCTGATTCGTTGGCCAAAGACAAGCCCAGCCCTCTGGTCACGTGAACAGTCGACTAACAGCTTGCTGATATGCCGAAAACTCGATGAGCACTCGGACCCCATGGCCCTACACCAAAGGCCTACCTAACTTCCAAGGTATTTTGGTCATTCCGTCTGGCCTCTTCCCATCGTCACGTGCCAAGCCATTTTTAATTTTTTTAATTGTTCCAATTTTTTGTACAAAAATGGAAACCAATTACAAAATTTTCTCCACCACTTTGAGAAACACAACTAAACAAAAGTCAGTTACGACAATCGTCCGTTACAGTTTGTCCATCAACTCGGTCTTCCGGTGAAAGAGATAGCTATATACGTCAACTAGTCAGTTAGAGCAAGACGGCAACATTTCCACCTGTCTCAGTCACTTTTTGTTCTACAAAAGTTTTTTGGTTTTAATTACAATTGATGGTGAAATGGTGCAATATCGGTGTTGGAGTTTGGTTCTCAGCCTAGTTTGAATAAATGACTTTTGATTTTGATTTTGATTTTGGAGTAACATGGCTTGGGTTATTTGAATATAGGTTGAATTCACGTAATATCATGCAATGAACTTTGTCAGACTCGTTATGTTTAAAACTATATTACTCCTTAAAATACTGCCATTAAATTGTTCTTATAAGATTCTATTTGAAGTTGATGGAAAACCTCGATAGGAATGAGTTAACAAACTTACTGGCGCAACAAACATCTATTCAAGTTAGGCGCCACGGACAGCCCACTCTGCAGAGGTCACTTTGTTCACCTGGAATGCAAAACCATGGCCACTCAACTTGCACAAATCCTTGGAACACTGAGGTCGCTCTGCAGTATCGTATTACCCAGTAACTGGGTTGTGGAGGTCAGATAGGCAGTCGCTCCATGTAAAATATTGGTATTCAGCTGCATCTGGTTAGACTGGAAGCTGACCCCAAGACAATTAGGAAAAGGCTAAGCTGATTGAGTGAAGTCGCTCCGCAAATCCTATGAAGATCCCAGGAAGCTTCTGTGCTTTTAGGAGAAGGTGCTGCTAGGCTGGCTATGTTAGCCAGGAACCCCACGTACAACATACTAAATGGGAGTCTAAGTGTCGACAACGGAGTCCCGATATAATACTATACTTTGAATGAAAATAAAATTCACGCTTATTCGCGCTACCTCTGTATGAGACGAACCGGTTGCTCTGAGCTGTATGGTAAAGAACTGCAGGTTGCTAATCATTTTAGGTATCAAAGCAAGCAAGCAATGGAATTATTCGAATATATAAAAAAAAACAAAAAAATTTAAAAGTTCTGTGGATGACTGAATGCCAGATATACAATGCTTTAATTATTAATTGAATTTATTGACTTTTTATTTTATTGATTTTTATTTTTATTAAATAGATATCTTATTTATTTTTGAATGATTTGATTTGTGTTTTTTATGGATCTGAAGAAAATCTATAATTTATTTTTATGGTGCTCTAAAATAACAAAAATCATTCTCTGTGAATTATATCTGGGTTGTTACAGCAACTAATAAGTAAATAAAAAAAAATAACCTAATCACCAAGATTTACTAAAATTAACACAACCTCGCCTACGACTGTTGACTGTCTACTAGCACATCAGCTGTTAACCCCCACTACCCCTCACCCCTGTAAGTTCACCAGTATTTGAGGGTTGTAGAGGGATGCACACTGCACAGACACCTGTCTCTAATTATATACGATAGGGATCTTTGAAACCTGTGGCACGTGGATAGTAGCCTGATAGTTTGATTTGAAATGAACTGAATAGATTGGAGGACAATCTGTTGTAGGGTTCTGAGAGTCTTTAAAATAATGAAAGAAGTTTTACTATAAGACGCTGCGAATTTTGGGGATGTATTTATTTAGCCCATTAATGTTATAAGTTGATTTTTAAGTGACTATAGGTATTAAAAACACGCTCGTAGCTAAAGTAATAACAGCCGCACGGGTCGATCCATGGACATCGGGGTTGGTCCATGGATGGGTGGCCATCTTCACATACCGAGACTCCTGTGTGCCTCGGAAAGCACGTTAAGCCGTTGGTCCCGGCTGTCAATCGTGGATCTTTGACAGTCGTTACGAGCCGTCAGAAGCCCGAAAGTCTGACATCCAGTCTTACGAAGGGGTATCGTATTACCCAGTAACTGGGTTGTGGGGGTCAGATAGGCAGTCGTTCCATGTAAAATACTGGTATTCAGCTGCATCCGGTTAGACTGGAAGCCGACCCCAAGATAGTTGGGAAAAGGCTAGGCAGATATATTTATAATATGATAAATTTTAAAGTTTGGATGGATGGATATTTGTTACCTAATCACACCAGAACGGCTAAACGGATCTGGAAGAAATTTGGCTCAGAAACAGATATAGTCTGGAATAGCACATAGGCAATTATTTATGGTGAGGGAAGTACTAATGCCAGGAGGGGGACGTTGCTGGCAGAAGCTAGTTAAGTTAAGTGAACATTCGCTATTTCCTAAAATAGTATGAGTTGCGATTGAATTTGAAAGGGGAATGAAAAAAATGCCTGAAATGGACAGAAACTAATAAAAGTCCTTAATTCTATTTGGAATAAAATAGGTACAGTGAAATAATTCTTAAGTTTTGTCTAACTAGGGCAATAATATATCAACCACTAAATATAATTAACTTGATATCCGCCTTATATTTTTATGGAGGTTGTGTTTATTTTTGGTTTTAAAAATTTGAAAATTATCTCGAATTCAAAATTCAAATGTTGGTACTTTTTTCTTCTAAAGATTTTGTATTTTTTTATAATATTTAATAACTTTATTAGAAAAGCTATCTAATAAAGGTAATCTATCACTAATTAACCAACACTGTAATAGCTTTGGTGAATTATCCAATTAGAAAGAATTCTCCACTTAAAACGGTAGACTGTAGTGCATTAAAATTAGTAAAATTACACTTCAGACTGCTAACTAAGGAATACATAAATAAACATTCAACTATTTTAAAGTTTAAATAAAAACAGAAAAAGTATAATCGTGAATTCATATTCAATCATTAAGAATAGTCTTGGTATATTTTAACTTAAAAACCTGATTAATTTAAAATAATACAAAAAAGGTTATTTAACATTTCAAACCGACAATTTGATAATTCATTCTTTTATTCAACTTTCTTCGAGAAAGCGTTGCGCGCGTTGATGTCTTTGAAGTACGAAACTTTTACTATCCAGAGTCCGGTTAGTTTTTCAATTTTATTGACCATTTTGGGTCCTCTATTGATATAATTTTTGACCTAATAGGTTTGGTGAAAGAATAAAAGATAAATACCCTAAAAGGTTCTAAATAGTCTTAGTACTTGTTTCTTAGGGTTCCGTACCCGAAGGGTCCAAACGGAGCCCTATTGCTGTCACTCACGTGTCCGTCTGTCTGTCTTTCTGTAGGTCGTCTGTCACAAAATTTTGTATCGTAGAATTTTTTATCTTCCCATTGACCTATGAATTTGATATTTGGTAAAAATGTTTATTATTACGTATATCTCACAAACAAATAGCAATATATTGATAAATCAGATTTTTTCTTTGATAATTCCCTCATTTGGTACGGAACCCAAAATGTGCAAAGTCCGACACGCACTTGACCAGTGTTTTAAAGTATTAATTGAAGATCAAATAAGTGGCTAGAGTAATAACAGCCGCACGGGTCAATCCATCAGGTTAAGCTACGCTTTCCGGGGTTGGTCCATGGATGGGTGACCATCTTTACATACCGACACTCCTCCGTGCCTCAGGAAACACGTTAAGCCGTTGGTCCCGGCTGTCAATCGTGGATCTTTGACAGTCGTTACGGGTCGTCTAAAGCCCGAAAGTCTGACATCCAGTCTTACCAAGGGGTATCGTGTTACCCAGTTACTGGGTTGTGGAGGTCAGATAGGCAGTCACTTCATGTAAAATACTGGTATTCAGCTGCATCCGGTTAGACTGGAAGCCGACCCCAAGATAGTTAGGAAAAGGCTAGGCAGATTGATTGATAAGTATATTTACATGAGACTTGGCATTTTCTTTATTCTAGAAGATAATGTTAAGTCCTTTTTACTTATAGAAGAACTGAAAAGTCTCACTTATGTGATTCATCAGCATTTTTACATCTTCGACACAACCATCTTGATGAGCAATTGAAATAGGCTCACTAATAGTATGTATGAGACTTGTACCTACTACGTACTTAATTTTTTTAACCCTATCCAAAACGTTTTTTCCCTTGAATCTGTTATTTTTAAACAACCAGAACATTATGGCAAATAATAAGTTAAATAATTAATTATTTTTTATACCGTAACTTAATTATAACTTAAGATAATTATAATGAACGGCGGAAGGCTAATGGCATGCTTGAAGTAACTTGAAACGGCGTTTTTTGTGATTTTCGTTATAAACTCAACTGGAACTCGGTTGTGGTAATATTAAAATCATAAAGCACACGATTAAGTGTAACATACCTAGTTATTTTTCTTGAAGTTAATGAAGTTCTTTCAACTTAGTTTAATATAAGCGACTGGCCAGTATTGTCTTTATTACTGTTACTATTAAGTTATACGATAAATAGATTACTTAAACTTTTACCACAACTTCTCATTTGAATAGTAATTTTTAGGGTTACGTACCTAAAGGGTCCAAATGGAGCCCTATTGCTATCAGTCACGTGTCCGTCGGTCTGTCTTTCCGTCGTCTGTCACATAGGTTTACAGCCAAACGCTACAGTCTTCAAATATTTCACAGTATAAGTATATTGTTGACCCAAAGCCATAAAAATTGACAAAAATACATTTGGTACGGAACCCTAAATGTGCGCAATCCAATACGCACTTGGGCTTAGATTTTTTATCTATTTTCTCAGATAACTTTAAAACTACTTACTATTAAAAGAATAATAATATGCCTTTAATCTAAAGTTTACTTAAATTAATTAATAATTCCAAGGCAATCCGAAAGAAACTTCATAGATAAATAACAAATACATGCTTAAAGTTTGAGTTTCTGAGGTAAAGCTGCATTGGACTGCTTCAGGCTAGCAAACACGACGGTAGGTATTTAATAGTTTGTTACTAACCAACATCTAGACTATTAAAAACACTTAATTGCAAGCTTCAGACATAACACGTGATTAATAACCAAATTATTTCTTTTGTGCCGTAATTATTTGGTTAACTAATTAATCTTTGGAACAGACACAGAAAAGATGCAAATTATATACTAAAATAACTATATGCAATAAACAGCATAATTAGCATACATTTTACCCACTGCTGGGACACAGACCTCTTCTCTATGAGAGGGTGTGGGCCGCGGGCCCAATACGGTTTGGTGGATGTCACATGTCTTCAAGGTTTTGGTTCTAGAACATACCGGTTTCCTCACGATGTTTTCCTTCACTGTTTTGAGAGCAGTGGTGATGAAATAATTTACACAAAGTTAAGCACCTGCCTGCATTCGAACTCACGACCCACAACTTGAAAGTCGCAATCGTTACCATTGGGCCACCACTGTTCTATGGATGGAATGAGTGACTAGTGTTTATTAAACACAAGTCTATAACACTAAATTAAAATAATATAAGTCAATTTGATATTATCTGCTCAAGTGATCTCTTTTGATCAACCAGAAAAATCTACAGACGATAATAATTATTACAGTTGGCTTCTCTTAATTAATGGTATTCTAAGAATGACCTATGGTTGTCTGCATTGATACTAAGTACGGAAATCTTTATGGTTATTTCGTTTCAGATGGTTAAGTATTGTTCTAACTGTTTATATCTCCACCACCACCAGTAGTGTGCCGTCATAATTATCAAAACCAGAAAATAGTGTTGCTTGGAAAACACGTTTGATGAGCAAAGTTAAATATCAAAGACTGGAGGTGTAAATATAATGTCCCATGACCTGCCTCAACTATTGCCAATTACCAATCACACACTCAATAAAAGCCTATAATTACGAGTACATCTGCAGTATCTACAGGAAAACCTCACGAGGATAACCACACACACAACATCCTTAAAACAAAACCGATTACCAGTATAATGGCTGATGACAGAGCCACGAAAATTCACAGTAATAGCAGTTTTCCGTCCTCCAAATAATATACCAACGTTTTACATAAGGACGGCTTACATAAGGCAGTGTTTAACATATGTGTGCGTGCGCAGGCTAGTCGCGAGCCGCTGCGCGGGAGTCACTTATGTTCCACTCAATCGCATTTGAGTCGTGGCCATCGGCGCGAACGGACGCGCGGACGCTAAAGAAATAACAATAAGAACCAGTGCTTGTGAGTGCCTGTGGAACACGAGTGTTAGAAAGTTCTGTTTAAACAAGTTTTTACACGCAAATAAATTTTTAATTTACCCTTTTTTCAACGATCTGGAAAAAGTTAGTTACGTGAATCTGGTTCGCCCGTTTTTCCGGTGCAGGTAAGTTTTTTGTTATAACTGAATTCCGCTATGTTTTTTACTTGTTATGAAAGGTTTTTTTAGTGTTTCAGATTATTTTAAGTAAATATTATCAGACTTTAAGTGTATGTTGCTGAAAACTTGAATATACTTTGCGATTGTCTTTTTGCATGGATATTTTCTGAAATGTTAGTTGAAACTGTGCTAGCTTGAAGAGATCTCTCTGAATTTTTTTATGGCTCTGTTTCATTAAAAATAGTAGAAAATTTCGTCGTCAGACTATTTTAACATGGCATGGTTGTTAATACCAAATACCTTAATCAATTTAAACCTTACTTTATAGATCCAAACTTACAAAAATCTTACTAAGACACTCAACATTTGTTTTAAATGACCATAGTAAGTAATAAGATTCTTATAAGTTGTTGAGGTTGCTGATTCATCGACGAAACTCAAGGCTTTTGATCTTGAAAGTCATTGCAATCAACCTTCTTGTTAGTAAGGGGTAAGCAGGCGTCTTGGTAAAACTATTTATGCAATCACTAAAATAAAATCCCGATAGTTGAGGCATTTTTATAAGCTCTACGGACTATTTAATCAAGTGGTTGTTAGGTAGGTACAAAGAAGCTAGTTAGAAGAAAATCTTCAAATAGGAAAGAAAATTATAGTTCCCATAATATGGCAAATCTAAAACACGATGGTGGAACTGGGAATTGTGTATATACATGACGATTACTTGCAAACCCGATAAAGAAGGCAAAAAAATACTAAGAATACTTCAAAAATTAACTTCCAGAGTAGCTTCTTTGCCAACTAATACAAGCAAAGTTTTTAGAACCCTTCTTAAAGACTAGCTGTTGCCAGCGGCTCCGCCCGAGTGGAATTAGTACTTATAGCTATTTGTAATTATAGCCTACATGATATTCTGGAGTATAAGCTATATTACTGTAAAGCTTCATTAATATCTGTTTGGTAGTTTTTGCGAGAAAGAGTAAGAAACATTATACTTTAAGGCCTGTTTTAACAACGAAGGTTTCTTTAATTTTTATTTTGTATGATAAGCTACAATTTTTTATTCAATGAGGGCGCCACTTGGCGGGTAGAAGGGCCTTAAGTCCGCCTTTACTTTTATTGCATAGTGTTAATAAATAAATAAATAAATACATCCAAACTTTCATATTTTTATTATTATAGTTGAACAGGAAGTAGGATTAATCACACAACACATAGGCTCCATTACTACCCTTAACAAAACCGTAAAATCAAGTCAACGATAGCCATGGAATGAAACGAAAACCTCAGACATACCAGAAAATGTTTATGCTTATTTTATGAAACAGACAATAAGCATAAACATTGAGAGAATTTTTTAAAACCTAATACCAACTAAATCGTAAAGCTAAACCTCAAACTGCGCAAATATAACCATAATGGAAGTTATAGGTTTGAGCCGTTTGGGGTTGAAACATTAGAGCCATGGGGTCCGAGTGCTCATCGAGTTTAGTAAGTCGACTCTTCACGTGACCAGCGGGCTGGCCTTTTACATCCAAAGACTGAGCATTGCCATTTAACGTGGCAATGCTGCCAATGTTCTGGGCACTTTTCCTAGGGAAGAATTTTTCGATGCCCCTGAGTTCTACGCCTCCCCATTTTGTGCCGCTTGTTTCATTTTATTTATTGCTTAATAGTTTGTATTTATTGGTTAAAGATAATTGCATTTTCTAAAATGAGATTCCAATTTCTAAATAACCCGGTGGAAACTAATAATTTAAATTATTTAATTCATCAACCACTAAAATATATTTCAACGCTTAGATAACCTCTAGCAACGGTTTACGTAAACCATCGTAATACTTTTTGTCCGACGGCGAAACAATTTCTTGCACAAAATGTTTTGGTAGGTACCTACTCGATTGTGGAATGTTCGGGAATAATTGTGCTCTATCTCTATTTGGAGACTCATATTTTCACCAAAAAATATAATGGACAGCAAATACAAACTAATTACAAAGTATATACAAGTTAATAAAAATGTGCTAGCGGCATAGAAGGGGGAGGCGTAGAATTCAATGATGGGCAGTGAAAAATTCGTCCACGTCTCTGTCAATGGGAAATATGCCCATAATACTGGTAGCATTGCCACGAAGAATGGCAATGCTGATGTTTTGGAAGACAAAAAGGCTAGTGCTCTAGCCACGTAAAGAGTCGACTAACTGCTTGCTCCTATTTGAATCGTTAATTTATCTGTGGGGAAAACTAATCACAAATATTAGACTAATAAAATCATTAGAAACTTATAACTTCTGCACCTACATATACAAATGATTTGATATGATATTGTGCGATATTAGGTACATACTGCTTCACCAATCATGGATCAGCAATCAATATCTAATTCGTTTGTTAGTTCTCCATTATGCTAAGCTTACCTAGTAACCAATTGCCTCTACTATACTTGGCTTCCAAATAAGTTAGGTACAGAAAACTCTACAGCTTTTCGTTTAAAAGGATTTATGTTTTGCTTCGTTATGTTTCTTTTTCTTCGTCATTTAATAATTTCAAAATTAAATCTCGGGGTATCCCGATACCGGTGGGCTACTATTTTTTATACTTAAAATGTTTTTATTTTTTATCTGTTAATATCTGCCACGTCGACAGCGTTAGCATTTGTCTCGTAAATATCTTTCAAAGTGCAGGTTAGGGAAATAGCTCCGCAATCACATTGTGGCTCATTGGAGTACCCCAATCTGACTAAGTTCGCTATCACTAGTATGTAGGTCCATATGTAGCATCAGCAAATCCGTTAGCGCATACCCCCTTAAAACACCTCTTCCAAAGTTCCAAGTTATACTGGTTACAACATTCTTTCTTCATCATCCTAGCCTTTAGCGTTCTTTTTTTTCGTTTCTATACTCTGGCGCAATTATTTACAGGGCCTCCAACCCCGGTTTTATTCTGTGAATTCCCGCGTGGTTTATTACTCACCACTTTTCCCTGCACCATCCTTAGGGTTCACAGTCTTTAGCGTTACCACCACAAAATTCAGTATTTTTGGCCCTTCGTCACCAATAACCCTAAACAACTCACTGGCCATCAAAACTTAACTAATCTTACATAAGGTAAGCAAGTGAAAACATTTTTATCTAATGTTTCAAGTGTGGGAGCCATTGTCGCAGGTTCTAGGTTAAACCTCTTTGTCTTAAGTTACGTGTGGTTCTCATAGCTTACTGGTGTCGGTGTGCTTGTTGCTCATAATTGTTTTATTAAAAGCAAAAACATTTGTTGGATTTACGGAAATTTTTGATTATTTCGAATGTTAGGTTTTATTTTAGTTTGATAATTTTGTTTACGAAAGAAAGAAAGAAAAATGTTTATTTTGTGCCTCGCACAAAAAAACACATTTTTTTTTACAACAAAAAAAAATACAACATAATAAAAAAACATAGCAAAGACCTATGAGAGGCCAAAATAGCACCTATCTCAGCATATGCTGCGATATTTATAAAATAAAAAACACAGCGCTGGTATTCTGATAGGGCCTGTGAAGCCACGAATACACTCACGGAATACATATTTAAAAATAAAAGTGCTAATGAAACATATATTAAAAATATTTATGAATGTAAATAAATATAAAATAAACCATAGGCCGACGCCCAACACTTCATATACGAGTTTTATTAATTATAGGCGGATTTTATAAAATTTTGTAGATATATTATAGCTTTCTTCGTGGCGATGCACCTGGTTGAGACTTGCTCAGATTAGGGAAGCATAAAATATAAGAGAGAAGATACCCAGTCATGGATGGATCAAAGCTGCCAGTGTTGAATAAAAAACTTTTAGAGCCATGGTTGTTGCAGATACAACAATAACTTAAGATCTCGTCTTGTAGGCAACTTTGGAAGATATTAGCAAATAGTAGAGTCTACTTCTAAACTAAGGTGTCTAAGTTTCAATCTAGATACCAAATATTCAGTCTATAGAAGGGACAACTGTATGTATTTATTTTCAACAGACTATAACTACAATACATATTACACTAAACTAATAAATAACTTAATAAATAAAATATGTACAAGCGGCATAAAAGAACCGGTAGGAGAACAGCTCATTGGGCATCAAAAAATTCGTCCACATCGCTGTCAATGGGAAAAGTGCCCAGAACGCATGCAGCATTGCCACGTAGAATGGCAATGCTGGTTCGTTGGCCGAAAAAAAGGCCAGCCCACAAGCCAGTCTTTAGAATAGAATAAACTTTATTGTACACTATAAAAGTTACACACCTTTGGATGGACTGAAATAACTAAAAGTAAATCTTTCTCTACTTTTCTAATATAAACTAAAATATATCTGAGTGATTTCGACTACCTATACAAAATAGGTTATTTAAAGCCAGTCAACATTGCAATTCATAGACTAAAATAATCAGGAAAAAGTCTGTCACTAAAATCTCCATTTCCAAATAACCTTTGACTTAACATAAATGAAACTTTTCCTCACTTTTAAATCACGTAATATTTTTTTTGGAAACTGTGAAAGATTTAAGTATATTTTTAGATACAAGTTTTGTTAGTCCATTTTTAGAAGAGCTACCGGCTATTGTCAATTATTTTTTGCTAAAGATGCCTTCGTTGTGAGTCAATCAATCTAGTTTAATCCGGATACTTACCGCTAATAATTATTAGAATAATTTTCTGCAGATATAAAAAACTGGACAAGTGTGTGTCGGATTTTGCACATTAAGAAGGTTCGTACCATATACTGGAATTTTCTAGTAAAATATACGTAATAATAAACATTATCACCAAATTTCAAGTTCATAGGTCAATGGGAAGTTAAAAAATTCTTAGTAACAAAATTTTGTGACAGGCGATGGACGGACAGACAGACGGACGCGTGAGTGACAACAATAGGGCTCTGTTTTGACCCTTCGGGTACGTAACCCTAAAAACTAAAGCCACACATTTTGCTGGGTTTTCTTTAGCTTCCATGGCTCCATTTTTTTTATCATTGAAATGCTCGCGTTTGGCCACTATCTCACCTGATGGTAAGCGATGATGTGGTTGAAGATAGAGCACGCTTGCCTAGAAGTAACATATTCACTCTTGACTTAAAAACTCCCAGATTGTAGCTATCAGGAAACACAAACTCCGGTAGGGATGTAGGTACCTTTACTTTAGTCTACTTTTTCTGAAGTAATGTCAAAATGCATTCCCCATGGGTGATGGTGATGGGTGATCATATCTTAGATAAGTGCTGCATCTGCCCATGTAAATTAACAACTTTCTTCAAGGGAGCTATTGTCAATTCCCCAAATTGGAATTCAGTATTAATTTCTTGAAAATAACTTTTTTACAAGAAAAGACTTCCAAAAAAAAAGTGTAAAATAACTTTAATTTCGGAAGTCGGTGTTTCTGGTTTTGGTTCTTCGTTATTTGGCACCAACTTCTGTACTATATTTAATTAACTTACTATAATTTATCCATGTTGTACAACATTATCCTCTCCACACATTACAAATCAATACTCCAAAAATAATCTAGCAATTCTTCAATTGCTTGTCAAGTGACAGTAGCACCTTTCGTCAAGAGCTCTTTCTTTGTAAAAACATAGAAAAAAAGACGGCAAAAAGTACAATGGACGGTAGCAAGCACTTTCTAAAATGATCGGCGACCGGCGCGCGCGCCGACGGCCGGTAGCGAATATTGTAATAAACAGCGGTGTTATAGATCTGTTGTCATAGTTTGATATTGGTTTTGATTTATTTGGTTTCTTGATAAACAGGTAATTTGCTTATGATTTAGTTATATTTTTCAGTTGATCGAAAATCTTGAAATTCTGTCTGACGATCCCGCGTTCGATCGATTCGATTGTATTGTCTTTATTTCTTACTAGCACTTAGCCCGCGACTTCGTCCTCGTGGATTTCAAAAATTTATAGCCTATAACACTCACAAATAATGTGGCTTTCCATTGGTAAAAGAATTTTCAAAATCGGTTCCGTAGATCCAGAGATTTCTACAACATCACAAACTTTACCTCTTTATAATATTATTTAATGTAGATAGGTATAGATTAGTATAGATACAGACCCGCTCTGCCTTCGCATGAGGCAATATTTTTTTTTTTGATTTCCCAAAATTTTCTTTCATAAAAACCTTGTAATGACAGTTACAAACACAACAAAATAGAATCAGCCAAATAATTGCAGCCATTCTGAAGTGATGCGCTTACATACGTTCGGCTATTGATTAAAATGTAGTCTATAAAAACTTTTGTATGTTCAATTATTTACCCAAAGTTATTTTAACTTTAAAAACACTATCAATAACTACTTCAGTATAAACACAATTCGTATTGAGATTCATTTTCTGATTGGTTTTAATATTATATTCCAAAGGTTGATCGTCTGTAGAAGATTACTGTTTACGCTAAGTTATGTGCTTGTTTACGAATGAATTGAATGTTAACAATAATTTAAATACGAAAGCGGTACTTCTGGACACGGCTCGTATTTTTAATAGGTTCCTCTCTTTGGAGCCATGACTGACGGTAGTTTGGACCTTGTTCTCGATATCGGTGAGTTACTATTTTTTATATTTTTAAATGTTATTTTTTAAGTATTGTATTTAATATAAGTATAAAAAATTATTACGGCCAAATGTATAGGGTAGCCCGCGAAATTCAAATTTTCTCACGTTTTTTCCAATTTGCAGGTCAGTGTCGGGTTGTATGTCGGTCAAATTATGATTCGCAGCTGTAGCAAGCTAGTATTTATAGAATATTACCTATCATTAAAATCGTCAATACAACTCTCTCAGTTAGAATTGCTTTCAAATGTAGTATTTCATAAAATCATTCAAAAAACCTAAGAAAATTTGAATTTCGTGAGTTACCCTCCTGCTTCCCTCTTAAAAGTATATTTAAGTGAATAAATGATTTAAATACTATTGAAAACAGTTGTTGCTATATATCTACTGTTTTAAAACAAGCCGTGTCCATGGGCCATGGCTATAGTTTTAAACATTAGGTTTATAATGAAAATGATATATAGGTAGTAACCCTTTCGGTATGGGCACGCTCCGCGCAATTTTGTTGTATGTTTGAGTACTATTTATTTATTCTACCTTTTGTTTGTTGCTCTTGTCTGAGTTGAATAAATGTTTTCTAAAATACTTAGGCTATATACTTTAACATGTTCGGCCCAGCGCCGCTCTCGTGGGGTGCACACGTTATGCTTTTCAAGTATCCAAGAGTGTTATATGATTAAGCACAATAAAACCGCATACAATTTGGACACAACCTCTGTTCTCGTCAACGTTCTTGAGGTTGCGTCTTGCGCACGACGTGTTCTGACGTTGCGCGTTCAGATGTTGTGCGGTTGTGAGTGACTGTGTTGTAGACGGCAATAGTAAGCTGCCAAAATTTGATTTGTTGTGGCTCTAGATATTTGTCACTTGCAAGTGTTGCGGCACAAAAGTTAAACTAATGTAATTTACTATGGCTTTCTGGCGTTGTGAGACGTAGTGCAAATAATATCACATTTTATAAGACGTGAGACATTGTGTTGATATTACATTGTACAAATTTGTCGTTATGAGAAGTTGGTGGGCCGAACGTGTCGTGTAAAGGTAGCTTAAATCACTTGACTTTGTTATCATTAATTCTGCTACATCATGAAACTACATTGAGTTTACTAAGGTACATTAATTTATGAATCAGGTTTAAATTAAAAGTCTTGTAGGTACTTAATTATCGCAATTAAACTGGGTACTAGCATTATAATTAATTACTTAACTGACTTACATACATGGACCGTACCCTTTCTTTTTGCTGACTTTTATGGTATGGTTTATAACTACATGATTCTTAGGGTTTATGCAATGTATCTAACGTTATTTGTTGAAGAAATTGGTAAAGGTAACCGTTAAGCCACAAGGGGAGACTAACACAATTCTCCTTGGTGTCTTAATTAATAAAATCCAAACAAAGAAGCCATCGGTTTTATATTTTAGTTTTATTTTTATTTTTATTTAGTAGCAGCTTCCTCGTTAATATGAATTTAAAGTAAGAAGGTTTCCAATCAACTCAACTCCTGCAAGCCTGTTTAATGTTTCGAACAAACAAGAAATCACTAAGGTGACGCAGGTCCGCGAAATCCCAATAAAATTAAATAATTCAACTGTCCTGAAACATGCAACCAAAATTATACTATCACAAAACAACATTGAAGAAACCGGTGTCTTTATGTAGTTTGACGTTCAATTAGTGCTGGCTCTCAGCTTAATTTGAAGGAATTATTTTGTTTATGAAGCATTTGAATCCAATAAGCATGAAAACACAAACATTGAAGAGTTCCTCTATCTGCAGCTTACCCTGGATGTCGATTCAGGTGATGCTTACCATAAAAATGTAAATACATTTTCGATGAAAATTCATCGAAACTGAACCAACATGTAAAAATTCAACTTCATAGGTTATGAGACAGTAGTTTTAATTTAGAATAATTGGAATAATTCCAGAAATACCAAAATTTAAAAAGAATTTCTATGACCTGTTAGTAAACAAATGCTACTACTCTATAAAAGACTTCCTATTAGAGAAATCACTGCTCCAATACAGTCTCCTTCAGTCATGATACGTTCAGTGGCCCACTGATGTGTAAATTCCTTCAGTTATATTATTCTTTCTAATATATTTTATATGTGATAATAATTTGTAACAATAATGTAATATTTTTTTTTTTTTTTTTTTATGTTTGATAGGCTCGCGTTTGGCCACTATATAATGTATTTAATTAAACCATATATGTAACTATTGTATGCCCAATGGGCGGGCCATAGTTGATCCCAATATAATTATTTAAGACCTGTATTTTGTACCGACCTATGATCCACAATAAAAATATTGATTTTTTGAAGATCTGACTTAAACAAACACACATACAAACATTGCAAGTTAAATAAAACCTTGTGAAATACCAACCAGCAATGACACAGTGATCACCGCACCACTGACTGAGCACGCCTCTAGCTACGTCATACCACACCAAACAGTTCGGCACCGCCACCCATGCGTTACCAGCTGAACTTGACTTACAATCAGCTGCTCATCCTGTACGAAGTAACTGTTACAGCAGAGGAAAAGGAACAGAAAAAAATAATACTATTGGTTTTCAACATCTTCAGGAAATTTGTAAACAAAATGCAGCAGACGAGTCCGATGAGTTGAACTAAAGTTTAAATGAAGTGCTAAAGAGAGAACAACAATGCAATCTATTTGCGGTATTTTCTTGGAAGTGCATTACTTTTGCAATGTTTCCAAATATGTATGTCTTAAAGTGTATGCGTTTAGGCGTTTGAATCAGGTCTCACTTCACTGAACATAGTTTCACGTATGTCCCTTGAATCGACAATAGTGCCGATTCTCTTGTTCAATAACTAAACTAAAGTTAGAGAATCGTTATCTTTTAATAAAAGAACGGCTATAGCTATGAACTAAGTTAGAGATGTCAAACTAGTTTACGCCTTGCGCTTTACCGTGTTTTTAGGCGACATGTTTTTACGTGTACCTACCCTTAATTTGTATGGAAATATTAGTTCAACTAAATTAGACAGCTCTAATTTACGTCAGTCTCTTTTTTGTTTTATTAAAGAGAAAAAAAAACCAATAGCCTAAATAAAGTGAAAATTATGTTTAGTTTGTGCACAACAGAATCGGCACCATTGTGCATTTAACTCTACTTCAACAAAGTTTAGAAATCAAAGTGTAGTCACAGCTTCATTGACAAAAAAATTTTAAACAAATTTACTATTTCGTCCAACACCGATGAAAGCGACACATTCCACTGTTGACCGGCGATCCGGCGTGTGAGCACCCCGCTTCGTGAATCGTTGCACCAGGATCGTTACGTCATAGATATGTCCATGCCAATGACTTTGTTGTGAATGAAATACATACAAGCTTTGCTAAAAGAGTAGAAGATAAGGATAGTGAAATAGTGTCGATATAAATGAAACAGCAGTGGAAGCAGATAATGTTACACAAGAAAATAATGAAGCTTATAAACTTTCATGTGACTTAAGCGAATATCACAACAAAATTAATAAAAAGCAAAAACATGGATATACATCCGAGACATAATATTGCCCAAACAATTTTTCTCAAAAAATCAGTCCTACATGAACTCATTCATGCGCTGATGATGACGACGTCATCGTTGATGATGACGCGGATCTTGTTGACTACACACCAGTGATCCGGACGTATGCAGAGGGTGACGCTCCGATGATAGTCAGTCAAATGTATCGCGTTTTTACCGATCGGACTAAGTAGATTGTTGACTCTGTCGTGTGGAAGGTGATAATTGTTTAGTTAGTGTAAATGATTCAACAGATAATACAGATGAACGCACACTGATTGCAATAGTGTTAGAAGACACAAGAAGGAAAAGAATAGAGAACCACACACTCGCTAGTAATATTTGAGTAGTCAAGATTCTTGTTTTTGAAAGAACAACAGCTAATTCAATCTGTACAGTATTACAACTTATTTATTTCTCTATATATTAAATTTTCATCGAATACGTGCCTGAATCTGGTGGAGAAAAACCGAAAGAAATTCAAATCTTTCTCTATCATTATTTCATCCGCAAGGAAATGATGAAAAAAAAAGTTTATTTTTATTTCCGCACGGTGTCTCTAGTATCGACATTGTGCTGCCCCTATGGTTCCTGCACACTCCCTGTATTTTCCAAATATATTAAATTCATTGACTGCACACCAAAGTATTTTATTTTTAACGATCGAAGTAGGTACATAGATTGTTGACTCTGCTAAGTGGAAGGTGATAATTGTTTAGTAAGTAGTGAATTATGAGTACGTTAGTGATGGTAGAAGGGGCATAGGTAATTATGATGATGCTATTGATAGTACAGATGAATGCACAGATGAGTGCAAGTAACAGAGTAGAATAAATGAGGACGTAGAAGACAGTAGAAGAATGAAAGATAAAGATCGCATGTAGTAACAAACAATCCAATCAATACAATCTCATTTTCCCACTATAACACGCAAGAGATTACACCGCATCATCGTTTCAAAAAACCGACCTAAAAAAGTTCGTCCAAGTTCAAACGCAAAAGAGCACCTAAATACTCACCAATTGACGTCCAAAAGCTGTCCATTGACTTTTACTACCGGTTCCATCGACCACAGCACACCGCTAGCCGTTAGCGTAAGACCCTGACGCAGTCATCGAGCGAAACACAACAGTCCTGTGTGCTCCAGTGGAGCACGATCCACGTGGAACCACTGGAGCAAATATCTTCTCCTCCTCATGAACAACACTATGGAATAAACCAACAGTTTATAGTTCATCGACACGATTTTCGATAGAAGTGATTTCAATTATAGCGCCATGTAGCATGACTCCTGTTGCATCCTTGGGTTTTAAATTGTAGATTTTTTTATGTACTCTTAGTTCATTCATTGGCTTGTGCTCGAGTATGGGCAGTCATTGAGCGAAACACAACAGTCCTGTGCTTCTCTTGCTTCACTGGAGCATGGTCCACGTGAAGGCAGTCGACCAAATATGACCACCTCTATCTATCTCCTGAATAAGAATTACTTTTCTAGTTTGAATGTTCTCTAAAGTTGTCAGTGAAATTAGAAAATAAGGTAGTGTAAGGCCAGACTCCATTTTCCAAGTTTAATACTTTCTACTAAAAAAATTAAAACAGAACGGTCTTTAATAACTTCGACGGATTAATTGGAAAATGATTTAGACGATACTTATGTCTAAATCTAGATCTAGTTCAGCCATTCCAAACTTATTCAATCTTGAGAAGTCGATAAGATGGTATCAGTTCGAACTTTATCTCAGATTGACAAAATCAGTATATTCTATAACTTCTTGAAATCAATTCAAATAACTTAGGACCATAACACAATCCAAGCATACCAACAGTTATTTAACACAAAAACAGTTTTACCAGCCACAGAAGACACACAAAACAGTATGAGCAGTCATTGTGCGAATCAAACAAGCGTCCTGCATGTATGCTTCAGTGGAGCATGGCCCACGTGGGGCACTCGACCACACATGGCCGCCACTGGGACGTGGTCATTTCATGCTTCAAGTTAGGCACCCTTCAATGATTTTTACTTTTGTTGTTTGAGAATCAGCTGTTGTTATGAGTTCCTTTGCTACTTCCTTTGCTTCCTACATTTTGGAGGAACAAGAGTGGATCATTCTTTGTCAGTGTGTCCTCTATTTTGTTAATCATACTATTGGTATGATATAGTGTAAGTACCACTGTTATGATAATATGGTTCATCTTCGAAACCTCCTCCTTCTCTCGCAACGCTCTGCATATTTTGTATTGCAGAATCGTTTGTGTCAACGTCGGCGTCGTAAGGAGTCTATATTATATATATAATTTTTGTTTATTATTTTGATGATCTCGCGTTTGATCAGTGTCTCATCTAATGTGAAGCGATGATATCGTTGACGATGCATATGATATAGATAGACTAGTGGCAATATACTTTATATCTAGTAGTTCAGACTATGGTTCAGCCGTCAGTCAATTAATCATAGCACTATTATCATGAATCAAGTTGGAAATGAAAATGACTTCAGGATGTGGTTCATGGCTATCATTATTTTAGCTGACAGATGACTGGATGTATATCATTATTTGAGTGGCACAGATATATTGAATTGTTTTGCTCATCTGTTATGAAGAGTCATCCAATCATTTATGTAGAGAATCCATGACTATGACTTTGGTGAGTTGATATGTCGTTTTTCTTTTTTGCAAAACTTGTGTAGTCCCCTTTTCTTTTTCGCCCACTGCCATTTTAGTTATCTTTATTCACTCTGTTTCTTATGATTTGATATCGTCTTTACTGTTTGTGTAAGGTTCATGAAACCACACAAACAGTGTGGGCAGTCATTGAGCGAATCAAGCTGGCATCCTGTATGCTCCACTGAAGCATCTACCACGTGGGTTCATGAATCGTTGAAGACAAGTTGCGCTAAACATGAATGAAAACCAAACTCCCTGAATCCCAAGACTGAAACCACTGTTCGGTTGTGAGCATTCTGTCAGCTGCCAGAATACTTCCTCCTATCTATTTGCCACAATTAAAAAATGACTGTAAATTGTAATTGAAATAAATGCTTTTAGTTTCACTAACAACTTCAGCAGGAAACACAGCTCAGAGAGAAGTAGAAGAAATGGGAGGCCTTTACCCAGGAGTGGGAAAATTCAGGCAAACCAAAAAGAACTGCTTAGCAAGTTGGCAGCCTCTGCCTGTTATCAGGGCTGTTTGCTATGACCACTATACTAAACTCATATGTATGAGTGACTTAATACCTTGATAATGTTAGAGTTGCTGGGTCCCAGAAACAATTTAATTTTCTTAGCTCTCTAGCTTCTGATACTGTTGAGTGAGTAGTGAGCAGTCACTGTGCGAATCAAACAGGCGTCCTGTATGCTCCACTGAAGCATCCACCACGTGGGTCCACTCGACCACGGACCGGTGGAGACGAGTTCGTGAATCAACGTGACGCTGTATTGACGTGTCGTGCTTTAACGGTCAGTGGGTCAGCAGGGATTTAAGAAACATGTTCAAGTTTAGTGACTGTTCTTGAAAAGTGATCTAAAGTAATATTTAGAAAGGTCTGGATCTGGAAGTCCAAGTCCAATTACAAACATTCTTTCACTGTTTGAAAGCAACAATGCCAATGAGTTTAATAGGCTCAGTTTTTTTTTCTTTTTTTTTGAAAATCAACAACATATTTACAGAAGATATGACATTTGATTATACATGGCTCTAATTCTGTGTAAAGGTGAACACAATTTATAAAATTTGACATACATATTATGTTCGTAAATTACACAAAAAAGATGTATAGAACTATATATTTGGATTTTAAAATACGTAATAATAGTTAAATACCTATATATTTATATTCCGAAACAAATGCTCCGTTCTCACGGGGAGCGAACCCGCGGCGAAAAGGGTATTTAGAATAAAACAGAAAACAAATTGACTACTCGGTAAGCCAGATTTGTTTTTCTCTTTATTGTTGTAGATTTATGCGGTTAGAGTAACTTATATAATCAGTCAACACAATACTGAACCATCTCAGTTGTCTTATTCTATTCGGATAATATCTGGTCCGATTGCTCACAAATTGTTTAAAGAAGTAGCTAAAGCCTTATTGACACTTTGCGTGACCCAAGGGCTGGCTTTTTAAAGAATAAGCATTTCCATACGGCGTGGCAATACCGCCAGTCACACTTTTTTTTTTTATAAGTATGTGTTCCTTGAGTGTTTCCGTGGCTTCACAGGCCATAACAGAATACCAGCGCTGTGATATCCTACTAATATTATAAATGTGAAAGTTTGTGAGTGTTTATGTTTGTTACTTCTTCACGCTCAAACGGCTGGACCGATTTGGATGAAATTTGGTATGTAGATAGCTTATAGCCTGGATTAACATATGGGCTACCTTTTTCGGTCTAGGCGGATAAAACCGCGGGGTGCAACCAGTTTATTTTATAAATTTTGCAGCATATGCTGAGGGAGGTGCTTTTTTGGCCACGCACAGATCTTTGCTATGTTTTTCATTATGTTGTTTTTTATGTTATTATTATTTTCATTTGATGTAGGTATGATGTAAAAAAAAATATGTTTTTCTGTGCGAGGTACAAAGTAAGCTTTTTCTTCTTTCAGTCTTTGGCCACATTACCAGTTGACAGAGATACGGAGGAATATTTCGACGACATATTTAATATTATTTTTAGTTGGTCAAAATTTTTTATTTTTTATTTAAGTGTGCTTATAGTTATGGTTAGTTAAGTATATAATTGTTTTATGTACAAAGATAAATGTAAATAACTTTGCAAAATAAAAACTCATTTTAGTATTCTGATAAAAAGTGCCTGAAAGTTTAACTTTGACCATAATGACACAATAATACAATAATAAACTAGGCTAAACCCAAACCAATCAAGTCATGGCCATACAGTACTCTAGATCTAATGATAATTTGGTGACCCTAATAGTATCGATAAAAAATTTGACCATCGCAGAACATCCCTGGCTTATCGACAAAAACTTCGGAGGTCGGTTGACTAACAGATTTTTTGTCGATATCGACAAGGTTACAACCTTATTGTTTGCGCAAGTACGCCCTGAAATAGTTTGTAGTGCGAACAGATTGTGGTTCGATTGGTAATATTGTAAATCCATGGCTATGGAAACAATATTCAAGACTTTTACAAAAAATAAGCCGCATAGCGATAGCCAAGCGGTCTTTGAAATTAGAATTATCTTCCATGTTTATACATAAATAATTAATATTTATATAATAAAATAAATATGGAACACAGAGTGAATACGGAAAATATAAACAGTGGGTGCCTGAAGACGGGCGTCCTCTCCGAGGCAGGTCTAAAAAACGCTGGCGTGACTATCTGGACTCGTTCCTAACCGATTGACCGGAGAGGACAACTCGCAAATAGAACTGGAAATATATGGGGGAAGCCTTTTTTGCCCAGCAGTGGGACAGAATGGGGAAACAAAAAATATATATACTGCTACTTATTAAAAAAAAAAAAACCGTGTGATTGATTTAAGCACTGATCTACAGGTTCTTATTTCAACACTATCGACCCACCCCAGTTTGCATGGGTACAAAATATACACCTAAACCTTCCTCATGAAACACTCTGTCTATTGTTGAAAACCGTATGAACATCCGTTTAGTAGTTTCTGAGTTTATCCCGAATAGACAGACAGACAGACTAGTGGCAAATAACTTAAAGGAGGTTTTGTACTATAGACAGTTAATTTCAACATTAACTAAACTAACTTACTTTCACTAGTTTCACTTGTAACTATGTAAATTAATGTTAGAAGTTAAATATACTTCCCGATTCCGATTAAGCTGAAATTTTACGTACATGTTTAGTTTGGATGACAATGAATGATTTGCTAAGTGACGTCATTCTAAATTCAATATGACAGACTCCCAAAGATGGCGGATTAGTTATTTTGTATGCATTTCCATGGTATAGGTATCAAATGAAAGGGTTAGGTAGCTGAAAGGAAGCCGAAAAATAAAAAAATAAAGTGTGTTTTTTTATAAGTATAGAAAGTATATCTTGAATTTAGAATCTGTTAATTAGTATTTAAACTAAGCGTATGTTTAGAGAGTTTTGTAAACAATACTGAAAGTCTCTTGTTTAATACTTAATGAGAGGTATTTTAAGGTTTACATTAGAATAGCACGAATAGGTTTATAAACCAACGGTCAGACCTGCTGTCTTGTATGGTTCAGAATGTTGGGTCACAAAAGTGATGAATGAAAAGCAATTGCATGCAGCTGATATAAGAATGCTAAGAGCGATGTGTGGTGTTACGCACATGGATAGAATTAGGAATGAGTATATAAAAGGAAGTCTGAAAGTGGCACCGCTGACTGAAAAGTTGTGTGGAAATCGGTTGTCGTGGTATGGGTATGTGATGCGGAGGAATGAAGAAAATGTCGTAAGGAACGACTTGTGTATGGATGTGGATGGCTATAAGAGTAGGGGAAGGCCAAAGAAACGATGGTTGGACTGTGTGAAAGAGGACTTGGGTAAAAAGGGGGTGACTACAGAGATGACGACTAATAGAGGAGTATGGAAGAAAAGGACATGTTGCGCCGACCCCACATAAATTGGGATAGAGGCAGGAGAATGATGATTACAATAGCACGAAATAGCAAGACAGTGTTTAGAAGTAACGACATCCAGAACCTTTCGATCCCAACGACCATCTGTTCTACAATGTGCCCTGCCCACTATCACTTCAGTTTGACGATTCTTCGGCCTATGTCGGTAATCTTGGTTCTCCTGCGGATATCTTCATTCCTTATTCGATCACACAAGGAAACTCCTAACATAGCCCTCTCCATTGCCCTTTGGATGACTTTAAGCCCTCTGATGAGGCACATTGTGAGCGACCACGTTTCAGTGCCATATATTCTCAGTTACTCAGTAAATGTGGAGGTTAGATGAGCAATATGTTATTCAGCTGCATACTATGCGACTAAAAGCCAACCACGGGATAATGTAAGGCTTGATCATGAACGAATTCACTAATATTTTAGATAAAAATAATGATGTGAGAACATCTACGAATAGTAAAAACTTCAGTAAACCGTTTCAAATCGTGACCTTCTCACGTTGAACTAAACTTGACCTCACCTCGGTGCTAAGGTCACAACCAAATTAAAATGATTACAGGTTGCTGATGAGCTGTGACGTATTAACTGCTCCAAGGTGGGTAGTTTATAATTGATTATTGGAAAAGTACATAACATTGATTTAACTACGATAAATTTAATCAAAAATCTTATATGCGTTAATTGTGTCATTATGGTCTCGAGAACAGTTATCAACTATGCATTTGGTCTTTTGACTTTATTAGGAAAACTATGATTCCATGTATCAAGAATTAGTCTTGCGAGCAAGAATTATGTAGGTCAGTTTTTAGTCACGCACGAGGTGAGAATTCAGCCCTTCTAAATGGTTTCCTTCACCGCTGTCGTCATTTACTATCGTAATTTTATGGATTGTCACGTGTTTTCGTATTTTTTTAAGGTTTAGTGAATAGGTTATTTCTAGGCAAGCGAGCTTCATCGTCGATCACAACATCACTTATCGTCAGGTTCTATGCTATGACTGTGTCTATGACAATGGATAAAGTTCTGCTCTGTAGGCCTACTTGAGTACGGACGCTAGGTGTTAACTAAGAAAGTTAGGAAAATTTATTCCGCCAAGCCTGTTCCGTCATCGAAGTCATACGTACAAAACGTTTTGAGAACACATTCATTGTGGGTACAGCTAAGGAGTGGATTTCCCTGCCGGAGTCTGTGTTTAATAATAGCTACAACCTAGGGGTCTTTAAGTCAAGAGTGAATAGGTTACTTATAGGCAAGCATGCTCCATCGTCGACCATATCATCGCTTACCGGCAGGTGAGATAGTGGTCAAACGAGAGGCTACCAATGAAAACAAAACAACCTACTTGACTGCCTATGGTTATGGCACCAGTTACCAGTGGAGAAGACGTACAAACCACAGTCAGTGGCAATTTTCAAGACTTGAACTTTCCCGCGTCCAATTAGCAGACAAGATAGATTGTAATTCTATCTCGCCCACCATGTGTCCGCTATAAATACCAACTTTTAATTGATCAGTAAAATTTGACACAAAATTTTCGTCCAATGACTATTCAGACAATTTTATTGGTCATACAAATTAGGTAATAAATTGTCTGTCACATTGCAGTATTACATTAAAAGTCGTGATTTCAGTGAGCTAATAATTTTATGGTTTATCAGACGTACCTATTTGCACAGAAGAAACTCTTTAATTTTAAGCTATTAAGAGTGAAAATGGAGTGACAAAAAAAGATTTGTATTTATTTTTGGATGTTATTGTGATTTCTATTTTGTTTGATGTTATTGAAGATACAACTTCATAGATTGATAACAATGATAGCACATTGAACTAATTTAAATAGTCACAACTTTCTTTGTGGCGAACGCGCACCGAAAGCTTCAGCGCTGAAAGTCCCATAAGGTGAACCGATGACTTGGTGAGGGTCGTAGCAGCCCGAAATCTGCATTTTCCCGGTCGATGGCAATAGGCTCTCCTTCTATTACATAGGACTTAACCATTATTGGGTAACCCTTCGGAAAATACAGATATGATGTTTTGTTATACTGATTTTCAGCCTAGTAATGTTCCATTTTACAAAACCAGAAATAGCGCATGTTAGAAAATCCTTGAAATTTGTGATAAGACCAACGTATGGGTTAATGTCCTTTTAAATAGTTTAACAAACTCTCTATTTGTATGATTTCCTGACAGTATACTGTAAGTAACAATGTCGATCATTTTAAACGATTAGAAAGTTTACATTGCGATATATAAGCACAGCTATATTTCATGACATCAATGCAAAGTGAAAACAAATTTTTTTTTGGTCAACTTACAAAAGGTATTTTAGCATCTATTAATTTGATTATAATACTGTCCTGATAAATAATAATGGTCTATATACATTTTGCAAGATGCTGCTCTCCCACAGGTAAAATACATGCAGCTTGTTGTAAAATCGGTAGAAACTTACAGCCTTATTTATAAAACTATTATAACTAAAATATTACCGGAATAAAATTCAAATTCTCCGTGGAAAATTTTGAATTTAGAACATGCTCAACAGTGTTTAAACTAATCATATGCTCAATGTAATATAAAATAAGTATATAAGATAATAAGACCGGAAGTCTAGAGAGAGCCATAGCAAACAGACGAAAAATTCAATGAAAGACAGAGCATTCTTATAAGTTGTAAGTTGAACTCAGAGACAAATTATGAAATCAATTCATCCCACAAAAACACAGCACCAACTTAACACAAAAACTTAAACAAAACCAACATTTTAATTCTCAAATGATTTCCTACGGGAAACTAAATTTTACATGCCCCCATTTCCCATGGCGTCCACAATACAGTCAGAGAGGCAGACGCCGACGCCAACATGGCGACGATGACGTCACATCGGAAACGGCTCCGTTTTGAATTTGGAACGGTCGAGCGAGCAATGGCGGAACATCCGGTGAACGAAGACGTTACAATGAGTGCGCGTGCGATGCCACGTTGAAAATGTTCTATGTAGATCTATTGATCATTGATCTTTATAGATCTTGATCTTTACTGTTTTATTTGTTTTATTGGCTGTTTGGCTTTACCCTTGTATTTAAATACGGTTGGCTCATGTCATCGGGAATGATTGATTTATTGTCCTACTATTAAAAAAGGGGGGCAATATAGGGTTTCACGATTGATCGACGTTTAAAAACAGTTTAACAGATGGTTTCTCCATTTATGTTAAGTTTTATTTGCAAGCTTTTTCTAAATAAGCGTTTGATAAACTTCAGGTCTTAAGAACTCAGTTTATTGCACACATAAAATATCAAAACCAGGGACCACCCAGCATACTGTTAGGGATTCCAACAGTTTAAATAGAGTAATCAAATTATAGACCAAAGTTTTTTATTTTATTTCAGTAATAAGTTTAGTGGTGTAACCAAACCCGGAAGATGATATCAAACCGGTCTTTAAGACTACTGTGTATGCGGTGTGTATTTATTTTATTTATCTGTATGGTAGAAGCAGCGTTATGGCTGGAAATGGTAAACAGACTGATAATTGTGCGGTTTTGAGTAGTGATGGGACGCTAGTTGTCGATTGTTTAAAACTTTTATCTAAAAAGTTGCATGATTTTGAAAATGCAAAAACAGCGTAACTATTACAGCGTATATTGTCAAGAAATACATTCTCTATATACAGGTTGTAACGGAAAGGTGTGGTCATATTTTAAGAACTGCATCTGCCCATCGATATGAACAACTTTCTTCAAGAAAACCTGATGAAATTCTCAAAATTTTTTTTTACCTCCAATACAAATATTGATCAGCTGATGATAACTTTGTATAGAACGTCCAATTTTTTTTTTGGAAATTTTCAGTTTTTTCTTATAGAAAGTTGTTCATATCCATGGGCAGAACTGGTTCCTAAAATATGACCACACCTTTCCGTTACACCCTGTATAAGCTATGTAGAATAATTATTTGGTTCTCTAAATTAAAATCAAAGATCCAGGAAGTGTTTTACAATCAATACATTTTAAGGTCCTGAACTAATGTTAAAGAAACGAAGCTATTCTCTATCGCAGTAAAATTGCATAAGAGTCGTGACTTGCTTTTTTTTTACTATAGGAAAACGGTCATAATTTTGATTATAAATTTATTCAACTATGAAACGCTTAATAAACATCGACACATTTCAATCCCGTGTTTTCACATTGATAACATCACTAGCCCTGACCGCTACCATCTCGATACAATATTAGTTTTCAATATTTCGTTTCTTAATAATTCTATTAGCAAAAAGTGCAGGTGGTAACAGAATGTAATAAGATTTATTTTCATCTAACTTTTTGTTATAGATTCCATCATAAGATCCGTACGAGAATGCAATAGTACCTGTTAAATGGTTTTGTCAGTGCATTTGACGATCTGCAATAAAAAACCGGTAAAGTGCGAGTCGGACTTCGCACATTTAAGGTTCCGTACCAAATGAGAGAATTGTCAAAGAAATAAATCTGATATATCAATATATTGGTATTTGTTAGTAAAATATACGTAATAATAAACATTATCAGTTAAAAAATTCTTCAGAACAAAATTTTGTGACAGACGACGGAAAGATAGACAGACGGACACGTGAGTGACAGCAATAGGGCTCCGATTGGACCCTTTGGGTATAGAACCATAAAAAGTATGACTTTTTGTGGGTTTTATATCTGCATTACAAACTAGCTCTTCGCCTACGACTTCGTTCGCTTGGATTTCAAAAAATTATGGTCTATGACACTCACAAATAACGTACTGGCTTTCTATTGGTAAAAGGATTTTCAAAATCGGTTCAGCAGATCCAGAGATTACCCCCTACAACCTCGCAAACTACCTCTTTATAATATTAGTATAGATTATTGATTTTCATTCTTTTCTGTCTCACTGTTAGTCTTATGCAATGGTCTCCAAATAATGTTGCACACTTCTCTATGTTGTACTTTTACAAGCTAATCTCTCATTATGGGGGATTTACCCCTTGACGTACGGGGATGTGCCACTGGTACTTAGTGAACATCCCACCTATATGTACCGTTTTGAGAACCCATTAATTATGCGTACAGCTAAGGAGTGGCATTTCCTACAGGAGTCTGTGTTTCCTGATGCCTACTACCTTTATTTTTTTTTTCTTCTGGACTGAATAGGTTACTTCTAGGCAAATGCGTTCCATCTTCGAACCATCAGGTGAGATAGTGGTCAAGCGCTATCCTATATTATTTGACCATAATTCATTTTGAATAGAGACGTCATCGTCGTTTTTATAAGAGGATTTTCTCAATAACGTCCTGACTGCATAAGACTAGTGAATGGGAATGGGTTTGCTTCATTCCCATTCAACACCCGACATCGGACAGCCCGGAGGTTTAAGGTGAATGCTCCAGGGTAGCCCGAGAATTTCAAATTTTCTACGTTTTTTGCAATTTGCAGGTCAGTGTCAGGTTGTATCTTGGTCAAAATTTGATTCGCGGCCGTAGCAAGTTGTGTCACGATTTTATGAAATACTTAAATTTGGCATCAATTCTAACTGAGAGAGTTGCATTGATGATTTTAATGATTATAATTCTATAGACACATACTTGCTACGGCCGCGAATCAAATTTTGACCAAGATACAACCTGACACTGACCTGCAAATTGCAAAAAACGTAAGAAAATTTGAATTTCGCAGGTTACCCTGGAGCTTCCACCTTAACGGGCTTTCCGAGGCACGGCGGAATCTCGGTATGGTATGATCATCACCCATCCACAGACCGACCACGAATACCGTATTTTTTGTGGTACGATATTACGTATGAACAGTGTCGTATATTTCTAGTTTTCTACCACTAGTGTCGACTATCACTAGCACATTACACATGTTAAGAATTTATTACTAACCGACGACTAGGTATTAGTAGAATGCGGGTAACATTGTCGGTAACCGTATTTTCGTTCACGACTTGAACTTGCTGATAACAAGCTAATGATAGCTTCGACTGAGTTGTAATCGTCTTCATTGCATGTTATAAAACAATGCCCCCCGCCGCGTTTGTACGTGCTAAACTCAAAAACTACTGAACGAATTTTCATTCGGTTTTCACCAATAGATAGTAATTCGTACCCGAGCGAAATTGAGGTAGGTCGCTAGTATTGATAAATTTTGATACTGAGTTGTATTTCGTTTTTAGGTTTCTAGTAAATTGTTGTGTCTTTAGTATTGCTATCCTTCACACTATCGCGGTTGTCGGTAAGAGTCAATTTGTGATCGCATATAATATACTTGCATTCCGCCCGGAACTTCATACGCGTGAATTTCCAAAATATTTATATCCTATGACACTCACAAATAGCGAGACTTTCTATTGGTAAAAGAATTAAAAAAATCGGTTCTGTAGATCCAGAGGTTACCCCCCACAACCTCACAAATTTTAACTCTTTATAATATTGGTATAGATGTGGTCACAAATTGACTCTTCAGTTCTCTTGAGATCATATTTATGATCTATGCCGTCCTTCTCTTCCTGTATCTCATGTGAGTGTCTTTTTATGTTACAGGCTCCTATATCTATGTATATTTTAATTGTCCTTGAAATTATCAGACTGTTTGTAAATTACAGCTTTGTAGCTGAAAAATACAAAGTAGGTAGGTGGTATGTATAGGTAGGCAAAAGTACCAAAAACGGCCGTTTTTGACACTTTTGCTTACGATTTTGGGTACGAAACACTTTAAGTCCTGTTTTAACAACGTAAAAATACCTCACCCTATCTGTAACAAACGCAACATAGGATTCTTTGATCTTTATTTTCTATGCTAAGATACGATTTTTTATTCAATGAGGGCGCCACTTATGCGGAGGTAGGCCCTTAACTGTTTTTTTATTACACTTTCGTCGTCATTTTTGAAGTATTACTGACTGAAATCCTTATTGGTCTGTCTGGAGATCTCTACATGTCTGTATATAGGTTACTATTTCTTAAGTTTAAACCAATACTTAGCCACACCAACCACATTATTGGTATTATTATCTGTTTCTATAAAGAGGTCGACAAGACAGGTGACTAGAATGAACTCCGTCACGCCAGTGACTCTGAAGGGTCAGAAAAAGGCGCACTTTCGTTCACTCACTTATAAGTTATAACAGTCGAGCATACTATCGAAATTACTTTAAAAATATGGAACTGTAAAATAAACTGCGACCTGTGGTACACCCAAAGAGATTGGGAGTTAATGTTATTTCATGGTAAAGGCATGTGACGCAGAGGAATGAGGCAAGTTTTGAGAATAAATGTGGATATTGATGGCTATAAAATATGCGGTAGAACATCAAAATAGTAAATATACTATGTGACAAATGATGCACTATAATCAAAAATAAAAAATACCACGTGATTAGTTTAAACACTGATTAACTGGTTTTATTTCATGTTTCCCTCAGCCTTAAAGGCCTTATTGCCTAGTTGTGCGCAAGAAATATTATGATACATTTAAAGCGGGATTTTTAGACTCCTAGGTCTCATCTGCTGTGGTCAGTGCAACAGGTTTTCTTCTACCATTCCATCCTGTTAATTATCGCGAACACTGTCTACCTTTTCACTAAAATGCTGAGTCCATCGGTTTATGCAATAATTTGGGACAATCCCACTACACTGTCCCCAACTACTGCAACTCTTGTAAGCTAGAATCAACAGTGGCGACATAAAAAAAGCCCAGGCAATGAAGCTTGCGAAGTCCCGAAGAAACGATTAAACGTGTCTTGGGTCCCGCAACGAAATTAATCAGAAAAGAACAGCGGAGGAGTTTTTGATTATTCGAGTAGTACGTTCTCAACTCCAGTCATATGACTTCAATAAACTGGTATCTACTAATATACCAGGCTGATGATCAAGTACTGGCAAAGGTCACAGCTAGAACGAGAGTTTACTATTAGTACTGAATTCACCATCATCATCATTTTTCTGTTTTTGTCCCATATAATATACTAGTCAATTTTCAGTAAAATAATCTGATAATAAAGGATTATGCGAATAGTAAGCTTCAATCTTGAGCATTGACGACGAAATGCTGGCCTGTCGGTTTTGTATCGGTTACATTTTGGGGAGTGTGCGTCGGAATTGCATTGTTTAATTCCGCCAAGCCCGTTCCATTATCGGACCACTAGACGCACGGCGATGCACCACCGGTACATGGTAGACATCCCACTCTCACTTATAAAACATTTTAGGAACATATTCATGGTGCGAACAGCTAAGGAGTGGAATTCCAGTCTGTGTTTCCTGCTAACTACCACCTAGGAGTCTTTAAGTCAAGAGTGAATAGGTTACTTCTAGGTAAGCCTGGTCCATCTTCAACCACATCATCACTTACCATCAGGTGAGATAGTGGTCAAACGCGAGCCTATCAGACTTCAATAACCAGTATCTGCTAATATAGCAGGCTGCTGATCGAGCACTAGTACCCCATGGTCCTAGTGCGTCAACCCCAAACGGCTCACTGAAATAAAATCTGAGTATATCAGATTATGCGAGTAGTAAGTCATCATCTGACTTCAATAACTGGTATCTACTAATGTAGCAGGCTGCTGATCGAGCACTAGTACCCCATGGTCCTAGTGCGTCAACCCCAAACGGCTCACTGAAATAAAATCTGAGTATATCAGATTATGCGAGTAGTAAGTCATCATCTGACTTCAATAACTGGTATCTACTAACGTAGCAGGCTGCTGATCGAGTACTAGTACCCCATGGTTCTAGTGCGTCAACCCCAAACGGCTCACTAAAATAATATCCGAGTATATCAGATCATGCGTCTAGTAAGTCATCATCTGACTTCAATAATTAGTATCTACTAATGTGGCAGGCTGCTGATCAAGAACTAGTATCCCATGGTCCTAGTGCGTCAACCCCAAACAATTCACTAAAATAAAATCTGAGTATATCAGATTATGCGATTAGTAAGTCATCATCTGACTTCAATAACCAGTATCTACTAATGTAGCAGGCTGTTGATCGAGTACTAGTACCCCATGGTCCTAGTGCGTCAACCCCAAACGGCTCACTAAAATAAAATCAGAGTATATCAGTTTATGCGAGTAGTAAGTCATCATCTGACTTCAATAACCAGTATCTACTAATGTAGCAGGCTGCTGATCGAGCACTAGCAAAGGTCACCGCCGATCTCGTGCGGAAGCGGTTGCGGTCGCACCTGCCGCTGACCGTTTCTTATTAGTCGTGATTGTTTTCTATTTCAAGTGTTCGCCAATATTAGGGATTTGGTTTCCTGTTGGTTTTGGTTTTAGATGTAGTTTCCTATAGTTGGTCGGTATTAACTGTGTTTTTAAAAGGGTTAAGGCATTTCCAATTTTTTTTTGTTTTTTTCTTATTTAGTTTAAGATGATGATTCAGTTTTGTAAAGTAATCGTGGTAAACTGTGCAAAATGTAGTAATTTCAGCAATTTAAAGATTTTTTAGTCCTCATTTAAATAGATATAGAATACTAAATCTAGGATAGGTCATTATTTAAATTATAATTTACACAAGGACGACGACGAACGAACGACGAATGTTAAAACTTAAATCTTCTGTCAAACTGCCGTAAACAATATATGTTTTCTAAAGTTTTAATGTGGGTCCAGTAGAAAATAAAATTATGCGGTCAAGTGGACCCGCGGGTCTAGTAGTGAGCGGGTCCAGCTGACCGAAGACTCCTACAATACGTACGAGTAAGTCGAAGCCGTTACCACTGGGCCACCACTGCTCTCCATAAACATAGAACCAATAAAATAATCTTTTAAACGTGTTTTTCTGCATTTAATGAATTGAGAATATACAAATAATTGATTTATAAACTGAAGTTCCCAGTATGTGCTGCATAGGCTTAAAGTTTTCATAGGATCAAAATAAAATGAATTCTTAATCCCTAGAAAATAGATACAGAAATATTTACGAGTATGTAGGCTACATCATTGTCATAGATTTTAGGCCGTTCTATTCAAGCCGGAGTCCAAAGCTAGTATACAATAAGGCCATAAAGAAGACGTCAGACAGCCAGCCTTAGGCTGCGTCTAGACCGCAATCCAGTTAGCCTAGATAATGTCCTAGTGCAGGGCTGTCAAACTTATGGTATACAAAGATGAATCAACAAACTTTAAAAAAAAAATGATTTATGTGAAGGAAGCCGAGACAAACGCCCGTATAACCTAAGACTAGGCAGTTACTAAGACTAGGCAGTTATTATTTATTAGCTCTGCTCCCGGAGCTTATTTCAAAGTGAACATGTAAATATTTACGGACAAAAAATGAAATAATTTTAATAGTAAAGTCTAGTCGTAAAGAAGCTTCTTATTTATCTAGGTCATGATTACCTTTTTGTTTTTTTTTGTTGGGTAGGAAATTATCCAATGACTTCTCCTTTTACTGACTAAAACTCACCCCTGTTCCTTCCCTGCCTGAGTGCCCAGGGGTGCAATAACTCATGTTGAGAATTTATCCGCTACCCCTAGGTATGCAGCCACCAGGCACCGGCCACGATGGGCCCCGTCAGTGGTGGCTGACAATATCTCTTTGAGGCGCCGCGCCGCGTGGAACACTACACGCCGTCGACTCACGGGCCTGGTGCTGATCGGACGGTGAGCTACCCACTGCTCGCCGTCCGCAGGCCCGGGTAGGTCATGCTTAGGTACCATAAAAGGGCATTGTCATCAGAATTGAACTAACGTGTAAAAATTCAACTCCGTAGGATAACAGAAACGCGTTCTAATTCATCTTGCAAGATTTGATCCCAACAAACATAAATTGCGAGTTAATAAATAAAATCATGTAATATTTATAGTTTATTAAAATATTGGCCATCCCTAACCTAGATTATGTCCTAGTACAAGTACAAACATACCTAAGGCGACTTTCTTTCACTTATTATTAAGTTAAGCTCCAATGGTCTCAACTTTGAAAGTTATAATAATAATAAACGCTCTGTGGTCGAGTGATATGGCGTATACTATTGTTTTGTTTTTATTATGTTGTGGAAATAATAGTGTTAATGTGAGGTTCCCATGGATGTTATTTGAGGCGAGTTATTTGCAGCATAAGTTTTAAAGAAAATGAAAAAACAGGCCAAGTGCGTACCATCAAATTTTTTTTAGCGAATACTGTATTCGGTAAAAAAAATAGTTGCCATTAATATGATCGAGCATAAAAAGACACGTTTCTAGAATTCCGGACCAAACTTAATTTTTTATTTATTTTTATTATGTTTGTTATAATGGTAACAGTATAACAGCAATATCGTATCGTATTACCCAGTAACTGGGCTGTGAAGGTCAGATAGGCAGTCGCTCCATGTAAAATACTGGTATTGAGCTGCATCCTGTCTGACTGGAAGCCGACCTCAAGATACTTAGGAAAAGGCTAGGCAGATTGTTTTTTTTATAGTGGCAACAGAAATACACATTCTGTGAAATATCATATTATTATAGATCATGAGATGCAGCCCGCTGACAGACGCATGGACGGACGGACGGACAGACAGCGGAGGCTTAGTAATAGGGTTCCGTTGGTTACCCTTCGGGTACGCAACCCTATAAAGTGTTGCCTTTGTAAAACTCCATCCTTTATCATCCACCTTTAATATGTAGTCAATAATAAGTTAGAGAATGGGAGTAGTGTATCTAAAATCTACGAATGATTCTTCCTTATTCGTAGCCTAAAATCAACAAACAGCGTTCAGCAATTCTATTGTTTATGAAAAGTGGTAATTTTAACTGGACTGGACTGGACTGGACTGGACTGGTTTTTTTTTTTTTTTTTTTTTGGTGGTTTTTTTAACTTTTTTTTTTTTTTTTTTTTTTGTTGTTTTCGTTTTCCTCAATTACATTTTTATTTTTGTTGTATGTATGTATTTAAGTATATATTTATTATTGTATTTTTATTTTCCGTTTATTCTTTCCCTTAAGTTGCACCTGCCACGTTCCGTCTCTGCACCACCCTAAGGTCGACTGGTAGAAAATGCCTAAGGCATTAAGTCCGCCATTGTACAGTAATTTTTACTTGTGCATTAAGTTTAATAAATAAATAAATAAATAAATAACTGCATATTCTAATCATAATATCGGGTGTAAAAAGACAGTTTCCGAAGCCGAAAACCACATAGTCTACCCATTATTTGGATATTTTTTTATCCACTGGGTCTGGAGATATTGAAGGTCGAAGTCGCAATTTTTTTTTAACTTTTTTAGGAAATTGAATTCCAAGTGATAAAACTAAACTTTTTTCCAAACAAACATTACCTGAATTTTCGATATATTTTTTTTCGAAATTACGCATTTGCAGTTTTAAAAACGCAATGAATATCAAACGTATCAGACAAGTACCTATGTGACTTAGAGGGAAAGGGCGGGGTTTAACTCCACTTGCCTGGGTTGGCGTTACATTGCTCGCAATAAAAATAGTTTTTTTTTTATACCTTAAAATAAAAGTCGTTTCCCAGCAATAATTTTAGCGCAAAACTACTTTGTTAGACGTACAGTATGCGTAGTTGATGGCTATGTGATGTGTCTATTTACACCCTGTATAATTAAGTTAGAGACTCATCTAAAGCAATAAACCTTTACAGGTTTGACTGTCCAGGGTTCATTATTCAACACTTTCAATTTGGAAAATCTGAAACCTTTTCCTAACCGTTTTCTAACTTTTGTTCCTTTTTTTTCCACTTTATTTCGTCCTTAATTTTAGGTTACTGTTTAAGATTCTTAAAAGAATTTACTATATACAATATTAACTGAGCTCGCAAAAGGGCTGACCCTTAACTTTATTTGTTTGTCCCGTAGCGGAGTCTAGCCGGAAAGAATGGTAACTGTACAGGACGATCACTGTAATCTAGCCTAGACAACAGTTACGATATAGTCCGAAGTACAGCTTATGTTTACATTTTGTTGATGTTTCTTAAAGTCTGATTGCCCGTCAGCACCCGCGCGTCCCACATCGGGGACGCAACAATAGGTTTTTAATTGTGTCTGTTATTGCAGTACGTTGCAGTACGACAGATTGACAAAAACTGACTTCACAATATCATAATGAGTTGTCAAGAAGTTTTTAGTGAGATACTAAACCCAAAGAGACACGCTACCAGCCATAACGATTTTCAAAAAACCCTACTGCATAAACAACTTGGAAAAATTCAAACTACTTACTAAATAAATAAATAAATAAATAAACAGACAGGATATTCATTGGGATGAGTGAGCTAAGCATTGCTTATTATAACTCACACACCACACAACCTCACTAGTCACACTCACACCCACACTCGCACGCATACTCACACACACTCACTCATGATACACATACACGCGCGATCTGGCCTTTCAATTTTACCCTTTATTTTTATTTTATTTTTTATTCTTGCATGTTTACAATTGTCTACATTTCAATTGCGTAAAAATGACAATTGGAAGTGCGAGGTCTCCTAATACAAGCAATTCCTTGCTTAAAAGATGATCTCCAATAATTATGTATCAAAATGTCTATTGTAATTACTTAGTTTTCAAGCAGTCTGATGCAGTTGCAGTTAAATCGCATATTTAATTTTAGTGATTTTATTTTAGGATTCATCTCCTCAAACCCTATATTTTGATAGCCCACATGACAATGTCACAGAAAAACGACTACACTTAGATAGAGTACTTACATAATAGTGGCGGCCATTTTGATTTTATTTTTACACATACATCAATCTGCCTAGCCTTTTCCCAACTATCTTGGGGTCGGCTTCCAGTCTAACCGGATGCAGCTGAATACCAGTATTTTACATGGAGCGACTGCCTATCTGACCTCCAAAACCCAGTTACTGGGTAATACGATACCCCTTGGTAAGACTGGTTGTCAGACTTTTCGGCTTCTGACGATCCGTAACGACTGTCAAAGAACCAAAATTGAAAGCCGTGACCAACGCTTTAACGTGGTTTCCGAGGCACAGAGGAGTCTTGGTATGTAAAGATGGTCACCCATCCATGGACCAACCCCGGCAAGCGTAGCTTAACCTGATGGATCGACCCGTGCGGCTGTTATTACTTTAGCTACGACACTTACATACACTCTAAAATATTACCCTCTTTCTGGTGAAGTCGGGTAAAAGTAGCTTACCTGCCAGAATCTAGGTATACTTTTTCTGTGTTTACCACTATTGGCAAAAGCTGCTCAACGCTATTCCAGATAGTTCCTTACGCCATTTTGAACTTTGAACTATTTAAAAATAGAGTGTTAATTTAAATGTCACGCTCACACTTGACCGCTTGAAAGTACCCCTAACACTTATCAGTGCCCTTTCCTGACCCCTCGGAGTTCGTTTAACCCTGCGCAAGAGACGACAGGTGACTTTACTAGTCTTCCGTTACAATTATATACAAAAACACACCCTTAAGGAGTGTTTGTAGTAGAAAAAATTAAAATGCATTTCCTATCTGCTAAATAAGAACGAACTTTGTAAATGCTGCTACGAAAAGGGTTTTATAGTACTTCTCAGTACTGAAATAAGGTTGAATCTCGCTTGCAAAATGTTGACAACAGCTGTAAAATAAAACAGTTTTATAAACACGGTCAATAAAATTGGCTGTTCTATTCTATTGCGTAGTAAATAAGGTTCAATGTCGTTTGTGGTTTTTATAATTTGACTGTTTTTGTAAGGTTGTTTTTTTGCGGCTAGGAAGTTTGAAGATTGGTTAGTTCCTAGTTTCTTTACAATAAGTTATTTAAGCAATCAATAGACAAGGTACCGTTTGCGATAATATTTAACCTTTTTATGATATTGAGCAGAAGTAATTTTTTCTAGAACACTTGGATGGATGTGTGTTACTCAATCACGCCATAACGGCTGAACGGATCTGGGTGAAATTTGACACGGAGATAGATTCTAGTCTGGAATAGTGCATAGGCTATAATTTATAGTGGAGGATGTACTAATTTTACGCGAGCGAAGCCGGTGGCAGAAGCTAGTATTTATTTAAGGGTCTACTACCGGCCAAGTGGCGCCCTCATTGAATAAAAAATCGTAGCATAGCACAGAAAATAAATATTAAAGAATCCAACGTTACGTTTGTTGCAAAGAGGATAAAGTATTTTTACGTTGTTATAACAGGTCTCACAATGTTTCGTATCCAAAGTAGTAGGCAAAAGTGTCAGAAACGGCCGTTTTTGGTATTTTTGCCTACTACTTTGGATACGAAACATTGTGAGACCTGTTTTAAAAGATCTAAAGAAAAGATATTTACCTCCCGTGCTAGTCAAAGACTGTGTTACGGCAAGGTAAGATTCTCGCTCTTGGAATACTAGTCATAATATAAACACTTTAAGGCGCTATTAGCTGCCAACGACCTTGAGTGGTTAGCTTGAGTGTTCTGCGTTATGCTCACGTAAAGCGTCGTATGACCCAGTAATAGGATTCGCCCATCAAAGAGCGCTCTCCCAAATTAGACGCATTATTAATTTATTACACATAAAACAACAGGTATTAAACCAAAACACTGAGAATAAATTATAAATAATTAAATGATCTTTAGAATGGTGAAGGTTTCATAAAAATACGCTTTATAGTTTTTGCGTGATTCTCAATTTTTTATCCGCGTTAGACATAACTTTACAAATTAATTACACAATGTTATAAAAATATAATTTCAAATATTCTCAGATCAAATTACGACGGAAATTGTTTAGAGTAACCAATATTTTTTTCAAATAAATAAAACTAATCGTTGAAACGTGATGTTCAATTAAAAACCATTAAAAGTCGTATAATTGCGCCTTAAGAGTGACACTGTGTGGAATGACTCTTTCATGAAATCATGACATTTGACATCAATTGTAACTGAGAAAGTTGTATTGATTATTTTAATTATTAGTAGTTCTATAAATACATACTTGCTACGGCCGTGAATCATATTTTGACCAACATACAACTTGACACTGACCTGCAACTTGCAAAAAACGTAAGAAAATTTGAATTTCGCGGGCTACCATTGGCGCTTCCACCTTAACGAAAACTGGTATTGTTCCGAACTAAATAACATTCTTATATTTTTTGGCGTGTTTTTTTTTAGTGAAGTTCAGTGGCTGTTTTAATTAATCGCAAATTGATTCCTAGTGGATATAGTGATGTAAAATTGGTGCGGTTTTGTGTCTGAAGTGTCTACGCAACTGGACAATAAGTGGAACCATTGAAACAGGCGCAATCTCGGTAAAATTGAATTCCTTGCCGGACTTGCCGTCTGTGTTTCCTGATAGCTACAACCTGGGAGTCTTTAAGTCAAGAGTGAATAGGTTACTTCTAGGCAAGCGTGCTCCATCTTCGACCATATTATCGCTTACCATAAGGTGAGATAGTGGTCAAACGCGTGCCTATAAACAATAAAAAAAAAGCTGATAATTTTTTCGTAGTATGGACAACCTCAGCCAAGCTTGCCAGCAGAAGGCCGACTCGACTCATTTGCTGCCAAATATTGCAAAAACATTAGAATGTGTTACATCTGCATTCTAATGGTAAAGAAGTGACAGTACTCTGTATCTAAAACTAAATACTTTCTTAATTTGACACTGGTGCGGATTCTGTTTTATACGATCTAAACTTAATTTAAGCAATTCCTATCTTTTTCTCTCTAATAAAACAAGAAAGAGACGGACGTAAATTAGAGCTGTCAAATTTAGTTGAACTAATATTTCCATACAAATTAAGTGTACACGTAAAAACATGTCGATTAAAAACACGGTGATGCGCAAGGCGTAAACTAGTTTGACATCTCTAACTTAGTTCATAGCTATAGCCGTCCTTTTCTCGCACTGCCTTTTAGTAAAAGACAGCGGTTCTCTAATTTTAGTTTAGTTATTATTAAGAGAATCGGCACCACTGGCTACATGCACAAACCGTGCGAAGCCAAAACTTAAAAAAAAACAATATCATGGTTGACAATGTAGACCTTTCAATCAATTTCAAAGTCATCATCATCATAAAAAAAAACTTCAATTCAACTATTATCAAACACCCCACCGTTACGTAATTATACAGGATGCTCTTTCGATATCATTGTCATCGGAAATGACTTCACCCTCTATAGTAGCACGTGCCATAGACAAGTGTAGAAAAAAAAGAAAAAGTTCGTTAAAGCATGTGTTTGTAATGCTTTTAAATTGTTCGTTTTATGAATATTTAGAACAACCTGTTGTGTTTTTGGGTTTGTTATTAAAGTTTATGTCACGGCTGTTATATTTTTGTATTATAATGGCTTTAATCCAATGGTTTAGGTGCAGAACTGCGAGATACAAGTCGTTTTTTAGGGTTCCGTACCCAAAGGGTCCAAACGGAGCCTTATCGATGTCACTCACGTGTCCGTCTCTTTGTCTGTCTGTTCGTTGTCTGTCACAAAACTTTGTTCCGATTTTTTTTTAACTTCCCATTGACCTATTAACTTGAAATTTGGTGATAATGTTTATTATTAAGTAAATTTTACTAATAAATACCAATGTATTGATCAGTCCGACACGCACTTGTCTCGGTTTTTTATTTTTGATAGGTTCACGCTTGACCGCTATCTCACCTGATGGTAAGCGATGATGTGGTCGAAGATGGAGCACGCTTGCCTAGAAGTAACCTATTCACTCTTGTCTCAAAGACCCCCAGGTTGTAGCTATCAGGAAACACAGACTCCGAGAGGGAATTCCACTCCTTAGCTGGTAGAAGGAAAAAATCGTGAGGAAACCGGCATGTCCTAGAACCAAAAATTCGAAGACATGTGACATCCACCAATCCGCATTGGGCCCGCGTGGTGGATTATGGCCCACACCCTGTCACAGAGAGGAGGCCTGTACTCCAGCAGTGCGGACATTAAAAAGGCTGATGATGATGATGATGAGCTGGTAGAAGGTAGGTAGAAGTCGCAGATACAGTTCTCATTCATTGCAAACCCTTTTAAAGCAAATAGTATGCTGAGTTTGAGTGACATCACTAATGTTAATTTGGCTAGTAATAAAAAGGTAACTGGATTGATCAACATAAGTAAAAAATCGAGCAAAAGAATAAAGGTCACTTTCAGAGCTGCAATGGGTGTGCCGGGTTCGATTCTCGCGCAGAACAAATATTTGTGTGGCCTACATATAGTTAGTTAGCTTAGCCATGTCCTAGTGTGGAGCAACGTTTTTTTTTTTTAATTTAAAGAAATAAAAAACCGGCCAAGTGCGTGTCGGACTTCGCACATTTAGGGTTCCGTACCAAATGTATTTTTGATTATTTGTGTGGCTTTAGGTCGACAAGTTGCTTAAACTGTGAAAATTTGAAGACTCTAGCTCCAACCGTTTGACAGAAGGACACGTGAGTGACAGCAATAGGGCTCCGTTTGAACCCTTCGGATACGGAATCCTAAAAAGAAAGACGCAATTTAAACGCAAACAGCACAACCCCGTGCCTCAGAAAACACGATGAGCCGTTAGTCCCGGCTCATTTGTAGATCTTTGACAGTCGTTACGGATAGTCAGAACCTAGGATATCTAACACAAGTCCTGCCTAGAAGTATTGTGTTATCCAGTTACTGGGCTGTGGAGGTCAGATAGGCAGTCGCTCTATGTAAAATACTTGTACCTACTCAGCTGCATCCTATTAGAAAAGAAGCCGATCCCAACAGTTGGGAAAAGGCTAGGCAGATTGATTGGTAACACCATAACTCCCTAAATGCAATTAACGCTTAACAGAATGCAAAATATCGTTCAGTTATCGTGCTCATTGATACAAACTGAGAAATCTACCCCTTTAGCTAATAACAATAACCCGAACGAGCATCGAACCTATTGACCAGCGATGACATTTACCGCTGCAAAAAATCACGAATAGCACGTGGCTACCCACCTGCTTACTCTCTAGGGTTGTCACGCGAGCATTGATTATTATTTTAAACTCTTGCAGTGTAAAATGGTATAAGTATCAATTGAAAATTAAAGATTAATATTCCGTTTAAATGAATGTGAATAAAAAGAACATTAAAAAAATATATGAAAAATAGTATTCGACCAGTATCAATTATAAGGTCCAAGTTACTGACAGTCAAGTCTGCAGATAGAGATCCGTGTCCAGAAGGACCGTATTCTGAATCAAGCCCTTTGTCCAGCCGCCTAACGAGACCTTTCTAAGGTGTTGGTCGAGGTGCATGGCTATTAAGCCAATGACCGATACGACTACCGGTATAATAAGGGGTTAAGTCCACACCCCACATGTCGACAACTTCGCGAGCCAAGTCAAGATACTAAAATGGCTTAAGAGCGGCCAAGCCGTTGTAATACACATATCTTTGAATTTTTTGAACTAATAAGTATCTAATGCACTATATCTAGGTTTCTATGATAGAAAAAAATAAAAATTTGGAGAAACAAATTCAGTATAAGCCTTCAAAAATCTGCTGTTTTGCACAAATTTTACCTAAATTTTGGCCGTTCATAATGTACTCATAAATTGTAAAAGTAAAGAAAACATCTTGATAGAACCCTTGCACATGTAATGAAGATTCCAAATGATAAATATACTACGATGTCTATTTTTCTTTCGTTCAACTTTAGGGTAACAATTGTTTGCACTTAAAGAGCTGTCAAAGTGTCAACTTCTAAAAGGTTGAGCATCATTATAGTAGTATTTATTTTAGTAACAGCAATTATGGCAATAATTGGCAAACATTTATGGCAATAAATTAAAAGTACTTTCTTTTTTTTAATGTAGATACACTTAGTTGGTATCTTCAGCATCAATTAATGTGAAGTAACTTAAAAAAAAAAAAAACTTTTTACTTCAGATTTATTGTTCTTCAAAGAAAAGGCAAGCTTAATTCAAAGTTGAGTTTTCTCATAGCAAACCTTTGAGTGATAGGCAGATATCACAATTATAAAATGGTCCCAGGGGGGCCAACGGGCGGGGGAAGGGGGTGGTATCCAGAGTACATCTATAAAATGAATATGGAAAAAGACATAATCCAAATAAGGTTTAGAATCACATTGTAATATTTAGTGATTAAGAAAATAATCTAAATTAAATAACTAAAAAAGCAATTACTTATTAAATTAATGGAGTCAGTAGAGTTGACTATTATTTATACAAAAGAAATTATTATACACATTATCACAAAAGCGCTAAACATAAAAAGAACAAAATGTCATGAGAGTGAAAACAATCCATTCCACCGGTGAGAAGGGTAGTTTTGTTGAAATATCATATGTGTATTTGCATACTCTAAACAAATTTATTTGTACAAATATTGTTACATTTTACTTTCTAAACAAAACTAAAACTGAGACTCCGTTAGAATTTTTTAAAAGGAACTCGCGTTACAACCCTTAAGAAACACAATCGTGATGCAATGTCATTAGAATAAGGGTTGCGAACTTGCGGTTTTTTTTTATTCAAGTCGTTCAAAGGTCAACCGGCATTGATGAGGTTAAAAAAAAGATTTAGTACATTCACTGGTCTCTGTAGTTTTATTAATGAGACGTTTTTAAGATATGGACTGTATTTTTTTCTTTAAATTTATGTTTTTATTTATAAACGGCTTGTCCGTACTTAATACTTACTTGCATAATACCGTCTTAAAATGATAAAGACTTTCTGTTTTCGTTTGGAATTCTTCAAAAGACGCCTGAACTTTTGTAGGAAAGACCAAGGGAGTGTGGGATTCTTCTTACCGCACTAAAATCACCCCGGTGACCCCACATGAAGTGTGAAAACCTACCTACATGAAATAAAAAGTACATTAAGAGGGAACAGAGCCTGCGAGGAATTTACAAAATAGGTATTTGAAGAAACTATTGTCATTGTGCTCCCTCAAGCCTGCCCCTGTAGAGTGCGATAGGGACAGCAGCAACTCAGACCGATTTTATCACAAATTTTTTGATGAAATCGACGTTTCGTATTCCCCTGTTTTCTCCTCGAAAACTGAGCCGATTCAATTATTTTTGCCACCAAATTTTTAAGAAAGAGTATGTCTAGGTCCCTATTAAAGGTTTTATGTTAAAACTTTTCGAATTTGTCTGGTAGTCCTCTAAGAACGGCGGTAAAAATAGGGCCATTATTTGTCATTTTTAAAGGGTCATATTTTCTTTACTTATTAGTTGCTGAAAAAAAGAAAATGACAGCGACGTGTCAACAGCAGACCTTGACTTTATGAAAAAAAAAATATTGCTCTAGAGGCATTATTCAGAAAGGAAATAGGGGAATACATTTGTATGGAGAATCGCAGCCCCTGTTCCCTCTTAATCATTACCACAGTAATAAAAATCGAACGGGCCTTACAGTAGTCGTATAAGATGTGTAACATTTGACATCTCACCTTGGTAATAAGCAACATTAACATTCTACGAGTATCCTGAACAATAAAATTAAAACGTTCAGATTTCGACCGCGCGCTGACTTATCGTGTGCGCGCTCTACCATCTGATGGCCAACTCTACCACCGCGCGCGCTCATTGGTCAATCAAATAGCTCGCGCTTCCCCGGCTTCCTATTACAACCATGTGTATTACTTTACATGGTTGTGAACGCACCCACGATACAGGAAGAATTCCTAGTGTGGAGTATCGTTTATAAAAATAAATATTGTCTTAATAATAGTAGGTATAGCTAATGTAGAATATTTAAAATACACCTAATTTAACAACCGTTTTTATTAAAACCGTTAATCAAAAGCGCAAAGTTCAAAATTAGAATAAACACCGAATAAAAAAATAATTTAAATGTCCCTTCCCTACACGTTAGGGCTGTACATCATTTAAATGCAAAATATTCACTGTTTTTACAACAGGTGCTCAATTTATGTGGGAATTGTAGGTTATTTGCATACCAATGTAATGGTGGTCTGTCGGTATGTACGTACTTGGTTAGTTGGTCGATAATTGTGAATTGGTTTGCGAGTAATTATTGTTGCAGTTTTGTGAGTGTGTGCAGTTTAGATGACTATTTGTTTTAATAGGATATAGATATAAGTTAATAGTAAAAAAACATTTTTTAAACAAGCTTTTTCAATTCCTACACCATCGTGGAGGCCCACCTTTATACCAGTGTCAATGTAGGGAAATTTCTAAATAGCAAAAGTCACAAGTGACAAGTGTAAAAGTGACAGGTGTCAAAGTGACAGGTGTCAAACTATGAAATGTCGACTAAGAGTGTAACATGGGTAAAAAAAAACTTCCCTTGGTACTTACTACTGGATCTCTTGGTAGGTACGGGATTTTTTTTTATTTTTTTTAGCAACAAACGTTTCATGTCTGCAATGTTGACCGTTAGAGAGTTCCTCTATCTGAAGATAATCTTGAATGTCGATTCAGGTAATGCTTACTTGAAAATGCATTGTAATTGCAACTGAACCAACACGTAGAAATTCAATCCCATTTAATTAGAGGAAGAAGTTCTAATTTAGGGATTAATTCACATACCGCGTTTTAATTTAATTCAATTTTGTTTTTCTAATGACTTAATAATGATACAAATGAGCCGTTATTTTAAATTTTATTTTAATTGTATTTATTTATGCTGGTTTTTTTTTTGTTCTTTGTTGTATTGTGCTGTGATCACTATGCCTGAAATAAATGAATTTTATTTATTTATTTAGCTTACAGGATTTTACCCGAACAAACAAACATGAATGATAAATGATTTTATTTTTGTAAATAGGTTTTAACAACCCTTTTACACGTCAACATTTTTTTTTGTCAGTTTTAGCTAGATTAGACATTGCAAGTTAAATAAAAGCTTACAAGCTACAAGCTTACAAGCTACAAGCTTACAAGCTACAAGCAAGTTACAAGCTTTTATTTAACATGTCCTGAATCAACATTCAGGTTTAGCTCCAGATAGAGAAACGCTTGAAGGGTATGAATTTAAAAGAAAGCTTGTTTAAAAAAATATATTATTACAATTAACTTTTTTTACTAAAACGAGTATTACCTGCTCTCATCTTTACAGCCCTATTTTATACCCAAAGAAATCACTTACCACAGCCCTAACGTGTTGGCGCGAATGGCGAGTGCGCCGGGTCCGTTACGTCAGGTGATCCCATCAATTATATTAATTAAACTACATACCTGTTGCTAGCACTGAGACATTAGACACAAAGCCAGCCCAGTGCTGGACATGTCTTCGAATTTTTGTTCTAGGATAAGCCAGTTTCCTCACGACATACTGAAAGTACGACTTATAAACTAAAGTTGGACCCATGCCAAAGTGCATTGCCAATATTTTATAATAGTTATGTTATTAAAGGCTGATCGATGCCCTAATCAGCTCCTGAAGTTAACTGCACCAGCTATTTCAAAGATATCAATAAAATGTCATTTGTTTATTACTGGTCGAATACGAGCGTACCAATAATAGAAAAAGTAGACTAAAAAACTGGGTGATTTAGTCTGGAAGTTATATCAGGCCAGCTGATGTCGAATCACTTTTCGGAAACGTCATAGAAACCAATTAGTGATAAAAAGGACAATCTGTCAAATTATTTCAGATAGGATACCAAAATCTCCCTTCCTTTTCATTTCAACCTAAAATGGCAGCCTTAAATCAAACCTGTTCACACCTTTAAAGTCAGTTCGGTGTCTTAAAAAAAACTGTCTCAATAAACTGAAACCCATCTATCCCATCCCAGCGTGTTTTGGCGGCAAGGCAATGGTCGCTTGCGCAGGATTCCGGTAGCATGTCGTTTATGCTAAATCTAACTCGGATCTTTCCCGCCTTTAATTTGGAAGTGTCAAAATGTCATTCTGAGTGAAATGCATTTTTGATTATAACAGGGTAGTCTAGTGTGATGGCTGATATTAGTCTGCAAAGGCCCACATGGTCTGTCATGGTCAAAACTGTTGGACCTGAATACTAATTTGGTTCAGCTGTTGATAACTGTGCAGGGAAAGCCTGTTTTATTTTGGAATTGACTACAGCTTCCTTGAAGAAAGTTGTTCATTTTTATGGACAAAAGCACTATCTAAAATATGACCATCCGTTTCCGTTACACCATTATAAAAAAACCAAACCAAAAAAATACATTGCAAATCTAGTAAGAGCAAAAAAAAAAACAAATCTACCGGCCATCCCATCCAAAAATAGCGCCCTTTTCACAGCTCTATAGACAGATCGACGCCACAATAAATCACTAACCACCTCCAACGTGTTTTGGCGGCAAGACGATCGCAATGGTCGCGTGCGCAGGATTCCGTTAGCGCGTCAGGTGTCCCGCAGGTGGGTATAACGACCTTAGGGTAGTCACCCTTACGATTTAAGTTCGTTTTTTTAGATGATACAGGCTTGTAACGAACGTTTTGTAGGTCGGAGAACTGTGGTGATAGGGAGATAAGGTGGTTCTCTAATTAAATATAATTACTAAAAATTTATTTAAGAGCAGTGGTGGCCCAGTGGTAACGGCTGCGACTTACAAGTTGTAGGTCGTGAGTTCAAACCCAGGCGTTTTACTTTGTGTAAATTATTCTCATTACCATTGCTCTCAAAACTGTGAAGGAAAAAATCGTGAGGAAACCGGTATGTCCTTGAACCAAAAATTCGAAGACATGTGACATCCACGTCCACCAACCCGCATTGGGCCCGCGTGGTGAATTACGGCCCACACCCTCTCACAGAGAGGAGGCCTGTGCCCCAGCAGTGGGGACATTAAAAGACTGATGATGACTAACAATTTTATATAATCTAGTAGAGTACTTATCTTTTGAAGAAAACTTATCAAAGTAGAGACAAGATCACCATTTTCAAATTATTTTGTTCTAGATTTTTAAACTCTTGTTTGGCTATGTTAGTACCTATATGCCTTCAAAATCTATGTTTTCAATTTATCAATCCATGTACTTAAAAAATAGTTAATTATTTTTTATAATTTATGTGCAAAAATAATAATCTAAACACATTTTCTGCGAAAGTAATCGAAACTAAAATTATGAAAAATTTGAGTAGAAAGTTATAAAATAATAATAATAAGAGAATGTCTCGAAGGGCTTTACACAGCAAAAGCAACTTTGTATTGACCTACCCCAACAGACGTCATGTATTTGTCGTTAAAAACTCAACCGTATTTTATTTAGGGACTAGACTTTAGCCAGTGTAGTCACCCGCACGGAATCAGTAACTCCCCCACTATAAATAATAGCCTATCTAATATTCCAGACAATAATCTATCTCCTTGCCAAATTTCATCCAGATCCATTCAGCCGTTCTGGCGTGATTGAATATCAAACATACATCCATCCAAGCTTTCACATTTAGTAGGATTTACATTACTTTATGCACAGTGTTGTTTATCTAAGCAAATTAACCAAAATCGGAAGAACATTCCGTGCGTATGCGCAAGCAAATACAAACAATCGATTTGTAAAAAAATTGTAGGCAGAGTTGTCGTCATTATATTATAGGTTCATCGACCTCAATTAACTCCATCTTTACAAGACAATGGGACAAAAACCATCGCTAATAATTGAATAATTACTGCTTATAGAAACACACTATTAATTTATTTTTCCTCTTACTTTGAGGAAATAGGTGAATGATTGGTGTTGTCCTTTGAAAGTCATCCTTTTTAGGGTTCCGTAGTCCTTGACAAGAAACCCTTATAGTTTCGGTCTGTTCGTCTCTCCATCCGAGGCGTATCATTGAGGCGGTTGGTATTTGAAAGCTGCAATTTTGCATGGATATTTATTGAATTAATCACGTCACGATATCGAAATAACAAAATTTTTATGGTAGTAGCTCCCATACATGTAAAGTGGGAATGATGTTTTTCTCACCTATCCTTTTGTGTGGGGTAGCGTTGGATAGAGCTTTCAAAATCAAAAGTGATATTTTATGTTCGAGTCGAGCGTCCCCCCCGCCCCTCCCCACTAGAAGTTAAACTGTTGGTTTGAAAAATCTGATAAAATTCGTGATGATAGTCTAAATAACAAACTTTGACGGAAAACTATCACGAATAAATTAGCTCTGTAAGTTAATAAATTAGCTCTGTAAGTTTAAGAGTAATAGTCGGTCAACTTATGAAATGTATCTACCTACTTGGAAAATTTAGTACGAAAATACAAAATCCTTATTTAATACAATTCGTATTGTAATGGGCGACTACGGAACCCTACACTGTGCGTGGCCCGACATACACCTGGCCCGTTTTTTTTTATTGGGTGGGAAAATCATCAAATAACTTCTCTTGGTCTAGGTGGAGGGGGAGGCGTGTCAGACTCTTACTGACTAAAAGCCACCCCTGTTCCTACAGTTGCCTGTACCAGGACTGCAGTGACTCTTTCGCGACCCTGGCTGACATACTAGCAGGCCCAGTCAATTCTTGCTGACATCTCTTTGAGGCGCGCGTGGAACACTACGCTCTGTCGACCCAGACCAGCAGGCGTATTCGCTAACTCAGTTGACATCAATTTCATAGGCACTTTGCCGTACATTACTGCTTTGACGTATAAGAAAATAAAAATGTACTACGTAGTGCTATTGTAATCGATGTCCACCGAGCAATGTACTGCAAAGTGTCTATAAAATTGATGTCCATTGAGTTAGCGAATACGCCTGCTGGTCCTTATTGAAAGGCGAGCTACCCATTGCTCACCATCCGCATGCCCGCGCCTAGTGACCGGTTTTTTTTATAATGTACCCACTGCTGAGAACAGGCCTCCTCTCTAGAGGAGGGAATGGGCCGCATCACACCACGCGACTTTGAATTTTTTTTTAGGAGATGCCGGTTTCCTCACGATGTTTTCCTTCACCGTTTTGAGAGCAGTGTTGATGAAATTAATTACACAAAGTAAAACGCCTGCCCAGGTTTGAACCTACGATGTTCTACTCGTCCGTCGAGGCCGTAACCACTGGGCTACCACTGCTCTCACTTACATCACACTTATTTTTTTCTACCAAGCATATCTAGACTAGTTTTTATTTAAAATAGACCCACATTCTACTTCATGTGGGGTAAATTTCATAACCTCATAAGTTTTATATCAATGACATTTACCTCAATTTAATCACCCAACTATTTTGCTAACCCCCTTAGCGTGATGTCAAAGATTAGACAAACTCGTGTACCTAGATGGTAATTTCTCAACAAACGGTTGGAAACAAGTTAATTGCAATAAGGGGAGACTTTTGTTATGTTTCCTGTCTCATCGGCAATGTAACGATATAACCGACTTTGAAGAAGGTGTGTCGTTAGTCATTTTGTATCGTTATTTTTTAGGGTTCCGTATCCGAAGGGTGTAAACGGAGTCCTATTGTTGTCACTCACGTGTACGTCTGTCCGTCGTGTATCACAAAAATTTGTTCCGAAGAATTTTTAAACTTCCCATTGATCTATCAAGTTGAAATTTGGAGATAATGTTTATTAATACGTATATATTACTATCAAATCAATATCATAATGTATTGATAAATCAGATTTTGTCTTTGAAATTCCTTCATTTGGTACGGAACCCTAAATGTGCAAAATCCAACACTCACTTGGCTTGTTTTTTTTTATAACCTAAAAAAAAAAGACTAGGAATATCTCTTCTATCGTGGGTGCGTTTAAAAACACTGAGGCCCGGAACAACTATCTATAGGCCATACAAATATGTTGAATTGAACCCGTGACACGTAGCGCAGCAGCCAATCGCTCAGCCACAACCGTGTTGGCAAACCAAATTGTAACGGGTATTAAGGGGCCTTTTACAGTCCACTAGCGCCGCCAATCGAAAAAATGTCATAACTCGTAAATAGAATCAAAAATACTTTTGTATTTTTGATTCTATTTACGAGTTATGACATTTTAAAAATGAAAAAATGAAAAAAATGTCATAACTCGTAAATAGAATCAAAAATACTTTTGTATTTTTGATTCTATTTACGAGTTATGACATTTTCTCGATTGGCGGCGCTAGTGGACTGTAAGAGGCCTCTTAAGTAAAAGTTGACTGAAAACGACTGCTGAGCCTGTAGTCCTAGGTTTATTTCCCAGGTGAGATGATTTTAAGTTTTTCCATTCAGCAATTCTTTATGCAATCGTTATTAAAGCTGAGTGTCCATCGGTCACAAAAAATAATGTAATAATATTTATTTATTTAAACTTCATGTACAGTAGTAGTACATAGGCGCACTACCCCTAGGCTACCGGTACATGGTTAATATCCCACCCACATGCAAAAAACGTTTTGCTAACAAATTCAGTGTGCGTACAGCTGAAGAGTGGAATTCCTTGCCAGAGTCTGTGTTTCCTGATAACTACAATCTGGGAGTCTTTAAGTCAAGAGTGAATAGGTCACTTCTAGGTAAACGTGCTCCATCTTCGACCTTATCATCACTTACCATCAGGTGAGATAGTGGTCAAACACGTGCCTATCAAAAGTAAAAAATAACATAAAATAAAAGTTACAAGCAAGGCACTATTCAAGCAATCTGATGTAGCTGGTGGCATAAAATCTGCGATAAAACTGAAACACTAACACAGTCAAAATGTAAAGCATCTCTGCCAATCTCTAAAACAAGCGATATGTTATGCAATGGTGCCGATTCTGTTGTGCAGAAACTAAACTTGATTTAAGCTATTGCTATCTTTTTCTCTCTAATAAAACAAGAAAGAGACGGACATAAATTAAAGCTGTCAAATTTAGTTTAACTAATATTTCCATACAAATTAAGGGTACACGTAAAAACATGTCGACTAAATACACGGTAAAGCAAGGCGTAAACTAGTTTGACATCTCTTACTTAGTTCATAGCTATAGCCGTCCTTTTCTCGTACTGCCTTTTATTATAAGATAGCGATTCTATCTAGATCTAATTTTGGTTTGGTTGTTGAACAAGAGAATCGGCAACAGTAGCTATTTTTCTCAACTATTTAGTTTTCAAACTGAAGCTACATTGTCAGCGATGACTGTATGTCTGTATGTCCTTGACGCGCCTGTCCTAATCACTTTATAGTCTGTACCTATTGTTAGCGGACAGTCATAGAATCTTCACGTGTAACATGCTATTGTAGGATATTCAGAGTTATATAGTCTACTAGACGTTTCAGACTATGCGACTTACAAGTTGTAGGTTGCGAGTTCAAACCCAGGCAGGCGCTTTACTTTGTGTAAATTATTTTATCACCACTGCTCTCAAAAAGGTGAAGGAAAACATCGTGAGGAAACTGGCATGTCCTAGAACCCAAAATTCGAAGACATGTGACATCAACTAACCCGGATTGGGCCTGCGTCTGGGATTACGGCCCACACTCTCTCACAGAGAGGAGGCCTGTGCCCCAGCAGTATGGACATTAAAAAGCTGATTATGATGATGATAGACGTTTCAGAAACGAATCATTTAGAAAAAAAAACGAAGCCTATGACCACGTCTTGTAGTGTTACATACTTGTAGTAAATTTTTATGTAACCAAAGTTCAAGAACAGGTCTAGGTCACAATCTCACACATACACACATTTTTTCAACAGTTTTGAACCACAGACAAGTAAACGAGACTAACCCACAAACCAACAATGTAAGTGCTAGTTCACACGAGCTTTCCCACGCGTCAATGTCTAGGGCGCCCGTGTGAAACACCTTAACAATGACGTAATGTTATGTCATGAGCGCGAAAGGAAAAATGCTTTTACTTTGACTTTCGGTATGAATGAGATTATGTCATGAAAAAATAAACCTAAAAAATTCCAAGCAAGTCACTTTTCAAGCAGTCTGTTAAAGTCAGTGTCATCAAATCTGTAATTGAACTGAAAAAACTAACAAATACATACATATAGGGTACTACCAACTACATCAGAATTCTTGAAAACTGAATTGTTTGGAACTTTTTAGTGATTTGTGTCAGTCGGGCTTTTATTTGGAAGTGAAAACTTCTTTAGGAACATTGGGCATTTTTGAGATGGAAAAAACTATTGAACTCGCGCGACACCGATCCGCTACGAGTGCTACGACGCCTAGCGTTGTAGCACTCGTAGCGAATTGAAGTGAAAACTTCTTTAGACGCGTTGGGTATTTTTGTTCAAGTTTTCATTTGCTGTCGGCACTCCCGGAGTAGTGCCACTATTTTTTTTATTTCCAACATTTTTAAGCGAGTTATATTTTTGGAATAAAAAAAAGACAACACTTACCTAATGGTGAATGACACATGTCTTCAAAGTTTTGGTTATATCACATGCTTTTTTCACAATGTTTTCCTTCGCCGTTTTGAGAGCCGTGATGAAATAATGTACACAAAGAGCGCCTGGCTGGGTTCAGACCCACGACCTGAAATTTGTAAGACGCGGCCGTTACCGCTGGGCCTCTACTACTATTAAAAACTATTCAATCTAAAGTGTACATAAAACAAAAATAAACCTATCTAACTATATATACACAAAACTAAAACTCTTACATTACTATGACTAAAAAAAATCTACAATATGGCATCGAAAAATTCCTTCACATCGCTATCGGCTGGTAATGAGCCCAAAAGACTGGCGGTATTTCCACGTTGAATCAATCAATCTAAAATAAATTTCCCAAAAATCTTAAACACAAAATAAATCCCGGAAACAACAATTTGAATACCGACACGGGAATCGAACTCTGAACTCACCCCTATTAATTATTCTAATCGTTCACACTCACGCAAACCTAGGGTGTATGACCAGTGACCATAGGAATTCAAGGGTTACCCTTGCGACTTTATATGGTAAATGGTATAATTTGAATAAGGGTGGAAATTGCCAATTAACTTCTAAATAGGTGGGAATTTGTTACTATTTGTTTTTAAATTTTATTAATAAGGGTGAGTTTTGTGTGAGAGTTGTATGAGTGAAAAGAAAAAATACAATTTTTTTTCCCCCACCCTATTGAAAACCAAACCAAATTCTGAATCTATAAATTCAAATCTGCAATCTATACATTTTCACAAGTTTTTGTTTTTTTTTAATAATAAAACTACTTTTCGGCTAAACTAACAAAAAATACTATTGGGTTCTGTTCTATCCTCCTATTACCTAAAGATAAAAATAATCTTTATAATGAACCCTTTAAGTGTTAAGGTTTAGACAGACATTTTAACTTCATAGAACCAGAAGTTAGAAGTCTTTAAGTCAAGAGTGAATAGGTTACTTCTAGGCAATCGTGCTCCATCTTCGACCACATCATCGCTTACCATCAGGTGAGAGTGGTCAAACACGTGCCTATCAACAATAAGAAAAAACCATCAACTTTTACCGGTAAACTAAAAATAATGTCAACTAACAAAAACCGACTTTCTAACGAGAAACCCTAGTACAAGGAAAGGGTAAACCAATTACAAGTATTTTTTCACTAGGCTGCGCTTACGCAGGGGTTCGACGCAAATCTACCGGAAAATTACTATTGTTTACAAAATAACTCATTTTTACCAAGTTTTATATTTTATTTTATTTTTACATTTTTTAGACGACTCGCTCCAGTGGTAATAGGAGGCTTGCGAAAAATATAATTTGTTTACTTAGGAATCATGTTTTTAGGTAGAATATCGTTTAGATTACCTAAGTAAAGTGGTAATAGTTTAGAGAGAATAGACCTGTATAGTATTTGTGGGTATTTATTACGCCTTTTTTGTGAGTTGGGAAATCATGCAATGACATCTCTCGCTCTGGGTGGAGCGGCAGGGCGTAAATGATAAATGATTTTATTTTTATAAGTAGGTTAAAACAACACTTTTACACGTCAACATTTTTATTTTAGCTAGATGAGGCCGGTGTGCGTGTCAGACTCTTACTGACTAAAACCCACCCCTGTTCCTTCCCTGCCTGAGTACCCAGGGGCGCGGTAACTCTTTTACGAATTTATCCGCTACCCCTAGACATAATTAAAATGACAATAAATGAGTTGCAGTTTATGGATGGGTGACCATGCATTTCTTATCCGTGCCCCGGAAGAGTTTTATTCTTCAGTCGACGGATCTTTGAAAGCCATCATCATCATAATTTCAGCCGAAAGACGTCCACTGCCGGACATAGGCCTCCTCGAAGTGTCGCCACAACGACCAGTACTGTGCGTCTCGCATCCATCGGATTCCGTCGACCCTCTCCAGGTCATCGGTTCATTATGAGAGGCCTGCCAACAATAGCCCAATTTGGTCTAATAACGAATTCGTTTTAAACTATCTGCCAGATAACTTAATCAGGCCTTATCAGGACGTGGTAAAACCGGCCATCAGTCTAAAAAAATCAACGTCAATTAGTATAAAACAAGTTTCCCTTTGTTTAAAGTATTACAAAAGAGTTTCGAGAAATCATTTTCGGATTAGCGATGGTATCGCGACGTGTCCTTGGGTTTTCTGTCTGTATTTGTATCCATACTTTGTGTATAGGATAGGTGTTCTGTTATACATAGGTAGTGCTATATGTCTGCTGAGCCTGCCTGCTTATCTGTGTGTGTATTTATGATTTGGGGAATTGGGAGACATTTCTTGTTAATAAAATCGTCAAAGTACGAGATGGACATTTCTTTAGTATTTATAGTCTCGCGTTTGAATAGCATCTTACCTGATGGTAAGCGATGATGTGGTCGACGATGGAGCACGCTTGCCTAGAAGTAACCTATTCACTCTTGACTTGAAGACTCTCAGGTCGTAGCTATCAGGAAACTTAGACAACGGCAGGAAATGCCACTCCTTAGCTGTATGCACAATGAATCAATTTCTGCCTAGCCTTGTCCCAACTATCTTGGGGTCGGCTTCCAGTGTAACCGGATGCAGCTGAATGCCAGTATTTTACATGGAGCTACTGCCTGTCTGACCTCTGACCTCTGTAAGACTGGTTGTGAGACTTTCGAGCTTCTGACGATCCGTAACAACTGTCAAAGATCTACGATTGACAGCCGGGACCAACAGCTTAACGTTGTGCGTGTGGCTAGGTCCTCGTGCCGGTGTCGCATCGATGTACCTCTAGCGGTTTAATGATCAAACGGGCTTGGTGGAATGAAACTAGGCAATTCCAACGCTCACTCCTCGAAATGTAACTGATAGAAAACCAACAGGCTAGTTACTCGTTGTCGATACCCAAAACTTTGGAGCTTCGACTCGCCGAATGCATCATTGCTGATGATCCTCTTGGCTCGTTTCTCAATAGATTCAACTTGATTTGGACTTGCATTTAGAGCGTTTGTTCACTCTTTCTTATTTGATTCATAGTCGTGATTTTTCGTATGAATGAATTCAATTCCAATATTACAGTGTTTGTTGTACTGTGTACGCTTATAAAACAACAAAGTTTACTATCTTGTGCAGTGATAAACGTATACGCGAAAACTATGTACGAGTATGTCGTTATTTTCATTTAGATTTTTATGATTGTCTGGCAGTTTGAGTAATTTTGCGGCCTACCAAAATGTCCTTACTTTGGTATTGTTCGTCGGTTCGTTGAGCTCCACAAAGTTCTGAGTTGAGCTTCACGATAACTGACAAATGCTTGCACTGTCTGGAGAGGTCCACTCGAATTTGCGTGTTGCTTTCCTCAAAAGCTCATCCCAGACATAAAAGTATATGGTTCTCATATGATTTGGCCAGTACATATTGTATGGATTTGAACACTTTAAAAGAGACTTTGACCTCTCAGTTTGTTTCGGTGTTTCTTCTCAGGGTAGTCAGCTAGGAAACACCGACCTCATCTAGCTAAAACGGACAAAAAAAAATGTTGACGTGTAAAAGTGTTGTTAAAAACTACTTACAAAAATAAAATCATTTATCATTTATTATGTAAAAAACAGGTGGCCTGTTTCCGTTCAAGAGATATAGTTCTGTGACATACAGACAGACCGACGACGATTATTTGCTTGATCATGTACACAGCTTTTAGCAGTCCGTGAATACTAACCCTAAATGATTGTCGCCCTACTCATAATTAAACACACCTTTGTCTAGTTAGCTATTTGTCGGTTCAATGTCGCAGTTTTTTTGCACATACGTCATTCATATTTTCGACGCCATTTTCAACCGCCATGTTGGATTATAGGAATTATATGAGTCATTTTATTTTCGGTTTGTGATTGAACACGTCTAATTATTACGTTTCAGAATAGTTAAGTATTATACCAATAGTTAAAAATAGTACTTATAAATTTTCTTCTTCTTTCTTGAATTATACATAATACTCGTAATTAATGAGAACATTGCTCAAGCAAGCAATTGATTGTTCAACGCATTTGGTGAAATTATAAAATTATTGTTTTATTTATTTTTTAAACTCGACTTTAATTTTACAAGACAAGATTAATATTACACTTAATTATACATTCTTTAATGTAGCAGGTTCATTACATTTATCCCATAAGATTAGCACTTCAAAGTGACAAGGACAACATAAAACTTACACAAAAACATATCAACAAACTATTATTCGTTTTAGCTTATTTCCGTCTTTCTCTGCCCATTCCCCTTTTTCCCAAAACAGTGTGAACTACACAAAACCGATCACGTTAACACAATTAGTCCCTCAAAAAAGAACTTTAAACCCCAAACATATCATCAAATAGCAGTCACTACTGGATTTGTTAAAAAACAAAGGTAATAATGACACCTTATAAACGTGAGAACCTGTCGACACCTTCATTGAGTTTCACTATACAATAATAATGTGTAATTTTATGAAAAACAACGCAGATGTAAAGATTTTTGGGGACATTTGACTTATACTTAGACATTGATAATAATTCTTAACACCAAGTTCCAAAGAAGTCAGTTTTCAAACAGAGCAAAGTAGCGTTTTTTTACTGTAGTGAATTTTCAAGATTCACTACTGATACTATGCAAACAATTGGAATAACAAGAAATAAAACGTAACATTTTATTTCACCAATATACTTACTTGTTTTAAATACGCAAATAATCCACGTGTAGCAGCTGAATCTATCAATTATTTTGATAATGTGAATAAGGAAACCTAAATTCGGTAGTTTTGACGTTTTCACTAAATTAAATTCCAAGGTTATTGCTTATCTACGCAAATACGGGGTCAGTAAAACTTCAATGTTAATGTCAAGTTCGACAAACTAGACTAAAACGGATAAAATAATCTTCCCGACGGAATTTCGATCACGTAGGGCAATCTTTACGGAGATTAGCCAGATACACAGAAGATAATACAGTGTACAACTGTGAGCGCAATCAGAGGTATACTCTTTGTTCCTCACTCTCTTAGTCCAATTTTTTTTTTTTTTTTTTTTTTTTTTCTTTTTTTTTTTTGGGGGGTGGGAAATCATCCTATGACTTCTTCCGCTCTAGGGTGGAGCGGAAGGGTGTGTCAGACTCTTACTGACTAAAACCCACCCCTGTTCCTCCCTGCCTCGAGTGCCCGGGGGCGAGGTAACTCTTTCGAATTTATCCTCCACCCCCGGGCAGGCACTGGCCGTGGCAGGCCCCGTCCTTTGCTGACAACTCTTTGAGGCGCGCGTGGAACACTACGCGCCGTCGACTCTCGGGCCTGGTGCTGATCGGACGGCGAGTTACCCGCTACTCGCCGTCCGCAGGCCCGGGTCTCTTAGTCCAATAGGATGGCAATCCGACATGAACGGGGAGAGATCGAGCGTAAAACGAATTTACGTGCTTTCTGAAGCACGGGGGTGTTACACCACCAATTTTCAAACTTCGGGCTGCTACAGAGTAATTTTTAATGGAAAAAAAACCCAATAGCACTTTTTTCCCGACTCGGAAATCCAACCCAGTACCTGACGCTCAAAAGTCGCGCTTGCGACCACTAGACCAATAAAGCAGGCGGGATAACACAGATATATAGATACAGGATAAAGGGTAAAATGTCTACCCTGAGTTCTAGCCCATCCCTTGTTCTCTAGAAGTCCAAAATGTATGTTATTGATAAGCGGCAAGCTCTAATGAAATGTTTCTAACGTTTCTCTGATAAAATCATAAAGTTCTTATTAAAGGCGGTGCTTTGAATCTCGAAAATCATGGTACTCGTATTAATTAGGATATCATTTTAACTGGAAAAATTAAAAGCAGGAGGGTATCGTACCTATCAGCCGCATGGGTCGATCCGTCAGGTTAAGCTACGCTTGCCAGGGTTGGTCCATTGATGGGTGACCATCTTTACATACCGAGACTCCTCCGTGCCTCGGAAAACACGTTAAGCCGTTGGTCCCGGCTGTCAATCGTGGATCTTTGACAGTCGTTACGGGTCGTCAGAAGCCCGAAAGTCTGACAACTAGTCTTACATAGGGGTATCGTATTTACCTAGTAACTGAGTTGTGGAGGTCAAATAGGCAGTTGCTCCATGTAAAATACTGGTATTCAGCTGTATCCGGTTAGACTGGAAGCCAACCCCAAGATAGTTGGGAAAAGGCTAGGCAGGCATATTTTATTGTTTCTCTTGTAAGTGAATATTGTAAAATTCTTTTAGTGAAATATTTTCTTGAAACCTCTTTGAGACTCGTACCTTTGCAGATCCACGGGAGATTGTGGCTGTAAAGACCTCAAAGCCCCCAAGAGAACCTGTCTTCATTTTAATTTTTTGCTAGAAGGACAGAGACTTAGACAGGCAGAACGCGACAATGGAACAACGATGCGACGATCATTTTTCGTGGAAATTGGTGTCGCATTGTCAAGTTCCACCTATCTGCTGCATTATAACATAGTAACCACGGTAGTCTAACAAACCTTTGAATTGGTTTTTTTAGGGTTCCGTACCCAAAGGGTAAAAAACGGGACCCTATTACTAAGATTCCGCTGTCCGTCCGTCTGTCTCTCTGTTTGTCCGTCTGTCACCAGGCTGTATCTCATGAACCGTGATAGTTAGACAGTTGAAATTTTCATAGATGATGTATTTCTGTTGCCGCTATAAAAACAAATACTAAAAAACAGAATAAAATAAATATTTTAGGGGGCTCCCATACAACAAAGGTGATTTTTTTGATAATGGTACAGAACTCTTAAAAAAAATTAAAATTAACGATGGGCCTGAAAAGTTCTGGAGTGGCGACCAGGTACTGGAAGACGCAGCGTTGGAAGGCCTCCCACAAGGTAGCCTGATGACCTGGTGAGGGTCGCGGATAGCCGATGGGTGCGAGACGTACAGGACTGGTCGTTGTGGCGACACTTGAGGGAGCCCTATATCCAGCAGTGGACGTCTTTCGGCTGAAATGATGATGATGACTTTCAAAAAATTACAGATAAATAAAACCTAAAATATTTTCGCCTTCTTAAACTTACCACATCCTCGATTGACGTCATCCAATGATTCATTAGGTAAAACATAAGCAAATAAATAACTTTGTACATGAGATAAGTATCGTCGGATACGTGTGAATAAATTGTGGGAAGTACGGCTACACATGAGGTGAAGAGATATGTCTAACGATATGGTGGATCGGGTTTTAGATTTTAAATAGAATTACTAAATCCTACTATCTTACTTCCTACCACAGATAATATAATACTAGCGTACTTCCTACTTATATTATTGGATGGATAGATTTTTGTTACTCAACCACGCCATCTATGGTTGTATGGATCCAGATCCGTACAGCCATAGATGGAGATTATATTCTGTCTCTGTGCCAAATTTAATCCAGATAAATTTTGGCCCAGAGACAGTTTATTATCTGGAATACCTCAAAGGCTATAATTTATAATTGGGGAAGTACTAAGTCCTAGTTTGCAAAGCCACTGGCAGAAGCTATTTTAATAAAGGTGTGGTCATATTTTAAGAACTGCATCTGCCCATCGATATGAATAACTTTCTTCAAGAAAACCTGAGGCAATTCAAGTATTTTTTTACTTCCCATACAAATATTTATCAGCTGATGATAACTTTGTATGGAAAGTCCAATTTTTTTTTGGGAAATTTCTATTTTTTCCTAGAGAAAGATATTTATTTTCATGGGCAGAATAGGTTCTTAAAAATACGGTCATGAAACATGTGTAATTCTTGCTTCAGAGCTAAGTCAGAATACCTTTTATTAAGGTATTAGTGAATTCTTCCAGCAGTGAGGTTACAATGTTTATTTATTTATTTAACATACAAAAAACACAGACAAGAAGAAGGAAACAGAGAAATATGTACAAAGCAAAACGTTAGGCAAAGCGTTTGTTTGCAACAAAATTTTCAAAAGTTTGACAGATCAAGCAAAAAGCAAGCTTTTGGACAATTCGGGGAAATACTCAATAATATCCAAACAAATAATTCCCCTTACACGGATATGCAGTAAACACATTTAGCATTTAATTCATTAATTAACAAGTAATTAAGCCTGTCAGCTTCAAACGATTGACGGAAATGCAGTGAGTTATCACAAAAACAATTACTACTGTAATTTCATTTACTTAAACAAGTAACAATTCATGATATTGTGTTACCAAAGCTCTTGCAGCCTTATTTATAAAAATCGCTAACCTAGCTGACCCAGCAAATGTTGTTCTTCGATTTAAAAATGGAAGATTGGGGGTAGGAGGGTGAAAAATACTTTACGACCTATTCTAATTCCTACTAAATATACAAAAAAAAAATCATTAAAATCGGCCGAGCCGTTTCGGAGAAGTGCTACCACAAACACCGTGATACGAGATTTTTATATATTAGAAGATTAGCGGATCCTAAATTCCAATTCGACAACACGGTTGGCGCAGTGGTTGAGCGTTCGGCTTTGCGCTGCGTGTCGCGTTCGATTCCCGCACGGAACAAATATTTGTATGACCTACAGATAGTTGTTCCGGGTCTGGGTATCTTGTGTATGTGAGTATACATGTTTGTTAACGCACCCACGATACAGGTTGTAATTCCTAGTGTGGGGCAGTTTTAAAAAAAAAAAAAATCTTTATAGAAAACTTTGAATTAAGAACCTGCTAATCAATATTTAATCTAATCACATGGTTTTTTTTTGTTTAAAATAAGGACCACAGTGTTAATTTTTTTGTCAGCATTTGCTTGCCTTTTCAACCATTCATCTGTTTCCAATTTGTACATTTATTAAAGCTCTCACCGACAGGTGTGACGTGGAAATGCGAAAACGATGCAACATCCATTTACTAAAGAAATCTTTATCTGTTGTAAAAAAATAGCTGTCGCACTGTCGCTTCGCGAAAGTCTTTATGAACCACTACTGAGTAAAATACCCAGTTCAACCTACTTACATGTAACTTTTTTCTTATTCTGTAAATACGACTATGTTCAGAAATATCCCCAACAAAATTAACGCATGTGTAGCACACAGCATTGTATTGTCAAATTGTTTCCCACAGCCTTGCGCGTACGCTTTGCCTTTTTGTGAACGAGTGATAGAGGCTGCCTTCAGTCGCTTCAAGTATAAACACGTTGGGTATAGGCAGACGTGTGTATAATTTACTTGTGTGGAAGATTATTAGGTATGATGTTGTTACTCATCATTCTTCTGCCCTTATCCCAATTTGTTTGGGGTAGGTGCAGTAAGTCTTTTTCTTCCATACACCTCTATTAGTCCTCATCTCTGTAGTTACCCCCTTTTTACCCATATCCTCTTTCACACAGTCCAACCATCGTTTCTTTGGCCTTCCCCTACTCTTATAGCCATCCACATCCATACACAAGACTGAATATGATGTTGTTATTATTGGATTTAAAAAAACTACTGTAAAGAAAACCTTGGGCAGCTATTCCAGCTTCATCATCATCATCATCATTTCAAGCGAAAGACGTCTACAGCTAGACATAGGCCTCACCCAAGTGTCGCCACAACCACCGATCCTGTGCGTCTCGCATCTTATGGATTCTCACGACCCTCACCAGGTCATCGGTCCACCTTGTAGAAGGGCTTCTAACGTCTTTCGGAATGTGATTGCCATCAGGTCTGCGAGCAAAGTGCCCTGACTACTGCCACTTAAGTTTGGTGATATTTCCAGCCATTCGAATCAAAAGAGAGCTAGAATCAGTTGTTTTGATGATACTAAAAACTTTTTGATCAGTCAATAAGCCTAGTATTTGCCCAACTGTGTTGGGGTCAGGTTCAGTCTAACTGGATGACACGAGTAGCAGTATTTTACATGGAGCGACTGGATATCATTATGTAAGGAGCAGTGGTGGCCCAGCGGTATTGGCCGCGACTTTAAACAAGTTGTAGGTAGTGAGTTCGAACCCTCGCAGGCGCTTTACTTTGTGTAAATTATTTCATCACCACTGCTCTCTCGGTGAAGGAAAACATCGTGAGGAGACGAAAAATTCAAAGACATGTGACATCCACCAACGCCGTGGTGGAGTGTGGCCCACACCCTCTCACAGACAGGAGGCCTGTGCCCCAGCAGTGGGGGCATTAATAAAAGGCTGATGATGATTATGACTGGATATCTAACCTCCAAAATCTAGAGACTGTGTATCACGATACTGCTTGACAAGACTGGTGTCACATTTTCTGGCTTCAGACAATTTTTTTTTTTTTTCGAAAAGCCCAAGCATCAGACCTATACATTTGGGTGGAAAACCCATAAGTACATATAAAAAACAGTTTATGAAATAACGCCATCAAACTGACCAATATTTTTCTTGGAATTGTCTTTTCTTGTCCTTCTTTAACAGACAAAGAAACACATGAATATGAGTCAGGTTTTTCACACGAAACCAAAATGTGAGGTACTTAAATTCAATATAACTAAAACCTGTTTTTTGGGTACCAGACCCGTGTTTATACCTAAATTAAGAGACTGATTTATTTTAGGCACCTCACTGTAATTAGGGACGAGAATTTATGCATATTTAAGACGTACAAAAGAGCGCGTTTATTGGGTGGGGTATTGACGCAAATGGTTTTCATATCGGAGGAGAAAATGGCAATTTAATTCTCAAATAGGTCGACCGAATATTCGAACACTTATTGGCCGAACCCTAAACTCCAGCCTAAACCTGTTTTTTTAACCAAAGCTAGCCGAAATCGATACTGAACCTTCGGTCGTACATACTCTATATTATGTATGGTTTTAGTCTTACTTATAAAACTGTGCTATATCCACCGAATAGACCAAAAACGCGGACGCTAAAACAGCTAGCATTCCCAAATAGAAGAATTCAACATTTGAATATTAAAATTGAAACAAACGCGGTGAAAATATTAGTTTAACAACAAAAGGTATCCTGTAGGAGCGCCCGCAATGAGAAACGTTCTGCCGCCATGTTGGTCACAGATGTTCGAAAAAGTTTGAAATAGATGTGGCAACAGAATACACATGAAGTCGATGGTGTAGTGTCAAAAAGTAACTTTACTTATATTTAAAATAGCCGGAACTTATAGTGGTTTTAACATTTTGATTCAAATGTTAAAACCATGGAAGTTTAACGTTTTTTTCGCTCTTTAGAATCATAGTTATTAGATATTGGTACTTACTACACTGTCGAGTAACATATCAGTAACTCAGGATGATGATGTCATCAACACGTTGCTGTTTCGAACGATGATGATTATTATTATTATTATATATTTAAAAACGTGTCCAAACATGCTGTTCTTGTTTTATTGTCTTTTAAAAAGAGGTTAAAGACTATGAGGTTATTTGACAGTTGTGTTTTTAAGTACTATTAGTATGTTATGTGTTCATTTGCATATATAGTAATGACCCTTAGGCTGTATTATTTCAAAATTTAATTACTCCACGTGCAGACAATGCTATGGTAGTCTCAATTTCATAATATCTGATATTGCATCACAGTGACTTTAATTTTCGTTCCAATAAGATTGGTGTCAGAGGTAAAATACCTATGAAAGGACAGTAGTTAAAAGTCAACTGAAGTTATCCTAATAACAATACTTTTGATATTTCTTATTTTAGGACATTTTAATCTTTTCCATCTCAACATGCCGCATCCACCCGCTTTCATTTCCCACATCGTTGCCAGCACGAAACAATAGCAAACCCGGGCACGAACCCGCCGTTTTAAATAATACATAGATACACATTTTATTTGCAAAACGGAAGCAACGTGATTTATATGTGTGTGCACTTAATCGCTGGTTTTGCCGATGTAAGTACTGTGCTACAAGCTCTTAAATTCATACACAAAATTTCGTGTCTATGTTGTTAACCACTGAAGAGTTCCTCTATCTGGAGCTAATCTCGAACGTTGATTCAGGATTCAGGTCATGCTTACGATAGAAATGTTTTGTCATTGGAACTCAAACATGACTGCTTCTCTTACAGAGAAGGTACATACCTAAATTATCACCGGTTTCTCAAGCCGAGCTGGCGATTTCAGACTAACTAGGTTCTGGCAGCGGCTTGCCCACATGGTGAAAAAGTAGCCTGTGATTTAATCCAGGTTATAATCTATCTGTGTGCAACATTTCATTCAAATCCCTTCAGCCGTTTTTGCGTGATTGAAACACAAACATGCAAACTTTCGCATTTATTATTTATTTATTTTTTTCATTATTTTTTTCTCACAAATAGAGTACCTCGTCACTTGTATGAATTAAAATATTCATCACTTGCTTGATATTATATCGAATAATGACCGTCATAGACAACTGCCAATAGTAAAAAAACCTTATTACTTATAGTTTTATAAACAAAAAAAATACCTTAAAATGACTCCTCTTTTTGTTAGCAGAAATGACCACTAGGTATATTTGTTTTAACTTAGCTAAAACTTATTTTTGTTGCTTAATCTAAGTGGAATACGTTATCTTAGTTTTAAACAATAATGCATAAAAGTTTTAAGACATTAGCGTTCATAGTTGTTAAATAAATTAAGAAAATGTTAGTATGAAAAATGCAACTTATTTAAAATTCTCCGTACAAAACGCTGATTTCATAGGTGGGGGACCTAATATTAGTAAGACTAGTGATCCGCCCCAATATACCTTTCCTCTTGGTTTATTCTGTTTATTGGTGAAAACAGCGTGAAAATCCGTTTCAGAAGTTCGTTCAGTTCGTGTATATGTTCGTTCATTCAGTTCGTGTATCTGAAGTTCGTTCAGTTCGTGTATCTTGGTTTCAAATTTCATCTAGGTCCGTTCAACCGTTCTGTTGTGATTGAGTAACATACATCCCTCCATCCATCCAAACTTTCGCATGTATAATCTTAAGAACAATTTTCAGCTCCAAATCTAACAAAACCTTTATTGTTCACAGGTACAAAGATGATAAAACGGCAGAAAATCCGCAAGAAAATCCGGTGAGACCGTCCCTGGTCGAAATAACAATGTGACAATAGTAACAAACAGTTAAATAAACATACTAAAAATACTCCTAAATAATTCTCTTAACAATCTCCTAATTTAGATTTTAGTCACAAAAGTTAGTGCCAATATAGTGAAAAACTACAGAGTTATAGACGAATAGAAAAGACATCGAACTTTTGATGCAACGATGAAACAGTGCCACAATATCAACTGCCAGTTTTGAACATTCTAAATTCAAACAAAAAAAAATAAAACAAGAAAAATAAAATTCAAACATAGAACTAGTGACAAAATTTGGTATTAGTGCGTTTACAAAGGATAGAACCAAAAAAGTGACATTTCAGAAACTTTGGACCAGAAAGTGACATTTCAAAAAGTTTGGACTAAAAAGTGATGTGCTAAGAATGGATCTCCACGCTCCTCAGTTGGTTGTCCATTCCTATGAGCCCCATGCCCCTCTCCTAGAGGTGGAAGGTCTAGATCCCCACAGTCCACAGCAAAAGGTGCTGATCCATGCGCCAACATTACAAAGCCAGGAGTTGATGAGCAGTGACCACCGGAACGGAGGTGAGCAGAGCTACGGTAATGATTTCATCTTTTTTTACTTTATATATTAAGTTATTTTAATCTACATACTGTTATTGCGATTTGAAGTAAGATTTAGTCTATCTGATTATTTTAAAATATAAAATTTTTGAGTTTTAAAATGGGAGACTATTAAAAATTACTTATTAAAAATAAACAATACAGCATCATTACAAATAAACCAGACTCGGACGTAACTTGGTAGAGGCCTATTTTTGTCCAGGTGCGACTACAATTTATTGATTTTAATTTTAGGGATAAATTGCAAAAATTGAAGTTTTTGGCCAAAAAAGGGGTGGCGAGAGAGAGAAAGACTGGTTCAAGGTGGCACAGAAGAAGAAAGTCTGGAAAGATGCATACTATGGGAGGTCTTTGCCTAGCACTGGGACATTCAACGATTGCAAAAAGACAAGTTCACTACAATTTTGACTAAACAAGGTATTAGCTGATTAGTTATGTAGCTGATGGATGCGAAACGCACAGGACCGGTCATTGTGGCAACACTTGGGGGAGGCCATGTCCAGCAGTGGACGTGTTTCGGCTAAAATGATGATGATGATGATGAGTTTATTGACTATGTTAATTGTTTTGTGTTACAATAACTTCGGAAGTAATGCTAGCCCATCAATTTTTCAATAGAAGCCTCAATACATGATTTTTGAGAGCAGATGTGTCTGATCTGACGTAGAGTATGACTTTACAGATGAGCAGTACCACGCCCACAGCAGCAACCAGAGTGGAGACGGTGAGTCACGACACTTATATTCATTTAGTTTTTTAATAATCGTTTGATTTATTAATAAAAACTTGTCACTAATACATTAGGTCGGTTTTTTTGGATTATTTATTTACACACACACCAATTAAAAGAGAAAATAACAAATAGATAGAAGAGCACAAAGGTGCTGCTCATTTCAAAATAATTTTCTTCCAGCTGACCTGCGCTTGGAAAGAGGGATGAGAAATGTAGAACACAATATGTATAAATAGATAAGGAAACTTAAAACAGACTATATCATTATAGAAATAGATACCAACTGTGTCAAACCGAGTTTGTAGCTTTGAAAGTCCTGTGCTTAAGGCATGGTGCTCTGGAAACCTCGAATTTTTTGGACTATTTTCAATTTTTGACTTATAATATTTTTTAAAAGGTGCAACCTACTAAAAAAAATAACAAAATTTGCTGCTCTACATAGCTGTCACATTATACGTAACACTTCTGTTGGCACACTCGTCTTTACATAATATAAAACAAAGTCGGCGCCGCGTCTGTTCGCGATAAACTCAAAAACTACTGAATGGATTTTCATGCGGTTTTCTCCAACAGACAGAGTGATTTCTGAGGAAGATTTAACTGTATAATTTGTACCCGTGCTAAGCTGGGGCAGGTAGCTACTTTAATTGTAAAGTAAGGTTAAAAACAATATTTTTAGGTCCTATCTAGTCATGCATAGCTCTGTGCCACCTCCATCTATTAGCATTCCCTCCATCGCAGCTCGTAACAAATGCTTGTAAAGAACTAATTCCATTTAATTTCTTAGACTCGCTTCTCGATTCAGTCTAACTTTTTGCGGCTAACATTCTACGCTAGACTGGAATAAAAAAACGATAGACCTGTCACCTGTCACGTGGTTATAGAGAGTTTTCAGACTGAATGTCGATTCGTTTGGCTGTGATTTTCACTGGGTTTATGGCCTGGTTCCTGATTGGCTGTCGGACCGTATTTAGTTAGATCTATCTTTCGTGTCGATGGTGACCTGGTGAGGGTCGCGGGTAGCCGATGGATGTGAGACGCACAGGACCGGTCGTTATGGCGACACTTGAGGGAGGCCTATCCAGCAGTGGACGTCTTCCAGTTGGAATGATTATGTTGATGATCTTTCATGTCGTCGGCAATGTAATAATGCATAGTTTTCTTAAATTACATAGTAGATACACTAAATCTATGATTATCTACATTTAATTATTTTCAAAACTTAAATAGGTTTTGGAAATTTGGTTTTTCATGCGAAACACCAAACAAAAAATGTAAAAATGACTTAACCACATGTCTTTTCAGGAAAACATAATTTATTTATATATTTTAATAATTCTTCTTCTTCCTTGTGTCGCTGGTAAGACAGTACTTTTAAATTGTTTTGGTCCAAAACGTTGTCATTTCTACAGCGTCGTCGGTGACATATGACATGATATACATATGACATATATGTATATACAAACTGATAATAATACATAGTATGTACAAATGCGTATGAAAGCAACTCATTGGGTATCAAAAAATTCATCCACATCGTTGTCATGGAAAAGTGCCCTGGGGCTGCAGTCTCGACATAGTTAACGATCGCTACGTCCTAACGATTGGTCGCTACGTCAGAAATAATTGATTTTCTTGAAATATGTACAGAGACGGCGTAATTTTTAACTTGCAAGCACTATTTTTCATGAAAACTGATCAACTGATCTGGTGGTCTCTGTACATATTAATGTACTTATTAAGATATTCATTAAAACTTAAATATGCAAGTTAAAAATTACGCCGTCTCTGTACATATTTCAAGAAAGTCAATTATTTTTTCAGGTTAAGATATAAAATTTTTCCTCACAAATGAGGGAGTTTTTAACGGCTAGTAATTTAGCGATCGCTAGCTAACGTAAGTTTCGCTATCATTGTCGAGACTGCAGGCCCAGAACGCTAGCAGCATTAATACGTTGAATAGCAATGCTGATTCGTTGGCCAAAGAAAAGCCCAGCCCTCTGGTCACGTGAAGAGTCGACTAACAGCTTGCTGATATGCCGAACAACTCGAAGAGCACTCGGAACCCATGGCCCTAGTGTTTCTTAATTTATTTCTTTTTAAACACTTTCAGAATTATCACTTTAGTTTCAATTTTTTTTTAAATAATTTCATTTCATTTATCGCGTTTTTAAGTCGAAAACTTTCTTAAAATAAATAACAATAAAACCGTGAAATACTGATGATCTCTAATCCGTAACTTGTCTACAAAAATAATAAGCTGAAGAAAAACTAAACTGCTTCTCGCTATTAAAAATATAGTTTTAAAAGAACAAAACGAATTGATTTTTCATGCCGATTAAATAAAAACATCGACCAACAAACTACCGGTTTCTGAAAACCGATAAATTCATTTTAATCTGTTGTCAATAGTTATCTTAAGTTTGCTGATTTTATTTTATTTAGATATAACTAGTGACCCGACCCGGCTTTACACGGGAGCAAAATTATTCAAAACACATCTAGCATTAATTGAACATAATTGGAGAAAACCAAGATGTCATCTGTAGGTATATCCAAATTTTGTAATTGATGATTTTTAGGGTTCCGTACCCGAAAGGTAACCAACGGGACCCTATTACTAAGACTCCGCTGTCCGTCTGTCTGTCAGTGGGCTGTATCTCATGACTCGTAATAGGTAGACAGCTGAAATTTTCACAGAATGTGTAAATATTCTGTTGCCGCTATAACAAAAAATTAAAAATGAAGGGGGCTCCTCTATTAAAAACGTGTTTTTTTTTACTTTTGTCTGTCTGTCAGTGGGCTGTATCTCATGATCCGTAATATGTAGTCGAAATTTTCACAGAATGTGTATTTCTGTTGCTACTATAACAACAAATAATGAAAATAACAATAAAAGGGTCTCGCCTTCTAGAAACGTGTTTTTTTTGGCTTATTTTGTTCTTCTTCAATCTTACTAATGACTACATTAGTAAGATTGAAGTCTTATACGATGGTCTTGTACCTGGCCAAGTTTTTCAAAAAGCGTTGAATCAATTTCGATAAAATTTATATGGGACTACTGCTGAAGTATAAACCTACCAAACGTAAAAATAATCATCAATATCTATTTACAAGTGGTGGAGTAATCGCGTAACAAACATACAACAAAAAAAAAGAAAAAAAAACATAGAGACGAATTGAGAACCTCCACCTTTGAAGTCGTTTGAAAATATGATTTTCTAAGAGAAACAGAAACTTTTATCAAACTATCTCCAACCCGTAAGAAGTGGAAAAAGTGTGGAGGATCGACTAGTTTTTTCAATGGCACTCGCACAGAGACAGATGTTGTTCACACGATATCGTTTTGTTGGTGTGTGTGAGTATAAATATCAGTAGGTAGGGTGTGGCCTCAGTATGAGCGGAGCGGGTTCATGAGATAAGCGGGTTCATTATTATATTGTCAATATTTTCACTGGATAGCGTTTCATTGTAATAATGAAAAGTATTATATTATTCAGTTTTTTTATTTTTTTATTTTACAGTTATTTTATCCAAATAAAACTAATAGGCTGCCTCGTCAAGCTTGAAGCTAAACTAATGGTTACAAGCAACCATTGCGGTTGTTAAGCGTAGGTTCTAGGTTAGATCCTTAAGTCTGGTAAAGTAATTGAGTTGTCTCATACTATTTGTAAACTCACACAAGACATGCCTTCTCTGATTTGTTTTTGATTTATGAAACAGGCTTAAATCTTAATTCTTATACTTAACTTACTTATAAACTTACAATATTTGTCATGTATCAAAATATACACATGCCCGCCCAAAGGGGCTGGAAAATTATTCTACCTACCCCTTCTCTTTAATTTCCATGCAGTAATTGATTTCTGTTTATTTTTTTATCATTAATAGACTTGCATTTGACCAATATCTCACCTGATGATAAGCGATGATGTGGTCGACGATGGTGAACACTTTCCTTGAAGAAACCTGTTTACTCTTGACTTAAGTTTGTAGTTATCAGGAACCACACACTTTGGCATTGAATTCCACTCCTAATGTACTTTTATACAACAAACCATATGATCAGACATAACGCTAATCACTTTCACTTGAACCCCGCCCTACGTACACGCGGTTCGACTGTCCCAACTAATTTCACACTGATTTAGTCAAGTGTAGTCGTCACAAAAAACCTCCCATTCACTGCGGCGATGTGATCGGTAGACGTGGTCCGGCAGTGAAATCTCAATGAATGGGAATCGAACATCATGGTATTTTGGAGAATGGTTCGGTTTTGAAGAGGTGAGCAGAAGTCTTAAAACAGTTGCATCATTTATTGACTTTTTTTGTTATTCTTATGCTCGCGCTTGATCTCTATCTCACCATGGTAAGCTATGGTGTACGCTTGCCTAGAAATAACCTATTCATTCTTGACTTAACGAGGTTGTAACTATCAGGAAACACAGACACTGGCAGGGACTTCCACTCCTTAGCCGTACACACAATGAATGTGTTCCAAAAACGTTTTGTGTGTATAGGTGGGATGTCCACCATGTACCGGTGGCTCAACGCCGTACGTCTTGGGGTCCAATAATGGAACGGGCTTGGTGGAATTAAACTATGGAATTCTGACGCACACTCTATGAAATGTATCCAATAGAAAACCGACTGGCTAGCAACTTGCCGTCGATGCTCTAGACTGTGGAGCTTTGACTGGACGAGTTCATCATTGCTGATGATTCTCTTTTGACTGAGAGACACACAGCTACAGCGAGCAGAGAAAGAGACTCATTATTTTCCACTTCGAAAAGATAAACCTCTAATCTGAGAAAGAGGATTAGGCCGTTAGCTATGAAAATCACTGGTTTCCTAATTTTATAAAATGTTTTGGGCCAGAAGCCGACCATATTAATTGCAGCGTCCGTAACGCTACTGATAATACACCTGGACTAGAGGACGTGATGAACGCTCATCACGTCTTCTAGTCCAGGTGTATTATGGGCACTTGAGACATTCCAATAAGTGACTCATGTTTTAGACAGGGGCACCGCACTCATTTTGAGAATCAAACGAGTCAAGTTGTATTTGGAGCTCGTGGCTAAAGTAATAACAGCCGCATGGGTGATCCATCAGGTTAAGATACGCTTGCGGGGGTTGGTCCATGTATGGGTGACAATCTTTACATACCGAGATTCCTCCGTGCCTCAGAAAGCACGTTAAGCCGTTGGTCCCGGCTGTCAATCGTGGATCTTTGACAGTCGTTACGGGACAACCAGTCTTACCAAGGGGTATCGTATTACCCAGTAACTGGGTTGTGGAGGTCAGATAGGCAGTCGCTCCAAGTGAAATACTGGTATTCAGCTGCATCCAGTTAGAATAGAAGACAACCCCAAGATAGTCGAGAAAAGGCTAGGCAGATTGATTGATTTGCAGCGGCCTACCTGGGTGTGCGACCGATTGAGTGCTTTCCATGTAAGGCACTGCTGTTCCCGTCCAGTTGGTAAATGTTCTTGGGGTACCACTGAATAATAAAGATCATTAAAGACATCATCATATTCTAAGTTCTTCTTAGATAATCCCAAATGTAACAGGCAAATCCCAATTGGTATAATAATATATCAAAGCTACATTGTCCACTACAAAGTTCCAACTCTTAACCTCAACAAAGCCACTATAAAAGTGAATAGTCTATCGGCCATTGCTCACGCGCCGATCGAAAGGGAAACCCGTCATGTTGTCACAAAAACTGACCAAAAAAATCTCGACCAGATGTTCTGTTCTGACGCTTGGATTACTTACAGCGTTCGTTTCATCTGATAACTTTGTATCAATCAATTGAATATGTGAATCAAATTGAACGTGTGAATTGATTGAATTAATGAATCAATTAGGAAGTCATTATGGTGTGTTTGTGTGCTTATGTAATTTGATGTGGTCGTTGGCTTTGTTAAGTGGTGGAGTATTTTTGTAACCATCTCGGGGTCTCGGATCTTCCGTTATGACTATTTTGATTCTTATTATAAGCATTTCTTTATTTTATACTAGTGACCCGTCCGGCTTCGTACAGGTGCTAATTATATATACAAACCTTCCTCGATATCGCTCGTCCGTTGCTTGGTAGAGGAGAAGTTGGCGGAGAAACGAATAGAATAGAAAGAGATAGAATGAATTACAACTTTATTTACTAGAATATAGGATGTACATTAGATGTTATACAGTTTGTTTGTTACACTATATTCAACATAATGGTTGTGCAAATTATATAATATATAATTAGAGAGGTAGAGATATCTGTTAAATAATTTCTGTATTCTCTTTTCGAGGATGTTAGTAAAATTACAGACATATACTAAAGAACATTCTAACTTTTTATCTAAGGTTATTTTTCTTTAGGTTTCTCAGGATATATATTCTGCCCGTTACTGAGAATTCTCTGAATGTTGCAACATACTATTTTAGAACCTAATTCTTTTATTATGTATAAATTGTGCAAAAGCTTGAGCCTTTTTAGAAAAAAGCTTTGTTCTATTTTTGACTACGATTACTCCTGATGGAAGTATTGCACGATGCCCAGAAGCTGCTCGGATACTTAATATCTAAAGTTAGTAGCAGGTTCAAATATCTCTTCTCTGCTCTCCAAATTCCTGATGATTCACAACCATTCTGGTATAACTCATAGATCAATTGCAATAAATCTGAACGGAAATGGGTCACCTACCACATTGTCCCTCTTTCCAATAATCTTATATCTCCGACGTGCGCCTGCGCCGGTAACAGATACGTCTCGAGTCGACCGCAGCCACTTCCTTGGGAACCTGCTAGGTATTACGACGTCTTTTTGGTTTGACTCGCTGTGAGTGGATGCAGTATTTGTCTATTGAATGGGGAGATGAGAATTGATATTGGTGTAAAGGTGAGTATAGACTAGAGTCTTTACTGGTAACAAAACAACGAGCATTCGCTGTTTTTAAATGAAATCGAACCAAACTTCAAACATGACGCTCGATGTTTTGTTACAACCTGATTTTAAAAACCAATGAGCGTTTTGGTGTAACATTTTATCGAGCAAAGGCACGCAACTTGTAGGTCCGACATATCAACATAGAGGTAAATGCTCATTCGCCTTGAGCATTACGTCGATCATTCGCAAGAACGATACATTACATAAACATGCTTAAAAAAATTGAGCATTTGTTTGTATTGTACCATTCGTAAGAACATTACATTACATTGTAATGCTCTAGCAAATGCTCTAAGTCTATCTGCCTTTAAGGTGCTCCCTCACCAGGAGAATTCGCCTGTAATGTAATATTTCAGATTTGATTTTGAGCATTACATTGCAATACTGCCTCATTGACTCACGAGTATTCGCTTGTAATGTAACAATTCAAAAACATTTTGAGCATTTGCTTCTAGTTGAATTAGTTGTTTGATGTTACAAGTTGTATCAACACTTGTGACAGATTGTATCATTACACATCGCGCACTGTAATGCTCGGTTCTCCTCACTCACTACAGGTGACGGTAACGTTACATTACAGGCGAATGCTTCCGGTGCGGGAGCACCTTTAGAGAAATCTTTCTCATTATAATCTCTAGTTTGTCACTTGTGACTTCAAGTCTTTGGTTTGATTCCACCATTTTATTTTTTATTTTATTTTATGCTTGCGCTATGGAATATCTAAACAGTGGCTATTAATTTAATTTTATGATTTACATTATCCTATCGTACATCATTTTTCTGTTTTGTGTAACGCTATCTACGAGTATTATGTATACATTCAGGTTCTTCAAACTTTAAATAAAACCTCTCAGCCTAATTTAAATAATTGGTTTGTTCATAATGCCAGTGTTTTAAGGCGGAGGTTCCCAAAAATGGTGAAAAAGGTGGTTTTTTAAAGAAGTGTATCTCTTAAACCGTAAATAATTTTAAGAAATTAAAAAAATATATGATATTTTCAAGTCCTACTTGCATACAGTGATGGAGCTAGAAACATAATTTAACATACTTTAATGCATCAAAAAAATCTTCTAACATACCTCTAAATTATCTTTAAAAGCAGTTTATCCCTTCATTAACAATTATAATCATTATAAAAAATATACCATAAAATTTCAAATGCAAAGTTGCATCCAGTGATGGATTATTTTTTATAAATTTATTAGTAAATCCTAAGTAAATCGATAAAATACTTCATATTTTGCAAAAAATTGTGACCATTTGTCGTAGCGCATCTCTTTCTTTTCTATGCAATCCGAGAGTGACCGCGCTTTAGAGAGATCTGGGCCTTAATTCTATGTTGTAGGTACTGTCGTTTCCGCCTTGTATACTCATAGTCAGTCATCCCTGATCAAAATATGAATGAGTACATAGTTACATAACATCCAATCCTCCTTTATTCTACCCAATTTCATTTCTTAATTCTTTATTTAACCTTCCTTTTTTTATTCTCACTACCACAGTATTGTGTTACATGTATTGTAATTTATTGCCATTCCACGTGGCTATGCTGCCAGCGTTCTGGGTACTTTTTCCATTGACACGGATCTGAATTAATTTTTTGAAGTCCAATGAGTTGTTTTCATACGCATTTGTAGACATATCAGTTATTAGCAGTACGACTGGTTACTCGGCGACCAACACCACTTGTAGGACCCCTAGGCACCAGTACAGCCTGCAGGGATCCTGAGACGTTCTAGTAGTTTTATGGTAGAGGTCTCACTCGCTGGCAACGCGAGAGTGTAGTCTATGAGAGTGACTGGCTAACTTGTGCAGTGTTATAAAAGAAAGAGGATGAAGCACTCAGAACTCTTATATTATATAGAGAAGAAATTATACATGTGCCAAGTTCGGTCAGGGCTGCAGAATTGATCCCTAAAACAAATGTGATGCCTACTCATTCAATATTCAAACGGCTCTTCAATATTCTTAACAGCCAGCTGAAGGCCGGTACAGATCCGCTGAGTTTAGGCTGTGACTACAATCGTCACAGTACCTACCTTCTTTTTATTTTTAGTTTTTTCAGCCCATCCGAAGGTTGTCTGGTAGATATCGCTGTCAGCGATAAGACCACCATTAAGACCACCTATCGATTTAAGTTCGTGTCTAAAGATTTGTAACTTTTTTGGTGTATAATAAAGTTTATTCTATTCTAATCGTTTATCCTTCAATTTCTTACAACTGTTACACCAAGTTCACACCAGCTTATCAACCACGTGGTCAAACCCTCATTTACCAAATAACACTTAACTTTAAATTTACTTTCTCACAATCCAGTGATACCCCTCCGAACCGGTCGAGATGTCGAGTCATGGCCATTAGTTCCGCACTGAGAACCGAACCCGCGACCTGCTACCGACGGAAGTTGATGTTTTTAGACAAATTGTCGGGGTTTTGATGTTTGATATCTTTTAATTGAGTGGGAATTTGTGTATGATTAAATTGTTTATTGAAATTATTGCTTGCTAAGTTTGACTTTATAAAGTGGTTACCTTGTGGACGAAAACTACCTCGCATTATTGTGTGTAGCTGTGGAAGACATAACACCTATTGATGAACTGTGCTGTGTGTGTTACTGCGTGTGTGTTTGTGTGTATTTATGTGAGTGTGTTTGTGCGTGTGTGTGTGTGTGTGTGTGTGTGTGTGTGTGTGTGTGTATGTGTGTGTGTTGACTGACTTTAGGTAGGCACAATCCATAGATTTCTCTCTCAACCAAATCAGGCCAAAAAGCATTTTATTTTTTATTTTGTCTTCGCACGTTTCGTGCATTTATCCAGTGTCAAGATAAGAAAGTATTTAGTTTTAGATACAGAATACTGTCACCTTTTTTCCATTAGAATGCAGATGTAACACATTCTAATGTTTTTGCAGTATTTGGCAGCAAATGAGTCGAGTTAGCCTTCTCGGCAAACTTCGCTGTGGTAGTCAATACTACGACAAAATTCTCAGCTTTATTTTACCGAGATCGCGCCTGTTTCAATGATTCCACATATTGTCCAATTGTGTAGACACTTGAGCCACAAAACTGCATCAATTTTACATCACAATATCCACTAGGAATCAATTAGCGAATAATTCAAACAGCCACTGAACTTCACTCGAGAAAAGCCCGCCAAAAACTCATAAAAGGGTACTTACGATATAACTGTCATACGCATTGCGTTTAAAAAAAAAACCGGAAAAATATAATATAAATCACTAAAATGTCGGTGATAAAAACAGTATTTTTATTTTGCCTAGTTAATACGACACGATGTGCGCAGTGGTTGAGCGTTCGGCTGCTGCGCTGGGTGTCGCGGGATCGATCCCCGCACGGAACAAATATTTGTGTGACCTACATATAGTTGTTCCGGGTCTGGGTGTCTTGTGTATGTGAGTATACATGTTTGTGAACGCACCCACGATACAGGAGTAATTCCTAGTGTGGGGGCACGTTAAAAAAAAATATAGTTTTGTGTGGCATAAAAACCGTTGAAGTGCGTGTCGGATTTTGCACATTTTGGGTTCCGTAGGTATTACCAAATGTATTTTACTATTTGTATGGCTTTGGGTGAACAAGATGACGGACAGACGGACACGTGACAGAATACAGAAATAGGGCTCCGTTTGGGCCTTAAAAATGACTTGAAAAAATTATCAGATCATTGAAAATTCAACCTACAAGCCCCTTATCAACCCTACAAACAAACCTTCAAAAATCCCTAATTTAATGAAGAAAACAAAGTGTTTACATAAGTAGGTACTTAATCACTAATCAAATAATCCTAAAATCAAAATCATTTATAATCTTTTAAGTAGAAGATTATTATTAAACGAGTATCAACCAAGACACATTTTAAAATTAAAACATACAACAACTACATTATTATCTGCCTAGCCTTTTCCCAACTATCTTGGGGTCGGCTTCCAGTCTAACCGGATGCAGCTGAATACTAGTATTTTACATGAAGCGACTGCCTATCTGACCTCCACAACCCAGTTACTGGGTAAACTCTACTCCTTACTACTCCTTGGTAAAACTGGTTGTCAGACTGTCGGGCTTCTGACGACCCATAACGACTGTCAAAGATCCTCGATTGACGGCCGGGACCAACGGCTTAACGTGCTTTCCGAGGCACGGAGGAGTCTCGGTATGTAATGATGGCCACCCATCCATGGACTAACCGCGGCAAGCGTAGCTTAAGCTGATTGATCGACCCGTGCGGCTGTTATTACTTTAGCCATGAGCAACAACTACATATAAGTGGCATTGAAATGAGAGGTAGTTGTCAGTATCATTTGCTAAAAAACTGTGATTGCCTCAAGCAATCATAGCAAAAAAACGATTAAGGTGATATAAATTAAAAATAAAATCTACGGAACCGCTACCAAACTGACCATTGACACGCAGAACCCCAAAATCTCCCGTGTGAAAGAGACAACCATATACACCGTGTTCCGCTCGATTAGAACTGCCTTGTTCGAATTTTGACAGCAGCCAATCAGAATAAATTTGTCCGCGCACACTAATTGATTATACAAAGTCAAAAGATCTTATAACAATAACCTGACATCATAATTCCACTCATACCTTCTTAGCTTTAAGGTTCAGTTTCGGTTGTGATATGAAACTGTGGTAACGTAGCCAGAAAATCCGAAGTTGAATACACAGCGTTGGAGTATCAGCTTTATTGTAAGGCAGCAACGTAACTTTTTGCTGGATGCTTGAATTTTTTTTTTGTTTTTCACAATCATTTGACCGGACGGAAACTGGTGACATGTACAGAATTAAGATTTTTGTGTGATGAGTTGATGTTTGTTGTATGAGTGGATGCATAAATTGAATTACTTTGTGATTTTGACACATCCGTTGTTACACGCCAGAATTTTACGAAAGAGTTTGTAGAAATTATATATTTCTGAGTTTGAGATTGTCAGCCTTATTTATAAAATTTGCTTGCTCAGTTTAAATACTAATTAGTGAATTCTTAATTCTATAAAAATCATGCAATAAATTCAACTTTAAATATTTACAAAACTTCTAAATCATTACTCAGCACTTTACCACCCACATCTACCCTTCTTCCGAGTAGAAAATGTTGGAAATAGAACCTGCTAATCAGTGTCGAAACTAATAACATGGTTATTTTTGATAAATTAATAATGGACGATGTTCCTTGTAGTCCCACCAAAAGTAACCAAGAGGTATCGTATTTAATGAGTGGTGGAGGTCAGATAGGTAAACAGTCGCTTCATGTATAATACTGGTATTAGGTATCCATCTGCTTTCCGTTTGAGGTAGAGTGAGTCTAACCGTTAGAATTCTTGCGAAAATGCTAGGCAGATATTTATTGAGGGAAGAACTAACCAATTCTTTTAACACGCTTTTATAAGCTTCACTTGTTACTATGTAAAAAAATCTCAGAAGTTGAATTCGACCCACTTCCTGGTTTGCAATGGAGCTGACATTTTGCAAACATGTTCAGTTTGGATGACAATGCATGTTAAGTTATGTGATATTACTCTAAATCCAATGTGACAAACTCCCAAAGATGGCGGACTAGTTATTTTTTATGCATTTCCATGATATAGGTATTAAATGAAAGGGTTGCTAAGAAAAATAAGAAAAATAAAATAAAATGACGTCCTCTAAATTATAATCTATTTAGAGGACGCCATTTTTGGTTATTGGTTTGTCAAAAAGTTATATTATATTTGGGACAAGCCCGCCACACTATTCCCAAACCACTGTAACTTCTGTAAGCCAGAATCAACAGTGGCGTCCACCAGAAAAAACGCCGAGGCAATGAAGCTCGACGAGTCCCAGAGAAACGAATAAGCTGTCTTGGGTCCCGCAACGAAATTAATCAGAAAATTCCCTCCTAATCAAGCGGGAGACTGAACAAAACTAGGCCATTAGGCACAAAGGGGGTTTTTACAACTGGAGTAAGCCCAGTTGCCAAGCACCACTGGTTAAAAACACTAATATTAATGGGTCCTAAAATTGTGAGCTGTTACACTTGATTCCAATAATAGGTATGGCAAAAACGCTTGAACGCACGTAAATTCATTCTAGTTTCGAGGTCCGTGTAATAGACAACTCCAGACGTAGGCTGAATACCATCCAACATAATATTGCGCTCAGTTTGCCAAAGAGTACACTCCCACAGGATATGATGTGCGGATTGTTCGTATTCGCAAACAGGAAATTGTCAAAAAGTGAACAAAATGATATTTTGAGATTTGTTAATCTCAAAATATCATTTTGTTCACTTATGCCTCTTTCGTTAGCAGCAAAAAAATTATAAGATGATCAGATTGTTAAGTCAACCGACACAAAGCACTACGAACCTTATTTCTTTAAAGTTAAAGTCTTATTCACCATAAATTCCTCCCGAATAAGCTATCAATGAACATCGGAAATGATAGCTTGCACTTTGAATTAAACCTTCTCATTGAAGAGTTAAGGTTGATATTGGAAAAAACAATAGTTTTAGTCGTTTTTTTGGGGTTTTAATTAAACGGAAGAGATTGTTTTGGACGAATGAAGGCAGTTCCTTGAAGTACCTACCTGTATCTACCCAACTTTACAAATGTAGGTACTGGAGATAGTATATTTTCCGTGTCATCTCCAATGGTTCAGTGGTTGCGGAATGGTCTTTGAAGCTACGGGTCGCGGGTTTGATTTCTGTAGAATAAGAGCAGTTGTTAGCTCAACGTATGGGATTTTATGCACTTATGTTAATAAACTCTAACCTACAGTAGATCTTTGAAGCTTCATTTAACATAAGGGTACATCATAATAAGCATCCTATTATCTTAATATTATAAAACGGCTGATCAGATCTTGATGAAATTTGGCATAGAGATAGATTCTAGTCTGGAATATTATTAATAATAGGAAATACCTACTAATTCCATGCGGGCAAAGCCGCTATCAGAAGCTGGTATGTATACCTACATATATTATTATGTATGTACTTATTGTACTTAATAGACATAGCTTTATCATAACCTCCCATATGTTCCACTAAGGTCTAATAAATGAAGCTCTTTGTAAATAATAATAATCATCTAACCATTATTATATTTTGGCTAATGAACCGTAAGATCCTCCATAGACGAAACACCATAATTCAGTTAAAATAGATCAGGATAGTTCGTACACAAATATTAGGGACTTGTTATTCATCATTCTCCTGCCCTTATCCCAATTTATTTGCGGTCGGCGCAACATGTCTTTTTCTTCCATACTCCTTTATTACTCGTCATCTCTGTAGTCACCCCCTTTTTACCCATATCCTCTTTCACACAGTCCAACCATCGTTTCTTTGGCCTTCCCCTACTCTTATAGCCATCCACATCCATATTATGGACTTGTTATTAAAATTTCTTAATCAAAACTTAACATGTGTGCAAAATTTCAGCTCAATCGGAAACAAGGAAGTGGGTCAAATTTTACTTCTAAGATTTTGTAGCATAGTTACCTACCGGCAGGCCCGGGGCCTGCGGACGGCGATTAATGGGTAGCTCACCGTCCGATCAGCAACAGGCCCGAGAGTCGCCACGCGCGCCTCAAAGAGTTGTCAGCAATAGAGACGGGGCCCGTCATGGCCGATGCCTGCCCGGGGGTTGAGGATAAATTCGAAACAGAGTTACCTCGCCCCCGGGCACTAAGGGCAGGAAGAAACAGGGGTGGGTTTTAGTCAGTAAGAGTCTGACACGCCCTCCCGCTCCACCCAGAGCGGGAGAAGTCATTGGGTGATTTCCCACCCCACAAAAAAAAAAAGTTACCTATCGGTGAATCTAATACGAGCGTGTTAATAAACAAGATATTAATGCTAAACCTAAATAACTTGCAGTAGGTATGCAGTACTTTTTTTCCTGAATGAAAAGCAGGTTCCATAATTATGTTCTTTTCTATACCCCTGTCAACGTATACATTTTAGAAAGTTAATTATGATCGCTTCAGTGATTCATGCGTGAAAAGGTAAAAAATAAACTTACTTTTGCATTTATAATATAAGTTAAAAAATAAGAAAATAAAAAATAAAATATCTTTATTTCAGACCTTACAGTCCATAAGTTGTTAGTGGTTAGTAACAGATTGTGCTTACATGCTATGTCAGTGTTATTAGTACTTACATCAATTAAGCTATGCCTAAACTTATCTCCACCGAGTGTCTTTGGATGGGGCAGTCCACTCTGCCAGCAATCATTTTCAGGATGCTGTTCCGAGTGCTACGCAAGCATTGCAGTAACGATGCCGCTTTCTTACGCATTATGGCGTGAAAGCCATCCGTACGAGCCTCAGCAAACATTCCCGACGCACTGCAACGTCGCGGCAATCGCAACAGCACCCTGAAAGCGTTGTTGTATTGTACGCGCAGGACGTTGTAGGCTCGGCTCGTATATGACACCCACAGACCGCTCGTGTAGAAGGACTGACAGAACGCTTTAAATAAACTCACTTTGACGTCTGCCGTGCAGCGAGCAAACCTACGGGCGAGCATATTACTCCTCACCGCCAACGCCCTGCGCTCGCGCTCTATGTCGCCAGTTAAGACTAGGTAGGACCCTCTATCTAAAACAGTACAGTTTAAGGTTCTACTCCACGAAGAGACTAAACTCACAAATCTATCAAGAATTATCAAGAAGCACCAAGTTCTCAGTTTACCCAATCAAACCGCACAATATACAACATAGGTAAAATCAATTTGTCAAACACACAATCTCTTGCATTAGCAGACATGTCAGTAATAACTTGTTCTAATTAATAATCTGATTAATAGACTTTTTGACAAAGCTTATTGCATTAAGAGAAACTATACCTACCTAGCATAATCAGCCTTTAAGACGCTATTAGCTGCCAACGACCTTGAGCGGGCGCCGAGCTCACGTAACGCGTCGTATGTCCACCCAGTAAAAGGACTCGCCCATCAAGGAGCGCTGTCCGAAATTAGACGCATTATTAATTTATTACACATTAAACAACAGGTATTAAACTAAAACACTGACACTAAATCATAAATAATTAAATGACCTTTAAAATGGTGAAGGTTTCATAAAAACACGCTTTATAGTTTTTGCGTGATTCTCAATTTTTTATTCGCTTTAGACATAACTTTACAATTTAATTACACTATGTTATAAAAGTATAACTTCAAATATTCTCAGATCAAATTACGAGTATTTAGATTAACATATATTTTTTTCAGAGAAATAAGACTAGTCGTTTATACGTGATGTTCAATTAAAAACCATTAAAAGTTGTAAAAATGCGCCGTTCCCACAGGCCTCTTATCTACGAGACGGAGTGGGCTGTAATCCACCACGCGGTTCCAGTGCTGACTACCATTCAGCTAAATGTCACATGTCTTCGAATGGTTCTAGGACAGAATTACACAAAGTAAAGAACCTGCCTGGGTTTGAACCCTCAACGTACAACTCGTAAGACGGGGTCTCTAGTCTACCCACCTAACAAGAATCCGATTCCCGACATCCCATCTATGAACATGCAACAGCCCCGGGTCCCAAGACTTAAGAGTCGGAAGAGCTTCCTTCGCTGCACATATACCATCCAAGACCAGCCTACAATGAAAACCAAACTTTTTTTTATTTGATAGTCACGCGTTTGACCACTATCTCACTTAGTGGTAAGCGATGATGTGGCCGAAGATGGAGCACGCTTACTTAGAAGTAACCTATTACCTCTTGACTTAGATTCCTAGGTTGTAGCTATCAGGAAACACAGACTCCGGCAGGGAATTCCACTCCCTAGCTGTACCCACAATGAATGTGTTCTCAAAACGTTTTGAGCGTGTGGATGTTCACCATGTACCGGTATCGCCGTACGTCTTGTGGTCCGATGATGGACATTAAAACTTTGGGAAGAACTTCACCATCCACCTCCGGACTTCTTGAAAGAGACCTCAACACAGAACACGCAAGCTAACCAGTCAAGGTCATTGGCAGTTAATAGCGCCTTAACGATCGCGTAACGATCGAATTCGTTCGCTAAGAAATGAATGTTGTAAGGAGGCAAACTTTTGTGTCCCTTCATATTTTGACAAGTTAATTTAATTGTTACCAGCGGTAGTTATTCATTAATATTTAATAAATTATAAGTATTCATGAAAAATAGTGCTTGCAAGTCAAAATTTACGCCGCCTCTGTACATATTTCAAGAATATCAATATTTTTTTTCAGGTTGTGATCTAAAATTTTTCATGAAAAATGCGGGAGTTTTTTGAACGGTTAGTAATTTTGCGATCGATAGCTAACGTAGGTTAGTTTTTTCATTTATGTCGAGACTGCAGGCCCTGTACCATATATCGCATCATATTATCGCTTACCATAAGGTGATATAGTGGTCAAGCGTGAGCCTATGGTGACAAAAAAAAACTCTGTTATATTAGCAAAATATTGTGTTAGAAAATTCTTTCTCAACATTTTTCTAAGAGAGTTTTTAGGGTTCCGTACCCGAAGTGTTGAAATGGGGCCCTACTGCTGTCACTCACATGTCCATTTGTCCGTCTGTCTGTCCGTCGTCTATCACAAAGCTTTGACAGCCAAATGGTTGGAGCTACAGTCTTCTAATTTTCACAGTATGAGCGTCTTGTTGACCCAAAGCCATACAAATTGTCAAAAGTACATTTAGTACGAGTCCCTAGTTCATCCCTAGTTTCTGCTAACTTCCTTTAGAATCGATTTAGAATTTGAACCTGTCTATTTTTGCCATAAAAGTAGGGTTTGACAAGATCTTACTAACAATTAATACTCAATTTTGAAACCAGCCCTGTTTCTACTATAAAACTTCGGTTCTTCATTTCTGGAGCAAAATTGTTTGTATAGAAAAACAGGACAGTTTTCCATCGCTTTACCGGCGGTAATTACTACTGAAACCAGTTATTATGACAATGATATGCTTGTCCTTATCACTTCAACGGACAGATAACCGAGATAGGGACGGGAGAGGGGACAGCGGGGAGTAGTGACGTCACAGGGAGTCCGTTCCGAAATATTGTATCGTTTTTCAGGTGATACCTTTTTTGTTTTGGGTTTTGTTTTTTTTTGATATTTTTGCTGTGTTTTTATGTTATGAGATTTTGGTTTTTAATTGTACCCACTCGACATTTATAATGTTCAATAGTCACAACACAGAAACAAACAAAAAAAGTGCAAAATAACTTTTATTTCGGAAGTCGGTGTTCCTGTTTTGTGTCTGTGTTTTTTGACACCGACTTCCGAAATAAAAGTTATTTTGCACTTTTTTTGGAAGTCGGTTCTATTTTTTTGTAAAAAAGTTTTTTATTTTTCACTTTTTAGTTGTGGTTCCCCATTAAACTGTGTTAACAATTCATAGACATACGATAGCAGCAATCGCGGTTGATTTGCTGTCAATTTTTGAAGAGTTCCGTTGTCTGTCTCCGAAACCCATAATCAGATCTTTTTTTAATTTAAATGGGACCATTTCGGAATAAACCCCTTTCGAACAAAAACAGAATTTTGCAAATCCGTCAATATATGACGGAGTTATGCCCGAACATACATAAAAAAAAAAAAAAAAAATACAAACATCCGAATTGATAACCTCCTCCTTTTTCGAAGTCGGTTAAAAAAAATGGTAAATTATAATCACTTTAGTGGCGGTGTTTGTCACTAGTATTTCATAACATTACGTTGTCTGAGAAAATGCGTTTGTTAAATCGCATAAAAACTGCGGGCTACGTGAAAAAAATATCAAATTAAATTATTAATATGCTAGAATGCAGGTATACACATGAGATCGTAAATAATTAAAGTTTATCCTACACACACAGCCTTTTTACTCGTATTACGTAGGTTACTTTATACTATTTTTTTTTAAATTATTTATGTGTCAAATACGTAAATGATCTTAAGATTTTTGCTAGTCTGTTCCTTGAATTAAAAGCGATTTTTATGAGACAAAACCTAGATATTTACGCGTAGACAGTGCAGATATACGATGTAAGATGTTCATATTTATGTAGCATGTTGTTGATACATGTTGTTGTTGTTATTGTATGTTGTTTTAGTGCGTTTTCCTGTGCGAGTCACAAAAAAACTTATTTCTTCTAAGAAAAAGTATTTATATAGGGTAACTACATAAAATAAATGTGTTTTTCTCATCTGTAAGAAAATCTAAAACCCAATGACCGGACGAAGTCATTCGCTAATTATTCACTTAATTGAGTTTCTATAAATGTAATTAAATGGTCAAGATGCAAATTAACACGCTACTCTTCATTGTCTCGTTAATAATTAAGTAACTCTTCACTAACTATTTGCGGATTACTTTAAGACTCCAGTTAAAAACTACTTTTGACTAGAAATAGCTACACAGTTTCTTTCGGTTCCATTTTTTTTCGGAAGATTCTAATAGAAAAAACCACTTTTTGAAATAGAGTGTTTAACTTTTTTAGATAACTACGTTGTTGTTTAAAGGTGATACTACTTTTCGATTAACACAAACTTATTCCTATTCTTTATTTTTTTTTCTGAAATAATACCTAATTTAAAATAAAATAATAATCACTGTATCATATTTTTTGCAAAAAAAAAACATCACACATTAAATTTCCCACTGCTAAAATCAAAAGATGGCGGCTAAAATCTCACCCCTCGGGGTAGAATATTTCGGATCATCTCGCCACGTGCCCGGCAGTGTACCCGCGGCTGCCGCGCGGTTCGTCGTCGCGCCTCTATGACGCGACTCCGCGACCCGCGACAACTTGCGATTTTTACTAATAATAACCGCTTCGAAAATAAAATTAGTGGCCAGTGTTTTATGATTTGAATTTCGAATGACAGTGATTTTTGGAAATGAGGACTTGATTTTCTCGGATTTAGTGATTTGTGAATTTGGATGTGATTAGTGAAATGGAGAAATAATATTTTAGGTTGGAAAAATTAAATTGTGAATTTTGATTGAGCTTTTAAATAGCATGTTTCTTTTTAAATCTTAAAATATATGAAAACGATAAACTAAAATGTTAACATTTTGTCATAGGTATGGTTACAAACAGTAATTCCTTTTCGAAACTTGTCTTCGAATCAAAATTAAACAAATAAATAGCTTTTACAGAAAAAAAACGAAATAAAACACAATTCAGGCCTAAATAGTTCATTTATTTAAGTACTCAAAAACAAAACTGGTTCAAACAACGCACTAAATAACAACAAAAAGAAAGAAATAAAAAAGTATATTTTGTGACACGCACAATAAAACACAAAGATAAGGTAAAATATTTACAAGGCTAAGCTACATAATAAAAATAATAAAAACAAAATAGAAAAGAGGCAAAACACGGCTAAAAACCAACTATAATATTCAAACACTAACAAAAACCTTTATAACCAGCTCACAGCACATAACATAGTCGTTATGTAAAACAATCCGGCATGTAATACCGACACCGTATCACCGGACCCACCGGATCGGATGACCGTACACGCCCCGTGTGAATGTTTCACGTTTTTAATGCAAGATACGATTCAGATTTATGATCAAAAACCAGAAGTTTTAGAGTGATCATAGCTGAAGTTAATGTAGAGAAGAAAACTCTGAAAATGACGCTCAAAGAACAGAAAATTTATTATTAAAAAATCATTTTGTAAAGCTTTTAAATTCATACACAAAATTTCGTGTGTGCTGTTGAATTTTAAAGAGTTCCTCTATTTGGAGCTCATACTGAAAGTCGATTCAGGTCATGCTTACCATAAAAATGCATTGTCATCAGAACTGAACCAACTTGCAAAAAATCAATTGCCTAGGATAAGAGGAACTAGTTCTAATTCAGCTTACAAGATTTCACCCGAAAAAACAAATATTGCAATTTAAATTAATTTAAAAAAAGTTTGTAAAAACTCTGAAAATGACGCTCTAAGAATAGAAAAAAAGGAATTCCATTTATGGGATCTGAACACAAGGCTTTGATGTTTTCCCGCTGATTCTAAAATAAACTTAAATCTTATTTGTTGATCTCTTATTGAGGGTTACGTGATCATCATCCCACCTAAGGCTTCACATGTCATTAAAAAGAAACTTAAAATAAAGTTCTATTTACATTTTTAACCGCAAAATTTTCTTCTTAAATGTACAAAATATACAGGCTTGTACTTGTCTTGTGTATGGATGTGGATGGCTATAAGAGTAGAGGAAGGCCAAAGAAACGATGGTTGGACTGTGTGAAAGAGGATATGGATAAAAAGGGCGTGACTACAGAGATGACGACTAATAGAGCAGTATGGAAGAAAAAGACATGTTGCGCCGACCCCAAATAAATTGGGATAAGGGCAGGAGAATGATGATGATACAGGCTTGTACTGAAGGTTCCTTCGCGAAAAACGTTTGCATCTGAACACTTTTAGTTTATCTTTAATAAACTCGCGTTTGAACATTATCTAACCTGATGATAAGCGATGACGTGGATGACAATGGAGCACGCTTGCCTAGAAGTAACCTGTTCACTCTTGGCTTAAATACCCCCAAGTAGTAGCTATCAGAAACACAAGACTCCAGCAGCGAATTCCACTCCTGTACCTACGCACAATGAATGTAAACCGAATATCATTATGGAACCCAATGACCTTCTATAACCTGAATCAGAGATGCGATCATACTTACCTATATACAGTGCATAGATTAATTAACAAAGTATCTCAATCCATCTTACAGCTGATCAAGATCAGCACATTACGCAGAATTACGGTTTTTTACAAAATAAATTACCATTTGAGTCTTCAAACTAGGTCGAGTATCATGAATGAGATGAAATTAACATAATTTCCACATTGTAATTTAATTATTTCGCATTGGATAATTAATTTGAGCTCAGAGATATCTCACTGAAAGAAAACTTCGTGAAGAAACCGACATGTCTCAGAACCGAAAATTTGAAGACATGTGATATCCACCAACCCGCACTGGGTTTTGTAATTTGGTTAAAAAATTAGACTTTTACACGTCAATCTTTTTGTTAGTTTAAGCTAGATGAGGCCGGTGTTTCCTATCTGACTACTCTGACTGACAGGAAACTTCGTGCCTTTAAGTCGAGAGTGAATAGTTACTTCTATGCAAGCGTGCTTCATCGTCGACCACATCATTGCTTACCATCAAATGAGATAGTGGTCAAGTGTGAGCCTATTCAACTTCGAGAAGTTATGTATACCAGCAGTGAGATCGTATTTAGCTGATTGTTTGCATATCAAATTAAAAAAAAAAACTAAATCAAAACAATCCCACGGACTCAACATAACAAGAAACCGATCCCTTGTCACAATCCATCGATTATGTCCGTCAACCGTAAAATATACCTCAAAATCGAGACTAAGTTATCTGTGCTCGATTGTCCGGCGATCGATTGAGACGTGTTTTAATCGAGATTTAAACGGTTTTGTTTGTTTAAAATATTGTATTAATTTTTAGTGTTTATTTTGCTAGTGTTTGATACATAATTAAGTGGTAGGTACTAAGTGAGATGAAAGTTGACCAAAAGTTAAATCTACATTCTGAAGTGTATCATACGTCCATGTGTAATTTCTATAAGCATTTTTGCGGCAACAGTTAAAAAAAAATATAGTCCACTCAGAAACAATGCAAAAAAAAAAATACCTTACTTAAATTGTGCTAAAAATTAATTAACAAGCCGAACAAAATTGATCGCGACGCACAACAAAACAAACTTGTACCAAGAAAGCAGAGCAAAATCACCCAAAACATCGACTTTCGCCGAATCACACGAACAATAACAAAACTATACGCGTTAATTGTCACTTCCTCTTAATAATCGTTCACTTATTAAAAATCTTCCTTCTCGTGAGAAAAACAGCGTCATAATACCCCCACCTGCCTCTAGTGAACCAGAAAACTAGTGATCAAACACCGGAAAATCGTACAAATCGTCGAAAAACCGGCGAAATTGCTCCAAACGAATCGTTATTACTGACCAATCACGGCTACGATTTTCATGCCGCTTTCACGGTGACCACTCTATTTTTTTTCCCGAAAATCATTAGGGCATTGAAATTAACCAAGTAGTTTCGTCAAATAGGTATTTTTTTCAAAGTTTTCCGTTTTTTTTTCTTTCTAAATCTGCGAAGAGCAATGAGTCGTTACGGTCTCTATTTTAAGTTAGTCGAGCTTTGGCGATGGTCTAATTACAAGCGCAATCAAAGTTTACCTCATATAAATAATTTATTTCAGTATCTAAACTTGAAGTTTGAACTTATCTAAGTAAAACCCACTTCCATTAGGTATATACAATAAAAACAATTATTAAAAAAAAAAACTATCAAAAGTGGTGAAGTGAAAATTAAAAAGGTGATTAAAAAAAAAAAACAAAAATGTAAAACCATAAACGCGACGAAAATTCCGAATAGACTGCATCAGTGACGTGAAACCAAAATTCAAAATTAGAACTTCAAACATGGCGTCTGCTTAGTGCGCCTTTTTCGTGAAAAATCAAACTTTATTAGTGGTTTTCTTTTGTAATTAAGTAATTAACTTAAGTTTAGTGTTGTACCGCAAGTGTTCAAACTGGAGGGGCAGAGTAAGGCCACTTTTGCGGCCCTTTTTGGGCTGAGGGCCGGCGGCGGCGTGGACTTGTCCGCCGCTTACCGCTACAACCAAAATATGATGGAATATTATACATGTAAGTTGAGTTTTTAATGGAGATCGTGAGTCTAGGCAGTGCTGGATTAGCCACGTATAGTAAGAGTAGCAGATCCTACGGGCCCTGCGCGTTGGGAGGGCCCCGCTTGGACGTGTAAAACAATTAAAGTTACCTAGGTATAGGTACCATTATGAAATCTAACCAATTCCGAATTATCCATAAAGACAATGTAGGCGACTGCTGACAGGCCCATCGCTACCTAATGGCCCCGCGGCCTGTGACAAAATTAAGTCGAAGAGGTTCTATTCGTAGATCATTTTACAAAGATTTTAGAGGCGCCTTGGTAGAATTTGCTACAGGTACCGCGCTGGCTTTATCCAGCACTTCAAATAGGCAGTTGCTCCTTGTAAAATACCTACTGGTACTCAGCTGCATTTTTGATTGAAAGCCGATACCAACATAATTGGGGAGAGCGTAGCCAGTTTGTTTTGTAAGATGAGTTTATAGAGTTCTAACAAGATTTAGCAGAGACAAAGTCTCCTCAAGACTTTGTTAGACAAACGAGGAAGAGATTTTTTAGGATTCCGTATGTACTCGACGGGTCTAAACGGAGCCTTATTGCTGTCACTCACGTGTCCGTCTGTCTGTCTGTTCGTTGTCTGTCACAAAATTTTGTTCCGAAGAACTTTTTAAATTCTCATTGACCTATGAACTTGGGTGATAACGTTCATCTATACTATTATTATAAAGAGGTAAAGTTTGTGAGATTGTAGGGGGTAATCTCTGGATCTACTGAACCGATTTTGAAAATTCTTTTACCAATAGAAAGCTACGTTGTTTGTGATTGTCAAAGACTAAACTATTTTTTTTTAATCTACGCGTACGAAGTCGCGAGCGAAGTGCTAGTTATCTATATATAAAAAGGGAGAAACTGACTGACTGACTGACATATCAACGCACAGCAGAAACTACTAGGACTAGGAACGTGAAATTTTGCACACGGCTTCCTTTTATAATGGAGGGGAGCACTAAGAAGGGGTTTTTGGAAATTTGACCTTTATGGAGGTGAAAAGGTGGGATTTTGTTTTTGTGAATCTTTGTTATTACACGCGGGCAAAGCCGCTGGCAGAATCTAGTTACGTATATTTTATTAATAAGTACCAACATATTGATAAATATTTTTATCTCTTTGATAATCAACTCGAAGAGATATAGTAGATACCTTGTTTCTGTATAAACTCCTTAGACACAGAATAGACTGCCCTAATCTACTGAGTCTCTTAAAGTTTCGTGCCCCATCCCGATTTCCACGCAGTCCCATCAAACCTCTACACCCACCCCTACGCAGAACCGTTCTGGGTACAAACTCTCCGATTCCACGCCTGTCTAGAATGCTCAACAATTGCTGTGATCTTTTAGATATTCACCATGACAACCTGAATAAATTTAAAAAAATAGTTGTCCAGCATTATTCTCAGTTTCAGTGATCTCTGTTGCTCTTCGCACTTAATGTTAAAATGTATATTGGATTTATGTTTACGATATTTTGTCCTCCATTTAATTTATTTTAATTGTAATTTAAATTTTTATGTGCTGAGATATAAGTATTAGATTTATGATAATGATATAATTGTGGTATTGTCCTCTCCAATTAAATCTATTTTAATTGTAATTTTAATTTTAATGATTTTGATTTTGCCTGTTGCGTGTTATAATGTAATTTTAATTATTAATCTTCCAATTGTATTTTATTTTTATTCTTGCTGTTACTATCAATTGTTGTCAAACATATGAAATTTATTGTTGTAATCTTAATAATAATAATAATAATGTATAACCTTAAATAGTGCATGCGGTGTTAACCTTTAATTAATTGTTACACTAACGAATGAACATATTACAAAAGAGTAGGTATATTGTAAATGTATTGTGTAAACAGTTGTTGGTTATCCAAATAAATAAATAAATAAAATAATTCCCTCATTTGGTACGGAACCCTGAACGTGCGAAATCCGACACGCACTTGGCCGTTTTTTTTTAAATATAATTTCCAATCTTGCCATGTGTTTACAGACAGAGGTTGACTGCATCTATTGTTTTTAATCATAAAAAAAAAACATTCAAATAAATCATAATTTATACTTGTAATGAATCTGATAGGTAAATATCCGAAAAATTGTGAACTATGTAGTGATTTTCAGCAGTGACCCGTAATTTATTCATGTAGGTAGAATATAAAAAATTAAAGTTCTCGTGCTAAAATTAAAGATTTTTCATTGAATACAGAGTCATTTGATGTTTTATTATTTTTCAATAAAAAGTCAGGGTTTGATTAAGACTCGAGATTATTGTGTTAGGCAAGCATTTGGCTTAAAATTATGTGAAGCTTCTCGTGTCAATGTTAACCATAACCATAAAACCACATTGAAAACCCTTTTAACTGAAACAGACACCATTTTCAAAAACCATCCCTAAAACAAACGAACCGCCATCCGAATCCCTCAAACGACGTTATCCAGTCATTATGCAAAAACGCTTGTGCCATCCATAACGATATTATCATAAATACGACGCATAAAAACTCAATCCCTACATAAAACACGTAAAATACCTAACAACCATCTGCAAAGCCCCGAGATTTCATAAAACACCCGAAAATTTTCCCTCCGAAAAAGATCGTTACAAAACCCGCCAATGGGGGCCCTCGAAACGCGATGGAGGGCGAGGGAAGCCTTCTGATTGGTCGTTTTGGAGAATGGCGCGCCGTGATTGGTCGGTGTGGTTGTGGGTGGGGCGTTGTGTCTGTGTGAGTGGGTGCGTTCGGTTTAAGTTAATTGTGAGGCGTTTGGGCGCGTTCGCTACATGTGTTGGATGCGTCTAGCAAATTGGACGTCGAGCCTTTTATTAGATTGGCGTATGGTTTTATGTAAATACATTGCCTGGTTATATTAATATGCGATATAGAATATGAATACGAGTTTTAATAGAGAAGTGTCTAAGGGTGAATGCTTATCACTCATAAACACAAAAACTACTGAACAAATCAGAATGAAATTTGGCACAGGGATAGATTTATAGTCTAGAATAGCACATAAATAATCTGTCTAGCCTTTTCCCAACTAACTTGGGGTCGACTTCCAGTCTAACCGAATAGCACGTAGGCTATATAATATTACGAGTAATAAAGTGGGGGGAAGTACTAATTGAACGCATGTGAAGCCACTGGGAGAACCTAGTATTATAAATTCGAAAGTTTGGATGGATTATCTTTTACTCAATCACGCCAGAACGGTTTAACGGATCTGGTTGAAATTTGGCACAGAAATAGACTACAGTCTGAAATAGCACATAAGATAGTTTTTTTTTATCCCAAGAGCATGTTCCTACAGAAGCCAGTACATACCTAATAAGCAAACCAGGACTTAGTCGAAGGTACTCAAAACTCCTAACCGCATTGATCAAAAATGGTGATCAATGCTCGCACTAATATATACACAAAAAGAGACATAATTATATTATATTTTTATTTATTTATTTCATGATATTGATAGGCACGCGTTTGACCACTATCTCACCTGATGGTAAGCGATGATGTGGTCGACGATGGAGCACGCTTGCCTAGAAGTAACCTATTCACTCTTGACTTAAAGACTCCCAGGTTGTAGCTATCAGGAAACACAGACTCCGGCTGGGAATTCCGCTCCTTAGCTGTACGCACAATGAATGTGTTCCCAAAACGTTTTGTGCGTGTGGGTGGGAGGTTCACCATGTACCGGTGGTGCATCGCCATACGTCTTGTGGTCCGATGTTGGAATGTGCTTGGTGGAATCAAATTATGCAATTCCGTCGCACACTCCCCAAAATGTCACCGATAGAAAACCGACAGGCGAGCAACTCGGCGTCTATGCTCAAGACTTTGGAGCTTCGAATCAACGAACCTATCATTGCCGATGATCCTCTTGGCTTGTTTCTCAATTGACTCAAGGGCATCTAGCTGGTATAGCGTGGAGCTTCGACTCGACGAGGTTCGACTCGACGGTGGCTCAACACCGTACGTCTAGCGGTCGGATGATGGAAACGGGAGTTGATGTTAGATCTGTCTTAATAGCAAAAGATGCATATCTCACACCCTTTACTCAACAGTAAACAGTTGCATATGTAAATACCTACGTCTCTGTTTACACCACATAGTCGCAAGCGTGACGAAACACGTGTTATATATCTACTTACATATAATATACTAGAGTGAAAGTTATATAGCACAGTACAGATAATGATTTACTTAATCATTATCTTTTTAATTAAGGTGAAAGTAAACACTGGCCTTCTCGTTAGAGAGACTTTCCAAAAAAAGGTTTGGGTGAAGAAAAAAAAGAAATTGTTGAATGTTTTGCAAGGGACGTTATGAAAAGATACAGAAAGAAACCATCGATTGATTGTGTGAATGAATACGTAGGTACACACACAAAATGTTTTGAGAACACATTCAGGGAGCATACAGCTAAGGAGTGGAATTCCCTGCCGGGGTCTGTGTTTCCTGATAGCTAGCGTGCTCCATCGTTGACCACATCATCACTTACCATCAGCAGATGTATTCGCTAACTCAGTTGACATCAATTTGATAGGTACTATGATTATCATAGGCACTACATAGTACATTTTTGTTTTACCTATTACATAAATATTGATATTAAATTCAGTTATTATTTTATTTAACCTCGTTCGTGCGTCACCGCGGGGTGCCAACTGAAAACCAGCGCTGGGTGTCCAACGCCCAGCAAATGCTGACATGGTAACCCTTTCGGTATGGGCACGCTCAGCACAATTTTATTGTATCTTTGTGTACCTACTATTATTTTCTTTACCTTTTGTTTGTTGCTGTTGTTTGTGTCTGTGTCGAAATGTTTATTCTATTCTATTATTTTTCTATTCTTTCAATGAACTGCATAGTGCCTATCAAATTGATGTCAACTGAGTTAGCAAATGCACCTGCAGGTAGGACAGTGGTCAAACACAAGCCTATCAATTGTAAAAGAAGGTTTACCTATGATTTGAAAGGAATTAAACACTGAACTGTCGATAATAGAAATGTTGGCATTGAATATATCAATGACAATATTGATGGTATAAAAGTAATAAAGCATGATTAGGCTAGTAAGAGTGAACCTGACAGAAATGAAACCAGATTTATATAATGTTATTGCAAAGAGGCAGCCCAAAGAAATAATGAATGAATGGATTGTGTGAATGGTGTACCTATTGATAGGAAGGAACTGAACACTAAGATGACGGTTGGAGATGAGAGAATGGAGAAGAAAGACTTACTGAGCATTAGTAACGTAAAGAGGAGGTTGGTGATGATCAGAAGACGTATAGGTAAATTATGAAGCACTAGCGACCCGCCCTGGCTTCGCACAGAGAAAAAAAAAACTACAGTCGAACATAGAACCTCCTCCTTTTTCGATTTCGGTTAAAAAAGGACATGTAGCGCCATCTAGCGTCCTAAAGAAAATGTGACCGTTCTTTCCCTCGGGAGCAGAAGTTTTTTTCTGTATGATATATATGCAAGCACATTTTCATCATGATCGTTCAGTTGTTTAGGCGTGAATTTAACAAAATTTTAGTTTTTTAAAGCCAATGGTGCCGATTCCCTTGTTCAATAACTAAACTTAAATTAGAGAATCGCTATCTTTTACTAAAAGGCAGTGCGAGAAAAGGACGGCTATAGCTATGATCTAAGTTAGAGATGTCAAACTAGTTTACGCCTTGCGCTTCACCGTGTTTTTAGTCGATATGTTTTTAGTGTAGGTACCTACCCTTAATTTGTACGGAAATATTAGGTCAACTAAATTTGACAACTCTAATTTACGTCCGTCTCTTTCTTGTTTTATTAGAGAGAAAAAGATAGCAATAGCCTAAATATAGTTTAGTTTGTGCAGAAAAGAATCGGCACCATTATCAAGTCTTTAGAGTATACATACTACTATCGATATGTCAGTTACTAGGATATTTTGATTGCTAGTCCAAAATAACGTCAACCAATCAAACCATTCAACAATAGACAAAGGTTTAGCTAGAAAATAAGCATGAGGAAACGTTAAAAGAAGACCACAAAACGTTAAAAACCAGGAGGAGTTTTTTCCATATATTACAACAGAATTTAATGAGCAAATAAATCATGTCTATGCACAGAACAATAACACATACAAAAATACTTAAAAAATCGTCATCATACAGTAAATGCAGGAAACATTCAAATCATAAAACACGGCAGCCATTACGATGTCGCATGAAAACAATAAAATTAGGGCACACATACAAAAAACTACCAAATTTCATACTTCCTGCAAGTGACTCAACTGTCCATAGATCACGAAATTATGCTTATATAGCAGTAGAGTGAACGACATCACTCTACCAACATATAGAAAACACATACACATACTTAGCTTCTAACAAATAAAGTCCAAACTCATACGCAGCAAGGATAAACCAACTTTGTATGTAACATGAGACCCACGCACACATCAACATATTGACATACGCCTGTTCTACACGCGTACGTGATTCGAACAAACACATTCAAACGCAGGCCTATGATTGGTCGACGGCAATGCGCTCACGCATATATCAAGTAGATCTTTTACGTTTTGAAACCAGTTTTGCCGGGTAATTGTCGAGATTTTAGAAAGGCCGACAAGCTGGTTACTGTAACCAACTGGTTGGGTTGCGTCGCCTTCGTATGTGTTATTAACATATATATTTTTTATTGCTGGTTATGTAAAATGTTAATATTTATTGCAAATTATTGTGTTGCATAGTTACATTAGGTAGGCATTTGGTTTGCATAAATTATTTAGGTAAATAATCACCATAGCTGTATTGCAAGCTCACATTGTCTGAAAAACTTATATATTTGTTACTAACTTCTGCAAGCGTAATGAATATAAATGTCGATAGATGGACTGGAAGACGGAGGCCAAATAAAAGATGGATGGATTGTGAGAGGAGTGATATGAAAGAAGAGGGAGTTAGTGATAGCGTGACGGCTGACAGGACAGAATGGAAGAAAAAAACGTGTTGCGCCGATCCCATTCCCAAGGAAATATTCTCCCGGGATAAAAAGCCTATTTGCTATTCTAGACTGTAATCAATCTCTGTGCCAAACATCCAGATCTGTTCTTGTGTGAATGAGTAACATCTATCCATCCATCCATCCGCATTTTTTTTTTTTGGGACAAGCCCGCCACACTATTCCCAAACCACTGTAACTTCTGTACGCCAGAATCAACAGTGGCGACCACCGGAAAAAACGCTGAGGCAATGAAGCTCGACGAGTCCCAGAGAAACGATTAAACTGTCTTGGGTCCCGCAACGAAATTAATCAGAAAAGACAGCGGAGGAGTAAGAAAAACATAATTTCCACTTCAAACTAACTTTCGCATTTATAATATTAGTAGGATAAGTAGTATTTATTTATTTATTCACTGGCTTCTTCCATCGGCTTTGCCCGCGTGGAATTAGTACTTCCCCCATAGCCTATAATATGTCGTTTTAATGTATCAATCTGCCCGCGACTTTTCCCTACTATCTTGGGGTCGGCTTCCAGTCTAACCGGATGCAGCTAAATACCAATATTTTACATGGAGCGACTGCTTATCTGACCTCCACAACCCAGTTACTGAGTAATGCGATACCCCTTTTTTTCCCCGCTCTACGCAGAGCGGGAGAAGTCATTTGATGAATTCCCAACCCCCCAAAAAATGCGATACCCCTTGGTAAGGCTGGTTGTCAGACTTTCGGACTTACGACGACCCGTAACGACTGTAAAAGATCCATGATTGACAGCCGATGCTTTCCAAGGCACGGAGGAGTTTCGGTATGTAAAGATGGTCACCCATCCATGGACCAACCCCAGCAAGAGTAGCTTAACCTGATGGATCGACGAGCTCTTTACTGAAAGCCAACATTTAATGATCAAGCATCTATGGTCCATTCCTTTCCTATTTATGATAACGTGATAAGGCATTTCCCTTGCAGTAAAACAGTTACAAACTAACATAATTGATAAAAAACATACGTAAGAAATCCACTTTATAATCAGAAATCTAAGCGATGCAACGTTGTCTGAAGTTGTGAAACATCACAAGGCTAGCAGACGAGAATTTTATCTAAACTTAATTCTTCTAGTTGCATAAAACTAACAACTCTGCTTAATTACTTACAAATCACCGAGGTATATGGTCTTTTGATAATGTTTAAGATTGTAATTTGTAACAATTATTCTGGTGCATTGTTATTTTTGAAGTGACAACTTCTAGGGCGTGTTAGGCATTTTGGAAATGGGAAAAAATAATTGAACTCGACACCGACACCACTATTTGGATTGAAGTGAAAACTTCTTTAGACGCGTTGGGAATTTTTGATCAAGTTTTCACTTCTGTCGGCACTCCCGGAGTACCCAGTAGGCTCGCGCTTGACCACAATCTCACCTGATGGTAAGCGATGATGTCGTCAACGATGGAGCACGCTTGCCTAGAAGTAACCTATTCATTCTTGACTTAAAGACCCCCAGGTTGTAGCTTGATTTCTTTAAAAGCAAGCAAGATATTTCGGGGTCCGGGAACTGACATGTGGAAGTCTTATTTAAGGTGGAAGCGCCAGAATAGCCTTCGCGGGCGGCGGAACAACATACAACCTGATACTGACCTGCAAATTGCAAAAAGCGTAAGAAAATTTGAATTTCGCGGGCTACCCTGGAGCTTTCACCTTAAGTATAACCAACTTTCAGAATAAATTTTATTTTTCACTAATCTGAGAGAATTGAAATGCCGGAAAACCTTGGAACTTATTGCTTAAACGATTAATTCTAATTATTTCAGCGTTTTACCCAGTATTTTGGGGCTGTTTTCTTGACTGCAGGCTCCATGGGTACCTACAAAAATCCTTTTCCAAATTATTCGATGGTTTAAAAATACAACATGCCACAAACACACATATCCCACAACACACAAAACGTTACAAAATATCATCAAAAGCTTTTTACGTTTAATTCAAGATGGCTGACACAATGGCGTCGGGCTCGCATCCGGTCGTCGCATGGTAATCTCACTTCCGGTCTGACCCTGCTCGTCTGCGGTTTATTATCCCTGCAACTTTATTATTGTGTTTTATTATCGTTAATATTTCCGTGTAAGAAAATAAGGTTTTTTATGTGGGAAATGAAAGGGTGAGGTAAGATAATCTGTTTAGAAGGAAAATGTTAGAAAGAAATTGGTTTAAAATTATATCAAAAGTGTAGTGGTAGCCCAGTGATAAGGGCCCCGACTTACGAGTTGTAGATCGTAAGTTCAAACCCAGGCAGACGCTTTACTTTGTATAATGTAATTCATCACCACTGCTCTCAAAACGGTGAAGGAAAACATCGTGAGGAAACCGATGTCCTAGAACAAAAACTTCGATGGCATATGACATCCACCAACCCACACTGAACCCAGGTGGTGTATTACGGCCCTTTCCCTCTCTTAAAGAGGAGGCCTGAGTCCCAGCAGTGGGAACAGTATAATATCAGTATAAGTACTCGTATTTGTAACTTTCCGAACATTTCGATCGAGAAGAGAGGTAGTCACAGATAATTTTAATATTTTATATCATGTCTAGAAACATGACCACTCCTTTAGTTGAGTTTGACGGACTAAAATAGTATGTACATACAGATATTACTGTATGCACATACTATTTTCGATCTGCTGATGATAACTTTGTACGGTGAGTTCAATTCTTACGGTTCCGTACCAAAATGGTAAAAAGAAACCGTTATGGTGCGACTCAGTCTGTCTGTCTGTCCGTCTGTCGCAGCTGGATATCTAAAAAACTACTAATGCTATTAACTTGAAATTTGGACTAGTTTTAGTTGACGTTGCCCAACTATTTTGCAAATAATAAAAATTAAAAATATATTTTTTTCTTTGCAACAGGGACTGAAGTGGGGCTATTAGGGCATGTGGGGTATCTTATGAAAGAGCACTGTTTGCACATTCTCAAACAATTTTTTGTCCGCATAGTATTCGACTTTTCACTAAAAAATAAAAAAAAAATAGCGTTTCCCGTCCCCCTTAACGCCGAAGTTTGCATAGAGAAAAATCTGAAATTATTCCACGTGATAGAAGCTTATGTAAAGTTACAGGAAAAATAAAACGATGTCTCTAATTAGCATACTTTTTCAGAAATCATCAATTAAAATCACATTAGTTTCACTATCGGTTAAGACATGGCGCTGACCTAAAACTGCAATATTCTACACCGCAGTGTTAAAATTCTCTGACGAATTAGTAACACATCCAAAATATTTATACATATAGATGGTACGGAACCCTAGGTGCGCGAGTCCGACTCGCTCTTGACCAGTTTTTTATCGGGATTTGACTGTGGCTTCTTATTGGTTCTATCATAAATACTGCTTTTATTTTTTTAAGATTCCCATTTCTGTTACACCTTGTTTAACAGAACACTTTTGCCCACAATTTTAATCTTAAACCAGACAACACTAAACCCCATAAGCACACAGAATTACCATATTTTCCTCACCCAAAAGCCTTTATAACCACCACTCAAAAATATTTCAGCAGATGCCCGTTCGGAACATAAAAAGGCGCATTCCCATAGAATTCCCATGAAACAAAGGACCCTCTTCGTCATGGTTCGCAAACCATACATATTTAGTTTTATAGGATGCCATGGTTATCATATGGAGTTATAAGGATAATGCCTGGGAATTATGGTAGTTTGATGGTTATCTTCTTGGTTTTAGATTGGTCGGGGGATCAGCAGATAAGGGTTTAGTATTTGGTAATTATGTTGCTATATACCTACTTATACTGAAGGCATAGTCTTAGACTTCTAATGCCGGATGTACACGCTCGTCGAGACTCCACGAGACAGGACGAGTACGAGTATGTAGATGGTGTCCTTGTCGCGTCTCTCGGTGGCTCTCGTGTCTAGCCTCTACACGACTTGAGCCACGCGACGCGAACGAGACGAGCGTGTACCAGTGTAGCCCAGCCGGCATAACGATTTGTTTTGAAGTTTTTTAGTCGAAAGCCTATCTGCTGGGGGTGATATGAATATCTCAAAAGATAACATTGGAAGAATGAAAAGAGTGAATAGGTTACTTCTAGGCAAGCGTGCTCCATCTTCGACCACATCATCGCTTACCATCAGGTGAGATAGTGGTTAAACGCAAGCCAATGATGAAAAAAAATGTGTCAAGCAAGATCGAGGATAAAAGCATACTCATCGGGAATAATAACAAAAGATGGGATGGCCCAGTCTATTCAAAAATCACTTGACCGAAAGTCCCCCGAAAGTCTATTTTCTTTCTTTTCAATGATCTTCTAATAAGTATGTCTTTATCGATGACATTTCCATTTGCGTTTTGGTTATACTGGTCGATAAATCTAAAGAATTAGTTAAGGTGGATGCGCCAGGGTAGCCCGCGAAATTCAAATTTTCTTACGTTTTTTGCAATTTGCAGGTCAGTGTCAGATTGTATCTTTTTGTCTAATAATTTCATGATTTCATGAAATTCTTACATTTGGCATCAATTGTAACTGAGAGTGTTGTGTTGATGACTTTAATTATTATAATTCTATACATACATACTTGCTACGGCCGCGAATCAAATTTTGACCAAGATACAACCTGACACTGGCCTGCAAATTGCAAAAAACGTAAGAAAATTTGAATTTCACGGGCTACCCTGGAGCATTCACCTTAAGAGATTTACTTCACGTGCCAAATTCTATCGCCACGTTTTGCTTACCTTACCTTAATTCATTAAAAAAATTATATTAATTTAGAATTGCACCACAAATGTGTGTCCTGGAATACCCACATATCTTCACTAAGCAAACGTTACAACCGTTAAAAGTAAAAATATAGCACGAACCGCCACAAAAACGCCGCCATTCCATAGGAAAAGTTCAAAAAATACCTACACACAACTTGGAAAAAAGGTTACTAATTATAAATGCTTACAAAAAGTGACAGGTTACTGAGGGGGTGCTTCGGACCGTGACCGGCGTGTCCTTACACCTGTGTTCTACCCTAAGAGGTCGATGGCTAGAAGATCATAGCGACTATCAGTATAAAGACTGACTACAGAAGTTTTCGGACCTGTCGTGACATGCTTTTCCAGCAGCTCGATCTAAAACAAGCATTAAATTAAACAATTTGTAAAAATAAATGGCTTACTATTTAGACATCTGTAGGTTTTATAATGTTGCAAGCACCGTGGTCCAAGCATTGCTATCAACAACAATGATAACGGTTCAGTATTTAGTTAGCTCGTAAATCATCATTTCCACGAGCTCATCATAATTTTATCTTAAAATCATTTTATAAGCAAGAACCAAACTAACTCAGAGAGTCATCATTATCATCATTTCAGGCGAAAGACGTTCACTGCTGGACATAGGCCTCCCTCAAGTGTCGACGTAACGACCTGTCCTGTGCGCCTCGCATCCATCAAATTCTCTCAACTATCACCAGGTCACTGGTCCACATTGCGGGAGGCTTTCCAACGCTGTGTCTTCCGGTACTGAGTCGCCACTCAGAACCTTTCGGCCACATCGATCATCTGTTCTGCGAGCAATGTCACTGTCGCTGCCTACTCTTCAGTTTGGCGATTCTTAAAGAATCATGTACATTAAATCGAAGATAGGAATCTATGGCATAAACTTCTGGTGATTGCAATTTTGTTTTGGATTCACTCACTTCAAAGACAAAATATTGTGTGAGAACTCACCATACCAACTAAAAACCCATAACTAACACAAGATTATCGTATTTATTGTAAGGGTGTGTTCTGATGCATAACGCCTCCCTACACCTGCACATTTCAACCCTCAAGTGGAATGAAAGAGTTATTGCTTGAGTAATTTTTTGTATTTTCGCAATTTTATTTATTTATTTCGGGAAAACAAACAACCACACAATAATCTTAATACACAATAATAACTAAGTCGAAAATTACATTTAAGTAGCCCTCGGCGTTATCCACATATACTATCTCTTCTTCTCTTCAATTTTAGACTTCACTTCACTTAAATTTTTAGAAGCTTGCTATGATGCTTGGATAATGCTCGATATGACCCATATCCAGCATTGTACGTCTTTAGTCTTGGATAATAAATTATCGGAGCCTAAAACTAGTATCAAAGTTTATAAAAATTTAAGTGAAGTGAAGTATAAAATTTAAGTGAAGTGAAGTATAAAATTTAAGTGAAGTGAAGTATAAAATTTAAGTGAAGAAGAGGTATTAATATGTGGATAAATAATATCCTCTTAACATCACCACATGAGCTTCTCCGTTTTTCACACCTAACAGATTTCCGTCAAGGTCGCCTGTCTTACCGTGTGGAACTTTAAAACACAAATCCAATAGAGCAAATGTTTTATTTATTTATTTATATTGCACACGCAATAAGCTAGAGACGCTTAATGACTACATTTGTACATTAACTGGTAGTTAGAGTAGAATAAATAATACATAGAATAGAAAACATTTATTCGACACGAACACAACACAACAGTAATAAACATAAGGTAAAAGAAAAGAGTAGTCCACTAAGATACCTACAATAAAATTGTGCTGAGCGTGCCCATACCAAGGGTTACCATCCATCACCATTTGCTGGGCGTCGCACACCCAGCGCTGGGTGTCAATTGGCACCCCGCAGTGGCGCACGTTACTCAGCAAAACTTTTTCATATTGCTGTGATCTGTTAGTGCCAAAGATAACTCTTTGGCAGTTTATAAACCATCACATCATCATCTACAGCCCGATTTCACCCACTGATGAACATAGGCCTCTCCTTTCTCGTACCAATCCCCACGCTACTATGCCAGTTTCATCCATGTCCTATCCATGATAGCAAAAATATCGTCCGCTCATCTCGCCCCCGGACGACCAACATTTCTCCTCCCAATTCTTGGACGCCGCTCGGTGACCGCCTTGCCTTACCCATCACATACGTAAAATAAATGCATCAGCAAGCCATAGATCCAAAGGGCACACTATGCGTCTACTGTGACGTCAATGCTCGACATTCGGAGGGGGTGCGCCGGCGCATGACGGGCGCGTCCTTGCACTTGTGCAGTTATCGGTAATAATAGTGTATCGGAATTACACTGGGTGCCCTTTGAGGTGAGGAGTTTTTACTTTCTAGAAGTATTTTTTAAATTTTTAACAGTATTTACCAGATGTTTGAACAAATACTCCAATATTTTGTTGGAGAACAAAATCATAGAAAAAAATAATAAAATGGGATAACTTCGAACATTTATCAAAACTGACTTCTCAACAGCATCTCAGTCAGGAAACCCTTTAGAAAAACTATTATTTGAGAGTGTTCTTAGGATTATCGTGTGTTTAAGATTGTCGTGGATCTTTGACAGTCGTTAAGGGTCGTCAGAAGCCCGAAAGTCTGACATCCAGTCTTACCAAGGGGTATCGTATTACCCAGTTACTGGGTTGTGGAGGTCAGATAGGCAGTCGCTCCATGTAAAATACTGTTATTCAGCTGTATTCGATTAGACTGGAAGCCGACCGCAAGATAGTTGGGAAAAGGCTAGGCAGATGTGTGTTCTTAGGATTATCCTTTACCTACACTGGTTGTCTTTTAGCATCAAGGAAAGTATTCGCCAATAATAATTTTTGTGAGCACTCTGTGAGAGAATCCGATGGATGCAAGACGCATAGGGCCGGTCATTATGGCGACACTTGGGGGAGGCCTATGCTCAGCAGTAGATGTCTTTCGTTTGAAATGGTGATGATGATGATGACTCTGAGTCAGTTTGGTTACTCAATGGCTTTAAAATGATCGTAAGCATATAATTATTACTAAGAGTTTTAGTCTGTGGTGAGCTATTATTGCCACCCCCGGGGCACGAAACCCAGACTCCGGTCCTCCGCGCTGCTATTAAGAAATTTGAAACGGACAACCCTAATAACACTTTGCTCGACCCGGGAATCGAACCCAAAACCTTATGTTTACCAATAGCGTTTGCAACCAGCACACTAAGGAGGCCGAGCAACAATAATTATAATATTGGCAACAAAATAAAAAAAAAGTGAAATAGTCCGTAAACTTATTTGAAATGAGAACTCCCCTCTCAACGGAAGTGGCACCGGAAGTTTCCCCCCACATCTAAATTGGATGCGCTGTCCAGTTTTATGTTATAGCTACCCATAACTAAACATGCTACATGTTTATGGACACTTTTATGGGTATATGAAACCATGGGACTTGATTGTACGATTTGATTTTGAGTGTGTGTTGGTGTGGGGGATCGTGATTTGAATCTGTGTGTGGTGATTTAATTGTTGATAGTATGATTTTGTTTTTGTTAGTGTTTGTGAAAACAGGTCAGAGTTTGAAAAGTCAATGGTTTTTTAACCCTAAAAAGCTTATCTACGCCGCCTGCGAGGCGTTGGTATACGAAATCAAAAACTCTCTACATCTCCATAACAGTAAAAGATATCGCGGCGTGCTGCTTAGCCTACTCAGTGACCGATAGGAGCTTGCCAATGGAGGCAGTATCACTAATGTAAGTCTCGACATTTTTAAGTCATTGAGGTACATCAGGCCTGCGAGACGTATGTTTATGCTTAGTGTAACTTTTAACTCTCCTAACATTGACTGCTTAAAAAAAATATATATCTTTTACGTCTGATTGCTTCTAATATTTGTCTTAAAAATTAATAATTAAAGTCAAAAAATGTTACAATGATTTAAACATTTTGAATCATTGTAAAAATTACCTAATACAAAAGTTAAGATGCATATGCGTCTATTTAAACAGGTTTATCTCAGCCTACTGAATCATTGTAAAAATTACCTAATACAAAATTTAAGATGCATATGCGTCTATTTAAACAGGTTTATCTCAGCCTACCCCTTCAAAGGCAAAAAGCGTGAAGTGATATTTTAGAATTCCAGAGTGAACTAAAATTTAAACTACTTTATAGACACGCGTATACTAAATATAAACACTGTCTCTAAAATGAACCAAGTCCCGCAAGAGAACTCCTGAAGTTATGTTCTCGTTGACCCAGATCCATATTTTCCAAAAGCTGTAAGATGTCTGCGAGGGGGCTGAGTGGCTGGACACCTGGTGAGAGGGACTGTGTAGTCGTAAAACGCTGAGAAGTATGGTAGACAAATAAAATTTTATTATAGGTGAAGATTTTAAAGGAAACGATAGTAATTTTGAAAGAAAATTCCACGATTGACCATCTACTTTCTGAACAAATCTGGATGAAATTTGTCACAGATTTTTTTAGAATTTGTACTAGGCGAAAGTACTAATTCCACGCGGGCGAAGTCGCGCTCCATTTTGGCCAGTTGTGTAAAGAAATTGTATTAATAAAAATGAACTGCTCGATATCATACGAGCCAGCAGCAGGTACCCACACTTACCTGTATGTTTTCTTTTTTGTGAAAACAGAAACCCAATAAATTATTCATTTTATTCTTCAATTTAAAAACAAAATTAAAAAAAATACTCCTCCCAGATCTTTTATGCCGCTTGTACATATTTTATTTATTAGAATATATTGTAATCAAATAATTAATATATTATTTTGGTCCGATTTAAAAACATAAAACTTTTTACCACCAAAACACACACTTCTTCATTTAATGTTATTAATTTATTCCTGTATCACCTTTACAATCTGTCGGTACCGTCGTCCCCAGCTTCCGGGCGGCCATCTTGTTCGCTATTACGTTTAATTACCACCTAAAATTCAGCTTTATTTGTGACATTGCTTGTTTTAAGAGTTCCTCTAACATCTTATTTCGTACTAATATTATAAATGCGAAAGTTTGGATGGATAAATGGATGTTTGTTACTCAATCACGCCGGAACGGCTGAATGGATAGATTATACAGCACAGAGATAGATTATAAAATAATAATAATAATAGCCAATGACCTTATAGCCACGAGCCTCGACCAACATCTCAGAAGACTCTAGTTAGGCGGCTGGATCGAGGGCTTGATTCAGAAAGCTGTACTTCTGGACACGGCTCACATTGTTAGGTGGTTTCTCTCTCTGGAGCCCTGACCGCCGTAGCTCCCGATACTGGTGGGCTACTATTTTTTATATATTTAAATGTTTTTTAATTTTTTTGATTGAAATATTTAAAAATATAATTTAATATGTACACAAATGAATAAACGAAATAATAATAATAATTCTACTAACCTTAACCTAAATTTAGATACATATTAATAACAAAAAGTGTTAGTAAATAAAGATTAAACCTATATTAGTAACACATCACTAGCACTGCACTAAGTCTTTGTGCCCTCGTGGGGAATAGGTCCGCGGAAGCGACAGAACACCACGCTCTGCGGCCAGAAGCTTTCTTCCAACACCTGGCTGAGGAAGCACGTCGGAATGCGAACTACCTACTACGAAATTGACATTGCGGCGTGACTCCAACAGCTGCTCTCTCGACGTATAGTTATAATCTGGAATAGCACAAAGGCTATAATTACTAGTGGGAGAAGTAATTCCATACGGGTGAAAGCACTGGCAAAAGCTAGTTTTTATTACAAGGTTATACCTACAAGTAAGGGTTACCTAGTTGGTAAATTGGTCTTAGGGCTGATTTTCACTAGACAGATACCTAACTTTTAGAAATTATAAATTTAGCTCACATATTTGTTTCTCGTGACAATGCAATTTTGAATATAAAAGCTTTCTTTTAAAAAAACATGTATGTTTATCAGTTGTCTTGTACCCATAACACAAGCTCTGCTTAGCTTGGGACTAGATGGCGTTGTGTGATAGTTGTGGAATATTATTATAAAACAATTTTTATAAAAGGTTTTACATAACAGTTTGGATCTTATTCATAATTAGCTCACCCGGTGAACTTCGTACCGCCTCAATATCGATGAATGAAATCGTTCTCGAGATTTCATCAAAAAAGCCGTTTCATACCCCTTTTTTTTCGTAAATTTTCCGATGTTTTAATAGTTATTCTGCTGTTCGGGGTGGAGATAAATCCGACACATCAAAGGTCATAAAAATCGGTCCAGCCGTTTTATATATAAAGATTCTAGAAAAAGTAATAGCGTAGCATAGGTATAAAATAAGCACCAATACGCTCAGACAGGTAAAACAATAAGGTAGATAATAAACAGTGTATAAATAACTGAATTACTAACGGATAATAATAAATTACAGTATTTTGGCAACGTTCGCGGCTGTACGTTATTTATTGTTTACAAAAAACAATTCTATTTGTACTGTTATAAGCCTTTGGTATACATACGAGTACGCACTGCTACGTAACCTATATAAACGTTAAAATGCTTTTGATATTTTAAGATCGTAAAGTCTTTTAGTATATCATGCTAAAAATTCGTTTTGATCTTTAAAAATATTAACTGAGGTCTGCACTGCAACTAATAACATCTTTTACAAAAATATCAAATATTTTTGTGAAATATTTTCGGAAAACATAGTTTATAGAAAATTAGGTCAATATAATCTCCCGTCAAATTCATCATCATCATCAACCTTTTAATGTCCCTACTGCTGGGGCACAGGCCTCCTCTCTGTGAGAGGGTGTCCGCCGTAATCCACCACGCGGGCCCAATGCGGATTGGTGGATGTCACATGTCGTCGAATTTTTGGTTGTAGGATATGCCGGTTTCGTCACGATGTATTCCTTCACTGTTTTGAGAGCAGTGGTGATGAAATAACTTACACAAAGTAAAGCGCCTGCCTGGGTTTGAACTGATGACCTACAACTTGAAAGTCGCGGCAGTTACCACCGGGTTACCACTGTTCTTAAAATCTCGAGGTCATTAAACCTGCTACTCATTTAAAAACTCTTTGTATTATTAAAAAAATAGCTCTTGTAGGTAATACAGTGAATTCCATTTATATATAAGCAACATTTATAAGTAAAGAATTTATATATTTCATATCCATTAATAATTTATAAACGTATCTGGAGTGTCCGGATATTCTACGTAGTGTTCATTCGTAACTTGTGTTTGATAGCTGTTATAAAAACCAATAAATTAAATCATGGTTGCTTTTTAGGGTTCCGTATCCGAAGGGTCTAAACGGACCCCTATTGCTGTCACTCACGTGTCCGTCTGTCCATCCGGCCGTCTGTCTGTCTGTCCGTCGTTAACTTCCCATTGACCTTTGGTGATAATGTTTATTATTACGTATATTTTACTAATAAATACCAATATTTGGTACGGAACCCCAAATGTGTGAAATCCGAGACGCACTTGACCAGTTTTTTTTTTTTCTTTATAAAAGTTACTCTATGTCCTTTTCTGTACCCCTAAAACGTCTGCCCGGGGGTGGAGGATAAATTCGAAAGAGTTACCTCGCCCCCGGGCGCGTAGGGCAGGGAGGAACAGGGGTGGGTTTTAGTCAGTAAGAGTCTGACACCCCAGAGCGGAAAGAGTCATAAGATGATTTCCCAACCCCAAAAAAAAAACGTATCTAAATGCAAAATTGTGATTTCCCTCATACAGTACGGAGCCCTAAGTGTGCGCAGTCCGACACGCGCTTGACCGGTTTTTGAAACTATAACACCTCATCACCAAATTAAACCACCAAATATACCCAAAATCTTATCACTTCGCACCGATAACCAACAAAACAGCCGGTTTCGCCCGGGTATCGACCGCGGGGCGTGTCGGATCGATCGTCACGCCTTGTGCCCACCCCAGCCGGGTAGGGAGTCGCGAAAGTGTAACGTAAGATGAGACGGGATGTTAGCTGTGTTTTGAAAGAAGTTGTGTGTAGTTATTTTGTACCTGGTTGGGAAAGATGTGTTTTGAAATGGAAATAATGACCTTGATAAAACCAATTTTTCTACTAAAATATCAAAAGAAGTATTTCAAAGTATTTTGGGATGGTAATGTTACCATCCCAGAATACGATCAACTCGCAGGATTTATTAATAAACATTCATAATAATAAACATTAACTTTCAAGTATCTTGACTTAGCTCGCGAGGCTGTCGACATGAGGGATGTGGACTCGGCGATTATTGTACTGATAGTCGTGTCAGCCAATGGCTTAAAGCGCTATTAACTGCCAATGACCTTGAGTGGTTAGCTTGCGTGTTCTGTGCTGAGCTCATGTAACGCGTCGTACTTCCACTCAGTAATAGGACTCGCCCATCAAGGAGCGCTGTCCAAAATTAGAAGCATTATTAATTTATTATACATAAAACAACAAGTATTAGACTAAAACACGTATACTAAAATATAAATAATTAAATGATATTTAAAACTGTATAAATTTCATAAGAATACGCTTTATAGTTTTTGCGTGATTCTCAATTATTTATCCGCGTTAGTCATAACTTAACAAATCAATTACACTATGTTATAAAAATATAATTTCAAATATTCACATATCGAATTACGAAAAAAAATGCCTAGAGTAACATATATTTTTTTCAAAGAAATAAGACTAGTCGTTTAGACGTGATGTTCAAATAAAAATCACTAGAAGTCGTATAACTACGCCTTAATAGCCACGAGCCTCGACCAACACCTCAGAAGGCTCTCTTGAGGCTGCTGGATCAAGGGCTTGATTCAGAAAGCTGTACAACTACATTTTTAGACGGTTCCTCTCTCTGGAACCCTGATTGCCGGTAGCTTGGACCCTGTTCCCGATACCGGTGGGAAACTATGGTGGTATATATTTTTTTTAATTTTTTTACTATTATATTTTATGTTTTTTAAGAAATATTAAAATGTAATTAATATGAATAAATGGAACTTTTATTTATTAATAAACATTATTTTATTTATTTATAATAAATATTTACTAATCTATCTGAATCTCGGAAACGGCTCCAACGATTTTCATGAAATTTAGTATGCAGGGGTTTTCAGGGGCGATAAGTTGCTATAGCTAGGTTTCATTTCCAAAAAAACACGATTTACCAAAATAAAAAACCACAAAACCTCGGTCATCCAGGTACCAACTAGTAATGCAGGCAGTTAAAATGCTGAAAAGAACTGTGAAATACGGTCCTATTATTTACCCTTTAGGATGATTCATGACAGTGTTCTACATAGAAAAAACATTATTGTTTATCCTTACAGCATTTTGAAAAAAAAATGAGTAATAACACTTTGTATCGCAACTTGTGGTGAATAAAAAAAATCTAATGTTGAAAAATATCTTATCACACTACACCACGAAAAATATTTAACAAAATGTTTTTTTTTTTATTGGCCTGAGTTTTCACGCGAATAAACTATATAAACAAACTATCAGCCCATACTTATTTATAAAAAAGTAGGTACATCAAAAGCCCACAATTCCAATTCTACGTCATCATCTCCAAAACCCAAGCATTCTCCAAATACCCAAGTCCACTAAGCATGAAACGGTTACATCACGCTACTGAGCCGCATCCATCGATCGGGCCGGTCTACGCCCGATACGCCCGGGTACGTCCGGGTACCCGGGTAGCTAGCGTGCCACGCTCGATACCCGGTTCACGGCCGGGGCCTCATCAATAATGTACGCCTTTGTATTGGAGATTTGACGGTATGTTGGGGCATTTTATTGAAAGGTTGTAGAATGTATTGGCGAGGTATTGGTTGTTTGAAGAATTTATTAGCATAGTTCGAAATGGCAATATTGAAAAAATCCGGTCAAGTGCGTATCGGACTTTGCACATTTAGGGTTCCGTACCATAAGATGGAGATCATTATATTGGTATTTGTTAATAAAATATACGTAATAATAAACATTAAGTATCACCGAAGTTCATAGGCCAATGGGAAGTTAAAAAATCTTCGAAACAAAGTTCGATTTAGACAGACGGAGACTTGAGTGACAGCAATAGGGCTCTGTATCCTCTCTATATCCTTTGGGTACGGAACCCTAAAAATTGGACGGAAATAAGAGTAGACCTGTTTTGTTTGTTTAAATAAACAGTTGGTAAGGAACTGATGCAGTGATCTGAAGACAGGATACCTCGTTAGTCTTCAGTAGTGCCCGTTAGATGAACCTACTAGAAGTTCTAACTTGCGCTAAACATTAGCACTAAGATATTATGCTAAGTATGTACTTTTATGTTTTTTTATTTTAGGGAGGAAATCTTCAGATGACTTCTAACAGGAGCGGGAAGGAGTGTCAGACTCTTTGTAATTAAAACCAACCCGTGTTCCTTTACGTTCCAGGTCCAAGCAACTGAAGGAACGAGGATGGGTTATAATCAGTAAAAGTCTGACACGGCCCCCTAGAGTAGGAGAAGTCATTTGATTTTCAAACCCTCAAAACAAAAAGAAATAGGGTTGGGGCGACTCTTTCGAATAATCCCGTGAGCTTAGTATCTGAGTACCTTCTTTTTTACTTTTTTTGTGGTGGAACATCAACCTATGACTTCTCCCGCTCAGCGTGGAGCGGGAGGGCGTGTCAGACTTTTACTGACTAAAACTCACCCCTGTTCCTTCCTTGCCTGAGTGCCCAGGGGCGCGGAAACTCAGCTGTTACGAATTTAGGAACTACAAACACTGCTCCCGTTCGGGTTTTTTGTAATTTTACTAGGTTATGCTGTATGTTTACTCCATTATAATGATTTTGACCACCCGCGTCCATAAAGACAATAACGTATTTTACGGTCAGAAAACTCTCAATAGGAATTTCAGATTGTGATAGATATATAAAAATATGCTCACCCCTATGTATATGGTACTAACTGGCCCACATATTTTTTGCCTGATACGGTTTCTCGGTTTAGAATCCTAAGTGTAGGTACTACTACATACATCTGTGTCTTGCTCTTAGGCCGCGTTGCCACCTGCAAGCAAAATGCATGCAAGTTGAATTACATTGAGGGTTTTGTACGACCGATTGAGGGTAACAGATAGTGTATTGTCTTCTAAGTAGCTTTTCCGTACCCTGAGCCACTGCTTGGAACTGGTCAATCTCATTATAGGACTACTTTTATTACATTGGGATTACCTGTAAAAATAATTGTATGTGTACTAAATGAATAAATAAATAATAATACTCGTAGGTAAATAAACTTGCATGCAATCTGCTTGCAGGTGGAAACGCGGCCTTAGGATCGTAACAAAATTCTGTGAACTAAAATCCCATATTCTTTCAGGTCACGGCGGAGTAAACCAACTAGGAGGAGTATTCGTAAACGGTCGACCGCTTCCAGACGTGGTGCGACAGAGAATAGTCGAGCTGGCGCACTCCGGGGTACGGCCGTGCGACATCAGCCGGCAGCTGCGCGTGTCGCACGGATGCGTCTCCAAGATACTGTCGAGGTGAGTAAGATTATTTGGAAAACATTTTTATATGTGTCGGATGTGGTGCTTAGGTTCGCGGTTTCTTTTGATAACCTAGGTCACTGTGCTAAGCTCGGACAGCGGAGGCTTGGTAATAGGATGTCGTTGGTTACCTACCCTACGAGTACGGAACCCTAAAAATAGTATTCCCCACACCAAAACTTCAGGAAAACCATACAGTAGCAGTCAGCTCAGTTTCATTTCTACCATACCATCTTTTAATTACAACATATGAAAACCACCCAAACTAACTCAACTCCACGTACCCCAACTTATTAATGGTAGAGGCACCTACTACAAAGCCAGAATTCCCCAAACCGAAAACTACAAAAAAATCATACCTACATTAAAGTCTCTACCAGCTTTATTAGTAAGCTTTACAAATCTCTTACCGACCATCCTTTAATTACAACGAGTATTAACCCCACCCACACGCACACACCAATACATGGTAAGGCACAACACACAGACATATGGTGGAGGCACCACTGTCTCTGTGTGTGTGCCCCCGTTCCACGCAATAACTTCGGCGTGTGCGCAGGTCCTCTGCCGCTAGACAATACGCTTATGTCATTTTCTTTTGTTTCGTGTTCTGTTACTAGCTTGGTGGGGTACCGTTGAGTAATTGTAAAACTGTTAGGGTTTTTTTGTTAAGATTTATTGGTTGTCGAAAGAATAAAGATGATAGAGATAGTCTAGCTTGAAGTCTCTTTAGCTAGCATCATGGTGGCCATCTAGTAGGTTTATTTTATATGAAGACTAGACTAACAAGAAGACTGTGTTCTGTTATATTGCTGAAGCAGAAATGAGATCAGCTTTTTAAAAGGAACAACAAACCAAACCAAACTAAACTAAATATGTATATACTAATATTATATAGAAGTACAGTTTGTGAGTTTGTGAGATTGTAGGAGGTATCTATGAACCTACAGAACCAATTTTGAAAATTCTTTTATCAATAGAAAGTCACGTTATTTGTGAGTGTCATAGGCTATACATTTTTGAAATCCACGCGGGCGAAGACGCGGGCGAAGTGCTAGTCACCCCTGAGCCACTCCTGATCTCTCCCCAGTCGTGTCGGATTGCCGTCCCATCAGCTTATGAGAGTTAAGGGTGTGTTAAGCCTATGAGAGTGTGTGAAAGTATTTTTACGTTGTTAAAACAGGTCTCAGAATGTTTCGTATCCAAAGCAGTAGGCAAAAGTGTCAGAAACGGCCGTTTTTGGCTTTTGTTGACGTTGGATTCTTTAATATTTATTTTCTATGCTATGCTCTTAGACTATGAAAGTTTATAGACAGAGTGTCAAAAGCTATTAATCTGAAGTACCAGAATGAGAAGCCGGCTTGTCTACACGCGAAATAGGCTCACACAGACAAAATGAGAAGCCAAAACGTCATCGTTACGTTCGTCGAGGTCACTCACACATTTTAACGATCCTGCTTCATTTAATGTCCAATGTCGTTGCGTCTATAACCTTTCATAGTCTAAGGCAATGATACGATTTTTGATTCAATGAGGGCGCCACTCGGCCGGTAGTACGGCCTTAAGGAACAGAGACTGCACCTGTGTTAGCGTATGCACTTGTACTGTACACTGTAATATCTCCTGTGTACTTGGTTAATCTCCGTTGAGATTTTTTTTTATCCTGACAGAAAGAGAAAAAAAACTGTTATCACTCTTCAAATAATGCTACTTTTGAGATAAACACTGAACCAAAATAATATAATTAACAATTCACAAATTTTTCTTACAAAATTGTCAATACGGAACCATCGCCCATATAATGGCATACCACTCCGTATCTCCGAGCTACATCTAATTGGCGCGATATAACTAGCGAAGTATCTCTACATTGAATGATGGCTGATTGTGATTCCGTTACTAAAAAATACGATTTAATGACGGAACTGGCCTTACGATTTATATGAAATTTAAGTTATTAATGATAATTATAAGTCTGTGATTGATGTTGGTATTTCCTAACTACCAGGAATAGGGTATTTTCCTTTGTTTAATTTTGTGCAATATTTTATAAGAAACAACGAGTCGCCAGAAATCCGAAAGTCTGACAACCAGTCTTACCAAGAGGTATCGTATCTGCCTAGGGGTTGAGGATAAATTCGAAAGAGTTACCTCGTCCCTGGGCACTCAGGCAAGGAAGGAACAGGGGTGGGTTTTAGTCAGTAAGAGTCTGACATGCCCTCCCGCTCCACCCTAGAACGGAAGATGTCATTAGATGATTTCCCACCCCACAAAAAAAGGGGTATCGTATTACCCAGTTACTGGGTTGTGGAGGTTAGATAGGCAGTCGCTCCATGAAAAATACTGATATTCAACTGCATCCGGTTAGACTCTGAAAGCCGACCCCAAGATAGCTGGGAAAAGGCTAGGCAGATTGATTGAGATTTGGATAAAGTAACTTTTTGATACAAGTAATAAAAACAATTGAGTCAAATAAAATAACTATTAAGGGGTTTTATATTATTCTACTTTAATCCCTTTCAATCTCAGAATTGGTGTCAAAATGTTTTTCTTTCAACACGGTTTCAATTTGTGGAAAGAGCCAGAAGTCACAATGGTGCTTAAACTAAAGATTAAGGCATGTGGACTGACAGAACTTATTGTATTTTCTGCCAAACACATAAAAATCACAAGCGAAGTGTGGCACTTTGTCGCGATGAAGGATGGCCACGACACATCAGTTGAAGGTCCTTCAGAAAAACGGTTTCCAGAAGTGCTTCCTATCATGTAATTTTAATGCATCACTAGCTAAGTAGAATAATTTGAAGGGAATGGATTATAATTTGATGTAAGCTTTACAAGCAGGTGATGGATTTCAAAAATTTATAGCCTGTGACACTCACAAATAACGTGGCTTTCTATTGGTAAAAGAATTTTCAAAATCGGTTCAGTGGATCCAGAGATTTCCCCCTACAACCTCACAAACAACCTCTTTATAATATTAGTATAGAAGTGGTAACTGCCCGCGACTTACAAGTTGTAGGTCGTGAGTTCAAACCCAGGCAGGCGCTTTACTTGTGTAAATTATTTCATCACCACTGCTCTCAAAACTGTGAAGGAAAACATCTTGAGGAAACCGGCATGTCCTAGAACAAATAATTCGCAGACATGTGACATCCACCAACCCGCATTGGGCCCGCGTGGTGGATTACGGCCCAGACCCTCTCACAAAGAGGAGGCCTGTGCCCCAGCAGTAGGGACATTAAAAGGCTGATGATGATGATGATGATAGAAGTATAGATGACGTACTAAAATTAGTTATCGAACTTTTTGTGTGTGTTGTAGTCGGCCCAACCAGATGAAACATATTACCTACTAAAAGTTTCATGGAGCAACTGCAATTTATATCAAACGTAAAATTACTTTTATCATATCTTTTTTCTCTCACTTTAACGATCATACCATTTCTAATCAGAAAGTAGTAAAAGCCAGTTAATTATAACCGCCAGTTAAAGAGTTCCAGTTAAAACTAATTATTTAAACTTAACAACGTAACAGCTGAGTTAAATGCTCATCATTTGTGGCTAACCGATGTTAAACAGCGTAGCTCTGTAACTGTGCCAGTTAATTTGTGCTTAGTTAAATATAATGGGAGTATTATTTAACTAGTGTTTATGCATGTTTAGTGGGCTGTAGTTTGCTGGTAAGTATAGGTTGTAGGTACTTTGATGTGGACGTCATAAGAAGCTAAGTAATACACGCAAATCTCCAATGAATAATAAATTAAAAGTCAATTTTATTATAAACATGCTTTTTTCAAAGTTTAAAGTACTCATGCAACAAAACATACTACATCAGGGAGTTCTAGCACCTACATTCCGGCGCCATCATCAGAGATCAGATTGATAGTATCATAGTATTACATTGTCACTGGACTTACGTAAGAATGCAAAATTTCAGCTCTATCGGAAACCAAGAACTGGTCGAAAAATGGTTTGCTAATTTTGAGCCATGCAACTTACGAGTACTTAAATTGCAAAATAAATAAAAGCTTCTGAAAAAATGAATTGTGATCCATTTTTATTTATGTTTGCAAAAATCATGAATACATAAAAAATACGTGTACGGGTTATAGTAGTTAACTCCGTACACTGATTTGTCGTCGTGAAGGTTTGAAAGTTCAGTAAAGTATAGAGAAACACTTTCAACTAAGATGCAATAGTTAAGCTTATTAAGTTATGGATTAGTTACAGTACTAGAGTGGACGCCGATTATTTCTCTCAGTCCACTATATTTTACTTTATTTGTCATATTATTTTATAATGCGAAATTATGACGCATATCATTAGGCTAGAGTAGGTTACAGAGTAAGCAGAAAAATGTTCGGCGATGAGATGATGGTGATGAGATGTTCGGCGGCGGTGATGTGGGGTGACGAATTGAATGGGACACAAACGCCCAGGTTCAGACCACTCGTAGGCTCTTCGAAGTTTCTGCATCTGGGCGTCTAGGTCTTCCTCAGAAAGCAAGCATTCCTTATAGTATTCTCTATATTCATTTTTATGATTTAAGATATATCTTAAATCATAAAAATGTTATGATTTAATATATATCTAATATCGGATAACAGCATAATGTGTTGAAATCTCAACAGAATGAATCATTCATTGAGAGACTATTAAAATTTACTCTCTTTCATTTTCATTATAAATTCAAAACGAAAATGTCCCCATTACGTTTAAAATCCCGCAATGATCGTACAACAGAGGCCGCCATTATTCGAGATACTCTCGTACAGATGATTTGACGATATAATTCCGATATAACTAACAATGACGTGAATGGAGCGCCGGGACTCGAGCTGACCATTGTCCGATTTAAATTGAAAACTGTGAGCAGTGATGGGATGTGAGGGGATTTTCGCGGGATGTTACGGGATTTGTTTAATACGGGATTTTGGGAATGTTACAAAAATTAAGATCAGATTTTTAGGTTCATATTTAGACTTCTCGTAACGTCTAAATATGAATTTAACAATGCAAGTCACAACGCGACACTAAATTTAACAAAAACTTCAATATTTTAGGTACTAAACCGTGCTGCATCGTCGACTACATCATTGCTTACCATCAGAAAAGATAGTAGTCAACGCTCGCCTATTAATGCCAAAAAACAGTAGGTATACAAAGGGTTAAATTCAACATACCTAAAGTCATAAAAAGCTCTTATCAAGCAATAGAAAAATCACCCACTCATATCAACATCCAAGGATTCACACATCACCAAATTCTTGCTCAACAAATCAATCGATTCAATCCCGGGATGCCCATCCCTATTCCCGGGAGACCCTCAATCGGCTCGCGTCGAACATTCGCTTTTCAATTTATCCCACTCGTGCAATTCAGCCCTATGTTTTGTTTTCATCCTCCCACCGGGTTCATTTTTGTCTTAATGACAGTGTTTCTGTATTCGTGTTGGGGTATTGGGATTTAAAGAATGTTCTGTGGGGCTGAAAGGGTAGTGGACGGCTTGGTTTTGAGCAGACAGGAATATAGGTTAGTATGATCTTACTGGTCTATAAGAATAGAACACAACATTATTTTAAACCAGAACAGTTACTTATGCAACTCTTTTAAACAACCTTAAATCTGTGGGTACAATGGAGGTCTCATCGCTGACAGCGATATCTACCAGACAACCTTTAAATGGACTGAAAGATCTTTAAAATAAAAGGGTCCTTCCTTCTTTTTGATAAGCAATTCGAGAAGCCGTTAAAGTCCAGTCCTACATTTAGGATTCATCTGGGTTAATATCAAGGTTGACTGCCTAGATGCGCTGAACTAAAAATTCCATAGGGAGGACAGTCACCGTATTTTTTTTAGGACAGTTAGTAGCGTGGCTGACTTTCTAGGTGCGTTGAAGTATCATTCCCTGTAGAGGCCCATCAACTTCTATTTTTATAAGAGATTCTTAAAATCACAGAATACTAAATACTGAACACAGAATTTATACCACTCTTGTTTAAGGCACATTGTACTGGGTCGCCACGGTCTGCGGCGCATCGGCGCACGCGCTTGTACAGTGCGATAGCCACAGAGCTCGGAGACGCCTTTCATGGTGGGAAATCACCAAATAACTTCTCTTGGTCTGGGTGGAGCAGAAGAGCGTATCAGACTCTTACTGTGTCCGTCCGTCTGTCTGTCAGCGGGCTGTATCCCATGGTCTGTAATAGGTAGACAGTAGAATTTTTCAAAGAATGTGCATTTCAGTTGCCGCTATAACAACAAAAAATAATAAAAATAAATTAAAATTAAAGGGGCCTACTTGAAACGTGTCTTTTTTGGCTTTTTATGGTCGATCTTAATAATGGCACCAAATAGACGCGTATAATCTTGTAAGATGGTACGGAACCCTACATGCGCGAGTCCACCTCGCACTTGGCCGGTATTTTTTTTTGGTTTGGCAAAAATACATGTCAAATATTTTTTGATAAGCTGTCTTACCTACTAAATATTTTTATTTTAGCATCCAGGAATCATTCCTAATATTATTAGAACTTATAGCATCTCTTGTAGTTGATTCCTAGCTCTGTGGCGAGCAATGCGCGTGAGTTATATCGCACTGGGGAAGTTCTTATACGGAAACTGTCTAACTGACGTACACTGCGTGATATATTATGTGTGAGTATTCTTAGAAAAAAATGTTATTGCAACTTGTAAAGTGATATAGACCTAAGTTTAAGTGGAAAACTATTTCATGGGATTACATTTGTGACGTAGATGGAAGGTTATCGTCTTTTTTGCGTCATAATTTAAGCCATTTTAACCGACTTCGAACAAGGAGGAGGTTCTACGTCCAACTTTTTTTTTTATGTATGTCCACCGATTTCTCTGTCAGTTGTGGACTGATTTTCAAAATTCTTTTTGCCTTGAATTTTTCCACGCCTGGGCAATAGCTTGTCCCCATTCCTTCCATTTCTCTTGGTGTTCTTTCCTTTCCGCTTGCCTACTTGTATTGTTTATCACGTTCTTTGTCCAATTTTAATTAGCAATTTTTGATTGTGTTACTGGTTTTTTTAGGAAAAATCGGTGGGTTAGTTCTCAAATATATAAGCCTCCCCGAAGTGTCGCCACATCGTTCGGTCCTGTGCGTCTCACAGGTACGCGTACGCCACTCCAGCAGTAGACTGGGTAGTTCTACTAGATACACATTTCCTTTGTGTTATAGATATTCTTCCGTAAAAAAATACCAACATTCTTGGACAGCCCTAAAAGCCTCAAAAGACCACCTCAATGACCTAAAACTCAAAACAAACATAATTACAATTTATTTCATAAAATAAATCAACGCACGCTCACAAACGGAAGCGGCGTCACGCTTTCTGCGCGGGCGCAGTCCGATGTAAAAACTAACTAATTATTAAACAGACACAGGACTGTATAGCACTTTCATAATGGTCTTCTTGTGTTGTGTGCCGGTTTTATAGGGGGACGGCAGAAATGTAGGGTACAGTCATTTTTCAGCTGAAGAAACGTAGACAGGTCTGCTGGAAGAAATTTCTTTAGAAATAAACAGTCTGTGTGCATAAAATATTAAATAAATAAAATAAATAAGTACTAAACTGATTATGTGTATGGAACTACGGACACAGTCGAACGAAGGTTAAGATTATGTTATATTAGTAAAAAAAAAATACATAAATCTCAAATAATCATTATCATTCTCCTGCTCTTATCACAATTTACTTGGGGTTGGTGCAACGTGTCTTAAAAAAATCTAACCAAATCTCAAATAATAATAATAAAAATAATAGACATGTGGGAGGTGGATACAGCAGTCATTGTGCCGATAGTCGTGACGGCCAATGGCTTAATAGCCAAGAGCCTCGACCAACATCTCAGGAGGCTCCTGTTGGGCAGTTGGATCAAGGGCTTGATCCAGAAAGCAGTACTCCTGGACACGGCGCGTATTGTTAGGAGATTCCTTTCTCAGGAGCCCTGACCACCGGTAGCTTGGACCCTATTCCCGATACCGGTGGGTAACTACTTTTTATATTTTTAAAGGTTTTTGTATTTATTTATGTTTTTCTAAGTACCTAAATATTTAAAAATTTAAAATTGTATGTACATAAAATTGAATAAATAAAATAATAGAACTTTTATTGGTTCTTTACAATTACTACATAAGAGATTTCCTTTTGTAAGGCCCTATTGCTGTCACTCACGTGTCCGTCTATCTGTCCGTTATCTGTCGCACAGGTTTTACAGCCAAACGGTTGGAGCTACAGTCTTCAAATTTTCACAGTATTAAGCATCTTGTTGATCCAAAGCCATACAAATAGTCAAAAATACATTTGGTACGGAACTCTAAACTTGCGAAATCTGACACGCACTTGACCGGTTTTTATGCCACACAAAACTATTAAATGGGCAAAAAAAAAAAACTGTTTTTATCACCGACATTTTAGTGAGTTATATTTTTAGATTCATCTCCTTTATTTTGATACCCACATGAGCATGCCATAAAAAATACGACTACACAGTTTTTCAAATTTCATATACCTACCTACCTATTCTATGTCACTTCGGTGGTCAAGACCATTCAAATGTTACCTCATTTGTTAAAATCTATCCAGCCGTTTAGGCTACAGGGCGTGCCAAAGAAATAGACATACATACTCTCGAAAAATGGCTTACTTGCAACTCATCACTCATCGTTTGTCGGAAAAGTGCTGCGATGTAGAGAATAGATACTTATTTATCACGTATACATTTTGCTTATGAACTTTTTTCTTAGGCGATAGGTTAAATTATTTTATACACATACTGATTTTTAGCAGAGTATTAATTAATGTAGAAAATGTGATTTCTTAAGCTATTGTTTAAATTATTTTGTATAGTGACTGTGATTTTTTAGCAGAGAGGTTAAATTATTGTAAAAACTGTGATTTGTGATGACTGTATGAAAATAAATACAATCATGAGCCAGCACTTTTCTTACCATCAGTACTTTTGCGCCTTTTAGCTATACATGTAGGTAGATATATACGGACCGGGCGAGTTGGGAATAGGGATGAGTTGCAACGAAGTCCGAGAAACATTACCCTCCGTTGGGGCAGTTGGGTAAAAACCAGCCACTTTACAATAAAACTAATAACTCGCGAAAAAAATCCACCCAATAAAATCATTTCCCCATCACTCTGTCATCAAACACCATACTTAAACCAACCTATAAGCCACTCAAAGCTACTATAAGCCACACTAATTCCCTTATAAGCCTATTAGCTAACGCCCTATGCCAGCCTGGTATCTTGATTGCCAATATGTTCGACATTGTATGAACGACAAATTGGTTATAGATGTTAGAATATAGAGATATTGATTTCAAATTGAGTTTAGTTTAGGGTAAAGGGTGAGTAGTGATGAAGAATGAATGGTTTTGATGATCTTTTAATGGTAGAGATGACGGTTAATATTGTAGATAACTTTATATACATATATTTAACTAGCGATCCGCCCCAGGTTTGCACGGAAAGAAATTAAACACTTAAACCTTCATCATGAATTACTCTGTCCATTGGTTTATTACACGGACTACTTCGAAGCAGGGGTCACAACCCATGAAACCAAGAAGGTAGGCCACGTTCTTGCCTGGAGTCAAGAACGTCGCTTTTTTGCAACTTAAAGAATATATAAAAAAATATAATAATATGAAATATGTAATTTCCATTTTTCTTATTTTATGGGGTTTTCTCCCATTGTACCAATTAGAAAGAAAGAAAAATAATATTCTGCGCAAACAAAATGCACATTAGAAAAAAAAATCTAAATAATATAAACATACAACGAAGCCAAAAGCCTTGTATTCAACCAATGACAGTCTTTTGTTCATTGCCTGATATTAGGGTCCGCCAACAACCAAAGACAATACACATTGCGTAATACTGGTAATACTATATGTAATCTGTGGTGCGACATTGGCAAATAACAACAAACAATCAAAACAAAAAGTGGAAAAGCCGGTCAAAGTGGAAAAACAACTAAACTATTTTTTTAACAAACACCAAAGATACGATAATTTAGAGTAATGCAAATTCTGGGCTCTTTATAACCCTTGAGAATTCTGTTTTTTTTTTAGATTAATTTGAAAACAGATTAGACGACAATTTCTTAGTAATCGTAAGGTATCTGAGAACAGAATTTCAATGAAATCTTTTTCTATAATAGTAATTGTAGCTTGCCTTTTTAACCGACTTCAAAAAGAAGGAGGTTATCAATTTGTATGTTCGTATTTTTTTTTCTGTGCATTTTCTATACAAAAGACTTTATAAAAATAACCAACAATAAAAAGGCTTGCAAGTGCACAATCTCCAAAGTACAGTTTTACATTTTGTCAAATTTACCTACAACCCTGCCGACCCTTGCCCAGGGGTAGCGTTACTATAATGTTAGTGATCCCCCATGGATCACTGGCACCCTTGTTTTTGGCAATATGAGGGTAGTCGTGTGGAGAAGTGTTACGGTATAAATTGCACACAGATTGTTTGACGTTCCAGATAAAAAAAGATGTTTTTTTGTTTAAAAGTAGTTGCTGTTATATCGTAATAGGTTTTACATTAAATTAAACTTATGAATATCGTGTTAATTACTAGAAAACTCATAAGTTATATACAAAAAATTACTTGTTTGATTCAGTTTCTGTCAGCCATTTTGCTTGCAAAAGACACGTCTTTCTGTCCAATCAAATTATTCTAAACTTTATTTCGTTTGGTGTTGTATTATTGTTTTCGTGCATGTTGTAACCTATGAACAGAAGTCCGAAATAAACGATGATTTAATTAAAATTTGAATCATCTGTACAATCTAAATTTCTCTTAAAGCTATTCAATTGTTTACCTATAATCACAAAAAACTTACCTATTCTTTCGTACCTAAAAAGACACCTTCAATCACTTCTCTCCCTCACTGTACTTGAAAGTACCACTCACTTAGGGTGTGATCGCACTCGTAATTGACTTATCACGACGATTGTACTGTAATGCTCCACAATGCAGTGAGTACGCACCCTTACAATAAATTGGTTAAGTGCGGTAGTCGTCGATAATCTTGTTTTTTTAAGTAATCTTGTCTTTCTAAGTGTAGATCTGCGGGAAAGATAAGGGAGAAGTGTTTGTTCTCAAATTATGCGTAGATACAATTCGGCAGAATAGACTGTTTAACAGATGGTCGATGGGTCCGAAAAGTTCAGGAGCGGTGACTGCTTATCGGAAGACGTGGCGTTGGAAGACCTCTCACGAGTTATACTGATGACCTCGTGAGATCGCGGGTAGCCGAGACGCACAGGACTGGTTATTGTGATGACACTTGGGGGAGGCTTATGTCCAGCAGTGGACGTATTTTGGCTGAAATGATGATAATGACGAATTGATCATGCGCTACCCACACCCTCACCAGGTTATCGGTTCACCTTGTGGAGGACTTCCAACGCTGCGTCTTCCGGTACGCGGTCGCCACTCCAAAACTGTTCGGACCCGTCGAGCATCTGTTCTGCGAGCAATGTGCTCTACCGACTGCCACTTAGTTTGGCGATTCCTCGGTTAATTTTGTTATACTTAAGTTACAAAACAAATCATGCCAAAAGTCCTCAGTCTTAGAGACCAATATTCACTACTAAAAGACCAAAAAGTCACACCATATTGCAGTTCATATCCAAAACAATAACGAGCAAGCCCTTCATCATTGTACCATCACGCCCCTCTCCTTAGGGACTTGGCATTAGCAGAAGATAATTAAATTCGTCGGACAAAATAACAGTACCAGTATTATGACAATTGGATTTGAGTTAGACCCCATGAAGGGTGTATCCTTTTGTCGACGGCTTTTGATTGAGTTTTTAGTGATACGACGTTAGCCATTTTTTTATTTTGTTAATGGTATTATGATGATGAAATACAAGGGGCTTGGGAAATAAGAATCAAGGTTAAAAATGATACAGGTAATCAAGCAGGAGATAGAACTTAGCTAGGCCATAGGCACAAAGGGATATTCACAACTGGAGTAAGCCCAGTTGCCAAGCAACACGGATTAAAACACCAATATTAATGGGTCTTAGATTGTGAGCTGTTACATTTGATTCCAATAATAGGTATGGCAAAAACGCTTGAACGCACGGTTTGTTTTAGTTTTCACAAGGTCCGTGTAATAGACAACTCCAGACGAAGGCTGAATAATATTCAACATAATATTGCGTTAAGTTTGCCAAAGAGTACACTCCCATAGGATATGATGTGCGGATTGCTCGTATTCGCGATCAGGTTTTGAAAATTGACAGAAAGGCGAGGCCACATGCTTGAAGGAAATGATGTAGCTAAATAACAGCAAGTCGTTACTTAAAAAAAAAATCTATAATATCTTAAAAGACCAACAGTAGTCAATGAGGATATGCCTGTTGACTCTTGTAAGTCGACTAACACGTACAAAGTTCAGATATAACTAATATTACCATACCGGATATAATTTATCAAAATATATTTTCTTTTAAATTTCACTTTTTTATACAATAATAACAATGAGCTATAACAACAGCCTACCTTAACATATCATCATAAATAAAATATCGATATTGGCCGATCTATGGTTTTACCATTGCCGAATTATTTTATATCTAACAGAACATAATTATTAATATTATATGTATTATGTAACTATAAATTAGACTAGATTAAGTTGAATCGATATTGTCTTTTAGCAGCTAGCTATTATGTATAATAATCTGTCGATAACGTCGTTTGTAGTGTGTATTATTTATGCTACTCCTATTGACTAAGTGTTGTGATTACTGTATTGTATACTGCTGTTTGTTGTCCATATTAAAATAAAATAACAGTAGCATTTTTTCTGTTCTTGTAACGAGCAGATATTCAAGTCCCAATAAGCAGTTTCTTATCCCACCTCTCCTCCCCAGGTACTACGAGACAGGCAGTTTCAAAGCCGGCGTGATCGGTGGCTCCAAGCCGAAGGTGGCCACCCCGCCAGTCGTGGATGCCATCGCGGCATACAAGCGCGAGAACCCGACGATGTTCGCGTGGGAGATCCGGGACAGACTGCTGAGTGAGGGGATCTGCAGCCAGGATAACGTGCCTTCCGTGTCCAGTATTAATAGGTAAGATGAATTTATTGTTAAGATGTAATAAATAAGGTTGAATTTGCTGCAACTCATTTTCTTCGTACGAGCGGACACGGGTTTATTAGAGAACTAGCGAACTGCCTTGGCTCCTCAAACCTTCCTCGTTTATTGTTCTTTCTATTAGTGAACACAGTATCTTAATCTGTTGAGTTATTTCAGAGGAGTTAGCGGAGAAATAGACAAACGCGGAAAGCGACTTTGATATTTATATTTTTTTTAACATTTCCCCACACTAGGCATTACTGTATCGTAGGTGCGTTCACAAACATGTCAACTCACATACATACACAAGACACTCAAACCAGGGGCCCAATTCTGTAAAATACTTAACTTGTCAAGAGTGTGACGGTAGTGTGTCAGTGGTGTCTCAATAGAATAGTCATTGACATTTGGTATTCTATAAATTATTTATGGTCATTGACTTGCCACTGTAGTCCCGTTGAAACACCATAATAAGACAATTGTAATAATTGGTAGTCTGCTCTACTATATTATGTCAATAGCATATTAAAGTTTTTGCAGAATACCAAATTTGCAACAGTGGCAAAATAATGTCTGTTGTGTCGATAGAGTGTCGATGGCGTGTTGCTTAACTCAAAGTTACAGAATTGGGCCCCTGGAACAACTATCTGTAGGCCATTCAAATATTTGTTCCGTGCGGTAATCGAACCCACGACACGCAGCGCAGCAGCCGGACGCTCAACCACTGCGCCAACTGTGTTGTCAAACACATACATATATTATGTAGAGATTGAGATGTAGCGGACTGGTCATGCTATGGTAAAAAGCCGGCTAAGTGCGTGTCGGACTTCGCACGTGTAGGGTTCCGTACCAAATGTATTTTTGACTATTTGTATGGCTTTAGGTCAACAAGATGCTTATACTGTGAAAATTTGAAGATTGTAGCTCCAACCGTTTGACTGTAAAACCGGACAGACAGACAGACGGATCGATGGATAGCCGTGTCGTAGTGAGTGTCAGCAATAGGGCTCCATTTGGATTCTTTTAGACTTTTTTTTTTCTTCGCAATTTTTTTTGTTATTTTATACAAGTACACCTGTGCGCTTTAATTATTAATCTTAATTTTAGATATTTTTCAGTAATTGAAATAAGTATGCAATTCTATAAGAGAAATAAAGTTGTTCTTAAACCTTATTCTTCGGGTACGGAACTCTACAAGATTAGCCAATCATATAGGTTGGTATAGCCAGGCTAAACTGGTCCGGGAGCGCCCAAAGTATTTGCTTTAATGTAATAACTTGTTGAGGTGGTTATGATGCTTAACTGATGTTACACATTAGACACATGGCTTGCATGGCTTTTAAAAACGATTATGGTAACGGTTTTGCGTCAGCCTTACCCTAAGATTCAGATAGTCTGAAAGATTTTGATAGCTTTAAGATAAAAAATAACATTAAAAAACATTCTGATGTCAACTCCGGGTTGCTACTGAGAGAGTCCAAAAAAAAAATACACCGGGAATTGAATCCAGGACATTAGCTCGGCAGCGCTAACGCCCTCTATACTAAAATAGTGATACATAGTTAGTTTTTGTAGAAAGTTGCAGACCATTCCGAAACTGCTAAACATACGGAACCAACTCTTACCCACAAAACAATAGTTTTTTATAGATTCTACTTACTCCGAATGTAGCAAGAATAACAATGATGTTAAAATGTTACCACTGTGCTAAGAAAAGATCCCTTTCTCTGAAAGTTTTTGGGAAAATTCTCGCTTGTATTGTAGTTTGAACTCTAAATGGTGTAGGGTACGATAGAGTTTAGTTTGAAAGGTGAAGTCAAGGGGAAAAGAGTGTGTGTGGCCATGAGAGTTGTGTTATAATTTTTATTAGGTGGTGCGTCTTTTTATGACTGCGCAAGAAAGTTTTAAAAAAAAAAAATTGTTTTTTTTTTGGCATTACATGAGAAAACTTAAGAAATTCATGTCTACTTTTACCAATTAAAATTTGTCAAAAAATAAACATATCATTTAATTGTAATAAAAATAAAAGTTTCCGTAAAAGTGGAATGGCACAAAAAGTTTCGCCCAACGTGGGGCTCGAACCCACGACCCTGAGATTAAGAGTCTCATGCTCTACCGACTGAGCTAGCCGGGCTATACATCTTTGGCTGAAAATTATCTCTCCAATCTTTACACGATTTGAAATACTAAAATAATTCTCCAGTAACTAACTAATAACAATAAATGTTTGAACAAGATTAAAGTTATTTTTGGATCATTTTCAAGGTCGCAGAATCTCATTCTGGTAGTTTAGTATGTTTGAATAACTTAATTATACGAAATACTTACTTATCTATCTTTTTAGGGTTGCGTACCCAAATGGTCAGTCACACGGGTTTTCAAGTCAAACGGTTGGAGCTACAGTCTTCAAATGCTTACAGTATATTTATGCATCTTGTTAACCCAAAAAAATAATACAAATATTAAAAAATACATGTGGTTCAGAGCCCTAAATGTGTGAAATCCGATACGTAATTGGCCGGTATTTTTTTTTAATTTTTAATTAAGACGGCAATGATACATTGGTAGACTGGAATCTCGATAGTCGAGACTATACTAAATGTCCAGTTTTGGTACACAGACAAATAAAATAAAAGTATTAAATAAAGAAAACCTTAAAAACCAAGTCAACTCGCACTTTTCATGGCCCATCAAGGGGTTGCGTGATCAGAACCGGAAACGACTCGGATGGGGGCGCAAAGATGGCGTACCGGAAGTAGAGACACGTGCTCTCGCGCTCCGGACGTCCTAGCTGCCATTGAATTATTATTCACATATAACATCTCTACATTATTGTAGAGATGCTCCATACTCTACGCAGCAAAACTTCTCTATGGTATAGAAAGTAGCGTTGGTCCATAGAGATCAGTCACTCTATATTTTTGGTAAGATTTTTCTTGTCTGTGATTGGTTTATGGGTTATGGATGCTGTTTCCGGTACAAGAGTTTTCGATTAGTATTGTTGGACAGATAAAAGTTATAAATGGTTATCATTCAATAGGTATTCACAAATTGGCTATTTGGTTTAGTATAGTGTGTGTTATTGTCAGTTATTACAATATATTTCCTTGCTTGTATTATTCTGCTGTATTACGCTGCTTCATAGTCTTCTCCGCGGCTTTTAAAAGGCTGCGTAGTATTTTCTGTTATTGCCTTTTCTAATCAGCCCCCCTAGCCATGTTACATTTCTATTATCGTTTACGCTAACGTTTAGAACAAAATGTATGGCGATGACATTACCTGCCTAGATTAGTGTCACGTGACTTATCGCAGGTAATGTCATTGCCATACATTTTGTTCTAAGCGTTAGCGTAAACGATAATAGAAATGTAATATGGCTAGGGGGGCTGGTCATCACTAAATCGTAATCGTCAAGACAGTTTTTTTATACAACTTAACACATTGTAATGCCATCCATTTAACCAACCATAAAATTGCCACGCAAACAAACAATTTTCCCAATCAACAGATAAACAAATAAAGATAAGTCACCCTAAATTAATAAACGGTAGCATAACAGATCAAATAAAAAGATTAAACACGTCGACAAGCTAATAACCGGGAAATGATTAAACTCCCCATAATCTAGGGAGAATTATCTTATCTGGCAACACGCAATTAGCCGCGGATTTAAGCTGGCAACACTTGACGTCGAGTGCTTTTCGGATATATCTTTTAATATTCATTTCCACGATAAAATTAGAATGGCTGGAAAATAACTTAAATGTGTTATGAAATTATTATTTTTGTACGAGATAATCCGTCAAGTTTTTAATAATGCATCTAATTTCGGACAGCGCTCCTTGATGGGCGAGTCCTATTACTGGGTGGACGTACGACGCGTTACGTGAGCTCAGCACACGCAAGCTAACCACTCAAAGTCGTTGGCAGTTAATAGCGCTTTGAAAGAATAACAATATTTTAGCTGTACCTGGCATGCATTGCAATGCCAAATTAAAGTAAAAAATGTATTGTTGTAACTCACTAAAGAAAAAGATTCATCACAAAGGATTCAATATAAACATTTATTTTATAGATTTTTTGGGCCAGAAACCCTCGCGTCCTCAGAAGACCCTACCAAAGTTTCATCACACAAACATCCAAATATTCATTTTAATTTATATGGTTAACAGTCTAAAATATCAGAAGCAGTTTACAAAACCTATAAAATCTTATCCATGCAAATATTTTCTCAACCTCAACTGCCCTTAAACTTCATCTATTATTTGAAACTGCCTCATTTGTCCCTAATCTCAATAATAACCCCTTACTCGCTGGTCTATCAAAATGCACTCTTAAGTGCAGGACGCCGTGGGGTGCAATGGGGTCCATTATTGAACAATAAACCACGGTTATTGGTATCAATATCGTTCAGAGGGGTGTATCAAATGGCATTACTTTGAATTTGTATCGAAAAAGCAGTTGAAGAATTTATTGGCTGTATTTCTTATTTTTTTTTTTTGGTACTTAAGATATTTTTTGAAGTTTATAATATTCTACTGAAACATTTATACTATAGCCAATCTGAGACCTAGTAGACATGTGCTCATTAAACTAATTCTGTACATTTAACTGACGAGGTGTAAAAGAAACTACTCTAAAAATCTATTGAAATCTAAGAGACGTAATGGAGAGGAAAAAGGAAACAAAATACCGGCCAAGAGCTAGTCGGACTCACACGTACCTATAGGATACCAAATAAATCATATTTTTTGTCAAGTATTTTTTTAAACTATATACTTCATATAGGTTTTCCAGTAATCTATATATACTCGTAGGTATACGTAAAAAACTACCTTCTGTACTTTTTCAAAATTTTAAGTCTGGTGCTTTCAGAGTTAAGGGGAGGGAATGGTCGGAAAGACGGACAAACAGGCAGACACATGAGTGATCCTATAAAGGATCCATTTTTCATTTGGACTTCCGGAAGCCTGAAAAGTGTATAAGAAAGATTCACTAGATTCAGGTTATGTATTAGAGCTCACAATATTCCAATCTACCCTACCTATGATGCAAAACTCTCTCACTTAGCTATTTATCACTAAGAAGTGCTACTGAGGAGTAATATGTACTACTAAGGAGTAATATGTACTACTGAGGAGTGAAATTTCCTGCCGGAGTCTGTGTTTCCTGATAGCTACAATCTAGGCAAGCGTGCTCCTTCGTCCGGTGAGATAGTGTTTAAATGTGAGCCTATCAGTAATTAAAAAAAAACTGCCCAAGTGGTTGTCGGATTTCACACATTAAGGGTTCCGTACCAAATATTGGTATTTGTTAGTAAAGTATAATAAATATTATCACCAAATTTCAAGTTCATAGGTCAATAGGAAGTTAAAAAATTCTTCGCAACAAAATTTTGTGATAGACGAACGGACGGACAGACAGACGGACACGTGAGTGACAACAATTGGGCTCCGTTTGGACCCTTCGGGTACGCAACCCTAAAAACAGGTTAAGCGCGAGTTTGACTCTCACTTAATCGGTTTTTTAGGTTCCGTTTCGTAGGATTTTATTATTTCTTGTTATAGCGGCAACAGAAATACACATTCTGTGAAAATTTCAACGGTCTACCTATTACAGATCATGAGATACAGCCCGCTGATAGACAGACGGACAGCGGAGGCTTAGTAATAGCGCCCCATTAGTTACCGAAGGGTACGGAACCCTAAAAAGATTTACTAAGTTTAGTGATGTATAGTTCAGTCATGTCTTAGAGCTATCTATTCCAATCCATCCTGCCAACGATGGAAAAACTTTCTCACCTATCTATTTATTTATACCACTAAATAACAACACAACAAACAAATCAAATTAAAAAACCCAGAATTCCATAATGTTATCACATCAGATGTAATCAAAAGTGAAAAATACCAAAACACAAGAGTCAATTTTAAAGCCATCCCTTCGCAATACGAGGGTGATTCCCACCCCGGCACGTGGCCTACACATTGCGGCACGCGGCCGGCACGAGACTGGCACGGATTCGACACAGATGCGGCACGTGATCGTAATGTTGCAGTGACGGAACTCGGAATAGACCGCATGCGACCCAGTGGTGACCATTGGATTGGAAGTGAGAACTTTTGGGAAAAGTGTTTATGGTGTAATTTAGGGTGATGATTTTTGAGAATGGGGTTATTATTAAACGTTTTCTCGACCTTCATAATGAGTTCCTTCTTTCAAATGCCATCCCATTGCTGGACAAAAGTCGATCTTATCGCCTTCTTCTATTCCCGGTGTGTCTTCTCCGATCAGTCTCCCGTAAACGCCTCCAAGTAGCCATCCTCTGCCCAGGGGTCGCAGATAAATTCGAAACAGAGTTACCGCACCCCTAGGCACTCGGGCAACTGAAGGAACAGGGGTGGATTTTAGTCAGTAAAAGTCTGACACTGCCTCTGGATCCTGCCATCATTGGATGATTACCCAAACCCACAAAAAAAAGTAGCCATCCTAATAATATTATAAATGCGAAAGTATGAACCCGAACGACTGAACAGATCCGGATGAAATTTGTTACAGAGACAGATTATTGTCTGGTATAGCTATAATTTGTAATAGGGAACTTCTAATTCTACACGAGCGAAGCCGCTGGCAGTAGCTAACATCATTATACGATTAGAATTGAAAAACATTAAGCATTTGATGGAGTGTGGAGATTGGCACGAGAAAGGAGAGGCCTATACTCAGCAGTAGACAAAGATGGGCTGTGGATGATGATGAAGCATTTGATGCAGATAAAGATGATTCTTATCAGAAGGTATTTAAATTCATTTCAGATTTGAATAGACTTGTTACTGTGGAACTTGAATAGACTTGATACTGTGCAGTCAGCGAGTGAGACAGCTCCCCAAGCTACAAGAGTACTTGTGGAACTTGCAGGGCTCCAGGGGTACTGTTGTAGCTTGGGGAGCTGTCTCACTCGCTGACTGCGAGAGTGTGGTGTGTGAGAGTGACTGGCTATATGTGGAGTGTGAGCAAAGAAAGAGGGATAGGGCACTCAGAATATAGACACACACACACACAGATACATACAGAGTAGTCTATTTAACCCAAAGGTTGACTGATAGAGAATGCCTTGTTGCATTAAGTCCGCCTATGTTTCACTATTGTACATGAAGTTTAAATGAATAAATAATACTTACATTGATTCAATAAGAACTATACTTGTGCCCCTTCGACCGGGCGAGCTGAACTGACTCATAAAACAAACGCAAAAACCTATTCTCTCTACGTTCGAACCACTCTTTAATATGCTCAACTGCCAGCAGAAGGCCGGTGTTCATCCACCGATTATAGACTGTGTATACAATCGCCACAATACCTACCTTAGGACGGCTATAAATTGTCAAATCTAGGCTGAATTTCAGGACAACATTACAAAGCGCTGACAGTTTCAGATTCAGTATTGCTAATACATTCAAAGGTCACTGCCCTGTCTATCGCAGATTGTATTGATTGTTCGCACAAAGGTCAACGGTTGAAGTGCCGTCTCGCCAAACATGTCAATTTAGGAATACTCTTGAATTTGAATACAACAAATATGCTCTAGTTTTTTCTGATTAATGCTATTAATTAGTATTCTTCATAGGAAATCACTCCTAACAAATAGAAAAACAATCCTACTAATATTATAAATGTGAAAGTTTGTGAGTGTGTATGTTTGTTACTTCTTCACGCTCAAACGGCTTGACCGATTTTGATGAAATTTGGTATGTAGGCAGCTTATAGCCTAGATTAACATATAGGCTACCTTTTATTCCGATCTAGGCGGATAAAACCGCGGGGCGCAGTAGTAGTATTATATAAATTACAACGATAAAATATACTACACTAATTAAAGAATCAATCGAAATTACAAAAACATTTCTTCAATCAAATAAAAAATAAATGACTAATAAATAAAACCCCCAAATAAACCTCACTGCCATTCCACATTTTAAAACTCAGCGAAAAACCATGAACCGCCCTTTAAAAATAAAAAAATAAAATAAAAAACAAAAAAGCTTACTAGGCAACACTAAGACATTTTAATCGAGGGACGGGCGGGTAATTGAAGCCATAACTCTGGCAACCCCTCTTTGACATTTAGATTTTTTTGCCGCGCAAACCGAGTACGTTGGAAATAATTTGAGAGGGTGTCAACGCGTAAATGAAAGCTGTTCTATTTAGATTATTCTATGTGTGAAATTAGATAAGACTTGTTTATGAATAATAAGGAAATTGATGTGTTTATAATGGTGGGTTTGCTGCTTATTGAGTCAATAGAGTTTGGGATTAATTTCGTTTAACATTGATATGATCATTGGCTGCTAAAAGATTTTCAGATATTCACAAAATATCTTTCGCCACTGTTATTTCTGGCTTAAAAGAGTTACACTGGTTTCGAAAAAGTGGCGGGCTTGTCCCAAAAAAAAAAACACAAAATAGTATACGAGCTGTAAAAACTTTTTGAGTTGAACTCCTACTAATATTATAAATGCGAAAGTTTGCATGAATTAATGTTTTTTACTTTATCACGCTAAAACGGCTGAACGAATCTGGTTGAAATTTGGCCCATATATTATTTCATATTGATAATAATGTGCTTATTGTTTAAATGCATTCAAATAAGTTATCTCTAGTTACCACTTCGGTTATTTACTTAATTGATAATCGCAATTTGTTGTTATGAGCAAACATGAAGATTTCTAGACTGACGATTCTGCAGCATGATTATCATCTTAATGCCCTTCCTTGCCTTACTTGCTTTGCGTTATTCCATGTTACTTGGGGTCGGCCCAACGCAAGTCCACGCTCAAAGCGCGTATTTTGCGTACAGGTGGGACAGCATTGTCATTCGATCCACCCCAGCTCCTCGAGGAAGGCCAGCAGTGCCCTGGTATTACTGACTATCTCACTTCGGTTATAGGATACTGATGTTACGTTACGTTGTCTTTATTGTTATTGATCAAGTCATCATCTTCCTGCCCTTATCTCATGTTACTTGGGGTCAGCGCAACACATTTTTTGACACAAAAATGTGTCGCTATCACTAACTCCCTTTTCCTTCATATCACTCCTCACACAATCCATCCACATTTATATTCATAATTCTTTTAGTTACATGTGTTTCATCCCTCCTCTTTACATGACCTTACCAAGATGACCGGTTTCCTTTCAACTTTACTGTGACTGGCGCCACTTTTAAACTACCTCTAATGTACTAATTTCTCACTTTATCCATTCTCGTTACTCCACACATTCATCTCAACATTCTCATCTCCGCCACATGCAATCTTTTTTCATCTGTCTTTTTCACAGCCCTGTATGGATCAGAATGTTTTTGATCCATACAGTACGACAGGTCTAATCACGGTGATTCTGCAGCATGATGTAATCCCAAGTTCAAGCCAAGGGTTGCTTTTCCTAGCCATGATTTCAACACAGCTATGTTTCACACAAAAAACCTTAAAAAACGGAAACCCATCCACTTAATTCTGTAAATCATTATGTAAAGCAAATTACGGGAAAGCGGACAAATAAATCAAAAATATTCGCCAACGAGTCACTCGTATGAAAAGAGGGGTAATAAAATATTAAAGGGTAAAACATGGCCGGTACTGGTAACTCTTCCTAACGGAAACGGATATCATAACCTTGCTTTTTGCGGTCACAATTGTTGGCATTTTGCATTTTTCGCGAATTTATTCGTAGGTTTTCGCGAAAAGATAATCGTGGTTATGGTTACTTTGTTCCTTCCTGGTTTAGTGTTTTATGTGAGGTTTTAGAAAATTATTTATTTTAAGTTTATGTTACTGGGCCTCAAAAAAGTCGCAAAGGCTTTCCTGTGAATTTATGGTATGGGACCTTCCGGACATGGGGTCTATAATAAATAAACTTGATGACCGGAAAGAAGATTTGCAAAAAATAAACCGTTTAACGCAAATGTAGAGGCAAAAGCAGCCAGTACTATGTGAAATACAGTCGACCCTTTAGTGAAAATTGATCAAATTCACGAGTATTTTCACCCTTTGAAAGATTACCAGTGATTAAAGTAACCATATCAGTTTTAAAGTTTATAATGAAATAAATATAAGAATTAATATTTACCATATGACTAAAAATTTCCTGAAGAGGAAAGTGACTGATTGAGAAGAAACTGAGCAACTTATGGTATCATAAACACGGTAACACACACACACACCATCACACACACACATTTTACCTCACCTCCACTCTACATTTATACTACGTAGGAATCTCCACATGTAATATTAATCTTCTTTATTATTCCTTTTATTTATTTATTTATTTAACAATTTATGTACACACAGAACAGACAGGAATGAAACAGAAAAAAAAAGTAATTATGTACAGGTAAAGCTTATTTCTAGGTTTTGGTGGTTTTGATGGGTTTCCTTTTTTTAATTTTTTGTACTTAAATTCTTCAATTAATGAATTATTAATTAACATTCTTTGGGAAGTCTGGATATATTTGTTTATTTTTTAAGTTGGGCGTTGATAGCTGCGCCACAGTACCTATTTTACTTTTGTGGCTATCTTCGTTTTTCTTTTGTTAATTATTGTAAACTGAAGTTGTCCCAAAATAAACTTTATTATTTATTATTATAAAAGTTACGAACTATAAATTCAAACTAGTCATGAGTATAGATACCTATATTACACTACGTATCCCTGTAGATAATAACAAAACAAATCACCTTTCAGCCACGCCAAAACACCACAAACACGGCATCAATCACCAAAATCCCCTCTCAAACTGATGACTCTATTACAAGAAGCTAATGACACCTTTTTGATAACTTTTACTAAACAATTTTTGCATATGTCAACCCCGAGGAGGTTGGCAATAATTCACGGGAGCGCGCTATCCATCATGGCGGAATGAACTGTCACGCGCGGCAAAATGGCGGCTAGATAAAATGGAAGTCATTCTTGTAGACTAATTTTAGCGGGCTTTTGGCTTGGTGATGTAAATAGAGATTAAATAAACACGATTTCTATGACGAATATTAAGTTTTTATTCTTAGTAAGTACATGGAAAAGAACGCTGTATTTTTGTAATCTCTACTAGTGGAAATACGTATATACCAAAGTCCCGCTACCAAAATAGCAGACTGGCTGATTAGTTACTAAACTAAGCTTCTACTCCTCTATTCCAGTCTGAAACAGTAGTAAGTTGTTAAAGACTCCTTTCGATAGTTACTTCGAATGTGTTGTGTCTAAATTAACTTTCTGTCTGTGTTAGAAACTGACTGTTTTGTGCCCTTGTCTCCATTTCTAACTCACACCCTCATACCAACAAGATTCGATCTTTCCTTTTCACAACTTCGATGGAAACACCCAGTTAGATAGGATAATCTTTATAAATAAAATTCGCTATCTCAATTTAACCGAATCCATTTTTCCTGCACAATGAATAAGTTTCAAAATAAACGTCCTATACGGGGTGTAACAGAAAGGTGTGGTCATATTTTAAGAACTTTAACTGCCCATCGATATGACCAACTTTCTTCAAGAAAAACTGAGGAAATACTCAATTTTTTTTTTCCCTCCCATATAAATATTGATAAGTTGATGAGAACTTTCTATAGAAAGTCCAATTTTTTTTTGTTGAGTTTTCTATTTTTCTTAGAGAGAGTTATTCATTTCCATGGGCAGAGCCGGTTCTTAAAATATGACTAAACCTTTCCTTTACACCCTGTATAAAGTTCTGGTGACTAGTGGGTGGTAGATCTGGTGAGGTTCGTGGATAGCCGATAGATACGAGATGCACAGGACCGGTCGTTATGGTGACACTTGAGGGAGGCCTATGTCCAGCCGTGGACGTCTTTCAGCTAAAATGATGATGATAATAATAATAAAAATGGTCAATTGAGCCATTCGTGGAATCGCCTTAATACGGCTTACACTGGGACATGCATGGCTTAATCTTTGAGACTTCGTTTTATAAGAGACTAGCTGACCCGACAGACGTTGATCTGTCTTAGCTACGAACTGTAAAAAGCGCGAAGTTTTCCAATTTTCCGTGCAACTTTCTTAATTTTTTTTTTCATAAGAACAATACATATCGTACACACAAACAGGAAATTATTATTAAAAAGTTATGGAAATACTTTTTTCATATTTTTTATAGCATAACCATTCCCCATCCAAAATATATAAGATCATCATCCGTAATTAGAGCAAATGACATGAATAATCCATTACAACAACCCCTCAAAAAAGACTTAGTGCGACTAAAAAGTCGCTGCGACATTTTCCTGCGGCATGCCACAAGCCACAATGAATAATGCGCCACGCGACTCGACATCCTTTTGCAATATAGAGAGCAGTCGCCGCGATTTGTCGCGCTTCCGATGCGCATTGTCGCTAAAAAGCGGTCGTTGGCAAATTGTTACGTTAAAATTGTTATTGTGCATCATGCATATAAGGTTTTTAATTGGGGTCTTTGGAAGATTCTACTCAGTTAGAGTGACGGAAAAAATCGAAAAATGTTCTTTCCTATATCGTAAAAGAAACATTAACGTAAGCACCTAGTTCGTGTAGAAAGTCTTCACAGTGCGTTATATACGAAAGTCTAAGCTGGTTCCTAGTTCCACTATTGAACTAACGATTCAGTGGTCTCCCAATTGTGTTTTTTCACACATATTGTACGACAATCTGCAAAAATATAGTTGAGAGACCTTGGAGTATAGTAGTGGCTCATGCGAAAACTGCTTTTAAACCCACAAAGTGGTTGTCCCAAGCTATTAAGATCTTTGTAAGTTTTATGTTTATGTCTTACGTCGAAAATTGAAGGTGATTATATTGATAAACTAGTGACCCGCCCCAGCTCTGCACGGATACAAATTATACACCAAAACATTCCACATGAATCACTCTGTCTATATGTGAAAACTATATGAAAATCCGTTCGGTAGTTTTTGAGTTTATCGCGAACAAACATACAGACAGACAGAGCGGGGGACTTCGTTTTATAATATGTAGTGATATTTACATTTTGTCCTTAGGATTGTTCGCAACAAAGCAGCAGAGAAGGCGAAGCATGCGCACAACCAGCAGCAACAGCAACAAGAACAGGAGATCAGCTCAGCGCAGGGCAGCGTTGTATCTGTACGTATACTGTTTTCTTCAACTTGCAATAGCTTACTAAAATTATTATGTATGAAAAAAGAATATAAGAATGCTGTTCCAATCCCAAATAAAGTCGAATAAAGGCGGGAGGAGGATGTGCTTGCTATAGTTACCTACTAAAAGCTGATCAGTGGTCAGTCTAAGTAAACAAATAAAATTTCATTTAAAAGACCACTACAGAGACTACAGAGTATGGTTTTACCCAGTAACAGTCTGACACGTCCTCGCACTCTATCCAGAGCGGAAGAAGTTATTTCATGATTTTCCACCCCAGCGGGAGACTGTGTGCCAATAGTCTTCGATTGAGCAGACACTAAACGAGACATAGTATCTTCAAGGAAAAGATGCTTCTATAAAAAATATTTTTAAGGCTGTTTTAGAATCCCAGCATATGATTCTTAGACTAAAGTTTTCTTATTTCTATTTAGGCGCCCACTTATGAACATCCAACTTGCTCGCAAATCTCTCTTATTGTTGTCAGTTTCGTCATTTTATAAATGGGAAATATGTGTCTGTACAACTGCCTTTCTTCCTTAAAGTCAATAAACGAAAGACATGTTCTCCCCACCCAGGTGATAACCCACGCAGGCAATGCGCCCGGCACGACAGCAGTCCTCTCCCCCACGACAGACCAACACGTCACTAACACCGGCAGCTACAGCATAAACGGTATCCTGGGGATCGAGCAGGTGGAAGGGCTGCATAACGGGAACGCGACGGGGCTGAAGAGAAAGAGGCATGAAGACCAGGGTGAGTTGAACAGATATAATTTGCTCTAGACAGAGTTTTGATCATAGTGGCCAAACTCAGTAATCTTCGACGCGGGAGATATTAAAGTGCACAAAGTGTTTGAGCAATCATAGGTGTGTTCTGGCTTCCTTTACTCACACAGTCTAATGGAACAGAGAGTTTTTTAATTTTTAGTTTTTTTTTAAGTCGGTTGTTTTTGTTGTAAAAAAACTTTTTTACAAAAAAAACAACCGACTTCCAAAAAAAAAAAATACACTAAAAATTTATAAATAACTTTAATTTCGGAAGTCGGTGTCAAATAACGAAGAAGTAAAAATACAAACACTGACTTCCGAAATTAAAGTTATTTATAAATTTTTAGTGTATTTTTTTTGGAAGTCGGTTGTTTTTTTTGTAAAAAAGTTTTTTTATTTTTCACTTTTTAGTTGTTATACCCCAGAACTAAAAACCCCAATATAATGGAACGTGGAATTTAAACATTTGGAGAACACCAAAACGTCATCGAGGTACACGTATTTTCCGTTTTTGTTCAGTTTCTCAAAAAGCGCTGAAACAATTTCTATAAAATTTATATGGGACTACCTCGGGAGTATATTCTTTCAGATGAAAAAAGAATTTTGAAAATTGGTTCACAACTGACGGAGAAATCGGGTAACATACATACAAAAAAAAAAAACATACAGATGAATTGAGAACCTCCTCTTTTTGGAAGTCGGTTAAAAAGGTTTTTATTTTTTAGTTGTTATACCCCAGAACTAAAAACCCTAATAACATGGAACGTGGAATTTAAAAAAAGTCGTAATTGGAGAACACCAAAACGTCACCTAGGTATACGTATATTTCGTTTTTGTTCAGTTTTTCAAAAAGCGCTGAAGCAATTTCGATAAAATTTATATGGGAACACCATGGGAGTATGTTTTTTCGGATAAAAAAGAATTTTGAAAATAAAAAAAATAAAAATCATACATACAGTCGAACATAGAGCCTCCTCCTTTTTCGAAGTCGGTTAGTAATAAATAGGCACTCCTATCTGATGGTACATGGTTACCGTGGTCATCTGTAGTATAAGGCAGACAATGCAGATACATATGCTATGTGCAAGATGAGACTTAAAGACCACGGTGAACTGGAGAAACTTTATAGAATGGATAGACTAACTTTATAGAATGGAGCTCCATCATCGAATGTATGCTAAGGATTGAGCAGGTGGAAAAACTGCATAACCTGAACTCCACAGGGTTTTTTTTTTATTTTTTTTTGGGGGATGGGAAATCATCCTATGACTTCATCCGCTCTAGGGTGGAGCGGAAGGGTGTGTCAGACTCTTACTGACTAAAACCCACCCCTGTTCCTCCCTGCCTCGAGTGCCCGGGGGCGAGGTAACTCTTTCGAATTTATCCTCCACCCCCGGGCAGGCATCGGCCGTGGCAGGCCCCTTCCCTTGGCTGACAACTCTTTGAAGCGCGCGTGGAACACTACGCGCCGTCGACTCTCGGGCCTGGTGCTGATCGGACGGCGAGTTACCCACTACTCGCCGTCCGCAGGCCCGGGTAACTCCACAGGGTTATAGTGTAAACAACATAAAGACCAGGGAGATTTGCTGATTTGTGTTCTAACTCACCATTTGAAGTCAGGTTATTTACTGATAAAATACTTTCATATTGGTTCAAGTTTAATTTTGGCATTTTTATAAATCAGAATTGTTATGCTCGAAAGAAAAGAAATTACTACGAATAAAACTAGAAAAATCTGCAAGCAAGTTTAATCCTTCTTGCGCCATAAAATCCATACTCCCATATTATAAGTTACCATCTTCTAAAAGTGTTCCCTCCAAGCTCCTGTGAGTCAAGAGTTGAATTTAATCTAATAGAACTTATAATATTAAGGTCACAATTTGTGCAGCAAACTTAATAGCTCAGTAAATCTTAGCGGTCTCGGTTCGTGCCCACCACTACGGCTGAAAGGATGCTAGTGGTGTGCTGAACCGAAAAAAATTATCGATAATTTTATTTGCAAATAGTTGTGAGATGACGTTGCATATTTGTTACAGTATTTTTGTTGTACATACAGCCCATACGCGGTATATGGAATGTTAATTAATATTTCACTGTAGTATTTTTAATTACATCGGATATTATTTGTTTTGATTTAGTCTTCATCAATTTTATATGGTTGGCTGACAAACAATTAAAATAATTATGAATTATTTTTAAAAAATAATTTTAGTTTTATCATAATTAGATGGAAACAGTAATTTTATTCAACAAATCATCAGTTTGATTGATGATTGGGTATTGTTAATCTTATTTTTTTATCTCGCGATTTTGCTAAACTATAGGTGCTTATTAATTTTAGTTAGAAGTTCTTAAATGTCTTTAAAATATAAGCTTTATTACAATTACATCTTTCAAGACATAATACAAAGAATAGACCTTTTCTAATTGGGTAGATGACTGGAAAATTCTAATTAGTCACAAAAAATATTGGACACGTATTTTTTCTTTTGTCGCTTAGTCAAAAAATTGAGACGATACAGTGCGTTGAAAGCATGACGTCACACTTCAGTTAAAATTGTACCACTTTTTACTGGAAAGTGACGTAACAAGCCCCCACTCCTGAACTTTGATGCGTTTTATCAAGGTATTTTTTTATTGATTCAAATCAATAAAAAAATACCTTGATAAAACGCTTTATCAATTTTGCTTTTATCAATTTTTTTTTTTGCTTTATCAATAAAGCAAAAAATATATATCCAATGTTTTTTGATATAATATTAATTATAATGTTTATTTATTTCTCCTCACAAAAACAGACCTTACATCTTAATTACAATGTTACTTAAATCTATTTTAATACAGGTACGTGGATAGTCTAGAATATGTGAGAAGCTGGTGTCTGAGGTATAATCTAACTAACGTACAGAATAGAACTTTTTTTTTAACCCTGGAATAATCTCTATTCATCGACAAAAACTATCGATAATTCCACCTCCCTACTAACTTTAGGGGGCATAAAACGGGCCTCGTCGGGGGAGGTCGCGAGTATTTCACTGCCGATACTCTACTAACATCAGTTACAACTTTTCCCTATGTACTCTACATAGTCTGTTAGAGGAGCAGTTTTGATAAAGGGGTTCAAGAAGAGATTAATTTTAAAGACTGTTCAACTTTGTTTCTGACTCTACTTCGGGCTTTAACATTTTAATAGGGTAAATTAGTCAGTGAGTTAAATAACCAAAAAATATTTGACACGTATATTTTGTTTTACCAAACAAATAAAAAAATACTAAGATAAAACGCATCAAAGTTCAGGAGTGAAGACTCGTTACGTCACTTTGGTGGTAAAAGTGTCGCACAGCGTGACGTCACACGAAATTTCAACGCACTGTATCGCCCTCATTTTTGTTTACGTGTCTAATATTTTTTGTTTATTTAAATGACGGCCTTAAGATAGATTTTTTAAGTAAACTATCCTATTGACTCTATTTTTCCGATCTCTTTTTTGTTCGAGGGTGTTTTTGGTGATTTAAATTCAGTTTCAATAGAAAGCCACTTGTTTGGGACAGATGATTTTCATAAGTATTTCACTGTTTTCTTTGTCATTGCATAGCTAAATATAACATACTTTCATACATACAGGGTGTAACGGAAATGGGTGGTTAATATTAAATAATGCTTCTACCCCTAGAAATGAACTAGGAGCTCGAGGCAAAGCTAATAACAGCCGCATGGGTCGATCCATCAGGTTAAGCTACGCTTGCCGGGGTTGGTCCATTGATGGGTGACCATCTTTTCATACCGAGACTTCTCCTTGCCTCGGAAAGCACGTTAAGCCGTTGGTCCCGATTGACAATCGTGAATCTTTGACAGTCGTTACGGGTCGTCAGAAACCCGAAAGTCTGACAACCAGTCTTACCAAGGGGTAACGTATTACCCAGTAACTGGGTTGTGGAGGTCAGATAGGCAGTCGCTCCATGTAAAATACTGGTATTCATTCTGCATCCGGTTAGACTGGAAGCCGACCCCAAGATAGTTGGGAAAAGGCTACGCAGATTTCTACCCTTGAAATCAACCACTTTCGTCAAGAAATCATAATTGTTAGTCAATTCCGATCTCCCTTATTAATTTTGATCAGCTGATGAAAACGTTGTACGGAAAGTCTTAATTTTTTTTTGGGAATTGACGATGACTTTCTTGAAGAAAGTCAAATAAGTAACAATCTATAATATATAGTGACCGGTACTAGGCATTTACAGTTATCCTGGGTACTCTAGTATTATCTGTCTTCTGGGGAAAACAGACCATACCCCATTTTGCAAACAAAACGTAAAAGCTAAACCCAGCATCGCACGATCAAAACACTTGCTTTAAATAATACAACCAGTGTTAGCTCATAATTTCAGGGCATCATGTTAAAAAAACATTAAACAATAATAATTTTGTTTCAGACGAGAACCGGGACTTTAACAGCCATTCGGAAGACGACGTAAAGAGACAAAGAAGTCATTATAATGGCGACCAAATATACTCTAACGTAAGTATCTACAACTGCAAAATAAGTGTAGTGTACAATCGAAGGTTCGGTTTCAGTTTCAGCTAAAAAAAAATTGGGTTCATTCATTGCATTCGGCGAATAAGTGGTCGAATATTCGGCTTGACCGAAAGTAGCGTCTTTGAGCTAAAGATTGTGATAGAGACCAAAAAGCTGAGTTTTCTACTCTATTTTAAAAGATATCAACTGCTATAGTTACTTACATAAAAGTACCAACTCACTCTTTTTACAACAAAAAGACATACTCGTATTCCATTCCCCATCACACAAAATTCCAATACAAAACCATCCAAAAATCACGCACGATTTAATTGTACTTTTATACGCACGTAATGGCCGGCGGAAGTGACGTCATTAGCGCTCGACCACCGCCATTCGTCACTGAACAAGATGGCCGCTGAATTTACGCGCCAATTCGCGCCAACGTACGATCGTACCGCGCTTAATGTGATGTTAGTCAGGTTGTTAATTTGTGTAAATCTATGACTGTCTTTGTAATTATCTTTACGGTTTGCTTTGGTAAATGGTGGGCTGAGCAGATTGGGAGATAAGTAAAATATTCAGAGGCTTGAAAAGTAGATGACTAAAGAAGATCTATGTTTTACCTCGTTGTTGTACTCGATTGCAATGCCACAATAATGAATGAACCTTTAGTATAAATAATAGTGTATAAATAATAGTGCCGATTCTGTTGTGCACAAACTAATCTTAATTTAGCCTATTGCTATCTTTTTATCTAGTAAAACAAGAAAGAGACGAACGTAAATTAGATGTGTCAAATTTAGTTGAACTAATATTTCCATACAAATTAAGGGTACACGTGAAAACATGTTGACTAAAAACAGGTAAAGAGCAAGGTGTAAACTAGTTCGATATCTCTTACTTAGTTCTTAGCTATAGCCGTCCTTTTCTCGTACTTACTGCCTTTTAGTAAAAGATAGCGATTCTCCAATTTTAGTTTAGTTATTGAACAAGAGAATCGGCACCAATATCTTTGCATTTATACTAAGCAGCTCCGGATAAAATAATTTCATAGAGCATAATAGGACTACTAATTTCGGACATAATTGTATAGAATAACTTTTTCCAGCGAGTTTGCTTATCCAAACAACCACCAAGATAAAAAAGTACCTTTGTTCTAATCCAGGTCATTATATACTGCTTACTATTCTCATGCTTTCATTCTAGACTGTTCGGCCGATGAAGCTGTTTTTGCTTAACAAACATTTAAACATCCGAACATATAGACCAACACATTTAATGGGCAGGAAACCGACTTATCGTTAATGCACAGTTATAATGTGACCCTATCCTTTCATATCTCGAAGTCTCCAAAAATCTTATTATATTTGACTTTATACCACCGTAAAACGGGGTTACTCGGGATACATGCTGACATACTTTAGCAAATATCTTGTTTATATAGCAGCGTATATAGAATATGTACAGTATACTGCCGTGGTATAACTAAAATGCCGTTATCCAACATCTGGTCGATTTTCAACTTTTGATGCTATATTAATGAGAAAAAAAAAATCTATCGATCTGTGTTTGCAAATTTTCAATATCTTGAATAGTTTTGAAAATAATAATTTAAAAAATGCCGCTAAGTACATATTTCTCACGTGTGAAATAAGCAAAAATGACATTAAGTAACTTTATGAGTCTATTAAGCCGCTAAGGTTCATTAACACATATTTTTATCACAAAAAGTCTATATGGTTACTTGTCTTAATTGCCGTTAGCAGTCTTTTGTACACTACAAAGCAGTTAAGGTACTGTAACTGTTTTATAGGATTTTTTTTTTCAATAAAGGAGTTCGCTTTTTTTAAACTATATCGTCGTTAATTGAAAATGTTAGACTTAAACTTGACTAACGATGTTTAACGGCATTATTGCTTAATTTTTGAGATACTCGTATTTTGATTTAACGTACGTAGAAGCCTATAGCGGCACTTACAAAACTAATCAAAAATGTATTGTCCGTCATTATTAGACTAAAATGACGTTATCTCACACTAATACACTACAAAGCCGTTAACTGATCTCGCGCGGTGCGGGGGGACACCGGCTACGTAACGATCCTGTACCGAAATCAAGGGGCGGGGGTGAAACTAGTGCATCGCCAGGAGCTTGTGGGTGAGGACGCGTGTCGCTCCGGGTTTGTTCCCGCCAATTTTGCAACGATCGCGATATGGCGAACCACCAATTTAGGTAAGTTAGTTTTTATTTACTCTAGTTCAGAATAATGTTGAGTTTATTATAAATAGGTAAGGTACCTACTTTACATTTGCACTTTTATTGAAATAAACATACAAAATAGTTTGCTTGCTAGTAAATCCTACTAATATTATTTATAATAAAGTTTGTTTTGTTTCTCGTAAAAACTTGTAAATCAATCTGAATATTATTTTTTATCGCATTATAATATGTTCAGATGATCAAATTATCGGGCATGATTTTGTTACAATATGTTCATGAGATAGTTGCTTAAACATTTACATACATTTACCTAGGTACACACACTCAGCATTTTATTTTCTTGTTACAGAAACTCTGGGAGCAGAGCCAAAACTATTTTAGATATGGTTAAGGAGGAAAAACCAAACCAAACCAAACCTACAAGAAAACCTGACCCTGCTCAGGATATGAAAAAACTGAAACAACCCGAACCTAAAACAAAACCTGGCCCTGATCTGACTGAGTTTATTAACAGAATATACGCGGAACCCTATTCTATGACCGGTACCGTTTTCGATACATTTTGCGAGACGCAAGTTACGTATAATTCACATCATCTTTTGAGTTTAAGTACACAGTCTCTATTCAACGAATTTAAAATTTCACCTCATCAAAATACTGTAAATCCTACCAAAATAGATTTAACATGCAACGAATTAATGTTATCACTTGATTTTTCCCCGCTTGATGAAGAAATCCCATTAAATACGAAAGGAACATGTGAAAATAGTTCTCTTGATTTTGATTCAGACGACTCCGTTATTGACAAAGATTACTGTCCATCTGATTCCTCAGAAAGCCACATGTCTGATGTACCTGAAAGTAGAAGAAAAACAAAGAAGAAAATACTGAAAACGAATAATGGTAATCACTGTTCCATATTGCCTGTGGATGACGGAGATAGGATGTTTTTTAATTTGAAGAGTAGACGTAGAAACTCTATTGGTACTTGTAAGGAAACTACGCCCGAGCGACTATGCCTCCGAAAGCGCTGTAAATCCGTTGATGGCAATTATTGCTCCACATTGTCAGATATACTACAACTACCACGCAAAAGAAGGAAACATAACACCCCGTTACAACAGCGGAGATTGGATGCCAAAAATAAAAAAAAGAGCGAACATAGTGTCAAACCTGGGTGCAATGAAAAGTGTCTTAAGAAATGTATGACCCTACTTAACCAAGAGGATAGAGAGGCTATTAATAAATCATACTGGGATATGTCATGGCAGGAGCAACATGCATTTGTTGAAGCACACACCTACGTAGCAGTGCCAAAAAGAAAAATTACGAGTGAACCCAAAAGGAATCCAAGAAGAAATTTTGTATTGAAAAAACAAGATGGCACTAGAAAAGATGTATGCAAAATATTTTTCCTTACCACTTTAGGATATTTGAAAAATAATGACAGGATACTACATACAACTTTTACTGATTCTTCAATAGATAAACGTGGTAAACACCAGAAAACACCAGCATTTGATCGCGATTTACTGAATCAACATATTGAATCGTTTAACCCATTAGAACCACACTATAGACGTGAACATGCACCTCTGAGGCGATATCTACCAAGTGATATAAATATAACTCAAATGCATAAACATTTTTGTGAGACATACCCGGATAGACAAGTTTCGTACAGTTTATATAGGTCACATTTAAAAAATATGAAAATATCCTTTACCGCCCTCGGTAACGAGGAATGTGAATTGTGCGAAAGTTATAATTTCCACAAAAAGGAAACATCACATGACGCCACAGTCCAGATACTTGAAAACTGTACAGTTTGTGTGGATTGGAGTTATCATAGACAACGATACACAAAGGCGCGAGATCTATACAAAAAACATAAGGAGGAAACACAAAATAATACACAAATATTCTACAGCTCTGATCTAGAGAAAGTAATTATGTTGCCTAGATTGGAGATGTTTAAAGCCGCAATTTTCTGTCTACGGCTTTCAGCCTACAATCAAACCTTTGCACCACTTGGTAAGATTACCGCAGAATTAAAACCCCTGACAGTTATCTGGCATGATGGCATTGCAGGGAGAAGGCAAGAAGATATAATGTCAGCATTTTATAATTTTCTATTGCGTAACAGAGATGTTGAAAAAGTACACCTCTGGCTCGATAACTGTAGCTCACAAAATAAAAATTGGTTGTTGTATGCGATGCTCACTCATATGATTAATAGTGAAGATATTGCCACACAAAGAATAACTCTATATTACTTCGAACCCGGCCACACTTTTATGAGCTGCGATCAAGTGCATCACCAGGTAGAGTTGGCTATGAAGAAAAAGGGTAAGCTTTACGATTTTACAGATTTCGAAGAGTGTGTATCATCCATAAATAAATCAAAAGTCATCGTTCAGTCTATGTTGCCAGAAAACTTTTTAAATATACCTAACTGCGTGTCCCAAAGAAGGATTCAAACATCCAATCCAAGAGCTTATTTAAAAAATATAGTTGAGGTATGTTTCGTACGTAAAAGTTATGATCTTATGTATAAAAATAATTTCGATGATGCATCATATACAACTCTTCGTTTCATGAACGATAGATATTTAAAAAACCCACGTACAATGGTATTTAAATTTAGAACCGAACCGAAAGGTATCGAACCTAAGAGGAAAACAGATTTACTTAAAAACCTATCGAACATAATTCCCCCTCACAAATTGTTATTTTGGAAAAACTTACCAACAAGAGAAATTGAGCATTCCGGTACAAGTTCTGATTAGAATAATAATATAGAGTAGTGCCAGTTTATTGAGACTGATTTCAACTAAATAATAATTTCTAAGTTTGTAATGTAACTGTGATACGATTTTGAATACTGTGTTTTTAAGAATATATAAATTTTATCCAAAAGGTTTTAATAAATGTAGGTAAAAAGTAAGAACTAAAATTTAAATAAGGAAAATTGTTTTTTGTTTTTGTTTTTCAGTTGATGATTGTTTTTTAAATGATAAGTACTAGAAATATAAAGTTTTGAGTTCAAAGAGAAGATTAGACTTAGTTTTGATTGTTTGTTATCTCAGGTTTAATGAAAGACTGAAGTTTGTCTATAAATTTTGTTTTATGTTATCTTATTTTAAAGTACAAGTAGTACATAATTATATTGCTAAATAACTGATGTCATTCTTGTTTGAAAGTTCCTAAAAATCTAATTATAAGTACAGTTTTGTGAAAGTTATAAGTTTAAGCATAATTACATATTATTATAAAAGCAATAAAGAAATATTGTTAATAAAGACTAGTTGATTGATAATACTATGACAATTATTTAAAAATATTATCTTTAATTTCAATATATTTAATTTATTTTGTGCAATAAAATTATTCACTATTTTTTTTATTATTAAGTTATAATGTCGTTAAACTGTAAGGTTTTTAGTTGAACCACGTTTTAGCTTAACAACGATTCAAGTTTATCCTTTTAATTAAAACGCATCTAAAGGTTACCAGACTTAAAAGCAGTAAAGTAACGTTAAACGCACTAAAGTTTAACATGAATCAGTTCTATAATATAATAATCGTAAGCTAAATTGTCGTTATGTGCAAATAACAACATTTTAGTTAATCATTGAAGTGATGAAATTTTGCATTTTAAAAAACAATAATTTGCTATGAAATAGATACACTTAAACGCCGTTACGCTATACACAGCGGCGTTTTAGTCGATGATCCATTATGATTTCGGTTACATCTCTGATGAACTAGAACACAAAAAACGCTTTTTCATGAAATTAAATTATATTTACGATATGATAGGGTAAGTAGTTCGAAAGTATGCGATTTCATCTATGTTTTGGTACTTCCAAATCTCTGATATGTGTTGTAATCGAAAAATTACATCGGTTTAAAAATTTGCCGCGGTTTTTTTGTATTATTAAAAAAAATGACTTTAGCAGATAACGGCATTATAGTTATACCACGGCAGTATAGAGAAGTGTATATATAGTAAAAAAAATATATAGTTATAGGTGAACCCCTTACTTATGGAGTTAAACGTTTGAAGTACCTATCTACTTAAAGTCGGAACAGAAAAAATAAATAAAAATGTGATCATTAACCATCCTTTCCTCTTTCAGCTCTGGTCATCCTCAAAATGGAGTCTAAAAGACGAGTACAAGCTGTTATCAGAGCTCGGTGGGGCGGCTGGCGGGGCCACGGGCTACTACGGCGAGCTGTTCGACACTCCCTACGAGCACGCGGCACACCCACATTATACACCACATTCAGGTAAGTACCATCAATGTTTGGAGATGGGGGTCTGAGGTTCATGGTATTGAGAGTTCCTTCTCTAAAGAGTCAATTTCGTAGGCAGCTTTTCAAACTTGGTATCTTGAGCGAACAGATTTCTTGGCAAGCATTGCAGCATCGTTGTATTCGTCGTCAATATTTATACTTAAAAGCGATTTAGCTTAAAGTAAACCATCTATCAGTACTTACCAATTGTCAAGAAGATTATTAATTACCTAGAAATTATCATCATCATCATTCACAACCGAGTTTGCCCACTGCTGATCAAAAGCCTCTCCTTTCTCGTGCATTGCACCACGCTCCTGTACCAGTCTCATCCATGTTTTGCCCACGATGGTAACGATGTCGTCTGCCCATCTTGCCGACTATCTATCTATGTTGAAATACTTTTCTTCAAAAGCACCTATATCCTTTTTTTACTATTGACCAGCTCGCGTTTGACCACTGTGTCACCTGCTGGTAAGTGTGGTCGATGATCCTTTTATTTGCAGCAAAGAATTGATGTGAACTGGCTTTGATTATATATATAAGTGTTTACCATCGATCTCTAAATTCAAAAATTCTGCCACAGATCTACAAGCTATGTGGTTTTGCAAATGTCTTAGCGTTTTAGAATTATTATCGTCATCGGTCTGCATGCTAACCTCATGAAAAATTTAACTATGTAGGTACTTCATCATCGAAGAACTATTACTATTGGTCGATGAAGCACTTAATGAAGGGACCTCTCCCTCTTTCTCTAAAACGAAAGCTTTTGGACATGTGCATTCTTCCCACCCTCACCTATGGGGCGTAAACGTGGTCTCTTACCAATCGTCAAAAGACTGCACTTGGAGTCTGCCAACGCGCTATGGAACGAAGTATACTGGGTGTCAAACTCACAGACCGAATTAGAAACTATACTTCGTTCTAAAACACAAATAGCGGACGTTAGCCACACAGCTGCGAGATTAAAGTGGAACTGGGCTGGTCACATCTGCCGCATGTCGGAAGAGCAGTGGGCAAAGATTACCACACAGTGGATCCCAAACGAAAAGACACGACAACGCGGCAGGCCCAGAAAGAGATGGCGGGATGAGTTGGATTCCTTCTCAAAGGACTGGCCCAAAATTGCAGAAGACCGGGTAAAGTGGAAGGAGGGAAGGGAGACCTTTGCCCTGCAGTGGGACAGCACAGGCTCATAATAATAATAAAAAACTTCATCATCACTCGTTTGCACTTCTCCCATTTTTTTTTTAATTTGGCGTAACATGCCATCTTCTCCCATACCTTTCTACTCTCTTCTCTACTCGTCATCTCAACGGTTAAATTTTTCACTTGAGGCGCTATTAACTTTTAATAACCTTGAGTGGGTTAGCTTGCGTGTTCTGTGCTGAGCTCACGCAACACGTCGTACGTCCACCCAGTAGTAGGACTCGCCCATCAAGGAGCGCTGTCCGAAATTAGACGCATTATTAATTTATTACACATAAAACAACAAGTATTAAATTAAAACACTTAGACTAAATTATAAATAAATAAACGATCTTTAAAATAATGAAGGTTTCATAAAAATACGTTTTATAGTTTTTGCGTGATTCTCATTTTTTATCCGCGTTAGATATAACTTTACAAATTAATTACACTATGTTATATAAATATCATTTCAAATATTCTCTAATCAAATTACGACGGAAATTGTCTAGAGTTACATACCTATATTTCTTACAAAGAAATAAGACTAGTCGTTTAAACATAATGTTCAATTAAAAATCATTAAAAGTCGTTTAACAGCGCCTTAAGATGTTCTTGATAATAGATTCCAAAATCCTGATCTTGTAATTCACTTAAACAGAAAAGCCACTTCTGATTACATCGAACAACGTCATCTGACCAAAGACACCACAATCATACAAGATCACACCCATTTCGCGATACAAATATTCCCACATGATAATGTTGATGTAAAATAATCAATACCATGATTGTTAAGATGGGTTACCACGTAATGGCCTGCGGTTATACGGAGGCGATGGGAACCGGTCGTTTCCATTCATTCATACGTTTTGTTCATTCATTGAAGATTTTGTGTCTTATTGCTTTTTGTATTGATCGTAGAATCGTTGTGAATGAAATTGATATCATCATGATAGTGTGAATGAAATTGAAGTTGAGAGGAGTCAAAGCGCTAGAATTTTGCTACCTAGGCGGACTAGGAAGTCTAGGTTTTGAATATTCTTAAATATTAGGTAAACGACAAATATTATAAATGCGAAAGTTTGGATGAATGGGTGGATTTTTGTCACTCAATTACACCCGAACGGCTGAACGGATCTGAATGAAATATGGGACAAAGACAAAGGTATAATTTATAATGGTGGAAATACTAATTCCACGCGCGCGAAGCAAATGGCAGAACTTAGTAAAATAATATTCATAATATATCAGATATTGGAAAAACCCTGCATCATCCATGCATCTCGTTGTAAAGAGCTCGTTGTAATATCAGCTACATTTAGTTATTACTGTAAGCTGACTCGAAAATATTTTAAGGGTTAATCTGCAGAATCCTGTAAAGGAATTGAATACCCATCATAAGGTGACTGAGAACTTCACTATGTTCCTTGAATATTGTCACCACTAACATCCATTGACCCCTCTAAAAACAAAACCAACGAGAAATACTTTCTTTCTCACAAAATAGAGCCGACCACATCCTCGTGTGTGAATGGATCGCGCAGATCCCTCTCAGTAACATAAGATGCGCCGGCGCATATCATGACGTATGTAATACGATGCGCACGAGTTCTATTGTAGGCACACGGCCGATTTCCTTAGATAAAAGCTCTGTGGTTTATATTGTTACTTTAGTTTGATCTAACAACTGAGATGGTTGTAGAATAGGTACTATGTGACATTTTCTTTGCTTGTTTTCATTTCTGAATTTACTAACTGTAAAATAATAATCATACGAATTCATCTTTAAAATACATAAGATCGTGGATAAGAAGATAATTTGACCACCTGTCTTACCCGAGGTACTAGGATTTGAAAGTTATAAATGGGCTAACCAGATAAATTTAATTTGATAGTGTTTGTAAAACATAACAGACAGCCACGAAACATGAATTTTAAAAGAGACATCCTACATCAGAGTTAAAATCTAAAGATTTACTCGAAATGATATTGCACCGTCAAACACCAAATAAGGCTACAAAAACAGTAAAACACAAATCAACAAAAACATCAAGTACAAAGTTAACACTCAAACTATTCAATCAGGAACAGTTAGAAACAATCAAGCTGACAAAACTAACGGTGGCAACTTGCCATTTCGTTCAACTCCATAATTTACCATAGAAGAGCCATCATTACCCCACTGTCTGTCACGCCCTGAAAATTGGCTGCGGTGGCATGAGGATTGCCATCGTAACTGTTGACTTGACATGGATTTTTGTGGGTAATGTCTAGGTTAATAGGAATTTGGGCTATCGTGACATTGTTGGTTGAGGTAGGAAGAATGTCTTGAAAGTCAAATGCGTATGAAGTCCTGAGAGAAAATTCTTTTCTAGCACTGAAATCTGTAAAGTCTAACAAGATAACGCAATGAAAATTTTCAAAAAACCCGACTGAGATACAACTATAAAATTCCTTTATTCATTTTATCAAAAGACCAAACTACGTCACACAAAATACGAATGCACTTACCTAATGGCGGTTGCCAATTTTTTTTTAAATTTCGTATAGCTTATGTCACTTCGATGGTTAAGACCAATCTAATGACATATCATTTGTTAAAATCCATCAAGCCTTTTAGGCTACAGCGCGTGCCAAAGAAATAGATGACATAATTATATACAATACTCTCGAAAAAATTACCCTCCTTCTAGGGCAGTCGGATACTCAATTCAAATGTAGATCTCCATGTACTTTGCATTGGCTTAATTAATTTAGTGCTTACTTCCAGTACAATAAGTTGGGTCACTAAATAAATAACAGCCGACTTCCATAAAAAAATACACTAAAAATTAAAGTTATTTATTAATTTTTAGTGTATTTTTTTATGGAAGTCGGTTGTTTTTTTTTTATAAAAAAGTTTTTTATTTTTCACCTTTTAGTTGTTGTACCTCAGAACTAAAAACCCCAATATAATATGGGACCACCTCGGCAGTATATTCTTTCAGATAAAAACAGAATTTTGAAAATTGGTCCACAACTGACGGAGAAATCGCGTAACATACATACAAAAAAAAAAGAAAAAAAAACATACAGACGAATTGAGAACCTCCTCCTTTTTTGAAGTCGGTTAAAAATAGCCTTTTTTTCCAGATAAAGTACAGTAAGATGTAAGTGATTAAATATTTAAAACTAAAAACTACGGGTGCATCCATTGTTGGACGAAGGCCTCCTCATTCTGTTGCCATTGATTCTTTAAGTCAAGAGAGAATAAGTCACTTGCAAGCAAGTGCTTCATCGTCGACAACATTATCGCTAAGTATCAGGCGTGAAAGTGGTTAAACACGAATTTAAATTTAAAAAAAAACGAAAGGACACTCTATTCTGCAATATAATATTATTTCAGATCACAGTAAATGGATTGCAACGCAAAATAAAAGAGAGTAAAAAATCATCAATACACATAAATCTCTCAAAAATCTTTTAAAACCTTAATAAATTTGACCACACATAAATTTTAACTGAACACAAAACGCTTCGATGCCAACGTAAATCACAGAAAGTGAGCCTTTTTCAGAGATTCAGTTGAAAACTATTCGTTTTCGGCCCAAACAGTTTTTCAGGAACGATTTAAAATACGGATCGTTTCGGAGATTCGGGCGGGTTGCTCTTTTGTTACACTCATTTTTATATTCGTAGCTTCATCTTGTGCTCTGAAAATAAAGGATTTTTGTAGAATGATGTGGATGCCAATGCTTCACGTCTGTCACTCGGGGGATGCAGTCAAGATGTATTTACTCAACCAGACACCCAAAGGCTGCCCATTTTCAATGTTTTGTCTTTATTTTATATTCAACAAGATTTTGACGGTAGCTTCGCCCACGTGTATGTCAAAAATTATACCACGGAATCCCAATGCCGGAATAAAAAACAACCTATGTCTTAGTCCAGGTCATGGTCTACCCATATGACAAATCTCATCCAAATCTTTGAGATGTCTAAACGTGATTCAATAATAAACAATACCAAACAGACTTTCACAATGATTATAATTTCAGTGTCTTTATCGGTCTATCTTGTGGCAGGCTTTCCAACCCTGCGTCTTTCGGTACGCTGTCACCACTCCAGAACTTTTTGGCCCCATCGACCTACATCTGCGAGTAATGTATCCTACCAAGTGCCACTCCCACAAGGTGGACCGATGACCTTATGTTAGTCGCGGGAATCCGATGGATGCGAGACGCTTAGGACCAGTCGTTGTGGCGATACTTGGAAGAGGCCTTTATCCAGGAGCAGACGTCTTTCGGCTGTAATAATAAATGATGAAGTGCCTTAAAGCATTGATGTCGTATTTTTTAAACCAGGAAATCGTCTCCTAGATTATTGTTCAAGATCAATCTTTACCAGCCACACAGTCTCTAGCGTTGTTGATATAATTATTCTCGATTACTGTCAAGCTCTAATAAACTAATTAATATGCGTTACTTGTAACTGTGATTAAGTTATTACTCGTACGGCTCATGCAATTGCTGTGGTCTTAAAACTGCTTTGCATATATTTAATAGTGTTGTTAACTGCGATGCAAATGAAATATTTTTGTCTTGCAAAGATTGTATGTTTCGTAGATTTTGGATTATCTTTCACTAAGTTCTGCTAGCGGCTTCGCCAGTCTGGAATTAGTACTTCCCCAGTTATAAATAATAGCCTACGTGCTATTCCAGACTATAATCCATCTCTGTGCCAAATTTCATTCCGATGATTGCAGCCGTTTTGGCGTGATGGAGTTACAATATCCATCCGTCCATCCAAACGTTCGCATTTATAATATTATTAGGATAGCAGAATATCATTCACCCCAATTTATGTCGGGTCGCCGCAACATGTCGCCTACTTTTATATTTCTTTAGTAGTCTTCATCTTAATAGTCACCCTCTTTCTAGTTTTTTCATCTCGGTCGTAAGTTCATGATTCAGGTGCGAGTAAATTCGAATGCGATGCATAGGGTTAAGTGCTATATTCCTAATTAATCCATATTAATGTTCGGTTTCTTTGCGCTCCTCTTGTCAAAAATATTGGGATAAAACCTTTTACATCTAATGTATATAAATAAATTTAGATTAGCAGAATGAGCTGGGCTTTTCATAGGACTGCCCCTAAATGGCAGAACTGACCAGAGCCCGGGTAAAGTGAATGGAGGGAAGCTTTTCCCATGTAGTGGGACAGCATGGGCTCATATAAAATGTGTATTATTATAAGTCTGCTGTATTATAGACTCTCAGCATCTGAGTGACTTTGTCCACCACAGGACGCATTGATAAATTAATAACATGTAGTTTCCTCTTTGGCAGCGCACAATCGCCTGCCTACGTTAGGGCAAACATCTCTTCAACCACTCTGTAAGCTACCTTATATACAGTATATTTTTCTTTAATTGTCCTACTTGTTAAACATGTAAAGTACCTACTCACCTCACTTCAATCACCTACTCAAAGTTTAATGACCATCTTCTTTGTAAGGAAAACATTTCCAGTTTGATTGTCATCATGACATATGACGGAATATTTGTTTACCAATTCGGACAAGTAAAGACAAACACACTAACTTATTAATATGGTAGAATATTGAGCAGTTTCCTAATCTGTTAATCTTCTAACAGCAACGAATGACTCAACGGGTTCGAACGGAGGAGCGGGAGGAGAGCCTCCGTCGGCGGCTGCGAGTCCTGATGCAGCAGCGTTGGTGGTGTTACAGCCACCTGCACCTCCGTACCCTCCGTATGCTCATTATGATGGTGAGTAACAATTTATCAATCTAAGATTAGGAGAGGTGTATGTCCAGCAGTAGACTGCGATTCATTCATTGATACGATAATCACATAACAACTTTGGTTGCGTTGTTGTTGTGAGTCATGTAATCACGTTCCACTTCAACAATGTGTCATCGACTCAATCATAATGATGCTACAATGTCGATATGGCTTATAACTATTCAATATTTCGTTACATAATTTTGTTTATTTTCGAAAATTAAAATCTGGTAAATACAAATTGAGATGTAATTCTCGTAACTATGGATCAAGTTAAACTTACATTGACACCGCATTTAGTTTAATCAAACTAAATGCGGTTTCATCATAAGTATAACTTGATCCATAGTTTGCTTTATGATTAATATAAGTATTTCTAAGCTATGCTTACTTACATAAATCTAAAATGTAGCGAAAACGCTTTAATCCGAATTTATTTATGGAGCTCATTTTATGTCCCAGGACCTAAAATGAGCACACAGACTAAATTAGACACTTACTTTAATAGACACTATATTCATAAAACTCCTACATAAAACATCGACTTAAAGGCATCTATAAAACATGCATTAGAATGTTAGGGCCGTAGAAATTTAGTTGAGAATAAAACAGTGTATATATTAGTAGAAGACACTCCATGTCACAGTTGGAGTGTTTAGTCTACAATAACTTGAAATACGGTCTCAATATTTAACAGAAGCAAAAGTAGGTACGCTTAATACAACGATTATTACAAAGCGAAGGCACCTGTGGAAACAAAAGACGATAATTTACAATAAAATATGTTATTGTCCTCTTACCGCTTAGACTCGACAAAAGCACAAAAAAACGACAGATAAAATTTCGTCTCCCCCTCAATAAAGACCCACGCACAGAAATAAAACAATGAAAGCTAAAACAAAAAGTGGCCGAACAGATAAACAGCAAGAATCACTGTTGAGAAAACAAAAGCGAAAAAAAAGTCAGGAAAGCTTTCGACAAAGTCGAGTGAGCCACTCCGAGCCACTTCGACGGAAATCTAATTTTCTCCTTGGACCCCGCAATGCTCTCTGTGTTATAACATCATAAAATTTCATACAGCGCCCACAGTTTTAGCACTTATGCATATTAAAGAGAGATTCTAAAATGGAGTGCCACAGGGAGCTGAGTGGGGGCCGCTCTTTACGCTTCTGGTCTTTAATCTGCCGCAATCTGCTTATCTTGGGGAGGGTGGCGAGGGGGGCACGCAGACATCTTTAATAGCTCATTCGGGGCTCTATGCAAATAATTTTAGAGGGGGGACTGTGGGGGATCATACGGGCTTTGTCTGGGCTAACGAACCGGCACAAGAGGCTGCGGAACAGAAGTGATGCTAGCTCAAACGGGTTTAGGCTCACGTTTATAAATATTAAACCGAGGGTGGGAGGGGGTTGCAAGTGGTTACGCGTAAGTGTTCAGGGGGCGTGTTAGTGTTAAATTTGTTTGAGGCGTGCCGCTTTGGGCACAGCCTATTAATGTTGAGTGGTGATTCTAAGTGATCAAATTGGATGATGTTAATAAATAACGCAGCGGTTTCGTATAATGAGATCGCTGATTTTGTGAATAAATAATAATTGTAATGTAACACTCTGTTTATGTAGATAAACAGAGTACCACGCTGTTTGCTCTGGACTGGTAGCAGTCCAGAGCAAACAGCGTGGTAAATGAACGTCGATCTTCTGTTCCTAGGTTTTAGGTTCGATGCCGGTATCAAACAAAATACAGTATGATATTTGATTGCCGATTTATTACAACGTACAAACGAACTATTCATTGTATTTATTTACAAGAAATTTATTTGAATCTTAAGAGCTTTTACTTTTACACTACACTTATATTTTAATCTGTTAAACTATAGCTACTTCTCAAAACTTTCAAGACTCCCTCAAAAGATTATCTCATTAAACGAATTTGAGAGAACAATAGACACAGACTATAAATCATTAGATGACGTACCTCCTCAAGACGATGGAGGAAGGAGGAAGCCAGTACTCGAAGGACAGGCTGTAGTAAAACATTTATCTTTTAAACTTTTTTTTTCTCCGAGTTTGTATGGCAGGACGTATTTTTATTTGGATAGGAAATTACGTAGATGCTAATTATGCTATGTTTAAGCGTTCAATTTAAAGTTTTTAATTGTGCTGTCACATCTAAAATACGCAGCTATATTATTATGTCATGTTCCGAGATTAATCAGCATCATCAGCCTTTTAATTTCCTCACTGTTTTAAGAGCAATGGTGATGAAATAATATACACAAAGGAAAGTGCCTACCTGACTTTGAACTCATGACCTACAACTTATAATTCGCAGCCAATACAACTGGGCCACCACTGCTCTACTGTTCCGAGATTGCTGGTTATTAATCCTCATACCTATGTCTCAGGTATTTTGTCAAAAGACAGAGCAGGCTTCTGAAAGTAGTACATTCAACTTCACGTCAGTTGACACAAAACTAACCTGTTAGTCTATGAAACTCCGTATTGCGCTAGGTGTTACCACCGGCGGCGTTAGGTCTGGATTTGATATTATTTTTAATTGATAGAATGACATTGTACGCTTCAACATCATGCGGGCTTCAACTAATGGGGATTTTTTCTAATATTCCAGGTACGACAACATTAGCCAGTGAATACGCGTACGCGGCTCCTTACTCACAATACTCGCCGTACGGAGGACCCTACTCGCATTCTGCCGCCACCGGCCTACTGTCTAAGTGGTAAGTATTTTAAATCATCTCTAGCTTTCGCAGCAAGCTTCACCCATGTGGTCTTAGTACTTCTGCCACTATAAATTATAGCCTATGTGCTACTCCAGACTATAATCTATCTCTGTGACTTTCATCCTGATCTGTTCATCCATTCTGGCGTGATTGAGTGACAAACATCCATCCATCCATCCATCTAAACTTTCACGGTCTGTCGTGAGTGGGATTGGCAACAATCATAATCAAAAACCATAATATACATAGCTACAATATGCTGTACTTACATAGGAAGGCAAATCAATAAACCGAAGTGGTTTTTGTAATTTGAATGTAATAGATGACAGTAAAAACTTGTCAAAATCTGGACTTGTTTCAACTCTTTAGATCATTTTGTGATAGTCACGATTTTGACGGTTACTGGACGTACAAGTAATTAAAATACACATATTGAATTGACAAAACTATTGATAACTCAGCCAGTTGTCGTAGTGGCTGAGCAATTGGCTCCTGCACTGCGTGTTACGGGTTCGATTCCCACGCGGATAAATAATTGTAAGGCCTTCAGATAGTTGTCCCGAGTCTCGCTATTTGTGAATGTGAGTTTATGTTTGTAAACGCACCTACAACAAAGGAGAAATTTCTAGTTTAGGGCAACATTTTTTTTAAGAGGATTTTGAAATTATTAAAAAGAAAAGTTACTTAAGAAAAGTATTTAAAATTTATGTTACTGAGATAAAATTTATGTTTATGAGCTTTGAAAACAAAAATAAGACATAATTATCCTAGTTGTTTTTTTTTTCAAAATTATCACTTAGTAGTTAAAGAAAAACAAACGAATGTTGCAATCCCAATTAATGAAACAGCACAGGTGCTAAAACGCTTCCCTGAGGTACACCCTCTAAAAACTGACCGTTTCAACCTGTTTAAGTGATAAACGAGTGAGATTTATTCCCAACACATCGCCATTTGTTACTCAGAGGCTGCTAAACGAGCAACGGTTTAAAGGATTTAAAATACGGTGAACAGCTGTTAATGTACGTTGTGGTGTCGAAGGCTTTTGGTGATCCCATGTGGATAGGTTGTAGGTATTTTAATTTATATGTCAATTATAATGACATATTTATAATTGCCCTAAAAACAATTAAAATGCTACTTTTACAACTGTTAGCTCTCCCGACCGTTAATGTATGTAACAATATAAATAGAATGTCAGGTCCTTATATACAATTACACAACGCTATGTGATAATGTTATAAAAAAAGATCATAAACCTTCATAAAATATAAATATTCAATGTCAACTTAAACCGCTAAAGCAGTTCTCTAAAAGCATGTGACTGCTCCTTGCTAAGAGTGCCCTAGCTTCTTTACCGTCTAAATCATACCAATTTTGATTTTGCAAGTGTGTAAAAAACTGATTCCAAAAAAATATCCAAACTAAATTCTCGATACCAAAATCCACCACCAGTCTCTAATAAAAACCCATAGCCTTTCAAATCCCTCGGAAAATTCACTGACAATCTGGCAATTGGAATATAAAGAATCACTCGTTCAAAATACTGTTTTGATTCCACCATCAAATTATATACAAATTCCCAATCCCATAGGTACTACATCAAAGCTACTGTTCTATACAAACTTATTTTTCATCAATAGCAAACCGAAATATCATACGAAAATGATCTTTCAATCCTAGATGATAAAGCTCGTTATTTGTTTTGGTATCAGCATTATGTTTTGGTTTGGATATTCGTATGGGGTCGGATTTGTCGCAAATTCTGTGTGGATTCACATGTTTTCGAGTAGAAGAAGTGCTTTGTTTGTTTGAATATGAAAAGGGATCTGAATATGTGCCAGTAATTAATTGTTTTTTACGGTGTGCTGGAGACATCAATTGTATAATATTTAATGAATAGTGATTCTTCCCAATCTTTCAAGCGTTTGATTAATTTATGTTCCTTTGCCTGCCATGTCAAGAGTGAATAAGTTACTTTTAGGCAAGCGTGCTCCATCGTCGACCACATCATCACTTACCATCAGGTGAGATAGTGGTCAAATGCAAGCCTAAAATCACAACCTGAAGTTTATTCAGAATAGATAAAGCTGAAACTAAGAATCAATTTCTTATCAGAAATTAAAAGTCCTCATTAGGATTATTCGTAAAGTCTTCAAAGCCATAAAAAAGTCAACAGCATAGTTGAAAATCACACCCAAATTAAAACATGTAATTACTTCAGTTCATAATAGCTATAGCAAATAAACATCGAACAAAAAAAATAACAACCTTGTCATAACTATAAAAAAAATATCATTACAACTAAATTAATCGACAAAAAATAAATCATGGACACAATGGGGCCACACTAGCGCATTTGTTGTCCTGTCCCAGTATTTGTCCCAGTGGACCTCGACAAAGGGCACGGGCGTCCCTCAGGGCTCGGATAACTTACAACGCATTAAGTTTAAGTGATTCCACTGCGAACACTTTTAAAGTTTAGGGGAAATGCTTTCAATATGGCGAATGTATGGAACGAATTGATTGCATGGATTCGGTTGTTCCTTAAGAAGTTAAGGTTGATTGAGCTTCTTCGGAAAATCGATCTGGGACAAGTCCGTCCTGTAACTATCCATTATTGTAGTATGCTAATATTGTTATACCTATCTCTGAATATATACAAATAAAAATCAATTCCCGAATGCATGTTAGTGTGTTTCGTAATTGTCAGGACAGGGTTTGTATGAAAGAAAATTTTGTGAAAAAAAAAATTGCAACCTTGTGAAGCCAGTCTCAATATGAAAACCATCGAGATGTTTTGGTGAATTTGTATGAAAACTATAGGCACTGAAATGTAGGACCTTACTTAATATTAATGACTTTAGTCACACTGAATTCTTGTTGGTTAGAGCCTTACATCATCATCATACACAGCCCATCTATACTGCTAGTTTATGTCTTTGCAATAAGTCGTGAATATTCCTGATTTAGTTTTCTTTGGTTCCTGGTATTAAAGTGTTGACCATTTGAAAGTCTCATGTCAGGCCCGGCGGCAAAACCCGGGTTGTTAAATTGAATCTCGAGGACAAGCCAGCCATTATTTCACATTGACAGCCGATTTTTTTTTTTTTCACTTAAATAATTTTTTTTTTGTCAAACTCACCGGTGAGTTTCCGGGGCTCAGAGGATAAACACCTTCACTCTTTGTGGCACAACTTTGAGGTATATTCGTCTTTTTAGGGTTCCGTACCCGAAGGGTAACTAACGGTACCCTATTACTAAGCCTCCGCTGTTCGTCCGTCTGTCTGTCAGCGGGCTGTATCTCGTGACCCCTAATAGGCAGACAGTTGAATAATGGCAGTATTTCTGTTGCCGCTATAACAACAAGTAATGAAAATTAAAATAAATAATGGGGGCTCCCCTATTAGAAACGTGTTGTTTTTTGTTTTTTTTGCTCGATCTTAATAATGGCAAAAGTAGACGCGTATAATCTTGTACGATGTTACGGAACCCTTCATACGCGAGTGCGACTCGCACTTTGCCGTTTTTTTGCATTGTATTTGAAAGCGGTGGGCAAATTAAAAAAAATTAAAATATTTTGTGAGGGATCACTCGAAAACAAGTGGACCCTAAAGTGACCACTCTAAAGAAAAGTGTTATTAAAATGTATTATTTCTTTGTTTCCAGATATCAACGTACGCCGTGCGAGTAGTAGTCGGCGGATAACAACGAACAAAATGAAGTGATAAAACGGACACTAAATTTAAATGTAAATCAATCGATCATGTGAGAACTTAGTTTTATTTCCTATAGACAATCTCCTTTTGTAGATAAATTAATATATTTGTACAATTCTTTAAAATATTTTATTTTCTTAATTTTAACCAGGTCAGTACCGCTTTTGACTTTTGCTTTCTTGAACATTTAACAAAATTATTTCATTTATACTCATTATCTTTAATTAAATGAACGTTCAGAAAGCCAAAGTTACTTCACTACGTTAAGATGTAAATAATGTATTTTAATGAAAACTATGTGTAATTCATTTAATGTCATTATTAGGATTAAGGTTTATTCTCTTTTTTTACCTCAGCATAGTTACAAAGTAGTGAGTAATTTTGTGTAACATTTAATTTTTAAACTTCCAGTTATTTTTATTTAAGCTGTCCTGTGTGCACAATGGAATGAAGATTTTACATTTATTATACATTTAAAATCGTTATCATTTATATAAGTTATCTAATTTATTTCTTTTGTATTGTTATTAAATGTAACTGCTTCCCATGAAGCAATTATATCAAACTATGCAAGTCAACTGCTTAGTATATTATTTTTTGAAATTACTATGAGATTATTTGTGTTTTTTTGTACTTTTTATATAAAAATGGTTAGTTTTTAATTATACGTGTATAGCATGTTCAAATTAGCACGCTGTATGCCATAATTATATAAAATAATAAGTTCAAATAATTGTTCTATTGTGAAAAAATATTAGTTATGAAATCTTATCGTTTCCGTCCATTTATTATTATTATTGATTATTATTTTCTCAAAGTTTTTATTGAGATTTTTTAAATGTAAATATTTTTCTCAAATCCGATGAGCATGCTTTTAATATTGTTTTAAAACATACGTCATACAGTTTAGAGAAACGCCAAAGACTTAAAAAAATATTGTAACGTCTTTAATATACAGCGCAGTGTAATAATAGTTTATATTTTATATGAAGAAAGCAATAACTTTTCACCAAAGATACATTTAATAGCGGGCCTTTTTCTGATGAGACATTAAAAACCTCCATTACATTAAAAAAAAAAAATATATTAAACATGTATTTGATTACATAAAATGGTTTAAAATCTATTAATAAAAACATTTTTTCTTTACTTATTAACAATATTTTTTTTTACTACATATTATCTTCGTATTTATAATTTATTAGATAAAGGTCTGAGCTGTATAAAGTATTCTACTCATTTTTGTATAATAATGATATTTTGCATTGTAATATCTTAATATTTATTAAATAATTTGGTGTTGCTTTTAATTTCTGGAAGCATATCGCTAAGTGATCGTCATAATAATAGATAAATCATTAAAAAAAACATGGAATCTTTTGTTTAATTTTTTAATAAGTATATTTGTAAGGCAAACGCACCAGTACGAAATAAAGCATATGAGTTTATAAAATTAAATAGTTTTATTTGCCTACAATATTTCAGTACTTGAACCACAATCGAATTTACCTTTCTTAGTTTTATTTTATTAGTATCTCCAACAAAGAATAGGTGTATTCTTTATTCGTGTACATGCTACATTGTACAGGACTAGAACAAAAATCTATGTGCTCCCTCAATTATATTAGACCACATCATGCAATAAACAAACAGTACCTATGGGATACCTAACTAACTTAGACAATTCTAATTAAAATGGAAACAACACTTAAAGTTAAATTATTATTAAAGTTATACTAGTACATATTGTTAAGTCTATAATTTGAATAAAAATAAAGATTAAAAGCAAAAAGAAACTATTAGAAAAAAAAATACTTACAAACAAATATAATAAAAAAGCAAACAATGCATTCCTAGGCAGGCAGTTCAACACTTACATAACATTTAATTGTGTACGGATTAGTGACTTAAATTTATCCAGAGTATTAGAAAAGATGTCTATGTCTTTTGATGCACCTGATAAGGCATTGTACTTCTGGGTCATCCTGGCAACCGGTGAATGTTCACCCAGCTTTGTCCAGCGTTGTGGACTTTTGAGTAATGGGCGGGGATAACGATTAGTTTAATATAAACATATATAAAGATCACAATTCATTTTATTGTGTTGAAATTCTTTTGTAGAACACGAAGCAAATATGTTAATTATAGGCATATTACAGTGACATAATAGCATTCTAATGACCCATGGTAAGTAAATTTAGAGTCATGGCTGGATTGTACAAAAAAATAAAGATGTTTAGAGAAGTTGGAATTCTAACTCTTATACTCTTGGGTGCCTGAAGAGTATATTCAGGCATTTACAATATTTTTAAAACCCCGCAATAAAAGATAATGTTAAAAGTAAATAGTTTAACTAGGAGCTCATTATTTCAGAACGAAACGGCTGCTATCAGTGTAAGACCTGCCGGATCTCCCATACTCCTTGCGCCCAACTCTCTTCCTTGAGTATATTTAATTCAAATTTAATCTGTGGCCAGACCAGACAGACATAACATAATACTGTACTCTGTGGCCCAGACTGTCTTTGATCAAAGACTACAATAATATGTGAATAATATATAGGGTAGTCAGGGGGGGACAGTTAGAACAAGCACAACTTCGATAAAGATAGAGTCGCCATCTTCTTTTCTTAACTGAGAAACTATGAGTCTATGACATCGAATAGTTACCTACTACGACAATAGATGTCTCTGTAATCACAATTTTATTGCAAATATGAAACTAAAATAATTAAAATATCAAAGTTAATTTACAGTATTTTTCTAAAGAATAATTATAATATTTGTCATTAAAATTTTCAAATTAATTTAATAATTTTCCCGTAAAGCATTATCGATTATGGCAACCTTTTACATAACGTAATGGTCGCCGCAACTTTCATCCGCATTTGTTTGTGTTTCGTGTGTCCAATTGGTTTTTCAGTGGTTTCTACATCATACGTCGAGTTGAGTTTCTCCTCCGTCCTGATATTGGATTACTACCCGGAAACTAATTATTTTAGTCGTTACTCTGTAGCAATTTCACAAACATTGTGAAGTACTGATAATCCTACATAGTGAATAATATTCTTCAATCTTGCGAAAAGACGCTTTTTTTCTGTGTGTGTCTTTCATTACAAATACAATGCCTTTCCGTTGTGCTTTTGGATGTAAGGACACTGGTAAGTTTTTCCAAAAAAGAAGTGTTATATGTGGATGCGCCAGGGTAGCCCGCGAAATTCAAATTTTCTTACGTTTTTTGCAATTTGTAGGTCATAATCAGATTGTATGTTGGTCAAAATACGATTCGCGGCTCCAGGGTAGCCTGGAGCTTTCACCTTAGTATTATGTTTATTCTTTCTTTCTTTCTTTGACCCGCTAAAACAGAACTCTTCTGTTAACCATGTTTCGGAATCCTTCATTCTCATTATTACTATCATACTCTCAAAATAGGAAATATTATAAATATGTTTTTGGAATATATTATTTTAAATAAATAGCACTTACAATGAATAGCAATTCAGCACATTCAGCAATCCCATATGGGTAAGCTTTTATGGACAAAAAGACAAAAAATACAATATTATTTCCGTTGGTTTCAGGCAATGTCATGCATTCATTTCCCAATCCTAGCAAATTTCCTGAGCATTTCAAAGCTTGGGTTGATCTTGTTGGATGCTATTGGAAAGAATATACAGATTATGACATTTATAAGAAGACAATATGTGATATTCACTTCACTAATGAACACCGTAATCGCTTTAAGCGCCTTAGTGCATTGGCTTCAAAATATTGCAACATCGTGTCTCAGGAGAAACGTCGTTTTACGGATATGTTTATAGATTGTCCAAATAAATGTCCAGCCCATAATGACACATTTAAGAAATGCTTTTTGGATAAGACATTAAATGTTATCATTTACAGTTGGTGTCAATCAGTCAATCGAATTTTGGTCAGAAAATTAATTTATGATGGTGAAGATGAAATGAAAACTGCAGCCCAAAAGTATTTTAATAAGAATAAAAATTATAAAAATAGAAAATAATTGTAGCAATGACAAAAAAATATATGTCGGAGATGGTTGGCATTATAAATGTGGGTAGTTAATACAATTTGTTATAGGAGTTGGCTGTCACTACAATTGTGGGTAGTCAACAGAATCTGATATGTTTTGTTTGTCTTATTATTAATTTATGTGATTTTACTATCGATCACTGTCTGATAAATCGGAGCATAATTTATGGAGTACTCTGTGTACGCACTAATTGATTTTTGGCAACTTATTATGATAATTGTAACCGATGGTTTTGTTCAAAACAATCAATGACATGTTAATTTGATTATTTAATTGATTTACTTTATTTAATCACCTTTGTTTATTTATGACAACTAATCTTGTATTATTTGATTACTTTTTAATGTACGTCTTAATAGATTTAGCACATTTTAGTGTTTTGTATCTTGTAAACGCGTGACGTACTTTTGTGCGCCATCGGACAGAGTTGTTGTGGAGGGATGTTCGTATCTGGTACAGCGCTGCTGTATATTCACATAGCTGTATAGGCTTGTTGATAGCGAGCGATACACTTTGTATTTGGGTGGCTCACGCCGCTATACGAACTGTGAATCTTAAGGGTTTGTTCACCGTATTGTTACTATATCTTTACACCTGCTTTATCTTGTTTCTAATTACCGTTTGTATTGTGTTTTTTAATATAGTGTAACTAGTACTGTAATAAAAACCCTGTAATTGTTTATACAGTTTTGTTTATCCCAATAAAATGTGAACTCCAAATCCTGACGATATACCTCTCAGCTCTGCTGATCCTACATATAATTTTTTTTTTGTTTAATTTCGTATTGTGCTATTTTTATTATTATGGTATTTATGCGTACCTAATATGGGTACGCATCTACCTAACCCTTCGGAGAAAAAAAAACGTGACAATGTGTTTATTGTAATTTGTTAAAATAGTTTTCTGAACAAAATTGTAAATTTCCTGAGAAACATTACGGTAATTAATATTTTATTTTGTTATTACATTTTGTAACAACTCTACAAACATACGAGTAATATGGTAATTCCTTCAGTGTAGCTGGTGAAATTCAAATATTGTTTCGTATGTGTTGCAAATAGCGGCTGTGTACAACGTATACCTTAATACGATTCACTAATATAATGATGACTCGTTTACTAAATCACGATCATTACAATATCAATCATAGCTACTTAAGTTATTTGTGTTTCAATGATTGTAATTTAGTAAATGTATCATCATTATATTCGCATTTTGATCAACCTACGATGTAAATACAGTTGCTATTTGCAAAAAAACATAACAAAATTGAATTTCGCGGGCTACATTGAAGAAATTACCATATTATGATTGTAGAGAATCCGCAATATTTATTAACTGTAATTTGTTACAAAATGTAATAACGAAAACAAAATAAAATATTAATTACCGTAATGTTTCTCAGAAACTTTACAATTTTGTTCAGAAAACTATTTTAACAAATTACAATAACCAGAAATTATCACGAATAGAATTCTCCTTAAATTCCATAGAGCTCCAGCTACCTACGAGTATACGACCTATAGATAGAGCCTCTTTGGATAGAGCCTTAGTTCCGGTTAAGAAATGCTGATGGCGCTTCGAATCTGTATGCTTCGAAATGGCACGAGAAGGCTCCCTTGTCGAGGGTAGTCTTTGATCGTCGACTGTGTTACGTATATTCTTGCTTCGTTGTTATTTTCGCTTTCTTTAACGGTTTTTGGCTAGTCTCTTGGACACTTGATTTCTGCTTAACCCTGAAAACTCGGCTTCTACCACGGTCTTTTGAATTTCATGCTTATCTTATACTTTGTGCTTATATTCTCTACTCTGGATTTTGATTTATAAATTGGACAATGAGGTGTATCAACTGTGACCTCGATCTTCACCATTCCCGGCGTATACTTGTTTTAGAAGTATTAGACATAGGAACAATCTCAATGATGCAGAATGGTAGCTCCGGTCATAATAAGTACCTATTTTCATTTATTCACATAGTCCCAGACGTGTTATGTATGTGATGGCTCGCCCCCTATTACATGGGAATTAAATACTGGCGAAATGTGCCCATGCATATATATGTGTTCAGTGTCGGGAAGCGGCTATGAGGGCTATCAATGAATCATTGAATACTATGGAAACTGCTAGTGACACTCATCCATCTGAAGCTAGCTCTAGCAATGTAAACGAGCCTCGAAGAGTTATTGGACACTCAAGAGTCTGCATTACTTGTGGGCGCTCTGTTTTAAGGATTCCAAGTGAACTTACAGTGCGTACAAACCCAACTGCAAGGCAACAACAAATACAACTATTGATCTCAAACAAAACTAATTTGTCTGGGCGAAGTGGCATCCTGGAGTTGGTATTGCTGTAATTGCATAGTTGGTCGCCGAACGCTCGCTTGTTGTGCCCATGTAATGACAGTTGTTTGGTATTTGTGATGGGCAAGGATTTTACTACCAGCACAGCATCTGAATAATGTTTTTGTAAGACAAGAAATTAAACAAGATGTTGTTTTTTTTTATTAGACATAACCTGATGTTATTTACCTACATAGATCATTTCATATGAATCTAATACACTTTGAACAGATTAATGTTCGCCCATCAATATTTACACAAGCTTGATATTAATTTGACGTTTTCTACCGGTAGACATAATCTATAAAATATCAATATATGCGTCCTCAATAGACGGTTTGTGTTACGACACAAACCACACAAACCGAGTCAGCCGTTGCAGCAGTCTGCTGCTGCAATGGCTGGCTCCTGCCGCCCTTGTCGCAGTTTATAAGTAGTCTGCCTAATTTGTCTCTTAACTCTTGGATCCCTTGTAGCCTTCAGCGCAGTAATCACACCCTCTCTACCCATATTATCGTTCAAGCAATCCATCCATTGTTTTATGGCAAATGTCACAAATAATCACTACATATTATATGAGAAAGTCCCTCGCCGCATCTGTATGTGACAAACTCAAAACCTACTGAACGGATTGTCATGTGATTTTCACCAATAGACAGAGTAATTCATGGTAGGTTTTAGTGTGTGGTCGAAGGTTTTGGTGTATAATTTGAATCCGAGCGAAGCTAAGGCGGGTCGCTAGCGAACATTTGTAAGAACAATTATTAATATAAATGTTCTTTTTTCAACTCATAACGCCAATGTAAACAACGATTAACATCACTTGCCTAGGGTGTGACTAATATATTAGTATTAGTTGAGAAATTAGTAATATTCTATGGATTCACGTATTAGTAATCTGACAAACTCTCATATCCTAATATTTAATATTCACATAATCTGGGATTTATTTCACTTGGCACGGATCGGATTAACTCTACTGTTCTCAGTGTTCTGTGTGAAGTGTGAAGGGAACGACGAATGCCGAATTATTGTATCGGTAATATCCATTTCATTCGTATGTTTTTTTTTCCGACTGACGTACTCGGCGGCTTTTATCAGACAAAGTAAAAAAATTGATGTATTTGAACGTAACTAAAAAGTATTTTTTGAGAGCAATCAATCCATTAACTCAGCCTGTCGCAGTCCACTGCTGGACATAGGCCTCTCCCAGGCTGCGCTACAACACCCTGTCCTCCACCTTCCGCATCTAGTCTATCCCAGCCACCTTCTTAAGGTCGTCGGTCCATCTAGCTGGGGGGCGTCCTACACTACGCTTGCCGATACGGGGTCTCCACACCAGGACTCGTCTGCTCCATCGGCCATCAGTCCTTTGACAAACATGACCAGCCCACTGCCACTTCAGTTTGTTTATTCTCCAAGCTATGTCTAGCTATGCATTGCAACCCGACACCCCATCACCAAACATGGCAGGGTCGCCATGTAATGTGGGGTAATGGAGCAGAATAAAACGCTCTGACTGCTCGTTGACAACTGACTCATTTATTAATAATTGTTGGTATTTAAGTGCACGAGTAACATACATGGTATATGCTAACTTAGAACATAGCTTATACACTACACCGTGTTACACTGGAACGTTCGAGAATGCGGTCGAAGTTTCCAGAAGTTTCTACTATGTTCGAGAACATTCCATTGTGGTACTGTGTAGAAGTTCATAGATGTTTGTAGAATATTCCGCTATAGGATAGTTCGACAATGTACGGGACAACTATAAATGATAAGAAGTGATAGTTTATAATGATAAGTTTATTGATGCTATAGCTGATTAATACAGTGATCACTTGATTTTAGGATATCGATACGAGTATGTTTCGATATTATGATAGTGAGTACACGCGGCGAAGACCGAACGCGAACTGAAGTAAATCGCGCACGCGGTACAAAACTGCTAATTCAACGTAAAAAGATATGAATTGTACGGGTGGACCGTACATGCTCCCAGGCACGAGAGACTAAGATAAAAATGAAAAGTACAAACAAATGTAGAAGTCAAAAACAAACAAAAAGTCTAAGTACTTAAATAAAGCAATGATAATCGAAAGCACAATCTAGGTAGATACGCGCATACTTAATAAGTCTCTAAAAGTGTTATTCACTTTCACTGAAAATAGATTCGCGGAACACAGGCGACGTTGCCTTGTTTTGTTTACGCGCACTGATTAAACCCGAAATTGTTTTGAGCTCAAGTTCACTAGGTCCCGATTGCTCATTTACACTGATTACACTATTTACACTAGCACTCTGAAGCTGCTGATGAGTCGAGTGCGCGGGCAGAGCCACGCTGCGCACACGCCGAAGGCGCCGCCACACGTGCACGGCCCCTGCCGCGCACAGGGCGATCACCACCAAGTATATCACCGTGTAGTGGTGCAAGTCGTGATATGAGAACCCGTTGTCATAATCTTCATCAATGCTCGTTATATCTTTCATCTGAATCAACTTATCATGGACTTCCTTTACTAGGCCTTGAGTCTCGACGTGAGTAATATGGTCAGACTGTTCATCGATTGCACCAATAGGTATCGATAAGTTGATTATATTGTTGATGGGTGGGATGTCTATCCTCAGAACGTCTGCCGTAGTCTTCAGAGTGTTGGACAGCTTTTATGTGAATAAACTGTATAAGTATCGCCTTTGATGACGCATCCATCGCCAAGCATGATAACGCCGGCCTTGGTTAATTGTTCGGCCGTAACTTGATACTCGCATGATTCGTATGGAGCACGGTCCGCAACAAAAATATAAATATATATATGTTTAATTTATAAAGTTTAGTCCAACGGTTTGTGCAGATAGTAGATGCTGTTCTGCAACGATTGGACTGTTGATCTGTGATACAGAGGTTTTCATCCGATCTCATATGATAAATCGGACCCTTCAAAGGGCAGATGTATGTTTCTGTGTCGTAAAACATACAAGTTTGGATATCATTTTCTGTCATTGGAATATAAGCGTCCTTTTGTAAGTTCATTGCGAGAAGATCTGCGATGGGGATTATGCTGATCATATTACTTCCAACCTGCTGCGGAACTGTTATGATTCTGTAGATGTCGTAGTTGTCTCTGCTCAGTAATGGTATTCTAACTTCGAAGATAATAAACTGCTGCATAACTCTGGCTTTAGTCTTCAGTAAATGATACAATTTAGATAAATCCGATTGAATATTATCTATTGGAAGAGTCAATTCTTTTGCTAACTGTCCTATTATGACGTTAAGTTCATCCGTCAGCTGTTTAGGTGTTAAAAGGTGAATATTGAACCCAGTATGGTGTAGGTTCATAATAGTATCCACGATGGTTTCTTGGATGGTTTTCAAGTTCATCAGGACACTGTTGGCCATGATAGATGATATACTAAAGCTGTTAGACATCAGTGATTCTTGAACTCCTACCTGAATTGTGTCAAATCCTTTCTCTAAACTGATCAGGTGCTGATTAAACACCTTGATGATGTCTTGTGATGTCTATCCATCGCATTTTCGACTCTTTTGATAATATTGTTCTCTGCTTCAACAATAGATGTGTTGTTTTTCCATAAAGAAGCCAAATGCTGTTGATTACGTCTGATTTGATGAATATCTCTGGCATATTGCTGAGCAAACTCGTCGTCTAAGACACCAAACAAGCTTCGTGCTATGCTTCCTATAGGATTGATAAGACCGCGCTTATGTCGGGCGTTCTCCGTGAACTGCTGACCAAGCAACATGCTATTGTAATGGTCAAGTTCATTGCTACCGTGACGTAATTGCATGAGGATTGCGTCACATTGTGTTATCTTTGTAGTATTAGAACATATGTTGCCCATATGATCGACGTATTTCTTAAGCAGATCTAAACCTTGCCAATAGGGCTTCATATCATAATACACAATCAACTTCCACTCGTCTCGTTCGAGACGCATGTTGGACATCTTGTCGAAATAAATGCTCTGATTGCTATTTAAAGGCTCTGTTTTGTAATCACAACTAGATGGTGTTATGATTAACATCAAAAACATGAGAGCTATGTAAATGAAATTGCCGATTTTTCTTCTCCGACGTTTTGATCTATTTTTCGATGGCTCATTTACATTGGATCCAGAAGGTTGATTGGGCTGCTTTGTTGTAATTTTATTTTGATCTGCATTGTTTTCAGGTTGTTGATCTTCGTGGACTGGCAGCAAGGCAAGTTTTGTGATTGGCCTCTTCATTACCCCATTTTTAGTTTTTACTGAGACCACACGAACATAGCCGTCCTTGCCGGGGTGCAGCTCTATGATTCTGCCGATGGCCCACTTTCCAGGTGGTAAGTTAGCATCTTGAATGATAACTATGTCGTCGATCTTTAGGTTCGATCGCTGCTGCCGCCACTTACTACGTGCTGATAACTGACACAGGTACTCGGTTTTCCACCGTTTCCAGATGTCGTCAAAAATCTTCTGGGTAAGCTGCCATCGTGTTCTTGCGTCTCTTTCAGTCTCAATTATGGTAAGTGTGGGACCACTCGATAAAAAGTGCGACGGAGTAAGGTAATCTATGTCCTCCGGATCTTCGCTAATGGCGCAAAGAGGTCTCGTATTAAGGCAGGCTTCTAACTGTGCTAGTAATGTGGAATACTCTTCAAACGTCAGTTTCTGCTCGCCCACTACTCTCTTGATGTGGTATTTGAGACTTTTGACAGCCGCTTCCCAGAGCCCTCCCGCACTCGGCCAGGAAGGCGCGTTAAAGTGCCATTGTATTTGCATATCTGTGATTGCTCTGTAGAACTCGTCGTCAATAGTGTTTCGTAAGTTGATGTACTCTTCACGCAACGCCTTGTTGGCTCCGACAAAATTGGTCCCATTGTCACTATAGATATGGGTTGGAGCTCCTCTGCGGGCTGCCATTCTCCTTAATGCTGCTAGGAAGGCTGCTGAGCTCATGTCGGAAACGAGTTCTAGGTGCACGGCTCTGGTCGCCATGCACACAAATACCGCTATATAGCCTTTGGTCGTCTTGATGCCACGACCTTTATTTGCCTTGACGTCCACATAGCCGGTGAAGTCGACCCCAGTATGATTGAAAGGTCGCGACGGATTACTTCGTGACTCAGGTAAGTCTCCCATTATCTGTGTATTTTTTACAGGATTGTGCCTTCTGCATGTGACGCAATTATGTATGCGTTTTTGACAGCACGATTGCCGCCAATAATACAGAACTCCTGTCTTAACCACGCCAGTGTCAGGCGAGCTCCACCGTGGAAGGTCATCTGATGGCCTTGATCAATCAATCGATCGGTAAGTAATCCGCTGTGAGGAATGATAATAGGATGTTGCATGTTTTTGCTTATCCTTGCATTGCTTATCCTGCCACCAACCCTCAGCAAACCGTTTTCGTCTAGATACGGATTTAGGTTAAGCAGCTTGCTTTTAGAGTCTACATTGCAATGCCTCTGAAGGTTTTTGATCTCCTTCGTAAACTCATGTTGCTGTACATGCTTGATCATAATGTGCTTCGCTCTTCTTAGCTCAGTGATTGTAAGAAAAGAAGGTCTTGGTTGCGATTTTGATGGTATAGTACGTAAAATCCACGCAAGTATACGAGTCGATTTTTCGAAGCGGCTATACTTGCTCAGTATTGAGTCGATGACTTCATATGATTTTTTCTGCGAGGAGGTGACTTGTTGTGCTATCTCTCTCATTTCATCGCATGTGTTGTAGACTGGGTTTTCCTTTGACTGATTTTCATCGAATGAAGATAACCATGTGGGTCCATGCCACCATAGAGTATGATTTTTAAGTTGTTCTACTGACATGCCTCTACTGGCGCAATCAGCTGGGTTATCTGCGGACTCAACATACCGCCAGCTGTTTGATGGTATGCTATCGGTCACTTGTTTGACTCTATTGGCAACGAAACGCTTCCAGCGACTTGGGTCACCTTAAAGCCATCCCAGTACGGCTGTTGAGTCCGACCAAGCGAAGATTTTGATATCGTGCCCAATCAAACATTGTGTAACTGTGTGCATTAACTTTGATAATAGCACGGCTGCACTCAATTCCAATCTGGGTAATGTGATACTTTTGTTTGTAGGAACAAGCCGCGCCTTCCCAGTTACTAATGATACTGATGAGATTTGGTCGGCATCTTCATTTTCGTATATGCAATAAATCACACAAGCGAATGCTTTTGTTGATGCGTCACAGAATCCGTGCAGCTTGATAGTTCCGTTCTTGTGACACTGCAGCCATCTCGGTAGCTTAAATTCATTGATATGTTGTAAATCTTGTGTCATTATTGACCATTGCTTAACAATATCTTCGGGAACTTGATCATCCCATTGGAGTTGTAACTGCCAGACTGCTTGGAATAGTAGCTTGAGTTTGGTGGTAATTGGAGACAGCCACCCCAACGGATCGAAGATTTTTGAGATGTCTGACAGGAGAGACCTTTTCGTCACAGTTTTTGATGATGACACGTTAATCTTGCTTTGGAATGTGAATTGATCTGCAGTAGGGTGCCAGCGCAACCCGAGAGTCTTGGTCGACTCTTGGTGACGAAAATCAAATACCTCATCTGTTTTGCTGACGTCATCGAGTAACTCTACCTTATTCGATGACCATTTGCGGAGGTTGAAACCTCCTGATTTCAGGAGATCTATTAAATCTTTTTGCAACTGTTTTGCTTCTTGCAGGGAATGATGACCACTCAGAAGATCGTCCATATAGAAGTCTTCTTCTAAGACCTTTGCTGCTGCTGGGTACTTGTAGCGTTCATCATTTGCTAACTGCTTAAGCGTCATTATTGCTAAAAATGGCGCTGCTTTTGTACCGTATGTGACGGTCATGAGTTCGTATTCACGAAGAACTTGATCTGGAGAATTGCGCCATACAATTTTTTGATACTTCAAATCACCTTGTGGCAAAAAATCTGTCGAAACATTTTCTCCAGGTCGGCAGTGTATGCAAATTCGTATTGCCTCCATTTTAATATTAATGAAAACAAATCTCTTTGTAAATTAGGTCCACTTTGCATTAAATCGTTTAAACTCAGTCCCGACGATGTTTTCGCCGAAGCGTTGAAAACGATCCGCAACGCTGTTGTCGTGGAATCCGATTTCATCACACAATGATGTGGTAAATAGCAACTGACTTGATTTTTGTTATATGTACTTTCCTGCATGTGGCCTAATTCGATGTATTCGTGTATGAATGATCTATAGGATGTTTGTAGATTGATGTTGTTCGAAAACTTTTTCTCAAGTTGATAAAATTGTCCAATGGCCTTGTGTTTGGACTCCCCTAATTTTTCCTCAATGTTTGCCTTCAGAGGTAATCTGACGACGTAACGACCATCTTCTCTTCTTGATGTATCTGCCTTGTAACGCTGTACGCACTGATGGTCTTCTTCTGATAACTAGTTTTGATTGTCGTCAGCAACATCTTCGATTGCCCAGAACCTCTGAATATCATCTATGTTGGTTAGGACAACACTACATTGGTATGATATTACGTTGCCACTTATAATCCAGCCAAGGCGTGTTTGTTGCGCTACTACCTGTGAATCGCCCTCCTTGATGAGGCCATTCATGATAATCGATGAGTAAACATCAGCTCCAAGTAGTATGTCGACTGGACGACTAAGGTTATATTCAGGATCCGCTAAATTCACATGCTCTAGACAAGTCCATGACGGCTTTTGAAATAAACGATTGGGCAGATTGTAAAGCAGAGTTTTCATGATAAGTACCTCGGTGGAAAAAGTAAAGTCTGTATACACTGCTGATGCTTCTATTTGTATAACACCCTTGCAGTTACTTTCCTTGGCACCAACTCCCATTACAACTCCCTTGCATGCTCGTCGAGGAAGTCCCAATCTCTGTGCAGCATCTTCTTTGATCAGTGATACTTGGGATCCCTGATCTATTAAGGCACGCATAGGGTAATATACCCCATTAACCCCCATAACCTTGATTTGAGCTGTTGCCAACAGGGTTTCTGATATTTCTGGATTCGACACGTGTGTGACGTTTTTGCGTTCCTTTAAAGTTGAAGCGCTAGCGTCAGACTTCGAGTTACTGTAACCCGAGAAGGTATCATGTAACAAGGTGTTATGATCACCTTGACATTCGCGACATCTTTTGTCGGAAATACATGCTTTACCTTTATGATCATAAAGACAGTTTCTGCATAAATTCAGTTTATTGACTGTCTTGCGTTTAGAATCCGATGTTGATTCTAAGAAAGTTTTGCAAATGAATAAACGATGATTTTCACCGCAAACCGGACATATCCATTGCTTTTTAGTCGCAGAATTGTTAGAAAATGATCTATTGGATTTATGGAAATGCTTCTTGCTGTTGGACTCTTGCTGAGACTTGTTATCCGATTTTTGTCCATCTTGCTTGCGGCGTGATGCTTCCAATGATGTAAACTTGTTTTCTAGAAATCCCAAGAATTCACTCAATACTGGCAAATCTCGTGGGTATTTCAGAGAATCCGTATAGTCAGAGTGGGTCTGCTGATCCAGTTTCAATGCTAGTATATGTACTATAAATGGATCCCACGTTACTATGTCAATTCCAAGGTTTTTGACCGCATTCAGACACTCGTTAGTGGTGTCATACAGTTTCTTGATTTGTGAAGCTGACTGTTGTTGCATAGTTGGTAATGATAAAAGAATATTGAGATGAGAACTGAATATTAACTTAGTGTTATTGTATCTGTGGTTTAATATGTCCCAACAGACCTTATAGTTAGGAAATATGCAAGTGCTGAATAAGTCTCTCCGGTTCCCCCCTAAGTTTAGCTTTCAAAAACTGCATTTTTTGTGCGCAGGAGATAGAACGATTGCTGTGTATCGATTCCGTGAATAAGTCTTTAAATGCTATCCATTGATGATAGTTCCCGTTAAATGTTGGGATGTCCATCGTTGGGGTACTCTTCTCACGGTGAGAGACAGACCACATCTTACGGTTGATAGATATCTTGATGTCAAGATAAAGTTGTTCGTATTTGCTGAACGACTCTTCGTATTCTTCATTTGCTTCAAACAACTCGCTATCAATCTCCCAATGTAATGAGTCTATTGTTGACCATCTTGATTGAACACTCTGCAAGATATCTTCGAACTCCCATTTCTCAGATATTTTATCTAAATCTATGATAGCAATGGTACGCGAGAATGCTTTAAAATTGCTTTTCTGTTTACGCAGCATCTCTTCCAGCTTACTGCAAAATAAGTGTCTATTCTATTCTATTCTATTCTATTCTATTCTATTCTATTCTATTCTATTCTGCTGTTACCTTGCGAAGTGTAGAAAGCCGGAGACTTTGGTCTAACCTTGCTGGTTGATTGCTGTTGATTTTCTCCTGCCTCTTGATCTGTTGATCCACTGCCGTGCCCTTGACTCTTCTCCCCTTCAGCTGCTTGCAATGGTGGCTGCGGAGTAGTCGGTTCATCAACAATCTTGGGATCGGTCATGGTGACCTTGGACTGCTGAATAAATGCACGCGACTCGTTGTAAAATTTCCTCGTTTTTTGATAAATATTTTCTGTAAAATAGCTGTAGCCACGTTCTTTAGATTCTGAAACTGTATATGATTGGACTGGAACTCTTCCCAATATTTATCGAGAAGCTCTAAACGTTTCTTGACGTAAATTGAGGTTTTTCTCTCTGCTCCATCCTTTTTAAAGTTGCGCATAAGCTGCTCCATGCCCTGCATAACCTGATTCTGATTTTCGAGTAGGTCCTCCATCTTGGAGATGGTGATATAGCTTCAGTGACAAAAAGCTTGATAAAATGATAATAGAATTCTTTGATATTTCTATGAATCCTACTCGATTGTATTCCTTGCTTCGTCGACTAAGCTTGGAAAGTTGTATAGGTACCTTATGTTGATAAAATGATAAATTGGTTTTATGCAAGACTTGCACGGGCATAGACCCTTTTCATAAAACGCTTGATGATAGCTGATAGTAGTCTATTTGAAATACTGATGATGCTGTACGCTGGTGTGGTCGTATGATGCAACAACCACGTACACGTGCTGCTAACCTCCCGGGCGAGTCCACTCGTAGAAATTAGATCAGCCGCTTCGCTGTTGCGATGATAATGAAAGCTCACTCACCGGTATCTGCTGTTTTGTTACCTGGTGGTTGCTACTGATAGTGATAGGTATATCCACTCACTGATTCGGCGGAATGTTCACACGCACTTTGTAAAACACGTGGTAGGTCCCGCCAATACGGTGGCTCGAAGGACCATAAAGTTGTACGGGACAACTATAAATGATCAGAAGTGATAGTTTATAATGATAAGTTTATTGATGCTATAGCTGATTGATACAGTGATCACTTGATTTTAGGATATCGATATGTTTCGATATTATGATAGTGAGTACACGCGGCGAAGACCGAACGCGAAAAGTAAATCGCGCACGCGGTACAAAACTGCTAATTCAACGTAAAAAGATATGAATTGTACGGGTGGACCGTACAGACAATATTCTGGTAACTTCTATGATTGTATAAATAGGCCGGATGGGCGGCGAGCGAGTCAGTCTGTTTTCGACTACGGATGCGAACGGATGCAAATACAAGCGATTACGAGGAGAATAGTGATTATTTGTGAATTAGTGCTTGTGTAAATAAGTTGTTGAGTTAATAAAAGATATTTGGTTAATTAATCGCTGTAAAATAATTTATCCCATACCCAGCTCGTAACAATATCACTGATCTCAAATATTAGTTAGGATATTATAGTATTACTAGACTAATTTATTTATACTAATACTGATAAATATCGGTATCAACCCATTTTCTAAAGTTATCTGTCTGTCTGTTTTACAGATCGGTCATTGTCACGTCGTTTTTTTTTATAAATACAAAATGGGCAACGAGATGAAAAGAAAAAAATATATTTTCATTTCGAATTATTTTAATTATGCGGGATTTTAAAAATATGATATGTATATCAATCTACTCCTGGTAATGTATTCCCAAAATTGGAAAATATTTTGAACCCTCTAAATGAACTCTTGCCTGAATGTATGGATCTTGCCATGATTCTTTAGACCATTAAAAAAGTAAAAACAAATAAGTAATAATCATTAACTCCAAAAAAATTAAAATTGTAACGCGGCAAACACCCAACCACGGCGAAACACTCGCGCGCACGTGAACACGGCGTCATCACTACCCCGCACCGCACGGCCCACCGCAGCGCTCCTGGCCGCCTTTATAAGCGCTGTTCGGGCTATGGATCATTAGGATCCGCCAGTTGCCAGGATCCGCCAGTTGCCACTACGAGCAGTCGTGCCTGCACGCTGCTCCTCCGTTCGGCCCGCTCACATTCATCGGTTCTCCCTGTGTGCTGTCGTAGGTGCTGGTTTCGACCGGCGCTTGCGGGAGTGCGCAGGGGTAGCCGCCCCGTCGCTGCCCAGTAGGGTAACCTACTGTCGCGGTCGCGGAGGCAACATCCTGTTTCTACTCCTAAAACACTCGTGTTTCTACTCTAAAACATGCCACCGAAGGGGAGGTCCGGTGCCCGTCGCTCTCTGGAGCAGGGAGCCGGGCCGTCTCCATAACCACCGGATCGTCCGGTGACGGGCCGGACGCAGCAGCCCCCAGCAAGAGGGGACGCATCGCCCGGCGCATCATCGGCTGCAACATCCGCCGCACCAGCATCCACCGCAAGAACGACCGCCACCGGCCCGCCGACGACGCCTGCGACTGCGCGCGTTTCGCCGGCACCGTCGCTGAGCCGGCAGCCGGCCGTACCGGTTCGCCCATCGGCCTTCCGCCCCGTCCCTATGCAGGCACCAGCGCCTGCCGCGTCAATGAGTCGGCCGCGTGCCCCGGGCGCGACACGCACCCCACCGCCGCGTCGGGGGCGCGCGCCACCGCGTCGACTGCGCGCACCGCTGTGCTGCCAGCTAGGCCGGCGCGTACAGAGGAGCCCCACAGTGCCACGTCGCGACCCGACGTGAGGCCGCAGGGCCCGCGCATCGCTGCGCGGACTGCGAGCCCTACCGCGCCTGCACAGCGCGCCGTTGCCGCCGCCACGCCGAGCGCGCCCGCATCCGCGCCGCGCCCGCGCACCGCTACCCCCGTGCTGCCTGTCGTCGAGCTGACGTCCCCCCCGTTGGTTCTCACCAACACCATCTCGACATCCGCCGCCACCGTTTACGCCGCAAGTCGTTGTGGCTAGCAGTGGCGCGCTATCACCGTCGCCACCCAGGGGCTCCGCCCAAGACTCCCCCGCGATGTCGGCATGTTTTTCTCCTCGCGAGAGCGAGTGGTCAGACATGTCGGCGTCGGAGGGCGAGACAGAAGCGGAGTCCCTGGCCCGATTTATCCTGGATCCCACATTCGGGAAGAAACGCGGGCAGGAGTCCTGACGAAGAGGAGGTAGAGGAGGAGGCGAAGAGGCGCCAGCTGCGGCGCACACTGCGCGAGCGCAGCGAGGCTGAGCAGCCTTCGTTCGCTTCCGTCGCAAGCACCTCGTCACCGCCACCAGCCACCCAGCGAACTCCGCCCGCGACAGCCGCCACGCAGCGCGGCAGTACCTCGGGCCAAACACCAGCACCAGCACCACCTGCAGGCAAGAAGCCGCGATACCCGCCGCTAGTAGTGGAGAAGTTACCAGACTGGCAGGTCCACTTCAGGGCCTTGCGAGATCTGCTGGGCCGCCCGCCGACTGCCCGCCCTTATAAGGGCGGCATTCGATTCCTCCCCGGCAACGAGGAGGTATACCGGGTGGTCCAGCGGTACTTGTGCGGCCTGGAGAAGGAAACCGGCCTAGTCTGGTTTTCCTATTCGCTGCCAGCGGAGAAGGGATTCAAGATCGCCATCAGAGGGTTGCCGGCGGACACGGACCCGGCAGCAATCGAGGAGGAGCTCCGCAGCCTGGGGTTCAAGCCGCAGTACGTGCGGAGCATAAAGGCCCGCCAGGGATGCCCAGGCTGCATACACCACGCGGTCCTTAAGTACCAGCCCGACGTGCGTAGAGTCAACAACATCGATTCCCTGCTGTTGATGGGAGGCATCAAAGTCGAGGGATGGCGCGGGAAGAGGGGTCCCGCGCAGTGTAAGAGTATGGAACGTATACTGAATGGTAAGCTCCTAGCATACCTAGAAGCTAACGATATCCTAAGTGACCGACAATACGGCTTCCGCCGAAATCGGTCAACGGGAGATCTTCTAGCGTATGCCATTCACATCTGGAGTGAGGCCATCGACAAACAAGGGGAAGCCCTTGCGGTCTCCCTTGATATCTCGAAGGCCTTCGACCGGGTCTGGCACGACAGCTTAATTGGCAAGCTTCCTTCCTTCGGTCTGCCCGCTGGATTGTGTGATTGGATAGCAGATTTCCTGAGGGATCAGTCTATCCGAGTAGTCATAGATGGCTGCTCGTCCGGACTGCTGGCTACTAATGCCGGTGTTCCTCAGGGGTCGGTGCTCTCGGCAACATTGTTTTTGCTGCATATTAACGATCTGCTAAAACCCGGTACCTTTGGGTATGCAGACGACAGCACTGTTGCCGAGAGATACGTGCCAGACGCACGAGTTGGTGGGTCTCAGGTCCGGTCTCTCCGAGAGGCTATGGTTGGGCGCTTGAACTTGTCCTTGCAGGCTGTCTCAGATTGGGGCGATGCCAATCTGGTTAAGTTCAATGCTGCTAAGACCCAGGCGTGTCTTTTTTCTGCTAAAAGGAGCCAATTTCACCCGGCTCCATGTTTCCGAGGTGTAACCGTGCCGATAACCGACCGACTTGATCTTCTTGGTGTTACTTTAACATCTACCCTCAATTTTGGTCCCTTCATTGAGGCTAAGGCTCAAGTGGCTGCCAAAAAGTTGGGGGTCCTCGCAAAGGTGAGACGATACTTCACGCCGGAACAGCTGCTCCAACTCTATCAAGCGCAAGTCCGATCGTGTATGGAGTACTGCTCTCATCTTTGGGACGGATCTGCAAGATACCAGCTTGATGCCCTTGAGTCAATTGAGAAACGAGCCAAGAGGATCATCGGCAATGATTGACTCGTTGAGTCAAAACTCCAAAGTCTTGAACATAGACGCCGAGTTGCTAGCCTGTCGGTTTTCTATCGATTACATTTTGGGGAGTGTGCGACGGAATTGCATGATTTGACTCCGCCAAGCCCGTTTCATCTGAGGACCACAAGACGTACGGCGAAGTGCCACCGGTTCATGGTGGACATCCCATCCATACGCACAAAGCGTTTTGAGAAAACATTCATTGCACGTACAGCTAGGGAGTGGAATTCTCTACCGGAGTCTGTGTTTCCTGTAAGATACAACCTGGGAGTCTTTAAGTCAAGAGTGAATAGGTTACTTCTAGGCAAGCGTGCTCCATCTTCGACCACATCATCGCTTACCATCAGGTGAGATAGTGGTCAAACGCGAGCCTATCAAACATAAAAAAAAAAAAAAAATGTCATCGCTGTCAGCAGTTCCGGCACTCTTCACATCAGTGCCACCGTCCGCTCGCTTGTGTGCGATGCGGGGCTGTGCACGTACGGAGCCGGCATTGTGCGCAAACTGCGGCGGGCCACACCCCGCGTCGCACCGAGAGTATACAGGTATTCCGCAGGGAGCTCACAAACAGGCGTACGGGCACGGTGGCGCTGACGTGCAGAGTTGCCCGGCCTGCCACTGCCGTGGCCCGGGCCACCACCACGGACGTCCACGAGGCTCGCAGCTCCACCCTCATGGCGGCAGCCAACGGGCCCACCATCCAAGACGCGGCCCCTCCGAGGAAGAGGAGGAGAAGGAGGAAGAACCGTGGAGGGAAGCCCCCTCCCCCCACCGATATCCAGCAACCCCAACCCATGAATCGGAACCCACCCGGGGCGGCCTCTGTAACAGAGGTCGTCCCTACGGTAAGGGTTCCGACCATGTATCGCCGCACGCAACAGCAACAACGGGTGCCAGAGGGCGCCACCGCTGCCGATTGCCTACAAGCTGCCGCCATGCGTCCACACTACGCGCCACTAGGCGCCACTGTGGCCGCCATCCCACAGCCGGAGCTTCACCAGCGGGCCACTGGCCTCCTGTTGGACCTAATTAAGGCCATCAGGAGGGGCCAAGACCCGCTCATCACCGTGCTGGAGGGCATGGTGGCCATCCTGGCCCTGTATCAGGGCGAGACCGCTGCCAGCAGCCAGCCGCCAGTCGACGCCGAGTAAGTCGTTTCACTTACACGCGACCTACTCGCACAGGAACACTTTACAACAGAACATACGCTGTGCGCGACGTGTTCTAAGTTAATATAGGCACGTCGCGTAACATAAGCCATACACTCATGACTCCACACACATGTGAACTCACGCATTGTATGCGTGGCTTGTTACGCGCATACAATGTAAAATACTTAATTTGTAACTCAGGGGGATTCTCTGAAATACAGGTTATGCCTAGTTCGGCCCCAAATGCTAATACTTTTGTGTACCTTAAGTTTAGAATAAGCAAACTACTTGTAAAAAATGTACATATTTATGTGAATAAACATTACTATTACTATAAATGTAGACATGGGCGGCGTTACACATTCAATACCGCCCACACATACACCTACGGCACCGCGGTCCGGACGGCAACCGGCTAGCTCTGGAAACCGGGCGGACGGGGGCCACTCACTGAATGCTGTGGGCTCACCGTAAGCCGGCGGCCTTGTGCTGGTCGTCATCCGCTGGGCCTCCTCCAGGGAACTGGAGGTCTCACCTGGCGGTGACTGACCGCCTAGTTGCCGTGAACATACGTTTCGAGCCTACAGCATTACACATAGCAATACACATGGATGATTGCTATGGGAACCTCGGCAGGCGTTAATTGCCTGTTTGGTAGGTTCTTGTGCAGTCACCCTAAAACCTCCACCCCGCTGTTAGGTACCCCAATGAAGCACCCGTATTGACGGGTGCCAGAAGATACCACGAAGAAAGGCCATGCCTATTACGTCCGTCGCGCCCCTTACAGGTAGCAGTGATTTCCCGAAGGATCATTAGTCTGAGTTTGGCACGACTTGGGTGTACACACCGCATCGACTTAGGTTGGTCACGTTTGCCCCGCTTCCTGCTGAGTTCAGATTAGCGCCTGCACTGTGCGAAGGTGGTGTTGGTGATCCACATTACTGACGTACAGGGCACGGTGCGCTTAGGGTTTTTGGTAGGGTTTAGTTAGATTACTTTATTTCTTTCATTCATTTGTTATATTAGTTAGCTCTTTGTGTTACCATTTAATGTACTTAGTTATTAGTTTAAATAAACTATTTATTGTTATTTTTGCAAAGTGGGTTTAGATTTATCTCCTCACACTGAACCTTGCCACAAAATGATAAAAAACCATGTCTAGAAAAATAAAAGGGTAAGCATCTCTTCCAAATAAATATGAAAGAACTAACTAGTTGATCCATGTGACTGTGGTTGTGGAGCAGGACCAGCAGTTAAAAATATATATACCATTCATTTCGACAAAAGCTGGCACAACACTACCAACCTCCATCGTCAAGAAGAAAAAATATCATATGTCGCACGCTCCTTTTATTATTTCTCTTTGGTCAAAAAGTCAAACAAGAAAATATTTTTTTGGCGAAACGAAAAATAGAACTGAAATTTTATTTCAATAAATTTAAAATATTAATCCCAGATTTTTAAACAAACCAAAATGTAACGTAAAAGGACAAAAACAACCTGAATTGGAAATTGAACTAGCAAGCCTATTTTTTTAATTCGATTCCATAAATTTTCCTTGTCTCTATTGAGCAGAAGACTGGTCAGGGTACACAATGCCTGCTAAAAAGAAGCAGAAAGAACGTAAACCAGTCATTCTTCCTGCTAGTTCATCACCGGCAGACACTCACAACGGACCCGGTCATGCTGCAGTAGAAAATGCCATAAATCCGGACAAGAAGAGGCAAGGAGGCAGGGTTGACCAGACAAAGAAGGTTATCGTTCATAAAGGCAAGAAGAAGGAAAACTCACACTCTAGTTAAGAAAATGAAGCCACCAAACTATAAATCCCTCAGCAAATAGAAAAATAGAAGATCTAAACAAAACATATACCATTAGAAATACAAGCAAATAAAATTTTAACAAACTAAAACACTAAACTACAAATAGAAACGACCATCATGTTCTACCAAGCCAAAGAGATGTTGAAAATTTGGGTTGGATTATTCTTCCTAGTTACAAAACAAATATCTAAAATGACAAGCAAAGTAAAAGCTGTCTTGAACAAAAAGCTTTACAATAAGAATTTTAGAGTAAGGAGATATAAGAATTACAGAGTAATGAAATATTTATTTTAAGATCAAAAATGTCTTTTTCTGCATTCAAGACATCTCTATTAAGAAATTATATCATCTACGTTACTCTGTCTGTCATCGAAGCGTATGAAGCCAGAAGACTTAATGAAAATGATGAAGAGGTATCAAGACTAAACTCAAAGCTTTTTCACCAGCTTATCGTTTTAATAACGTTGTCATTCTTTAAACTAGGATTGTTTCTTAAAACTAAATTATACGTTGAATAGTTTGGTGGTACTCAGACAATAATTAATAAAGAACCTGACTATCCGAATTTATTTTGTTTGTTTTCAAATTCAAATTCTTTATTGCATCCTTAGTGTACATAGAGGTGATAAATTGTTTGTATAATTAGTGAAACAATTATGGAACCTGTCGAGCACAACAAAAGTTAAAAGTCGGAGAGGGGAAGACCACTTTAATATTATCCTTTATGTATAAGTAGGTACTAAAAAAAACAATTTTTTTCTTATCTGTTTTATTACTATTTTCGTTTGCTCTCAAAAAGTGTATACGCAGCCACGCTAGGAATTTCTCCTATATCGTGGGTGCGTTTACATACATAATCTCACTTACACTAACACCCAGACCCGGAACAACTATCTGTAGGCTATACAAATATTTGTAACGTGCGGGGATCGAACCCGCGACACGCAGCGCAGCATCCAAACGCTCAACCACTGCGCCACCCGCATTCCCTTCCTTATTTATTTTGAGTTAGCGCACTATGTCTTCTTGAGACGCTCGGATGTAATTAGTTTGGCATCGGTTCGTGCTGGTAAACTTGTACCAGCTACCAGCTTGCTCCAAGAATGCAACATATTTTATACAAGAATGCACCAGATTTTAGAGCCTTCCTTTAGTACCATTTAGTGAGCAAGTTAAGAAGTTCGTTTGGGTTTAAATGTGCAGTCGAGACGTTGCACGTCATCGTTCTAATAAGAAAACGATCATCATGCGAATGTCTTTTCATTAATTTGTTCGGTAAAACGAGAAAGCACCCTCTGTTGATGATTGGCCAAACGAATGATCGCGACGATCGCGTATTCGCGCGATGATTGCTTTGAATGAGGACGAAGCCTTAGGCCTATACCTCACTAGGACACCAGTGGCCGCGCAGGCAGTCATCTCTCCTAACCTGGTGTCCGCTTGGTTGCGCAAAACTGGGTATCGCGACTGGCCACGCCGCTACTGGCTTTTTGTGAGGTATAGGTCTTCGAGTACAAACACCAGTTTATTTTTCCACATCTAACTTTGCTTCGTGTCAGTGGGCTTCGTAGGAGAAATGAAATCATTAAGTTGGCGAAAAAAAGTTGTAACCTAAACTCTCTATAGCTCTGCTTCTGTAGAAACACCAAACTCTTTTCAGAGTTCCGTTCGTCACAGTGGAAATGCTGCCTCATTACTACTCAGAGAAAAAAAATACAGCACAGACATAACACTATCAAGTAACAGAGGAAATAACTACCAAGACTAAGCCACCGCCTCTGTTTGAACCGTTCCTCTGTCTTTTCTTGATTCTGTCTGTATACTTATCATCATCATCAGCCTTTTAATGACCCCACTGCTGGGGCACAGGCCTCCTCTCTGTGAGAGTGTGTGAGTCGTAATCCACCACGCGGGCCCAATGCGGGTTGGTGGATATCACATTTCTTCGAATTTTTGGTTTAAGGTAGGTAATTAGGTATACCTTAATAGTAGTAGCCTGACTAGTAAACCTACCCACAAAAACTTCTCGGTTAAAGAAATATAATTGAAAGTTAGCATTTTTTATACTCTGCGAATAAATACTTCCTGTTACAAATTACAATTCATAGACTACTATGTAGATACTAGAGGCAATTAGTCAAAGACAATAATTTAAGCAATTAGTGACATATATCATCCATCAAAAGAACATTGTACCAAAATTCTTTGCAAATATTTTCGTTCATTTAAATTGAATTCATCTATAACATGTAAATATTTACAAATCAAGACCTATCAAGATCATCATTAACTCTTCTGACAGACTACAAAACAAAGAAAAAAATATAGAAATAAGTAATTAATGGAAGAAAAGAAATTCGAAGAAGCCAACTGTAGTCCAAAACGAAGAGATGGTGACCAACTTTGCCCCCCCCCCGTAAACCTTTCAAACACTTATACTCAAAAAAAAGATTCTAAATGTTCAAAAACTCAAGACGAAGATACCCAAAAAAGGCTGAAGAGGGAAAGTGAGCTAGCTTGTAGGATATTAAAGTGTATGAGGCGAAGTTGCAGCGATAAGGTTTCACAACACCGCGACGAAGCTTGTGAAGATCTCCTAAAAAAGCTGAAGAAGGCAAAAGAGCCTCATGCTGGTGTAGAATCTGCTACTGGATCTGCTAAAAGTCACACTGAAACCGAAGAAGAAACCCAAAAAAGGCTGAAGAGGGAATGTGAGCTAGCTTGTAAGAAATTAATATGTAATAGGCGAAATTGCCGCGATACGAATTCACAACACCGAAACGATGCTTGTGAACAAGATCCCAAGAAAAAGAAGAAAAAGGAATAGTCACTTTTGAAACTCTAAAAGATTCAATAAGAAACATTGTACTGTTTGCGTTCTAACTTTGGAAGCTGATAGTCTTCTTCACGATCCTTGTGGAGAAAGCAGCAAAAATAAAAAGATGAATAAATAAAAAAATATTTTAAATCTTCAAAACACCCAAGAAATTATACTGTTTGGATTAAAACATGGCAAATATAAGTTAAAATCTTGACGAAGAAGACCCCAACAAGGAGAAATGTAAGACCGTTTTAGAACTTTATAACTTCTTGTAAGAAGTCTTAGATACTATTTACGATATACATGGGGATAGAGGTCACGATGCTTATAAAGAAGATGAAAAAAATCGACGTTTTAGAGATTTAGAACTTGAACTTTATTTGCGTTGTAACATGTTTAAAGAGTTCATTGATATTCTTAATTTTAAAAATGGTAACTTAGCCAAGTGGAGGGTACCAGTCCTAAACCATCTTTACGTGTAAATGTATTGCATGCAACACTTTTTTCAAACGCGAATGGCATTGACAAACAAACTGTAGATAACAATTTGATAAAATACATATTTGCATTACTTTTCAAAAGATTGAATAAAACTAAGAACAATCTTCTACTTGTTTAATTTTACTACTTTAGGCAATTAACACACTGCCACGCACCACGCAGCGTAGCGCGTCAATACGTACTCTAACTGATTGTAAGTATCTCCGTTTGTATAGAAAACACTGCCACAAGTACGCGCGTAGGTGCGTTTACACGCAACATGCAGCGTGATGCGTGGCAGTGTGATAACCGCCTTATACATGGTGTAACGGAATGGTGTGGTCATATTTTAAGAATTGCATCTGCTCATCTATATGAATATTGTTATTTTTTTCTCTAGTATTTTTTAAAAATGAAGTTGTTAATATTTAGTTAAGATTCAGGCTTAAAGCAATTACACTCTGCTCTGTCCTCGAGATCAAGAAAACTGTGTTGTAACGCGCAGGTGCAAAGGAGAATGCCAAAGTTTCCTACAAGACTAGGCCCGAACCGACAAAGATGAATTATATACCATAAAAAAGGAAAATAAATATAGAGTTTGACAGTATAATTAGTTTTATTGTAGAAGTACACCAAAAAAAGTTATAGTTCTTTAAAGTTGACTACTTAATACTTCTGATTTTAACGATGACATGAAGTAGACTGATAAATGTCTAATTAAATTAATGACTTTTGCCACATTATCCTCTCCTAAAAATATATAAATGTTTTTATAGAAAAAAATATACATAATACGTAGCATTCTTACTTACATTTTTTTAGAATGTATAAAAAAATCCCATGTGGGTATACTTTTTAACAATGTATTATTCATCAAACAGTACATCATCATATTTAATTAATAAATCATCTAAAAACTGGGCTGGAGGGATTATATTTGTTTGATGTCGTGCCCGACCGAGATACCATAATATTGTCATTGTATGTGCACAGCAACCTACGGTTCTTCGCCCAACTAAGCAATTACAACAATATTGGTCAAATGCCTCTCTCCCAGTTTCATTATTATTAATTATGATATAAACATAATATATTTTTCGACTTATATGTCTGCTTTGAATTTTACCTCTAAGGAGCCAGTGCTTTTGAGAGAGTGACAATTCATCCCGTATGTTGCTAAGATGAGCTTCTCTACACACTTCAATAATATAAGAACCATTGTTCCGAATATGTTCGCCGTAATAAGACCGTGCTTGTTTTATTTGGCAAGTACCACAAGCAATTAATATCAAATCTTCCTGTGTGAGTTGAGGGAAGTTATTTATATTTTGTGAATCAACATTTATGTTTGTGAAGTGAGCTCTCCTTCTATTAAAATTATTATTATTTATAAAATCAGCTAAAACATTATTTTGATACATTTTTTGATTTACTATTTCTAGAATCTGTGCAGCATCAGTTCTGTCTGTATAACGACAATGAAACCGGTTTATCAACGCAGCAGCAACAGAAAAGTCTACCATCAAATGAGAAGATGCTCTATTAAAATTTCATTGCGGAATATTTTAAACTGCTCTTTAAATATACCATTTACTGTTTCCACTGACCAACGGCACATGGTTACTGCCCTTGATTTATTTGCTGCTAACGTTGACAACTGTGTTTCATTCTCTTCTAACGAAAGTGGCATATGAACATTATAGTTACTATTTTCTAGAACTGGTACTGCATCTCTAAATCCCCTATCCAGAATAAAAACATCATTGTCTCGAAAATACTGCCTCAGCGGTTGAGATTCATTTATAAATTCATTTTTCATAATTTCAGCATCTGATGTAGTTGCTGGATAGGGACCAAGAGCCTCCACAATATACCCATCACAACACACAAACAAAAATGGCTTAACAAGGTTCCTATACTTATGTAGAGAGTATGTATCTTTTTGATATTTATAATTTGAGCTTTTTTGGCAATATACACTTCTGGACACATCTATTGGCCCACCTTGTATTTTCAGTTTCGTTTGGTCCTAGCTAAAATTTTATATTAGGTCGAGCAAAAAGTTTTTATGCAGTTTTGAACCTGGCACATTCACAATTTCATTCAATAGTCTTTTTTTGAATTTCGAACACAGAATTTAAAGAAACAAAAGACAATTTGGAGCCTGTTTGTTGATATCAAACAATCGAATACTAAGAAAACTTGGTTTTATTGGTTTACTTGGATTTAATTCTTGAAAAAGTGATTGATATCTTTGGTTTTGCAACAAACATTACTTATTCTTAACAACAGGTGAGGTTCTATCAATAATCTATGGATACTTCACCTGAAGTCGCCGCCTAAGCTGTGGCACTTATTCAGGCCGGACACAGCCAAAGAAACGTGAGTGCTCAACTTAATTTAAGTCGATCTGCGGTCCGAAATGCTTATCGGAGGTACCTAGAGACTGGCGGCTTTGTTCGTCGCCAAGGAAGGCCACGATCTCGGGTCACAAGTTCACAACTGAAAGGCAGGATCGATTCATCGTGACGACCAGCTTGAGAAATCGTCACCTTACCTCCATTGAGATACAAAACCAACTTCGCGACTTCCACGGAGTATCTCTGAGCGCTCGAACTGTTTGGAGAAGGTTAAAAGAACGCGATATGGTACCACACAAGCCAGCTAATGGGCCCAAACTAACGCGAGCCCACCGAACAGCGCGCCTTCATTTCGCACGCAGTCATTTAAATTGGACACAGCAAGATTGGAGCCGTGTACTCTTTTCTGATGAGTCTAAAATTGTGTTACATGGCAATGATGGAAGGAAGAAGGTCTACCGACGTAAGGGAGAGCGTTTTGCAAAATTTTGCTTTGAAGAGAGGGTTGCTTATGGCGGTGGCTCATGGACTGTCTGGGGCGGTATATCCGCGAGCGGCAAAACTCAACTTGAGATTGTTACAGGACCACGGCTGCCAACATTAAATGCTGAAAGGTACATTCGTGAGTGTTTAGAACCTCACGTGATACCATACGCGGACTATGTGGGCCCAAATTTCCTTTTTATGCATGATAATGCAAGAGCCCATGCGGCCGGCATCGTCAGGGAATATCTTCGGGATGTGAACATCACAGTTATGGACTGGCCAGCCAGAAGCCCAGACATGAACCCCATTGAGCACATGTGGGACGAGCTAAAAAGACGTGTTAGGGCTCGTCAGCCAGTTGCCCAGACGATGCAGGAGTTGAAAACTGCCATAGAAGAGGAATGGGAGATGATCCCTCAAAATTTCATAGAGCGGTTGATAAACTCTATGCCTAATCGTATGAGAGCTGTGGTAGATGCCCATGGAGGCAACACGCGTTATTAAATTAAACCTTTATTTGATAAAACATGTTTTTTATTCAAAAATCAATTGCCTTTAACAAGGCGCATATCCGACTTGTTAGGCGTAGCTCCATGTCGTATGGTATTCTGAATTCAAATTTAAAACAATACGATCGAAAAAGATGGTAAAATGTATCAGGTTCAAAACTGCATCAACAGTTTTTGTTCAATCTAGCAATCATATTTCGGTAGGGGCCATCGAAACCTAAACTCTAAGGTGGGCCAATAGATGTGTCCAGAAGTGTATATAAGTGCCATCAACAATGACAATTGGTAGTCTCTCCCCATTCGTATCTGTACCTTCAAAAAGACCATTAGGGATTAAAAGATTTCTGTTTGCAATATCTGCCCTCGCCATATGACTTATCCCTAAATGCATTGGCACAAAATCTTGTTGAAGTAACTCTCTTGCTTTAGACATTAAATTCTCCAAAGTACTGCGAGGCATTTGGAATAAACTAGCAATTCGCTCATTCGAATCTCCATTTCTTAAGATCAACTATGGATCTCTTAAGTCTCAGTTTATAACAAGTATCGTCGCATCCGAAAGGCATTTACACCACAATTAATGCAGCGAATCATGGTTAGTAAACTAAAGGTACAGATATCCGTGTGAGATAAGCCAGATCAACAAGTAGGCAGGTTCAGATTTTCAGTTGGGCGAGCCAGGTCAGCGAGTATACAGGTTAAGTTTCAACAGCCAAGGTAATCGTAAGTGGTAGAAAAATCGGAGTCCGGAAACAGCAATAAACAACACAAAACGCAAAAATAAACACGGAAAAACTTTTTCGCTCGTGATAATACGCGGGAGAAGTAAAACTTTTTGAGAATGACATCAATTGTTGCCAGCACACTATAATAACATTGTTAGATTAAACTATTCTAGACGTTATCGATATTCGAATTTAACTATTTTTAATTATTACTGTTTATATTCAAAAATATAATTAAGGGCAATATTATTATAAGAGCTACGAATTACGACATGTAAGTAATAAATTCACTTACGTAGCTTCGTAATGATATTATTTTAATCGATTTGCAAGTGCAATTTCGTATCGATATTTTTTTTTTTTGGTATTGGTAACATTTCTAATTGAAATTGTGGCAGATGATTTGTTGATCGAATAAATAACTATTTAAATATACTTTTAAATGGTGTGGTTCTACAGATTTTATTTATAATGTATAATTCTTACTGTATTTTCATATGAATGATCATAATTAAAGAAAGTCTGTCGGACGCTACATGATTCGAGCCGATTTTTGTCATTCTCTGAAATCAAAAAGATTAGCAAAAAATAACAAATGGTGGCGCCCTCTCTCGGTAACTCATTCGCGTTTTAGTGCTTACGCTATCCGCCACGCTTTTTTCGTTCCTCTCAAATAATAAATATTTAAATAGTTTCAAGTGTGTTTTAACCTCGGTTAGCCACTCAAACGTCAGTCCAGACGCCAAAAAGTTTCAACCTGCGTCCGCTCGCTCGCTCTGGTATTTTTCCGCGCAAGCGCCGGGTCCCGTTGCCAATTTAAAGCTTAATATCTCGTAATCTCCTGCTTCTACACACAAGTAAAAAATACGTGTGTATAGCTGATACTATATAGAATTGACTTATGTGATAACTAAGTCACAAAAACTAGTTCTAAGTACTTAAAAAAAAGTTAAACTTGAGATTTTGGGTTGACAAACAGTAAAATTTTTGTTCTTACTAAGTTTTTACTAATAATTTTGTAGTTTATGTCTTTTAAACCTATGTGTCATAAAACTAGACTATATAAGCTTTCTTTTGATACCCATAAGTCATTACTTGGACGGTTTTAAGTAGCACACAAGATGAAAACAAAACCCCTTCCCGCATTAATTTCATGCCGCCTGCGCTAGCAAAAATAAGGCAAAATACGGCAAGATGGCCGCCCGTAGGGCTCATACGTATGGCTGCTTAGTAAACTAATCATTTACGCATTTATTATACGTGACGTACATTAATCATAATGCCGAAAAAGCGATATAGTGATGAAGATATTGAGGCATATTACGAGTATGTAAATCGAAAAATGAGGCAGATTGAGAAAAAGTTAAACAAAAGACGGTTAAAGGATGATTCACGTTACACCGTGCGGCCACCGAGCCTCTGTCTCTCCGTTATGCAACTCCTGCACGGCCGGTGCACGTCCACCGGGCTAGTCATTCATGCTACACCGGGCTGACACCGTGCCGCTACCGGGCCTCGGCCGGGGCACGTCCGAGGCTCGGTGGCCGCACGGTGTAACGTGAATCATCCTTAAAACTGTCACACTTTCGCTCGTGCCTTTGTGTATTCCAGTGCTATCGTATTTTACATTGAAAATGAAGAATATGAATGTTTAAAATTAAGAGTTTTATCTCATAAAAAACTAACCATTTTTTTATAAACCTACCGTCCGCTAAAAAGTAATTCATTTTTTGAGTAGCTTAATAATATCGAAAGGATTTTCATCCACTTCCGATCTCAATTTCTAAAATGATAATTATAAAGAAAGAAATTTCTTCACTCTTATTTATCTTGGAACCATAGTTTTTACACACTTCACACACAACTTGGCATCATAGATATATTACTGTCACGCCACGGGACACGCTTTTTTTCGCTCGCTGATGTTAGCCGACTAAATCAAATTGCAATAATTGTCTGAATTTGTCTGCCACAATTTGCTCGCGCTAGTGCGATATCTACCTCTTTTTATAAATAATATCATTTAAGTTCAAAGCATAGAAAAAGGGATTCTCCTACGTAGTTAATTAATATATTATGTTCTCGAGCAGTAGATACTATTTTCATTTACTCCTGTTATGCAACTCCTGCACGGCCGGGGCACGTCCACCGGGCTAGTCATTCATGCTACACCGGGCTGTCACCGTGCCGCCACCGGGCCCCGGCCGGGGCACGGCCGAGGCACGGCCGAGGCACGTCCGGGGCACGTCCGAGGCACGGCCAAGCATGGATCAGTTCATACAAAAAGTATACTATAGATATTTGACCGTGCAATTGTTTGACCGGCAATTGTTTCCCGGCCGGGGCACGGCCGGGGCACGTCCGAGCCCGGTGCACACGTTCATGTTACACCGTGTCGCCACCGGGCCGAGCCCTGGCCGTGCCCCGTCCGTGCATCGGCCGTGCCTCGACCGTGCCCCGGCCGGGGCACGGCCGCGGCCCGGTCTAGCATGAATCACTTCATACAAAATGTATGCAACAATCTTTGACCGTGCCACGGCCGGGGCACGGCTCGGTGGCGACACGGTGTAACGTGAATCGTCCTTTAAGGGTGTGAATAATATAATAGTATCAGATTAGTAATATTCTATGGATTCACGTACCTATTAGTAATCCGACGACCTCTCGTAAGCTAATATTTAAAATTCACATAATCTGAGATTCATTTCACTTGCCACGGATCGGATTGACTGTTCTGTTCCTTCGAGAAGTAAACGAAGAATGCTGAATTACAACAACAACAAACAAACTTATCGTATCGGTATATACATCTCATTCTTATGTTTTTTATTTTTTTTCCTGACCGACGTACTCGGCTATCATCAGACAAAGTAAAAAAAAATTATATTGCAGACATAAATAAAAAGTATTTTTTTTGAGATTTTTTTTATTTATTCCGATCCTACACCTCAACACGATGTGTTAAATTAATTTTGTTGTACGCCCACCATAACAATAATGTACGGCTGCAGTAGTGTTAAGGGTGTGACTACATGAAAATATATGACAAGTTAAAGGACCTACTCAGACCTACCAGCCTAACAGTCCCTACGACACTGACCTGTAAGCCCTACAGACCTAACCTATCATATACCTGGTATGTGATAAATAAATATATAGATAAGTTCAGGATGTCTGTACCAACGTGGATAAATTCGAAACAGAGTTACCGCGCCCCTGTACACTCAGGGCAGGGAAGGAACAGGGGTGGATTTTAGTCAGTAAGAGTCTGATACGCCCGCCCTCCCGCTCCACCCAGAGCGGGAGATGTCATTGGATCATATACCACGCCTTAAAAAAAAATGCGACCTAAGGTTACAGACGGATAGTGGGCAGAAATTTCAGGTTCTTGAAAGGTACACTCACTGCCAGCCCCGCAGACTCACAAGACCGATCAGAGATGGCTAAAAAATGTGTTTTGGACACAGTGAGGGGTAATGAGACAAGAATATAAAATTCAAATCTGATTTATTTACAATATATTTATTAATAAATAAATTTACTGACATAAAAGTTGTACATAGATGTGAATCCCCTGGTCCCTAAACGAGTGTTAACTGTATCATAGGGACCAGTGTCTTCGTCTGTTTAAGTTATTACAATAAATAAATCAAGTAACAATAAATTAAAAATTAAGGTAATAAAAAAAAGAAACATTTAGGTCTCGGAATTGAACATTTGGTGAAGTGTGTGTGTGTTTGTGTTTTATGTGTTTGTGTAGTGTGTGGGTGTTTTGTGTTTGTGAAGTTATAAATATTAATTTACCCATTGGAAATCAAGTTTTCGACGTCACCATAATCGTACTGCATAAGCCATATTATCAATTTGGTTTTAAATTTTTGAACAGTGTAAGTCTTGCAGTCTTTTTTTTAGGAAAATATTATATAATTTAGGGGCTAGTACAATAGTATGCCGTTTTGCAAAGGCGGTTCTAACACGCGGTATTGGGCAGCGGCATTTACAATATGTTACAGCTTTGAAACTACTTTTTCTTAACACACACAATTATATAAAAATCCTTGTGTCCCATGCGTGTGAGATGTAACCAAATCATTATTTGTCCAATGGTAACATTGAACAGTTGTATTAAACAGTATAAACCATATCATAATCCACCGAGCAATAATATATACCGAGATGAGATAGTCTATTGAACACTAATATAATACGGCAGTGATAGGTATTATTAGGTTTTAGTTAAATATCACTGATCTCAAAGTATTAGTTAAGATATTATAATATTTTTAGACTAATATATTCATATTAGCTAATACTGATAAATATCGGTATGAACCCATCTCTCGACTGTCTGACGGTTTGAATCAGCTGTCAAAAATATTGTAAAGATTGACATTGTCACAGTGTTTGGGAGGTTTCTTTTCGATTGCCAAAAACAAATAAAATAAATGTACTAACTAAAATAGTTTATCATTTTTCTCTTAAATGGAGAGATCTAAAAATATTTTTCAGTGGTTCCAAGCTCCATATTTTTGCCAATTTTATTTAGGTATGGTTTGGTGCTGGTTAGATTTTTCTCGGAATTAAAAAAACCAACGTCCATACAAAAAGCGGACATCTCCTTTAATGTAGTAAATTATAGAACAAGTAAGTATCTATGCCTGATACTGTTGCCTTATTAAATTACGTCCCGCTGTTGACGCTAAATATTAAGCATCATTAGCTGGTCTTCCTGGTTGAGCGCTCAATGGAGTTAATAATTGTGATTGCGTACTTTGTGCACTATGATTTCTATGTCCTGTGTAATCTTTTTTTTCGCATAAAAAATTATGGAGTACGCAAGTAGATAGAATAATGTAATCAACATTTGCTGGAGCAAGTTTTATTCATCTTTGAAATATTCTAAATCTTTGCGTCAAAATGCCAAACGCATTTTCGACTAGTCGCCGAGCCAAAGACAGTCTGTGATTAAAATTCGTTTTATCAGCATCACCCGTTGCTTGGTGTCCTGGATACGGTCGCATTAAGTAAGTTTTCAGAGGAAATGCTTCGTCACCAACAATTACATACGGTGAAAACGTAGAGGAGCCAGGTAAATTTTTACCCATAGGTACATGAAGCGTGCCATTTTCTAGACGTTTTGCAAGATTACATCCTGCAAAAATACCACCATCACTGTTTCGTCCATATGAGCCAACATCAATTGCAATAAATTTGTAGCATGCGTCCACTAACGCTAATAAAACAATTGAGAATGTGTGTTTATAATTAAAATATATAGAACCACTATTGGCAGGGGCTTCAATAACAAAATGTTTGCCATCCAATGCGCCTATACAATTTGGAAAACCTCTAAGTTTTTCAAAATCTTCGGCAATTTTACACCACATTTCTTCTGTTGGTTGTGGTAAAAATTCTTTCTTAAGTGTTTTGACGATAGATAGACACGTGCTGTGTACAATTTCGCTCACAGTTAAATGGCCCAAACGAAAACTATACGAGATAGTTTTAAACGAATCCCCAGTCACCAAGAACCTGAAAAAATAATAATGGCATAGTGTCGTAGTATCTATGTACCACAGTGAGCTATTACCTAAGTACTAACGTGCGTACGTTAGAGCTTAATAGTTTACTGATATACCATAATATTTTATCTGTACGTAGCTGCGTCAGTAAAGAAACTAATCTAAAATGCAAATCATAACTGATTACTTTGCATTAGATAGGTAGGTACTATAGAATATTTGTGCAAATAGTGGACTTACTTAGCGCTGCCATTTTAAATCATCCGTTTCTTTAATGACGCCAGTTTTTAGGGTTCCGAAAGTCCGAATTAAAAAACGCAACCCTTAAAGGATCACTCGTGTGTCTGTCTGTTGGTCTGTCACAGCCAATTTGCTCCGAATCTGCTGGACTGATAGAGTTGAAATTTTGCTCACACATGAATATTTGTGATCCAAACACAAACGTGTACTCTAAATTAATTAATTTGGAATACGGGAGGCACTTTGGGGTGAAAATCGGAAAATTAAAAAAATAGTTTTTCAAACTGTGCCGTGCGTACGTAATTTAAGAAAATAGATGAAAAAATACTTAAAAAAAAAACAACCGACTTCCAAAAAAGAAAATAAATTCGGAAGTCGTTGTTTGTATTTGATTTCTTCGTTATTTGACACCGACTTCCGAAAATAAAGTTATTTTTAAATTTTTAGTGTATTTTCTCTTTTGGTGTCGATTGTTTTTTTTTTTGTAAAAATGTTTTTTTTTTCACTTTTTAGTTGTTGTACGAGTACCCCAGAACTAAAACCCCCAATAACATGGAACGTGGAATTTAAACATACTCGTTATTGGAGAAAACCAAAACGGAAAAACGGAAAACCTTTAGGGAGGTTTTCCGTTTTTCCGTTTTATGGAGATAGTTTAAAAAAAAACATGGAAGTATGGAAGTGTTTCAAAGAGGATGGATGTATGTGGCTGACTTTATTCTTCAATAAGTTGTTGTATGAAGAAGTGATCCCACAAGAATGGTGCAATAGTTCGCTAGTGCCCATCTTCAAGAATAAAGGGGATGTACAGGACTGCAACAACTATCGAGGGATAAAGCTCATGTCACATACTATGAAAGTATGGGAGAAAGTGATAGAGAAAAGATTGCGAGAGGAGAGTGAGGTTACCCCGAACCAGTTTGGGTTTATGCCAGGTCGAGGGACAATGGACGCCACCTTCGCTCTCCGTCAATTGTGCGAGAAGTACAGACGTGTGCACAAGAACTTGCACATGGTGTTCATTGATCTTGAGAAAGCGTATGATAGGGTACCTCGGGATGTGTTGTGGTGGGCCTTGAAAGAGAAAGGTTTGCCTGGGAAGTATGTTGAGTTGATTCGTGCTATGTACAGACAATCTAGTACCTACGTCCGGTCGGCTGCTGGCAACACCGATAAGTTCAGTGTGGCTGTAGGCTTGCATCAAGGGTCGGCTTTAAGTCCTTACCTCTTCCTGTTGATTATGGACGCTCTTACGTCGGAAATACAGGAAGAGGCACCCTGGTGCATGCTGTTTGCCGACGACATTGTTCTGGTCGGTGAAGATGGACCTGAGATCCAGAGCAGATTGGAGAAGTGGCAACAGAAGCTGGAGAAAGTTGGCTTGAAAATCAGCAGAACCAAAACTGAATACATGTTCTGCGATTTCGGCGGTCTCTCCAGTTCTGAAGCTGTAGTGCTAGATGGCGCGCTTCTCCCAGTCTGCTCCGATTTTCGGTATCTCGGTTCACTCGTGCAAAGCGATGGCGAAATAGATCGGACTGTTAAGCACAGAATTAACACTGGATGGATGAAATGGCGGCAGGTCACCGGGACTATCTGTGATTCCCGCATTCCCCTAAAACTTAAGGGGAAGATTTATAAAATAATGGTCAGACCTGCTGTCTTGTATGGTTCAGAATGTTGGGCCACAAAAGGGATGAATGAAAAGCAATTGCATGTAGCTGAGATGAGAATGCTAAGAGCGATGTGTGGTGTTACGCGCATGGATAGAATTAGGAATGAGTATATAAGAGGAAGTCTGAAAGTGGCACCGCTGACTGAAAAGTTGTGTGGAAATCGGTTGTCGTGGTATGGGCATGTGATGCGGAGGAATGAAGAAAATGTCGTGAGGAAAGTCTTGTGTATGGATGTGGATGGCTATAAGAGTAGGGGAAGGCCAAAGAAACGATGGTTGGACTGTGTGAAAGAGGATATGGGTAAAAAAGGGGTGACTACAGAGATGACGACTAATAGAGGAGTATGGAAGAAAAAGACATGTTGCGCCGACCCCAAATAAATTGGGATAAGGGCAGGAGAATGATGAGTTTAAAAAAAAAACATAAAAAAAATGATTTGTTCGGAATCCTTTGCGCATGAGTCCGACTCGCTCTTGGCCAGTCTATTATACTTCATTTTATTTTTACAGATGATGTATGTAAAAAAAGATGGACAAATATACGGGACCAGTACAAAAGACGTATGAATAAACGTAAAACCAAGAGTGGCCAGGGTGCTGCTGTTATAAGAAAATATAAATATGAAGAAAACTTGAATTTTTTACTGCCTCATATACAGGATCGAAATACAATAACGAGTATTGAATCGGAGAACGAGGAGACGCAAAACGAAACGGAAGACATTCAATCCGCACCTACGCCCGACAAAACAATTGACACCGAAAAACAGCAGCGGCAGGGAGAACGCTCACCAGCTATTAGGGAACCAAATTTCACGCCTTCGCCTGATCCCAATCCAAATCATACGTCAACTGCACAATTCACTCGTTCCAACAACAGCCACTGCAATGCAACCGTCGCAACTCGCAACAATCGCCGTCGTATAGTGCCACAATCCCAGTCCTCTGCGTCAAGCACATTAATGGAGTATATTTAAAAAAATAAAGAAGAGTCCAACACACAAGACATTCATCCCATTGATGCTTTCTTCAAGAGCATTTCAGCCACAATAAAATCTTTTTCTCCCTACTATCAGTATCGTGCGAAAGGAAAGATATTTGCAGTAGTACAAGATTTAGAGTGGGAACAATTGTCAACAGAGCCTTCTACCTACACATCTCCAATGAGTGGAACAGCGTCTGCTAATTCAACGCCAGTATATGCACCGGTCCCGATGATTACACCAACGCCAACTCTGGAATCGACGCCTTCGGAACCGATGCCCACGATACCAAACGCTAAAACTATTCCAAATGTTAATAATATGTCTACTTACTTTTCGCAGTTCAATGAAGACGATTATGTAAATAACATTTAAATAATAAATATGTGATTTTTTAAAATATGAATCTATTATTTACCTGAGACAGACTGCTAATCGTTCGATAGGAGATATAGGTTTTTGAAATTTTGATATTTTTTTGGTTAGATCTGGTTTTAATTTTTCAAGTAAAAAAGTAAAGCATTCTTTAGACATTCTAAAATAACCATAAAACTTGCTCTCGTCATCTATTAGTTCTTTGTAGAGTAAAGCGAATTCTCCTTCTGCTTCTCGCTTTCTCCAGATAGGATGAACACCCCATCTTTTTTTCGTTTTGCTTCGTGCTTCCAATACTTCGTCATCGATGGCAATTGCAATAGCTGCCAATTCAAATTGTGAAAATTGCATATTTTCTCAAACGTCACGTCTATCGACTGATGAAATCAAAGTATACACGTTGACAGCCCGTTGTAGCATTCGACTGGCCCGGTGGCGACACGGTGACAGCCCGGTGTAGCATGAATGACTAGCTCGGCCGACGCACGGTGGCCGTGCCTCGGCCGTGCCCCGTCCGTGCCTCGTCCGTGCCCCGGCCGGGGCACGGCCGGGGCACGGCCCGGTGGCGACACGGTGACAGCCCGGTGTAGCATGAATGACTAGCTCGGCCGACGCACGGTGGACGTGCCTCGGCCGTGCCCCGTCCGTGCCTCGTCCGTGCCCCGGCCGGGGCACGGCCGGGGCTCGGCTCGGTGGCGGCACGGTGTAACGTGAATCATCCTTAAACCGTCAACGTTCTTCTTCGCAAGATTCGTTAAAAATCTTAGGTAAGTACCTACAAATTATAGAGTAATTATTGACAATTTTAAAGGGATGTAAAATTTAAGAAAATATTTTTTTTTCTGTTTGTGGTAACTAGCCACATATTTTTTATTTTTCTTTTTCTTGGTCGTCAACATTTTGATGGAATGTGTCCGCCAATGATAACAACGTATCTGTGTACAGTTCAGAGGGATTGATACCAGTACTAAAACAAAATGATTGTGAACATTATAATGGAATGCTTCCGTCATGATTTCTTATATTCCTACTTTTGGTAGTATTACACATTTTTACGTGTTAATTATATGCGCTAAACTGTTGATTTGATTGTGAACATTGCAATGGAATGTTTCCGTCATGATTTCTTATATACCTGCCTTTGGTAGTGTTATAGATTTTTACGCTATATGTGCCTCAACCTTTTGCTTTGGCTGATTCATGTATATTGTATATATATATCTAGACGCACAATATATACACGCAATAAAGAAGTAAAACAAATACACATCTGTTAACGTCCGGGAATGTTCATTTCAGACGAGCCATTTAGAAGCAATCTTGGTGAAGATCACTCACCGTCTCGCGAAATACCCCAACAATCAATTGAAACGACAGAGAATACAGACCTTCCCAATGAGGTAGTAGTCCCACTCAACGACATGGTTAACATATCGGTGGAGCCTCCAGATGTAACAGCCTCCGTTATAGTCACATCCGAAGCTGTTATTACTGACAGTGCCATCGAAGACGTACGAACTATCGAAAACAACGCAACTGAAGACATCCTTCCTGATGATATTTTGGAAATATTAGGTGAAGCTCCTATAAATGATAAAAAATTCGGCCCAGCTCTGAATTCAAGCCTGGCTAACAGGTGCACACAGCGACACATGGTCTTTCTAAGGAAGTAAAGAAAGATATTTTTAGCAAAACATGAAATTCCAGAAAATTGTAAAAATATTGACGCTCCTATACTTAATCAAGAGGTAAAAGCAGCTTTGTCAGAAGTTCTTAACAAAAAAACTAAGCTATTGAAAATAAGCAGAAACAAATTGCCTTGATAATCGCTTGGTTAGGAGATGCTCTTTCAAATGTGTTATCTTCTGACAATACCAATATAAAGCTTCTTAGGTCATTAACGGACGCTGGAAAACTGGCTTGTGACTTGCAACATACGGAATCGATGATTCGTAGAAGTTTTGTTTGCTCCTCAATTAAAAAAGACATAAAGGATCACCTGTACACAACTCAAATAGACAGCCACCTCTTTGGCAGTCAGTTGGGTGACCTTTTAAAAGCTGCCAAAGCTATTAACAAAACAGGCGCGGAAATGAAAACTGGAGCCTCTGCACCTGGACCTTCAAGACGTTTACAAAACCAGATGCAAAATTTAAACGCGAGATGCCCACCTCCACCCTCCAGCAGGCAAACGGGAGTTGCGGCGAGACGTCCGATGGTGCCTGCCCCTACCAACCGACCAGAATATCACCGACAGCAGCGCCGCGCTCCAGCACCGCACCGGCCGCCGCGCGCACCTTACGGGCGCTCACAGACCCACGCACCGCACCGCCGATAGAAACGGTGAGTTATGCAGGACGTTTGTCGCACTTCCTTGATAGATGGCGTCTTATTACCAGCGATACAGTGCTCTTATCTTGGGTTGAAGGTTAACGGTAAAATTAATTTCTAAAAATTACTATCTAGCTACAGTTGATTTGAGAGATGCATATTTTTTAATTCCAATAAATGCAAATTTTCGAAAAATTTTACGATTCGAAATACCGTTCACCCAGGGTTTCGATAAAGCTCTTTATGAGTTCAACGTGCTTTTGTTTGGCTTGTGCACAGCCCCATACGTTTTTACGAAGCTCCATAAGCCTGTGATGGCATTATTAAGAAGTTTAGGCTATTTGTCAAAAATTTATTTGGATGACGTATGCTGCATTGGAAAAACTTATAAGGAATGTCTAGAGAATGTTCAAATGACCAAATTAATTTTAGAGTCTTTGGGATTTGTTATTAACAATGAAAAAAGTTCATTGACACCGAAAACCAGCTGTAAATATCTAGGTTTTATTATTAACACAGAGTTATTTCATATAAGTTTAACTTCGGGAAAAAAAGACACACAATCATCATAAACGAGATTAATAACTTTATGACCCTTAAACGTTGCAACATTAGATGTCTTGCTCGCCTTATGGGTCTACTTGTATCGGCTTGCCCGCAGCTATACAATACGGCTGGTTATATACAAAACAAGTAGAGAGGTATAAATACCTAGCATTATAAAGTCTGGTAATAATTATGAAAGTTACATGAACATATTTCCACATATACACCAAGATTTATTTTGGTGGTTAAAAGCCGTTAAAAACAACGTTAACCGTATTCGTGACGAGAATTATTTAGTTGAAATATTTTCCAATGCGAGCAAAACAGGGTCGGGGGTGGAATGCGGCAATGAGACTGCAAAAGGGCAGTGGGATAAATGCAGAAAAAGATTTGCATATCAACTTATTGGAACTAATGGCAGCCTTTTTTGGACTTAAGATATTTACCAAACAGTTTAAAAATTGCCAGATTTTTTTGCGTATTGATAATACCACATCAGCTATATCCTATATTAATCGTATGGGCGGCATTAGGTTTCCGCATCTAAACAAAATTACAAAAGAACTCTGGCAGTGGTGCGAGGAGAGAAATATTTACGTTTTCGCCTCTTATATTAGTTCAGAAAATAATAAAATAGCAGACGCAGAATCTAGGGCCATACACCCTGACATAGAATGGGAACTAAGTAACCATGCCTTCAGTAAAAGTCGTCCACACGTCCAGTACAGCTACTATTGATCTATTTGCATCCAAAATCAATAAAAAATGTGATTTATATGTGTCAGGAAAAAAAGATCCTGATGCTTACGCAATAAATGCCTTTACACTGAACTGGAACAATCTAAATTTTTATGCATTTCCACCATTTTCTATCATATTAAAGACTTTCAGGAAAATAATTACGGATGAGGCTGAAGGCATTGTGATTGTGCCATACTGGCCCACTCAGCCATGGTTCCCGTTGTTTGAAAGGTTGTTAGTATCTAAAATTATCTTATTTAAACCAAGTGACCAAGCTCTTTCGTCATGTTCCCACAGACCACCACCACGGCTTACCCTGGTTGCAGGCAGATTGTCAGGACGGCACTACTAAAAAGATGCGTCCCTCCTTCTTCTATTGATGTTATGTTAGCCTCGCTTTCCAACAATACTATGAAACGGTATGATACTGGTTTAAAAAAGTGGTTCCATTTTTGTCAGTCACATAGCGTTGATTTATATGAAGCTTCTGTGCTTAATATTCACAGATTACAATAATTAATACTGCAAAAAACATTAGAATGTGTTACATCTCCATTTAAATGGAAAAAATGGAAAAATACGCTACTGATGACTAGACAGCATGGTCTCTGACCTTAACCGGTTCTAAAAGGAACGAACAAAAAAATCAATTAGTGACAAATGTAATCCATCAAAAGAACATTGCAAAGAGTAGCTTGCTACTATTATAGTCATCATGTGGCAAAGAGTATAAGAACATTGGATGGATTGGATGGACCAAAATTATCTGCACAAATTCTCTGCAAATGTTTTCATTTATTTAGACTAAATTCACCTGTAAAATGTAAATATTACAAATCAAGACATATCAACATCATCTCTTCTGACAGACTACGAAAGAAAGTAAAAATATAGAAATAAGTAATTAATGGAAGAAAAGAAATTCGAAAAAGGCTACTGTAGTCCAAAACGAAGAGATGGTGGCCTACATTGCCCCCCTACCCAAAACCCTTCAAACACTTATTGTCAAGAAAATGATCCTGACTGTTCAAACACTCAAGAAGAAGATCCCCAAAAAAAGCTGAAGAAGGAAAATGAGCTAGGTTATAGGATAATAATATGTACGAGGGGAAGTTGCAGCGAACTGGATTCACAACACCGAAACGATGCTTGTGAAGAAGATACCCACAAAAAGCTGAAAAGGGAAAGTGAGATAGACCCTTGTCATCTTGGTGCAATCCTTAAAAGAGAAAGTAATTCTACTGGATCAGTTAAAAGTAAGAAATGTTTAACCACTCAAGAAAAAGATCCTAAATGTTCAAACAGACAAGAAGAAGATACCCAAAAAAGTATGAAATGGGAAAGTGAGCTAGCTTGTAGGATAAAAATATGTAAGAGGCGAAGTTGCAGCGAGAGAGATTCCCAACACCGGAACTATGCTTGTGAAGAAGATACCCAAAAAAAGCTGAAGAAGGAAAGTGAGGTAGACCCTTGCCATCTTGGTGCAATCCCTAAAAGGGAACAATCTGCTACTGGATCAGTTAAAAGAAAGAAATGTTTAAACAGTCAAGAAGAAGATACCCAAAAAAGTCTGAGGAGGGAATGTGAGCGAGCTTGTATGAAAATAATAATTATGAGGCAAAGTTGCAGCGATACGGATTCACAACACCGACACGATGCTTGTGAAGAAGATCCCAAAACAAAGCTGAAGAGGGAAAGTGAGGTAGACCCTTGTCATCTTGGTGCAATCCCTAAAAGGCAACGGTCTGCTACTGGATCAGTTAAAAGAAAGAAATGTTTAAACACTCAAGAAGAAGATACGCAAAAAAGGCTGAGGAAGGAATGCGAGCGAACTTGTATGAAAATAATATGTCAGAGGCGAAGTTGCTGCGGTACGGATTCACAACACCGAAACGATGCTTGTGAACAAGATCCCAAGGAAAAGAAGAAAAAGGAATAGTCAGTTTTGAAACTCTAAAAGATTCAATAAGAGACATTAAACTGTTTGCATTTTAACGCGGAAAGCTAATCTTCTTTACGATCCTTTTGGAGAAATTAGCAAAAAGAAAAAGATGAATAAATAAATCGTTTTAGAACTTCAAAACATGCGATATATTGTTTGCGTTAAAACACGGCGAATATAAGTTAACATCTTGGCGAAGAAGACCCATTTGGGGTCGAAGAAGAAATATTAGACCGTTTCAATATTTTACAACTTCTTATAAGTTACGTTATATATTAATTTACGTTACACATGGGAATAAAGGTCACGATGCTTATAAAGAGATGAAAATATCGACGTTTTAGAGATTTAGAACTTGAAATTTATTTGCGTTGTAACATGTCCATAGTTCATCGATATTCTTAATTAAAAAAATGGTAACTTAGCCAAGTGAAGGGTCCTACCCGGGTCTGCAGACGGCGAGTAGTGGGTAACTCGCTGTCCGATCAGCACCAGGCCCGAGAGTCGACGGCGCGTAGTGTTCCACGCGCGCCTCAAAGAGTTGTCAGCAAACATGACGGGGTCCGACATGGCCGATGCCTGCCAGGGGTTGAGGATAAATTTGAAAGAGTTACCTCACTCCTGGGCATTCAGGACAGGGAAGGAACAGGGGTGGGTTTTAGTCAGTAAGAGACTGATACGCCCTTCCGCTCCACCCTAGAGCGGGAGATGTCATTTTCAAATAAAGTTTAAAAATTTTAAAATAAAGTTTTTCAAACTGCACCGTGCGACAATTTAAAGGACTGATGATTCACAAGTCTCAAATATATATTTTTTCTATAATTTCAAAAACGATTATTTTTAAAATTATAGAAAAAATATATTTGAAATCCTTACAAAAAAAAAAAATCGTTTTAAAGTTATCCTACTAATATTATAAATGCGAAAGTTTGTATGTTTGTTTGTTTGTATGTTTGTATGTTTGGCTGACGGTAACGCAAAAACAGCTGAAGGGATTTCAATGAAATTTTGCACACAGGTAGGTCATAGCCTGGATTAACACATAGGCTACTTTTTATCCCGGTAAATGACAAGACTTAGCGAAGGCTGAGGTGGAAGTAGAAATTCAAAGTTAGGCTGAACGAACGATTTACGCTCACAAAGTACCAGGAGACCAGAAACATGAGAAGTATTTCCAGGGCTGGAATCATGAGCGGTAAAGACTCGCAAAGTACCAGGAGACCAGAAACATGAAGACATATTTTCGGGGCTACAATCCTAAGCTAAAAAAAAAAAAAAAAAAAAAAAAGCGGTATAGCTTCGCAAACCAGGATATCAATCACAAAATATATTCCGAGGCAGGTATTATGAGAGGTAGAGATTCACAAACTACTAGGAGACCATAGTCATGAATCAATATTTTTGGGGCTTAAATCCCAAGCGGTATAGATTCACAACCTACCAGGAGATCAGAATCACAAAATATAATATTCTGAGGCTGGCATTATGAGACGTACAGATTCATAAATTACCAGGAGAACAGCATCATGAATAAATTTTCCGAGCAGTACAGATTCACAAACAACTAGGACATAAGAATTACAAATGTATACCAAGGCTGGGATTATGAGAGGATGAGGATTCATAAATTACCAGGAGACCAGAATGATGAAAAAGTGATTTCGGGGCTAGAATCATGAGAGGTATAGATTTTAAAACTACCAGGAGACCAGAGTCGTGAATAAGTATTTTTGGGACTAGAATCTTAAGCGGTATAGATTCACAAAATACCAGGAGACCAGAAACACAAACAGTGTTCCGGGGCTGAAATCGTGAGCGGTATAGATTCTCGAACTGCCAGGGGGGTGGAATTCTGAGCGGTATAGATTCACAACCTACCAGGAGATCAGAATCACAAAACATATTCCGAGGCTGGCCTGAGGCCGGTATTATGAAAGGTACAGACTCACAAATTACCAAGAGAACAGAATCATGAAAAATTGTTTCTGGGGTTGGAATCATGAAAGGTATAGATTTTCAAACTAGCAGGAGACCAGAGTCGTGAATCATTATTTTTGGGGCTAGAATCCTAAGCGGTACAGATTCACAAAATACCAGGAGACCAGAAACACATAGAGTCACAACCTACCAGGAGATCAAAATCACAAAACATAATCCGAGGCTGGTATTAGGAGAGGTAGAGATTTACAAATCACCAGGAGACCAGAAACATGAGAAGTATTTCCAGGACTGAAATCATGAGCGGTACGCTACTCACAAAGTTCCAGGAGACCAGAATCATGAAGTGGAGAGGTAACATCATAAATAAGTATTTTAGGGGCTGGAGTCCTAAGCGGTATAGATTCTTAAACTACCAGGAAAACAGAATCACGAAGAAGAGAAATTTCAGACCTGCACGCGGATGAAGCCACAGGTGAACTACCAGGGTGTCAAAATCATGAAAAAGTTAATTTAACATAAACAACAAAACTTCGACGTCAAACGTAGATACAAACGCAGGTTTGTTTTACGCAGGCATAGAAAAAAGATGTTCAGCGTAGCGCAAAAATCGCCGTCAAACTTTGTTAAGCCCTGCGAATGTAAAAAATTCTATAATAATAATAATAATAATGCCATAATAAACATGGCAACCCACTGGCAACACATGTCATATTTTTTCTATTCCACTTTAAAATCATAAAATCCGTATTTTTTCACCCAAAACTGGAATCAATTGTACCAAACAAGAAGCCCATACAAGAAATATTATAGCAAAACCTTCAAATACTCAAACAAACCAAATAATAAACAAAAAAGAAGAATATTTATGCAGGATCGCAGTATGACGTCTGTCAATGGCGACGTACATTATGTAAACAGAATGATGGAAAAATGGAATAAATAAAATTAAATGTTGACCAGAGCAGCTGCCCGTAGCGCACGCCTTCCACCCCCGGACTCGCTGCTCAGCTCCGCCTCGCCGCCGCCGGTCCTCGGATCACCAGTGTCACCGGCGGCTGCAGCCGCGTCGAGCTCGAGCGACGAGTATTTCTCCCCGCCGACGTCGCCAACACCTGTACGTCGGCAGGGGAGAGGCCGGCCACCGAACAGCCTGGGACTTAGGGGCCAACCGGCCCCGAGCCGGGTCCCCGCTGCCAGTGGTTGTGTGCAGCGCATGAAATGGACTCAGTCCATGAACGAGAACGTCATGCGCGCATATTATGGGTCTACAGAGGGGGGAACTAACCTCACTGCGTACCGTGTCAGGATGCTGTCTCTGTTCCAGGAACTAGAACCAACCGTCGACGTCACGGCGCAACGATTGTCGGATCAGGTGCGGGTCATCCAACGTAACCGCAGGTTGGACGATGCTGTACTTGATAGGCTGCGCTCAGAGGTACTGAGCAACCTTATCATCTCAACCCCGACACAGACAGCGGTACAAGCACCCGCTAGGGGCGCAATTCCACCGCGTCCCAATCATATAAATGATGAGGCAGATGATAGGGTTGTTACGGTAAGTAGCCAGTGCAACGATCGACTGAGGAGCGCACTGGAGGATGCGCTTCGCGAGTATAGGTTCACTCCGACCGAACTTAGACCCCGTTTACCACGTTTACCCATGCACAAAAAAAATAGGGCGTTGGTGTGTGCTTTGGACTCGCTGCTTAAAAACATCTTTGAAAGCAGCGAGAACCTCGTTGATACGCACTCAATCTTGTATTGCTGGGCTGTTGCGGCATGTCGTTTGGCCAACGTGAAGTTTCCGATTAGCGACGGAGATATTCGGCCAAAGCCTGCTGTACCAGCCTGGCAATGCAGGATCGAGAGGCGTATCGATGGGGCCAGGGTACTCATCGGCAAACTAATCTGCTTCAGGGAGGGCAATACACGTCCACGTGTGATGCGCTTTGTGAGGCCGGCGTTCTCGGGGACTGAAATCAACCCTCGAGAATACATGTCCCGAGTCACAGAGCGCATCGACTTCCTGAAGCAGAAAGTTTGTGCATGGGCAAACCGTATTCGGCGGTATAAGCGGCGAGTTGACCGGTACTCGCAGAATCGCATGTTCCAAAGCGATGAGAGGTGGGTATATAGAGCTTGGGAGCGACCTGAACAAAATGTGACGGATGGGTGCCGCCCGGATGATGTTGCCACGAGTACATTCTGGCGCAGCATTTGGTCGGTGCCCGTCTGTCACACTGAGGGTGGCTGGATGCGTGATCTCGAGCGTGTGTGCGAAGCTATACCAGAAATGGAGAAAATAGACATCAGCCCATTAGATGTAGCCAGAGCAGTCCGTCCGTTACCGAATTGGAAGTCTCCAGGACCGGACGGGCTGCATAACTTCTGGCTAAAGTGGTATAGCAGCTCACACGCGCTTCTAGCATCTCAGTTCCAGTCATCCTTAGAGTCTGGGTCGCTGCCTGAGTTCCTAACAACTGGTGTTACCCACCTGCTCCATAAAACAGGTAGTCCCGCGGAACCTAAGAATTATAGACCGATAACGTGTTTGTCGACGGTCTATAAACTTCTTACATCCATCCTGAGAGCGAAAATTAATCGGCACATTGACAGTAATTCAATTATGTCTGCCTCTCAGAATGGATGTAGGAACAGGTCCCGCGGTACTAAGGAGCTACTCCTCATAGACATGGCCATAAGCCAGGGCTGCGTGAACTTAGCAGATCATTTTCCAGCAGAGCATGAAAAAATGTGAGTTCTATTCGCATGCAGCATAGTTCTGGAGTTCCTGATACTTTTTGGAAATAGTTCTGTTGTTTTTCCCGGAAAAAAGTTGATTGAAAATATGATCTGCTAACTTCCGGTAGCAGATCATTTTATCCAAAACCAAAATTAAAAATGTATTTTCGATGGACAAGAGCTAGTTCTATAGTTCCTGATATAAATAAGAAATAGTTCTGTCAATTGAAGCTCAAAAAAAAAACAAATATGTTAAAGTAAGATACCGCGAATAAAATAAAATAAATCTTACAACTCACGTCAAAACCAAAATACGACAGTTTGTTGTAACTATTCTAGCCAAAATCAGTAGCTTAGAACTCTAATTAACTAAAAATATAAATGAACACAACGAACAACTCTCAAGTATCAACAGATTATGGTTGAAAACTGAGATTATTAGAAATCACGAAAATTTAAGAATTTATAATAAAAGAGCATCATAAGAAACGTTTAAAAGTATGTAGGACCAAAACCTCTTCAGTTTCTGATACAAATATAAAATTGCTATTTAAAAATATGCATATCAAGCCTAAAACATCCACTTAAATATCAGCAGAGCGTGGTCGAAAATTTAGATTAACAGAATTCCTAACAATTTTCAATGTTTAGTTTAAAAAAATCATAAGAAATAAAAGAAAGTGGGTAGGACTAAGAAATTCTCGCTTTCAGATATACCTAATTACATAATAATAAAAAACTAGCACAACTAGCCTAGAACTCCCACGTAAGTATCAGCAGAGCATGGTCAAAGATTTAGATTAGCAGAATTCATAACAATTTTCTATGATCATTTCAAAAATTCATAAGAAATGTTAGAAAGTAGGTAAGAGGTAGAACTCTTCGTTTTCTGATACATATGATAAAATACTAATTAAAAACTAGCATAACTAGCCTAGAACTCCCACGTAAGTATCAGCAGAGCATGGTCGAAGATTTACATTAGCAGAATTCCTAACAATTTTCTATGATCATTTCAAAAATTCATAAGAAATATTAGAAAGTAGGTAAGAGCTAGAACTCTTCGTTTTCAGATACAAATGATAAAATACTAATTAAAAACTAGCATAACTAGCCTAGAACTCCCACGTAAGTATCAGCAGAGCATGGTCGAAGATTTAGATTAGCAGAATTCCTAACAATTTTCTATGATCATTTCAAAAACTCATAAGAAATATTAAAAAGTAGGTAAGAGCTAGAACTCTTCGTTTTCAGATACAAATGATAAAATAATAATTAAAAACTAGCATAACTAGCCTAGAACTCCCACGAAAGTATTAGCAGAGCATGGTCGAAGATTTAGATTAGCAGAAATCCTAACAAATTTCTATGATCACTTCAAAAATTCATAAGAAATGTTAGAAAGTAGGTAAGAGCTGACGGAACTCTTCGTTTTCTGATACATGTGATAACAGACTAATAAAAAACTAGCATTATTAGCCTAGAACTCCCACGAAAGTATCAGCAGAGCATGGTCGAAGATTTAGATTAGCAGAATTCCTAACAATTTTCTATGATCATTTCAAAAACTCATAAGAAATATTAGAAAGTAGGTAAGAGCTAGAACTCTTCGTTTTCAGATACAAATGATAAAATAATAATTAAAAACTAGCATAACTAGCCTAGAACTCCCACGAAAGTATCAGCAGAGCATGGTCGAAGATTTAGATTAGCAGAATTCCAAACAATTTTCTGTGATCATTTCAAAAATTCATAAGAAATGTTAGGAAGTACGCAAGAGCTAGAACTCTTCGCTTTCTGATACATATGATAAAAGATTATTCAAAAACTAGCATTGTTAGCCTAGAACTCTCAACGAAGTAGTAGCAGAGCATGGTCGAAGATTTAGATTAGCAGAATTCCTAACAATTTTCTATGATCATTTCAAAAAATCATAAGAAATAAAAGAAAGTAGGTAAGAGCTGGAACTCTTCGTTTTCTGATACATATTATAAAATACTAATTAAAAACTTGCATAACTAGCCTAGAACTCCCACGAAAGTATCAGCAGAGCATGGTCGAAGATTTAGATTAGCAGAATTCCTAACAATTTTCTATGATCATTTCAAAAATTCATAAGAAATGTTAGAAAGTAGGTAAGAGCTGGAACTCTTCGTTTTCTGATACATATGATAAAATACAAATTAAAAACAAGCATTCTGATACATATGATAATAGACTCATGAAAAACTGCCATAATTAGCCTAGAACTCTCAACGAAGTAGTATCAGAGCATGGTCGAAGATTTAGATAAGCAGAATTCCTAACAATTTTCTGTGACCATTTCAAAAATTCATAAGAAATGTTAGGAAGTACGTAAGAGCTAAAACTCTTCGTTTTTTGATACATATGATAAAAGACTATTCAAAAACTAGCATTATTAGCCTAGAACTCTCAACGAAGTAGTAGCAGAGCATGGTCGAAGATTTAGATTAGCAGAATTCCTAACAATTCTCTATGATCATTTCAAAAATTCATAAGAAATGTTAGGTAGTACGTAAGAGCTAGAACTCTTCGTTTTCTGATACATATGATAAAAGACTATTCAAAAACTAGCATTATTAGCCTAGAACTCTCAACGAAGTTGTAGCAGAGCATGGTCGAAGATTTAGATTATTAGAATTCCTAACAATTTTCTATGATCATTTCAAAAATTCATAAGAAATGTTAGAAAGTAGGTAAGAGCTGGAACTCTTCGTTTTCTGATACATATGATAAAATAATCATAGAAAATTGTTAGGAATTCTGCTAATCTAAATCTTCGACCATGCTCTGCTGATACTTACGTGGGAGTTCTAGGCTAGTCATGCTTGTTTTTAATTAGTATTTTATCATATGTATCAGAAAACGAAGAGTTCCAGCTCTTACCTACTTTCTAACATTTCTTATGAATTTTTGAAATGATCATAGAAAATTGTTAGGAATTCTGCTAATCTAAATCTTCGACCATGCTCTGCTTATACTTACGTGGGAGTTCTAGGCTAGTTATGCTAGTTTTTAATTAGTATTTTATCATATGTATCAGAAAACGAAGAGTACTACCTCTTACCTACTTTCTAACATTTCTTATGAATTTTTGAAATGATCATAGAAAATTGTTATGAATTCTGCTAATCTAAATCTTTGACCATGCTCTGCTGATACTTACGTGGGAGTTCTAGGCTAGTTATGCTAGTTTTTTATTATTATGCAATTAGGTGTAACTGAAAGCGAGAATTTCTTAGTCCTACCTACTTTTTTTTATTTCTTATGATTTTTTTAAACTAAACATTGAAAATTGTTAGGAATTCTGTTAATCTAAATTTTCGACCACGCTCTGCTGATATTTGAGTGGATGTTTTAGGCTTTATATGCATATTTTTAAATAGCAATTTTATATTTGTATCAGAAACTGAAGAGGTTTTGGTCCTACATACTTTTAAACGTTTCTTATGATTCTTTTTTATTATAAATTCTAAAAAATTTTCGTGATTTCTAATAATCTCAGTTTTCAACCATAATCTGTTGATACTTGAGAGTGGTTCGTTGTGTTCATTTAACTTTTTAGTTAATTATAGTTCTAAGCTACTGATTTTGGCTAGAATAGTTACAACAAACTGTCGTATTTTGGTTTTGACGTGAGTTGTAAGATTTATTTTAGTTTATTCGCGGTATCTTACTTTAACATATTTGGTTTTTTTTTGAGCTTCAATTGACATAACTATTTCTTATTTATATCAGGAACTATAGAACTAGCTCTTGTCCATCGAAAATACATTTTTAATTTTGGTTTTGGAAAAAATGATCTGCTACCGGAAGTTAGCAGATCATATTTTCAATCAACTTTTTTCCGGGAAAAACAACAGAACTATTTCCAAAAAGTATCAGGAACTCCAGAACTATGCTGCATGCGAATAGAACTCACATTTTTTCATGCTCTGCTGGAAAATGATCTGCTAAGTTCACTGGCATAAGCCAGCAGGTTCGTCGATCCCACAAGGATTTGTCGACATGCTGGATAGATTATAAGAAGGCCTACGACTCTGTTCCACATACATGGCTCATGAGGGTGTTGGAGTTGTACAAAATAGATGCAACTCTGCGCACCTTCCTTGGGTCATGTATGGGGCAATGGAAGACAGTCCTTCGCTATCCAGGATGTCGACCAATCCAGGGGAGTGATGAACCTATATGGATTAAACGGGGAATATTTCAGGGCGACAGTTTGAGTCCTCTTTGGTTCTGCTTGGCCCTGAATCCTCTAAGCACATTGCTGGAGGACTCGGGGCTGGGCTATCGGTTGAGAAGAGGTGGTCAAGCCATATCTCACCTTCTTTACATGGATGACCTGAAACTCTTTGCCCCCAACAATTTGCGACTGATGGAGTTACTGAAGGTAACTGAAACTTTCAGTAGCGCGATCAGGATGGAATTTGGTGCGGACAAATGTGCAGTCATGCATGTAAAGCGAGGGGAGATTATGGAATCCGAAGGGATCCAACTCTCGGATTTCATACATCTTAGATCCCTCTCCTCGACCGAAACATACAAATATTTGGGTATGTCGGAAGCGTTAGGCATTAATGTTACTGACATGAAACAATCGCTGAAGGAGCGCTTCTTTGGCCGCCTGAAAAAGGTATTGAACAGCCTTTTGTCGGGCGGGAATAAGGTGCGCGCCTTCAACGGTTGGGTCATGCCGGTTTTGATGTACTCTTTCGGCATACTCAAATGGACTCAGACCGAACTCGACGCCCTGGATAGGAGGGTCCGTACGCTGCTGACCGCAAACCGGATGCATCACCCACGTTCATCGGTGATGAGACTGTACATCCCGCGGAAGTGTGGAGGTCGAGGCTTTTTAAACGCTAAGACTCTCCACAACCGCGAGGTGTGCAGTCTAAGAGAATATTTTCTAGAAATCGACGTGGGTATGCACCGAGATGTGGTCTCAGTGGACAAGGGACTCACCCCGTTATCCATGGCAAAAGAGAACTGGCGCAAACCTGTAGTACTCACTACTGATGACCGCAAGGAGATATGGAAAGGCAAGGAGCTTCACGGGCGCTTTTATCGGGCTCTTCATGGGCCTGATGTAGATTTCTTGGCGTCCGTGGCCTGGCTACGTTTCAGCGACCTCTTCGGGGCAACTGAAGGTTTTGTCTGTGCGATTATGGACGAAGTTATCTTGACGAATAACTACCGGAGACATATTATGAAGGATGGGACGGTTGACGTGTGTCGGGCATGCCATCGTCCGGGTGAGTCCATAAGACATATTATCTCTGGTTGTTCTCGTCTTGCTAACAGCGAGTATTTGCACAGGCATAACCAAGTGGCCAGGATTATTCACCAGCAACTTGCTTTGAAATACAAACTTGTGGATTCTGAGGTGCCGTATTACAAATATGTGCCCGACCTAGTTCTCGAAAATGACCATGTCACGTTGTACTGGGATCGGTCTATCATCACTGACAGGACTATTGTTGCAAATAAGCCTGATATAGTGGTGATAGACCGATTAGCGCGCCGCACAATGATAATCGATGTCACCATCCCACATGACGAGAACCTCGTGAAAGCTGAGAAAGAGAAACAAATGAAATATCTTGATTTAGCACACGAGGTTGTCGATATGTTGAATGTGGACTCGGCTGTCATTGTGCCGATAGTCGTTACCGCCAACGGCCTGATAGCCAAAAGCCTCGACGACCACCTGTCGAAGCTGTCGTTGCACGGTTGGATCAAGGGCCTGATACAGAAGGCAGTACTCCTCGATACGGCTCGCATTGTGAGGAGGTTCCTGTCTCTGGAGCCCCAACCACCGGTAGCTTGGACCCTGCTCCCGACACCGGCGGACTACTATTTTTTATAATTTTAAATGTTTTTTTTTTCTTTTTTATATGATTTGTAAGAAATATTTAAAATTATAATTTATATATGTATAGAAAATTAATAAACGACATAATAATAAAGTAGTCAGAGTAAAAGTAGTAGTAAGAGTCTGTGGCCCGCCTGTCAAGCCGGCTGTCATAATTTTTTCCAAAATAATATTTTTCCTAAACTATTTATATTTATTATCATGTTTATAATAGTGAAAATAAGACCGAAAACGAGAGAAAAAAAAAATATTACCCAGTGCGATGTGTCACAGTGAGATGAGAACTACAAAAATAAAACGGAACTTATGACAACGTGAAAATGCTAACTAGGAACCGAACCAAATTGCTGACCACACACCCAACATCTTCGGGTTCGTCGCTCAGCTCCGCCTCGCAGCCGCCGGGACCTGCACCAGCCGTGAGTCGAGTGATTCCGGCCGCTGCAGTTGCGTCGAGCTCGAGCGACGAATACACCACTCCGCCGACGACACCACCACCTGTGCGTCGACGGGGAAGAGGCCGACCACCAGCCAGTTTGGAACCTCGAGGCCCACCGGCCTCTGATAGGGTTCCCGCTGCCGGTGGAAGTGTGCGGCGCATGCGATGGACACAATCCATTAACGAAAACGTCATGCGCTCATACTATGGGGCTACAGAGGGGGGAATTAACCTGACTGCGTACCGTGGTCGGATGCTCTCTCTGTTTCAGGTGCTTGAGCCAGCTGTCAACGTATCGGCCCAACGACTGTCGGATCAGGTGCAGGTCATCCAGCGTAACCGTATGCTGGATGATGCCACACTTGATAGACTACGCCTCGAATCACGGAGTAGCCGTGTCTCACCTGCTTCGCCACCGGCCGCGGTGCAACTGCAACCTAATGCACCACCGCGACCTGACCACGTTGGTGAAGATGATGATGACGTGGCTATATCCGTGAGTACCCAGTGTAACGAACGATTGAGGAGCGCTTTGGAGGATGCATTCCAAGAGCACCGCTCCACACCGCCTGGGCTTAGACCTCGTCTACCTCCTTTGCCCATGCATAAGAAAAATAAGGCGCTGGTGTGTGCTCTAGATTCGCAGCTATCAAATTTTTTTGATAGCAGCAAAGACCTTGCTGATACCCACTCAATCTTGTACTGCGCGGCTGCAGCGGCATGTCGTGTAGCTCACGTCAAGTTCGCCAACAGTGACAGAGCTGCACGACCAGCTGTACCAGCTTGGCAGTGCAGGATCGAGGGTCGTATCGGTGAGGCTAGAGCACTCATTGGCAAGCTTATCTGCTTCAGGGAGGGCAACACTCGCCCTAGGCTGATGCGCTTTGTGAGGCGGGCTCGGGGTTCTCGGGGACTGATATAAGTTCCCGAGATTGTCTGCCCCACGTCACAGAGCGTGTCGACTTCCTGAAGCAGAAGATCTATGCATGGGCAAACCGTATTCGTCGGTACAAGCGGCGAGTGGAGCGGTACACTCAGAATCGCACATTCGAAAGCAACGAAAGGTGGGTTTATAGGGCTTGGGAGCGACCGGACCAAGGTGTGTCCGATACGCACCTACCTGATGACGACGCCATGAGCTCATTCTGGCGCGGCATCTGGTCGGTGCCGGTCAGGCACACCGAGGGTGATTGGACTCGAGAGGTCGAGCGCGCGTGCGATCTTATACCAGAAATGGGGGCTATTACCATCAGCCTCCAAGATGTAGCTCGTGCAGTCCGTCCGTTGCCTAACTGGAAATCTCCAGGGCCGGACGGTCTGCACAATTTTTGGATAAAATGGTTTCAAAGATCGCACGCTCGCTTGGCAGCTCAGTTCCAGTCTGCCCTAGAGTCAGGGTCGCTGCCACAGTTCTTTACGACAGGAGTAACCCGTAATCAGGTAGTACTGCGGAACGCAAAAATTATAGACCGATCACGTGTTTACCGACGGTCTATAAAGTTTTTACATCCATCCTGAGAGCCAAAATTAACAATCATATTGACACAAATTTTATCATGTCTGCCTCTCAGAATGGATGTAGGAACGGGTCCCGTAGTACTCAGGAGCTGCTCCTCATTGATGTTGCCATTAGCCAACAGGTTCGTCGTTCTCGAAAAGATCTGTCGACATGTTGGATAGATTATAAGAAGGCCTATGACTCGGTGCCACATACATGGCTCATGAGGGTGCTGGAGCTGTACAAAGTGGATGCAACTTTGCGCACCTTCCTGATGTCGTGTATGGGGCAGTGGAGGACGGTTCTTCACTATCCAGGATGTCGACAAATCCGGGAGAACAGCGAACCGATAAGGATCGATCGTAGCATATTTCAGGGCGACAGTCTGAGTCCACTGTGGTTTTGTCTGGCCCTAAACCCTCTCAGTACTCTACTGGAGGGTTCGGGCCAAGGCTACCGGTTGAGAAGATGTGGTCAGGTCATATCACACCTCCTTTACATGGATGATCTGAAACTCTTTACCCCCAACAACTTGCAACTGATGAAGCTACTGAAGGTAACAGAAACCTTCAGTAGCGCCATCAGGATGGAATTTGATGTGGACAAATGTGCAGTCATGCATGTAAAGCGAGGGGAGATTATGGAATCCGTGGGAACTCAACTCTCGGATTCCGTACACCTTAGATCCCTAGTATCTGCTCAACCGAAACCTACAAGTATTTGGGTATGTCGGAAGCGTTAGGCATCAATACTGCTGAAGTGAAACAGTCGTTGAGGGAGCGCTTCTTTGGCCGCCTGAATAAAGTACTGAATAGTCTTTTATCAGGCGGGAACAAGGTGCGCGCCTTCAACGGTTGGGTCATGCCGGTATTGATGTACTCTTTCGGCATACTCAAATGGACTCAGACGGAACTTGACGCCCTGGATAGGTGGGTCCGCACACTGCTGACCGCAAATCGGATGCATCACCCACGATCATCGGTGATGAGGCTGTATATCCCGCGGAAGTGTGGGGATCGTGGGTTCTTAAATGCTAAGACCCTACACAACCGCGAGGTATGCAGCCTTAGGGAGTACTTCCTCAAAGCTGACGTGGGTATGCATCGAGATGTGGTCGCAGTGGACACGGGCCTCACCCCGCTCTCCTTGGCAAAAGAGAACTGGTGCAAACCTACAGTACTGGATACTAATGACCGCAGGGAAGTATGGCAGAGCAAGGAGCTTCACGGGCGCTTTTACCGGGTCCTACATGGGCCCGATGTAGATCTCTTAGCGTTCGTATCCTGGCTGCGCTTTGGTGACCTCTTCGGGGAAACCGAAGGTTTTGTCTGTGCGATTATGGACGAAGTTATGATGACGAATAACTACCGGAAATATATTGTGAAGGACGGTACGGTTGACATCTGTCGGGTATGCCACCGGCCCGGAGAATCAATACGACACATTATTTCTGGTTGTTCTCGTCTAGCTAACGGAGACTATTTGCATAGACACAACCTTGTAGCCAGGATTATCCACCAGCAACTTGCTCTTAAATACAATCTTGTGGAATCGGAAGTACCGTACTATAGATATGTGCCCAACCCAGTTCTCGAAAATGGCAATATCACGTTATACTGGAATCGATCTATCATCACTGACAGGACTATTGTTGCCAATAAGCCTGACATAGTGGTGATAGATCGATTAGCGCGTCGCACAATGATTGTTGATATAGCTGTCCCTCATAACGAGAACCTCGTGAAAGCTGAAAAAGATAAACAAACAAAGTATCTTGATCTAGCTCGCGAGGTTGTTGACATGTGGGAGGTGGATACAGCAGTCATTGTGCCGATAGTCGTGACGGCCAATGGTTTAATAGCCAAGAGCCTCGACGAACACCTAAGGAGGCTCTCGTTGGGCAGCTGGATCAAGGGCTTGATCCAGAAGGCAGTACTCCTTGACACGGCGCGCATAGTTAGGAGGTTCCTCTCTCAGGAGCCCTGACCACCGGTAGCTTGGACCCTATCCAGATACCGGTGGGATACTATTTTTCATATTTTTAAATGTTTTTATATTTTATATTTTAATATTTAAAAATGTAAATTGTAAGATAAAAAATAGAAATAAATGGAATAATAATAATAATAATTACGGCCTTACTCCACTCTCCTTGGCTAACGAGAACTGGCGCACACCTCTAGTGCTTGACACTAACGATCGCAGAGAAGTATGGCAGAGTAAGGAACTTCACGGACGCTTTTGCCGGGCCCTACATGGGCCCGATGTAGACCAACTAGCGTCTGTAGCCTGGCTGCGTGTCGGTGACCTCTTTGGGGAAACCGAAGGTTTTGTCTGTGCAATTATGGACGAAGTTATCATCACGAAAAACTACCGGAGATTTATTGTGAAGGACGGCACGGTTGACATATGTCGGGCATGTCATCGTCCGGGAGAATCAATCCGCCACATAATCTCTGGTTGTTCTCGTCTAGCTAACGGTGAATACTTGCATAGGCACAACCTTGTAGCCAGGATTATCCATCAGCAACTTGCTCTGAAGTACTCTCTTGTGGAATCGGAAGTGCCGTACTACAGATATGCGCCCGACCCAGTTCTCGATAATGGTCATATCTCATTGTACTGGGATCGGTCCATCATCACTGACAGGACTATTGTAGCCAATAAGCCTGATATAGTGGTGGTGGAACGAATCGAGAGGCGTGCAATGATTGTTGACATTACCGTCCCACATGACGAGAACCTCGTGAAAGCCGAGAAAGATAAACAAATCAAGTATATTGACTTGGCTCGCGAGGTTGTCGACATGTGGGATGTGGACTCAGCGATCATTGTACCGATAGTCGTGTCAGCCAATGGCTTAATAGCCACGAGCCTCGATCAACACCTCAGGAGGCTCTCGTTACGCAGCTGGATCAAGGGCTTGATTCAGAAAGCAGTACTTCTGGACACGACTCGCATTGTCAGGCGGTTCCTCTCTCTGGAGCCCTGACCACCGGTAGCTTGGACCCTGTTCCCGATACCGGTGGGCTACTATTTTTTATATTTTTAAATATTTTTTATATATTCTTTTTTAAGAAATATTTAAAAATGTATTTAATATGTTAAAAAGATAAACGAATAATAATAATAAATATTTATTTGCATAAAACATGGTATATAAGATGTTTAAAAAGAAATCATTAAAGAGCATACATGTTCTGCTTACATCGTAGCATGCAAATATTAAGTTAGGTTACATTAAAAATGCTTCCAGTCAAAAAAATCTTTTAAGCTGTAAAAATTATTAGTGCTTATCCATTGAAATAGTTTCTTTTTGAACAATCTAAGATCTAAAGTTTTTAAATCACATGGAATTTTATTATAATTATCCGGACACACATGGCTAAACAGCTTTTATTATATTTAGGCATTCTTGGTAATTCATTTAATATTAGCGTGTGAAGATCACGCCGATTTCGAGGACATACATCACCTGCCCTTTTAAATAAGTCTTTATGTTTCCTAACAAACATGCATACCTCATAGATTTATAGAGCGGGAAGCGGCAATAAACCAAGTTCTTTAAATATTGGCCTGCAAGATTCAACAGGTTGAAGCCCATATATTGCACGAATACACTTTTTTTGTGCAATAAAAAATACCCTCTTTTTGTCGGTACTATTCCCCCACATTATGAACCCATAGCGTATTATCGATTCAACATAAGCATGATAGGTAGTGATCGCAGTTTTCATGTAAGTTATATTTTTAACTTTTCTAAGTGCGTATACGAATTTATTTATTCTTTTAGATATGTCATCTACTTGTGCTTTCCAATTTAGGTCCTGATCTATTACTACTCCAAGAAATTTTGTTTGTGTAGCTTCATTAAGTTTTGGTATGTCAAGTTTCAAATTGTATTTGTTATTATTAGATTTATTAAACTGTATATATACAGACTTATCTAAATTAATTTTTAATTTATTCATGTCAAGCCATTCCATTAATTTGTCAATCGTGTTATTAATTTCTGTTTCATGGTCGTAAATTGTATTAGTCTTCTTATTGGACGTCACTACAATGGAAATATCGTCGGCGAAAATAATAAATTTATGATTTGTTATATCTGTGATTGAATTTATATAGAGTAGGAACAATATTGGGCCCAAAACACTTCCTTGTGGGACGCCATGATTGTTGCATTTATACTCAGATGAGTATGGTATCATGACGTTATTTTTATCTAATTTTGTAATAGTAACACGTTGCTGTCGGTTATTTAGATATGAAGATATCCATTGAAGTGCATGTCCTCTTATCCCGGTCACCTCCAGCTTTTGTAGTAATAAGTCGTGTGACACTAGGTCAAAAGCTTTAGACAAGTCAAAGAATAATCCCGTAGTTAGATAGTTTTTATTAATATTGGATAGTACTGTTTTTATCAGAGAGAAGATTGCTAAATGTAGTAGATTTGTTTTTTTGAAAGCCATATTGATCTTTATTAATAATGTCAAATTGGTTACAGAAATTAACTAATCTTTTATACATGCATTTTTCTAATATTTTTGACAGAATCGGTATTAAAGTTATTGGCCGATAATTATTTATGTCATCCTTTTCTCCCTTTTAAAAAGCGGTTTAATGATGGATAGTTTTAATATATCTCGGAAAGTTCCAGAAGAAAATGAAAAATTAATTAAATGGGTAAGAATTCCCACTATTTCATTAATGCATAATTTTATAATTTTAGTATTTATTTCATCGTAGCCTTCTGAATTAGTGTTAGCTAGCGATATTATTTCTGTTCTGACCTCATTTTCCGATACCGGTCTAAGAAACATCGAATCATGGGTTGAGTTTTTACTACAGCCAATTTTTGTTTTTGTTGGTGTCGATTTGTGTGCCAAATTGATGTAATGGCTATTGAAAGCCGACGCTATTTCAACGGGGTTTGTAAATATTGTGTTATCGACCTGTGAAGCCCCGCGACTCACTGGTGAGTCGGACAAAAAAAAAATATTAAAGAGAAAAAAAAAAAAATCGGCTGTCAACCCGGGTTGTCGTCGGGGTTCTTAATGATAAATGATAAATGATGTTTATTCAGTGAAAAACAACAGAAAACAACAAAAAAAAAAAGAAAAAGAGAGAAATGAAAAGAGAAAAATGAGAGAAAAAAAAAGAGAGAGTGAGAGTGAAATGGCAACAGAAGCTGAAGAAAGTTGGCTTGAAAATCAGCAGAACCAAAACTGAATACATGTTCTGCGATTTCGGCGGTCTCTCCAGTTCTGAAGCTGTAGTGCTAGATGGCGCGCTTCTCCCAGTCTGCTCCGATTTTCGGTATCTCGGTTCACTCGTGCAAAGCGATGGCGAAATAGATCGGACTGTTAAGCACAGAATTAACACTGGATGGATGAAATGGCGGCAGGTCACCGGGACTATCTGTGATTCCCGCATTCCCCTAAAACTTAAGGGGAAGATTTATAAAACAATGGTCAGACCAGCTGTCTTGTATGGTTCAGAATGTTGGGCCACAAAAGGGATGAATGAAAAGCAATTGCATGTAGCTGAGATGAGAATGCTAAGAGCGATGTGTGGTGTTACGCGCATGGATAGAATTAGGAATGAGTATATAAGAGGAAGTCTGAAAGTGGCACCGCTGACTGAAAAGTTGTGTGGTAATCGGTTGTCGTGGTATGGGCATGTGATGCGGAGGAATGAAGAAAATGTCGTGAGGAAAGTCTTGTGTATGGATGTGGATGGCTATAGGAGTAGGGGAAGGCCAAAGAAACGATGGTTGGACTGTGTGAAAGAGGATATGGGTAAAAAAGGGGTGACTACAGAGATGACGACTAATAGAGGAGTATGGAAGAAAAAGACATGTTGCGCCGACCCCAAATAAATTGGGATAAGGGCAGGAGAATGATGAATGATGATGTTTATTCAGTAAATAGGTTACAAGGAACACTTTTACACGTCAATGTTTTTTTGTCAGTTTAAGCTAGATAAGGCCGGTGTTTCCTAGCTGACTACCCTGAGAAGAAACACCGAAACAAACTCAGAGGTCAAAGTCTCTTTTAGTGTTCAAATCCATACAATGTGGACTGGTTAGATCCTATGAGAACCATGTACGTTTATGTCTGGGATGAGCTTTATGAAGAAAGCAACACACGAATTCGAGTGGACCTGTCCAGACAGTGCAAGCATTTGTCAGTCATCGCGAAGCTCAACTCAGAACTCTGAGGTGCTCAACGAACCGACGAACAATACCAAAGTAAGGACATTTGAGTAGGCCGCAAAAAATACTCAAACTGCCAGACAATCATAAAATCTACATGAATATAACGACATACATAGTTCTCGCGTCTCTCGTTCAACTTGACAACCCGGATTTGGCCGCGGGGGTTGAAGGGTGTTCTCTATGTTATCTTTGCAGTTAGTATTAAGTATTTAATTTTTTACAACTGACCAAGTGGCTTTGCATTTGTTTTCACTCCTATTTATAAACTTAATGTTAGCATTTCTTTTCGAATAATAAATACATTTCTTCAACAAATTTGAGCATGACATATATTTAGTTTTGTTAGCTAAGTTTTTATTTTTATAGTATTTGTAGCGTAGTGTTCTTTTGATTTTGCAACTTCGTTTTAGCCCTTTGCTTATCCAATTTTGTTTATTTTTATTATTAATATTAACTTTTACTTTTATTTTTGGGAAGCAGAGATTATAGAATAGGCATATTATTTCATGAAATTTATTGAATGCTCTGTTTAGATCATTTTCCATTAGTATTTCTAACCATGATAAATTTTTCATGCATTCCCGAAATTTGAGAATGTACTCCATATTATATCAATACCAAACCAATCAACCACTGTGTCAATTACTGTGTGCTTGGTCTGAAATAAATATTTTCAATTTCAATTTCAATTTATAGTCTCTCTTATATACAAATACAAAATCTTTATTTCTGAACCAAATTTTTTGACATTAGTTGGTGATTGGAGCCTCCTTTTAAGCAAGTAATGCCTGTGTTAGGAGACTCCGCTCTTCCACAGCAATATACAATTTATTTAGTACCTTAGAAATAGTATGTGTGTGTGCATATGTGTGTAATGGTGTGTGTGTGTGCATATGTGTGTAATGGTGTGTGTGTGTGTGTTTGTGTGTGTACATATGCGTATTTTATTTAGTCTTTATCCAATTTGTTATAATTTTTTTACTTTCGTGTAATTGTTTGTTGTGTATATATATCTTTTTATTTATCCTATTATAAAGTTCACATGATAGTTTAGTGTACTGGATGGCAGCAAATTTTGTTTTAGTTGGTGGTACCTGTGCTATGAGATCTTTCCTTCTTCTTGTTATTGTATTTTGATCGTATGGTAGATTCTTATGTTTTTTTAGAACGGTATTTAAAATGTATAACTTTCTAACAGAAAGCAGTCCACTATCCTGATAGAGACTTTCGGTAGGGTATGTAATCCTTTTGAAATACATTATTTTTATAACAGCACGTTGTCCTCGTTCAATATGTATAAACTTTGATTTTGCTGCGCCGCCCCATATTGTTATACAGTAGGCTATAACAGATTGTGCAAGAGAGATATATATTTCATTTAATAAATTTCTGTGAGAGCCTGATATCTTTTTTATGTTTATAGGGGTAATATGTCTTAATGTTTTAAAAATCCACCCCAATTTCCTTATCCTTCCAGTAACATGTTCAATATGAGAGTACCATGACAATCTGTGGTCTATAATTATACCTAAATATTTTGTTTCCAAAACTTTATTAATTAAAGGACAAGCGCAATTATTTTTTGGTTTATCACATGAGTGTACCTTAATGTTGAACACTTCATCTGGTTGTGAACTTTTATAGATGGAGAAGCATACGTAATTAGTTTTCGCAGTATTTAACGTGAGGAGGTTGTTATCAAGCCAAGTCGCAATTTGGACCATACCTGTTTCTGTCTTAATTTTAACATCAGACCAACTGTGCCCGTGGAAGACAACAGCAGTGTCGTCTGCGTAGGAAAATATATTTGCGTTTTCAACTTTTAGGTTACAGAGATCGTTAATGTAGGCCAGAAATAGTGTGGGACCCAGAACACTACCCTGCGGTACACCGAACGACACATCAGCGTCATCACTAATGTACCCTCCAATCTCTACCCTCTGTTTCCTATTTGTGAGATAGTCGATAAAAAAATTGAGAGGTTCTCCCCTTATTCCAAGTTTTTCTAGTTTGGTCACCAAGGTGGGAACGGAAACGGTGTCAAAAGCTTTTTTGAGATCTAGAAATACCGTTAGACATTTTTTTCCTCTATCCACATGATCAGTTACTAGCGAGGTGAGGGCACCTGCTGCATCCTCGGTGGAAATTCCCTGTCTGAAGCCAAATTGTGTTGATGATATAATTTCAAACTTATTTAAATAATTTACTAATCTAGTGTTGGTTAATTTTTCTATAACTTTAGACAAGGCTGGCAACACCGAGATAGGTTTATAATTATTGACATCGCTTCCGTTCCCTCCCTTGTGGACTGGAGTAATAACAGCTTGTTTCAGGGGGGCTGGGAACACTCCGTTTTTGAAACAGAGGTTAACTAGATGGGCAATAACAGGGGCGAGTTCTTTATTACAGTATTTTAGGAATTTTGTTGAAATACCATCCCAGCCAGGGGCACTATCCGACTTCAAGTTCTTTATGACTCCTTCTAATTCATCTGTGTCAGTATCTAAGAACACGAATGAATTTATTTGTGTATGTAAATTGTTTTTTTGGTTATTAGGACTGTTATAAATTCTAGGCTGTATTTGTTGGGCTAATTCTTTTCCGATATTCGCGAAAGATTATTTACGTACTTTACTGACTCAGTCGGAGCAGGCTTGATATTTAGTAATTCTGCACTTTGATTTTTTGTTTTATTGGTATAAGTAATTGATTTTATATTTTTGCATAATAATTTAGTATTGGCAACTGAGTTTGCTAGTAATTCTCTTTCATATTTTCTTTTCATTTTTTTAATGAGGTTATTACAATAGTTTCTGTATCGGCTATATGTGATTTTTAGAATTTCATTATGTGGGTCAGCACGTGAGTTTTTTTGTAGTTTATTTCGATTCTTTATACAGCGGAGTATTCCAGGGGTTATCCATGGTTTGATGATACGTTTGTTGTTCGGAATATTTCTTGTTGTAGTATTTATCTTTATAGTTTCTGTAAGTTTTTCTATAAGTATATCTGTTAGTGCATTAGGATCATTGCAGAACAACAATTCGTTTATATTTTTTTCTTGTAAGTAATTTAATGCCTGTTCATAGTTCAAGGTGGTAACGTTTTTATGTATAATTTCATTATTTTTTGTTTTCGAAAGTGATAAAAATGTAGTGAAGTGATCTGTAATCGAAGTCTGTAAAATTGCTATTGATGCACATGTATTTTTCCTGTTGATTCGTAACATGAAATGGTCTAGGCAGTTCTCTTCTCTGGTAGGTAGTGTATGACCTGGTAGTATGCCATAGGTTGACAGAGTGTTAAGGTAATTAAGGCGGTTATTTTGCTCAGTAGGTACCCCAGTCTCTTTAGGTCTAATATTAATATCCCCCGCTATTACTAAGTTTTTTTGTGAGTGTGAATATAATCTAAATGTGAGCTAAGTGAGTCTAAGAAATTGTTAATATTTGTGTTTGACGGCGATCGATATACGCATAGGTCAGTGGTATTTAACATATCTACTTGAAGACACGAGGCCTGGGATAATTTTATTTCTTTAATTTTTGGTTTTAATGTTTTTTTTTGCGTATACAACTACCCCATCATTTTGATTGTATTGGCGAGCTGTGACATAAGACTGATAATTGGCCAGTTGTGGTATAGGTTTATTGATATTTAATCTACATTCCGTTAAGATGATTAAATCTGTTTCGAATTTAAGTGAAGATAACGTAATAACAAAATCATCATAATTGCAGTATATACTTCTTATGTTCTGTGAAATTATAGTTAAATCATTTTTCTTAACACAAATGTGATTAGAGAGATTTGAAGGATAGCATTCAATTGAACTTGAAATTTCAATTTTATCTAGTTCATTAACTGTTCGAACCGTGCTACTCATACAGAATATTTTTAAGTAGAATTATAGTTGCAGCTCGAACGTAGTAAACATCCCTGTTAGATACGCGAGTACATTCTATTATTATAGTAACAAAGTAGTCGCGGCACGTATAGGATCCAATATTAATATTACTCTAACTCCTTACTTGAAAGCGGCGGCGTAGCAAATCACGAGCAGCGTGGGTCTAGTCAGATAGCGCGTAGCAAATAACTTAACACGTAGCACTTGTAGCAGCCGCGTAGCTGACGCGATGACGTATATGTCCCAATCCGTAGAGTGGACAGTAATTATGAGCGATGACTGCTACGTTGATTTGGCGTAACGGCTTCGACAGCGGTCTCGATGCGGCGTGCACGGCGCAACCCAGGTTCAAATCCCACGGAACGGCGACGGCACTTTTTCCAAGTCAATGTCGTTCTTTCAATTGACAGCCGAGTTCGTTTGTGAGAGCGAGACTTCCCACACAAACCAATATGGCCACTGCATCTAATAGGAACCCGCGCAAGATGGAATAGGAGGGTCCGAGTTTGATTGTAAAACACCGTTTCAATAATATAAAAATAAATAAAATCTTCGAGTTGCTTTCACAAATCTAAATAACAAGCACGTCCGATCCAAGCAAGCGCCTGAGGAGAAGGATATAATATGTGGCTAGTTTTTGAGTTTTGTGTTTTAAAGGAATACTTAGCATTTGTGCCGTGTTATGGTCAGATAGATGAAGTGGTAATACTGTTGCAATCGCATCTGGGATGTTACTCAAAATATGGTCTATACAAGACGACTTACGGATGGGCACGTTGATATGAATTTTCATGTTGTAGTTATTCGATAGGTTTTGTAACTCGTTCACAATATGACCTTTTTTTAATGTGTTTATGTTGAAATCACCAGCTATAATTATATTTATTTTAGACTTATATTTTTTGTGTAGGAGAATACTAAGTTTAGATAGGAAATAGGTAGGATCCGATTTTGGTATTCTATAGAGACAAATAATAATAAATTTATTAGGTAACAGTTCTATTCCGCAGGCTTCAAACGAGTTCTGTGTGGCATATGTTTTAATAAATGGTAATTCTTTATAGTTTAATCCTCTTTTAACTAAGATGCAGGTACCACCTCTTTGTTTCTGTCTGCAGTAATTAGCAGCCATTTCGTAATCGTAAATTTTTATATAGCTCTCATAGCCTTTTTTAACAAAGGTTTCGGAGAAACATATTACGTCTGGTTCGTTTTGTACCTCACGTAACTCCTGTAAAGTCAATTCTAGTATTTCTCGCTTTGACAAGATACTGGCTATATTTTGATGTAGAATTCTAAATTGATGTGGCATGGAAGTAGTCAGGTTATGCTCGAAAAAAAGTGTTGTTCTTATTTATAGTAGAAAAATAATAAGGTATGTTGCCTTTCTTTATTGTCCCCGCGGCTTTTATAGGGTTTTCTGTTGGGTGGGCCTCTACCCTGCTTTGGCGACTAAAATAGTAAGGGATTGTCTCTTTACTTGGTTTGTTTAAGTTAACGTTCGTACCTAACTTATGACCCGGTTTATTACCTGCTACTCGCTTTTTAAGTACGCTGAGGTTTAAATAATTCTTTTCATAATCGCTACAGTCTATAAGGTAATTAATTGATTTACAAATATCAGGTACTTTATATGTAGTATTAACAAAGTGACATGTTTTATACTTTTTACATAGGTTTTTAATACTGGTATTTAACTTATTGACCTGGAAATAGTTATTTTTAAAAACATTCAATACTAAAATCATGTTATTTTTAATCTTGTCTGTCGTTTCAAGTTGTGACAGGATTAGTTCTATGTTGTAATCGTTCTCACCTACACAGATTATGAGTTTATCGTCTTTCTTTAGCTTCGTGTCTCTACAGCTCTTTAATATATTATGGTTGCTTAATGCGTTTGGCTTCGTATCCGCAACCACTTCATATTTTTTGTATTGGGTTTCCACTCTTGAGCGCCAAATAGCTGAGGCCAGTCCAACACATTGCTGAGCGCCGAAAATGTGTATTATTTTCTTTTCCGGTTCGCGTTTTAGCTGTTCCGGGGCTGTATGTGTCTGTATCGCCGGTATTTCAGATGCTGTGGTATTAGAGTATCGATACTTTTCTAATTTATCATGATCCTAGCCCGTACTAACTTTTAATCTTTCACAAATGTTTGATCTTTCTCTGGGCTCAATCCGGATGTATGAATTGGGATATGGGCAGGAGAATGATGAATGTTTTGTTAACGTGTTACTCTCTGGAAATACTACTCCTATTTATGGTCATACTTTTCACGCGGGCGAAGCCGCGGGCGGAAGCTAAAATTTAATATAAATGTCTACGCGAGCGGAGCCACGGCCAAGAAGCTAAGCACTAATTTAGGATATGTTCGGGACCCAATAAATGAAACAGTCTCGGTAAACTATTATATTTATGTTGGGGTTTTTCTCGTCGTTGACGGATACCCCGGTAGTTGTTGTAGGTAGTTGTTAGTTCACACCAAACCACTGTTAAGTTTAATAGTTTATTTAGGGAAACGGTGAAAAGTTATGTTTGTTTGGTAATCTGAGCCGCACTTAATGTTATATTATTATTGATCGAGCCGCACATGAGCGCGGGACGGAGTTTTAGTTACGACTGAATTGAGTAATTATTTAATAAGGTACGAATAAACGTACTTTTGCTGTATGAGCATTATTGGCTCGTACATGCTCCCGAGGGAAAGATATGCATATGTACTCAGATCATCAAACTTGCGTTACAAGTTAAGTAGGTATAAATGTTATAAAACTAATAAAAGCAATCAAAACAATAAGCAAGAAATAATTATTCATAGTTTAAATCTAAATAATTAATCATAGTTTGAATCTTGTTCCAATGGCTGATTGCGGCGGATGGTAGTCCTGTGAATGTCCACCTCGTATTTTAGCGTAGGAAGGAATCTCCTTTAGCTCTATATCTTCTGTCCTCTCTCGAGTCTTATTCGTATTGTTAGAGGTATTGCTCTTCTTACGCGCCTGAAGATATCTTCTTATTTGCCCAACTAGTACAGCGGCGACGATTCCTCCCACCAGCAAAGTGGTCATAGCGTAGTTGCCGATGTCGTGGACACTTAGGTCGTTAGTTAGGCTCTCTCGTCCCTTTTGTGCGGTTATCTGGTCATCTAATAATCTGTGTTCATTTGATAAGTTTAGTTTTGTTAGCACAATCTTTGTGTTTTTGAACGTATTCCACATATCGTTTGGTGAGTCAATAGTAGGTACCTCCAAATTAATTCCAATATTGGTACTGCTACTAAAAACGTTATGTGAATAAATTGTAGCGTCTCTGTGCTGAAGTATGCAATCCTGACCTAGGGCAAGGAGCCCCGCCTTTGTTAAAATTGTTGTTGTAATTCGATTTTCGCATACAATGCGCGTCGAACACTTTATTTATATTTGTTGATGCAATTATACAGCCATATGTTTGGTCTCTGTAATTTAACCCATTGGTCAGAGCATTGTTGTGGTACCCAATCACATGTAATATTATTTACATTTTGGCTCAGTATTTTAGCTTCGCAAGATGCCGTGGCTCCATGCAAGTTGCTGATAGTTGTAGCTGCGTGGCAGATGTGATTGTCTGCCGTCATTGTTGTACATTGCTGAAGATCAACCTCTTCCATCTGTATGTAGGTATTCTTTATGAAGTTGACTCCAATATATTGTGTTGTTGTCTCTATCACCTGACATTGGTTAGTAGTTTGCTGTCTAGGTATACCTATATTGCGATACAATGTATACTCGTCATCACTTAGTAAAGGGATATGTAATTCAAAGAGTAAGTACTGTTCGGTGAGCCGGGCTTTAACATAAATAATTCTGTAAATATTTTTTACGTTAGCTCCATTTCTGTTTTTGATAGGTAACGTTAATCTTTTCGGTATAATACCGGCAATGTAATTGAGTTGTTCTGATAGCTGCTCCGGTGTGAATAATTTCATATCGAGATTGCCTCTGTAGATATCTGTCAATGCACTTAGGAGCATTTCTTGGTTTCTTCTCAGTACTGAGATAAGTAAACTAGCAGTTAGCGCCCCTGCGTTGACGTCATTCATGGTTTTCATTATTTGAAATCTGTTTTCTATCACTGCTGTGTTATATTTCGTTTCGTTCATGAATTGTTGAATTACTTCCAGTTGCGTCCTTACAAAGTCTTCATTTTTCTTGATGACGTTGTTTTCTGCCTCTACAATCAGTGTCTGATTTCTTATCAGTTGTAGTAAATTTTGTAGTAGTTATTTTATATTTCGTTTGTTTTGATTTTTTCAATGTCCTGAGCGTATTTTTCGGCGAAATCGCTGTCAAGGACACCAAAAAGGGCTCGTGCAAGATTTCCTACGCCGTTGACGTAGCCACGTCGCCTTCGTTGTAGATGTTGAGACCGTAACAATATGTTATACTCATTCAGCTGGCTCATTTCAAACTTGAGTTGTTGTGTCGTAGAGTGGCATGGCTCGTTAGGCATCGTGTCGCACAGTTGAACTACACGATTAATGAATTCCTCTACCTTTGTCGTACTTTGCCAGAATGTTGTCAGGTTATAGTATACCAGAAGTTTCCATTCATCGTGAATAATAATAATAATAATAATTTTTATTCAGACAACCATTGATCCATTTCATATACATTTAAATTTATATTGTTAGTATGAGCTTAAAAACTATGTTAGTACCTAATAACTAAGAGAGACTTAGTCCTCTGGGTGAGGCTCCACACCAGTGGGCTGTCTAACTTGTTACCTATTACCTTCAGGATGCTGTTACTGCTCCCACGCAATCTGCTTAGTAGTGAGGCTGTCTTTTTGCGCCAGGTGGCCTCAAAGCCGTCTGTCCTAGACTCAGCGAACATTGTTGACGCACTGCAGAAGCGCGGCAGACGTAACAGCGCCCTGCAGGCATTGTTAAACTGGATGCGCAGAGAATTGTAAGCCCTTTGGGTATATCTGAACCACAGGCTCGCTGAGTACAGAGATGTGCAATACGCTTTGAATAAAGTTACTTTCACCGCGTCTGTACATCGAGCGAACCTGCGTGCCAGCATGTTCGCCCGGACTGACAATGCCCTGCGCTCCCTCTCCATGTCTACATCATCTCCAAGGTTTAATAAGTTGGATATTTCCGACAGGGTCAAAATAAACTGGCTGGTTTTCAGCTAATCGAGCTACTTTAAAATGTTGCTGGGGTGCTGCTAATCCACATGTTAGCGTTGTAAACGCTACTAGTAACACCATAAGCAAGCTGTTAACCTTTCTCTGGGTTTTGTTAGTCCCTTTATTTTGGTTGTCGTGCTCAGTTTCTGGACTCACCGTTTGTGAATCAGTGCTGCCGCATGCCTCGTTTATCGGTAGCGGGGCTAATTTAGTTATGGGTCTTTTTAGTATCCCATTTTGTGTCTTGAGCGTGACTACTCGTACTAAGTTATCGCTGCCTGGGTGAAGTTCCACTACGCGTCCCATAGCCCATCTGCTTGGGGGTAGATTGCTTTCTCTCACGAGAACTAGTTGCCCCTTCTGTATATTTTCTTTTGTTTGTTGCCATTTGTTTCGGTTTTGTAATGAAATAATGAAGGTATTCTTTCGACCAGCGATCCCAATAGTGTCGACGCATGAGCTCAATGAGTTTCCAGTTGTTTCTGATGACTATAGTTTTTGTTTCTTCAGTTTCATTGAGTGGTAGTGTTAGTGTTGGACAGCCCGTGAGAAAATGACTAGGGCTGAGGTATTCCAGATCTTCCACATCCTCCGATAATGGACACAACGGTCTGCTGTTCATGCACGCTTCGATTTGTGTTAGGAGCGTTGCAAATTGTTCGTATGTAAGCTTCTGTTGTCCGATAACCCGTTTCAGGTGTGCTTTCATGGAACGTACAGCAGCTTCCCATAAGCCTCCCGCTGATGGCCAGGATGGAGCGTTGAAGTGCCACTCGATTTGAAGGTCGTTGATCTCTTTAAAGAACTCTGGAGATAGCATTGTTTTAAATAGTTGGAACTCAAGAAGAGTTAAAACTCTTGCTGCTCCAACGAAGTTGGTTCCGTTATCAGAGTAGATATGATTTGGGGTGCCTCTTCTGGCGCACATTCGTTTTAGTGCTGCGATAAAGGTTTGCGTTGATAGGTCCGAAACAAGTTCGATCTGTACTGCTTTTGTGCACATACATATGAATATGGCTATGTAGCCTTTGCAGGTTTTTATCCCGCGGCCTTTGTTAATCTTTACGTCCACATGGCCTGTAAAATCGATGCCGGTGTGTGAAAATGGCCTCGATGGAGTGATCCTTTCTTTAGGAAGGTTTCCCATCAGCTGTTCAGTTCGGGTTGAAGCGTATCGACGGCATCGAATGCATTGTCGCAGTATTTTCTTGACGGTTCGATTGCCGCTGATAATCCAGTAATTGTTTCTAGTGTCAGCAAGCGTTAATCTTGCTCCACCGTGTAGGGTTCGTTGATGCGCCTTTTCAACAATTAGTTGGGTTAGTCTTCCCTCTCCTGGTACCGGTATGGGGTGTTTCGTTTCCACTGGCAAGTTTGAGTGGTTTAAACGTCCTCCAACTTGTAAAATTCCATAAGAATCCAAAAATGGATTGAGTTTTAAAATGGTACTTCTGTTGAGAAGTTTTTCACCTTTGTTGAGAGAATTTATTTCGTTTTCGAAATAATCCCGCTGCACTGATTTGATAATTAAAAATAGTGCGTTATTTATTTCATTCAAGTTCAGTTCATGGCACTCAGTTGACCTTCTTTTGTTTCGTAATGCATCAGCAAAACGTATCACCAAGGTGAGTATTCTTGTAATCCGATCTAAGTTGCTATGTCGCTCAAGTAATGAATCAATTAATTGGTTTTTAATCGCCGTGGGTTCCGCACTATTATTAGTCGTGTAACAGTTTGTTAGGAAGCCCTCGTTTGTGGTAAAAGTTTCTTTTGAGATAAGGACTTGTTTTTCTTGCTCCTTAAGCCATTTAGGGCCTTCCCACCACAGGGTAAAATCTACCAGTTTTTGCGGTGAGAGACCTCTTGTTGCACAGTCAGCTGGGTTTTCGTTCGTCTTCACGTAACCCCAGTTTATAGCAGGCACGATGTTTAATATGATTGTGGTTCTGTTGGTTACATACTTTTCATATTTAGTTTGACTTCCCTGAAGCCATGCTAGAACGACTTTAGAATCGGTCCAGCAGGTAATCCTTAGATCGTAATCTTCCAGGATCTTAGTTATCCTTTGTAGGAGCTTCGCTAGCAAAACTGCGGCGCATAATTCCAACCTCGGTATGGGAGTTTTCTTACTGATTGGTGCCACCTTAGTTTTTGCCGCGAGTAGAATACTGTCGTAGGTGCCGGTGGGTGACGTAGTTCGGCTGTAGATAACGCAGGCGTAGGCTTTCTCGCTCGCGTCACAGAAGGCTTGCAATTCGATCGCCCTATTGTTTTCGTTTCGTATCCATCTTGGTAAACCTATGTATTTTATGTTTGGCAGATCGGATTTAATTTGCATCCATTCCTTTTCTATGGAATCCGGTACATTTTTGTCCCAGCCAATGTTTTGACAGTTTTCACTCCATATTTTTTGGAAAAGCAGTTTTGCTTGTAGAGTAATTGGAGCCAACCAACCGAGCGGATCGTAGATCTTGCTTATTTCTGACAATAGCCTGCGTTTAGTGTATGGTGCATTTTTGTTGTTGCTAGGCGCTTCGCTAATAAAATGGAATGTGTCGCTTGCGTCATTCCATGCGAGTCCAAGTGTTTTGCTGAACTCTTGTTGCTTGAAGTTAAATTCAGTATTATTATTCTTCTCTATCCTCTGTAGTTCTTTGAGAATAGATAGTTCGTTCGTGGACCATTTCCGTAAAACAAAACCACCTTTCTTCAGTAGTTCGCTTAGCTCCTTTTGGAGTAGCTTTGTTGATTCTATGGTATGGTGGCCCGTGATGGCGTCATCCATATAGAATTCGTTAAGTAGCGCCTTTTGGGCCAGAGGGAACGCGTTGCCTTCATCTTTGGCCAGCTGTTGGAGAGTACGCATCGCTAAGTATGGTGCGACTTTGGTCCCGTATGTGAGGGTACACAGCTGCATATCTCTCAGTGGTTCTCTCTTAGAGTCTCTCCAAATAATTTTTTGAAGACATTGTTGATCTTGATGAACAAGGATTTGGCGGTACATTTTCTCAATGTCTGCCGTTAGAACATATTTATAACTCCGCCATTTTATGATGAGGGATAGAATGTCTTTTTAAAGATTAGGCCCTTTTCCCATCAAATCGTTTAGGCTGTACCCAGAGTCTGTTTTCATTGATGCGTTAAAAACAGCTCGTAGTTTGGTTGTTGTTGAGCACTCTCTTGCTACGCCGTGGTGTGGTAAGTAGGCATGTACTCGACTTTCGGATTCTGTAACTGGTTTCATGTGACCTAATTCGATATATTCTCGGATGAACTCTTTGTATAGTTTAGCGAAGTTTTCTTGTCTTGCCATTTTCTTTTCTAAATGAAGGAATTGTGCTGTAGCTTGAGGTTTCGAGTTACCAAGGTTTTGTTCATAGTTAGCGTTCATGGGCATTTTCACCACATAACGCCCGTTACTCAATCTTTCTGTTGTTTCTGTGTAATATTTTTCACAGAATTCATCTTCCGTTGTAGTTTCGGTTTCTGAAGGGATGTCTTCTATTTCCCAAAATTTTGTTAGGTTTTCTAGTTCTGTTAGAGTAACTAGACAGTTAAACTGCTTTGTAGCACCGCACAGTATCCAGCCCAACTTTGTGTTTTGCGCTACTGGCGAGTCATTGTTATGCTTGATTATTCCTCCTAAGATCACCTCAGAGTAAACATCAGCTCCAAGCAGTAGATCGATGGGTCCAGAGATGTTGTAGTCTGGATCAGCCAACTTGATGTTATGAAGGTGCGGCCAGTTGTCTGTGTTGATCGTTGAGTTAGGCAGATTGTTGATGAGTCTATTCATCACTAACGCTTCGGTTTGGAATGTATAGTCAGAATGGAAAGACTTGCATTCTAATTTTATCATTCCTTTACTCTTGCCCATTATAGTGCCAACGCCAGTGACTGCAGCGTTCATTTTGTTTCGGGGTAAGTTCAACCGTTGAGCAGCATTTTCTGTGACCAAGGTTACTTGAGAGCCTTGATCCAGTAACCCCCGAAGGACGACGTAATCTCCTTCCTTGTTCTTGACCCTTAGTTGAAGAGTTGTTAAGAGTATCTCTTGTTCACCGTTAATGTGGTTAGAGGTTCGCTCAGCCACCGTTGATGTGGTTGGCTTTGATTGTTGCCGTTTCAGATTATCATCATGGAGAAGTGAGTGATGTTTGAAGTTACACGTGCGGCATGTTTTCGTTGAATTGCATTTATTGCCTCCGTGGCTAAACAAACAATTTTTGCACAAGTGCATGTTACTTGTTGTTTGATTTCGCGTTGCGACATCCATGTTCAAAAATGTCGAACACTGTCTCAGCGTGTGTTCGTTTTTGCAGAGTGGACATTTCCTCAGCGTTGCATGGAAGGTTTTTGTCCACTTTTCTGTGTCTTTAAAGTTCGTTGATTTGTTGTTGTTATAACTTTTATGTTGGTTATTCGTTGAATAATTTGTTTTCCCGCCGTTCCTTTTGGTACGGGATGTTTCCAGCGTTATGAACTGTAGTTCTAGAAACTCCATAAACTCCTCTAAGTCTGGAAGCTCTTTTGAATGGTTCATGGTTTTGATGTAGTCACCGTAAGTGACGTCATCCAGTTTGGAGGATAGTAAGTACACGATAAGTGGACCCCAAACTGGAATATTGATGTCAATGTTTTCTAGGCCATTTAAACACTCTTTCGTTATGTCATACAGCTTCTTCATGTTGTTTGAGTTCGGTTTTTCGATAGATGATTGATTGAGCAGTGTGTCCATGTATGAGGTGAAAAGTAATCGCTTGTTGTCGTAGCGGTGCTGAATAATATCAAGGCACGAGTCATAATTCTCAGCACTCACAGGAAGGTGTTTGATTAACTTTTCCGCTTCACCTTTCAATTTAGATTTTAGGAACTGCATTTTCTGTGTTTTGTTCAGCGTTGGATTGTTGTGAATCATCTCAAAGAATAAATCCCTAAAAGAGATCCAATTGTTGAAACTTCCGTTGAACTCTGGTAATTCCATACGTGGTGTTGTGTTTTCGTAGTGGGATGTTTCAAAGATTTTTCTATGTAGCTCTTCCTTTAGGTTGTCGTAGACTTGCTCCCAATGGTCGTATTTTGCTTCATAGTCCTTGTCGTTCCCTTGCAATAAATAGCTTAGTTCCCAGTGAATCTTGTCGATGGATTCCCATTTAGATCGTAGTATGTTAACTTGATCTTGGAGTTGCCACTTCTCTTTCATGCTATTTTTTTTTTTTTTTTGGGGGGTGGGATATCATCCTATGACTTCTTCCGCTCTAGGGTGGAGCGGAAGGGTGTGTCAGACTCTTACTGACTAAAACCCACCCCTGTTCCTCCTGCCTCGAGTGCCCGGGGGCGAGGTAACTCTTTCGAATTTATCCTCCACCCCCGGGCAGGCATCGGCCGCGGCAGGCCCCTTCACTCTTTCATGCTATTCAGGTTCGTTTTGGAGACCGCTCGCTTCAAGGCGTTGAAGTTACACATTTGATTACGTAACAGCGTTGATAGGTGCTTGTCCGTTTCATCTCCGATTTGTTGGTGTACTCCAGTTGTATCAAATTGCGCTTTGCCCGGAGTTTCTAGTATTTTCGGTTCTGATATTCCCGAAAATCCAGGTCCGTTTATCAACTTGTTTCGTAGTTGATTCATTGATTGCATTGTTTCGTCAATCATGCTTCTTGTTATGATGAAAATGTCCTGCTTGAAGTAGTCATGTGCTCTTTGTTTAGACTCATACTTCTTCAAAATTTCATGATTCGATCGAAATTCATCCCATATGGATTGTAAAGCTTCAATGCGCTTGTTAAGGTAGTCTATGTTTTTTCTACTCACAGCATCCTTTTTGTAGTTAGTTTGAAGAGTTTTTATTCTCTCGTAGCTGCTTTGCTGCTTAGTTATAAGTTCCACAAATTCAGGATAGTCTTCTGTCGACATTGTTGATACCTTATGGCTGCTAGTAGTTGGCGTGTTGGTAGTGTGTGCTCACGAAGTTTTCGGAGCTGAAGTAACCGCAGTGGACGTTATCCCCGCTGATTATTTCTTGTTTGTAGCGGTAGACGTAATCTCCGCTGTAGTAACCGCCGTGGACGTTATCCTCGCCGATTGTTTCTTGATGAATAGTTTGTAGCAGTAGACGTGATATCTGCAGGTTCGTTAGTGGCAGGCACTCAGTGTAGCTCACCCTCCTTTACGTCATGTGCAATGTCTCAATGCTACTGGTTAGACCCGCTTGTGGGAAGCCAACAGCACCGATTTGCTAACGTAACTGGGATATACTACGCTAAGCACTCTGCTGATGAGGAGACACGACGACTCACAAGATGATTTGCCGTGTCATCCGGCTCGAAGGACCAAAAGATGTTGGGGTTTTTCTCGTCGTTGACGGATACCCCGGTAGTTGTTGTAGGTAGTTGTTAGTTCACACCAAACCACTGTTAAGTTTAATAGTTTATTTAGGGAAACGGTGAAAAGTTATGTTGTTTGGTAATCTGAGCCGCACTTAATGTTATATTATTATTGATCCACACGGTAAGAATAACAAGATAGGTACCCCGACACACTGAGCGAGTGTGTGTGCGCCCCTACAGTCTTTATGTAGATCTTTGTCGTTCAAAAAAATCTGGATTTAAGCCTAATTTAAATTACTTTTAATTTTGATTTCTATAGGGTTTATTTATTGTGCTACTCTCTGGAAATACCACTCAAACTTATTATTACACTTTTTACGCGGGCGAAGTCGCGGGCGGAAGCTAGTATGAAAATAAACGAAAATTGACCATTCCCTCCCTCCCCCCTATGTCTGAAACTACTGAGTCTAAAATTTTGATAAAAATACAGAAAATAGTTCTTTACTTATAGATTACAGAAAAACCTATGAGAAGTCTATATTTTTACAAACTTTATATTAATTTGCTTTAGTTTGGGTTCGTCAGAAATTAGTAACCCATTTTTCAAACACTTTCTGGTCTTTATTATGCTAAAACTTGCATTACTCATAAAATTAAGTACTCAATGCAATAATACATTGAGTACTGATGAAGCTTGTCTGACGATGGAGCTGGAAGGTGGCCAAAGGATCTCCTCAACCAAACAAAATGCCACCATCGTGTTTGGTCTCATTGCATATGTTTTGACAAGTTACGTTCGACTAGATGATGCCTAAGGTCTGATGATGGAACCGAAAGGTGTACATAGGATCTTCGCAACCAAAAAAGGTAGCACCATCGTATTTGGACTCCTTGGTAGTATATGGGTTCTGATATGGAGTTGGTATGTGGCCAACGGATCTCTGCAACCAAATAAAATAGCACCGTTGTGTTTCAGCTTATTGGATGTGTATTGACAAGCGATATTATATTTAGTGGTGGTGCAAAGAGATTTAAAGTATACATTTAATGTCTTTGTGGTGGTTTTACCCAGGATCTGATGATAAAACCAAAAGTTGACCATCCATAACAACTCTTCAACTAAACAAGATAACACTGTCGTGTTTGGGTTTATTGAATTTGTGCTGACTAGTGTTATTACACTAGAAGGTGGTCAGGGTTTGATTATATAATAGGATCTTCAACCATAGAACATAGCACCGTCGTGATTAGACTCATTGGATATGTACCTACTTTCTGACAAGTGTCATTAAACTACTTGGTGACTAGTAGAACCTGCCGGTCGATTCTGTTAACATCTCACCGTTAAAACTTAGGTGCAGTGAGTGTGAAGTGAACTGTCATTCCACCTTAATTGTATGGGATTGACAGCTCACTTCATGTTCACTTCACCTAAGTTTTCACGGTGAGATTTTACAGAATAGCACTACAGAAGGGTACCATAGATACTAAACAAGAGAAAGTGCCGTATTGTTTGGTCTCGTCGATTTTATGTGGACTAAAACTATAGTTCCAGGTATAGTCCAGGGTCTGATGTTGGATCTGGACGGTCATCATAGGAAACCCTCAATAATGTAGCCCGATGAGATAAGGCTTGTTAGATTTGTTTTGACAAGTTATAGCACAGGGCGTATAGATTCTGTTTTCTTTTGACTGACAGTAAGTTATAGGGCAGCTGGCCTATAACTAGAATGATATCAGATTGCTGCTGCCCCAGGTTAGGTTGCTACTATTATAGTTATGTGTACCCCCGGTGCTGACACTTTCGGCCTTACAGTAGATACGCTCCTGGTGTCAGTATAAGTATTTCAATAAATTCTAATGTTAAAAAGTATAAAATAAAGTATAGATAAATTAAAATCTTTTTATGGCAAGCTTCAATCATATAAAAACGTAAACTGAAAATGTTGTAACTCTAACATTTCTTTAAAGTTTGAGGCGTGAACGTCTCTTACACTGTTTTAAAGATAAGCCTAAAATATTATAGTAGTAGGTACATATAATGTAGGTACATAGCGTACATATAATAAAAATACTTATTTAAACATAAATAAATAAGTATCTAAATTTAATTAGTATTTATAATTCAAGTAAAAGTTTGTCCAAAGATGTTTACTTTTTTTATAAGCCATTCATAAATTATATGATTCGTTCGGAACCCTTGGCGCGCGAGTCCGACTCGCACTTGGCTGGTTTATTTTTCAAACACGATTGGCATTGACAGAAAAAATATGGTAAAATACTCATTAGCATCATTCTTCAAACGATTGAATATAACTAAGAACAATCTATTACTTGTTTAATTTTACTACTTTATATTATAAAACTAACCGCTGCGTCTGTCTGTCTGTCTGTATGTTTGTTATAAACTATAAAACTGTTGAACGGATTTTCATGCGGTTAAATGATAAATGATGTTTATTCAGTAAATAGGTTACAAGGAACACTTTTACACGTCAATGGTTTTTGTCAGTTTAAGCTAGATGAGGCCGGTGTTTCCTAGCTGACTACCCTGAGAAGAAACACCGAAACAAACTCAGAGGTCAAAGTCTCTTTAAAAGTGTTCAAATCGATACAATGTGTACTGGTTAAATCATATGAGAACCATGTACGTTTATGTGTGTCCTTCACCACACAATCCTCACTTTTGAAAACTTGATGAAAATCAATTTTGAGTACGCAGAAAAATAGTCAATAAATAGTCATAAATAGTCACCAAGGTTCAAAAAAAATAGTCGCATTATGAATCCGAAGTTATAGTTATATGTTGGTGAGCATTGTGTGGTGAAGGTCTCCACACAATCCTCACCTCCGTGCAAGCAAACGGCTGGGAGTATTGACTTGGTTTCAATTCCAAAAAATAGTCAAAAAATAGTCGTAACGCTATGCCAAATCTCGAAAATAGACATTAAGGCATTCCAGAGATATAAAGGTGTCTTGGTGAGGATTGCGTGGTGAGCCTTTCTCGCCACAATCCTCACCTGATTACCGCGGAACGCTTACGTTTTTGAAGTTGATTTTAGTGTCAAAAAATAGTCAAGAAATAGTCGTCTCCAACCATGCTAATTTCGACCTGGTTTACTATGTAGAAGTATGTTAAACTTTCATGTAAACTTCTACGTACATTATGTTTTGGTACAGTCGCGAACACTATATTTTGCACAATTATTTTATTTAGTATTGTTGTCTATTAATTTAAAACGGTAATAAAATATTATAGTTACTTTCATTATGTTTCTGGCTTTGGCAGAACTGAATAACCTTCCATAATATGGAAAATATATATTATACTTAGTCATGTTTTTATTGAAATTAAAAATCCTGCTCATAATACATTTTGATTTTTCATTCGATTCAACCACCATTCAACATAAAGAAGCGAGTATTTTCCTCACATCGCTTTTATGATGTCACCGAGTCTCGCTACCCCTCGTTTTTAAGTTCATAAAGATCAACATATTTTTCTTCTGCATTACGAAAATATACGTCTAATCAGCAAAATTTACATGCACTTGATATGCGATATGTCTATAGAGCAACACGGGCTACCGGCGGACCGGAGACGCCGGTGGCCCGTGTTGCTCTATGGATATGTCCTTTTGTAAAAATGATAGCGAGACTACCGTAGGGTTGAAGTCATGTTTGAAACCAAACTTGACGTGTCAATAATTTCTTAATATGAATTAGTATTTTTTTTTGGTTAAAACTAGTTATTTATGATACTAGTGCGGTAAGTTGGTTTTTAGAAACGAATACGCGAATGTAACGATTAAGAGACGAAGTCGAGGGCTTACCATAATTACCAGTTAGTAAATACCAATTTCCGCACATGTGTCATACAACGTTTTTCAACACATTTGCGTTTTTAAAACGTACAATAGGTAATGAAACAAACTTTTGTTTTCAGATATCAGTCGATAAGTGGCTACAATCTTTGACGTTTCTAATATGAAAATAGCGCGAATTTGCAAATGGAGCCACGTGTGCGTGGTGATAATTAGAACTACATCTTACGTCTCATTTTCTTTTTTCATGTGAAACATCTATTGGTGCGGCTTGGCAGTAAAATCGACTCGAATGTCATGACGAATAGGGTATTTTACTCTAGATGAGAAAAAAACTAAAAATATATTATTGAGATAGCTTCGGCAAAAAAGCAGTCGGCAAATGTTAGTTTTAGTTCATAAAATATAAAATAAATTTTAAAATTCAATTCAAAGTTTTCAGTTTTTTTAATGTTTTTAACACCATGGAGTAGTAGCTGCCATGTTATAAAACTGCGAAAGCAATGTTACTTATGTTATCGACAATTTACAAAAATACGGCTTTTACAGTGCTACACGTTATTTAAAATGCACAAATTATAAATGTGAATTGAATGATGGACCTAATAAAAAATGTAGCTACATTCCACTTAATACTGAAATATTACAAAACAAAGGGCTAAAGGCGCTGAATGAAGCAGCTTTAATTTATGACGATTCAGAAAGATCTTATAAATCTGAAATATGTGATGGAAAAAATGCATACGAATACGATTTAAATGATTTTTTTTTATTTTTTGAAATTAATTCTTTAAGGTCATGTAATATTAATGACATACCAATGGACATGACATTGAAAGGAATGTCATATACATTACTCTCTGTTATTGATTATACAAATAGTGCGGGTACTATGGGACATTATAAAAGTAAATGCTATCGTTCTTCAAAGAAATGCTGGAACTGCTATGATGATTTACAATCAAAAATTTATTATAATTCATCCAATACCACACCTCATTGTAATATTTACACAAAACCTGAAAGTCGAGAAAACATGTTTACCGAAGATCTCAAAAATAATAAATAAAAATTCAACGAGATTAGGTTATGTTGTTTTTTCCACAAATTGTTGTACATTGTATAATTTGTATTTTGACTGAATTAAAAATACCTACCTAATGTTCTATCTCAGATCACTAAACTGAACAACTTTTTTTACGTTATTCGGAAACTCACCATTTGTTCTATTTCATGATCTGAGCTATCGGCCGCGAGGCGGTTAGTTATTTCATGTAGGTAAGTACCTATAATAATACCTAGTCATAACCAGAGGTGCCAAATTGTATTTAAGTTCTTTGTCTATAATATGATGTAACGTATAAATTGCAAAGATATTAATAATAATATTAATACATATCTGGGATTTATATTAAGGATTTAACTTATTTTAAGTATTTCTGTACTGATTATAAGTAGGTGTTAATTATTGTTTTAGAGAATATAGCAGATAATTTTTAAATTTTTACTTATATAAAATATTTCAAAATATTTATACTTGTTAATTATTGTTGTTAATTATTATCAGAAACCAACTGTGTAATTATTGTGATAAACACAAATTACATAACAGTAGTGTTAGTTTGTAAGTTTTATTCAACTTTAAATTGTATTTTTCTGATCACAGCCCCTACACTCCAAAACAGTAATTATTAATCTTGTATATATTTGGTAAGTATTCATTCTTAGATAAAGATAGAAAACCCTCCCGACACCCTCGCACGTACCGCAGTGGCCGAATATTCAGCAGCGCGTCGACAGAGAGCGTGACCGAGTATTTGGTATTCGACTAAAGCAAAATTCATGGCATTGTTTATTATTGAAGATAATAAGTTACTCTTTGAAGTGTCTACTATCTAAGGAACTGCTGTGCCTGAAACAGGTTTAATTTAGCTTATGACTTTGTTTTATAATATGTCACTATAATGATATACATTATATATGTATAAAATATACTTAAAATACCTACCCAAAATAGCTTTATAACTAAAAATAATTTATACTCATTTTAATACAACCAAAAAATAAGGTCACCATTAAAATACGTACTTAATAATTTTTTGCTCGACTGTACTCGACTCGAAAATGTACGTAGAAGTTTACATGAAAGTTTAACTTACTTGTACATAGTAAACCAGGTCGAAATTATCATGGTTGGAGACGACTATTTCTTGACTATTTTTTGACACTAAAATCTACTTCAAAAACGTAAGCGTTCCGCGGTAATCAGGTGAGGATTGTGGCGAGAAAAGCTCACCACGCAATCCTCACCAAGACACCTTTATATCTCTGGAATGCCTTAATGACTATTTTCGAGATTTGGCATAGCGTTACGACTATTTTTTGACTATTTTTTGGAATTGAAACCAAGTCAATACTCCCAGCCGTTTGCTTGCACTGAGGTGAGGATTGTGTGGAGACCTTCACCACACAATCCTCACCAACATATAGCTATAACTTCGGATTCATAATGCGACTATTTTTTTAACCTTGGTGACTATTTATGACTATTTAATGACTATTTTTCTGCGTACCCAAAATTGATTTTCATCAAGTTTTCAAAAGTGAGGATTGTGTGGTGAAGGACACGTTTATGTCTGGGATGAGCTTTTTGAAGAAAGCAACACACGAATTCGAGTGGACCTGTCCAGACAGTGCAAGCATTTGTCAGTCATCGCGAAGCTCAACTCAGAACTTTGAGGAGCTCAACGAACCGACGAACAATACCAAAATAAGGACATTTGAGTAGGCCGCAAAAATACTCAAACTGCCAGACAATCATAAAATCTACATGAATATAACGACGTACATAGTTCTCGCATTCACATTATTCTATATGAGGACCATGCAGCTTAGTGTCTGTAGTGGTCTTTTGAAGAAAGAACCAAACATATTTGAGTGGACCTGTCCAGTCAGTGCAAGCATTTGTCAATAGTCGAATAGCTCAACTTAAAAACCACTAAGGAGCTCAATGACATGACGAACAATACCAAAGAAACGACATTTGGGTAGGCCGCAAAAGTACTCAAACTGTCAGACAACGTTAAAAATTACTGTAAAAAGGAGGAGAAAATAATAACAATAACCCACATAGTCCTCACATTCACAATAATTAAGTTGTAGCGTAACAGTTGCCCGGACCAGACACAACACCCGTCTGGTCGGAGGATCCTCCCTTTTCAACGGAGGCTTGCGGGACTTTACACCCTGTTCCGCATACCTCTAAAAAGTAACCAAAAAAAAAAAAATATAATACTTTACAAAGTAAATATTCGTGTCAAACAAAATAGTAATAATAATATGTCAATCAAAAAATAAAAAATAAATATAATACTTAACAAAGTATTCAAGTCAAAAAAAAAAAAAATTCAATAAAAAAAAATAAAAAAATGTAATACGAGTATAATACTATACAAGTATTCATGTCAAAACGAATATTAAAAAAATATATATATAAAAATTTCATCAGTAAGTAGTACATATGAAAACAATGGCTCATGCATATCATTGAAGCAACTCAATCCCACGCCTTTATGTCCTCAACTCAAGCTTACGTTTAATAAATGATTTAAATTTATTTATGCTTAGTTCTTGAATTTGGCTAGGAAGTTTATTATAGAAACGTATACATTGGCATGTACACGAACCACCTATTTTTTTCTTGAGCCTGGTTTTAGGTACGAGTACAATAAATCTGTGTTTGTTCCTAGTATTTATGCTATGGATATCACTGTATCTTTTAAACAGATTAATATTTTTGTGTGCATACATGAGATTCTCATAAATATATTGAGAGGGAACAGTCATAATATTAATCTCTTTAAATTTGTCTCTGAGGGAGTGTCTGGGACTTAATTTATAAATTGCACGAATAGCCCTTTTCTGTAAAACAAAAATTGTCTGAATATCAGCGGCATTTCCCTACAACAGTATGCCGTACGACATCACACTATGAAAATAACTAAAGTATACTAAACGAGCTGTCTCTAAATCAATTAAACCACAAATTTTCCTTACGGCGTATGCTGCAGAGCTAAGTTCTTTGGACAGTTTATCTATATGGGGGCTCCACTGAAGCTGCGCATCCAAAGTTAAACCTAAGAACACTGTGGAATCCTCGGGTTTCAACTCTTCACCCTTTATTGACACACTAGTGTTCACTTGTATTACATTGAGTAGTGTGAATTTTATGCATTTTGTTTTTTTCTCGTTAAGGAGAAGATTATTGATGTTGAACCAGTTAACTACAGTTGAAAGAGCATTATTTACATTATCAACAACCACCTGCTGACGTTTGAGTTTAAATAAAAGTGAAGTGTCATCTGCAAACAGCACTATATCATGTTTATCCTTTATGAGGTAAGGCAAGTCGTTGATATAGATTAGAAACAAAAAAGGACCAGGAGGTTTTCACCAATACACAGAGATATTCATGAGGAAGGTTTATGTGTATAATTTGTACCCGTGCAAAGCTGAGTATTTTTATTTTTTTTCTATATTATTTTTTCAAAAATGAAGTAGGTATAAGTAGTTAATATTTAGTTAAGATTCAGGCTTCAACACACATAGCTTAAAGCGATAACAACACCATGTTCGCAAAGGTTGTATGTAGGAGATAGTATCTATTATATTCAAATTTTGACTAATGTTTTAATTAAGCCCATTTAATCACTACTGGGCAAGTCTGACAACCAGTCTTACCAAGGAGTATTGTATTACCCAGTAACTGGGTTGTGGAGGTCAGATAGGCAGTCGCTCCATGTAAAATACTGATATTCAGCTGCATCCGGTTAGACTAAAAGCCGACCCTAAGATAGTTGGGATAAGGCTAGGCAGATGAATCACTACTGGGCAAGAACCTTCATACTCTCTTTTTACCGAGAAGTATGATTTTTTTTTCAGTGTTATGTATGTATTTGAGTATGTAATATATTTCTATAGCACATATATATATATAGCCTAAACGGCTGGTCTTGAGATTCAACGTCATTTACAGGCAATAAAAGCGTAAAAACAGTGGTTGGCATTACCTAATGGCGGCCGCTATTTTCACTCATTTTTTCACTTACGATTTTTTTTTACTATGTTATCATGGGACATATTAGCGCGGATCGCCCAGAGGACACGGTGGAGAATACGGTGGAGATCTGCCCCGCTTGGGCGGAACACCGCCGTGTCCTCGTGGATGCGATAAGTGGCAGCGACCTCTCGCGCCCGGCCCTGGTTCAGGCCATGGTACGGAGCGAGAGGGAATGGGAGGCAGTCTCCGCCTTCTGCGAAGCAGTAATGCTCGTGAAGGCGGAGGCGGGACGCGTGAGGAAAGCTCAACGGAGTGGACCTCGCGGCCCCGGCCGCTATCACCGCAGGAGAGGTACTGGGCGTACCAGGCGTAGGACGTCGCGAGACGATTTCCGGCCACCGTAGACCCGGGCCTGCGGACGGCGAGCAGTGGGTAGCTCGCCGTCCAATCAGCATCAGGCCCGTGAGTCGACGGCGCGTAGTGTTCCACGCGCGCCTCAAAGAGATGTAGTCAGCCACCACTGACGGGGCCCATCGCGGCCGGTGCCTGCATGCCTAGGGGTAGCGGATAAATTCTGAAAATGAGTTACCGCACCCCTGTGCACTCAGGCAGGGAAGGAACAGGGGTGGGTTTTAGTCAGTAAGAGTCTGACACGCCCTCCCGCTCCACCCAGAGCGGGAGAAGTCATTGCAAGATTTCCCACCCCACAAAAAAAAAAATGGGAGATAATAAAATGAAGGACATAAGGATTTCATAAATAAAACTCAATAAAAAATAGGAAAGAAATCTAATAACCCGACTGCAAAAAACAACTAAAATGTTCCAAATCAAATAAGTTACTTTTTAACCGACTTCGACAAAGGAGGAGGTTATCAATTCGGATGTTTGTATTTTTTTTTTTTTTTTTTTATTATTATGTATGTTCGGGTATAACTCCGTCATATATTGACGGATTTGCAAATTTTGGCCAACACTAAATGGTATTAAGGTACTAGTTTTCGTTATGGGACTTTTAATAGATTTAAACTTATAACAGAGAAAATCTATCAGGACAGAATGAGTTTTTTAATTATTTGTTTCACTTCAATCGCGGATTAACGCCACCAGCTGCATACCACTGCTTGAAAAAACTTTTTTACAAAAAAATAGAACCGACTTCCAAAAAAAGTGCAAAATAACTTTAATTTCGGAAGTCGGTGTTCCTGTTTTGTGTTTTTTGACACCGACTTCCGAAATTAAAGTTATTTTGCACTTTTTTTGAAGTCGGTTCTATTTTTTTGTAAAAAAGATTTTTATTTTTCACTTTTTAGTTGTGTTTCCCCATTAAACTGTGTTAACAATTCATAGACATACGATAGCAGCATCGCGGTTGATTTGCTGTCAATTTTTGAAGAGTTCCGTTGACTGTCTCCGAAACCCATCATCAGATCTTTTTGAAATTTAAATGGAACCATTTCGAAATAAACCCCTTTCGAACAAAAAAATAATTTTGCAAATCCGTCAATATATGACGGAGTTATGTCCGAACATACATAATAAAAACAAAAATACAAACATCCGAATTGATAACCTCCTCCTTTTTCGAAGTCGGTTAAAAAAGTTTTTCATTTTTCACTTATTAGTTGTTATACCCCAGAACTAAAAACCCCAATATAATGGAACGTGGGCACATTCGTAATTGGAAAAAAACCAAAACGTCATCTATGTATACGTATTTTTCGTTTTTGTTCAGTTTTTTTTTAAAAGCGCTGAAGCAATTTTGATAAAATTTATATGCGACCACTCCGAGAGAATATTTTTTTGGATAAAAAAAGAATTTTGGAAATTGGTCCACAACTGACATAGAAATCGATGGACATAAAAAAAAAACATACATACAGTTGAACATAGAACTTCCTCCTTCTTCGAAGTCGGTTAAAAACTGGAGTACGAACAGTGAAGCAGAATCAAAATTGATCGAAAATTAAACGAGATATTACAATTTAAACAAATGTATCTGTTACTCTCTCGAAAACTCTGTTTTCTGTGATATTATTGTAGTCTTTGTTTCTATGGTAGTTGTATGGGCTTCATGTCCTTTGTCGGTCTTCTCTTTCTAATTATCAACTTTATAACTTTGTCGCTGATGATTGATGATTTTGAGAATTCCTTCATATTTGTTTACTATAGTTAGTAAGTCTTCAATTTAACAAATAAAGAAACATCATGCATAATCCTTATTGTAGGAATTCAATTTTTAATGAAATGAAATCAAAGCAGAACACGAGCAGTTTCTAGTCAGAATTTTTGTTATAATACTGTTTGCTAGAAACAGATAGTGTCTCTTCCAGTAGGAACAAAGAACGGCCCCCACCCAAAACCAGTTGGCGTATGATAGAAAATGAGGAGTGTACAAGTATGTTTAAGAGTCAAGTGGTTGATATAATGATCGAAATGAAGGATATGGAAGGAAAATCTATGTATTAATGTTTCAAAGAAATGGCGGATTCATGTCGGCACCCAGTTGATGCTTATACCGGCTTTGCTAAAAAAGCATAGTCTTTGCAATGGGTGTCTGGATTGACACAATCGGTTCAGCTGATGATTAAGGGCCCACAGTTCAGTCAATATGGACTGATAGTTAATATAGAGATTAATATTTAATGATTTTTGAAAAGTTTTGCCACTGGAGCGGGGTCAACGTTTAACGGTTATTCGAACTGGTACAGTTCTGTCTTTATCATCTCTGACACGATAAGCATCCGATAAGTTAGAGTCACGATTGTAATGGTTTAAGTGAGTTATTAAACCCCTTTTGGGCTGATGTGTGCTGACACATCATTTTATTTGTATTAGAGGAATGCTTGGCATCTTTTTCGCCAGTTTTGGTGCCAGGAGTTTTAAACATGACGACGTTAGTTTGTTGTTGCTCATTGGCACCATAGTAAATATTATAGTTGAAGACATATGCTGTAGTGTCAGGACAAGTCGTTCTGTCTTGAGGCGTCTTTTGCAAGGGACATACCCTTAGTATACAGTTATTTCTGGCGTTAGGTAAATGGTCGTATTAAGTTTAGGTAAGTTTCGATCGACTCTCCAAATGTGTAATAATTGAAAGACTTTCTAGCGTTTGCGCTTCTATTCGTAGCTTTAGGGGCGCAGCTCATGTGGCGATTGTAGACACAACCTAAGCTCAGCGGATCTGTACCGGCCTTCAGCTGGCTGTTGAGATTATTGGAGAGTCGATGGAAGATAAAAGAGTAGGTGGTGTGGCGAGTTGCCGCCACTCTGCAAGTTGGATGGGGTGTGGTATCACGACGTGTGTGTCTTGCTTTAGCATGTGAGGCAAGTCTGTAGCCGGCTTTACGGGAACCATAGGCAATCAGTGCGCCTTCCGCTGCGAAGCCGAGCGCATCTCACCGCAGACTAAATTAATGTCTTATTAACATCGTCCCCGCAAATACACTAAAATCCCGAGTAATATCCCGTAAACGTTGGGGATTCTCCGGGAATAATAAACAACCCATATTTACCGCGTCCGTGTAACTAGTGAACAAGAATAACCAGGAGTGTTGGTGTGAAGAGAATTGACTGGCCACTCGTCGGGTTCCAGCGTGGCTGCCGCAGGAAAAGTCAGGTACCGCTTGTTCTTACTAGCTTAGAGTTGGGCCACATGCGCCGTCTACTGCCAACCACTCCTAACTTGAAGTTATACAGACAAATATAGGCAATTTTGGGCCAGCATTCAATCCAAGTGTTTGGCCGTAACACTGTCCTCCATCCTGCAGAGAACCACAGCTATTTACACGCTTGGGCAACTCCATTAGATGGTCCTTTCGAGCCTGGATAGGCATCAGTAAAATTCAGTACAAATTAAGTACAAGTCATTACAGTAGGCACATAACTTTATTAGTGCCCCAAAATGGCACCCGCAAGCAAGAAGCTAAATTGGCTCAGCTTACCGCTAAAAAACAAATGATTTTCGAGCGAGTTAATCGCATATATAATGATTCCAGAAACATCTCGAACTTTGATTCACGTTCAAATGAGACATTCTTAGCGCAGTCAGAAACAATTACTGAGCAATACAACAAATTTGAGGAAATAGTAGAACAAATGAATGAATTGCAATTCGAAATTGACCAAACCGCACCAGACTATTCGAGTCTATATTCTATTGAAGACTTATATTCTAATATTAGATAAAATTACCGCCCATAGATTTGCCATCGTTTGACGGTAAAGCGGAAAACTGGCCCATATTTTACGAAATGTTTCGCAGCAATGTTCATTTAAATACCGATCTGGCTGACTCGCAGCGTGTCCAGTACTTGATCAGTAAATTGACTCATGATGCCTTAAAACTAACCGCAGGCATTGTTCCTACAGGTGATACATACAACGTTATGTGGAACAGTCTCGTTAAAAGGTATCAAGATAAGCGTAGTTTAGGGATTCATTATCTCAATAATATACTGGACATTAAACAATGCGCCGGAAATGCCGCGAGCCTCAATACTTTAGTGGAACGATATTCAGCGTTCGTCGCAGCCTTGAAGCAGTTAGACATTCCAGACTTACTGGATTTTGTTTTATTACACTGTGGTTTAAGAAAGGTTGACGCGCAAACTGTCTTACAGTTTGAATCCCGTGTGAGTGAGAAAGAATTACCTTCCTATGCGGAGTTTATAGCATTCATGCAAGCATATGTTAAAGTATCTACTACAACGCTCATACGGTAATAATTTACAGACGGAACCGCGCGCTAAGTCTAGTTCAGCTAATCATCAAACAAAAAATAACACCGCTAAATCGTTCGTATCACGTAATAAACCGGTTTCAAATAGCAAATGTACGCTATGCGATAAGGATGACGTACAACATCAGCTGTTCGATTGCCCGCAGTTTAAAAATATTGGTTCACCGCGAGCACGTTTTGAATTTATTATAGCTAAACGTGGCTGTATAAACTGTTTAAGTCTATCCCATTCTTTGGTTTAATGTAAGTCTCGTAACGTTTGTAAAATTTGTAAAAAGACCCATCATTCTCTCTTACATTTCCGAGAAAAAGATGAGTTATTATCGCCCGAGCCACAAGTGCCTACTAAGGATACATCTGTTTCGCTCACTACAGCTGTTAAAACTGGGTCAACCATTTTGCTAGCGACCGCGCAGTTATTTGCATACTATAGCGACATCAGAGATAAGGAGGTGGTTCGGTGCCTACTAGATAACGGATCGCAAAATAATTTAATTACTGTGGACTGTTGGAAACGTTTGAATTTGCCCATAATTAAATTACGCAATTCATCTTTACAAGGTGTTGGAATGACATCGAAACCAGTACACGATTTTATTCATCTCAACATAGAATCTCGGTTTGATCCTCATACGAAGTTTTCGATACAAGCGTTAGTTGTTGATTGTATTACAGATAGACTTCCCGCGAAATTAATTAGATTACATAACAATGATAACATGTCATACTTAAATAGCTTGCCGCTCGCCGATCCGCTCTGGAATGTTCCGAGCGGAGTGGACGTCGTGCTTGGAGCACAATTGTTCCCCTTTATTTACCTGGGAGACAGGGTCGACTCAGGCACCCGCGCGCCCCCTGCTATACTGACTAGCTTCGGTTATGTACTTATGGGTGATATTGATTGTTGTAGTAGTGATGTGACACACATTGCATCTTCGTTTACCGCGCAGGCCGACATTGAAGTCGAGTCAAATTTACATAAGTTTTTTGAGCTAGAGGAAATTCCATCTCAACGTTTTATTAGTCCGGACGAATTAGAATGTGAAAATAATTTTAATTCTTCAGTCTTATTTGAAGACGGCAGATATTTTGTCGATCTACCTTTTGCGCGCTAACCCAGCGAGCTAGGTAGCTAGCGCGGTTACGCCCATCGGCGCTTACTTGCGCTCGAGCGTAAGTTTAATGCCGACCCTACGCGAGAATTATAATAAAACTATCGCGGATTATATAACTCAGGGGTATTTAGCGGAAGTGCCCGACTCTGAATTGACAGAGGAGGGTTATTATATACCGCATCATGCCGTCATTAGACCGGACAAGGACAGCATTCGAGTGGTTTTGGACGCTAGCGCCAAAACTCACTCGGGGTTGTCGCTCAATGACATTTTGCATGTCGGACCTAATTTGCAAGCAGACTTGTTTTTGTTATTACTTGATTTTCGTACATTCCCTGTCGCGATGACAGCGGATATAAAACAAATGTTCTTATGTATCGGTGTAAAAGAGCACCACCGCAAATATTTACAAATCTTGTATCGTTTTAGCAAAGGTGAGCCTATTCGCACCTTTCATTTTAACCGCGTTCCCTTCGGACTAAAGCCTAGCCCTTATTTAGCGATGCGCACACTGCGTAACTTGGCGTGTGAGCAAAGCGACCGCTTTCCTGAGGCTTCTAAATTGGTAGAAACTCAGTTTTACATGGACGACTACGTCTACTCTGTTTCGGACGAACAGACAGCTATGCGTCTATTCCGCGATTTAATTGATTTAATAATAATAATTTATTTTTTTAATAATAATAATTTATTTATTCCTCCTCACAACAATAGAATATACACAATAAACAGTTTCAATACCTCTAAACTTAACATAACTTAGTTCTAAAATATGTGAGGAGCTGGTATCTGAGGTAGGCGCAAAGCACCTGTATTACAGGTCACCAGGACCCCAACCCGCGATCTATCAAAACAATCTAACAATCCAATTAAAACGGACATTTCATGATACAGATGTTACAGTTGTGTTGAATTTAATTAACATTACAATTCCATTTAATTTTCAATCTTTCTTATAGAATTTATATGTATTTCAATTTTAGAAGAATAAAATAATATTAGTAATAATAATAATAACGCCACTTAAAGCTGCAGCACAATGACCGTGTGTATGTGTTGTAGGTGCATGTTTAATGGAAGTAGAGTAAGAGGGTTTGTATAAGGGTGTGTGAATGTTTGATTGCGTGTGCGTGAGAGTGCGTGTCTGTTTATGAACTGCTTGAAAATACAAGCGTAACCTAACATTCGAGTAAATTTTCCGTTGGGGTGTAATCGAGCTTTTGCAACCAATCTTGTACCACTGTCTTGCATTTATTTTTTGGTAGTGCGTATATATTAAGAATTCCGTTTATTTTGTTATATAGGTTACTACATTGGTAGCAGAAGAAGCGGTGGGAAAATCTTGTTTTGAAGGCTTGGGTTTTGCAGACTCGGTCCTTCCTACGTTGCTTACTTATTTTTTGTGGTTCATACGTTAGCAGGGAATGTTGTTTTATTACGGTGTTAAGTATAAAGAGCTGGCGAACTGTTAGAACTCCCCATTTTTTGTACAGATTCGTGGTTAGGTGGAGGAAAGGAAGGAAGAAACTGACTTTTAAAATCGCTCTTTGTGCTCTTTCTAGTTTTAAAAAATGTGTCTTTAAAGCACCACCCCAAGAAGTAATGCAGTAACCAAGCAAAGACTGGCAAAGTGCAAGGTATACGGATTTGATCAGGTTTTGGTCAGCCACGTGACGTAGGTTTTTGAAAATGACTATCAGTTTACGTATTCTTGTTGATAGTTGATCGATGTGACTATGGAAATTTAATTTGTCATCAACCACTACGCCTAGATATTTAATTGACGTAGTACTTTGGAGCCTAGGGCACGTACAAGAGGAATCGTCAAAGTTTGCACATGAGTGAGATGTAATAGTGTGGCATCTGTCAGTCTTTTCTGTGCATTTTAACGAGAATCTTATAAATTTGGTCTTGTCAACATTAAGGGTAAGAATATTGTCACGTAGCCAACTTGTCACCGCATTGAAACCACTCTGAGCATCCGAGAAAACCTCATCCCACGTGTCCCCACTAAAAAGTAAAACCGTATCATCGGCGAATGTAATAATTTTAGCATTGGGTAGTTCAAGTTGACACAGATCGTTTATGTACGCAAGAAACAAGGTTGGGCCAATGATACTTCACTGTGGAACTCCAAAACACATAGAAGTCTCACTACTGGTGTAGTCCCCAATCCCTACGCACTGTGTTCGATCCGTTAGGTAACTTTCTAGCAATCCCAACTGCAGGTCTCTTACACCCAGATGTTCCAATTTTTTCAGTAGGATTGGAGCAGAAACTGTGTCAAATGCTTTGGCAAGGTCCAAGAATATTCCCACAGTTTTCTTCTTGTTATCAATACTCTTGACTACAAAGTTCGTCAGTTCATGTACTGCATCTGCTGTAGACTTTTTTGCTCTGAAACCATATTGCGCATGCGATAATAGGTTATTCTCCTCAAAATATTTAATTAGCCTGTTGTTTATTATTCTTTCTAATATTTTAGATAATGTGGAGAGAATAGATATAGGTCTATAGTTACTGACACAGTCTCTGTCACCATTTTTGTGTATTGGATGAATTCTTGATTTTTTAAAGGCTTTGGGAAACACTCCAGTCGAGATCGCTAGATTACATAGGTAAGTGATTGGTTGTATCAGTACGTCAGCATTAGCTTTCAAGATATCAGCTGATATCAAGTCAAGGCCAACTGCACAATCACTTTTAAGGTCTCTTATAAGACGTTCCACTTCATGCGAGTCTGTAGGAAGAAGGACAAAAGAATGGAGCCTTGCTGTGTTTTCACTATGTTTGGCTGGCCAACTGCTTTTTTGAATGTTTTCTGCGAGACTTTTCCCAATACTCGCAAAGTAGTGGTTCACCCTATTGAGAGCCTGTGAGGGATTTTGATTATTAATTAGTTCAGTTGCGTTTTCTTTCGTTTTGGTTGTGAAGGTAATCTCTGGATGGCTTTCCAAAGGGCTTTGTTGTTGCCACTTGCAGTCTGCAATTGAGACTTATCATGGATTCTCTTTAATTTTTTTAATAGGGCAGTGCAAAAGTTTCTATAACGCTTGAATGTAGTTTTAAGTATTTCATTAGTAGGTTGTTTCTTCAGCTTTTTGTGGAGACTATCTCTGTTTCTCAGACATTTTAGGATGCCAGGGGTTATCCATGGTTTCAAAATTATTTTACGTCGAGGTGTTGGTTTTGTATTGTATATGTAAGTGTATTGTTAGAAATTACATCTTGTATGGTTTTTACTAGGAAATCAGCAGCGGCATCGGCGTTCTTCAGCGTGTATATCGGGCTAAAATCGATGTTTTTGATGTCAGTAGTCAAATTCACGAAATCAACCCGATTTATGTTTGTTGGGTTCTTGTGGCTGAATTTCGTGTTGATATACAGAACCACACTATCGTGGTCTGTTAAAGACGTGTGCAGTACGAGAGAGCAAGCAGGTAATTTTGTCCTTAAGAGTACATGATCCAGACAACTTTTGCTATGAGTTGGAAGAGTATGGGCCGGAAGTATGCCGTGGAATGCCATCATATCCAGATATTAGGGAGCATTTGTGTCAACGCTATTTTCGGCGATATTTATATTAATATCACCCAAGATAAGGAGGGGGTGGAGTATTTTTGAAGCAAATTGTTCAATGATTGGATAAAATTATTTACGTTTTTGTATCCGGGGGGGCGATAAATGGCTAATGCTATAGTATTATCATTAAGTTTCACAGCTAAACAATTCGCATCTCGAACATCCGGTTCCTCAACCGAAAGACTCAGATCCTGCCTGTAATAAACGACTACACCCTCATTTTCTGAAAGGTTATTATTGGTAGCAAAGTAATTATATCCATCTATGCTGGGTATATTATGGTTAGACAGTAACCAACACTCTGTCAACACGAAACAGTCCCATTCCACTTTACTTCTGACGATAATGGGAAGTAGCCCAGCTAAATTTCGCTTTAGGCTTCGAATATTCTGCTGAAGTATTTTAAGACAACGACCAGACTTAGGAATATGAGACCGGCAGTCCTCTACATCGCAAATTAATGACTCAGCTATATTATATAAATCAATGTCATTTTGAATTAAACTAGAATCGAATTTTATTTAGGGAGGGTCGTAGTAATTTGGTATACTCGTAAGTATGGTCAGGGGTTAGTACGAAACATTGGTTAAAGCTGTTGCTTGGAAAAGGGATGTTCCTGTCTGACTGTGAATGGCATACCGATAGTGAAAGTCGTTGCTGTAGGAGAACTTTGTGTATTGCGTGACGGCTTGATATTATACCAATTACTGTGTGTAATGAATGAACGACACGTGTGGAGTGTATGTTGTGCGGCGTTAATGTATATGATGAATAATAAGATTCGAGACAATAGGATAACATAACATAATTACAACTTTTAATGATTTTCACAGCTAAGCTAATATTATTGGAAATTACATGCATTTGATTAAGGAATATAACATACAAAAATAGATATAGTCAGATCCTACGGACCAGTAACGATAAACAACGCTCAGATGTGATATGGATTGGTTTGTCTTCAGGATTTTTCTTTATGAAGATTTTACCATTTAAACTCCAACATGACAAATTGTGACGCTTGGCGATTTGACGCGATTCATAAAATAGTTTTCTCATACCAGGTGTCAGATGTTCCGCGGCATAGATGGGTTTCTTGTCACCGATAATTCCTATTGTTTCAGTGTTCAGCTTGTCTGGTACGGAGCGTTCCTTATTAAAGCGACGCACATGTGTTAAAAAATCTATTTTTTGGGAGACTGATGTAAACTCGGCCACTATCGATTGAGATGTGCTTCCTTGTCTCCCGGGTAGACGATAGATATCCCACAGGTTAGACTCTTTTATGTCCAGATCAATAGCTTTCCCTACCTTCGTTACAATTGTCACGAGGTCCGTGGATGTTTCTGTTTCTTTTTGCGGCACGTTCCGAAGTTCAACAGTTGCAGAACGAGTCAGAAGATTCAAATCATGTATTTGTTTTTCTAAGTGGCTAAAGGACTCGTCTTTCACAATGCTACGTTTTTCAAAATCAGATACCTTTCCCACCAGTTCCTCATAGTCCTTGTTCAGGGAGGTCAAGCCACTATCCAGCTCAAAAGTGGTTTTCTTTATCTCAGCAAACTGGTTTTTGAGACACGTTACATCTTTGATCAAAGATGACAGTAAAGCGTCTTGGTCTGTTTTCCAGGAGGACAATCTATCCTCTTGCTCGGATTTCCAGGTGTTTAGCATGGTTAATAGTTCAGTCTTTAGATCCTCACACGAACAAGGAGGCTGGTGCAGTTGTTTGTCACCCGAGTCATTCAATCGTTGACGCTTTGATCGGACCGTAATATTTTTCCCTGATTTATTAGGGCTAACTTCTATGGTTACTTTCGATACGTTGTCCGATTGCCCCTGGTTTGGGGTATTTTTAGTAGGAGTTTTTGGCGGTGTGCGTTGCATACTGGGCTTCACTGGTGCGGGCGCTTTGACACGATGGGTCACACTGTTTTTCAAACACTTGAGCCGTTCAAAATAATAACTTCGATTTTTGACTAATTCACTTTAGATTTTGTTTTAATTAAACTTGTGCACTAGATAGTATAGTCACTTTAGGTCTAAAAGTTTAAATGCTGTTTTTTAAAGAAAAGAAAATTCCAAAAAGACGTGTCGTTGCTCGGACTCGAACTTAGGACACTCAACGTAGCAGTCGCGGCGAGTCGAACCCGGCCATCCGAGCATGTATCAGTGTAACCGAAATTATCGCTCCGTATGAATGAACTCGGTGAATTTTGACGCAGCAACAGTGACAAAAAAAAAAATATGTAGTTTGTGGGTACTACACAGATTCACCAATATGTTTGCCACTTTTTGCACTTTTCCTTTGTCCACGAAAAGCAATAATTAGTCACTTTCACTTATTTTTGACGTGTGATTTGGCGTAAGAACCTCAGATTTTCGGTAGTCTTCAATATTACGTGATTTACAACAATGCACGATTCCAAAAAAACACTTTTTTTTAATTATTTATACGGAGCTCACAAAAACACGACCGTTCGATACTGCGTCAGCGGAGGGGGCCCAAATTTAATGAATGTTAAAAATTAATGAATGTAGGTTCCTCTGACTTAGTCAAATGGGCTACCAATTCACCCGCTTTATTAGAGATTCTCCCAGAGTCTCACCGCTTACCAGTTAATTTTTCTGGCATGGATAATGATGTCCATAATTTCAAAATCCTTGGATTAACCTGGGAACCCGCTGATGATAATTTTTCTTTGACAACAATCGCCGTGGATGATAAATGCACGAAGCGCGCGATTCTATCGCTAGTTGCCCGCTTGTTCGACGTAATTGGCCTTGTAGGACCCGTTGTGCTGTACGCGAAGGTATTAATTAAGGAACTTTGGTTAGCTAAAGTAGGATGGGATGAGGTTCCTCCGGAATCCATCACAAATCGGTTTGCCGCTTTTACGCGCGATTTTCCTTCACTCTCTTCTCTAAAGGTTCCTCGCCACATTGGCGTCTTTAGAGAAGCTGTAGTGAACATCGTAGCCTTTTGCGACGCCAGCTTTACTGGTTATGGCTGTTGTATTTATTTACACATTACCAACCCTACAGGTGATATCACTGTCCGTCTCTTATGTGCAAAGTCCAAAGTCTCCCCCGCTAAAATAACAACGCTAGCTCGATTAGAACTTGTCGCCGCTTTACTTCTGTCTAAACTTGTTCGCGTATTCAAGGAAAAACTTTCCGCTCGTGTACCTATGTGTCCACGCTTTCTCGGACTCCACCATAGCTCTCTCGTGGATCCACTCATCTCCCCATAGATGGTCTATTTTCGTCAGCAACCGCATTGCTCAAATACAGGAAAACTTACCTGCCGCTTGTTTCCGTCACGTGTCCGGGAAAGAGAATCCTAGCGATTGTCTGTCTCGCGGCATGCTGCCGTCAGATTTAATAAGACACTCGTTGTGGTGGAACGGCCCCACATGGCTCCATCAGCCCATGAGCGAGTGGCCTTTAAAGTTCTCTCCTGCTCAATGTGAAACATTGCCGGAGTTTAAATCAAAGGTTTTTCTTGTAGAAACTTCGAATACTGAACCGCGTATTTTAGATACTATAGCTGACCGTGTTTGCTCATGGAATAAACTGTTACGTGTATTTATGTACATTCTTAAATTTACAAACAGACTACATAGTCATAGTTCTGTTAAAAACATTCAAACCGCCGAAAATTTCATTGTTCGAATAGTTCAAAGTTTACATTTTGCGAGCGATTTAAGTTTAATTAAAGCAGGTGAACTTCCAGCTAAGAAGTTGCGCTGTTTATCTGTCTTCATTGATAGCTTCGGAATCTTACGTATTGGGGGCAGATTGTCTAAATCTGACCTACCTTATGAAGCCAAGCATCCCGCGCTTTTACCTAAACGCGACCGCGTAGTCGATCTAATTATCGATCACTATCACAATACGTATTGCCATACGGGCCCAGGGTTATTGATGTCCATTATAAGGCAGCGGTTTTGGATATTGGGTGGCCGAACGGTTATACGTTCTCGTTGTCGGAAATATAATACTTGTTTCCGTCTAAATCCTAAGCATCCAGTACCCAAAATCGCTGAACTTCCTGGATACCGCGTCCGTGATGCTAAAGCCTTTGTACACACCGGTGTAGATTTCGCCGGGCCGCTTGCTTACATACCTATTCAACGTAGAGGTCAACGTTCGCAGAAACTTTACATATGTTTGTTCGTATGCATGGTGACTAAAGCCATACATATCGAGCTTGTATCGGATCTCACATCTGAGGCTTTCCTATCCGCATTTAAGAGATTCATTTCCCGCCGCGGTCCAGTGTCTGTTATGTATTCAGACAATGGTACCAATTTTGTTGGCGCTAAGGCGCAATTGGATGATATTTATTCTTTTTTATTAAATTCAACTGTTCAAACGGATATTAAAAATGAGCTTCTTAAATCACGCATCGAGTGGACAAGAATACCGCCGCGAGCTCCACACTTCGGAGGTATTTGGGAGTCGAATATTAAGAGTGTTAAAACTCACTTGTTTAGAGTCGTAGGTAAACAACTTCTCACTTACGAGGAACTCTCGACCGTATTGGTGCAAATTGAGTGCCTTTTGAACTCTCGACCACTTAGTGTCATTTCGTCAGACCCACATCCGGAGGTACTCACGCCCGCGCATTTTTTAATGTCCAGTCCACTCACGTATTTGCCTTCTTCTGAATTGACAGAAGAAAACATAAACCTAAACAACCGCAAAAGGCTCTTGGATCAACTTGTGTTATCCTACTGGAATAAATGGCGAATTGAGTACTTGCACACGCTGCAAGTTCGCCAGAAGTGGTGCACTCCCGATCGCCCTATAGAGATAGGTACTGTCGTTCTCTTGGGTCAAGATAACGTACCTTCATTGACTTGGCCATTGGGTATCATAGAGGAAGTTTTTCCGGGATCGGATGGTGTAATTCGAGTCGCTTCAATAAAAACCGCGTCAGGCACGTATAAACGTCCTGTCACTAAGTTGTATCCTTTGCCAACTCAATAGATTATTATTACTACGTAATTTAGTTTAATTTAGTTTAGGGTTCATAGTATACGTTCCAATGGTACGCCATTACATAGTTGTAATTTAGTTTATTCGACTTACCATAGTCAAGTCGAACCGCAATTCATTCTCAGGACACTGATAATTATTTTTCCCGAGCATTATATCAATGCGATGGTGTTTCGGACTGCTGCTTGGATTTCCCTCAAAGCTCTTCAACAAGTAAATGCTTACATATCATCACCGCTTCTTGAACCTCACTCGCGCCGCATAGATTAGCAGCTTTTGAAAGCTCCTGGACCTTTCAAGGCGGGGAGCATGGTGTGGCGAGTTGCCGCCACTCTGCAAGTTGGATGGGGTGTGGTATCACGACGTGTGTATCTTGCTTTAGCATGTGAGGCAAGTGTGTAGCCGGCTTTACGGGAACCATAGGCAATCAGTGCGCCTTCCGCTGCGAAGCCGAGCGCATCTCACCGCAGACTAAATTAATGTCTTATTAACATCGTACCCGCAAATACACTAAAATCCCGAGTAATATCCCGTAAACGTTGGGGATTCTCCGGGAATAATAAACAACCCATATTTAAGACATCTCCCCATACTTCGAAGGACCCCTGGAGCCCTGCAGGCCTTACAGGAGCCTTGGGGTCCTACATTAAATAGTCCTTACGTCTGTATGTGTAATCGACGTGGTGCACACACCACAAAGACTTTAGCTACGACGCCCCTACGCTCAAGCAAAATCAAGTTCTTATCATCGTACATATACATCTTACCCTCTCCGTACGCGTCGGTCACGTATGGTCTCGTAACACGAAACAAAAAATATATTTTCATCGCTTTTGCTATATAGTGCAGTATGCAGTGCAGACAACACAAAGACTGTAAAGCAGTTGACGTAAGTTCAAATCTCATAAAGCTCAACTTGATTTTTATTGTATTTTTATTTTTGTTCGCAATATTTGCTGTCTTTTTATGAGTATCATGTCTTGCACTAAAAGGTTTACCTCTACTAACAAATATTTAAAAAAAAAATTGTTAAAAGGAGTTTATTTTACTTATAGGTAACATACTACAACAATTTATTATAACTACATACTTCTGTCGAATAAGATGTGAAATATATGTCAAGAAACTTAAAACCAATATGTACTGTTTTTGACGTATGAAAATAATGTTTACAATTTTAAATGGATTTATTTCACCATGCGTCAATAATAATCGAAGTAATTAAGAGTAATAAGTAAAAATATTAGACTCTATTCAAAATGTAAAACAACTACTTACAAAATAAGTGATTAGGCTAAATGATAAATGATAATAAATGATGTTTATTCAGTAAACAGGTTACAAGGAACACTTTTACACGTCAATGTTTTTTGTCAGTTTAAGCTATATGAGGCCGGTGTTTCCTAGCTGACTACCCTGAGAAGAAACACCGAAACAAACTCAGAGGTCAAAGTCTCTTTTAAAGTGTGTACTGGTTAAATGATATGAGAACCATGTACGTTTATGTCTGGGATGAACTTTTTGAAGAAAGCAACACACAAATTCGAGTGAACCTGTCCAGACAGTGCAAGCATTTGTCAGTCATCGCTAAGCTCAACTCAGAACTTTGAGGAGCTCAACGAACCGACGAACAATACCAAAGTAAGGGCATTTGAGTAGGCCGCAAAATTACTCAAACTGCCAGACAATCATGAAATCTGCATTAATATAACGACATACATAGTTCTCGCATTCACATTATTCTATATGAGGACCATGCAGCTTAGTGTCTGTAGAGGTCTTTTGAAGAAAGAATCAAACATATTTGAGTGGACCTGTCCAGTCAGTGCAAGCATTTGTCAATAGTCGAATAGCTCGACTTAAAAACCACTAAGGAGCTCAATGACATGACGAACAATACCAAAGAAAAGACATTTGGGTAGGCCGCCAAAGTACTCAAACTGTCTGACAACGTTAAAAATTACTGTAAAAAGGAGGAGAAAATAATAATAACCCACATAGTCCTCACATTTAAAATAATTGAGCAATCAAAAAAAAAATGTAATACTTTACAAAGTAAATATTCGTGTCAAATAAAATAGTAATAATAATAAAATGTCAATAAAAAAAATAATTAAAAATATAATATAATACTATACAAGTATTCATGTCAAAAACGAATATTAAAAAAAAAATATATAAAAAAATTCATCAGTAATTATTACATATGAAAACAATGGCTTATGTATATCATTGAAGCAGCTCAATCCCACGCCTTTTTGTCCTCAAGAAAGTCATTAATTGTGTAAAAAGCTTTCTGGCATAGCTTACGTTTAATAAATGATTTAAATTTATTTATGCTTAGTTCTTGAATTTGGCTAGGAAGTTTATTATAGAAACGTATACAATGGCATCTAAACGAACCACCTATTTTTTTCTTGAGCCTGGTTTTAGGTACAATAAATTTGTGTTTGTTCCTAGTATTTATGCTATGGATATCACTGTATCTTTTAAACAGATTAATATTTTTATGTGCATACATGAGATTCTCATAAATATATTGAGAGGGAACAGTCATAATATTAATCTCTTTAAATTTGTCTCTGAGGGAGTGTCTAGGACTTAATTTATAAATTGCACGAATAGCCCTTTTCTATAAAACAAAAATTGTCTGAATATCGGCGGCATTTCCCCACAACAGAATGCCGTACGACATCACACTATGAAAATAACTAAAGTATACTAGACGAGCTGTCTCTAAATCAGTTAAACCACGAATTTGCCTTACGGCGTATGCTGCAGAGCTAAGTTTTTTGGACAGTTTATCTATCCAAAGCGCATCCAAAGTTAAACCTAAGTATACCGTGGAATCCTCGGGTTTCAACTCTTCACCCTTTATTGACACACTAGTGTTCACTTGTATTACATTGGGTAATGTGAACTTTATGCATTTTGTTTTTTTCTCGTCAAGGAGAAGATTATTGATGTTGAACCAGTTAACTACAGTTGAAAGAGCATTATTTACGTTATCAACAACCACCTGCTGACGTTTGAGTTTAAATAAAAGTGAAGTGTCATCTGCAAACAGCACTATATCATGTTTATCCTTTATGAGGTAAGGCAAGTCGTTGATATAGATTAGAAACAAAAAAGGACCAAGAATTGAGCCTTGAGGAAACCCCATTCTGACTACAGACCCGGGAGACCTTATGCCGTTCACATCAACTCTCTGAATCCTATTACTCAAGTATGAAGTAAGAAGATCCAGAGAGGCGCCCCGGACGCCGTAGTAGTGCAGCTTCCTGATCAATGTATCATGGAGAACGCAATCGAAAGCCTTAGGCAAATCACAAAAAATGCCCAACGCATCGTATTTATCTTCCCATGCATTATAAATGTGTTCCAAAAGTTCAACACCAGCATCAGTTGTTGAAAGACCCTTTGTGAAACCAAACTGTTTGTTGTGTAATAATTTGTGTTTAATATCTTTGAATTTGATCTAAAATAATTTTCTCAAAAATTTTACTAAAAGTAGGTAGCACTGATATAGGTCTATAATTAGTAGGGTCTGATGTACTACCCGATTTAAACAATGGTATAATTTTACTATATTTCATTAGATTAGGAAACTCACCACAATCTGTACAATAAATAAAAATTACTGCTAAAGTAGGTGCTACAATGCTTATAATAGACCTAGCAACGTCAACAGAATTACCCCATAGATCTGCAGTCTTTTTAACATTTAAAGTATTAAAGTTTTAATTACAAGCAGCTATTAATTATAGGCAGTTTGTTTGCAATAAGTTTATTAATTCACATTTTTTTAGTAAGTAGGTAAATCATGGGTTTTGAGGTTATAGCAAGTAGTTAAGTATTCGTTTTCATTACGAAAAGAAGATTGAAACTAAACTTCAAATTTTAATCCTTATACAGGGTGACTGGTAATTAGTGACCGAAACTTAAACACGTGATTGAGTCATGATAACAAACAACTTTCTCACAGAAACATTTAATGAGACAGAACGCGGCGGCTAAATTGATAAAAGTGAATGAGTATAAAAAAATGTTTCTTTGGGAAATTTGTTTGTTATCATGAGCAATCACGTGTTTAAGTATCGGTCACTAATTATCAGTCACCCTATGTACGGAGATATTACTAAAATAATGTAAATTCTTTTTCTACAAGAAATTACGTCAAACACTGACAACACCATGTTGAATACGTGCTGAAAAAAAATCTTAGACAAGTTAATGCATTAACTGTAGGTAAAACCAAATACTTTGTCTATTATACTTTTGTTGATACTTTTTATAACTGCCATTATTCTCGATACAGTCAAGTAGACGTTGACGCATGGAGCCTACGAAATTAAAGCCTATTTCTGTTCCTCTTATATTTTTCCATATCTCCATGCAATGCGATTTCAACTGCTCAAGACATCTCTCATTCCGGGCTTCCCATCTTTGCACCATCAAACTCCATTAATTTTCTATTGGGTTGAGATCAGGAGATCGCGCTGGCCATGGCACGATAGCTATCTCCGGGTGTCTGGTAAACCAGTCACGCACAGTGCTCTCCCGGTGAATCGGACAATATTGTCCCGGACAAATGTTATTTTTGTAACCTCTTCAGCTGGATAAACGTTGCGGACTGCAAAAACAAATAACAAAAGTAACTTTATATATTTATTAGTTGTTGTTGGTTACCCTTCGGGTACGGGCCTTTAAAAATACCGTAAACATTTGCGATATCACTTACACTTAGTCCGGTTTCATTAGGTTGTGTTATATTAGTAGGTAGTGGCTATGATGACATAAATATATCAGTAATAAAGGACAATATAGACCTACTAGCGGAACCTTTAAGCATTTTTTACAATAAGTGTTTTGATGAAGGAATTTTTCCAGATCAACTGAAGATAGCCAAAATAAAACCTGTACACAAAAAAGGTTCTAAAACAGACCCAAAGATGTACAGACCAATCTCATTACTACCTATTCACTCAAAAATTCTTGAAAAGCTAATTAAAACTAGATTACTCAGACATTTCAAACTAAATGGAGTGTTAAGTAGAAGACAATTTGGCTATCAGAAAAACGTTGGGACATAAGACGCAATATCGACTCTTATTAAGGACGTAGTTAGCAGATTGAACGACAAACAGAAAGTAGCTGGGCTTTTCCTAGATTTAAGTTCTGCATTCGACACGGTGGATCATAAACTACTGCTAGAAAAACTTGAGCACTACGGTGTTAGGGGTAAAGTATTGGCACTTCTCACGTCATATTTAAAAACAGAAAGATGTTCGTAGAGATCAAAGAAGTGGTGTCACAAACAAATTTCTCAGGTAAAAATTGTCCAAGTGAAGAAACATACAGGTCCAAATTGTATCCTGTGCACATTGGGGTACCACAAGGCTCCATACTGGGTCCGATATTTTTTATCGTGTTTGTTAATGACCTTATACAACACATGATGGAAAAAGCTGCGGGATCTATTCAGCTTGTAGTGTTTACCGATGATATCAATGCCGTTGTTTCGGCTGACAATATACACGCCCTTGATTCCATAGTTAATCAAACCTTACATATCTTCCTCAGCTGGTTTGCTGTTAACGGTCTTAAAGTTAATGCCAGTAAAACTAATGTAATGCTTTTTCGTTCCACGTCCAATAATAAAGACAGCATTAACTGCGTCATAAATGGAGAAACAGTGAACGTGGTCCAGGTGGTTAAGTTTCTGGGAGTTCATATCGACAGCCAGTTAAAGTGGAAACAAGAGCTAACATACCTGGAGAAAGCAATCAGCTCTGCCTGTTACGTACTAAGAAGTCTAAGAAACGAGGTAACCATAAAACAATTAAAAATGGTCTATTACGCATTAGTAGAAACAAAACTGAGATACAGCATACTTTTCTGGGGAGGAAGTTATGATTATAATACTCAAAAAGCTTTTATGATTCAGAAAAGAGCAGTCAGAACCATAGCGAGAATTCAACAGCACGAATCTTGCAAGCCTCATTTTAATGACTTAAATATATTGACAGTCCCGAGCTTGTACATCTTGGTCCTACTTAGTCACTTATCAAAACATATCTTTGAATATATGAGACTGCAGATGAAAAGCAAAAAAGGGAGAGTTCAAGAAGAAAAGATCTACGGATGAAACAAGTGCCTCACCTGAATGTTGTAAAGCATAGCGCCTACCATAAGTCATTGAAAGTCTTCAATAAACTGCCGACAGAAATAAAAAGTCATACACAAGTGGGTTTCAGAAAAAGCTTAAACAGTTCTTGTTAATCAAGTGTCTCTAAGCTATATTGTTGAATTATAGGTTAATACAAAAGTTGAAAGTAACATAATTTTTTGACTTGAAATGGAAATTTTATTGTATTTTATGAATTGACTTACGACATTAATTTTGATATCTTTCTATTTATTGTTATTATTTTTTTTTTTTTATTCTTTTCGATGATTATGATTTTAATTTAATTTGGATAATTGTAGTTATTTAAATATGTTTTTCTTATGTATTTAGTTATAGAAATTCAGACATGATGTTAAAATCGTTATCCTATTAATATTATAAATGCGAAAGTTTGTATGTTTGTTTGTTTGTATGTTTGGCTGAAGGTATCGCAAAAACGGCTGAAGGGATTACAATGAAATTTTGCACACACGTAGGTCATAACCTGGATTAACACATAGGCTACTTTTTATCCCGGTAAATGACAAGACTTAGCGAAGGCTGAGGTGGAAGTAGAAATCCAAAGTCAGGCTGAACGAGCGCACACGCTCAAAAAGTACTAGGACACCAGAAACATAAGAATTATTTCCAGGGCTGAAATCATGAGAGATAAAGATTCACAAAGTACCAGGAGACCAGAATCATGAATAGGTGTTTTCGGGGATACAATCCTAAGCTGTATAGCTTCACAAACCACCAGGATACCAGAATCAAGAAGAAGTGTTTCCGGGGCTATAATCCTAAACGGTGTAGATTCACAAACTATCAGGAGATCAGAATCACAAAACATATTCCGAAGCTGGTATTAGGAGAGGTAGAGATTTACAAATTACCAGGAGACCAGAAAAATGAGAAGTATTTCCAGTGCTGAAATCATGACCGGTAAAGACTCACAAAGTACCAGGAGACTAGAATCATGAATACGTATTTTCGGGGCTACAATCCTAAGCTGTATAGCTCCACACACCCCACCAGGAGCCCAGAATCAAGAAGAAGAAGTGTTTCCGGGGCTTGAATCCTGAGCGGTATAGATTCACAACCTACCAGGAGATCAGAATCACAAAATATATTCTGAGGCTTAAAGAAATTTTTATTTTTTATTAGAAGAAGTGTTTCCGGGGCTTGAATCCTGAGCGGTATAGATTCACAACCTACCAGGAGACCAGAGTTAATCCTACTAATATTATAAATGCGAAAGTTTGTATGTTTGTATGTTTGTATGTTTGTATGTTTGGCTGAAGGAATCGCAAAAACGGCTGAAGGGATTACAATGAAATTTTGCACACACGTAGGTCATAACCTGGATTAACACATAGGCTACTTTTTATCCCGGTAAATGACAAGACTTAGCGAAGGCTGAGGTGGAAGTAGAAATCCAAAGTCAGGCTGAACGAGCGCACACGCTCAAAAAGTACTAGGACACCAGAAACATGAGAATTATTTCCAGAGCTGAAATCATGAGAGATAAAGACTCACAAAGTACGAGGAGACCAGAATCATGAATAGGTGTTTTCGGGGATACAATCCTAAGCTGTATTAGCTTCACAAACCACCAGGATACCAAAATCAAGAAGAAGTGTTTCCGGGGCTATAATCCTAAACGGTGTAGATTCACAAACTACCAGGAGATCAGAATCACAAAACATATTCCGAAGCTGGTATTAGGAGAGGTAGAGATTTACAAATTACCAGGAGACCAGAAAAATGAGAAGTATTTCCAGTGCTGAAATCATGACCGGTAAAGACTCACAAAGTACCTGGAGACCAGAATCATGACTACGTATTTTCGGGGCTACAATCCTAAGCTGTATAGCTTCACACACCTCACCAGGAGCCCAGAATCAAGAAGAAGAAGTGTTTCCGGGGCTTGAATCCTGAGCGGTATAGTTTCACAACCTACTCGTACCAGGAGATTAGAATCACAAAATATATTCTGAGGCTTAAAGAATTTTTTAATTATTTGGTTATAAATAGAAGGTAGAGATATTCATAAATTACCAGGAGACCAGAGTCATTAATAAGTATTTTTGGGGCTGGATTCCTAAGCGGTATAGATTCACAAAATACCAGGAGACCAGAAATACAAAGAGTGTTCCACGGCTGAAATCATAAACGGTATAGATTCTCAAACTACCAGTTCACAACCTACTAGGATATCAGAATCACAAAACATATTCTGAGGTTGGTATTAGGAGAGGTAACATCTTGAATAAGTATTTTCGGGGCTGGAATCCTGAGCGGTATACATTCTCAGGCGTATAGACAACCAATAAACAGAATCATGAAGAAGAGAAATTTCAGACCTGCACGCGGATGCAACCACAGGTAAACTCTACCAGGGTGCCAAAATCGTGAAAAAGTTAATTTAATATAAATGTCTAAGCGGACGGAGCCACGAGCAAGAAGCTAAGCACCAATTTAGGATATGTTCGGGACTCAATAAATGAAACAGTTTGGATATGGTAAACTATTATATTTAACACGGTAAATGTCTACGCGGACGGAGCCACGGGCAAGAAGCTAAGCACCAATTTAGGATATGTTCGGGACCCAATAAATGAAACAGTTTCGATATGGTTAACTATTATATTTAATACGGTAAGAGTAACAAGATAGGTACCCCGACACACTGAGTGAGTGTGTGTGCCCCTACTGTCTTTATGTAGAACTTTGACGTTCAAAAAAATCTGGCTTTCAGCCTAATTTAAATTACTTTTGATTTTGATTTCTACAGGATTTATTTAAAGTGCTACTCTCTGGAAATACCACTTAGACTTATTATAATTACACTTTTTACGCGGGCGAAGCCGCGGGCGGAAGCTAGTTTAATATAAATCTCTAAGCGGACAGAGCCACGAGCAAGAAGCTAAGCACCAATTTAGGATATGTTCGGGACTCAATAAATGAAACAGTTTGGATATGGTAAACTATTATATTTAACACGGTAAATGTCTACGCGGACGGAGCCACGGGCACGAAGCTAAGCACCAATTTAGGATATGTTCGGGACCCAATAAATGAAATAGTTTCGATATGGTAAACTATTATATTTAACACGGTAAGAGTAACAAGATAGGTACCCCGACACACTGAGTGAGTGTGTGTGCCCCTACTGTCTTTATGTAGAACTTTGACGTTAAAAAAAATCTGGCTTTCAGCCTAATTTAAATTACTTTTGATTTTGATTTCTACAGGATTTATTTAAAGTGCTACTCTCTGGAAATACCACTTAGACTTATTATAATTACACTTTTTACGCAGGCGAAGCCGCGGGCGGAAGCTAGTTGAATAATAAATCCTACTAATATTATAAATGCGAAAGTTTGTATGTTTGTTTGTTTGTATGTTTGTATGTTTGGCTGAAGGTAACGCAAAAACGGGTGAAGGGATTTCAATGAAATTTTGCACACATGTAGGTCATAGCCTGGATTAACACATAGGCTCCTTTTTATCCCGGTAAATGACAAGACTTAGCGAAGGCTGAGGTGGAAGTAGAAATCCAAAGTCAGGCTGACCGAGCGGTATACATTCACAAAGTACCAGGAGACCAGAAACATGAGAAGTATTTCCAGGGCTGGAATCATGAGCGGTAAAGACGCGCAAAGTACCAGGGGACCAGAATCATAAGGAGGTATTTTGGGGCTGCCATCCTTAGCGGTATAAGCTTCGGAAACCACCAGGAGACCAGAATCAAGAAGAAGTGTTTCCGGGGCTTGAATCCTGAGAGGTATAGATTCTAAAATTACCAGGAGACCATAGTCATGAACCAGTATTTTTGGGGCTTAAATCCAAAACGGTATAGATTCACAACCTACCAGGAGATCAGAATCAAAATATATAATTTGAGGCTGGTATTATGAGAGGTACAGATTCACAAATTACCAGGAGAACATAATCATGAAGAAGTTTTCCGCCCAGTACAGATTTACAAACAACCTCCTGGTTGTTATACATTTGTAATTCTGATGTCCTCATCAGAATTACAAATGTATAACAAGGATTTTTTTTGGGATTATGAGAGGTAGAGATTCATTAATTACCAGGAGACCAGAATGATGAAGAAGTGATTTCGGGGCTGGAATCATGAGAGGTTTAGATTCTTAAACTACCAGGAGACCAGAGTCGTGAATCAGTATTTTTGAGGCTAGAATCTTAAGCGGTATAGATTCACAAAATATCAGGAGACCAGAAACACAAAGAGTGTTTCGGGGCTAAAATCATGAGCGGTATAGATTCTCAAACTACCAGGGAGGGTGCTGGAATCCTGAGCGGTATAGATTCATAACCTACGAGGAGATCAGAAGCACAAAACATATTCCAAAGCTGGTATTACGAGAGATACAGATTCAAAAATTACCAGGAGAACAGAATCATGAAGAAGTAAAATTTTCGAGCAGTAAAGATTCACGAACAACCAGGACATCAGAATTACAAATGTATACAAAGGCTTTTTTTGGGGGGGGGGTGGGTTATAAATAGTAGGTAGAGATTCATAAATTACCAGGAGACCAGAATTATGAAGAAGTTCCGGGACTAGAAGCATGAGATATAAATTCTCAAACTACTAAGAGACCAGAGTCATGAATCCGTATTTTTTGGGCTAGAATCCTAAGTAAGCGGTATAGATTTACAAAATACCAGGAGACCAGAAACACAAAGAGTGTTCTGCGACTGGTATTAAAAGAGGTAGAAATTTACAAATTACCAGGAGACCAGAAACATGAGGAGAAGTATTACAAGGACTGAAATCATGAGCGATAAAGACTCACAAACTACCAGGAGATCAGAAACAAAAAGTATTCCGGGGCAGAAATCGTAAGAGGTACAGAAAGATTTACAAATTACCAGGAGAACAGAATCGAAGTAAAATTTCCGAGCGGTATAGATTCACGCTCTACCAGGAGATCAGAATCACAAAAAGTATTTCGAGGCTGAGATCATGAGAGGTAACATCTTGAATAAGTATTTTCGGGGCTGAAATCCTGAGCGTTATAGATTCTTAAACTACCAGGAAAACAGAATTATGAAGAAGAGAAATTTCAGACCTGCATGTGAATGAAGCCACAGGTAAACTACCAGGGTGCCAAAATCATGAAAAAGTTAATTTAACATAAATGTCTACGCGAACGGAGCCACGGCCAAGAAGCTACGCACTAATTTAGGATATGTCCGGGACCCAATAAATGAAACAGTCTCGGTAAACTATTATATTTAACACGATAAGAATAACAAGATAGGTACCCCGACACTCTGAGCGAGTGTGTGTGCGCCCCTATAGTCTTTATGTAGAACTTTGTCGTTCAAAAAAATCTAGATTTCAGCCTAACTTTTAATTTTGATTTCTACAGGGTTTATTTAACGTGCTTCTCTCTGGAAATACCACTCAAACTTATTATTACACTTTTTACGCGGGCGAAGCCGCGGGCGGAAGCTAGTAAATAAATAAATTACATCCACTGTTACGCAGCGCAATGATAGATGCTCTTGCTTTGATGTTAATATTTAATTGCATTTTTAAAATGATAGATAACTAACAACATCGCTAATAGATTTAAACACTCGTCACTAACCAATAACAACCACGAAACAACAACGTTCTAATAAATGAATAGTCGTAACGAACTGCATCTGTCTACCTCACAGAAATCAAAATAATTTACCTAAGTAGTTTTCTGTTACCCACTAACTTTATTATATAATGTCGGATCACCAGGATGTATCGAGCTACAATCAAGCATCAAGTAGGTCTATGTAGGTATATCGTGCAATAAATAACAACGGCAAAGCAATTATTCACTTTAATTAATTTGAAACTTATAAACTTGGTACTTTAAAATACTAGTAGCAACAAAACGTAGGACAGTTCCGATGCGTCTTCACTCCGTGACTCCCAGGCTAAGACTGCCCGCAAAGAGTATAATAATAATACGGACTGCCCGACTAGGCGAGTCTTCCCCAACCTCGAAGTCTTACGGAAACGCGTCGACTCTGTCAAAGCCCGTCAACTGTAGTGTTTATAGTTGCCGCCAGGTGGCGTGCTGTTTTGTTGCCAATTTGACAACCGAATACAACATATAAATGAAACATACGAAGGAGACAAAATACTAACGCGTAACGAACTGCTACTATAATAATTATTAAATATTAACATCTAACTACTAACTAGGTAAAAAAATAACAAAAACTATAAACAGTAATTATAAAAAAGTAATAAAAAATTATTAGACGCAGGTGAGATTCGAAACCACGGATCGCCACTATATAAACCGGAACACCTTAGCCACTACGCTACCATGCCATATACTAAGGTTGTTGAAATTATGAACTGTTATCAGTTGCAGACAAAGTGAGTGTGTGTGCGTGTCTATAGTATAGAAACCACTTAAAGAAGAAGGTCTTAAGTCAAAGTGAAGCGCCAATCTACTGCTTTGCGAGATTGCCTATGGACCTTTGAACCTATACTGTACATACGAATGCCTGCATAATTATAAGGTTAATTGCATAAATGTGTGAAATTGGATTAAGTCAGCACATTTAAATATTTAGGCCTTAATATTGATTCAAATTTTAATTGGAAAACGCAAGTAATTAATATTTGTAACAAGTTGAGATCCTGTATTGGGAAGTTCTATCAGTTAAACAAGGTGGTGAATAAACAGACGCTACTGATTGTATATTATACACTTGCTGACTCACTAATCAGTTACGGACTTATTTTGTATGGGCGGACGATTAAAACGTACTTACAAGACATTAATAATGACAGATAAGATTAAGGCCGTACTACCGGCCAAAAGGCACCCTCATTGAATATAAAATCGTAGTTTAGCAAAGAAAATAAATATTAAAGAATCCAATGTCACGTTTGTTACAAATAGTCATACGGCCGTTTTTGGTACTTCTCCCTACTACTTTGGATACAAAACATTCTAAGACCTGTTTTAACAACGTAAAAATACTTTATCCTCGTAACAAACGTGACGTTGGATTCTTTAATATTTATTTTCTAGGCTATGCTACGATTTTTTATTCAATGAGGGCGCCACTTGGCCAGTAGTAGACCCTTAAACAAGTTCTTCAGCAAAAAGGTTAAGAAAAAATGTAACAAAGAATATAAAAAAATATTTCCCAAAATCCTACCAATTGATAAGAAAGACGGTTACTTAATAAGCTTAGAACACTAATATAGTGATCTATAAAGTACCTGTTAAGAATTGTAGAATATCGATGCAAATCCAAAGACAGTTCATGCGAGACTGGTTTATTATTTGTGTACCCACATCACAATACTTTACATTATTGTTCATGTACCCACATCATATATTACATTTCCTCCCTCACAAGAAACAAATACTTACTTTAAGTTTATAAGAAAATATGAAATTTTTATACTTAACCAAACATCTAACAAACATTAGGTTAGTGTTACAATAAAAAGGTGTTCATAACTTCAACATGCTTTGACATAATATCTACCTATCTCTTCCTTTCTTGGAAAAAAAAAATATATCGATATACAACATGTATTTATCAGAAGAATAATAAAATAAAAAAAACATACAGCTGCTTATAGGTACTTACAAGTAATTACTTAACTTATATCTACAGTCAAAATTACCAACACGGCTTTTATACCTACTACACAGGATTAAACCTCTTTAAAACATGGACTAGTCAATATTGCTATTGTTTCTGTTTCTAGGTTTATTATTGACCCAATCCCCGGAAGTAGACTGTTCAACCGCGTAGTCACTTTGAGTCTCATGTATGACGGGCGAGTCATGTGTGGTCTGAAGTGATGACGTAACCGGTGAATTAGGTGCAGACTCCCATGTTTCATTTTCTGTGTTTACTGTTTGATTAGCAGTATCTGTGATAATAGGATTAGAGTACCGTGTGTGTCTTCGTAGTGGCATGATTTGATCTATATGTTTTCGGTGTTCCCCCTGGTCTGATTTTACCTTATATACCAACCAGGCCATACATACGGTACAGGAGTGTGTCGCGGCGGCGCGCGCCTCGATGTCGGCGTCCAGGCGCGGCCACCACACGTAGCCGCGCGCGATGCTCTTCATGCGCACGACGCCTACGTGTCCTGTGTGCACTTCCTCCAGGATCTGCGCCCGCAGCTGCTCAGGCACCACTATCCTGTATCCCCAAACTATACACCCGTGATCTATATGTAGATTTTCACGACGGTGAAAATATGCCTTCTCTTCTTCAGTATCACCTATGAGAGGCCATCCACTCATTATGTAACCGTACACTTTACATAAAATTTTATCTTTTTTAGTCGCCTGTGCAACGTCTTTGTGACTAAGAGGGAAACTGTCCTCAACAAAATGTAGATATGCCGCGTCGTCTTGATCCTCTATCTTGGTTTTCGCTAAAGGTAATCGTGATAACCCATCTGCATTGCTATTCATTTGTGAATTCACAAACACGATGTTAAAATCATAAGCCGCCAGGCGCACCGCATATCTCTGTAGGCGGCTGGCTGCAGTTTGTGGTATACCCTTTTTAGGGCCGAATATATAGCTCAAGGCTTTATGATCGCTCCGTAATGTGAAATGCCTACCAAAGAGGTATTGATGGTGCCTCGTAACTCCGTACACAATGGCCAGCGCTTCCTTGTCTACCTGGCTGTATCGACGCTCGGCGTCGTTGAGCGTGCGCGAGGCGCAGCACACGAGGCGCTCGCCGCCGTCGGGGTGGCGCTGCGCCAGTACGGCGCCCAGCCCGTACGCGCTGCTATCCACGGCCAGCACCAGCGGCAGCGCCGGCGAGTAGTGAGTCAGTACTGGGTCACTCGTCAATCTTACCTTGATCTCCTCAAAAGCGGCATTACAGCTCGACCACGCCCATTTTACTCCCTTTTTTAAAAGGGCGTGAAGTTGATGTAAAAGCGTACTTAGATTGGGTATAAAACGTGCATAATAATTTATGAAACCCAATAATGCTCTTAACTGAGAAACATTTTCGGGGACGGGCATTTTCGTTATAGCATTAACTTTTGATGTATCTGTATAAAGACCGTGTTTGTTAATTCTGTAACCCAAGTAACAAACCTCATCTTTTAAAAACTCACATTTAGAAAACTTTATTGTTAAACCAGCTTCTCTTAGTCTAGTGAGCACTGCCCTTAAGTTTTCCAAATGATGAGGTTTATTCCTGACACTCACACAAATGTCATCAATAAAGGCTACTACATATTCAAGTCCATTTAGCGTATCGAAAACAATTTTTTGAAACTTTTCTGGTAGGCACTTTAGTCCGAAAGGAGCCCTGCGATATACAAACGTCCCTACATGTGTTGTAATCGCAGTAAGCGGTTGTGAATTGTCTGATAATTCAAGTTGCGTAAATGCATTTTTAAAATCTAATTTACTATATTGCTCCCCACCACTTAACGTTGCAAATAACTCTTCTATTTTCGGCAATGGAAAATGAAAATCTTTTAATAATTTATTCACAGTCACTTTATAATCGCCGCATAAACGAATAGAACCGTCCGGCTTAATAATTGGCACAATAGGAGTTCCGTAATCGGATCTATCTACTTTGTAAATTATACCTTCATCTTGTAAGCGTTTAAGTTCATTTTCCACTGGCACGCGCAGTGCAAGTGGTAGGGGACGAGACTTGCAAAATACCGGCGTGTTATCAGTCAAATACAGTGATAACTTATGTTTATAAGTACCGATTTTTTCTGTAAATACTTCTGGAAATTCTTGTTTCAATTTCAAAACTATTGGATCAACATCTTCTTTTAATTGAAATAAATCTATTGACTTTAATTTAAGTTCGCGCATCCAGGTGCGCCCAATAAGCGGCGGCCCACCGTGCTCAATAATAAGTAATGGCAATGATATGGCGTCCTCTGCGCCTGCATAGCTGACTCGCACAGAGACCCGGCCTAACGGTATTATTGAGTCACCTGTATAGGATTGTAATTTGATGTTATCTTTTTCAATCTGTAAAGTAGATAGATGTTGATCGTAGAATGATTTTGATACCGCCGATACTTTGCTGCCCGTGTCGATTTCAAATAACACATTTTTATTTTCAACAATGAGTTCACAATGATATGGACCGTCTTTTACATTTTGAACTGACTGACCTTTAATAGTATAAAGTCCTTCGAACTCCTCACTTCCAGACTCCGATGAATCTGTTTCCATAAAGTTTTGATATTTAGAACCAGACCTGCCCGCACTCACATTATTTTTATCACATACGGAGCCCAAGTGGCCCTTCACTTTGCACTTGTCACACACATACGACTTGTATCGGCACCTGTGCGGCGCATGGCCGTCCCGGCCACAGCGCCAGCACCTTTTGCGTCGCGGAGCCTCGGCGTCACGACCGGCGACGCTGGCCTGCCCGGCCACGCTCACCCGGTGTACCCGCTCGCCCGCGTCTGCCTGGAGTCCCGCTGGCCCGGCTGCTGCCCACGGCGCGGCTGAAGAGCGCGCCACGGCCTTAGCCGCGTGCTGCTCAGCCGCCTCCAGCGCCAGCGTCAGCCCCACTGCCTTCTTGTAATCGAGAGTGGTCTCCGCAAACAAGCGAGACCATATTTCTTCGCTACGAAGACCCGACACGAATTAATCTCGAATGTTCACTTCCAGCTGGTTCTCAAAATTGCAATAAGTAGCCAAGTGTTTCAATTTCTGTAAGAACACTTTGATATTTTCGCCTTCCTCTTGCCGCCGCTGGCGAAACACGTGGCGCTCTGCTATTTCTGATTTTTTGGGTTCGAGATGATTTTTCACCAGCTCCACTAACGTGGTAAAGGTTTTGTCCTCTGGATTGTCTGGAGCACACAGGTCACACATCAATCGGTAAGTCGGCGCTCCAACATGCGTCACCAGCGTGGCCACGCGTAGGTCGTTTTTTATGTCATTTAACAAAATGAATTGTTCCACTAATCGCACATATGCTAGCCAGTTTTCACCTTCATCCAGATCAAATACGTGCATTTTCCCGATCGGCATCTTGATATTTTACTGTTTTTTTATTTACTCGTCGCCACTGTAGAATATCGATGCAAATCCAAAGACAGTTCATGCGAGACTGGTTTATTATTTGTGTACCCACATCACAATACTTTACATTATTGTTCATGTACCCACATCATATATTACAAGAATAAATATAATACAAGAAGTGTAACATTGAAAAGACCGAAACCGACAACAATAAATTATTATGAGGAAAGAACTTCCAAATATGTGGTGATAAAATTATTTAATAAAATAGCTGATAAAACCCTAAATTAGTAAAGTTATGTTTAAATCAAAATTAAGGAGTTTGTTTCTCGATAACGAGGAAGAATCTGCAGTTACTGAGAAATAAATTCACACCTTATAGTATCATTAAAGTAACTAATTTGTAATAATAATTAAGTAATCTGTGATTCACGGTAGGGATTTGGTCGGGCTGGCGCAGGTGGGTTGCGGACCCCCCCGAATGTGTCCCCACGTTGTCGTCGTGGTGGGGCTTGCGTGTCTCAATGATCTTTGGGGCTCTGCCGGTAGAGTTACTCATGCCGGAAAGGCCCAAAGTGAGAGACCAGACTAAGAGGGACACCAGGAGGGGTCGCTCCTGATCGATCGACGGTTGTCGATTGGCATGGATGCGACTGCGCCGCAGCGGTGCCGGCGCACCAATGCGGTAGGCGTTTCTCTCTTACAGGGAATTCCCTCTAGGAGAGAACTTTCGACGGGTTCGCTGAGTCGGGTTAGCCGGACAGCGAACGGAGGCATGTCTAATGCCGCCGTCGGGGACTTGGCTTAATCGCCTGGCCCAGAGGAAGGACACCTCTAAGATAAAAAACCACCCAATCCTAAGTTTCGAGGCGTGGCGAGGGGATGAATGGCTGGAGGGAGTCCAGTCGTTAGCGCCTCCCCTGTAGAGCACCTGCCGCACTCTACAGTATATAGGCTTACCCAGGTATAAAGGCTCTGCCTGGGTGGACTTTTATTTCCTATTATACTCGTGGGAACAAAAATGGAACTTAATAACAACAAAACATCAAAAACTGGACGTGATAAGGAGGTACCGCTTGCCGGCGACGGCAACAAGAGCCGAGGAGGCTCCCGATCCTCAATAGAGGATCCAACTATGTCCGACCAGGACTCGCGTGGTCGCTCCAAATTTTGGAGAAAGCGACCGCACCACGAAGTTCTTTCGGACCGAGTGGGGTCGGTAGGTCTCTCCTCAAGTGAGGAGAACCTGCCGGCTGCAAAAGTGGCCACGGCAAGGAGAGGCCGTGGTCGCGCGGTTGTGGGCGGAGTCTGTGCTCCTATGCCCGGGCGTGACGTTCGAGGTCGCTTTAAGCGCCCCGATACGCCGGGAATCAGCGGGGAGAGTGACCCCGGGGTTTCATCCGGGGTCTCAATCGAGGAGCCGGGAAGAGCCACCGTCTCTCTCGTGGGCACGAAAGCAGATGCCAACACCGCGAAGCGTGCCCAGAGCAGAGCGGTCGCGGCCGACGAAGTCGCCGAAATGGCCCGTCAGGCTCGAGAGCGGCGGGCTGCTCAGGCGGCTGCAGGCTCGAGCCTTACGGCAGAGGCCCTTAACCGCCAGGTGCTGGACGGCGTGGACGTGGTCCTGAAGGTTGCGACCAAGTCCGGCAACCTCAAGGGCTCGTTCACCCGTGCCCTTAAGGAGGCGGCAGATGGGATCAGGGAGGCTGTGCAGATCCTTCTCGATCGCACGACCTCGGAGGAGACGGCGAAGCTATGGGAGGAGAATAGCCGTCTCCGATCCGAACTGGAGGATCTCAAGCGGGAGTTTGCCGCTCAGAGGCAGCGGCAGGAAGCTCCCGCGGCTACTGCCTCCCTCCCTCCTGCTACGTCATCGTCGGCCCCTGAATCTGCGTCGCCGCCCGCATCTGCACTTGCGATATCAGATCTCGACATCGAGAGGGTCGCCCGAATCTGCATGATGCAGTGCGGTGGCATGGTGTCTGCCCGATTAGAGGCTTTGGAGTCGAGACTCCTCCCGGCCGAAACCCTCCGTCCACCGCTTGCGGCGGATAGGCGGAGGAAGGAGGAGTCCGCAATGACGAAGTCCACGCAGGTGGGCAAAAAGCCTGCAGAAGGGGCCAAAAAGCCCACGGAGGGGCCCAAGAAGCCCGCGACGGGTGCTCCCGCACCCCCTCCCCAACAAACCACGCTCCCGGCGACCGCACCCCCGACCCAGGAGACCTGGACGACGGTGGTGAAAAGAAAGCGCAAAAAGAGGGCGGTGCGGCCAGCACCTGTTGACGCGGCGGCACCTGCCGGCCCGGCACGGTCTAAAAAGAGATCAAGGCCACCCAAGGCGAGACCCCCACGCTCCGAGGCTGTAATAATCACCCTGCAGCCCGAAGCCTCTGAAAGGGGGGTGAGTTTTAAGTCGGTCCTGGCGGAGGTAAAAACGAAGCTAAACTTCGGCGACTTTGCCTCCCCGGCCGGCTTTGGTTTCAGAACGGCGGCCACTGGAGCCAAAATCTTTGAAGTGTCGGGTGCGTCAAGGCAAGAGAGGGCGGACATTCTGGCCGCCAAACTAAGGGAGGTCCTCAAACCGGAGGATGTCCGGGTGTCCAGGCCCACAAAAACGGCCGAATTACGCGTGAGTGGGCTGGACGACTCGGTGACCCCGGAGGAGGTAGTGGCGGCCATTGCCCGAAATGGTGGGTGTCCGCCCGAGAACGTGCAGGCGGGCGAAATCCGCAGAGGCGCTGACGGGCTGGGCACAGTTTGGGTGCGGTGCCCGGTGGTGGCCGCAAACAAGGTCGCGGATGGCAGAAGGTTGCTGGTAGGCTGGGTGTCAGCGAGTGTACCACCCAGGGAAATGCAGTGCTACCGCTGCCTGGGCAAAGGGCATGTCCGGGCACAATGCACTGCAGACACAGACCGCGGCGACCTCTGCTATCGCTGTAGCCAACCCGGCCACAAGTCGGCCCAGTGCTCTGCGACACCTAACTGCAGCCTCTGTGCAGCTGCAGGGAAGCCTGCGGAGCACAGACTTGGGGGAAAAGCCTGCAAGGCCCCCAAAAAGAGCAGGAAAAATAGGGTTGTCGTAGGACCTGCGCCCCTCCCACAGCCTGGCAGCCAAGCAGCTGATTCCCGACCCAGGGATGGAGGAGATGCCGGAGAAATGGAATGCCAGTAATGTCACAATTCCATTTCCTCCAGGCGAACATCAACCACTCTTCCAGAGCTCAGGACCTATTGCTCCAGAGCATGGCGGAGTGGTCGATCAACGTGGCTGTGGTCGCTGAGCCGTATTTTGTCCCTCCCCGCGATAACTGGGTAGGGGACCTGGACGGTTTGGTGGCCATCATTGGTGGGACTCTTGGCAGTCCCTCCTGAGGACGCGGCTGGGTGGCCGCTCTCGTGGGGGGAATCAATATCATTGGGGTATATTTCTCGCCCAACAAGAGTCTCGCCGACTTCGAGAGGTTCCTTGTCGAGCTGGGTGCCGTCGTAGGCCGATTCCACCCTCGCCCGGTGCTGTTGCTGGGGGATCTCAATGCCAAGTCTGCGGCGTGGGGATCCCCGATCACCGATCATCGGGGCGAGGTGTTGGAGGAGTGGGCGGTTGCGACCGGCCTGACCGTCTTGAATCGGGGCTCGGAGTACACGTGCGTGCGGCAGCGGGGCGGGTCTGTAGTGGACGTCTCATTCGCTAGCTCCGCTGTTGCAGGCCGTGTCCGCGACTGGCGAGTCGCCGTGGAGGTGGAGACGTTGTCAGATCATCGGTACATCCGATTCAACGTCTCTACCCAGACCGCGGGCGGCGGCCGACCATCGGCCCCGCAAACGGACGGTCCTCGCTGGTCGATTAAACAGATCGACAGGGAGCTTCTCGAGGAAGCCGCAATGATCCAGGCCTGGGTCCGGGAGTCAATGACGAACGAACCCGTCGACGTCGAAGAGGGGGCGCAGTGGTTCCGCGGGGCGATGACGCAAATTTGCGACGCGTCCATGCCCCGCGTCCGCACTCAGCCCACAAGGCGCCGGTTGTACTGGTGGACCGCCGAAATCGCGCAGATGCGCAGGACCTGCGTGGAGGTCAGGCGCCAGTACACCCGATACCGGAGGAGACGTCGTCGGGTTCCGGAAGAAGAAGCTGCGCGGTATGAGGTGTACCGCGCGGCGAAGCAGGCTCTGTGGCTGGCCATCGACGAGTCGAAGACTCGATTCAGGGAAGAGATGTTGGCGACCTTAGATGGAAATCCATGGGGGCGTCCTTATCGTGCGGTCCGAGGGAAACTTCGTGCCTGGGCGCCCCCACTCACTGAGAGCCTCGAGCCTCAGTTGCTGGAGGGAGTGGTCGCTGCTCTCTTCCCTGATAGAGAAGAGCACGTGCCGCCGCCGATGGCTTTGCCACAACCACAGAGTCTGAGGACGAGGAGAGCGTCCCTGAGGTGACACAACCAGAGTTGAGGACGGCCGTGATGCGGCTCCGGGCCAAAACCGTGGCCCCGGGACCCGATGGAGTTCCGGGCCGCGCGCTCGTCCTCGCTCTGAAGGAGCTAGAGCCCCAGCTGAGAGGACTCTACTCAGCTTGCCTTGAGCAGGGCCACTTTCCAGCTCAGTGGAAGACAGGTCGTCTGGTCCTGCTCAAGAAAGCGGGGCGCCCAGCAGACTCGCCGTCCGCATACCGGCCCATAGTGCTGCTAGACGAGGTGGGTAAGCTTTTTGAGCGGATAATTGCTGCCCGCCTAGTCAGCCACTTGTACAGAGAGGGGCCGGATCTGGACGACAGTCAGTTCGGATTTCGGCATGGGCGCTCCACAATTGACGCCATAATGCGGGTGAGAGTCCTGGCGGAGGAAGCGGTTTCCCGGGGTGGGGTGATGCTGGCGGTGTCCTTGGACATATCCAACGCCTTCAACACCCTGCCCTGGAGTTGTATTCGGGAGGCACTAAGGTACCACAGGGTGCCCCGCTACCTCCGCCGCATCGTTGGGGCTTATTTGGCAGAAAGGTGTGTCACCTACAGGGGACGCGACGGCGACGGCCGTCGCGATATGTCGTGCGGTGTTCCACCGGGCTCGGTCCTAGGCCCACCCCTGTGGAACATTGGTTACGACTGGGTGCTGAGGGACGAGCTCCAACCGGGAGTGGACCTGACGTGCTACGCAGACGACACACTGGTCACGGCCCGGGGGAGCTCGTACAGGGAGGCAGCGTTGCTGGCGACTGCTGCGGTCTCTCAGGTGGTGGGTCGCATACGACGCCTGGGGCTGGAGGTGGCTCTCAACAAGTCGGAGGCCATGGTCTTTCACGGCCCCCGACGGGCGCCGCCGCCGGGATCACACATTGTGGTCGGGGGTGTCCAAATCGCTGTCGAGTCGACCATGAAGTACTTAGGATTGGTGCTCGACAGCCGGTGGGATTTTGGCCCCCACTTTCGACGGTTGACGCCCAGGTTGATGGGCGCCGCGGGCGCGCTCGCAACGCTGCTTCCCAATTTAGGGGGCCCGAGCACCGCCTGTAGGCGGCTGTACTTAGGGATCGTGCGATCCATGGCCTTGTATGGGGCCCCGGTTTGGGCTTCTGACCTGACGGCCGGCAGCATCGCGATATTGCGAAGACCGCAGAGGGCGATGGCCGTCAGAGCTATTAGGGGATATCGCACGATCTCCTACGAGGCGGGTTGTGCACTGGCCGGATCTCCGCCTTGGGACTTGGAGGCGAGAGTCCTCGCCTCGCTGTACCGGTGGCGCGAGGAGGTGCGGACGCGGGGCGGTGAACCGATGCAGCGCGAGATCGAGTTGCGTCGGTCACAGCTCCGCGAAGTCATGGTGGCGGAATGGCGGGAGAGGCTTTCGCGCCGGCCTTGCTACCGTCGACGCGATCCGACCAGTGCTCGACGAATGGCTCGGGAGGAAGCACGGCTCCCTGTCGTTTCGGGCGACGCAGGTGCTCTCGGGGCATGGCTGCTTCGGGAAGTACCTGTATCGCATAAACAGGGAGCCGGACGCTCGGTGCCATCACTGCACCGACTGTTGGGAGGACACGGCGCAGCACACACTGGCAGAGTGTGCCGCATGGGAGGAGCAGCGCTGTGCCCTCGTATCCGAAGTGGGCCCCGACCTGTCGCTGCCGGCCGTTGCACGTTCAATGGTCGGGAGCGCCGAGTCGTGGGATGCAGTGATCTCCTTCTGTGAAGCCGTAATTTCACAGAAGGAGGCTGCGGAGAGGGAGAGGGAGGCCGTGGCCACTCTCCCGATCCGCAGCAGACGTACCGGGCGTCGGCGGAGGGCGGACAACGCCCTCTTCCAGCCCCCCTAAATAGGTCCAGAGGGCCGGCGGACTCGGGGTCGTCCGCCGCCCCCTATCCAGCAGGACCCGAGGCGGCGGCGCGTAGTGTTCCACGCGCGCCCCTATTAGACGTCGCGGGGAGAGGACACCTCACTCTCCCCGCGAGCCAGAGGTGGCCCGCATAGGCGGGCCGGCACTAGCCGGGGATCATGGAAGTCGTACTAGCTCTCACGATCCCCGGTCCAAGTGTGGGACGGAACACCGGGGTGGTTTTTAGTCAGTAAGAGTCTGACAGACCCCTTCGCCTGCCCCGGGCGAAGGACATCCATGAGGATTTTCCACCCCGGCAACAAAAAAAAAAAAAAAAAGGTGGGTTGCGGACGCGGCTCCAAATACGGACATCTAAAGACGGATACGTACTTACAATATGTCAGTGTCCGGTGTTCGCGGCTCGTCCGCGATCTGTCCGTGTTGGTGTGGCCGGTCCTTCGGTGAAATAGTGCATGTTTGATAGTTCTAAGGTTAGTTTTTACTATATTTATTATTTTTATGTATCAAGCGCTTCTCGCCATCAAACTAGAAAGTTTGGCGAGTAAAATTGTAAAAACAACAAATAGTGTTTGAGAGAAAAAAATAAAAAAATTGCACATGGTGTTCATTGATCTTGAGAGGGTAGATCGGGATGTGTTGGAGTGGGCCTTGAAAGAGAAAGGTCTGTCTGGGAAGTATGTTGAGTTGATTCGTGATATGTGCAGACAATCTGGGAAATCGCGGGTATTCGGGGAAATGCCATAAGGATTTTCGAAGACTTCCTCAACGATCGGGAACAACTCGTCCAAATAGACCAAGTGACCAGTAACGTTGAAAAAATCACCTATGGTGTGCCCCAAGGCAGCATAATCTCCCCCTCTCTCTTCCAGTTATATGTTAACGACTTGTCCAAACTTAAGCTGCAAAACTGTGAAACGTATATGTATGCAGACGACACAGTACTCCTAGCATATGGTACCGACTGGAAAACGGCTAAACAAAATGCTGAGATCTCGCTAAAGGCTGTAATGGCTTGGCTTTCTGCCAACTTGCTTACCCTAAACCTTTTAAAAACAAAAGCAGTTGCCTTCCGTATTAACCCGAGATCAGCGCCTTCACCCCGAGAATCAGTCATCAAGGCACATGTATGTCTGGACCCATCTCATGCTTGTAATTGTTCACCTTTTACTCTTGTCACAAACACAAAATATTTAGGTGTATATGTGGATGAGAAATTAAATTGGCATACACACTTAGAGTCTTTAAACACCCGAGTTAGACGTCTTCTCTATATTTTCAAAAGCCTCCGGGAGTCGGCAGATTATAACACCCTAAGAAATGTTTACCTCGCCCTATGTCAGTCTATCCTCTCATACTGTAGCCCAGTATGGGGTGAGACTGACAAGACGGCAATGTTAGGCATTGAACGAGCCCAAAGGGCTGTTCTAAAGGTAATGATGCAAAAGCTACGTCGATATCCAACGTCTGACCTATTTTCAGAATGCAATATCCTATCTGTAAGAAAACTTTTCATTTTGCGAACTATTCTTAGGAAATACGGCTCCGTTCCATTCAACAGAAATATCACCCTTCGCACCGGTAAACCTATATGTAGAACAGAGCAAATTAAAACAAGTTTCGCGAGACGGCAATTTTCCTTTCTTGCTTCGAAATTATATAACAAATTAAATAAATAATTATCCATTTGTTCCCTAAATAAATTTGAAGTAAAAAACAAATTAACGAATTACTTACTGCATTTATCTTAGTACGAAACAGAAAATCTCTTTATATGTATATCATAAAAGATAATCATATATATAGAGAGTTCACACGACGACACACTCGCATACACACACACACACACACCCATACTCTTTACTACCCAAATACGGAAACCCTACAAATCCTACAAAAAGTTGCCCTTGCCCACTACTACTCGCCACACTGTGTCCTTGTTGTACTCAGGCTCATTTGAACTATCTAGAGGAATCACTGACTCTGAAGATACAGGCATTGCCTAGTTTCAGAGTCAGAGTTTTCAATTTCTGTATTTGCCCCATAATTACTGTAAACACAACCTCATTTATTTTAAAATGTATACCTACCAGTAATGCTACCTCCTTATCTACTGTATACTTGTTCTCAAATCTGTTATTAGTGTCTAAGGGATTTTTTTTTTGAAAATAAATTATTATTATTATTTCGTTTAATCTTAATATACATATTATATTATATTTTTAAATATTTCAAAAAAATAATAAAAAAAACATTTAAAAATATAAATATAGTATCCCACCGGTATCGGGAACAGGGTCCAAGCTACCGGCGCGGCGGTCAGGGCTCCAGAGAGAGGAACCGCCTGACAATGCGAGCCGTGTCCAGAAGTACAGCTTTCTGAATCAAGCCCTTGATCCAGCCGTCTAACGAGAGCCTCCTGAGGTGCTGGTCGAGGCTCGTGGCTAAAAGGCGATTGGCTGACACGACTATCGGCACAATGATCGCCGAGTCCACATCCCACATGTCAACAACCTCGCGAGCCAAGTCAATATACTTGATTGGTTTATCTTTCTCAGCTTTCACGAGGTTCTCGTCATGTGGGACGGCTATGTCAACAATCATTGCACGCCTCTCGATTCGGTCCACCACCACTATATCAGGCTTATTGGCTACAATAGTCCTGTCAGTGATGATGGACCGATCCCAGTACAATGAGATATGACCATTATCGAGAACTGGGTCGTGCACGTACCTGTAGCAGGTCACCTCCGTTCCACAAGTGAGTATTTCAGAGCAAGTTGCTGATGAATAATCCTGGCTACAAGGTTGTGCCTACGCAAGTACTCACCGTTAGCTAGACGAGAACAACCAGAGATTATGTGGCGGATTGATTCTCCCGGACGATTACATGCCCGACATATGTCAACCGTGCCGTCCTTCACAATAAATCTCCGGTAGTTTTTCGTCATGATAACTTCATCCATAATTGCACAGACAAAACCTTCGGTTTCCCCAAAGAGGTCACCGACACGCAGCCAGGCTACGGACGCTAGTTGATCTACATCGGGCCCAGGTAGGGCCCGGAAAAAGCGTCCTTGAAGTTCTTTACTCTGCCATACTTCCCTGCGATCGTTAGTGTCAAGCACTAGAGATTTGCGCCAGTTCTCGTTAGCCAAAGAGAGTAGGGTAAGGCCCTTGTCCACCGTCACTACATCTCGATGCATACCCATGTCAGCAGCTAGGAAATATTCCCTCAGTCGCGGTTGTTAAGGGTTTTAGCATTTAAAAAGCCTCGGCCTCCACACTTCCGCGAGATATACAGTCTCATCACTGACAAACGTGGGTGATGCATTCGGTATGTAGTTAGTAGTGTACGGACCCGCCTGTTGTCCAGGGCGTCAAGTTCTGTTTGAGTCCATTTGAGTACGCCGAAAGAGTACATCAATACCGGCATGACCCAACTGTTGAAGGCACGCACCTTGTTTCCACCTGAAAGAAGGCTATTAAATACCTTCTTCAGGCGGCCAAAGAAGCGCTCCCTCAACAATTGCTTCATGTCAGTCGCATTGATACCTAACGCTTCCGACATACCCAAATACTTATAGGTTTCGGTTGGAGAGAGGGATCTCAGGTTTACGGAATCCGAGAGTTAAGTTCCCACGGATTCCACAATCTCCCCTCGCTTTACATGCATGACTGCACATTTGTCCACACCAAACTCCATCCTGATGGCACTACTGAAGGTTCTAGTTACCTTCAGTAGCTCCATCAGTTGCAGATTGTTGGGGGCAAAAAATTTCAAGTCATCCATGTAAAGGAGGTAAGATATAATCTGACCACCTCTCTTCAACCGATAGCCTAGACCTGAAGCCTTCAGCAGTGTGCTTCGAGGATTCAAGGCTAGGCAGAACCAAAGCGGACTCAAACTGTCACCCTGGAATATACCCCGCTCGATCCTTACTGGTTCGCTGTTCCTCTGGATTTGTCGACATCCTGGATAGCGAAGGACCGTTCTCCATTGCTCCATACATGGCATCAGGTAGGTGCGTAGCGTTGCATCAACTTTATACAATTCTAGCACCCTCATGAGCCATGTATGAGGAACTGAGTCATAGGCCTTCTTATAATCTATCCAACATGTCGACAGATCCTTTCGGGAACGCCGAACCTGTTGGCTAATGGCCATATCAATGAGGAGCAGCTCCTTAGTACCGCGGGACCCATTCCTACATCCATTTTGAGAGGAAGACATGATAAAGTTACTATCTGTATGTGTGTTAATCTTAGCTCTCAAAATGGATGTAAGAACCTTATAGACCGTCGGTAAGCACGTGATCGGTCTATAATTTTTAGGTTCCGCAGTACTACCTGTTTTATGGAGCAGGTGGGTTATTCCTGTTGTAAGGAACTCGGGTAGCAAACCAGATTCCAAGGCAGCCTGGTATTGGGATGCCAAGCGAGCGTGCGACCTTTGTAGCCACTTTATCCAAAATTTGTGCAGCCCGTCCGGGCCTGGAAATTTCGAATTAGGCAACGGACTGCACGTGCTACATCTTGGGGGCTGATAGTGATTGCCCCCATTTCTGTTATTGGATCACACTCTCGCTCGATCTCCCGAGTCCAGTCACCTTCGGTGTGACTGACAGGCACCGACCAGATGTTGCGCCAGAATAAACTCATGGCGTCATCATCTGGCAGACGCGTGTCAGTCACACCTAGTTCCGGTTTCTCCCAAGTCCAATATACCCACCTTTCATTACTCCGGAATGTGCGATTCTGGGTATATCGCTCCACCCGCCGCTTATACCTACGGATGCGGTTTGCCCATACATACACCTTCTGCTTCCGGAAGTCGATGCGCTCTGTGACACGGGACATACAGTCTCGGGAGCTGACATCAGTCTCCGGAAACGCCCGTCTCACAAAGCGCATCACTCTTGGGCGAGTGTTGCCCTCCCTGAAAGAGATAAGTTTGCCGATGAGTGCTCTGGCCCCACCAATACGACACTCGATCCTGCACTGCCAAGCCAGCACGGTTGGTTTCGGTCGTGTAGCTCTGTCATAAGAGCATTAGACGTGAGCTACACGACATGCTGCTACAGCCGCGCAGTACATTATCGAGTGTGTGTCGGTGAGGTCTTCGCAGTTATTAAAATAATTTGACAACTGCGAACCCATAGCAGCCACCAGCGCCTTATTCCTATTATGCATGGGCAAACGAGGCAAGCGAGACCTAAGTTCAGGTGACATGTTGCGATATTCCCGAATAGCACACTCCAAAGCACTCCTCAATTCGTCATTGCACTGGGTACTTACGTTTGTAACCATGTCATTACACTCGTCATTAGCGTGGCTGGGAGCACGGTTAGACGGTGGTACCACCACTGGTGCCACAGCCTGCGACGGAGGGGCAATGGCATGGCTACCCATTTCAGTTCGGAGGCGATCAAGTACCGTATCATCCAACATATGATTACGCTGGATGACCCCCACCTGATCCAACAGTCGTTGTGCCGAAACGTTGACGGCTGGCTCAAGCACCTGAAACAAAGAGAGCATACGAACACAGTACGCAGTCAGGTTGTTACCTCTCTCTGTAGCCCCATAGTATGAGCGCATGACATTTCCATTGATGGATTGAGTCCATCTCATGCGCTGCACACTTCCGCCGGGAGCTGGGACTGTCAGAGGCCGGTGGGCCTCGAGGTCCTAAGCCGCTCGGCGGCCGGCGTCCTCTCCGTCGACGCGCAGGGGGTGGTGACGTCGGCGGCGAGAAGAACTCGTCGCTGGAGCTCAACGCAGCTGCTACGGCCGGTGTCACAGCACTCACGGTGGGGCTGGGTTCCAGCGGCGGCGAGGCGGAGCTGAGCGACGAGGCCGGAGGTGGTGGGCGTGCTTTGCGAGCTGCGGCTCTCGTCAACATAGTTTCCTTCGACGTCAACTTGTAAATTTATTTATTGCCATTATATTGCTGTATCTATGTTTATCCACGAGATTATTTATTGTTTTTATTGTTGTATGGTTTATTGTTGTTGTCTATTTGGATTTTCTGCTTGGTTTGGATTCATTTGTATTAGTTTATATGACAGCGGTAGCGTGGGCGTAGCGATAGCAGGTTCATCGCCATCGTTTCTTGGTACGGGTTCCATGAGGCAGGTGGGTACTCGGGCAAACCAGTAAAACGTAAGTTGGTTGAAGAACAATTTACAGTCACGTTTATTTGGTAATTCACAGTGAGTAACAAAGAACAAAGGCTTGTACGGTGAACGTGACAGTTTCGATGGTATGCTGAACTCTATGGTGTCAGCCACCGCAATGTCAACACTCACTTTACAATCGATTCTGTCCACGTGTGTGGCTGGAAATTAACAGCGCCACCACACGGCGTCCACTGTACTAACCGATCAACCAATAAGAATTAAGTAACAGTTTCACCAACATCATGAAATCAACGTTAATTTGATTGTGTTGTCGTCTTGAAATCGCTTGCGACGACACGGCCAACCTGATGGGTCACACGTCCTCGTGTGTATTTGTAACAAAATTCTCATTTGTAGCAACACTCTTGCTCGGCTTAAACCCTGACCACAAGGTAAACAAAAAAAAGTTTGAAAGACACCTCACAAGTGAACACAATCAGAATAAACTTCAATTATTGTACAGTGAACAATATACAAACACACATCATTAATATGACCTGGCTGCTCGGCAGCGTAGTCTCATCGAGACCCAAACAGTGGTCTTATTCAGACCCAGATAGTAGTCTATATGACCCGGCTGCTCGGCAGCGTAGTCTCATCGAGACCCAAACAGTGGTCTTATTCAGACCCAGACAATGGTCTTATAGACCCAGCCACCATACATCTAGCCGCGCATTGCACCCTGAACGACTCATGAATCGCAGTTACAACTACGGCCAGACTGTACAGTTTGATTAAGAGATGGAAACTAGTCATTTTAGTGTGTGTCATATTCAAACACTAGCGGAAGTGCTTTCACTATTATTATCTGCACTGGATTCATATATCAACCAACAATCAGTTCAGGTAGAAGACAATCGTGGGTATACTCTTACTGGTCAATGATTTCAAAGCGTAACGATCGCCTGCGAGTTCATCAGTTATTTGAAAAGGACCTTTAAATTTTGGATTTCATTTTATTTGGTTTCACTCTTCGTTTAGAATAAGAACCAGGTCAGTTGACTAATTTAGCCTTATTACTGTCAAAACAAGACTTTTCGTAATTAGAATTTCGTTCATTGTTGTGGGCTGCGTGCTCTCTCGATTCAGAAATATCTACCCCCAACTTCAGTATCATCAGCAGTTAAAAGATTCAGAGGTCTAGCTACGCGACCGAACATAAGTTCGAGGGGGCTCGTCTTTGTCACTCTATTTATAGTGCAATTTAACGCCAGTTGTACCTCGTCAAGAGCTTCCTGCCATGACCTATGCGATGTTTCTACGGCAGTAAGAAAGCTCTTTAGTGTACTTACACACGTTTTACCTGACCGTTTGCTCGGCTCGATCCTGTCGCGATTAGATGTAGGTGAATGTTAGGCGAACTACACTATTCTTTAAATTCCTTACTAGCAAAGCAACGACCATTATCTAACATTACGCGTGAGGGTACAGCAAATAAAACGACACTAGAATTTGAGCGCCTTGACGACACTTGTGGTATCCTGGAGATTCATATTAAATCTCAAAAAACTTAATATGTTTGTTTCTACAAACCACTTTAAACTGGAGGATTTAAGGACAGCAACGAAGCTTATGAACCCAGGCTGTTTTTCTGCTACAATAGATTTGAAGAATGCATATTATTTGTAACCTATATGGAAATATGATAGAAAATTTCTCCGTTTTCTGTTTCAAGATAAATTGTATGAGTTTACATGCCATTGGACTTAGCACAGCAGCATATGTATTCACAAAGATTATGAAGCCAGTTGTTTGTCACCTGAGGTCATTGGGGTTGCTTTCTGTCATATATCTAGACGATATTCTGTGCCTTGGTGATTCATATGCAAAGTGTTTAAAAAATGTGTCTACTACTCAATCTGTGTTACAAAGTCTAGGGTTTATCATTAACACTGAAAAGAGTGCCCTAGAACCCAGACAGTGCTGTCAGTATTTAGGGTTTATGTTAAATTCAGTCCAGTTTTCCATTTCACTTCCTCAGAAAAAGATAGACTTTATCCACAAGTCTATAAAGAATTTTAAGTCTAAAAGGAGATGCAAAATAATACAGTTTGCCCAGTTACTAGGTATTCTTGTTGCTGCATGCCCAGCTGTAGAATATGGTTGGCTTTACACCAAGGTAATGGAAAGTCACCAAACAGCAGCCTTAAAAAACAACAATGAAATTACAAGGCATTGCTACCTATCACAAAAGGAATTCACTCAGAATTAGATTGGTGGTTGTCTCACATTTCAACAAACCACAATAGAATTAAACAATTTGATTTTATTCTTGAAATATTCTCTGATGCTTCTCAAACTGGCTGGGGATTGGTATGTAATGATATCAAAAGCCATGGACACTGGACGGCTGATGATAAAAAGTTCCATATAAATTACCTTGAACTATTAGCAGCGTTTATAAGGCTCAAGACATTTGCAAGCAAACTCAGATACTGTGAGGTTCTACTTAGAATTGATAACACAACGGCCATAGCCTATATCAACAAGATGGGTGGTACACGTTTCCCTCATCTAAATAACTTAGCTAGGTTGTTGTGGCAGTGGTGCGAGGAAAGACAAATATGGGTTTATGCATCTTACATTAGTTCTAAAGAAAACACAATTGCAGATCTAGAATCTACACGCCCTAACACAGAAATCGAATGGAAGTTATGTGATATAGCCTACAAGACAATTGTTGTCAAATTAGGTTGGCCCCAGATTGACCTGTTTGCCAACAGGTCCAATACTAAGTGTCAGAATTACATATCATGGCTCCCTGATCCCGATGCATGCTCTTCAGATGCATTCACGGTCAAATGGTATGGTAATTTCTTTTATGCATTCCCTCCATTCGCAGTAGTAAGCAAGATGTTACAGAAAATTAAAAGGGAAAAGGCGACAGACATTGTTGTTGTTCCATGGTGGCCCTCACAACCATGGTTTCCTTTATTTGAATCCATGGTTATATCAGAGAAAATAATACTGGAACCTCGCCATGATTTACTGTTGTCTCCTTTCAGGGAACCACACCCATTGCACAGGAGTCTCACACTGATTGCCGCCGTATTATCAGGGATGCATTCCTGAGAAGAGGAATTCCGCTCACTTCAATTGATATAGTGCTAGCTTCCTTGTCTAGCAAAACAAGGAAGCAATATGAGTCTGCTCTAAATCAGTGGATTCCCTTTTGTCAGAACCAAGATATTGACCCCTTTCTAGGCTCAGTCCCTATGGTGATATCATTTCTGATCATTAAGTTTAATGAAGGATTGTCATATAGCTCACTCAATACCATTAGGTCTGCAATTTCTTTAGTTTTAGGTCCCCACATTGGCACAGATGACAGAGTGTCAAGGTTTTTTAGGGGTATATTTAAATTAAGACCAAAGAACCCCAAATATGAAATAGTTTGGGATCCCAGTATTGTTTTGAACTATCTATCTAACTTATTTCCTAATGAAACTCTCTGTTTAGAATTATTAACCAAAAAATTAGTAACCATATTAGCCCTTGTAACTGCACACAGAATTCAAACCTTGTCACTCATTAGTATAGATAACATTTCTTATAATGAGGATAATATTAACATAAAAATCCCAGATATAATTAAAACTTCTGCTCCTGGTAGATCTCAACCCAACTTGATACTACCATTTTTTAAAGAAAATTTATCTATCTGTCCTGCCACAACCCTTTTGTTCTATCTAGATTTTACTAAGAGTATAAGACAAGATTGTAAATCATTATTTATAACTATAAGGAAACCTTTTCATGCCGCTTCTACTGCAACTATTAGCAGATGGATAAAACAAATTTTAAGTAGTAGTGGAATAGATACATCTAAATTCACATCACACAGCACAAGACATGCCTCTTCCTCAAAGGCTTCTGAAGGAGGTATCAATATTGAAGTAATAAGAAAAGCTGCCGGTTGGACCACAAATTCCTCAACCTTTGCTCGCTTTTATAAGAGACCAATAGTTAGTGATTCTAATGTTTTTGCACAAGCTGTGTGCTCTATAGAGAGTAGTTGTTGACAAAACTTCTTACATTTTATGTGAAAATTAACAGTCTGATTATTAGTGTCTAATTGATAAAAGACTAAGTAAGAATTTTGGAAAATAATAGTAATTAGAGTAATATAATAGTCACTATTTACCATAATGGAAAGACTGATTCTTAAATAGAAGTAAATTTATAATTAATAAGTAAAAGAATATCATGTTAAGTTACCATGTTCAATGATTAAACATTGCTGATTCTATTACCAACACAACCTTATTCTTTGAACATCTACGAAGTACAAAATGAGGACGAGATTACGAAGCATAATTATATAGATCGGACTAACTTACCTAGTGACGTCCGATCCTTAATTATGTGAAGTAATCTCGTCCTCATTGTATCCCAGCCCTTCCCTGATGATCTATCGGATTGCCTCATCCAAACCCCTTTAAAAGGTTGCGTTGTGCTGTATGCACCATGCCGGGACTATACGATGTTCGTATCGGTCATCGTAGAGTCCTTTTCATAATATATGCTTTGAAAGAATGATTTGACAGATGTCATTAGAGCACGCCAACGACTGGACCACAGATAACATTTTGTTTTATGATGAAATCTTTCATCTTTAAAATAATGTGATTAGCGAGTTGTGCACGAGTGCAAACTACAAAGTACAAAATGAGGACGAGATTACTTCACATAATTAAGGATCGGACGTCACTAGGTAAGTTAGTCCGATCTATATCATTTGAGCGCCTTGACGACACTAGTGGTGTCAATATGAAGCGTATGATAAAGAAACACAAATTTTATGAATGCGTCTACACTATCACGTATTCTTACACAACGCGTGCCTAAGTACGAAAACACCGTCTGAAAAAAAAACTTACACGATTGTTTAATGTTTACAGGGATACGACTGTTACCAACTGGGTAGGAGCAACGCTAAAGGCGTAGATTAAAACACAGCTTACAATAAAAACTCGTAATTTCGGTGTTCTTTTTTTTTCCATGTCTCAGAAGCATAACTCAAACATCATGCATAAGCAAAGTACTTAGTAACGTAATCTTGGGTCAAAAATGCTTATCAATAGCTCGGTTCTCATAAGCTCTTAACAAAAATTTAACAAGTCACACTTAATGACGTTTGTTTAGTTAAATGTGAAATATGAACAGCATACTTCAGACTCAAGTTCACTTTGACGCTTATTGCATAGTGATAAGTGCCATGTGCCATCGTATCACGTTATAAGCTGTGTAACTCATAACACTCATAACAATTGTAAGTCTGGTCAACTTAACTTTGTCAACAAAGAGGATGAAACGTACTTATGACAAAAGTGGATGGGAAAATCAACACATGAACAGTTTTTATTTTATACTAAAACTTACATTCAAAGAATGCAGCACAGCACTCGGGTGTCCATTCACCATACCAAGGTAGCATATATTCGGCGGCAACATGTGTGGTTTTGCCATATGAGCCAGCCACTGTCTAGTTTGCCAATCAATTGTGATCTAGTCTTTAACTCGTAGGAATGATAACTTGATTCAGTACCTACAGTTACTTTGCTGAAGTACGCATTAGATTTCAAACTAAGTCATGACTCATGTTCTAGGAAGTAAATAAGCACTAGAACGATTAAAACGTGAAATAAAAAGTTCGTAACACTAATAAACTACTTGATCGGATTATGTTTGTATTCAACAACTCGATTATTTTATTACGCACTACCTCTCTTTCGCGGGGACTTAGTCGGTAAGAGCGGTGATAAACACTCAACCCACTCAAAATACTATCTCTAAAAAAAGCGGGCGGAACGTCGGTTTTAATTGCACTCAAATCAATTGCTGTCACCGCGGTAAAAAAAGAAACCGATTTTGTTATCACTAGACGCCCTCTCGCTAAGGTAACACTCAAATCATAATTTAAAATATCAAAGTCTATCATTATGTTGCGGAATAACTACATCTGGATAAGAAATGACAAATGTAAACAATGTCCGTCAATAACTAGTTGACATAAAATTAGTTCGCTACAGTAAACATGGCATGAGCTTTACCAACTTCTGTTAATCGTATGTTAACATCGGAACGCTTTCCTAAGAAGTTAGCCGTAATGCTTTGCTTTACGAGAGAACACTCAGCACCACTATCGAAATAAAAAATGTACGACTCACCGGATTGTGTTAGCTCTCCAGATACACCTTGGACTTGGCAGTAGTTTATTCTTCGTTACAGGGCCGCGCCGCTGTTGCTACTGGCTGCTGCGTTGCTCGTCTTCGGACAGCGAAATGCGACATGGCCTTGTTCTCCACAGCGGAAACAGATGATATTTTTCTTAAGATCCGATGACGTAGGCGCAGTGGTTGAAGTGGTCCTTTGTGTTACAAGTGCCTGATTACTTTCACGTAAACGACAGTCGATTGCTTTGTGTCCAATCTTATGACAATAGTTGCATTGGAACGGCGTGTTGTTTGCTTTTGTTCGTTTAGCGTCCAAAGTTGAGTTGTCGACGTGTCGGTCATGTTTTATTTTCAGCGAAAATGCGTTTAATTCTTGGATCAACTTCGTTCTTGTTTTAATTTCCGTTGTAAAAGCTAGTCGGTTGATTCGACTATTCATTTTCGCTAAGTGAGCAAGTACGTATGCTACAGCTATCTCCTCGCAGCTCATTTACTTCCATTTAGCTAAGAGTGATGTCATCAAACGGCTTGCGTATGCTGCATAATTTTCACCCTCCTTTTGTTGTCTATTATTGGCGTTAATTATGGTCGCTGCACAGGTTTCCGCACAATCATATCGTGCTAGGAACAGATTTTTGAAATGACTCCACGTAATACCAGAATGCGATACTTGAGAAAGCCATATCGATGCACTACGTTTTAGGGATTTGCTAAGTGCAATAATCAGCGCGCCTCCTTCCATGGGATGTTCCGTAAGGCAAATGTCGACCGTCGAGCTCCAGGAACGTGGATCGACATCTGGTAGGTCTGGGTTGAACTCTGGCAGCTTGAATGAAGGCCTCGGCGTTGATCCTCGCATGGCTTCAATCATGCGCATGGTAATCTGGTTTTGCTGCTCGAGGAGTTGGCGCCAATAGATGTCCATGGTAGGCGCCCGAGCTGATCCCACTTCTGATGACGGCGGTAGCGTGGGCGTAGCGATAGCAGGTTCATCGCCATCGTTTCTTGGTACGGGTTCCATGAGGCAGGTGGGTACTCGGGCAAACCAGTAAAACGTAAGTTGGTTGAAGAACAATTTACAGTCACGTTTATTTGGTAATTCACAGTGAGTAACAAAGAACAAAGGCTTGTACGGTGAACGTGACAGTTTCGATGGTATGCTGAACTCTATGGTGTCAGCCACCGCAATGTCAACACTCACTTTACAATCGATTCTGTCCATGTGTGTGGCTGGAAATTAACAGCGCCACCACACGGCGTCCACTGTACTAACCGATCAACCAATAAGAATAAAGTAACAGTTTGACCAACATCATGAAATCAACGTTAATTTGATTGTGTTGTCGTCTTGAAATCGCTTGCGACGACATATATTTTTAATTTGGTTCAAAAATCGCGTAAAAGAAAATTTTATTATTATCTTCGTATATTTATTTTTACACATATTATTTACATTTTTAAATATTTTTAAAAGAAAACATATAAGAAAAACATTTAAAAATATAAAAAATAGTAGTCCACCGGTATCGGGAGCAGGGTCCAAGCTACCGGTGGTTAGGGCTCCAGAGACAGGAACCTCCTCACAATGCGAGCCGTATCAAGGAGTACTGCCTTCTGAATCAGGCATTATTATTATTAATCTACTACCTACGTCCGATTAGCTGCTGGCAACACCGACGAGTTCAGTTCTTAATTTAATTCTTAATTCTTTATTGTACACCAAAAATTTTACATAGTATTTAGTGGTTACACAATGCGTGTACAAAGGCGAGCTTGACTCAATGTTCAGTTTTCTCCCAGCAAACCTTTGAGTGATAGAGAAAGATCACATTTGAGGATAGGATACAGTGCACAAAACATATAAACCTACATAAATAATTCCAAATATATATTATACCTACATACTAATAAATACCAATATATACTAATATTATGTCAATTTGAAAGGAAGTACTCTTTGATTTTCTTCTTGAAGACATCTAGAGAAGGACTGTCGCGTAGTGAGTGTGGGAGAGAGTTCCAGAGACGCACTGCAATAACAGAAAAGGAGCCATTATAGCGGCTGGAAGTGTGACGTGGAGTACGAAGGAGAAGAGAATTGACAGTGCGACAGGATTTACCCGTCGGGATGAAGTACTCAAACCGTTCACGAAGGTATTGAGGAGAAGAAGGATTGTGCAGGATAGTATAGAGAAGAGATAGGGTATGGGTATCTCGCCGACGCCGAATCGTCAGCCACCTCAATTTGGTCCGAAACTCCGACACATATAGGTCGTATTTGCGGAGGCCAAAAATGAAGCGGATGCACAAGTTCTGCAGTCGCTCGAGTTTATTTAGGAGTACCTCCGTAGCATCTAGAAAACAGACATCACATAGTCGATAAGCGGTAGGAGAAGAGATTGAGCAAGAGTGACCTTAGTGTGAAATGGTAAGAATTTTTGGAGACGTTTAAGAGACTGAAAAGAGTAGAAGACCCTCTTACTAACATCTGCAATATGTACTTCCCAAGAGAGGTTAGTGTCCATATGGACGCCTAGATTTTTAGCCAATATGGGCACCGAATCATACACTACCGGCAGGAGAGACTGGTGATCTAAAAGGCTGAGCATGTATCTGCCACCAATAATGAGCGCTTGCGACTTAGTTGGGTTCAGTAAGAGTCCAAAGGATTTAGCCCACTTGTTGATATTTTCAAGGTCATCATTGATGACATCCACAGCCCCAGCGAGTTCACCCACTTTAAAGTGACAGTATAACTGCAAGTCGTCTGCATAGAGATGATAGTTAGAAGTTAGGACCTTAGTGATAGCGTTTATAAAAACGGAGAAAAGAAGAGGAGAGAGAACGCCACCCTGAGGTACACCCGCAGCCAAATCACACCATTCAGAGGAACCCTCATCAGATTTCAATCTTTGTTCTTGTAAGCAGGCACACCAGTTATGTATGGAGGCTTCTTTAATTTGGTTTAGTGTTTATGCTTGAGTTGGTTTTTAATGGCATGATTGAGTGTGCTAGCTGGCAAGTGGCGGATTATTTTATTTAATTTTATGATTATATTTTAGACGGCATATATTTATTTTTCTGTTTTACATAATGTTAAGATTGTTGCTTAGAATTATATAGATTCAAGTTCTTAAAACTTAACAGACAGATGTGTTGCTGGGGAGTTTGTTGGCCACTTCTTCTTCACAGCTAAAACACTAGGAAGTGGTGACGGGCGGGCGTTTTTTGGGGGACTGTCTTTATGTAGAACTTTGACGTTCAAAAAGTGCTGGTTCTCAGCCTAGTTTGAATAAATGACTTTTGATTTGATTTAGACCGAACAGACTGTGAGCGACCCCGAAGATAATATTTGAACCACTCAATTACCGGCGCAGAGACATTAAGGGAGGAAAGAATGTCAAAGTCAACTGAGTTAAAGGCACTGCTGAAGTCCAGTAAAACCAACACTGTCAGACATTTGTTTTCCATAGCCAGTCTTATGTCGTCAGTTATTTTAACAAGAGTTGTCACGGTGCTATGGCCAGGTCTGAAACCAGATTGGTAAGGACTCAGCAGGCTATTAGAGGACAGATAAACAGACAGTTGCTTCTGAACAACGCTCTCGAGAACTTTGGAGAGGATTGGGCGAATGGATATTGGAGGGAACTGGGATAGTGAGAAAGGATTTTGAACTTTAGGAAGCGGTAGGACGTGAGCCCTCGTCCACGCTGAAGGAAAGGAGTTATTGAAGAGGGAAAAATTTACAATGTGGGTGATGAACTATTTCACTCAAAATAGGTAGGAACATTTGGAGCTGTAGGCCATCGTCACCTACCACCCTAGTGGAGATGGATTGGAAACATTTCTTAATATCTAGCTCAGCAATTGGGTGGAAAGTGAAATAAGTATTTGCTGGCAAAGGAAGATTGGAAAGATCATTAAGAGTCGAAGATTTAACATCGTTGTCGAGTATAATTGGTGACGTAGAAAAGTGCGCATTAAGTGCATTGAGGTCCATTTTATCAAGAGAACTCTTGCTAGAGGCTTTGCCAATACCAAGAGTCTTTAAAAATTGCCATACTTGTGTTGGGTTGAAGGTATCAATTGAGTTGTGAATGTGGCGCCTTTTCGCATTCCTACACAAACGACTGCAGCGATTTCGCATCTTCTTATAAAGGTCCCAGTTTTCCTCAGTGGGCCGCTTCCTGTATAGACGCTTGGCCTTATCACGCTTCGCCATCAGGTTTTTTACATCAGGGGAAAGCCATGGTGCAGGAAGGTGTTTGACTCTCACCTTTTTAAGGGGAGCATGTGCATCATACAAATCCAACATAGTCCTGGTGAAAACTGACACCATAGAGTCCATATCCTCGCTGGTGAACACAGAAGACCAGTCAATTCCACCCGCATCAGCCCTGAAACGCTCCAAATCAACGTTTTTAAAACTACGAAGAAAGAGAAATTTGGCCTTGCGTTTAGGAGGTCGAATTTTATAGGAAAGGTAAATGAGGTCATGGTAGGAAAAAGGAGCAGGAAGCTGTCCATGTGTGGCTACTTTGTTAGGGTCAGAAACTAGAATGAGATCTAAGAGAGAAGGAGTACAGTGAGGGGCCCTATGAGTAGCATTTAGCGGAAGTAATTGCATATTGACAGAAGTGGCAAGTGATTGGAGTTTACGGCTGCGTGAATCTCCCTTGAGCAAACAAGTATTGAAGTCTCCGAGAATAAGTGTATGATCATATAGTGATGAAAGATTTTCTAATTTAGTTTCGAAGGAGGAAAAGTAGTCAATTTGGCAAGAGGGACTATAATAGACACCTAAAAGTAGTTTTGTATGATGAAAATTAATTTCAATGAATAGGTGTTCAGCAAACTTTGAGTAGGCACGGAGACTGGTCAACAATCTTATAGCTGATATCACCACGAAGATAAATGGCAACCCCTCCACATCCCTTGCCAGTTCTGTCATTTCGCACAATTTTGTATCCAGGCAGAGAATACTGCGTGGAAAGAAGAGCAGGCTTGAGAAACGTTTCAGATACAAGGACAGCGTGGACAAGTTCTGAGTCGAAGGACGATACCACATCAGAGTAATGAGCTGGAATGCTTTGAGCATTTATGTGAACAGTGCAGTGTTAAAAAAATTGCGACAGTTGGAAAATGTTGAAGAAAGGTAGTCTCGAAGATTCAGATTCAGAGAATTGTCATCACTAAAAGCACTGGCAAAGCTCTGATCTGACTCACAAGAAGATGAGCATGAAAAAAAACTATTTTCTACGAGATTATCTGACATAATTAAATATAAATATTAATAAAAATAAAAATAAATATTAAAAAAAAAACTAATTTCAAAAATTAATTTCAGCACTCAAACCTCGATGCACTCGCCGGCTACATTAGTTTTAATTAATTTCCTAAAATGATAAAAAGCCCGTAGGCCAAACAAAATAAATCCACATTACACTAATGTTTCGGAAGGAACGAAACTGAGTAAACGGGACATTATAAATGTCAAACCTGTCAATTGACATTAATGACATAAGTAATTATGTAAATAAATCAAACAAAAAACCAACAATGAAACTTAAAATATCGAGTGACCGACAGTATACAACATAAAATTTATAAGTACCGTACCTATTATAATTATACTCATAGAGAAATGGAAGACCCGCAATGAAGATTCATCACTTAACTGTCTTGCGAGCTCTCTAATCGGGCACTGGCTTCGAAGTTACGGCTGAGGGCTCAGCAACGGGAAACTGACACTCTCCCTGATTTGAACTCGATATTCCGAAGCAAACTCAATCTTCCGTCGCGATCCCTCGGAAACCTGGATGACAATCTTCCCGTCCGACGTCCAACACTTATGTATCCCGAAGTGCTTCCGAGCATTCATAAAAATCTCGTGTCTAGGCTTAGTCAGGAACTCGGAAAGCGTCAGACCAGAGCCTTTCAGCTTGGTTTTTTTTCGCTACACCTCGTTCCGTACGATACGGCTTTCAAATCGAACTAATAGGGGACGAGGTTTGCTGGTGTTGCTTCCAAGGCGGTGACAGGCTGTTATGTCTTTAGAGGCGACGTTGACCACTTCCAAACGCTCCGACAAAATCTTAAGAATTTTTTTGCTTGGATCAGCTTCCTTATCCTCAGTTAGGCCATGCAGCAGAAGGACCTTGGTACGGGATGTCATTTCATGCCCATCCAGCCCCAACACAAGCAACTCCATCTGGGACTTTAGGGAACTCATCGTTTTCCAAACTAGGGTTTTAAACTCAGTGAAGTCCCTGGATAGGCTGGCAATTGTCTTATGTGAGGCCTCACCACTGGCATTCTTCAAGTCTTCCTCGTACTGTGACATTCTTGAGGCAAATGTGGAAGAAAGCTCCTCCACAGAGCTTGACAATTTGGAGTACAGGTCCATTTCAGTGAAGTGCAGTGTTTGCAGTGTAGAGAAGTGGTGTCAAGGAGATTTGATGAACTGACTGAGTGCACCAGAGGTTAATGTACTATTTTATAATGTTTCTTGCATTTAAAAGTTATTTTTAATATTTTATTGAATTAAATATGTGAGAGCTCAAAATTTCTAATGTGTTACTTGGGACTACCCTCTTTCTTTTCAGTGTGACTGTAGGTTTGCATCAAGGGTCAGCTTTAAGTCCTTACCTCTTCCTGTTGATTATGGACGTTCTTACGTCGGAAATACAGGACGACGCACCCTGGTGCATGCTGTTTGCCGACGACATTGTTCTGGTCGCTGAAGATGGATGGACCTCCCGCATTCCCCTTAAACTTAATGGGAAGATTTATAAATCAATGGTCAGACCTGCTGTCTTGTATGGTTCAGAATTTTGGGCCACAAAAGGAATGAATGGAAAGCAATTGCATGCAGCTGAAATGAGAATGCTAAGAGCGATGTGTGGATAGAATTAGGAATGAGTATATAAGAGGAAGTCTGAAAGTGGCACCGCTGACTGAAAAGTGGTGTGAAATCGGTTTTCGTGGTATCCATGTGATGCAGAGGAATGAAGAAAATGTCGTGAGTGGCTATAATAGTAGAGGAAGACCAAAGAAACTATGGATGGACTACAGAAATGACGACTAATAGAGGAGTATGGAAGAAGAAGACATGTTGCGCCGACACTAAATAAATTGGAATAGGGGCAGGAGAATGATGATGCTAGAAACAGATATCACGCTCCAGCAGTCATCCAGCAGAACAAAAACAGCCTACTATGTACTAAGAAACAGATTTTTGGATATCAGAAAACGAATTAGGGAACTCAAATGGAGCTGGGCAGGACACCTGGCAAGGCGCGGCGATGATTGGAGGAGTAAGGAGGTGACCAAGTGGCGTCCAAGAACTGGAAGGAGAAATGTCGGTCGTTTGGGGGTGAGATGGGCGGACGATGTAACCAACGCGGGTAACACATGTATAAGACTAGCACATGAGCGTGTTTTTTACCTTTAATTTATTTTTGTTCTATGAAACAAAGCTGCGACGGAGCCCCACTGAGTGGGGCTTCTATTTCTAATTATTATTTATTTATTTATTTATTAAAACTTCATGCAACACAATTGTACAAAGGCGGACTTAATGCTTTAGGCATTCTCTACCAGTCAACCAAGGCTAGTGGAGAGATAACATGGCAGGTGCATAAACTGAAAGGTGAGGGTTTAAATAAAAATAATAATAATTATAAGCCTTTTATTTCATGCAAAAAAAAGTAATATACATACATAGTTTAAAATAAAAAGAGAGATAATGATGTTGTTTACACGTATTTCACTTAATTTTTCCTTTTTTTTTTCTTTTTTCTTCTTGTTGACATGAACCCCTCCTCAAGTGAAGGCGAAGGCCTCCTCTAAAGAAAACCATGTGTCTCTATCTTGAGCTCTTTGCGACCAACAGGTACCAGCTATTTTTATCAACTCGTCTGCCCATCTCGTGTGGGGTCTGCCTTCGAGACGTTTGCCGATTGGACCTTTCCACGTTGTTACCCTGTTGGTCCATCTCTCATCCTTTAGCCTCGCTACGTGTCCAGCCCACTTCCATTTTAGTTTTTTAGCGTAGGTTAGAGCATCCGCGACCTTGGTGGTTTCTCTAATCTTTGTGTGACGAATCTTTTGCATCTTTTTAATGTTGAGCATACTTCGTTCTATTCCGCGTTGGCAGGTAGTGATTTTGCTTTTTAATTTGGATGTAAATTTCCAAGTTTGACATGCGTAGGTTAGACAAGGTTTTTTTTTTTTTTTTTTTTTTTTGGGGGGTGGGAAATCATCTAATGACTCTTTCCGCTCTGGGGTGGAGCGGAAGGGCGTGTCAGACTCTTACTGACTAAAACCCACCCCTGTTCCTCCCTGCCCTACGCGCCCGGGGGCGAGGTAACTCTTTCGAATTTATCCTCCACCCCCGGGCAGGCACTGGCCGTGGCAGGCCCCGTCCTTTGCTGACAACTCTTTGAGGCGCGCGTGGAACACTACGCGCCGTCGACTCTCGGGCCTGGTGCTGATCGGACGGCGAGTTACCCGCTACTCGCCGTCCGCAGGCCCGGGTCTACGGTGGCCGGAGATCGTCTCGCAGCCCCCGGCGTCTCCTGCGACGGCTGCTGCTGGGGGCGCTAGGGCGACTCGGTCTCTGTTGAATCTCCCTAACGTGTGCCGCCTCCCTCTTCGCGAGCATTACTGCTTCGCAGAAGTTGGAGACGGCCCCCCATTCCCTCTCACTCCGTACCATGGCCTGAACCAGGGCACGGCGCGAGAGGTCGCTGCCGCCTATCGCATCCACGAGGACACGGCGGTGTTCTGCCCAGGCGGGGCAAACCTCCACCGTATGCTCCACCGTGTCCACGGGGCGATCCTCGCAGTGGAAACACGCAGGGGTCACCTCCGCCTTGATACGACACAGGTACTTCCCGAAACAGCCATGTCCGGTGAGCACCTGCGTCAGGCGGAAGGTGAGGGCGCCATGGCGCCTCTCCAGCCACTCCTCAAAGAGGGGCACTACCGCCTCGATGGTGGCGTGCCCAGCGCTGGGTTGCGACAGTCGCTCTCTCCATGTCACCATGAGATCCTGCCGGAGCTCTGTCCGCCGAGCCGCGAGTTGTCGCGGCAGCGGAGTTTCGCCCCGGCGTTTAGCCTCCTCGCGCCACTCGTACAGGTGCGCGAGGATTTTTGCCTCCAGATCCCACGGTGACAGTCCGGCAAGGAGGCTCGCCGCCTCACGGGAGATCGTGCAGTATCCGCGGATGATGCGGATGGCCATGACCCTCTGGGCCGCGTTCATCTGGCGCGTTGACCGCTGCGTCAACGAACGCGCCCACACCGGTGCCCCGTAGAGGGCCATGGACCGCACGATCCCCGCGTAGAGCCTCCGGCAGGAGGCGTTTGGCCCCTTCAGATTGGGTAGGAGCCGCTTCAAGGCGGCCCCGGCCCTTTCCAATCTGGGAGCCAAACGTCGAAAATGCTCGACGAAGTTCCACCGGCTGTCGAGGACGAGTCCCAGGTACTTCATCGTACCCTCGACGCCGATGCGAACCCCTCCTACCGTGATCTGGGAACCCGCCGGTGGCTCGTTCCGATAGCCATGAAAGCACATGGCCTCGGACTTGTGCAATGCCACCTCGAGTCCCAGTTGCCGGATCCTCCCTATGACTGTCGCAACCCCGCGTGTCATACGGTCGGCCGCCGCCTCGTGCGACCACCCCTGCGCTAAGACTAGCGTGTCGTCAGCGTAGCACACTACGCTGACGCCAATGGGGAGGTCGCAGCGCAGCACCCAGTCGTATCCGATGTTCCACAAAGGCGGCCCCAGGACCGATCCCTGTGGAACACCGCACGACATCTCTCGCCGGTTCCATTCTCCCTGATGACCGGGGTAGATGACGGCTCTGTCCGTCAAATACGCCTCGACTACGCGACGGAGGTAGGGCGGCACCCGGTGATACCGGAGTGCCTCCACTATGCAACTCCAGGGCAGGGTGTTGAAGGCATTGGAGATGTCCAAAGACACCGCCAAGACGACCCTGCCCCGGGCAACTGCCTCCCCCGTCGTGAGGGCTCGTACGCGCATGATGGCGTCCACCGTGGAGCGCCCCCTGCGGAAGCCGTACTGGCTCTCCGCCAGATCCGGCCCCACCCGCACCATCTGCCCGACGAGGCGGTCTGCAATTACTCTTTCAAAGAGCTTGCCCACCTCGTCGAGCAGCACAATGGGCCGGTAAGCGGACGGAGAGTCCGCAGGGCGCCCCACCTTCTTGATCAGGACCAGCTTCCCCGTCTTCCACCGACGTGGAAACTAGCCCCTCTCCAAGCATGCGCTTAAAAGCCCTCTGAGTCGAGGCCCGAGAGCCTCTTGCAAGGCCAGGACCCAGGCTTTCCCATGAAAGCCGTCGGGTCCTGGGGCGGTGCTTTTGGCGTTCAGCCTACGCACCGCCGCTCTCAGCTCTACCTCGGTCACTTCGGGAACGTCGTCGTCGTCGGGTTGGTCCGCGTCAGGTACCGCAGGAGGCGGAGCCATAGGCGGAGGGGTATGTTCCCCTCGCGAGGGGAACAGAGCGCTCACCACGCCCTCCACGAGCTGCGGCCGGAGACTCTGCGTCAGCGGGGGGGCCCATGGGCGGAGTTTCTGCCGCACCGCTTTGTACGGGCGCCCCCACGGGTCTCTGTTGAGAGCCTCCAGCGACTCCTCGCGGGCCGATTTCTTGGCCCGCAAGATCTCCGCTCGGAGGGCGGTCCTCGCCGCTCTGTACCCCTCGTATAGCTCCGCCTCGTCGGCTTCCGTTTCCGGCGTGCGGTTACGGAGCCGCCTGCGATACCTGGTGTACCGGCGTCGCGCGGCAATACACGCTTGGCGTAAAGCCGTAAGCGCCGGCGACCACCAGTACACTTGGCGCCGAGCACAAGGCCGGACCCGGGGCATTGCCACGTCACAGATCTCGGACATGGCCTCCTGGAACCACTCTGCCTCGTCGTTTATGTCGGCAGGCCTGTCCGGTGATGTCACCCAGGCCTGCACGATCGAGGCTTCCAGGAGTAGCTCCCGGTCCAGCTGCTTCAGCGACCAACGCGGACCACTCGGGGTCTGTCGGACCGGCGCGCTGGAGGTCTGGGCGGAGACGTCAAACCGGATATACCGATGATCGGAATACGTTTCCACCTCCTCCATGACGTGCCAGTCAACTACGCACGGTGACAGGGCGGGGCTGGCGAATGAGATATCCACCACCGATTCGCCCTGCCACCGCACGCACGTGGGGACAGAACCCCGGTTCAGGTTGACCAGGCCCGTCTCTAGGGCCCAGTCCTCCGCCATCCTCCCCCGTGTGTCCGTGTACCGGGAACCCCAAGCCAAGTTCTTGGCATTGAAGTCCCCGAGGACGAGCACAGGGAGGGAACGGTACCCGACGACAACGACGTCTCTCAACTCCGCGAGAGAGATTTGGAACTCGGCGAGAGATCGGTTCGGGGAGAAGTACACCCCTACCACTACTATATCCCCGAACCGTGCTGCTACGCAACCCCGACCTCTCTTGACATCCTCAAGGGTCGGGGTACCGGCGGCGGCCGACGAAATGATGGCCACCGAGCCGTCCAGGTCCTCCACCCAGTCATCCCTGGGCGGGACATAGTACGGCTCGGCGACCACAGCGACGTTAATCGACCACTGCGCCATGCTCTGGAACAACAGGTCCTGAGCAGTGGCACAGTGGTTGAGATTCGTCTGGAGGAGGCGTAATGGGGCCGTTATTGGCATTCCATTACAGCCTCCTCCTGAGCCCCCTGTGAGGGTCCCGCCGCCGCGGCGGTTGCGGCGGCGACGACGACGGCTATGGGGGCGGCAGCGGCGGAAGCGGTGGTGACGGCTGCTGCGGCGGTGACGGTGACGGCGGTGGCGGAGGGCGTGGCCCTGCCTCTGGGCTTGGCCTTGGCCTTGGCGGGTGGAGCGCAGTGGTTGCTCCCAGCCCGGTGATCGGCCGGCTTGCCTGCTGCCGCACATACAATGCAGTGCGGCGCGGCGTTGCACGAGCCGGCCTTGTGACCGGGCTGACCACATCGGAAGCAGTGGTCACTGCGGTCCACCTCCGAGGTGCACTTAGCCGCCACATGGTCGCCCACATGGCAGCGGAAACACCTCAGAGGCCTGGGCTCCAGCAGCTTGACCTGCGCTGAAACCCAGCCCACCAAAAGTCTCCGGCCCCCCGCGGTGATGGCTCGGGCCGCTGACACGGGGCAGCTCACCGTAATGGTTTGCAACCCCGCAGTGTCAGGATGGATGGTGCCCGCCCTCACCTGCTCAGCAGGGCACCCTCCAGTCCTGGCAACAGCGGCCACCACCTCACCCTCCGTCACGGAGTCATCCAGGCCCATAATGCGGATGTCAGCGCATTTCGTGGGCCAGGACACCCGGGCCTCGTCCACCAGCAACGCCCTGATCCTTTCGGCCAGGGCGTCAGCGGCTGGGCCGCTGGAGGCACCGGGGACCTCCAGCATCCGGGCTCCGGTCTTGGTGACCTTCACCCGGACGCCGTCGGCGCACCCCACCTCTTCGAGGCTCACCGCCGCCTTCGTCTTTGCGAGCACGCTGCGGTAGGTCACGCCCCTCTTAACCGCTTCCGGCTGTAGTGTGATCACTACAGCTGCGGACTTCGGGGCGCGGAGCCTAGCCGCGGCGGCTCGCTCCTTCTGCCGCTTGCGCCTCTCCCTTCGCTTGGCCGCCCTTGCCGCCTTGCCCGCCTTCTTCTTCTCCCCGACCACTTGCAATTCGGCAGCCCCGGTCGCAGGAGGTTCAGAAGGCGGGGCAGTCTGGGGCGGCCGCCTTGTCGCCTTTGCTGGGACCCTCCCAGGTGGCTTTGGCGGCGCCTTTGGCGCCTTCGTCGCCTTAGACGGGGCCGGCCCCGCGGGCTTCAGCACTGCCCCGCGGTCGGCCCGTCCCACCGCACCCTTGGGCGCAGCAGCCGCGGCGGCGGCAAACGAGCGCGTCTGCCGCTGGCCCGAGGCCGGTTGGCTCGCCGCTAGCGGAGGGCGCAACACAATGCCCTCCAGCACGGAGAACCGCCTGTTGAAGGCAGCCAGCTCCTGCCGCACCAGGTCGAGAACTTGGTTCTCCGCGGCGGGCAGGGGCTGACTCGGCCCGTGCTGGAGCTCCTCCTGCGCGTCCCTCCGGTGACCTCCTCGGAGCTCGGCCAGGTCTGCCCGGAGCTTCTGGTTCTCCTTAACCAGAAGCTCCGTAGTGGCGGTCAGGCGGGCGACCTCCGCCCGCAGTTTGGACGTCTCGTCCAATGCAGACGGAGGCCCGCCGAAACTCGCCTCTGCCGCCGCCACTATGGAGGCCGTGGCTTCGGAGGTGGCCCTGTTTCTGGATGTGGGCAGCCTCTTCTGCACCACACCCTTGATGGCGGCCTCCACGACCTCCGCAAGCCTGGCCGCTCGCTCCGAGTTGGAGCTAGCGGCGTCCGGCTCTCCACCCGAGGACCCAGAGGCCGAGGCACAAGACCCCAACGCAGCGGGGTGGCGCGCCTCCTTGGCGAGCCTTGCGGCTCTCCTGCCCGCCTTGGTGGCCTTGCTGGGCCTCCGGATCGCTCCTCCTCCCCTCCGACCGGTGGGGATCTTGGGAGGCGGGGCCATCACCTCTACATCAGAGGACGACTCCCCGCCATCCCCCGACTTGGAGCGCTTTTGGTTCCGGAAGAACCGCGAGCATTCACCCACGACTCCCCCGGAAGCACCCACTTCCCCCTCATTCTCCGGGCTCCCAGAGCCCGGAGCTGCTACCAGTGCTGCGCCGGACTCCGACGCAGCACCACGCTCCACCTCCTTGCCGACTTCAGTTTGGCTATTATCGCCCGACCGCGGCTTGTCGGGCGTCTTATAGCAGAAATTGATCATCTCCTCAAATGGAGGAGATGATCTGGAGCCTCCTCGGCTCTTGTTGTCGGGATTGTCCCCGACAGACGGATCCAGGTCGTCGTTTGTGGAGCCTCCTCGGCTCTTGATGCCGTCGCCGGCATGCGGAAGACCAAAGTCGCCCCCCCCAGTATACGAATGGGGGCGAGACGCTCCGTGGAGCGCAGCGGTTCCCCCACCTTCTTGAAGGTGGTTGCCGCCCTGGGTACAATCATTCGCTTTAATCTTGTCAGTCATGTTGTGTTTGTTCCTTTTAAGGGTGTGGTCCCTGACTCCCCTACTCAACCTCCCTATCTTCTTCTAGCATTTCGCATATTCCGCATTCACTCTCTCTCATTCACTCACTCACTCACACACTCTGCCCTTATGGGCCCTCCCCAGAATCGGCGCCGCTCTCAAGGTCGCATCTGATGAACAGATGCGTACCAGAGAGCAGCGACGAAGAATCCCCCAGGTTCCACGCCGTTAGGAGGCTCGAACAGCTTGCTCAAGCCTCCCAACGGCGCGGCCCTCTTGTGAGGCGCTAGCATCCGGACATCCCTCCGGTACGCATCCCATAGCCACGCCTCCAAGCTTAGGATTGGGTGGAGGTCGCATCCACTGGCAGTCGACGATGATCGACTGACAATGGACGCGACCCCCGGTGTGTTCCTCTTAGTCGGGCCTCTCCCCTGGAGCCTTCCGGCACAAGTTAGTCACTCATGCCGGAAGTCCCCAGGATCATGGAGACCCATAAGCCCCACCACGACGGCAACGTGGAAACACTCGGTGGGGAGGTTAGACAAGGTAGGAGGCATGCCATCATGACTTTTGTTTTGATATTTGTTGGCATGTTACTCTTAAATAGACCTAAATAAATTTAAATAAGTCCGTTTTGGGGTGCTTTAAGTTCCCAAGATTGCTTCACTCGCTCTTGAATTTAATGGTTCAAGAGTTGTCGGGGTCGAGTTAGTTCCAGAAGTCTATTCTAAGTAGAATACATAACGAGCATAATAAGTTCTGACTATGAAAGTTATAACATAATGGCACTGAAACGTGGTCGCTGACAATGGGCCTCATCAGAAGGCTTAAAGTCACCCAAGGGGCAATGGAAAGGGCTATGCTCGGAGTTTCCTTGCGTGATCGGATCAGGAATGATGATATCCGCAAGAGAACCAAGGTTACTGACATAACCGGTTATCGATGACCTGGTGAGGGTTGCGCGTAGCCGATGTATGCGAGATGCACAGGACCGGTCGTTGTGGCGACACTTGGAAGAGGCCTATATCCAGCAGTGGACCTCTTATGGCTGGAATGATGATGGAAGTGGCATTGTTGCAAATAATTCAATCTTTTTTGTCATTTTTTACAACCTCATCTTTCCTTTGCCGTATGTCATTGCTTCCTAGAATTTGATCCTTATTAGTGACTTCATCGAATAGTCTAATAATTTATAAAGTTAAATCTTTAATTTAAAAATCAACGGGTTCGATTCCCGGCTAGGAAAACAGATTTTTCAAAAATCCAATGATGCAGTTTTAGTTTTCATCAAAGTTGGGCCCGAGACTCCTTTGAGTATTTTTCGCTTCCTCATAGTTTAGGATTTGGCCAACCAACAACTTCAATATACAGGTGATTTTTACAGGTGGTTTTACAGGTGGTTTTTTTTTTTTTTTTTTTTTATTGGAGTTGGCTTCCAGGCAGCTTCTACATCAAAAAGATGAACAGCCGGTCGATTCTGTAAAAATCTCCCCGTGAAAATTTGAACGAAGTGAGTGTCGAAGTAAGCTGTCAGTGTAACTAGGGATGGACGAAACATTAAATTTTCAATTTATCGTTAATCGAGTTACCAAATTATTATTTAAATGCTGAATTTAATGAAATTTTCAAATTTATTAAAGAACTATGTGCATGCGTGTGTGTATGTGTCTAAACATTACCTATAACTATTAAAACATGAAAATAAACCATTTTACTTATTTGATTTTTTATTTATCTTACTGGACTAGTGGTGGCCGTGGAAGGTCGTTGTCGCATTTTAGGTGGACGAAACGCAACCGTTTTTCCGACGTCGAAAATGGTTGCAGAAAACGGTAGTCGTCGCAACTGGTTTGAAGACGGCTTAAAAGGCGAAACTATCGTCGGTCGAGTTAAGTAGTTGCAGTTTCTTATAACTACTCACACTATCTCAGTTATAATAGATGCCGAATGTAAGTATTTCATCATGAAATCATGACATTTGGCATCAATTTTAACTGAGAGAGATGTATTGATGATATAAATGATTATAATTGTATAAATACATACTTGCTACGGCCGCGAATCAAATTCTGACCAAGATACAACCTGACACTGACCTGCAAATTGCAAAAAAGGTTAGAAAATTGGAGCCTGGAGCTTCCTTGTTAAGGCGAAGGATCCCAAAAATGGTGAAAAAGGTGGTTTTTTAAAGCAGTGTATCTCTTAAATCGTAAATAATTTTAAGAAATAAAAAAATATGATATTTTCAAGTCCTATTTGCATACAGTGATGGAGCTAGAATCATAATTTAACATACTTTAATGCATCAAAAAAATCTTCTAACATACCTCTAAATTATCTTTAAAGGCAGTTTATCCCTTCATTAACAATTATAATCACTATAAAAAATATACCATAAAATTTCAATTGCTAAACTGCATCCAGTTATGGATTATTATTTATAAATTTATTAGTAAATCCTAAGTAAATCGATAAAATACCTCATATATTGCAATAAATTATGACCATTTGTCGGAGCTTCCGGTTGATCACCTAACTGTGCAAACGTCAAGAAGTGCGCTCCGCAAGATTTAAGCATAAAAAGTGTTAAAACCTCACTTATATTTTACACTGTGCAAGTGAATCGAAAATTAAAGATACGAAGTGCAAAAAGAACACTAAAAACTGTGCGAATGTGTGTTGTATTATTGTGTCCAAAGACTACTTTACTAAACTGATTGTGTATAACCTATAATTTGACATTGACACAAACAAGAGCTACCAACACAACATCAGAATACGGAACATTGCGTTTCGTTACACGCAAACTACTGAGTGAGTGTTGCCACTCCTATAGAATAAATTTCCTACTAAATCACATCTGAGTTGTCAACATCGAAATTCGAAATATTACTAAAATGGACGATCAAATGCAACTATTATTTACAAAATTAAAGCTAGAAATGGACAAGCAAACAACTAAATTAAAAACTTCTATTAGAGAAGAGATAGAGGAGAAATTGAAACCATTGGTGGATGATAACCTATTTCTAAAAAATGAAGTTTTAAAATTAAATGAGAAGATAAAACGCCTAGAATCTGATAAAAGGGAACACAATTTAATATTCAATGGCTTGGAGGAGCCCGCAAAAGAAACTATTAACGTAATCGAAATGGTAGTAAAAACTCTAAATGATTCTGGTATCGAGGTTAACAATCGGGATATTAACAAAGCTTTTAGACTTGACAAAGAGAAAGAAGAAGCACGCCCGGTTCTAGTTAGCATGTTAAATGCATGGAAAAAAATCGAAATCCTAAAAAACAAGAAAAGATTACCTAAAAATATTTTTGTCAATGAAGACTTCAGCAAAGAAGTTTTGGAAAAGTGGAGGGAATTCATACCCCAGTTAAAAGAAGAAAGAAAAAAGGGACATATAGCATTCCTAAAATACGACAAACTAGTCGTTAAAGGAGAAGTAGCGACACGAGATAAAAGGAAGAGAAAACAATCTGTATCACCAAAACCAAACAATGAAAATGTCAGACCGAAAATGAATAAAGTAAATGCATTCGAACGAATGTACAGAAACAAGTCTTACTCAACAACAGATTTAAATAAGGAATAGCCACTAACACACGTCTGTAACCGGAAGATCAGAACAAGTAAAGAAATAATATTCAACGATACAACTAAAACTAATACACCTCCCCCAAGCCGGCTGGTCCCCGTGGGGGAATATGACCAACCCCTTCCAGCACAATTGATAAGGAAAAATAACATTAGTATCAAAACGAAGGATAAAAGAAAACTTTATAATGCCACTTTAAACTGCTTAACCTTGCGTACAGAAGAGAGTCTAACCGAATTAGAACTAGCACTCTCTAATATAAAGTGGGATGTTTTAGGATTAAGTGAAGTAAGTGAAGTAAGAAGATTAGGAGAAAGTATTGAGGACCGCAAGGAGTATATTTTATATTACAAAGGTGAAACAAAAGGAAACTACGGTGTGGGATTCATGATTAAAAAACATTTAGAAGGAAACATAGAAGAATTCAAGGGCATATCAGAGAGAATAGCTGTACTTAATCTGAATCTGCCATCGTACAAAAACAAATGGTCGATTATCCAAATTTAGGCCCCCACAGAACAGCACGAGGAATCTGCCAAAGACCTCTTCTATGAACAACTAACATCAGTCCTACAGCAATCGCACAAGAACGTAATGTTGATAGGCGATTTTAATGGCAGAATTGGTTCTCAACAAACTGGAGAAGAAAATGTAAATGGGAAATTTGGTTTTGGAAGAAGATGCAACAATGGCAAAAGAATGATCAATATGGCATTTGAAAACAATCTTGTATTTATGAATAGCTTTTTCAATAAAAATACTAAGAAAAAGTGGACATGGCTATCACCAGATGGAACATATAGAAATGAAATAGATTATATAGCAACTAATAATAGAAAAGCTTTTTATGATGTAAGTGTTGTTAAACAACTTAACTTTAACACTAACCATAGAATGGTTAGAGCAATAATAAATAGTGCAGAGCTAAAAACCCAAAAATAAGTTTAATGCAATAATGAATATTGGTAGACACCCAAATGAAGAAAAAAATGAAACTGATGAAAGATACGAAAAAGGAATAAACGAAATCTATGGATCACTATACGCTCAATTGGCAAAACCTAAGGCATGTTATACGGAAAATGAAACCAAAACCCTAATAGAAGAAAGAAGGCAACTTTTAAAAAAGAAAAAAGATAAACATAATTTAAGAGCTATTTCAGAAGTAAGTAAAAAAATAAGTAAAAGTATTAAGAAGGACAGAGCGAAAAGAAGATTAGACATACTCAACAGTCACATAAAAAAGACAGGTGGAGTTAAAAAAGCCTTAAAAGAACTGGTGGAGTCAAAACAATGGATACCAAACATTAAGAATAAAGCAGGTAAGCAGGAGACCATAAGAAGAACTATAATCCAAATTGCAACAGACTTTTACAGGTCACTCTACACAGCGGACCCCAATGTTCAGATTCCAACTTCAAATCTAGAAGACGACGAAAATGAGGATATTCCAGTTTTTCTACAATCAGAAATAGAAAAAGCTGTTCACAGTCTAAAGAGCGACAAGTCACCTGGGCGAGATCAAATAACGAACGAGATGATAAAATCTTCAATCATGGTACCTGAAAACTTAAGAAAACTCACAGAAATATATAATAGAATCTTAAGAACGGAATCTATACCATCGCAGTGGACAAGGAGTACAATTATCCTTTTACACAAGAAAGGGGATCGGGATAACATCGAAAATTATAGACCAATTAGTTTGTTGTCAAATATATATAAAGTATTTTCAAAATTGATTCTAAATAGACTAACAGGGTTATTGGACGAACAACAGCCAATCGAACAAGCTGCTCCATGAGCAAGCTCAACCATCGATCATATACATGTATTAAAACAGCTAATAGAGAAATCCAAAGAATACAATAAAACACTGTATATTGCATTTGTGGATTAAAGTAAGGCTTTCGATTCCATTAAGTACGAGTCACTCTGGAAGGCTTTAACTCAACAAGGAATTCCCAAGAAATACATTCGTATAATCAAAAATATATACAAGAACAGCACGGCACAAATAAAATTGGAAACAACCGGCGAAGAGTTCCCTATAGCGAAAGGCGTAAGAAGGAGACCCGTTGTCCCCAAAACTTTTTTCTGCAATCCTAGAAAGTGTATTTAGGAACATAGAGTGGGAAAATGTAGGCATAAATATTAACGGAGAAGAACTCAACCATTTAAGGTTCGCAGATGATTTAGTATTAATCACTGACAGCCCTTGCACACTGCGACATATGCTGCAACAGTTAACAGAAGCTAGTAGAATAGTAGGTCTTACCATGAATAAATCTAAAACAAACGTAATGACAAACAGGGAAGAAATAGCCGTAACAATAGATGGCGAAAGCATTGGATACGTGAAAAACTACACATACTCGTACCTGGGACAGTTAATATCACTCAGAGATCAAACGGACATGGAAATCGAAAGAAGAGTTGCTTGTGCATGGAAAAGATATTGGTCACTCAAGGAGATACTTCAAAGCAAATACTTTTCCATGCCAGCTAAGAGAAAAGTCCTCAACTCGTGCGTCTTACCTTGCCTGACATATGGGAGCCAAACGTGGGCCCTAAATCAAAAACATCTTTTAAAACTGAGATCATGTCAACGGGGAATGGAGAGAAGCATGATTGGTGTCACTAAAAAAGATCGGTTAAGGGCAGTTGAAATACGATCCAGAACCAAAGTAGAAGATATAATAAATAAAGTAAGACAGTTGAAATGGAGATGGACAGGACACATGACGAGAGATAGTAAGTTAAAATGGACAAAAATTATAACAGAGTGGCAACCACGTGATGGCAAAAGGAAAAGGGGAAGACAGGCAAAGAGATGGATAGACGACATAAGAAAACCTGAAGGCGCTACCTGGTCTAGAAAAGCTAGAGATAGTAATGAGTGGAAACAGCTGGAAGAGGCCTATGTGTCACAGGACACGCTGATCACTAAACCGGAAAACCCGATAATTCCATAATTTCCAAAATTGTTTATGATTTATATAAGTTATCCATAGTACCCAACAAAAACCGTCAAGCCCTTATCCCTACCTATCCCTTTATAGCAACTAACGGGGACTCTTTCGTGTATATAGAAGCAGAATGCTCGAAGTATAGTAACTGGTATCTCTGTGAAAAGCAAATAACCCATAAAATACGAACAAAAACTGACTGCATACAAGAACTTATCATGAACCAAGCCCTCAAGAGTTCCTGCCAATTCACTACAGTATTTCTGGAAAAAGAAGCAATGGAAAAACTAGATGACCAGCATTACGTCCTATCGTTTCCAAATCCAACGAAAGTACAATCAGTCTGTGGGAGAGAAGACTTCAACTCGCTACAAGGAAGCTACCTCGCTACTATACCTATCAACTGTTATCTCCGCACAAAGGAATTAACTATAATCAATGACAACGATGTAATACAAGGGCAGCCTTTGAAATTAATGAACATTCCCTACGACGACGCAGAGACACCGGGTGCCGCATTTACCCAAGTTCATCTTAGTTCAATCGACTTAGGAGGACTACACAGCATCCAGAACCAAGTCATGACGAGTCAGCCGATACAACTTGACCAGCTGCAATCAGATGTCATATACCATACGACCATACCCTTCTACATTGTATTATTAATTGCAGGCGCACTTATCATAGCCATACTGGGCTATCGCAACAAATGGTTTTGCAAACGATCCGAAACGCCCAACACCAAGGGGCATACTTACGAAGAACCCGGGAAAAAGGAAGAGGTTCGCGCGCCCAGAGGACAAGTTCCAGAAACATTTTCTCTCAAAGTTCTAAAATAGTTTCTGATCTGCGGGTGGAGATGTTATACGCAGCTGCATAAGGGGAATCGCCAATTCAGCACCCAATACTTTTATTATAGAAACATACGCTGCAATCAATCGAACGATGTCAAACGGCGAGCTGAGATAGCACTTTGTGACGCACGGACCTAGATTTGCCAATTATTGTAACTCCGTAAATTTGGATTCCATATTCATACTTCGAATAGGCACCTAGGCTAATTTAAGATATAATTAATGTAATTCTTTTATTTTAAAATAAATTAAGTAAAATCATTTTTGGTTTTTTTAAATCCTCCGCTTGCAGCTAACGTAATTGGCGCAGTCGGTAGGATATTTGCGGGCCGGTTTGCGAGCTTAGGGATCTCTAATATCGATATCTGCGTACGCGAATCGCCTGGGTGGCTATTGAGCCCCGCCGCCGAATATCCGAATCTACGGTCCAGCTGCAGTTCCGGAAGGAGAATCCAGACTTCGATTCACGAGAGAACCAGAGATGAAAAATTTGTAAGTACACTTGAATTGTTCCTGTGTTGCTTCCTTTTTAGTCCTAGTACCACCCAAGTGCCAAGATTTTCCACCCGAAGAACTCCAATTCCCAGGAGCCCGCATCTCGTACGGCTCGCTGGAGTGCTATAGATAACAGTAGGGATTTAAATAGTGATAGTGAAAATAGCATAAATTGTAGTATACATAGCATAGATATGGCCCATGACCCGGATACAATTTTCAAGACCCTTCGTATGGTCCCGGAGTTCGACGGGAACCCAAATGTTTTGACTAGGTTTATTAAAATATGCGATCAAATAGTAGCTCAATATATTAGTAATGCCCCAGGTAGCGAGCTAAATAACTTATGCCTATTAAATGGCATCTTAAATAAAATAAAAGGCTCTGCTGCTTGTACCATCAACTCCAACGGCATACCTGACAGTTGGCTAGGGATTAGAACAGCCTTAATCAATAACTTTTCGGATCAACGGGTTCATCCCGTTTTGTATAGAGACCTTTCTTTAGCTACGCAGGGAAATAAGACACCTCAGGAATTCTATGAGGAATGCCAAACCTTGTTTAGTACGATGATGACGTATGTAACATTACATGAGCAGATTCCTACTACAGTGGAAGCAAAACGTACACTGTACAAAAAAGTTACTATGCAGGCTTTTGTAAAAGGATTAAAGGAACCATTGGGATCCCGCATAAGATGCATGCGTCCTGATACTATTGAAAAGGCCCTTGAATATGTACAGGAAGAACTTAACGTTATGTATTTACAGGAACGTAGTGAGGTTTCAAAATCCACTACACAAAAAAATTCTAGCCCTATAACACCCCACGCAAATACCAACCCGGGTCCTCAACGTAGTAATAATTTTGCAGTACCAAGTCCCAACTGGCCCAATCCCATAGCAATTAGGCCCAGCCAACTACCACCACCACAACCATTTAGGTTCAACCCTCACTTCGTTAATCAGCAGCCCCAAAACCGCATGCCTAATCGGACACAGCAAATATTCCGTGCGGTACCTCAAAATTATAACGCTCAAAGTAACATGTTCCGTTTGCCACCAAGAAACATTCCGGCGCAAAATCATATTCAAGGCCCTAAACCTATGAGTGGGGTACAGCATTTTACACCTAGACCCATGTTATCCGGTCATAATTGGCAGAACTCAGGCAATCCACCACCAACTAATTATTTTAAAAATCGTGAAATGAACATGAATGAGTGCGCGTCATACGACGACTCATATTACCCGACGGAGTACTATTACGACCCGACCTGTTTTAATTACGAGAACATTTATTACGATTACAGCCCGTTCGCCATAGTAGAGTGCAACCATGATCCGACCTTAAGCGATATAAGTGCTCAAGGGAAGATTACAGATTCAACTGATCCTCAGGCAGGTCCAAGTCAAATAAGTCAGGATTTTCAGGAGGCACAGAAATCAAAAAAGCAAAAATAGAGTTGAATCTCCAAACTCAGCGTCAGTTGCCGTACATATTAATATCAGAACCACCCATGAAACTACTAATTGACACCGGCGCGAATCAGTCTTTTATAAGTCCAGAAGCTGTAGAGAAACATTTTTCGAATTTTCCCTTAAATTACGACCCGTTTGAAGTTACCAATGTACACGCGGTCAGTAGAAATAATTATTCTATAAGTTTACCTTGCTTCGCGGAATTTAACGATCCAGAGTTTATCAAATTATTTGTATATCGTTTTCATGAATATTTCGATGGTTTAATTGGTTTAGATCTGCTAACTAAATGGGAGTCCAAGATATACTTAAAAGATCAGAGATTAATAACGCGCACATCATCAAACCCAATCCGTATGTATAATTCCTGCAATGTTAACTTGTATGAGGACATAATACCTGCTCAATCTTCGAAGTTAGTCAGAGTACCGATCGACACTCCAAACGGTGCAGCATTAGTTAGTGAACAGACTATATGCAATTGCACCATACGCGAATGCCTTACCATTGTAGACAATAATCGCGGCTACTTAGAGATAGAGAATACGAGCCCGAATGATATTATAATATCACTTGACCGACCAGTGCATGCAAGCTTATTTAATATCGAGTGCACGCGTACCGAACATTGTACCAAGCGAGTTCAAGAAGTGACAACGCGATTACGAAAAGATCATTTAAACGAGGAGGAGAAAGTCAACCTTTTAGCTCTTTGCTCAAAATATGCTGACGTGTTTTACATCGAAGGCGAAGCGTTAACCTTTACCAACCAAATAAAACATCGCATTAAGACTACAGATGAGGTCCCGGTTTACACAAAAAGTTACAGATACCCATTCATACATCGTCAGGAGGTTAGGGAACAGATTTCAAAAATGTTAGATCAGGGAATAATAAAGCCTTCAGATTCAGCATGGAGCTCACCCATTTGGGTAGTACCTAAGAAAATGGACGCCTCGGGCAAGCAAAAATGGCGTTTAGTAGTTGACTTTAGAAAGCTCAATGAAAAAACTATCAACGACAAATACCCTATCCCGAACATTAGCGATGTTCTTGACAAACTGGGTAGGTGCCAGTACTTCACCACCCTAGACCTGGCTAGCGGCTTCTACCAGGTAGAGATGGACCCTCAGGACATTCAGAAAACAGCTTTCAATGTCGAACATGGACATTTCGAGTTTCTTCGAATGCCCATGGGACTTAAGAATTCGCCCTCCACATTTCAAAGGGTTATGGACAATGTCCTCAGAGGTCTCCAAAATGACATTTGCCTGGTCTACCTTGATGACATCATCGTCTTTTCCACGTCACTACAAGAGCACATGACCAATCTCGAGAAAGTTTTCAATAGGCTTCGCGAATCGAACTTTAAGATCCAAATGGATAAATCCGAATTCTTAAGGCATGAAACTAGTTATCTCGGACACATAATAAGTAGCGATGGAATAAAACCCAATCCGGATAAAATTCACGCAATAGTAAAATACCCCATTCCAAGGACTCCAAAAGAAATTAAGCAATTTTTAGGCCTTGTAGGCTACTATCGCAAATTCATCCCGGACTTCGCAAAAATTACGAAACCTCTCACAGCGTGTTTAAAAAAGGGTAGAAAAGTTGTATTAGACTCCGAGTACATTAACAGCTTTGAAAAGTGCAAGACTCTCTTAACGAATGACCCCATATTGCAGTATCCCGATTTTGATAAGGAATTCTTACTGACGACAGACGCTTCGAACGTCGCTATTGGTGCTGTTCTATCTCAAGGACCTGTAGGTTCCGACAAACCTGTGTGTTTTGCATCCCGAACCTTGAATGAAAGCGAGCTTAACTATAGCACCATAGAAAAGGAACTTCTTGCCATAGTTTGGGCCACCAAATATTTTAGACCGTACTTGTTAGGTCGTAAATTTAGAGTACTGACAGATCATAAACCTTTACAGTGGATGATGAATCTTAAAGAACCGAATTCGCGATTGACTAGATGGAGGCTGAAACTCAGTGAATACGATTTCACCGTTATCTATAAGAAAGGCAAATCCAATACAAACGCCGATGCCTTATCTCGGGTGGAGATTCATAATGAAGACACTAGCGCTCTAGTAGACGAATTATGTTCTTTGATTCCCAACCCATCAGAAAACCCGCCATCTGCGAACTCATCCACTGCAACCGTACACACCAGTCACGAACATCCCATATTAGAAGTCCCAATTACAGACGAGCCCCTTAACAGATTCCATAGACAACTATGCTTTACGATAGTGGAGGATGTCAAACGCAAACCAGTAGTTACTAAACCATTCGAAACCCACACGCGCATAGCAATCCAGATATCATCGTCCAAATTAGAACAAGATGTAGTCAATGCCCTCAAAGAGTATGTTAACCCAAAAGTAAAAACCGGTATCCTAATAAATCCACCCCTTGCCATGTATTCCATCATACCAGTCATACAAGACAAGTTTAAGAGCTCATCTATGAACTTAGTACTAGCTAAGATAGAATTAGAAAACGGTAAAGATTATCTACGTCAGCAAGAGATAATTCAACACTACCATGACGGCAAAACTAATCACCGGGGAATTACCGAATGTTATTTAGCCCTCTCAAGAAAGTATTACTGGCCCAAAATGAAAGACCAAATAACCAAATTCATCAACGAATGCATTATTTGCGGGCAAGCTAAATATGACCGGAGACCTATTAAACCCCAGTTTAATATTGTACCCCCGGCAACGAAACCATTCGAAATAGTTCATATGGATTTATTCACCGTTCACAATGAAAAGTATGTTACAATTATAGATGTTTTTACCAAATATGGACAAGCATACCATCTCCGAGATGGCACAGGCATTAGTATACTTCAATCATTATTACAATATTGCACCCACCATGGAGTTCCCTTAACTTTAGTGACTGACAACGGAACTGAATTTACTAATCAACTATTCCTAGAATTCACACGCCTTCACAAGATAAACCATCATAAAGTCTTACCGCATTCGCCAAACGATAACGGTAATATAGAACGCTTCCACTCAACTCTCCTTGAACACTTAAGAATATTAAAGTTGCAACACAAAGAGGAGCCTATCGTAAATCTTATGCCCTATGCTATAATCGGTTATAATTCCTCAATACATAGCTTCACTAGATGCAGACCATTCGATTTATTAACTGGACACTTTGATCCACGCGATATTCTAGACATGGATTTCACTCAACAATCATTACAACAGTACGTTCATAATCATAGGGCGCAAATGAAACAAGTCTACGATATCATTAACGAAACTTCTCTATCAAATCGTACTGCGTTGATAGAAACTAGAAATAAGAACCGTGAACCCGGAATAGAATACGTTCCTCAACAACAGGTATTCATTAAGAACCCTACCGCAAGCCGCCAGAAGACGGCACCGCGGTATACCCAAGATACCATTTTGGCCGACTTACCCATACACGTTTATACGTCCAAGAAACGTGGGCCCGTAGCCAAAAATAGGTTAAAAAGAGGCCCTAAGGAACCTAACTTGTTGCAGGATTCTACTGTTGCTGGTACTTCGCGAGACCCGGTCATCGGAGATAAAACTTGAAAGCTTGGCCAATGGACCCGGCCTATTACCGTATAAACTCGGATCTACGAGAATGACCACTCATCATCATACATTTCTTCAATACGTGAACCTAAGGGACATTGAAAATCAAATTACAACACTACAGTATCAAATATCAGAATACAAAAGTCGGCTTAGTAATGACACTTATGGTCTATTTGAATTCCAAATTAATTATCTTACTAACAAAATTGGCAAATTAACTAATCAGCTTAAATCTTTAGAGCCTGGTCGTGTAAAGAGAGGTCTAGTAGACAGTCTTGGATCGGTAGTTAAGAGCATAACCGGAAATCTAGATTACACAGATGCCTTAAAATACGAAAATGCTATCAAAATTCTACAGATGAATAACAATAAGTTAGTTAACGAATTTAACGATCACATCAGTCTCAGCAAAGAATGGATGTCTAAGCACAATAACGTTCTACTACAGTTAGTCGAAAATCAAAGTAAAATCAATAGCACCTTAGAGTTACTGTTAAATAACACTCTTATAACAGGAAATTTAATAAACTATGCAAAGTTTGGTCAACTAATTTCTATTATAAGTGAAAATGTAGAAGACTTAAGATTAGAATTAGTTAGAATAGAAAATATGTTAGCGTTCATTCACGCATCAAGCACTGTTCATTCGATGATAGATGTAGAAACACTTAGGTCTATGATAAATAAGTTAGGAAAAATATACAGTAAGGATGAGATACTAAGTCTAGAGCTCAGAAAATACTACGACGTTATCAGGCCCGGATCATATTTCAATGAAAACCAGATAGTTATAGCTTTCAGATTTCCCATAATTTCCAAAATTGTTTATGATTTATATAAGTTATCCATAGTACCCAACAAAAACCGTCAAGCCCTTATCCCTACCTATCCCTTTATAGCAACTAACGGGGACTCTTTCGTGTATATAGAAGCAGAATGCTCGAAGTATAGTAACTGGTATCTCTGTGAAAAGCAAATAACCCATAAAATACGAACAAAAACTGACTGCATACAAGAACTTATCATGAACCAAGCCCTCAAGAGTTCCTGCCAATTCACTACAGTATTTCTGGAAAAAGAAGCAATGGAAAAACTAGATGACCAGCATTACGTCCTATCGTTTCCAAATCCAACGAAAGTACAATCAGTCTGTGGGAGAGAAGACTTCAACTCGCTACAAGGAAGCTACCTCGCTACTATACCTATCAACTGTTATCTCCGCACAAAGGAATTAACTATAATCAATGACAACGATGTAATACAAGGGCAGCCTTTGAAATTAATGAACATTCCCTACGACGACGCAGAGACACCGGGTGCCGCATTTACCCAAGTTCATCTTAGTTCAATCGACTTAGGAGGACTACACAGCATCCAGAACCAAGTCATGACGAGTCAGCCGATACAACTTGACCAGCTGCAATCAGATGTCATATACCATACGACCATACCCTTCTACATTGTATTATTAATAGCAGGCGCACTTATCATAGCCATACTGGGCTATCGCAACAAATGGTTTTGCAAACGATCCGAAACGCCCAACACCAAGGGGCATACTTACGAAGAACCCGGGAAAAAGGAAGAGGTTCGCGCGCCCAGAGGACAAGTTCCAGAAACATTTTCTCTCAAAGTTCTAAAATAGTTCCTGATCTGCGGGTGGAGATGTTACACGCAGCTGCATAAGGGGAATCGCCAATTCAGCACCCAATACTTTTATTATAGAAACATACGCTGCAATCAATCGAACGATGTCAAACGGCGAGCTGAGATAGCACTTTGTGACGCACGGACCTAGATTTGCCAATTATTGTAACTCCGTAAATTTGGATTCCATATTCATACTTCGAATAGGCACCTAGGCTAATTTAAGATATAATTAATGTAATTCTTTTATTTTAAAATAAATTAAGTAAAATCATTTTTGGTTTTTTTAAATCCTCCGCTTGCAGCTAACGTAATTAGTTCTTCAGCATTATAGGCTTAATAATAATAATAATAATAATGACCATTTGTCGTAGCGCATCTCTTTCTTTTCTATGAAATCCGAGAGTGACCGCGCTTTAGAGAGATCTGGGCCTTAACGCGAATGCTCCGCTTATACCTACTGTATAGTACATTATGTGCTCAACTCACAAAGAAAGCAAAGAGAATTCGGAACAAGAAAATATAAAAATACATTGTTTTTTATTAGATGGATTCACCCATTGCCAACTGATGATTTTTACTTTATACGATATTATAAGGCAAAATCATGTAGGTACCTACTTATGCCATTTTACTAAACATAGAATAAACATCAATTCGTACCTAATGCACTCGTGATTTAAAAATAAAATATTTTTAATTTAGACCGAAATGCAATCAATCCGTGATGCACGCAGCAATGTTTCTTGAAAAATCAATTATCGTAAGTGCAACGAGCAACAGGTTTCAGAGTTGTTCATTCGCTACAATAATTTAAATATTGTAAACATCTTATCAATTCAATATGCTAGGGAGACTTAAGCGAGTGTGATCAATCTGATCGAGAGCGTCTAGCACACACAGATTAAAACTGAACCTACTTACTACATATTTTACGTCGTTAACCTAAAACCTAAAACCTGCGTAGTAACTTACGTAGTAATTGCCAATAATCAATTAGTAGGTAGGTACCTACTCATCCTCACGATCATACTTATTTAGAACAAATCTTGTTGACACAGACCACAATACCACACCACCGCATAGTCGGTTATAGAACATTTCGCGCAGTACGGGTGAGCGCTCGTCCAATGACTCGTAATGGCGTCATGGTGACAGGACAGCGAGATCTATCACAGCGGTGATCGTTCACCCGATTCTGGTGAAAGCAAAGCGCCGGTGAGCCTTCACCAGCGCGCCGGTATGCGGCTGACAGCGGGATCTATCACGAGAATCGGGTGATAGGTGATAACTCACGCGAATTTGAGAGCAAAAGCGCGGGAAAACCGAGTTTTTTTTTTAGTCTTGGAATCTTCCTTGTACCTACCTACATTCATAAATCATTTTCGTGTCTAAAAAAATAATGACTTAGCACATAACTCTAGCCCCCATTATTGTGTTGAAAAACACAAAAAGGTAGATTTTTTGAAATATTTCAATATTATAAAATTATCCTATTTTGTGCAATTTTACTAATACACAATAATATAGGAATTTATGGACAAACATTTCTATGTCAATTGTTTTGTTATGGTAGCTATCATTTAGTTTTGTTGTGTTTTCCTACAAATAATAAATCAACAGACCATAGCATAAAAACCCAGACGTCTGGTAACTTTAGATATACATAAGACAGCTGGACTGCACTTTCAGGGGAGTCGCCATGGAAACGAGTGCCGTGTGGTAACTTTAGATAGGTACGTAAGACAGCTGGACTGCACCTTGGGCGATCAATCGCTTAAAAGAGTAGGTATTTTTGACAGTGAATACCTACACGGTGATCTATCACGCGATTCAGGTGAATGCAAAACGCGAGAAAGTTATGAGCTTTTTTTTTTGGTCAGCATTCAGAATTTGTTTATTTATTTTTTTTTAGATATTTTCGTGTCTAAATCCTAAAAATAATGACACCTGGATGACCGATATTTTTTGGTAAATCATTTTTTTGGAAATGAAACCTAGATAGATCGGTTTATCGCCGTACATATTATATTATTATTAGATATATAATTTGGTGCAATTTAATTTTTTTGTTAGCGTAACATATATTATATTCTTACATAAGTTTAGGTACCTACTAACAGGTGTAGGTACTATATTCGGCAATAATAGAATGATAGTAAGGGCTCACTGACTGGGCCTGTAAATTTTTATTGCCTTGAAACATGATTCAGACAAAGTGAACGAATAAGTACCTAGCGTTTATTAATTTGTTAAATAATGAAAATAGTTGAGTTTTGTAAGTGCCTATCCATTAACTAAGGTTTTATTATTAATTACTTATATCCAAATCTTTTAAATCCGCCCTTTTAGTTCAAAAATTAACTTGCCTCAGATAGTAAGTTGGTAAATAATTTGGCACCGGCGCGAGGCGCCGCCGCGCCGGTGACCGCGTAAAAGTAAAGAAAATTATTCAAAACCGCAAGTAAAAAGCTTTTGCAAGTGTGATGCCATGATTGAAACCTATAATCTTAAAAAACGCATTAGCAAAAGTTAGCAGTAGGTCATTGAACTGACATCAGCTGTGTGTGCGTGGAACTCGTCTGTCTCTGAAACGTTTTGTGGTTACATATATTAAATATAAAATTACTAGGTTAGGTTTATTAATATTAAAGAAATTAGAGTGATTCTTTTAGACATAGAATTTAATATTCTAATTAACCGATCTGAGATTTTGCGCTTTTGCGCGAGATTTTCCGTTACATAGTGTACAATGTTCTACGTGTTAAATTTTTTTGTGTAGCTTCATAAAATTAGAAAATAGTTAGCATACAAACCTTAATAATTACATACAATTTTAAGGGCAGGAAGGAACAGGGGGTGGGTTTTAGTCAGTAAGAGTCTGACACGAGAAGTCATTGGATGATTTCCCACCCCACAAAAAAAAAAGGCCTATCATCACATAACTACATAATTATGTAGTTTGGAGGAGCTTGTGTCCAAATAATAACTACCTATCGAAGTTGATTTTCGACACAACACACAAGACAACACTTGCCAAGGTCAGTCCGTCGATGCTTGTTGTAAATCTCGTTGAAAGTGATTATGGGTAGTCAGAAACCAGACACCAACTGGAAGCCGAACCCAATATATGTATAGTTGGAATAAGGTAAGGCAGATTGATTGAACACTGATCTAGTTTGGTTTGGACATATTCAGCTTGGTGAGCTGAGGACAGAAATAAATTAATACTACACAAAATTAAAATTTTACTCATTTGTTCGTCACATGATCAAAAAGACTAAGGTAAAACTAAAGGTATCTTCAGGAGTTTAATGTCTTGGGACTTGCACTGGGACGTCATGAACAAAATATGTTGAATAGATGCCTGGCTGGAAGATGATCGGCTGTTTCAAGCTGGAAACAATAATTGGTAAACATTAAAAAAAAAATTGCTATTTGATATGGGGTTACATGTGTTTAAGTAGGTAATAAATACAGTAATTCATTACATATTGTAACTATCTCAACTGATTACATAAATCAAATGTCACAACATTATTTCTATTTTTACAGTACTATCTTTCAGCGCCACAGAAAGCACATTAACCGTCCCACTGAGCATGAATATGTTACATAAACATTGCAGAAACTATAAATTGGGTGGGTGTAAGTTAAAAGTGCAAAGGTGTAATCTTGTAGCAAGGTTACAGGAACGTAGATTAAATAGCCCTAACGGCAACGCCAGAAACATTAGATGTAATGTTGCTCATTTAGATCAGTCTTGCCAAGGGGTAACATAGTTGGAAACTGTCAGGAGGATTTTAGAGAGCACAAAATGTGCACCATGCTTTTGGTTGGTTATTTATGTTTCAAAAATACTTAGCTCAACTCGGAGAACCATTAAGATTTATGTGATCAAATCAAGGTAGCTTTGCTTGATAATAATTGTTCACAGTTTCTTCAACTAATGCTGTTTAGCAGTGTTGTCTCATCAGCTGAGAAATAGAACACACAAGATTACTTATCAAAATGATACAGTAAGATTAGATGTAAAATGTTATGCACCTTGCGTGCGTACGTACGTACCTACGTATGTATAAGTTTTAGTTATGCACTGATCGATAGTAACAATATTATTTCACACAGTTTTCACAGGTTACATTACGAACATATGAACATAGGTCAAAATCATCATCACATGAAGTCTTCGGTCTTAATTACTATCGACCCGACTCGGTTAGAGTTGAAATCACATTTACGATCGTTACACTTTTAATAATTATTACTTGTGTCCGTAACTCAGAGGATATTCAAAACTTTTACTTGTTTTTCAAAAGGGAAACGCAGTACTATTAGTACCTACTATTCTTAATCTTAATACTAAAGCCACGTAAGCCACGGGATCTCATCTCGAACAAAGAAAATTTAGTTTAATAAATCTCAATAGATGGCGTAATATGCATCGGTTTCTTATTGAAGTCTAAGTAATATTAATATTTTGAAACCAAATTTTGTAAAAACTGTATTTTCTTATTTAATAAACTGCCCTCAGCATAAAATTGTGGAATAATTTGCTTGTAATTCAAATTTAGACGATTATTGGAACGAATTTTTAAACACCAATATTTCTAGTACCTATAGATGGTGCTGTTTGCAGTTTTAGAGTTTATCCATTCGCTTCTTTCAAATTTGTATAGTGACACATTTTGATATAGTAAAACTACTATGAAGTGTCAAAAGTACTTTAAAATAATTCCTCAACGTGTGAGAAAATATTGGTAAGACTTTAAGTAAATTCATTCATGCAACATTTGTTCTGCGTTCGGGCCCGTCCTCTACACCTCGCTAGATGGTGTTAGCAGCGACGGCTTGCAAGCTGAATGAATTTACATAGTCTTACCAATATTTTCTCACACATTGAGGAAATTTTGTTTTTGTTTGTTTCAAAATGTTTCAATAGACAAATTTTAAAGAGGAATGGATAATCTCTAAAACTTCAAACAGCGCCATCTAGAAGTACAAGAAATATAAATGCCTGAGGATTTGTTTCAATAAACATCTGAATTTTAATTAGGAGCCAATTATTCCACAATTTTATGTAGTTTATTAAATTAGAAAATACAGTTTTTACTATACTTTTTTTTTCAAAATATTCATGTTACATAGACTTCACTATGAAATCGATGCATATTAACGCCATCTATTGTTTGTTTGTATGAACTAAATTTTCTTTGTTCAGGATGAGACCCCGTGACTAAAGGTAGGAAATTATATACTCTTTGCTATTAGAGAGAAAGGCGATCAGGCAAGCGACGCCACCACATACACACGAACTTTAATAAGTCACATTGGTATTGAGGCCTTTAAGTCATAAAAGTTTTTATATGATTATAAAACAGTTTTATCAGTTAAAACTTATTTATTGCAGCAAAACAATCGTATTACCCAGTAACTGGGTTGTGGAGTCAGATAGGCAGTCGCTCCATGTAAAATACTGGTATTCAGCTGCATCCGGTTAGACTGTAAGCCGACCCGTTGATAGTTGGGAAAAGGCTAGGTAGACGATGATATTGCAGCAAAACATTAACACATTTTAATTTTTTTCACTTAAAATCGGCCTATAATGTAAATTTATTTGCAAATAATAATAACTAGCCTTAAAACTAATACAAATGTGCTCAATACATAAGGTGACAATTCGTTTTTTCAAAATTAGCTAGCTAATAAAAAAAACACTTTATTTATTGTCCTTTGTAATCAAAATTTCACCAACTTTTTTATCCAGCGTATTTTATAAATGTCTCGATCATTCATCAAGTTAGCGGCAATGGTGGAGGCGCATAATGCCGATATCGAATCGAGCCGTCAATAAGCTCGATTCGAAACAATATTTCTGTAACGAGAGCCGAAGAATTTATTTTATCCTATCGCATAGCAGAAGACCTCATAGGTCAACTGGAGGCTGACAGGAGACCAGGGGCGTATTTACCCTAGGGCCATCCGGACCATGGCCCGGGGTGCGAATCCGCCAGGAGTGGCGTAGTCGCCCCTAGCCGATTGCATTGTGTTTTGGTTTTGGCACCATTCAACCAACTTTTACTTCTCACCTTTTTTATTTTTCTTGTCAATATCAATTAAAATTAACATAAAAAAAACAAGAACTAGTAAGTCATTTGGTCGAAAACACGCTTGTAAGTAATTAAGTTTCGTCAATACATCGAAGATACTTCGAAGTATTCTCTTACTGAATAAAAATTGATACTTAACATCGTACAAATAAGGAGTACAATCGTGTATGCAGGATACTTCCAACTTCCAAGACAAGTCTTGTTGGTAGAAAAATACTTGCACAGAACATTGATCCGTATCTACTATTGTAAATAAGGAGCAGAATCGAGAATACAAAAAAATAATACTTCGAACCAAACCTTTATAGAAAAATACTTGCATGGAACATTGATCTGTAACGTTATATAAATAAAGAGTAGGATCGCGTGAAGGATCGACGGAGTGAGTAGCCAGCCGAGTACAAAAGTAATACTTTGAACTCAAGTCTTGTTGAAAGGAAAAATACTTACATAGAACATTGATCCGTAAATAAATAAAGATAAAAAGCTGAATCGCGTCGAGGTTTAGTGGAGCGAGTAGCCGAGTAAAATACTTTGAAGGTCTTGCAAGTATTTCGGGTCGGCACTTGGTCGGGTACATGCAAGTCAATACCTGTTGGAAAAACCTAGTCGCGTAAATACGCACCTTCCCTAATAGAGGGTTTATTGGCGGGATTTTCTCGAGTGAAGTTCAATGGCTGTTTTAATTATTCGTTTATTGATTCCTAGTGGATATTGTAAAATCCATTTTGATATTGTAAAATTGGTGTAGTTTTGTGTCTCAAGTGTCTACGCAACTGGACAATATGCGGAATCATTGAAACAGGCGCGATCTCGGTAAAATGGAGCTGAAAATTTTATTGTAGTATTGACTACCTCAGCGAAGTTTGCCGAGAAAGCTAAATAAACACATTTGTTGCCAAATACTGCAAAAAAACATTAGAATGTGTTACACCTAGGTGTTACATCTGTATTGTAGTGAAAAAAAAAGTAAAAATACACTACGTAAGACTGGGCAATATGGTCAAAAGACTACAGCCTTCCCTTCAGAGTAAATAAAAAAAAATTGCCAAATAGAGATAAACTAACAAATGAGAGTTTTATTTTTCTAAGAACTAACAAATGAAAGTCCTCTGAATTGCGAACAGTGTAACGATCGTAAATGTGATTCCAACTGAGTCCGGTCGACAGTAATTACTAAGACGTCATGATGATGATAATGTTTTGTAAGTTCGTAATGTAACCGAAAAAAGTGAAAACTGAATAGAATAATATTGTTATTAAGGATCAGTGCATTCTGTGCAGTGCATAACTAAAATATTATACATACGTACTTAAAATATTATACGTACGCACGCAAGGTGCATAACATTTGGCAGGCATGACCAGACCAGAAAATCATAATGTATCATTTTGATAATTAGTATTCTTGTGTGTTCTATTTCTCAGCAGATGAGCCAACAGTGCTCAATACGCTCAGTGGGAGTTGAAGAAACTGTAACAAACAATTATTATCAAGCAAAGTCAACTTGATTTGATCACATAAATCCTAATGATTCTCCAAGTTAAGCTAAATATTTTTGAAACCTATATAACCAACCTTAAGCATGGTGCATGACTGTGCTCTTGCTTGCTTCTACAATCAACCTAGTCGTTTCCTACTATGTTACCCCTTGGTAAGACTGATCTGCGAATAACAGCCACGACCAACGGCTTTAATGTGCTTTCTGAGCCGCAGAAAGATTGTACTGTGAATATAGGAATAATGTTGTAATTGATGTATTCAGTTCAGACAGTTATAAATATGTAATGATTTGCTGTATTTATTACCTACTAGCTTCCGCCCGCGGCTTCGCCCGCGTAAAAAAAGTATTAATAGGTTTGAGTGGTATTTCCAGAGAGTGGCCTTTTTTTGTTTTTTTTCAAGCCCCGGAAACACTTCTTCTTCTTGATTCTGGGCTCCTGGTGGGGTGTGTGAAGCTAAACAGCTTAGGATTGTAGCCCCGAAAATACGTATTCATGATTCTGGTCTCCTGGTACTTTGTGAGTCTTTACCGGTCATTATTTTAGCACTGGAAATACTTCTCATTTTTCTGGTCTCCTGGTAATTTGTAAATCTCTACCTCTCCTAATACCAGCTTCGGAATATGTTTTGTGATTCTGATCTCCTGGTAGTTTGTGAATCTACACCGTTTAGGATTTCCCCGGAAACACTTCTTCTTGATTTTGGTATCCTGGTGGTTTGTGAAGCTATTATTGTATCCCCGAAAACACCTATTCATGATTCTGGTCTCCTGGTACTTTGTGAGTCTTTATCTCTCATGATTTCAGCCCTGGAAATAATTCTCATGTTTCTGGTGTCCTAGTACTTTTTGAGCGTGTGCGCTCGTTCAGCCTGACTTTGGATTTCTACTTCCACCTCAGCCTTCGCTAAGTCTTGTCATTTACCGGGATAAAAAGTAGCCTATGTGTTAATCCAGGTTATGACCTACGTGTGTGCAAAATTTCATTGTAATCCCTTCAGCCGTTTTTGCGATACCTTCAGCCAAACATACAAACATACAAACATACAAACAAACAAACATACAAACTTTCGCATTTATAATATTAGTAGGAAGTAGGATAGTAGGATATTTCTAGTCTCCTGGTAATTTGTGATTCTCTACCTAACATAATACCTGCCTCGGAATTTATTTTGTGATTCTGATCTCCTGGTAGCTTGTGAATCTATACCGCTCAAAATTCAAGCTCCGGAATACTTCTTCTTGATTCTGGTCTCCTGGAGGTTTGCGAAGCTATACCGCTTTGGATGGCAGCCCCGAAAATACCTCTTCATGATTCTGGTACCCTGGTACTTTGCGAGTGTTTACCGCTCATGATTCCACCCCTGGAAATACTTCTTATGTTTCTGGTCTCCTGGTACTTTGTGAGCGTATACCGCTCGTTCAACCTGACTTTAGATTTCTACTTCCACCTCAGCCTTCGTTAAGTCTTGTCATTTATCTGTATAAAAAGTAGCCTATGTGTTAATCCAGGCTATGACCTACCTGTGTGCAAAATTTCATTGAAATCCCTTCAGCCGTTTTTGCGTTACCTTCAGCCAAACATACAAACAAACAAACATACAAACATACAAACAAACAAACATACAAACTTTCGCATTTATAATATTAGTAGGATTAACTCTGGTCTCCTGGTAATTTATGAATCTTTACCTTCTATGTAGATCCAAATAATAAAAAATAAAAAATTCTTTAAGCCTCAGAATATATTTTGTGATTCTGATCTCCTGGTAGGTTGTGAATCTATACCGCTCAGGATTCAAGCCCCGGAAACACTTCTTCTTCTTGATTCTGGGCTCCTGGTGGGGTGTGCGAAGCTATACAGCTTAGAATTAAAGCCCCGAAAATACGTATTCATGATTCTGGTCTCCTGGTACTTTGTGAGTCTTTACCGGTCATGATTTCAGCACTGGAAATACTTCTCATTTTTCTGGTCTCCTGGTAATTTGTAAATCTCTACCTCTCCTAATACCAGCTTCGGAATATGTTTTGTGATTCTGATCTCCTGGTAGTTTGTGAATCTACACCGTTTAGGATTATAGCCCCGGAAACACTTCTTCTTGATTCTGGTATCCTGGTGTTTTGTGAAGCTATACAGCTTAGGATTGTATCTCCGAAAACACCTATTCATGATTCTGGTCTCCTGGTACTTTGTGAGTCTTTATCTCTCAAGATTTCAGCCCTGGAAATAATTCTCATGTTTCTGGTGTCCTAGTACTTTTTGAGCGTGTGCGCTCGTTCAGCCTGACTTTGGATTTCTACTTCCACCTCAGCCTTCGCTAAGTCTTGTCATTTACCGGGATAAAAAGTAGCCTATGTGTTAATCCAGGTTATGACCTACGTGTGTGCAAAATTTCATTGTAATCCCTTCAGCCGTTTTTGCGATACCTTCAGCCAAACATACAAACATACAAACATACAAACATACAAACATACAAACATACAAACATACAAACAAACAAACATACAAACTTTCGCATTTATAATATTAGTAGGATACGCTAACTATTTTGTGATTCTGATCTCTAAGTAGGTTGTGAATCTATACCGCTCAGGATTCAAGCCCCGGAAACACTTCTTCTTGATTCTGGGCTCCTGGTGGGGTGTGTGAAGCTATACAGCTTAGGATTGTAGCCCCGAAAATACGTATTCATGATTCTGGTCTCCTTGTACTTTGACCGGTCATAATTTCAGCACTGGAAATAATTCTCATGTTTCTGGTGTCCTAGTACTTTTTTAACGTGTGCGCTCGTTCAGCCTGACTTTGGATTTCTACTTCCACCTCAGCCTTCGCTAAAATAGCCCCGAAAATACGTATTCATGATTCTGGTCTCCTGGTACTTTGTGAGTCTTTACCGGTCATGATTTCAGCACTGGAAATACTTCTCATTTTTCTGGTCTCCTGGTAATTTGTAAATCTCTACCTCTCCTAATACCAGCTTCGGAATATGTTTTGTGATTCTGATCTCCTGGTAATTTGTGAATCTACACCGTTTAGGATTATAGCCCCGGAAACACTTCTTCTTGATTTTGGTATCCTGGTGGTTTGTGAAGCTATATAGCTTAGGATTGTATCCCCGAAAACACCTATTCATGATTCTGGTCTCCTGGTACTTTGTGAGTCTTTATCTCTCATGATTTCAGCCCTGGAAATAATTCTCATGTTTCTGGTGTCCTAGTACTTTTTGAGCGTGTGCGCTCGTTCAGCCTGACTTTGGATTTCTACTTCCACCTCAGCCTTCGCTAAGTCTTGTCATTTACCGGGATAAAAAGTAGCCTATGTGTTAATCCAGGTTATGACCTACGTGTGTGCAAAATTTCATTGTAATCCCTTCAGCCGTTTTTGCGATACCTTCAGCCAAACATACAAACATACAAACATACAAACATACAAACATACAAACATACAAACATACAAACATACAAACATACAAACAAACAAACATACAAACTTTCGCATTTATAATATTAGTAAGGATTAAGTACCTGTTAGTCTAGGAAAAAATATATCAAATAAGTATTATGAATGCTAATTTTATTAATATTTACATAATGTTTCCAGCTAGAAGCAGCTGATCATCTGCCAGCCAGGCATCTATTCGACATTTGTTCATGATGTCTCAAGATGTTGGAACCCGGCAGACACCTTTAGTCTTTTTTGATCATGTGATACAAATTATTAAAATTTTAATATTATGAGATATTATTTCTGTCCTCACCAAGCTGAATATTTCCAAACCAAACTAGATCAGTGTTCAATCAATCTGCCAAACCTTTTCCCAACTATAAATTGAGGTCGACTTCCACTTGGTTTCTGGCTTCTGATTACCCATGACCATTTTCAAAGATTGTTGTAAATCTTTGAAAATGGTCATGCATCCACGTACCGACCTTGGCAAGTGTTGCTTAACCTCGAAAATCAACTTTTGCCATAGGTAGTTATTATTTGGACACAAGCTCCTCCAAACTACCTAGATAATGTCTTATCTACATATATCTAGGTAGTTTGATGATAGGCCTATATGTATGTAATACCTAACTAATAAGGTTTGTACTTAGGCTATCTAATTTCTTATTTAATGAAGCTACACAAAAAAAGTGAACATCAATGGCACATATTATTATCTACATAAAACAATAAAAATTTCCAAGCTCAGTCAGTGAGCTCTTTACTATCATTCTATTATGCCGACTATTAGTACTTACACGTGTTAGTACCTAAACACATGTAGATAAGAACCTACAATAAGCTAACAAAAAATTTAATTAAAATTGCACCAACTTTATCTATATAATAATAATAATCAAATACATAAGGCGATAAACCGATCTAGCTAGGTTTCATTTCCAAAAAAAATCGGTCATCCAGGTACTAGTATAATAGTTGGGAGTTTGGGGATTTAGACACGAAATTATCTAAAAAAAACAAATTCTGAATGCTGACCAAAAAAAAGCTCCCAGCTTTTTCCCGCGCTGCGTTCACCTTAACCAGTTCCGTGTTCCTCTTTTTTGTTTGACGTCTCATTTTTGAAGTCAAACATCCGTACATTGAAGTTCTTGATCATGTCCACTGCGGGATCAAATTTTACACATGATCCATAAATCCGATTTAAGGAAAATCGTATCATCATGATACCCTGTACCATTTTATGGGATAATCTATTCCTCAGTTTATTTTTGATTGTCCCATATATAGAAAAGGCACGCTCGAGAGAGGCATAATTGCAAACTGCCTGTTTCCAATTATGCCTCTGTCGAGCGTGCCTTTTCTTTTTCTGCGTCAATACCTAATGCTAAAGCAAATTTAGAAATATTTTCAAATAGTTCGCAGTTACCAGCATCGCAATCGTTCTAAACTTCTGCATAGAAAGCAGCTGATGAATTTGACACATGTGTCCATGTTTTATTTTGCAATTGATGCCATGCCGATTCGACGTTATTCTTTGATTTATCCAATTTAACTCACTGATTGAGAGACATGAATTAATGAATGCAACGCGCAGTTCACTCGTTTCATATCGTGCGTTTCTTTCTACGCACAAAACTGAAAACACACGCTTTGTTTTTGATTTTACAAGTTTTGTTTGAAATCCATGAAAAGATCCCCAAAAAATTTCAGTCTCTAAAAATGTCTCTTTTAACACTTCTAGCCCCTAAATTTAGGGACTGAATCCCTAAGTTGGGAATCCTGACCTGAATCGCGTGAATGATCACCGTAGGTATTTACTGTCAAAAATACCTACTCTTTTAAGCGATTGATCGCCCAAGGTACAGTCCAGCTATCTTATGACATAGAAATGTTTGTCCATAAATTCCTATATTATTGTGTATTAGTAAAATTGCACAAAATAGGATAATTTTATAATATTGAAATATTTCAAAAAAATTTCCTTTTTTGTGTTTTTCAACACAATAATGGGGGCTAGAGTTATGTGCTAAGTCATTATTTTTTTAAACACGAAAATGATTTATGAATGTAGGTAGGTACAAGGAAGATTCCAAGACTAAAAAAAAACTCGGTTTTCCCGCGCTTTTGCTCTCAAATTCGCGTGAGTTATCACCTATCACCCGATTCTCGTGATAGATCGCGCTGTCAGCCGCATACCGGCGCGCTGGTGAAGGCTCACCGGCGCTTTGCTTTCACCAGAATCGGGTGAACGATCACCGCTGTGATAGATCCCGCTGTCCTGTCACCATGACGCCATTACGAGTCATTGGACGAGCGCTCACCCGTGCTGCGCGAAATGTTTTATAACCGAATATGCGGTGGTGTGGTATTGTGGTCTGTGTCAACAAGATTTGTTCTAAATAAGTATGATGGTGATGATGAGTTGGTACCTACCTACTAATTGATTATTGGCAATTACTACGTAAGTTACTACGCAGGTTTTAGGTTTTAGGTTAACGACGTAAAATATGTAGTAAGTAGGGAGCTTCAGTTTTAATCTGTGTGTGCCAGACGCTCTCGATCAGGTTGATCACACTCGCTTAAGTCTCCCTAGCATATTGAATTGATAAATTGTTTACAATATTTAAATTGTAGCGAATGAACAACTCTGGAACCTGTTGCACGTTGCACTTACGACAATTGATTTTTCAAGAAACATTGCTGCGTGCGTCGATTGATTGCATTTCGGTCTAAATTAAAAATATTTTATTTTTAAATCACGAGTGCATTAGGTACAAATTGATGTTGGTTCTACAAGATGTTTAGTAAAATGGCATAAGTAGGTACCTACATGTTTTTGCCCTATAATATCGTATAAAGTAAAAATCATCAGTTGGCTATGGGTGAATCCATCTAATAACAAACAATGTATTTTTATATTTTCTTGTTCCGAATTCTCTTTGCTTTCTTTGTGAGTTGAGCACATAATGTACTATACAGTAGGTATAAGCGGAGCATTCGCGTAGAGAAGGAAGCTCCAGGCTCCAATTTTCTTACGTTTTTTGTAATTTGCAGGTCAGTGTCAGGTTGTATCTTGGTCAAAATTTGATTCGCAGTCGTAGCAAGTATGTATTTATACAATTATAATCATTTATATCATCAATATATCTCTCTCAGTTAGAATTGAAGCCAAATGTCATGATTTCATGATGAAATACTTACATTTGGCATCTATTCTAACTGAGATAGTGTGAGTAGTTATAAGAAACTGCAACTACTTAACTCGACCGACGATAGTTTCGCCTTTTAAGCCGTCTTCAAACCAGTTGCGATGACGACCGTTTTCTGCAACCATTTTCGTCGTCGGAAAAACGGTTGCGTTTCGTCCACCTAAAATTCGACAACGACCTTCCACGGCCACCACTAGTCCAGTAAGATAAATAAAAATCAAATAAGTAAAATGGTTTATTTTCATGTTTTAATAGTTATAGGTAATGTTTTGACACATACACACACGCATACACATAGTTCTTTTATAAATTTGAAAATTTCTTTAAATTCAGCATTTAAATAATAATTTGGTAACTCGATTGTCGATAAATTGAAAATTTAATGTTTCGTCCATCCCTAGTAGTACTGACAGCTCACTTCACTTCAAGCTCACTCCACCTAAGTTTTCACGGTGAGATTTTACTGAATAGCACTGCAGATTTGCTCTTTTTCACTTCCAAGAAATTAAATAGAAACTCAATGTCGATTTATTAATCGTTTAACTCTGAACCAGTCAATCAATAACATAAAGCAGACATACTTTTTGGCAGCCAAGTATTTTTAAGAACAATAGACATTTGCTGATTGTCACGTAAAATCAAACGTCATCAATAAAAAGTAGTCATGAAGACCGATGTTAAAATCCGAAATTACAAAAATAAATTTTATATAAGCATCCGCTAAAGTCTACCAAAATGTAATTCAAAGCAGAAGCCAAAATTTTGATTAGTCAGTTCCACAATATTATGCATCCGGAAAACTTGAGTGTTGAAGATCCTAATTTCGATTCTGTGTTCAAGATTCCAGACCAAGAAATTCAAACTTCATCGAGGACTTACAATAGCTTACCTCTGCCAAGAGAACTAGACATATCGAACGAAGTTGAAATTATAACTAAAACATTTTCTCAAGTTCTACAGGATCCCGGATGCCCAAAGTCACCCATTAAAGTAACTATCTCTGAAGAGGTCCACTCCGACAGCAACTTACCGTGTGACAATAAAGACTTCACAACTAGATATAGATATTGTAAAGAAGTTATCAAGCCATTCTTACAAGACAATCCTCCTAATTGTCCCGATTCCAAGGAGTTACTACTCCAGGATGCTGTTGTAAAAGCCAGCGTAGACTTTCCTTTGTCACCGCTCTGTTACAATTGCCCTCCACCACCGTGCCCACCTAAGTGCCCACCTAAGTGCCCTCCTAAGTGCCCTCCTAAGTGCCCTCCTAAGTGTCCACCTAAGTGTCCGCCTAAGTGCCCGCCAAAGTGCCCACCGCGGTGCCCACCGCGGTGCCCACCAAAGTGCCCACCAAAGTGCCCTCCGAAAAATCATCTAAAAATTTGTCTAGGTGAAGAAGGACCAACGATTTGCAAAGAGTGTACAAAACAAACTTGTCCCAGTTTCGTGTGCCCAAATCCGTATATTCCACCTTGTTGCCCGCCACCAGCTTGCCCACCCAAGTGCCCACCTATTGCGTGCCCGCCTAAGTGCCCGCCACCTTCGTGTTGCCCACCTCCACCGTGCCCACCTAAGTGCCCACCTCCACCGTGCCCACCAAAGTGTCCACCTCCAACGTGCCCACCTAAGTGCCCGCCACCTTCGTGTTGCCCACCACCACCGTGTCCACCTAAGTGCCCACCTCCACCGTGCCCACCTAAGTGCCCACCTCCACCGTGCCCGCCTAAGTGCCCGCCACCTTCGTGTTGCCCACCACCACCGTGTCCACCTAAGTGCCCACCTCCACCGTGCCCACCTAAGTGCCCACCTAAGTGCCCACCTCCACCGTGTCCACCTAAGTGCCCACCTCCACCGTGCCCACCTAAGTGCCCACCTCCACCGTGTCCACCTAAGTGCCCACCTCCACCGTGCCCACCTAAGTGCCCACCTCCACCGTGCCCACCTAAGTGCCCACCTCCACCGTGTCCACCTAAGTGCCCACCTCCACCGTGCCCACCTAAGTGCCCATTACCAAAGTGCCCTAAGTGCCCTACACCGCCGATACCGTGCTATAACAAGGATCCAATCCCAAAGTGTGGCGTTCCGAGCCCTCCAAAATCAAGTCTAGATCAACTTTTAGTCTCATTAAAAAGATTAACAGGGGAGAGGATCGTTTGTAGGTGTAAAAAAATGCCCGATAAACCAAAGTGTCCGCCGCCCCAACCATGTCCTCCACCTCCTTGTTGCCCACCGCCCCAACCATGTCCTCCACCTCCTCGTTGCCCACCGCCTCAACCGTGTCCTCCACCTCCTTGTTGCCCACCACCCCAGCCATGTCCTCCTCCGCCACCGTGCCCGCCTCCTCCTAAGTGCCCTCCTCCTCCTTGCCCACCACCTCCTGAGTGCCCTAAGCCACCACCTTGCCCTCCCACTTCATGTCCCTGTTCTTGCCCCGGACTAACTATAGAAAGAAAGGATTCGCCCAGTATTATTGCTGAAGCAAGATCTACAAGAAAATTTTTATGTCCGAGCGAATGTCCTAACTTCAAATCATGCTCGAAAACTTCAGTGAAAGTACCATCACAAAAGGCACCAGATTCTCAGTGCGTGTGCTCCAGCGATGAGAAATTTCAATCAGCAATTAAAGCTCATAACGAAACAATGGCAACACTCAAATGCGCGATGACAGACCTTGTCTGCAAAGCGTTTAAATCAACGCAACAAGCTGTCAACATAATTAGTTGTGAGAGTGCCAAGCATATTGAAAAGATCAAAACCTCTGCATCTAAAATATCATCTGACTGTCTTGGGAGCAAAGAAAACCCTGACAGTAAGCCAAAGAAAGTGAGCAACAGTCACAGCGACACGAGCTTTAGGAGATTCAGCATTGTGAACTTAGACACGTCTAGCATAGAAGAAAAGGGCCTACCAGCACACATAGAACCGAAAACGTCACCAAAACCATCGAAGGACCCCTTGGGATTTATACTTAACCAAGTAGATTCTGCTGTATCAATGATAAGCGACTCCCTGGCTTTCGAACTACCAAAGTCGATAAAACCGAGAACTTTTAATGATCAGAGTTCTAAATACGATGTTCCTAGGCCGTCACAACCTCCAAGCCCTACAGATATAGAAAACAGGTTTCCTGGCACCACAGGCACTTCACAGTTATTTTCATCGATAAAGGAAAGGATATGGTGTATGTTTACTGATGACAATAAGACAAATATTTCATCTCGAAGGTCATCCACCTCAACCTTGGCTTCTTCTTCTGAAAGTGACGATGATATTTTTCCAGAATAATTGATTAAATCTTCGGGTGACTGCTAAATAGTCTTTAATTTACTATAAAACATGTTTTGAGATCCCACAATAAAACAAATACCTTTTTATTTCAATCTTTTATTTCACATGCCTTGTTAGTTCAATTTAGTTTCCGTTTCTATGGCTCACTGTCGTAGAACAAAAACGACTACGTCAACATTATGAAGGAATTCGTAAGACACTAATGCCCATTTTCACCGAAATCCCCTATACTACCACCTACGTATGGGATCCTTAGCTTAAAAGCTCCCCCAAACTGACCCTATTAAATTACGTTTCACCATCATTTCTATCACCTAACTAGGGGACACAACTATGTGACCTTTTGTTTTCGATAATAGTGACTGCTTCGTCTTTGAACTTATCGATACTTTGAAACAAGATAGATTTTTATGGAATTCTCTGAAGTATATACACTTCCAGTTATTAGTCCAGTTATTAGTGAATCATGTTTTAATAGCAATAATATATTGTTTAATTCATATTTTTAATTAATTTCATATTTTCTTGCTGACTTTGCGTCTCGTTATATTTCGGTTTATTTGTTGTGACTTGTGAGGGTGCATTGCGTGTTATTTTTACCCGACTGCGCGACGCAAAGGAGGGTAATGTGTTTATCAGCCTACATAAGTATGTATATATGTATGTATGTACATTTGTTCCTTCTGAATGAGACACTTTTAGATGAAGGCCCTTCAATGACATCGTTTGCAAGTACTTCTGAGATTCTTACTGCTGGCAATAACATTTTTTTTTGGGATTACCCCGTTACACTATTCCCAAACCACTGTAACTTCTGTAAGCCAGAATCAACAGTGGCGACCACCAGAAAAAACGCCGAGCCATTAAGCTCGACGAGTCCCAGAGAAACGATTAAACTGTCTTGGGTCCCGCAACGAAATTAATCAGAAAAGACAGCGGAAAAGTAAGAAAAACATAATTACCACTTCCCTCCTAATCAAGCGGGAGACAGAACAAAACTAGGCCATTAGGCACAAAGGGGGTTTTTACAACTGGGGTAAGCCCAGTTGCCAAGCACCACTGGTTAAAAACACTAATATTAATGGGTCCTAAAATTGTGAGATGTTTACACTTGATTCCAATAATAGGTATGGCAAAAACGCTTGAACGCACGGAAATCATCAATCATCACGTTGAGGTAAAAAGTCTGGGTCCGTAGTCTTTTGTGCAGTATAGTACATTGCAGCACGTCGCTGCACCTCAAGGTCGACTGGAAGTACACCTGCAAGTACCGGTAAGGCTTCAGTGCTAACCGTCCTATACGCTTTACATATAAAAATTAAAGCTAAACGTTGACTTTGTAGCAATTTACGTCGTACCGCCCCAATGGTGGACCTCTCAGCCCAAACAGGTGCCCCGTAACACATACAACCCAGGTAAGTAGCCCCATAGATCGTTTTTAACGTTAGAAATGATAGGCCCCAAGTAGCCTTGGAAATCCTCGTCAACGCTTAGAAGTTCTTTATAGCTTTTTCACCTACTGTTTTTACATGCTCAATAAATGGAAAGTTATTTTCTAGTACCATGCCGAGGTTTTTTTTTTTTTTTTTGGGGGGTGGGAAATCATCCTATGACTTCTTCCGCTCTAGGGTGGAGCGGAAGGGCGTGTCAGTCTCTTACTGACACGCCTCTGTGCCCAGGGGCGAGGTAACTCTTTCGAATTTATCCTCCACCCCCGTGCAGGCATCGGCCGTGGCAGGCCCCGTCCTTTGCTGACAACTCTTTGAGGCGCGCGTGGAACACTACGCGCCGTCGACTCTCGGGCCTGGTGCTGATCGGACGGCGAGTTACCCACTACTCGCCGTCCGCAGGCCCGGGTCTACGGTGGCCGGAGATCGTCTCGCGGCGTCCGAACCCCCTGGCGTCTCAGGCGACGGCTGCGGCTAAGGGCGCTAGGGCGACTCGGCTGTTGTCGAGTCTCCCTAACGTATGCCGCCTCCCTCTTCGCGAGCATTACTGCTTCGCAGAAGGAGGAGACGGCTTCCCATTCCCTCTCGCTCCGTACCATGGCCTGAACCAGGGCACGGCGCGAGAGGTCGCTGCCGCCTATCGCATCTACGAGGACACGGCGGTGCTCTGCCCAAGCGGGGCAATCCTCCACCGTATGCTCCACCGTGTCCTCTGGGCGATCCTCGCAGTGGAAACACCCGGGGGTCACCTCCGCCTTGATCCGACACAGTAGGTACCTACCGAAACAGCCGTGTCCGGTGAGCACCTGCGTCAGGCGGAAGGTGAGGGCGCCGTGACGCCTCTCCAGCCACTCCTCAAAGAGGGGCACTACCGCCTCGATGGTGGTGTGCCCAGCGCTGGGTTGCGACAGTCGCTCTCTCCATGTCACCATGAGATCCTGCCGGAGCTCCGTCCGCCGAGCCGCGAGTTGTCGCGGCAGCGGAGTTTCGCCCTGGCGTTTGGCCTCCTCGCGCCACTCATACAGGTGCGCGAGGATTTTTGCCTCCAGATCCCACGGTGACAGTCCGGCAAGGATGCTCGCCGCCTCACGGGAGATCGTGCGGTATCCTTGGATGATGCGGATCGCCATGACCCTCTGGGACGCGTTCATCTGGCGAGCTGATCGCTGCCTCAATGAACGCGCCCACACCGGTGCCCCGTCGAGGGCCATGGACCGCACGATCCCCGCGTAGAGCCTCCGGCAGGAGGCGTTTGGCCCCCTCAGATTGGGTGGGAGCCGCTTCAAGGCGGCCCCGGCCCTGTCCAATCTGGGAGCCAAACGTCGAAAATGCTCGACGAAGTTCCACCGGCTGTCGAGGACGAGTCCCAGGTACTTCATCGTACCCTCGACGCCGATGCGAACCCCTCCTACCGTGATCTGGGAACCCGCCGGTGGCGCGTTCCGAGGACCATGAAAACACATGGCCTCGGACTTGTGCAATGCCACCTCGAGTCCCAGTTGCCGGATCCTCCCTATGACTGTCACAACCCCGTGTGTCATACGGTCGGCTGCCGCCTCGTGCGACCTTCCCTGCGCTAAGACTAGCGTGTCGTCAGCGTAGCACACTACGCTGACGCCAGTGGGGAGGTCGGCGCGCAGCACCCAGTCGTATCCGATGTTCCACAAAGTCCAGATAGATACGCACCATACCGAGGTAGCATACGGACTGTTTTTTTTTAATGGAGACGTTATTAAACCTTATACTAGACCAAGACTTAAGGTTACCATTCAAGTTCATAGGTTTTATGCGGTGCGAAGGTAAGACGGTTCCGAACACCCCAGTGAGATATTAAACGAAGGGAAGTCTCAGCCAAACTCTCAAGGTCAGCCCGAGTACTTTGACTGGGCCCATCGTGGCCGGTGCCTGCATGCCTAGGGGTAGCGGATAAATTCTGAAAATGAGTTACCACACCCCTGGGTACTCAGGCAGGGAAGGAACAGGGGTGGGTTTTAGTCAGTAAGAGTCTGACACGCCCTCCCGCTCCACCCAGAGCGGGAGAAGTCATTGGATGATTTCCCAATCCCTCCGAGTACTTGACTGAATGATCAGCGGCCCATCGTTCGCATACCCGGTTAATGAGCAACCACAAGGAAACGGAATCGCGAGAAAATGTCAGCACAGTAAGTGAAGGTTTATGATAATATGGCGATGACTGGGTTATTATATGATGATCAACAGCACCACAATTATAGTGAAGCATTGATGGATGAATTGTCAGTGGCCGTCAGGCCCAACCCACCTTAGAATTCGTACCTGCATTTTTATCTAAATAACAGAGTACAGTTCCAGTAGATGATTATTCTGTAGTCAAATTGGCATACCAAAAAAAGAACCAGATAAGAACTTTGATGCCAGAATCAGAAATCGAAAACATGAAGACTGGTAATGCTTAAATATTTGGAAAAAGCTGTATTTCTGTGTATTATCTTTAGATTTATTGTTTTTTTTATATTTTTAGTGCTACTTTCACTGAGACATTTTGATAAGGTTTTTTTTACGTAACTTCTTAGTAAATTAAGGACTAACTATGTGCGGCGACCTCTCGCGCCCGGCCCTGGTTCAGGCTAGGGTACTGAGCGAGAAGGAATGGGAAGCAGTCTCCTCCTTCTGCGAAGCAGTAATGGTCGCGAAGGCGGCGGGATGGGTGAGGGAAGCTCAACAACAGAGTCGCCCTAACGCCCTCAGCAGCAGCCGCCGCAGAAGACGCCTGGAGCTTCCGGCGCCGCGAGACGATCTCCGGCCACCGTAGTCCCGGGCCTGCGGACGACGAATAATGGGTAGCTCGCCGTCCGATCAGCACCAGGCCCGACATCGACGGCGCGTAGTGTTCCACGCACGCCTCAAAGAGTTGTCAGCAATCATGGCCGATGCCTGCCCAGGGGTTGTGGATAAATTCGAAACAGAGTCACCGCGCCCCTGGGCACTCAGGGCAGGGAAGGAACAGTGGTGGGTTTTAGTCAGTAAGAGTCTGACACGCCCTCCCGCTCCACCCAGAGCGGGAGATGTAATTGGATGATTTCCAACCCCACAAAAAAAAGGACTAACTACGAGTATGTAGATTATGCGTGGTAGATTACGGCCCACACCCTCTTAGAGAGAGGAGGCCTGGGAACCAGCAGTACCCACTGAATTAAAAGGCTGATGATGATAATGATGTAGAATTGTAGATTTTTGTGATTTTTAAAGTCGATGGATGGATCTCAATCTATAAGTGAAAAAAATAAAAAATAATGAAAAAGTGTTTATTCACAATAACACAGCAACCCTTGAATATTTACCTCTGCCAAACTGCACAGCAGTTTGTTGGCAGATGTAGCTCCTTTTCTTTAGCATATTATATTATACAGGGTGTAACGGAAAGGTGCGGCCACACTCCAAGAACCGGCTCCGCCCATGGAAACGAACAACTTCCTCCAAGAAAAAAAAAGTAAAAACATCCCAAAAAAAAAAAAATATTGGACTTTGCATACAAAGTGATCATCAGCTGATCAATATTTGTATGGGGGGGTAAAAAAAAAAAAAAAATCCCGAGAATCTTCTCACTTCCTCCCTAATAAAGCTGCCCATATCGATGGGCAGATGCAGCTCCCAAAACATGACCACACCCCCCTGCCACACCCTGTATATACAGATAAACACAAACGTAAATTTATATATTACTTTATAAATTACATTTATATATTCTCAACAGTGAGACTTTGACAGAACACATTGAAGAGGTACCTACGTATTTTTTTCTTAAAAGACGCCTTTGTGATACAATTGTTTATATCGACTGGAAGGTTATTAAAAATAGTTGGAACTAAAATCTTTCTACATCTTCGACCATAATAGTTGTTACAAGTGGGTACAACAAACCTTTTCATATTACTGTTCCTTTGAGATCTTGTACGTATAACATTGGTTTTAAATATATCACTACTAAACTGTTCTAAAGATACTGACAACACTACCCTCTCATGAACCGGCAGCATTTTACATTCCAAAAATAAATCTTCGTAATCACTACTTTTACAACGGATTTTTGTGTTTTTATCTACTAAAAGTTTCATGAATCTGATTTGTATTTTTTTTAATTTATCCAAATATGTCTTAAATTTATTACCATAGCATGCCAACCCATAAGAAAGCAGTGAGTCCCCCAGTGCATAGTAGACCATGAACAAAGTTGCCCTATCCAGTACAAAACTAAGGTGGCGGAACTTCACAAGCACGCACCTGAGTTTGTCACATAATTTTATAATGTGTGTTTTCCATGAGAAACTTTTGTCTATGACTAAACCCAAGTACCTGTATTCCTCCACCACCTCAATATCTGCACACTCACACATCGTCAGTAAGTAATTAGTATTAATTCATAAGCTACATCTACCTCACTCGTTAATACTTCATTTGAACATTTAATTATTGTGTTATATAATAAAGTACAAAATATTAATGTTTCATGTGCCATTACATTTTGTCTTGTTAAAATTTTATTGATAAGCTTTAGTGTTGTATAGTTGACAGGTTACCTAAATATTTTCACTCATGTTGTTTTGATTGTGAAACGTTTTTGCAATTTTAGAATCTTTTTTGAGAAATGTATCGCAAATTTTACGTAATTTTATTTATTATGTTCCTTAAAAAGAGAGTCTCAAAAAACTATTTTAATATTGTAGTTCTATTCAGAATTCCTTTGTATAACAATGTAAGACTGCTGAAAAAGACTGATTTAAAACTTAAACACTCGATATAAATTGGTTGATTTAAATTTGGTATAGGTTATTATGAAATAAATACTCGTAGGTAGGTACCAGAAACCCATTGCAATTTAGCATTTTTAGTAACAGTAGTTAGTTATTAAAAACTTGATACAAATTTTTTTCTTTGTTGAAATTGTGTTTTATCTACCTGTATTGATTTTGAAATTACTAATATATACTTAAAAAATTAAAATGCCTTATTTATTTCGACAGCCCACATTCTTTATAAGATCAGCTATCCACGTTGCGAGAGATTAGACTGTAATATTCGTATAGAGATCCACATAAGAGTTATAGACGTCTTTAACAAAAGGTTAGCCACTGATCTAAAACCTCCACCAACCCGCACAAGAGCATCGTGGTGGAGTATGCGCTAATTTGTCCCTCATCAGATGGAGGCCCATACTCAGTAGTGGGTGATAGCAGATTACTGCAAGGGTTGTCATGATGATGATGATGTGAAATCTTTGTCCGAAAGAAAACCTTAATTCATTGTTACTTGTTCAAAAAAATGCTACATAAACCTTTTTTAAATTGTACTATGATTAAAATTGGTTGGCAGAGCATATGTCAAACATGCGTTATTTCTAGATGCGTCATTTTTCTTTAAACACAATTATAAAATAATGGGGTTTAGTTAATTTTACTTGTTATATAATAATTTTTAGTTGTCGGTAAATAACTTTTACCTGTTTGTGATTTTGGTGAAATTATTACTAACCGACATTATTTCATAGCGTATTGAGAAATTTCATAATCCTTAAATGCAACTGGCATTAATGCATACTAAGCCTTTAGACTGCATTTAAAATTTATTGGAATCAAGTAGTTACGACTAATTGGCGATTTTTTACGATTTTTTTTCCAAAAATAAAAACTTTGAAATGCTCTAGTGTAAAGTTGCCAACATGTTGTTTGGCAAATATAGGCTTTCAAGCGTCGATATGGAAATCCGGTGAACACTAATCTGAAATCAGTTTTTTTTCTGTCAAGTTATAGTTTTTTACAACCTACAAGTACGCGTATTGAAATACCAGTAAAAATAACATAATAGGTATATACATAAACTGGTAATAATAATATGTAATGTAAACCGCCGGGTAGTTTTGTGGCGAACCGTTGGGCAGTAGCGACCCCACGTGGGTGATTTCCTTGAAGAATTTTTGTTACTCATCTCCGGCTTGCCTTTATTGGCTTTATTGGTGGTGAACACCCACGAGGAACAAAGCTTCCACCTCTGTTTTGCCTTTATTGGCTGACTGTAGTGGAGATTCGCAAGAGCAATCGTGTTCGGGATAAGGTGCTGGTAGGGATCTTGACCGTACTTCCGGGATTGTCCTGATAGCCGTGGTATACCTCTCCACTCCAGCACTTTAGAATATGTTGCCTCCTTGTCCTCACACTACGTGCTAGGGACTGTTTCTGGGGACCCATTTATTGAGTGTGCAGTCACCTTTGCCTTTTTATCGATGTATTTTAATAACAGTGTTCAGGCAGGGACCGTAGTCTTTGCATAGTTATTGACGACCAGTCCACTTTAGCATCACTTTGACGTCTTTAGCGTTTTCCGTATCTTGCAATAGTTTCACACCAACCGGGGGTTGTCCTTGGGTGTACTTGTATCGCGCGTACAGGGATAATCGTCGTTTTGTGCCTCATTTCATAAAAAAACGACTAAAGAGGCCACTGCGAGTTGGCTTAGGCCCCTTCCAAAAGTCTGGGACTTCAGGGTCCCGAGAAATCTTAACGAATATGTAATGTTTAAACGCGTATGAAAAGTGCCCAGAACAGCATTGCCACGTTGAATAGCAACGCTGATTCTCTGGTCACGTGAAGAGTCACTAGCTGCAGTCCAACCAGCAACTAAATGAACAGCGGAATTGGAACAGTCGTGTTGTGGACAAACACAACTGTACAACAATTGACAAGGACTGCTTAGATCAGTCGGGTTATAGTCGACTTCAACCGCAATACGACTGCCCTTGTGCAGTTAGTCTCGACTGCTCGAAGCAATCCATCTATGGTGGGCCTTACAGCCCACAAATTCTTTCTCAAAGAGGAGGCCGGTGTCCCAGCCAGTCCCAGTAGTGCGAACAGACACAGGTAATCATGTTTATGCTGTTATATGACCTGACAATAAAACCCAAGACTCCATGGTCAGCAGCCACTTTTGCGACCACAAGATTAACGGAACAGACAAACCTTTGAACGAAACCTTGGAAAGCTTTGAACGGTATATTGCAATAGCATCAAAAAGACACTCTCCTGCCCTATGCGACACGAATACTTCAGTCTAAGAATAAGAGAGCAACATCAATCTTTTTTTCACCAGTACCGTAGGCCATCATCTCTGTCTGAACAAAACATTAACTAACAAAATAAATCTTTATTACCAACCTTTTTTGTGAATAAGCCAGAATAATATTAAGCACTGGCCAAAAGAATCTATGCTCTTGCGGCAAGATCATAACACATGCCACAAAAAACAGCCACTTTAAGTGCAAGCGCACACGAGTGACTTTTGTCACGGCGACAAAAAAGTTTTTGTTACTGTCACGTCACGTCACCAAAGTGGAGTGCGCTCAGGAAGGATGACAGTCACCAAACTTTTTGAAATCGTAACGTAATTTGTATAAATGAATTTTGAAGAGACAGTCGTTATCTGACACAAAAAAAAACACAACAGTTTTGTCACGGGCTTGTTCGTGGGTCCGTGGACTAAAATGTCACGAGATTGTCACGGCGTAATGTGCGCGCATCTCCATAAATATATTCATAGACTGAACGCTGGTGGTCAAGCGGCGCGTTAGACGATTTATCAGTCTATTTGGAAGTATGAGACGCGGCAAGGGGCGGGCGGGTCTCGCAGCGCATGCTTGCCGGTGCGCTATTGGTTTGTCAGTCGACTTTTGCTTTCCGCGATGTGTCCACGTTACGTTCTTTCTCAAAATACCATCGCGCACAAAAGTTTTTAAGTACGAAATGGTTTTACATAGAAAAAAGAGGAAAAATATTTATGACGTATATTGTTTTATGAAAAGGGAGGCTGATAATAATGCAGTTGATAATTTAAAACAATGTATGAAACGGACTGCAGAGGCAACAAAATGTTCCGAGTCTACAGTGAGATGAATAGTAAACGGTTCAAAAGATTCGAAATTTCTTTTTTTTCTGGTCTCCCGGCAAAAATAAAAGAATCAAACAAAAATCAATAACAGACATTGACAGCTTTGACCAGGGTGTTGTAAAAATTAACTACAGTTTCCACGTCACTGAAAAATAATTACCAACCATAAATCAAGTTGCGTTTTAAGTGGAAAAAAAAAAACAGAAACCAATAGAAAAAATTTAATTGAGCAGTCACAAATTCTATTACAAATAATTAAATGTCAGAGAAAGATAAAAAAATATACAGAGGAAAGAAGACTTATCATTTACACTGATGAAAGTCAAAGTCAAAACGTTTATTGCGAACTAAGTGTACAATGTTGGTGTTGTGGTTTTGTTGGTTTTGGTTTTCCCATGCATCTCACCATTCTTGGACAGACGGTCGTGGGACCGTCTAACCAAAGGCATTAAAAAACGAGCTATCTAAAGGTAGGTAGGTGGTAGGTTTGACGTATAGGAAAACCGTAGTGCCTATTATAATCGATGGCCCTCGAGCAATGTACTGCATAGTGCCTATCAAATTAATGTCAACTGAGTAAGCGAATACACCTGCTGGTCCCAAATAAAGGGACAAATGTTGGCAGCAAAAATGTAAGTTTGTAAATAAATGATGATGATTATGATGATGACTGAAAACATAAATTTAATTGGAGCTGGACTGGGGAAAATTATACACCAAGGTAAAGGAAATAAAGGGTGATTATTGTAAAAGCGATCATGTGGTCGACATGATGTGATGACATAACATTTATTATTCGCGTATTAATAATTAAAAAAATATTCAATATACATACCAATAACCAATATACGAAGCTGCGAACGAATGGCTAGTTCAAAAATGAAACAATAGGCCCAGTACTTTCGTGCGCGAGTGTACCCATGCGTAAACACTCCTGTTTCTTTTAGCGTTCCTTTTACTTGACGCGTACTGTACAAGAGTGACAAAATAGTCACGGTGACAAAAGTCACTCGTGCGCGCTAGCTCTAACCATAGATAATACACAAAATGAAAACTGTCGCTTCTCTTACATTCAATAGAAAAATGTCTTCTCTAAGAAAAAAATCAATCCAATCCTATCCTTATGTCTGAAGAAGATCCTTGCACGGAGAACTAAAAAAACAGGAAAAACAAAATGTCTTTCTTGTCTGGAGCCGTACCCCGAAGAGTTGCGTAGTGAGGAGATACACTAAGTTCAAAAATGCCACTAGATGCCAGTGCCCTCCGAAAAATTGTCTGAAAATTTGTCAAGGTAACCACTTTCGTGTTGCCCACCACCACCGTGTCTACCTAAGTGCCCACTTCCTCGTGCCCGCCAAAGTGCCTGCCTAAGTGCCCTCCACCGCCGTGCCCACCTAATTTCCCGATTCCGTGCTATAAAAGAATCCTGCCCAAAGTGTTGCGACCCATGCCCACCAAAATCAAGTCTAAAACAACTTTTAGATTCATTAAAAAGTTTAACAGGAGAGACGGTCATTTTTAAGTGTCAGAAAATGCCCGATAAACCAGAGCTCCCGTCATCAGACCATGATCCCCATCATCATTCCCATCATCATCAACCATATCCTCCACTTCCTACTTGCCCATCGCCCCAAACATCTCCACTTCCTACTTGCCCATCGCCTGAACCCTGTTTTCCACTTCCTTGTTGCCCTCCGCCCCAACCATGTCCTCCACCTCCTGTTTGCCCTCCGCCTCAGCCGTGCCCTGTTTACCCTCCTTGCCCACCACCTCCTAAGTGCCCTGATCCACCACCTTGCCCACCACATCCTAAATGCCCTGATCCACCACCTTGCCCTGATCCACCACCTTGCCCTACTCCTAAACCCTGCCCTGTCCCATGTTGTCCACCTTGCCACGGAGCAGCTATAGAAAGAAAGAAATCGGGCAGTTCTTGTGGTAAAAAAAAACCTAGAAGTGTATGTTCGAGCGAATGTCAAGCCAAATGCTCGAAAACCTCAGTGGCAGAACCAAAGGCAGCAAAATCACCAAAGTAATCAGACTTTCATTAAGTGTGCTCCAGAGATGAGAAACTTCAATCAGCTCATAAAGCTCTTAACGAAACAATGGCAACTCTCAAATGCGCGATGACAGACCTTGTCTGCAAAGCGTTTAGTCAACGCAAGAAGCTATCGACATAATCAGTTGCGGAAGTGCCAAAAAGCTCAAAAAAACTGCATACAACATATCATCTGACTGTCATGGGAGCAAAGAAAAAAGTCTGACTGTAAGCGAAAGAAAGTGAGCGACAGTCGCAGCGACACGAGTTTGAGGAGATTCAGCATTGTGAACTTAGACACGTCTAGCATAGAAGAAAAGGGCCCACCAGCACACTGCGAACCAAAACCATCACCAAATCGATCGAAGAGCAATTTGGGATTTATATTTGACAAAGTAGATTTTGCTATATCAATGATAAGCGACTCTCTGGTTTTCGAACTACCAAAGCTGTGAAAACCGCGAACTTTTAATCATCAGAGTTCTAAATATGATGTTCCTGCGCCATCACAACCCTCAAGCCCTACAGATGTAGAAAACAGGTTTCCTGGCACCACAGGCACTTCCCAGTTATTTTCATCGATAAAGGAAAGGATATGGTCTATTTTTACTGATGAAAGTGAGCGACAGTCGCAGCGACACGAGTTTGAGGAGATTCAGCATTGTGAACTTAGACACGTCTAGCATAGAAGAAAAGGGCCCACCAGCACACTGCGAACCAAAACCATCACCAAATCGATCGAAGAGCAATTTGGGATTTATATTTGACAAAGTAGATTTTGCTATATCAATGATAAGCGACTCTCTGGTTTTCGAACTACCAAAGCTGTGAAAACCGCGAACTTTTAATCATCAGAGTTCTAAATACGATGTTCCTGCGCCATCACAACCCTCAAGCCCTACAGATGTAGAAAACAGGTTTCCTGGCACCACAGGCACTTCCCAGTTATTTTCATCGATAAAGGAAAGGATATGGTCTATTTTTACTGATGAAGTGAGCGACAGTCGCAGCGACACGAGTTTGAGGAGATTCAGCATTGTGAACTTAGACACGTCTAGCATAGAAGAAAAGGGCCCACCAGCACACTGCGAACTAAAACCATCACCAAATCGATCGAAGAGCAATTTGGGATTTATATTTGACAAAGTAGATTTTGCTATATCAATGATAAGCGACTCTCTGGTTTTCGAACTACCAAAGCTGTGAAAACCGCGAACTTTTAATCATCAGAGTTCTAAATACGATGTTCCTGCGCCATCACAACCCTCAAGCCCTACAGATGTAGAAAACAGGTTTCCTGGCACCACAGGCACTTCCCAGTTATTTTCATCGATAAAGGAAAGGATATGGTCTATTTTTACTGATGACGATAAGACAAATCAAAGAAAAATCTCGAAGGAAAGTGACTATGATCAGATCTATGATCAGATGAACCAGAGTAATTTTATTGATTAAATCTTTGGGTGACTGACAAATTGTCTTTAATTTACTATAAAACATGTTTTAATATCCCACAAAGACGTTTTTTATTGCAGGCTTTTATTTAACTTGCGTTGTTATTACTATTTATGGGTTAAATCTTGCAAGTGAAATTTAAGAATTTTAAAACAGTTATATTCAGTATACAGGGTGTAACGGAAAGGTGTGGTCATATTTTAGGATGATGTTCTGTAACTTACTAATACGAAGTACAAAAGTAATAGCAAAAATCAAAATAGACTATGCCGATTTTTTTATGTTATTTTGTTTCATCAATCATATCGATAATTTCATTATCAAAACAAAAGTGTAACAGCACTAACGGTGCAAGAACCTTTTTTACGTACCTCCTCTAAACTGCTGCGCTCCTGGTATGCGCCGTGCGACCAGCGCTCGTGCGTAGTAACATTGGACACCGAAAGTAAATTGTGTTACAGCTGATGAGCTGACAAAGGACAAATAAGTATTTTCACATCACGCAAATCGCAATTTATTCATAAAGTAAAAATTAACACCAGTTTTACACTACGAGTTTTTGTAAATGATTGTAATATCACCAAAAAAGTTCACATAAAATGCTCGTCCGTGGACGGACGAGCATTTTATGCTCCACCTAGTATATATTATATTATATTGTATTGTGTGTTTGTGTGTTATTGTATTATATTTTTTATTATATTGTGTGTAGTATTGGTTGCTTTAGTTTGTCTTTTTTTCTTCTTTTTTTATGTTATGGATAACACGTCCCCAAAATTCGGGGAAACAACTCCTGCGTGGGCCTGAAATGGTACGTGGTGACCATCTTCGTCGAGCACATGCCACACTAGCTTGTGTGGAACACCTAACCACCACCTGCGCTGCGCTTGCTTTTCCTGGGGTTCTCTGCAATATGCTCCAAGGTGGCTTCTTCGACTCTAGCATCACGTACACTCGGTCGGTCTTCACTTCGGTCTCCATAAAAACGAGCTGGTGTGTTGCAGACACGGCGTCATTTCACGGAAACATTCCAAGATAGGAAGTACCCGACGTTGTTCCACGGGTCTGCCATCAACAACTCCCTATTGCTGAACGTCATTCTCACACACGAACGTGAAAGTAAGTTTTTGCGCAAATCAATCGACCGAATTTGGCAAGGGCTAGATGAAAACTGAATTGTCATTACCTATACCTAATTTATTTTGAATTTTTGTACAATTCGGTATTTTTTACCCACCCCTGTTCCTTCCTGCCCTGAATGCCCAGGGGCGAGGTAACTCTTTCGAATTTATCCTCCACCCCCGAGCAGGCATCGGCCACGACGGGTCCCGTCATGTTTGCTGACAACTCTTTGAGGCGCGCGTGGAACACTACGCGCCGTCGACTCTCGGGCCTGGTGCTGATCGGGCGGCGAGTTACCCACTACTCGCCGTCCGCAGGCCCGGTTAGGAAAAACGGGTAATGTCACCGCCTAGCAGCAAATTTAGGGACGTTTTTAAAAAGGTCGCTATACAATCAGTGTTTCCTTTAAAATTTAACAAACTTTAGACTTCCAATAGGTATAACTCCTGGGTACAAATACAATAATTCTATTTAGTCTGTAATTTAGATTTTCCAAAACTATTTGACACGTATTGTGTGAATTACGTCACTTGTAGGTAAAAAGTGATACCTATATTTTTGACAAAGTAAGAAAAATCGTAAACCATTGTGAACCAGCAATTTCAACATTACGAAATGATCATCCAATTCATGACATTCTAAAAAAATATCCGGATATTCTCAAACCTATGTCGTTCAAAGAGGCACCCAAGCACACCGTCTACCACTATATTGAAACTACAGGTACCCCAGTATTTTGTAAACCTAGACCCTTAGCGCCAGAGAGATATAAATTAGCAAAGGACGAGTTTAAAAACATGCTAGAGATAGGTATATGTAGGCCGTCTAAATCAGATTGGGCAAGTCCCTTACATTTAGTCCCAAAAAAAGACGGGCAAGTACGTCCTTGTGGCGATTACAGAGCACTAAACGCGATTACTAAACCGGATAGGTACCCCATACCTCGCGTGCAGGATTTCACTTATTTACTAACTGGAAAGACAATATTCTCAAAAATTTATATAAAGAAAGCCTACCATAACATATTAGTAAACCCACAAGATATCTGCAAAACCGCGATAACAACACCGTTTGGTTTATACGAATTTGAGCGCATGACCTTCGGACTAAGAAATGCAGCACAAACCTTTCAACGGTTTATGACAAACACCGTCTTATCAGGTCTAGACTTCCTATACTGTTACTCTGATGACATCTTAGTCAGCTCAGAAAATTCCGCACAACACTGTGAGCATTTAGAACAGGTTTTTCAACGCCTAAACGAATTCGGCATAACCATAAACCTAGAAAAATGTACATTCCAAGCCTCTAAATTAGAATTCCTAGGATACGAAGTTACGACTACTGGTATTAAGCCAATAGAGAGCAAAATACAAGCCATCACAGAATACCCCAAGCCCCAAAATGTATCTCAACTAAGAAAATTTTTGGGCATGGTAAACTTTTATAGAAATCATCTACCAAGAGCAATTGAGTATTTAGACACATTAAATAAATATATTCACAAGGCTAAAAAGAACGATAAAACACCCATAGAATGGTCACAGGATGCTGAACAAGCATTCTCAAAATGTAAAGCGAGTCTCATGAATGCGGTCACGTTATCGTTTCCAGTAACCAACGTGCCATATGCACTTTTTGCAGACGCATCAAATAATTGCGTAGGAGCCGTTTTGCAACAACATGTCAACGGACAATGGTATCCATTAGGTTATTTCTCAAGGAAATTGAATGAAACACAAAAGAAATACAGTACATACGACAGAGAACTACTTACTATCTTTTTAGCTGTAGAACATTTCAGATGTTTATTCGAAGGAGGTGAAATAATCATTTTTACGGATCACAAACCCATTACATTTGCGTTCACAAAATTAAGTAAAAATAATAACAAAGAATGTCCAAAACGTATTAGACAGCTACTTTTTATCAGCGAATTTACGACCGACATACGCCATGTGAGTGGACAGGATAATGTTGTCGCATTATCACGTATAGAAAGTGTAGAATGCACATCAAGCGTAGTAAGTAGACTATGAGAAGTTAGCACTAGAACAAAGCGAAGACATAGACCTCAAAACATTACTAAACAATCCTAGATACCAAATAAAAAAGATATTAATTCCAAATACCAACAAATACGTATACTGCGAGATGTCAAATGATACTGCGAGACCTTATATAACAGAAAACTTCAGAAGAGATATATTCCGGGCAATACATAATCTAAGTCATTCCGGCACGCGCGCGTCACGCCAACTCATTAAAGAAAAAATCTGGCCAGACATGAACCGAGACATTGGAATATGGACTAAAACATGCATCAATTGTCAAAAATCTAAAATAAATAGACATGCTAAATCCAGCTATGGAAAATATCCACCAGTACATAGATTTGATCACATACACATTGACTTAATAGGACCTCTCCCTACAACCGCAGACGAGTACAGATACTGTCTAACAATTATAGATAGGAATACTGGTTGGCCAGAAGCATTTCCATTAAAGGACCTGTCAGCCGAGAACATAGCAAAAACATTATATAAGGAATGGATAAGCAGATTTGGCTGCCCTGTTAAACTAACCAGTGACCAGGGTAGGCAATTTGAAAGCAAATTATTCACAATATTAATGTCCTATTTAGGTATACAAAAAATAAGAACAACCCCATACCATCCGCAAAGCAACGGAGCGGTGGAACGGTGGCACAGGTGTGTAAAAGCGTCATTAATGGCAAGGCTAAATGGTAACAAAAATTGGACACACGAACTACCTAGTGTAATGTTAGGACTTCGCGCTGCCATCAAATCAGAAACAGGCGTCAGCGCTGCACAAATGGTTTACGGGCGATCCCTACGATTGCCAAATAATTTAGATCGCTACATAGTAGTACAGAATATTAGTAATACGATAAAGCAATATAAGCCTATGAGTGTCAAGACTCACAATTCCAAATCATTGTTTGTGCACTCAGACCTTTTTTTTTTTTTTTTTTGGGGGGTGGGAAATCATCCTATGACTTCTTCCGCTCTAGGGTGGAGCGGAAGGGCGTGTCAGACTCTTACTGACTAAAACCCACCCCTGTTCCTCCCTGCCTCGAGTGCCCAGGGGCGAGGTAACTCTTTCGAATTTATCCTCCACCCCCGGGCAGGCATCGGCCGTGGCAGGCCCCTTCCCTTTGCTGACAACTCTTTGAGGCGCGCGTGGAACACTACGCGCCGTCGACTCTCGGGCCTGCACGCGTAGCATGACCACCGTAGAAACGGGTTTTGTCGACGGAAGAATAGACAAAATTACAGATTGTAGAAAGATTTCTACCGTCCTAAGCATGGCGATGTTAAAACTGACGAGAAGAAATGTTTCTATTCTTCAGTCGACAAAAGTCTACAATGCAAAGCATGACCACCAATTTTTCTCTACTTTTAACACTTTTTTTTTAAGTGTTAGAATCATTTCTTTTCAACAAGTGTCAAATAGTCTACATCACATTGGACCTAGATAAGATATATAATGAGTACTTGTATTGAAGCCTGAGCAAGTAAAGGATTCTAGGATTGAACCGATGACCGAAGCGAGTGGTTCAAATGTAGAATCCTGAGTGTAGCGAGGGTTTCAAAGGTACGAGACGCAGACTTTCAACTTTGACGGACAGACGGACAGGTGAACAGACGGACAGACGACCAGATGGACAGACAGACAGACAGATGGACAGACGGACAGACTTACAGACGTACCTACAGACGGACATACCGACAGACGGACAGACGGCCAGGTGGACAGACAGACAGATGGACAGACGGACAGACGTACAGATATACAGACGGACATACTGACAGACGGATAGACAGACAGACATATGGACAGACGGACAGACGGACGACCGACATACAGACAGACGGGCAGACGGACAGACAAACAGAAAGACAGACAGGCAGACGGACAAACGCACAGACAAACAGAAAGACAAACAGACAGACGGACAAATGGACAGACGGACAGACTTACAGACGTACCTACAGACGGACATACCTACAGACGGACAGACGGACAGATGTACAGACAGACAGATGGACAGACGGACAGACGTACCTACAGACGGACGTACCTACAGACGGACAGACGGACAGACAGTTGGACAGACGGACAGACGGACGACCGATATACAGACAGACGGGCAGACGGACAGACGCACAGACAAACAGAAAAACATACAGACAGACGGGCAGACGGACAGACGCACAGACAAACAGAAAGACAGACAGACAGATGGACAGACGGACAAATGGACAGACGGACAGACATACAGACGTACCTACAGACGGACATACCGACAGACGGACAGATGGACAGACAGACAGATGGACAGACGTACAGATATACAGACGGACATACTGACAGACGGATAGACAGAGAGACGGACGACCGACATACAGACAGACGGGCAGACGGACAGACGCACAGACAAATGGACGACGGACAGACGCACAAACGGATAGACAGATGCGTAAGTGACAGCAATTGGGCTCCGATTAGTCGCACAAAATTTTGTGACAGACGGTGGACAGACGAAATTGAAAGAATGAATAATTATGTCTTTGTCTTCATAGAAACGCGAGTCTACGGGTCGCCCCGTGCTCGGGCAGAAGAAAACTCGAACTCGACATAGTTGGATAGAAAGAACTTGTATCCAACTATCTAGTCTATCCTTACTCACGGCGTAGCATGACCATTTCTATCTCTATTCTACATAGAGATAGAAATGTTCATGCTACGCCGTGTTGGGGGTAGAAACATTTCTTCTCAACAGGGACAAATAGTCTACATCACATTAGACGTAGACAAGTTCTCTACTGATTTAAAAAAAACTCAATTTTGTGACTCATTACATACTTGAAAATTCAAAAATTTCAATTGAAAATTCGAAGGACAAACAGACAGACGGACAGCTGGACAGATAACAGACGGACAGACGGACAGATGGACGACGGACAGTCTCACAGACTGACAGACGGACAGTCTCACAGACTGACAGACGGACGATGGACAGACAGACAGACGGACACACGGACGACGGACAGACGGACGGCGGACAGACAGACAGACTGACAGACGGACAGACGGAAGACGGACCGATCAGACTGACAGACGGACAGTCTCACTGACTGACAGACGGACAGTCTCACAGACTGATAGATGGACAGTCTCACAGACTGATAGATGGATAGTCTCACAGACTGACAGACGGACAGTCTCATAGACTGACAGACGGACAGTCTCACAGACTGACAGACGGACAGACGGACGATGGACAGATGGACAGACAACAGACGGACACACGGACGATGGACAGACGGACGCCAGACAAACAGACAGACGGACAGATGGACCGACGGACAGACGGACAGATGGACGGCGGACAGACAGACAGACTGACAGACGGACAGACGGAAGACGGACAGATCAGACTGACAGACGACAGTCTCACAGACTGATAGATGGACAGTCTCACAGACTGACAGACGGACAGTCTCACAGACTGACAGACGGACAGTCTCACAGACTGACAAACGGACAGACGGACGATGGACAGATGGACAGACAACAGACAGACACATGGACGATGGACAGACGGACGCCGGACAAACAGACAGACGGACAGATGGACCGACGGACAGACGGACAGCTGGACGGCGGACAGACAGACAGACTGACAGACGGACAGACGGAAGACGGACAGATCAGACTGACAGACGGACAGACGGACGACGGACAGATGGACATACAGACAGACGGACAGCCAAAAAGATGTACAGATGGACAGACGGACGACAGACAAACGGTCAGACGTACAGACAGGCTCCGATAAGACGCAATAATTTTTTTGTCAGACGACGGACAGACAGACAGATGGACAGACGGACAGACGATAAATAGTAATATATTTTAATAATTATTGAAAGAATGAATACATGTCTTTGTCTTCATAGAAACACCAGTCTACGGGTCGCCCGGCTCCCCATGCTCGGGCAGAAGACAACTCGAACTCGACAAAATTGGATAGAAAGAAATTTGTCTTTTCTTGGTAGAATAGAGATAGAAATGGTCATGCTACGGGGGCTGGTGCTGATCGGACGGCGAGTTACCCACTACTCGCCGTCCGCAGGCCCGGGTGTGCACTCAGACCTTAAAGATTGTTCACATGTTCCTAAGAAATGACAAGCTTTGTCTTCCTATAAGTAGTAAGTGTGTCATCACGTGAACTCATCATACGTTTGATAGTGTCTGTAATCCATGGATATGTCTGTTTCCTTATAGTACACGTTTTGATCGGTGCATGAACGTCAAACAGGGCCATTATATGGGTGTTAAAGACATGCACCATATCAGTAACATTGTCAAGCGTTGAAATAGCTCCAAAGTTCAAAAACGATAAGTCATTATTAAAACTATCAGTACACACGTTGTTCTTGCTCTCAGGTCTGAACATAAAAGATCAATGAGGGTTTCACTTGAGGCTGTAAAATGTGTAGGAGTAGTGACCAACTGTGTAAGACAGAGGCTTTTAAGAAACTCATTAATTCTATTAGTTAACCGACGAAAAAAAGGAGGAGGTTCTCAATTCGACCGTATATATATATATATTTTTTTTTTTTTGTGTATGTTCAGCCCTCACTCCGTCATTTATGAACCGATTTTGATTGTTCTTTTTTTATTAGGTAGGGTATACCTCAAGGGTGGTCCCATGTCAAGGAAGTCAGAATCTGACAGTGGAAACCTGATATAATTGAGAGAAAACCATGAAAATTGTGGGCACGTTTAGCGTTTCTGTGTGTATGTTCGGCCTTCACTCCGTTATTTATGAACCGATTTTAATTATTCTTTCTTTGTTAGATAGGGTATACCTCAAGGATGGTCCCATAATGAGGAAGTCAGGATGTGACAATGGAATCCTGATAAAATTGAGAGAAAACCTCGAAAATTGTGGATACGTTTATAATAATAATAATAATAATCGTTTATTGCAGGCTAAACACCCATATACAAAAATAAAATAAAATTGTAAAATTAAAAACATGGAGGTATGTATAGGTACCCATAGTCTTCTAAAAAAACATTATCATTGGCACTTAGCCTATGATAGCCATCACGTCATTTATTGTTCTCGTTCAGGTGAACAGACATCCAGTGCTTATATATAGGATTAGCCAGGTTGGACGCAACAGCTCCTAAAATACTGTTACTGGAACGTCTCAAACTTTGCCAAAAAGACGCGACTCGCGACCTCATGATGGCGTAAAAGTCCGGGACCCTCGCTTCGGTAAACATGCTCGAGGCACTGCAGTATCTCGGTAATTTCATAAGAGTTCGGTAAGCATCATTGTACTGTACTCTTAATGAACTGTACATCTTTTTTTGTGAAATTGCACCAAAGTTGACAAGTGTACATTGACAGGCAATAGGCTCTGAACAAAGTGTTCTTGACATCTTTGGTGCACTTCACAAATCTGCGCGCGAGCATGTTACTCCTTACTGAGAGGGCCCTACGCTCTCGTTCAATATCGCAGTCATCCTGGAGTCTTTCTGTCAGTATGTGCCCTAGATATTTAAACTGCTTTACAATTTTTATTGTTGCACCGTTCAACGTAAGCTTGGGTATATTCTCCGGACCAGCCCCAGACCTGAAGACCATAGTTTCGGTTTTGAGAACATTATATTTCAATCCGTGAGCATTAGCAAAATGCTCACAGACCGACAGCAACCTTCTCAACCCTTTGATCGAGGGACTCAGAAGAACCATGTCATCAGCGTAACTCAAGCTGTTCACGCAGACATTGCCTAGGTGACAACCGACTCTGGTTCCTCTGAGTCTCGCGATCAAACCATTCACATACAGGTTAAATAGGTCCGGAGAAGTCAGCCCCCCTTGGCGAACACCACAATCTAGCCTATATTCACTAGATAGAGTGTCACCCCATTTTACTTGATTGGTTTGGTTTCCGTACCAGTATCTCAACAGATCTACAACTTGGTGAGGTACTTGTGACTTTTCAAGTTTGTCCCAGAGGATTTTATAATTCACCAGGTCAAAAGCCTTGCTCAGGTCTAAAAAGCAAGCGTACACTGAGGTTTTTCTGTAGGTGTAGTATGCTATTGTACTCTTTAGGCTCAATATTGCAGAGTCTGTTGAGAGCCCGGGTCGGAAACCAAACTGAGCATCATCAATTCTTACATTCCTTTGCAGAACGGGCTGAATGAGACGTTCCAACACTTTACCTATAACAGTACCCAGAGATATTGGTCGGTAATTGCTTGACGCACCTAAATCACCTGTTCTATTCTTAACAACTGGGACCACCACAGTTTTCATCAAAGGTACCGGCAAATAGGTATGTTTTACACATAAATTAAACAACACACTTAAGTGCCGATATAAATTGCCACTACCCCAGATCAGGTGCTCAACACTGAGACCATCGTGTCCCGGTGACTTACCACGCTTCATACTCCTCACAGCAGAGATTACATCTTCTAGCGTAAAGGGTTGCAGAGGCTCAGTAGCGATGGTATCAGTGCTGAGCTGGCAGTCCGCATGCAGAGGGTCTACTTTAAATTTGCTGACAAACAAGTCAGCTATTTGCCGCGTTTCCTGCAATCCATCAACAGAGACTGGTAGGCTCTGTTTAAAATTAAACTTTTTAGTAGAATTCCAGAACTTAACAAATTTTTTCTCCTTTCTATGCAAAGCCAAAATGTTCATTTTGATACAATCTTCATTTTTCTGACACCATTTGATTTTATTTTTAAACATCGCGCGACTACTACGCATTTTATCAAAAATCAATCCCTGTAAAGGCCTACCAGCCTCCACCCAAACCTTGAAATGGAACCTAGCAGTTTGATGGTAGTCCCTAACGTGGTAATTCCATCCAGTCACCTTTTTGTAACCCTTTTGTTCACCTGCACGAGAACTCAGTATAGCAGCGGCCTGCAATATATCAATAATGTGAGTATAATACAAGTTAATTGATTCACAATATTTGTCATAATGCTCACAATACATGTTTGTTACACAATCACACTTAAAAATATTAAAATCATTTCTTAAGTTATCAACACAATATTTTTGGTATGCATTTATTTGGTCTGTGGTACGTTTGCCCCATTTGATATTTTTAAGCTCGTCACGGCAACCGGCGACGGCCGTCTCACGAGTTATGCACGTTATATCGCAAACTATACGCAAAGGATAGTGATCAGACCACGTGACGTCATATATGACGTCCGCCGCTATCACAGTATCCCATGCCGCCTTTGTAGTGATGCAGTGATCCAGCCATCGCCGACTCCCACATGAGTCACTCATAAATGTAAAAGTTTCGGAGTTCAGTCCAAGTACATTATAATCTACACATTCCAGCTCCATCTCTGAACAGAATTTTATCAATTCATGGCCAAACTTCGCGGAAGGATGTGCATTAAAGTCACCCAGTACATAGACACATTGCGCATCACCTTCTTCTATTATTGCGTTAATTGCACCCAAACAATCAATAAACTCTGTCAAGTTTTCAGCATTATCTACCGGCATATATACATTTATAACTATAACATATCCCATACCAGTCGCTATTCGCACAGCCGCTAAGCGGTCGCTACTACAACTAATAGGCGACACACACGGGAACTTAGTTTTGTTCCACATAATGGCTAAGCCCCCATATGGCCTACCTCTTAATATCCCTGCTGATGTATCGACAGAAGACTTGGTTACACACCCAAAGTCCACGTTGATTTCGTTTATAAAATCTAGGTCATGGGGAAGCAACCAAGTCTCCTGCAGCAGCACGACATCGTTCGTTTTCGTGAGCTCACGCACACATTGCTCTGATCGCTTAATTGATTTACAATTGTAGGATAATATAGATAACTTACAATCCATAATTATTTATTAAAATTCTTTATTCCTCTCGCCGTATACTCACGGAATAACCTAAACCTGATACCCACAGGCCAGAAGTCAACACTTAAAAATCTTTCAAGCTTATTTCTGTTTACAGTTACTTTAAAAGATATAAATTCCGTCTCGTGTTTCTGTGTAAGCAGTTCCACCTTAACACAGTCTTCACCCTTATCATTGATGTATGACCGAATGTCATCTATGGTAGTTGATTTATTTAAGCGTGACACATAAACAGCTGAAGATACCTGTACAACCTGTAGTTTGTTCGAACCTTGACCAGTTCCACTCATGTTTGCAAACTTCTTCCGTCTCTTTTTCTCCACCAGCGTAAATGTATCATCCTCAGTCTTAGATTTACCAGCAGTATTCGTTTGCTCTGTACTTATTACCATATCTCTGTATAACGGAGTATGCGATAAGTCAGCTGTTGTTTTTCTATCGGGCGAGCTTAAAATCGTGCGCATTACCGATTCTGTCATAGGTGCGAGTGAGAGCGGGGATGTCGCCTTCACTCGTTCACGCCCTTTATCTGCAACACAATTAGCTGCTACCGTCTTCGTTTGTTGTTTACTTTTATGTTTAGCGTTTCTGTATGTATGTTCGGCCCTCACTCCGTTATTTATGAACCGATTTCGATGATTCTTCTTTCCTTGGATAGGGTACACCTCAAGGGTGGTCCCATGTCAAAGACATCAGGATCTGATCATGGGATCCTGAAAAAATTGAGAGAGAACCTCGAAAATTGGGTACAAATATTGTGTCTGTTTACTTTTCATAACTTAATCAGGTATTTGCATTTAGGAACCATCAGATCATGAAACTGAGCTGATGATGGAAACCATAGCTTTCCTAAACAATAGTAGTTAGATATAAAACTAGTTTTAGTGACAAATACCACTTAATATGGTTTGAAGAAAAGACGTCTTTACAGTATTGGAGGTAACCTCAACTGGTCAATATCCTGGGAACTTCATGGAAGGATGGTTATTTCATCAGCTCAGTGGCAAGAGGATTGATGAATAATTAGAAATTAGCCTCAGAGTGTTACAAGATGATGCGAGCCACAAAAAATCATAAAATAAAAAACTTTTTAACAAAAAAATTAACCGACGAAAAAGAACTAAAAAGCAAAAAATAAATAAAACTTTTAAGTCTTGAGTAATGAGCATATTTACCTACATAAAATATCAAATTTTATATAAACTAATTTTGAGTCGGCGCCAATTAATAAAATGATTAATTACCTACTTACAGCCTTCTTCATTTGTAAGTACTTATAAAATTTAGATATTTAATAATCAGATTGTTGTTTGGCGCCGACTCAAAATTAGTTTATATAAAATTTGATATTTTATGTAGGTAAATATGCTCATTACTCAAGACTTAAAAGTTTTATTTATTTTTTGCTTTTTAGTTCTTTTTCGTCGGTTAGTTTTTTTGTTAAAAAGTTTTTTTTAATACCGCCTGTGTCCAGCAAATTAACATTAAAATCGCCAAGTAGTATGTAGTGGTCGCAGCTTCCGAGTGAGCTAATCGAGTCCTTTATGGCATCAAGGAACAGAACAAGATCAAGCCATTGCGGTCGGTAGGCTGCACCTATAGCAATTTTTTTGCCGTTCAATGAGAGCATTAGCCACATTTGCTCGACGGATTCGAAGCTGGGATCGACCGCGGTAATACAAGTACGCGCGCTCAGCCCCCGCCGCAGATAAAAGCCGACGCCCCCACCATGGCCCCGGCGCACGTGCGCCGGCCGCGGCGAGTGACGCAGACTATATCCCTTCACTACGGGTGCGCGGCCCTCCTCCCCCGGTCGCAGCCAAGTTTCATTAACGGCCATAACGTCAAAGCAATGCCTGTCAAGAGCGCCAATCAAGTTATCATGACCTGCACCCAATGACCCAGCGTTAAGAAAACCTACCACCTTTAGTCATCATTGTAATAGTATAAAATTATTCCGTCATTTAGCAATATCAATACTATTCGTGCACATTCAATATTTTCAATTACAATTTTATAGCATAGTAGTATTAGTCCAATTTTAAATTTGTATAGAGTGTAAAGAATAAAATTAAACAAAGATTTAAGACTTCGGTTGGTATGAAATATAAAAAGAAGATTTGTTAATAATAAACTTATAATATAAAATAGTAGTTTGGTAATAGATTAGTATAGAAAAATATGTAAAGTGTAATAAAACTGGTTTACGCGTTGTTTACTGTGTTGCACCGCGAGACTCACACCTAACAGTAACATAAAAAGCAAGAAGTAGCAAACCTAACATAATAAAACTTTGGAAGAATGACTTTTTACAACAAAAACTATTTTAGAAATGAGTATGACCGTGTTTGAAAGTATTACTAGCAAAATAATTTGGACAACAACAACATTAAATAAACAAAAATAAAAAAACAGACACAAAGAAGTTATAGTTCTAAAGAGCCTTGCCCGGTGCCGGACCGAAAGTGCGCTGCAAGTCAGTCTCACTGCGAATGTGGTAAGTGGCATCTCCAGGTTTGCACCGTGCGAGAATCCGGCCGCGCTTTGTCCACACAAACTGCCAGCTGAGGCGACTGCCAGCCTCACGTGCGCTCCGAAATAACTCTCGGTTTACCGTCGTAAGGCGCTCGTTCACATAAAAGCGCGCTGCAGGGCCAGGCAAACCGAGGTCGGCAGCAGTCATGCCGCGTCGCACTCGTGCACCGTCCAGCAGCTCGTCACGCAGGTCGCGGCGCGCCAGGCGCACCACGAGGAAGCGGGGGCGGTTCTCCACCGGCCCCTTCGCTTGTGTCGCGTTGATACGCCTGCCTCCCACTCGTTCGGCGCTGACTATGTCGCGCGCCTCAATGTTGACGCCAATCTTAGCCGCAATCAACATGGCTGTATGGGTGGGATTTTCACCACTGGTCTCGGGTACGTTTGATATCTGGAGATCGTTAGATAGCAGCGGAAGAAGAAAAGAAAGAAAGAAAAGAAAGAAAAATTATTTATTTTGCACAGATTACAAAACGCACATTAATTTTCAAAAGCCCAGTATCCAAGCTAAACTAAAATAAAACTAAACTAATTAACTAATGCCTAGTGAAGTAGTGATACCTATCGTTTCTGGTGCGGTGCACCAGGACTTTACAATAGGGATAGGTATATATGTATATATTTGAGGGGGGAGGGGGAGGGGAGGAGGGGATAGACCCTCCCCCCGTGGTGGAAAAGTTTAGGAAATGCATAGTTTTTTTTTATGAATTTTTAAAAATCTCATTTTGAGGTTATGTTTTTGGAAAGCACTTTCATTTAGCGCCAATCGCGGACTATTTCTAGACTATTTCCAAGCAATAATACGATCAATGGCATCTTCAAGGTCAAGATTAACACCCTAAAAGCCGAAGGTCAAGGTCATTCGTCGAGGGGCAAAGGCATTTTTTATTTTATTATAATGTTTTAGGTTTGCATGTCGATGCAGCCACGTGTCGACGGAGCCCCGCTTCGCGGGGCTCCTACTTCTGAGTGGTTTATGAAAAGAACCTGTCCGAGTCGGGGTGCCCTAAGTCCCGAGCTCGCTTCGCTCGCTCTTGCATCCTGGCTCGACAGAGTCCAAAACACGCGTCACTTCAGTAAATACAGAGGAAGGAGCATGCGGCTCGACAGAGTCCAAAACACGCGTCACTTCGGTAAATACGGAGGAAGGAGCATGCGGCTCGACAGAGTCCAAAACACGCGTCACTTCACTTGTTGCTCGCAGCGGACTTGATCCAGAGGATGAAGACATGATGGCAGAGTATTCAATGTTGTTCTCAAGCGCGATGGCAAATGCTCTCAAACGCGAGTACAGACATTGAATGACATGACACTAAAAAAACGGCGCCAAAAATTAAATTTTGCGTTTCGTTTCACCTTAAATGGATACCATCAGAATAAAAAATAATAACTTTAGATTGTCAATAAATCAAAATTTTAATAGATAATCACCCAAAAAACACAAATCACTGACAAATTATTAAACCCAAATGAAATAACTAAAAATAATTCGAATTTTTAAAAAAAAACAAATTACTCGACATTAAAAAAAACTTATAATTTGCAAAATCAAAACGCATTATTAAAACTCCATAAAATAGCAACCCTTGCTCTCAAAATTACGTCAAAAGTAATAAAATAGTGCGAAATTTGAGGTTATTTTAACAAAGTTTGATATTTTTTATCTCCGAAAGTATTTACTTCCTAAACTTGAAACTTCGGGATACTGCTCAAGATAACAAGTACTTTGCACAAAAAAAAATTGAAGAGTCTACTCAAAGGTCCTTATTGTAAAGTTGAGCCATAGCAGCTCCTGGTCACGGTCATTCAAGTCGCTTCTCAACTGTGTTATCAGCTGGTCCACCTCCGACGAACGCGTAACCTGGGGCTGAGCCAGTTTGGTCTCCATTACAGCCACTCTGTCCTCCAAGCCACTCATCCTGTCATTCGTGGCACTCAGAAAGGATCTCAGATCGGACAGATGAGCCCGTAACAGCAGAAATTCGTTCCGCACTGTCTTCAAAAAATCATCTTTAAAAGCATTCAGCTCAGCCCGAAGGAGGTCAAGGTTGAGCTCCTGGGTGGCGCCGAGGGCCTTGCTATTTATAGGGCTGGTGTCCATCACTGTAACGGTACTATCCTCGTGTGTCGTACGCCCCCTTACCGGTGTGTCAGCCCTGTTATCCCTAGCAAGGTTTTTTTTACACTCCGGACAGATCCAGGAAGCCATTATAGTGCTGGTCTTCGGCATCTCTAAGCACTCTCTATGGTACACATATCTAACAGGTGGCGCTATTTAGAAGAAGGCGTTTATGGCAAGTTCACGTTACGTATGGTATGTTTATAGACACCATGGGTTGCAAAGCTGTAACGGATTTAAAGGCGCGCACACACTGAAGCTAGGTCACAGTTTATTCCCTCTCAATTAAAATGATTGTTTATTTTCCCTCGGATTTCGGGTAGACTTTAAAACCTTAGGAAACCGATAAATTGTTTTAGAGTTTTTTATAATTTACACAGCACTTACACACTTGCTAACAATGTTACTTGTAAGTTGGACTTCAAAATATATGTTTTTAATAAATTTATGCTAAACAAACAACTGTATTTTTATTTATATACGTGAAGTACACAGAGAGCTTTTTACTGATTGACATCCGTGACGTCATGACACATCATAGTTCCCCCTTACACCTTTATAGCTATCACTAGAAATTTTCACGTGTACATAGAGGCTGAATGCCCGAAGTTAACCAAGCAGTACCTAAGCGAAGAAAAACTTAATCATCAGTTAAGATTGCAATCAGATTGTACACAACGTATAATAGATGGCAAAACAACGGATGACTCCTGCGTGAAGACAACCATTTAACTCTCAAGACAAGCCATGGATAAGCTGGACGAACGCCATTACGTAGTCGTCTTCCCAAAACCCACAAAACTGCAACTCACCTGTGAACGAGATGAATTTAACACTTCTGGACCATCCCGCGTAACTGTCTGCTACGAATACATGCATTCACCATAGTTAACACTTACAAGATGAGATTAACCTTCAAACACCCATTCAACTGGAAAATCTGGAGACACCATCAGCATCACTTTATCATACAATCATACCATTCCATGTGATCTTATTTGGTGCACTTGTACTGACCACCATCAGTATTGCATCATCGCTGCCACACCTGGAGGCTCAAGCCACTTACAGAGCAATCACTACTCAACGCTGCTGCTGCAAACCAAGACCATCCTTATGAAGATCCAGAACCATCGCAACGCCAGGGAAAAACTCAGATGAACAATATAAATCTTTATTACCAACCTTTTTTTGTGAATAATCCAGATCAAAATTTAGCACTGGCCAAAAGGATGTAGATTTGCTTCAGGGATAAGATCGTGACCATAGATGATACACTTTATAAATAAGATCGTGACACATGCCATAAAATAACAGACACTTCAACAGCACAAAATCAAAAAAACTATCGCTTCTTTCCGTTCCCTAAACTCAGCAATTTAATAGAAAAATGTCTTCTCAAATTTAAAAATTAATCCAATCCCTATGTCTGAGTACGATCCTTGCACGAAGAACTGCAAAAACAGGAAGAGCAAATGTCTTCCTTGCCTGGCGCCGTACTCCGCAGAGTTGCGTAGTGAGGAGAAACACCATGTTCAAAAATTCCACCAGACCCATAGCCCTCCGGACCCGACGGAATGCCATTGTACTTTAAACAACCCCTGCTGCGCGAATCCAATACCCCAGCACCCACACAGAAAGTCCCATTGTCATTAGCACCCCCCGTCTCCCAAACCACGCTGTAAACCTAAATAGAACAAACAAGTCATGAGTGAATAGGTTACTTCTAGGCAAGCGTGCTCCATCTTCGACCACATCATCGACTAACATCAGGTGAAATAGTGGTCAAACGCGTGCTTATCAAGAAAAAAACTTCAAGCGAACCCAAGATTAAAACCATTTCATAAATACAGGTAAGTTCCTTTGCTTCGCCTTCTTCTTGGCATGTCGATAGCATTTTAAGCGTTGTCTCATGTGTCTTTTGATCTTGCAACGTGCAAGTGTCGCGGCAGGACATGATACCAAGTTTTCTATCACCTGAGCAACAGCACCACATTTGCATTTTAGGCAGGAATCCTATCCTGCTAATATTATATGTGCCGTGCGACCGAACTGACTTGAACGAAATTTTACTGCGAACAAGTATAGAACATGACCTGGATTCAGATAAATACCTTTTTTTTGGGTTGTGTGTTCGGGAGAGCGTGGCAGACTCTTCTAACTAAACTAAAACCCACCGTTGTTCCTTCAGTTGCTTGTGCCAGGGCTGCTGTAACTCTTTCAAAGACTCCCACGACACTGGCAGGGCTCCCGCGACCTTAACAGGTTCACCTTCCCGCATTGAGCCCGCGTGGTGGATTACAGCCCACACCCTCATAAAAAGAAGATGCCTGTATCCCAGCTGTGAGAACATTAAAAACTATTATCCAAAAAAAAAAAAACCGACTTGCAAAAGAGAAAATGTACTAAAAATTTAAAAGTGATTTAATTTCGACAAAAAAAAGAAAAAAAAAACGGTTTGTATTTTATTTCTTCGTTATTTGACACCGACTTCCGAAGTTAGTTATTTTTAGTGTATTTTTTTTTTTTTGGAAGACTTATTTTTTTTGTAAAAAAGTTTTTTTTTTTTTTTTTAAAAGCGTTACCCCACGCTAGGAATGACTCCTGTATCGTGGGTGCGTTCACAAACATGTATACTCACATAAACAAGACACCCAGATCCGGAACAACTATCTGTAGGTCATACAAATATTTGTTCCGTGCGGGGATCGAACCCGCGACACGCAGCGCAACAGCCGAACGCTCAACCACTGCGCCAACCGTGTCGTCAAATGTCTTAACTTAGCAACTTTTTAGTTGTTATAATACCCCAGAACTAAAATCCAATAACATGGAACGACGTGGAATTTAAACATACTCGTAATTGGAGGAAACCAAAACTTTACCTATGTATACATATTATTAGTTTTTGTTCAGTTTGTCGAAAAGTGCTGAAGCAACTTCGATAAAAAATTTATGGGACCGCCTGGGAAGGTTATACCTATCGAGCAAAAAATAAAATCTAAATCGGTCTAGCCATCTTCGGGTAATTGGGGAACATACATAAAAAAAAGGTTCTGACAAATTGAGAACCTCTTCCTTTTTGAAGTCAGCTAAAAAGGCTATTATTTTAGGTATGTATATACGTCCTGTGAGATAGTTTTTGACTGCCATGCGGGTGAAACCGTTGGCAATATATTTTCATCGCAACCATTCCAAGGTCGGTGTAAAGACTTCTAGTTTGAGTCTTCTTTTGCAGCAGTGTCCTATATCCAAGCAGATTATATTAGGTATACTCTCATTATTTTCAGCTACTAATAATCACGATGTCGTCAAACTGTCGCAGTCATTGCTTTCGAGATGAAAATTGTCCATGTACGATGCCATTTCACATCAGTTTCGAGAGAATAAAGAATCCAATACCAGGTAAAATGTTTGTTTATTTTTTGCAAATTTTAGCAAAAGTAGTAGATCATAATTTGCAGATTTGTTCTGCAAAGTAATAGGGTATTACTCATTTTTGAAAAGTGTCTCCATTAGATTCTATAGTACTAATAAACCAATAAAAAAAACACAAAATTTTTATTCAACCATTAAGAGCCATAAAAATGGATTGAAAAGTTACATTTTCAAATTTCGCGCGTAATTTGACGAAAACGCTGGAGGCAGTGGACGCCTAATACTCGTAGCTCTATGGTCATGACGTCAGTTGGCTATGTAAATAAAAGTACAAAGCATAGCTACGCTGATCAGTTGACAGTTGACACTTTATAGTTTACATAGCCGTATGACGTATAGCATGGCGGCTGCTATTCCATGGTGTTAAAAAACAGATTAAAAAAAAAACTGAAAACTTTGAACTGAATTTTAAAATTTATTTTGTTATTTTATGAACTAAAACTAACATTTTCCGACTGCTTTTTTCCTAAGCTATTTCAATAATATATTTTAAGTTTTTTTCTCATATAGAGTAAAATACCCTATTTTTCATCTTCGTGTCGATGATACGTAAAATTTTGTTTGGGCCAATACTTTGTCATCTGGGAATGTACTACTAACATATGAGTACCTACCGCAAAACAGGTTCGAAGGGTTTTGTTTTTCGGGGTAGGAAGGTGGAGCGGAAGGACGTGTCAGACTATTACTGACTAAAACCCACCCGTTTTCCTTCAGTTGCCTGTGCCAGGGCCGCGGTGTGTCTTTCAAACAAACCCGCGACCCATTTTTTGTTTTTGTGGTGGGATATTATTATCCTATGACTTCTAGCGCGTGTCAGATTTTTACTGACAAAAACCCATCCCCTGTTGCTTCCTTGCCTGAGTGCCCAGGGGCGCGGTAACTCTGTTACGAATTTATCCGCGACTCCTTGGCATGCAGGCATCGGCCATGATGGGCCCCGCCAGTAGTGACTGACATCTCTTTGATGCGCCGTCGACTCTCGGGCCTGGTGCTGATCGGACGGTGAGCTACCCATTATTCGCCGTCCGCAGGTCCACCTCTATGGTGGCCGGAGATCGTCCTGCGACCTCCAAAGCCCAGGGCGTCTCCTGTGGCGGCTGCGGCTGGGGGCGTGAGGGCTACTCCGTTAAGTCTCCCTCACCCGTTCCGCCTCCTCCTTCGCAAGCATTACTGCTTCGCAGAAGGTGGAGACTGCTTCCAATTCCCTCTCGCTACGTATCATGACCGGACCAGGACCGGGCGCGAGAGTTCGCTGACGCCTATTGCATCCACGAGGACATGGCGATGCTCCGCCCAAGCGGTGCAGATCTCCACAGTATGGAGAGATCACGGTGGAGCCGTGACCTCTGGGCGATCCGCACAATGGTGACACCCGGGTGTTTTCTCCCGCTTTATCCGACACAGGAACCTCCCGAAACAACCGTGTCCGGTGAGGACCTGCATCAGGCGGAAGGTGAAGAAGCCGTGGCGCCTCTCCAGCCACTACTCAAAGAGGGGCACTACCACCGCAATGGTGGCGTGCCCAGTCCTGCGTTGTGACAGTCGCTCACTCCATGTCACCATGAGATTCTGCCGGAGCTCCGTCCGCCGAGCCGCGAGGTGTCGCGGCAGCGGAAAAAGGCAGGTGGTTTGAAGAGTGTTCAACGTTCTCACTAGGTAGGATGGTAACACTTCTACGACCCGGTGACTGGTTTGCAGTAGACATGTTTGCTTTTAAATCCATGATAACAGCAAAATCATAAAGTTTAATCCTCTGCCTGATACAACATTTAATAATCTGATTTTCTTGGATTTACGAGGTGTTCCGAATTTTCTCATCACGTGTTTTGTTTATAATATGTCTGAACTTTTTAACCGACTTTAAAAAGGAGGAGGTTATCAATTCGGATGTTTACAAATATGTATTTTTTTAATGTATGTTTGGGCATAACTTCGTCATATAAAGACGTATTTACAAAATTAATTGTTTTGTTCGAAAGGAGTTTATTCCGAAATTGTCCCATTTAAATTTCATATAGATCTGATTATGAGTTTGTTGAGTTTCGGAGACATACAGCGGAACTCTTAAAAAAAATTACAGCAAAACAACCGCGATTGCTGCTATCGCATAAATATACATTGTTAACACAATTTAATTACGAATCACTACTAAAAAGAGAAAAATAAAAACTTTTTTAGAAAAAAATAGAACCGACTTCCAAAACAAAAGAACACAAAAAAAGTGCAAAATAACTAATTTCGGAAGTCGGTGTCAAAAAAAGAAGAAACAAAACCAGAAACACCGACTTCCGAAATTAAAGTTATTTTGCAGTTTTTTGTTTTCTTTTGGGAGTCGGTTCTATTTTTTTGTAAAAAAGTTTTTATTATTTGATTACAAAACATATAATACATAACTAAACTAATAAATAACTTAAAAAATAAAATATGTACAAATAAGAGGGAGGCGTATGACTCATTGGGCATCGAAAAATTCGTCCACGTCGCTGTCAATGGAAAAAGTGCCCAGAACGCTGGCAGCATTGCCACGTCGAATGGCAATGTTAATTCTTTGGCCGAAAAAAAGGCCAGCTCTTTGGTCAAGTGTCTGAACTGAATTCGACTAACATTACACTTAATTCTCTTGCAGAAAGTTGCGTGGTGGGACCATGCATGGTCTGCTCTACTAAATCACGAGACCCTAAGCCATATGAAGAAAAAAGTAGTCCTGGTTCCGGCTTTTGGTTCCACAGAATCAAGAACCCTGAATGACCAATTTAAAAACCAATCTCTTTAGATTGTAATCCAAGTTTAGACTTATAAGTCTAGTTATACCGTGCAATATAAATATTTGATCTATAAGTTTTGTTTTAATGATACACATTGAGCACGTCAGGGTATGATCCGGTACACTAAGGTCCTGGTCCAACCGTAGCCCAGACCTTTATCAAGAAGGACAGACGAGCACACAAGTACACCATATCAACATCAGTGGATCATAACCGCAAAAAAAAATAAATAAAAAAGATGGTCATCATAATCATAATAGGAATGAGTATATAAGAGGAAGGTCTGAAAGTGGTACCGCTGACTGTAAAGTTGTGTGGAAATCGGTTGTCATGGTATGGGATATGATGCGGAGGAATACAGAAAATGTCATGAGGAATGTGTGGATGGCTATAAGAGTAGGGCAAGGCCAAAGAAACGATGGTTGGACTGTGTGAAAGAGGATATCAGTCTGACACGCACGGCGCTGGTTTTAGGAGGCACGTGAGTTCCTGGAAAGAATTTGGAGAGGCTTTTGCTCATCAGTGAGATAGTGTTGGCTAGAAAAAAGTACTTTTGAGAAAAGCCTGAGCCCGGGCTGTGCAGTGAGGGCTCAATGGGACACAGGGTACTCGTAAAATGAAACAAGGTCGATAATTAACAAATTTCAATTTCAAGTAAGATGTAGTGAAATATGGAATATGACTGAAAACTTGTGTGGAAATCGGTTGTCGTGGTATGGGCATGTGATGCGGAGGAATGAAGAAAATGTCATGAGGAAAGTCTTGTGTATGGATGTGGATGGCTATAAGAGTAGGGGAAAGCCAAAGAAACGATGGTTGGTCTGTGTGAAAGAGGATATGGGTAAAAAAGGGGTGACTACAGAGATGACGACTAATAGAGGAGTATGGAAGAAAAAGACATGTTGCGCCGACCCCAAATAAATTGGGATAAGGGCAGGAGAATGATGATGTAGTGAAATATGGCCGGCATGTGACAACAAAGTCTTGAGATGTGGAAAGTTGTTTTTTGCAATGAAAAGGTAAAGGAAATGGTGTCATAATTCACCCAAAAATCTAAGTGCAATCGATACGGTCAAACTGTATGCAAAATAATTCCTTATAACTATCTAAATAAATGTACCCATGCTGCAATATCCTAATCCGTGGGATATCGTAGCTTATGGGTTGTCAAAATTTGCAAAAAATCAACTTATTGACTTGGGATTTTCACAGCTGTAGTGCCAAAATAGTCATGATGTCGAATGTATAATGTACCAATGACGCCATCGTTAAATCGATGTACAGTTGACAAAAAAAAACAGAATTATTTAGTATTGACATTATAGGGAGAAACAGAAACAAGCCTAATCTGTTGGCCAGACTCCGGCAGGACATTGGAAGGCAGTATTTCAATTGTATACTCTGCAATTCAAAATACCTCTTCCAAGCAACCTAGATTACGAAAAAAAAGGTTTAAATAATGTTGATAGAAGAAAGACGCTGCGTTGCATTCCATTGTTTAATATTTAGCTTGGGCTAGGTACGAAGGAAATCTGACCCAGCCTGCTCAATTTTTAACCGACTTTCGAAAAAGGTAGAGGTTCTATGTTCGACTGTATGTATGTCTTTTTTTTATATACATCCGCGCATTTCTCCGTCAGTTGTGGACCGATTTTCAAAATCCTTTTTTTATCCAAAAGAATATACTCCCGAGGTGGTCCCATATAAATTTTATCGAAATTGCTTTAGCGCTTTTTGAGGAACTGAACAAAAACGAAGTTCGTGTTCGTACGTGTTCTCCAAATTAATGTTTAAATTCCACGTTCCATGTTATTGGGGTTTTTAGTTCTGGGGTAAAAAGTAAAAAGCGAAAAATAAAAAACTTTCTTACAAAAAAAAAAACCGACTTCCAAAAAAAATACACTAAAAATTTAAAAACATCTTTAATTTCGGAAGTCGGTGTTTGTATTTTATTTCTTCGATATTTGACACCGACTTCCGAAATTAAAGTTATTTTTAAATTTTTAGTGTATTTTTTTTGGAAGTCGGTTGTTTTTTTTGTAAAAAAGTTTTTTAGATTTTATATTAGCTGATATTGAAAATAATTAATTAGTTTCTGTATCATTAAAAACATAAAAGCTGGGAGCTTAATATGCTTCTCGAAACGTGGAGGAATATCGTTATGTTATGGATATACTCATCCATGGACCATCCTCGGTATGCATAGCTTAACTATGATGAACAATCCATGCAGTGCTGTTAAATAATACCATGAAATGTAAAATACTATAAAACCAAGTCGTTGTCTGCATCTGTCTGTTTCTTACTACTTCTAATCCACTCCACTCTACGGGTTTTGGTGTAGTTTTCACTAATAATAATAAAACTTTTATTTCGCGCAGTCTATAGGGTTAGTAACAATTTACTTAAAAAACTAGTGTTAGTAGGTACAGATATTTAAAACTAAAACATACAGGTACACTTCAGCGTGGAGCTACATCCACCACTGCATCATCGGAGAATCCCACCGATCTGCCAACACGATGTGAATAGTGTTGGTGCTGCTACGAACACGCGTCATCAGAGAGGCACATCTCTTTCTAATAATGGCAGTGAACCCATTAATGTTTGTGTCCCGCAAACATTGATAATTGCAACGCAACGTATTTCTTCTATCAACATTAACTAATCCTAGCAATCTACCTAGATTGTTAGGTTTAGTTAAGATTTTTAAGTTAAGGTTAAGGTTATGGTTGAGGCTTTTAAGAGGTATTTTGAATTGCTGAGTATACAATTGAAATAAATGAATACCTTAATACTATTGATGAGAATGAGATCTACAACTATTTTTTCATTTCTCATACTCGGAAAGTAAGAAAGAAAGAAAAGAAAGAAAAAGAATTTATTTGCCACAAATTAACGATATACACAACAATATGATTTTGCTAACTTAGACCCTGTGTTTTTTTTTTAAGTAGTGTTTGTTTGATCCGAGTAGCGGGTGGAAAACGCTGCTTCCCTCCCTAGGGCGGGCAAGACTCATAGTAATTGCCCTAGGGCCGGATTGAATTTTAAAAATAGAACTAAATTTGTGAGTGTATAAACAGCCAGTGTGAATTAAAAAAATACCTATTAAGCGGGACGGCTGACAGCGGTGACGCGGTATGTTCCATATTTAAATTTAAAAAAAAAACTATTGTCTATTTTGGCGGGATACTAACTAGACTGGGGTTATAACAGTTCAAACAAGATATATGTTATTCCTGTTACTGTTACGCAATCATAACTGATGTCATTAACTGTTAAGCGCTATTAACTGCCAATCACCTTGAGTGGGTAGCTTGCGTGTTCTGTGCTGAGCTCACGTAACGCGTCGTACGTCCACCCAGTAATACTCGTAGGACTGGCCCACCAAGGGGCGCTGTCCGAAATTAAACGGCCCCATGGCAAAATCCGGGTTGTCAAATTAAACCCCGAGGACAACCCGGGTTGACAGCCGATTATTTTTTTTTTTTTATTCTCTTTAATTTATTTTTTTTTTGGTCCGACTCACCGGTGAGTTGGCGGGGCTTCACAGGTTAATAATTTATTACACATAAAACAACAGGTATTAAACTAACACACTGAGACTAAATTATAAATAATTAAATGATCTTTAAAATGGTGAAGGTTTAATAAAAATACGCTATTAAGTTTTTGCGTGATTCTCAATTTTTTATCCGCGTAAGACATAACTTTACCAATTAATAAAAATTAAATATAATTTCAAATATTCTGAGATCAAATTACGACGGAAATTGCCTAGAGTAACATATATTTTTAAAGAAATAAGACTAGTCGTTTTTTTTTTTTGGGAGGCCCAAAAAAAAAAACATCTCGTCTTAACGACTTGGGTAATAATCCAATGACTTCTTCCGCTCTGGGTGGAGCGAGGGCTTGTCAGACTCTTACTGACTAAAACCCACCCCTGTTCCTTCCCTGCCTGAGTGCCCAGGGGTGCGGTAACTCATTTTCAGAATTTATCCGCTACCCCTAGGCATGCAGGCACCGGCCACGATGGACCCCGTCAGTGATGGCTGACAAACATCTCTTTGAGGCGCGCGTGGAACACTACGCGCCGTCTACTCACGTGCCTGGTGCTGATCGGACGGCGAGCTACCCACTGCTCGCCGTCCGCAGGCCCGGGTCTACGGTGGCCAGAGATCGTCTCGGGGCGCCCAACGCCCAGTGCGTCCTCTGCGGCGGTAGCGGCCGGGGGTGTGAGCGCCACTCCATACTACTTGAGTCTCTCTCACCCATCCCGCCTCCCCCTTCGCGAGCATTACTGCTTCGCAAAAGGCGGAGACTGCTTCCCAGTCCCTCTCGCTCCGTACCATGGCCTGAACCCGGGCCGGGCGCGAGAAGTCGCTGCCGCCTATCGCATCCACGAGGACACGGCGGTGCTCCGCCCAAACGGGGCAGACCTCCATCGTATGCCCCACCATGTCCTCTGGGTGATCCGCGCAGTGGTAACACCCGGACGTTTCCTCCCGCCTGATCCGAAACAGGAACCCCCGAAACAACCGTGTCCGGTGAGAACCTGCGTCAGACGGAAGGTGAGGACGCCGTGACACCTCTCCAGCCACTCCTCAAACTACCGCCGCGATGGTGGCGTGCTCAGCGCAGGGTTGCGACAGTCGCTGTCTCCATGTCGCCATGAGATCCTGTCGGAGCTCCGTCCACAGAGCCGCGAGGTGTCGCGGCAGCGGAGTTTCACCCCGGCGTTTGGCCTCCTCGCGCCACTCCCAGAGCAGCGCAAGGACCTTGGTCCAGATCCCTTGGCGACAGTCCGGCAAGGAGGCTCGCCGCCTCACAGGAGACCGTGCGGTATCCTCGGATCATACAAATGGCCATGACCCTTTGGGACGCGTTCAACCGGCGAGCTGGTCGCCGCCTCAATGAGTAGTAACTTTAACTTTTTAAATCGCTATATCTCAAAAATGGTAATTATTAAGAAAAGCATGTGAACAATTTTTATAGATAATTAAATGCTTTTAAATTTTGGTCAAAGCTACTTTAACAATAAAACTTACCGTTGGGCTGAAAAATGCAAAAAACTCATTTTTGAAGACTTTTACTTCGATTTTTTTGTTTCGCAGATGTGGGTTTGATGGGGACTTTTGTTTCATTTATAATGGTGTTCTGTTCATCCGCACAAATTTTCAGCTCTAAGCGAATTATTGTAACCTTGAATGTCTATTTTGACCGGGCTACATGGTAAAAATAATTAAATTATCTTATATATGTATAACCCAGATAACAGGTCCCGGCTTTGAAAAGGGTGTAGGATAAAAGTGTAAAGCACTTATTTTAGGTTGCCCATAACCCAATTGACTTTGAGTCTGTGCCACATGTCTTCTTCACAGCACACACAATCACTCACAATCTTCAATCATCATACAATTAGGACCCATTTTGTTTTTACTATGCATGGCTTTTGACCTGATGGTAAGCGATGATGTGGTCGAACATGGAGCACGCTTGCTTAGAAGTAACCTATTCACTCTTGGCTTATAGACTCCCAGGATGTAGCTATCAGGAAACACAGACTCTGGCAGAGAATTTCTCTCCTGTACGCACAATAAATGTGTCCAAAACGTTTTGTGCGTGTAGGTGTAGTGTTTTAGACCGTCCCGCTCAAGGGTGGAGCAGAAGAGCGATGTCAGACTCTTACTGACTATAACCCACCCCTGTTCCTCCCTGCCCTGAATGCCCAAGGGCGAGGTAACTCTTTCGAATTTGTTCTCAACCCCCGGGCAGGCATCGGCCATGACGGGCCCCGTCGTGTTTGCTGACAACTCTTAGAGGTGCGCGTGGAACACTACGCACCGTCGAGTCTCGGGCCTGGTGCTGATCGGACGTCGAGTTACACACTACTCGCCGTCCGCAGGCCCGGGTCTACGGTGGCTGGAGATCGTCTCGCGACGTCCTCCGCCTAGGGCGTCTCCTGCGGCGGCTGCTGCTGAGGGCGTGAGGGCGAGTCTGTTGTTGTAGCCTCTCCCTCACCCGCTCCACCTCCTCCTTCGCGAGCATTACTGCTTCGCAGAAGGAGGAGATTGCTTCCCATTCCCTCTCGCTCCGTACCATGGCCTGGACCAGGGCCGGGCGCGAGAGGTCGCTGCCGCCGATCGCCTCCACGAGGGAACCGTGGTACTTGGCAACTGAACTTACCGCAGTTGTAAATGTCCCTTTGTGCAAATTGGCGTAGATTTGTTCTGTCTCCTCCTTTATAAGGAGGGAAGTGGAAATTATGGTATTTGCTACTCCTCCTTCTTTTTGTTGATTAATTTCGTTGCCCTAGGCAGTTTAATCGCTTCTCCGAGACCCGTCGACCTTCATTTTTGAAGTAAAACTTCTTTACGCACGACTTTTGACTTGGGGAGTTCGCTGGTGAATGCGTGACGAGAGCGTTACGGGCGAGGCGAATGGTAGAGATGGAGCTAAAGAAGTTTTACTTGAGTCGTGTGGTCTAAAGCACACTCGTTTTTTTACTGGTAACCGCCAACTGTTGATTCTGGCTTGCAAGAAGTTGCAGTGGTTTCGGGTAGCGTGACGGCATTGCCCCAAAAAAAAAATGTCTTCTTCCACACTCCATCTTTCTTTTTTCTTCCAGGCACCAACTCCGCGAGCTCACCCGGCTATCGTCAGGTGATCTTCACGAGACGATTATACTTCCGCCTGCATTTGGTCGCAGACGGATTGCCACGTGTCTGAAATAACTCGTTGCACAGTTTTACTTTGGTTTCGTCTCACGGCGAAGGCGCTGCGAGTACATCATATCTCGCAGAGGCCGCGCGACACGCACCGCTATTGTATCGCTCTGCGAAAACATCTTCACAGAGTTGTAATAGAATTAAATTTCAGGACGATAATATTGCAGCGATACCTAACTCTCCCGTGCAGCTGGCGCGTTATCTATAATATTATAAAGAGGTAAAGTTTGTGAGATTGTAGGGGGTAATCTCTGGATCTCCTGAACCGATTTTGAAAATTCTTTTACCAATAGAATGCCACGTTATTTGTGAGTGTCACAGGCTACACATTTTTGAAATCCACGCTGACGAAGTCGCAGGTGAAGTGCTAGTATGTTAAAAATAAGACTCTTTTTTAATTCCGACAGAATAAGACCTCTTCTGCCAGAATCTAGCAAAAATATTTTTTTTCCCATTTCATGTCACTGTCATTATGACATTTTTATCATAAAACTAGCATCAAAAAAATAATAAATATTACAAAAAAAAGTCAGTAAAATAATGAAATTTCCAAAAAAAGTCAGTAAATTTACAATGAATTTCTGATAATATGAATCAGGTAAAATACAAAAATTAATAAACTGAAACATTGTTCGTAGATTTTTAACTTCATCCCTTGATATGACAATAATCTGGTCATTTTATAAAAAAAAAACCGATTGCTGGCGATATTCTGAACTAGTGGGCAAGCACTCGGACCCCATGGCTCTAAACTTGCAACGTAAAACGGCTCAAAATAATAATTATCAAAAAAGTATGTCGTTTGAGGTTTTCTCCATCTGCATTCCAGCTTAGCACACTATGCTAAGAAGGTATATAAGATCATGTGTATCGACACAAATTACATCCCACTGCAAAGACTTGCCTTTATTCTATGGCCATTATTACATCTGATATTTGATCGTCGTGTGCCAAGTCATGTTCGACAAATGATGTCACTAATGTTGGAGTGCTGTGCTATCCAATTAGTGTTTCTACCGAAATATAGACCATGGTGTCCGAGACAGTCCACAGCTTCTTTTAGACTAATTAATTTTTTAAGTAATTATACCCACAATTTCCTCAGAAATCCTAGAAAATAAATTACACGAAAAAATTAGTATGTACAATCTTATAAAGAAATCCAAGCCTATTCCACCAACCAAAGACTTAGAAGAAGATAAAGAAAAGAAGTCTGAAGAACAGACTTGTTTGAATGGTATACCGATTTGCCCAGTGAGTGGGGACTTTGGTGGAGGGTGCAAAAAAACTGTATGTATCAGCAGAGCAAAAGTAAAACACCCTGACTACATTTTTAGTACACCACGACCGTCGTGCATCGTGACCAGAGAGCTGCCTGGCCGATCCAGATCCGACATGATGTATGACAAAACACCCAATCATCTTGAGAAGGCGTTGCCACGATGTCCAATACCACCTCCGATACCACCCAGGAGGGACCCTTACGAAGAGCAACAGAGAAGAGCTATGCTAGCCGAATATAGACAGAGACTTAAAAGATATCGGGAAGAATAATATGTCAAAAAAAGAAAATTGTTTTCCAAGAGTTCAAGTCACTTTTTTACTAAATGCTTATTGATTAATCAAAGACTGGGAGACGCATGCACAAGTACATAATTATGAAGACACGAGCAAGAATATGAATACAACCAAAAATAATTTTGAAACCATCTGAAAAGAATTAGTAGGTAACCAAATTCTAGCAAAGGAAACAAAATATATATTCTGAGACTTTGAAAAAGATGTCTGATCAATTGCAGTGGCCTACTGCAATTGATCAGACATCTTTTTTATGGTTGTCGAAGTCGATTAAACAAATTACTTTTCATTGCGCTCCGACTAAATAAATTTTTCGATTAGCAGGCCTGTTTTTTTATTTTTAATATACATTTAGGGATATTTGTATTGAATTATCTCAAACAACTTAAAGTTTACAAACAAACGCACAATAGGGTAAAACTTGGAAAAATAAGTCTTATATAAGTCTTCTTATAGGAGTGTTTTTACATCTGACCGTTAACCATTGGACAGAAAGTTGTAGTTTACTTGTTCGAATAGTAGTTCTATTATTATACTTTTCTGAAGCGTATAGGTTGGAGAGCGGGGTGAGACGGGGGGTTTGACATCTCCCAAGCTCTTCAATCTATATATAAATGACCTCATCGTTGAGCTCAGCAGCAAGCGCGTCGGTTGCTCGATAGATGGTGTATGTATAAACAACATAAGCTACGCGGACGATATGGTGCTGCTGAGCCCGACGGTGGGGGGTCTCAGAGAGATGTTAGAGGTGTGTGAGGACTATGCGGATGTACATGGTCTTCTTTACAATGTAAAGAAGAGTGAATACATGATCTTCAGGGCCGGCGGTGGATGTCTTGATACCTCACCCTGTGTTACCCTAAATGGCTTGAGCGTAAACCGTGTTACTAAATTTAAATATCTGGGACATTTCCTTACCGACGGCCTTGAGGATGATGTAGACATTGAGAGGGAGCGCAGGGCTCTAGCGGTCAGAGGTAATATGCTGGTCCGCAGATTCTCCCGCTGCTCTGAGGAAGTTAAAACTACGCTTTTTAAGGCATATTGTCAGAGCTTTTACACGGGAAGTCTGTGGGTCAGTCACACTAAAAGATCGCTGGATGTTCTGCGCATCCAATAAAACAATATCTTCAGGATGATGTTGGGGCTGCCACGATTCTGTAGTGCATCGGGGATGTTCGCGCTATATCGCACTGACGGTTTTCACGCCGTTATTCGCAAAAAGACGGTATCCCTGATCTGCAGATTGCGTGGCAGCCGGAGCAAAATCCTGGAGACTGTAGCGGACAGGATCTCGTCCCCACTCTGGAGATCATTTGTGAGGAGAGTAATTTAGTCGTTTAAATATTTAATAATTTGATAATTAATCTATTTTTGACATGGTATTATTGACTATTATTTTATTTTCGATTAATGATTATTTTATCTTAATCTAATTGTATTTTAATTTAATTGTAATTTTAATTTTATTTTAATTTATTGTAATTTTTATTTTATTTCTTGTGTCTGATTTTATGATATGGGTTATTTTATGTCTGAAATAAATGATATTTAATTTAATTTAATATATCTATACATATAATAAATCTGTAGAAAAGTCATTTTTGTACATTGAAGAAATTGAAACAAAAAATAGCCAGCGTGTGAAAAGATAAGTAACAGAACCCATTTCCATCATTTTTGAAATTTTTGTCTGTTTGTCTGTTTGTCTGTTTGTCTGTTTGTTTGTGCGCACATCACGTAAAATCTACGAATTCAATGCTGACAATGTTTATATACAAAAATTATACGCAACTTGAGGATTAACTTAGTTTTTGTTTCATCGAAATCGGTTCACTCTATCAAAAGATATGATTAATTTAGTGAGTTCAAGAAGTAAAATATTACGTTACGCAATTAAGTATAGTACTTGCAACGACATCTTAAGACTAAAAATAGAACTAATGTTGATAGTTGAAATCTAAATCCGATAGATGGCGTTGTGCAAATGACGTCATTTTCTGAATCGCGGTGTTAAGATTTTCCGCGCGAGGATGACGTCCACCGTGTTTACTAGGCAAATTGGGTTTCGTTAGGTGTCTTAAAAGTTCTTGCGTGTGTCGTAAAAGTTCTTTGGTTGCTTGGTTTATCGATTTTCTAAATTGGTCGAAAAAAAAGTATTTGCTTATCTTATTGGTTTCGTTTGGTCAACTTTGGTCATTGGTTTGAAGTACGAAGTAAAGATTGTATTTGATTTACTTCGTAGTTTGAATCCAATAGTGCCAATCGTTATACAGTAAGTTAGTGTTGCCAATTCGTTGAGTCACGACCACGAACAGACGATACGTTGTCACACTAGACTGTTCGACGCACCGATCTTTTAAGTTTGTAGGCTATTCAGTCATAAGTGTTGTTAGTTTTGTTTATTGCTTTAATTTTCCTTGAAAATGCCTCAAAGAAAAAAAACTAACCTTTCGCTGCGTAGCCGAAATGCGAAAAGGATGAGACTTTGTAGGTCTCAGGAATCGGAAGAAGATCGTGAAGCACGGTTATCTGCTAACCGAGAGCACATCGCTCTTTCACGTGAATCGGAAACGTTCACCGAAAGGGAGTCACGTTTAAGTTCACAAAGAACACGGACCGCGACTTTGCGGTCTCAAGAGAGTATCCAGGAACGCGAAGACCGGCTGTCTGCTGATCGGGAGCGCCACTCTCTCTCACGTGAGTCAGAGACATTCACAGAAAGGGAGTCGCGCTTAAGTTCGCAAAGAACTCGGACCGCGACTTTGCGTTCTCAAGAGAATATCCAGGAACGCGAAGTTCGGCTGTCTGCTGATCGGGAGCGCCAGTCTCTCTCACGCGAGTCAGAGACTTTCACAGAAAGGGAGTCGCGCTTAAGTTCGCAAAGAACTCGGACCGCGACTTTGCGTTCTCAAGAGAATATCCAGGAACGCGAAGTTCGGCTGTCTGCTGATCGGGAGCGCCAGTCTCTCTCACGCGAGTCAGAGACTTTCACAGAAAGGGAGTCGCGCTTAAGTTCGCAAAGAACTCGGACCGCGACTTTGCGTTCTCAAGAGAGTATCGAGGAACGCCAAGCACGTCTGTCATCTGACCGAGAGCGACACGCTCTCTCGCGCGAGTCTGAATCTCTCTCCCAAAGAGAAGAACGATTACAAATAGCTAGACATAACTATGTAGGTGTACAAAGAAACAATGAAAGTTATCTTGCATCTGAAAGGGAAAGAATAGATGAACTAAGACGAGCAGAAACAGCAGAACAACGTCAATCTCGCCTAGAAATAGAACGAGCTCGATACCATATGAATAGAGAAACAAATAGCGGAGCTGATGAGTCCATGGAAAATGACGATGCAAATATTTTATTACCTTGGGACAATAGGGAAAAATCAGGGTTCACATATTCGTCTAGAATTAATTATGCTGGCTTTACTTTCGTGGGTGACATGAGAGAAATTTGTAATTTTTGTCATGCTTTGAAATGGAGGAAAGAGACAGATGGAATGTGCTGCTCAAATGGAAAAATTGTTCTTCCAAATTTCCAAGATCCACCACACTTACTTAAAAGTCTCCTGAATGGCGATCATCCCCAGTCGAACCGTTTTTTGGATAATATTCGTTTATATAACAGTGCTTTCCAAATGACTTCCTTTGGGGCAAAACAAATAACGGAAGGACCGTTCATGCCAACCTTCAAAGTACAAGGTCAAGTTTATCACCTTATTGGATCTTTGCTGCCAGAAAATGAACCCAAATTTCTCCAAATTTATTTTGTATCCGATTACACGCAACAGCTCAATGTTAGAAATCACAATTTTCCCCAGCTCAATGCTGAGCTTTTGGGTCAACTTCAAGAATTGCTGCATCACGTTAACCAGTACGTTCGTGAATTCAAAGCTGCATTGGAGTCAATTCCACAAGGCAGCAATGATTTCAAAATTGTTATAAGTGCCGATAGACGTCCTGTGGGTGAACACCGTGGAAGACACAATGCACCCGTCGCAGATGAAGTTGCAGTTGTTTTAGTCGACCAGGAGTGTGAGAGACGTGATATCGTGTTGCGTACACGCGACGATCGCCTTCAACGCATTTTGGAAACCCACCGAGCTTACGACGCCCTGCAATATCCACTAATTTATTGTCATGGTGAAGATGGGTACAATTTTGGGCTGTACCAAGTGAACCCTACTACGAGAGTCACTAATTATCAAAAAAAAATATCTGCTCAACAATACTATTCCTACCTTTTACAAATAAGGCAAAACAGTTTCGTATATTTGCAACGATTTCGTGGTTTGTTCAGCCAATTTATTGTGGACATGTACGCAAAAATAGAAACTGAACGTTTAGTGTATATTCGCACTAACCAGCGACGGTTACGCGCTGAAGAATACGTGCACTTGCGGGACGCCATGCAATCAGATAATAACGTCGAAAACTTGGGTCGATTGGTTATTTTGCCATCCAGTTTCACAGGCGGTCCGCGGTATATGCACGAACGAACGCAAGATGCTTTTTGTTACGTCCGTAAATACGGCCGGCCGGACCTTTTTATAACCAGGCACTTCTCACAGGACAGGCGTCATACGACAGACATGACATTATTGCTAGGATTTTTCATTTAAAACTCAAAGTCTTGATTAATCTACTTACAAAGGAGAAAGTTTTCGGTTCAACTCTTTGTTTTATGTATAGCGTCGAGTGGCAAAAGCGTGGTTTACCCCACGCGCACATTCTTCTGTGGCTGGAAGAAAAAATTCGTCCCGATGCTATAGACAGTGTCATAAGTGCAGAATTTCCGGACTATAATGCAGATCCGATTTTGCATGACATAGTAAAAACACATATGGTTCACGGGCCATGTGGCCTCTTAAACAGGGAATCACCGTGCATGAAAGATGGTCAATGCTCAAAAAAATACCCCAGAGCACTGAAAGAACTAACTATGGCTGGGGAAAATGGGTATCCGCAATACCGGCGAAGATCACCGTCACAAGGTGGTTTCACAGCTACTGTCAGATTCCGTGGACAAGAAATAATTCTAAATAATAGTTGGGTGGTACCGTATTCTCCAGTTTTGTCAAACGCTTTTCAAGCACACATTAATGTTGAAATTTGTAATAGCGTCGAATCTATAAAATATATATGTAAATATGTTAATAAAGGTAGTGATCAAGCCATGATAGCACTAAGAAATAACAACCAATTTGATGAAGTGACAAGGTATCAATCTGGCCGATACATAAGCTCTTCGGAGGCAGTTTGGCGCATTTTGAGTTTCCCTATTCATGAAAGGTATCCGCCAGTCATCCATCTTGACGTGCACCTGGAAGGCGGGCAGCGAGTTTACTTTCAGCCAGAAAATGTGGCAGAAAGAATGAACAACCCAAGACAAACCACCTTGCTCGCATTCTTTCGCCTTTGCGAAAGAGACAATTTCGCTAAGTCTCTGTTGTACAATGAAGTGCCACATTATTATACTTATAACAAGCAGCAAGGTGTTTTTAATCGCAGGAGACGTGGAACTGCTGTAGAAGGCGAGTCCGGCATTTTTAAAGAACACGTGATTGGAAGAGTATACACGGTGCACCCAAATAATGCAGAGTGTTATTATTTACGCCTTCTTCTTCACACAGTGCGAGGACCTACTTCTTTTGCTGAGCTCCGCAAAGTGGACGATATAGAATATCCCACATTTCAAGCTGCTTGCCGCGCACGGCATTTATTAGATGGCGATCAGCATTGGGATGATGCTTTAGCCGAAGCATGCGTCAGTGATAGTCCACATCGTTTGCGCCATTTATTTGCCATTTTGTTGACATTTTGTGGCCTATCGGACGCTGGGCAGTTGTGGCAAAAATATAAAGACGCGTTTGCCGAAGATTTTTTGAGACAGCAAAATATAAATAGTGAAACTTCTGACCAAGTACGTGAAAGCTGCCATAATAGGGCTTTGCTGGCTATACAAGATATAGTTACAAGTATAGGAGGGAACCCCCTCAGTCAATACGGCTTGCCGACACCGACAGTTGGTGGGGAACGAATTAATAGGGAGTATACATCTGAAATAAATTACAACCCCGAAGAGTTAGCAGAAATATTGCGAAATGGCTGTTCAAATTTGACGACAGAACAACGTCAAATCTTTGATAGAGTATGCTGTAGTGTAGAACATTCATTAGGAGAAATGCTGTTTTTAGATGCACCTGGTGGAACAGGTAAAACTTTCCTCACTAAAGTTATCTTGGCTCAAATAAGGAGCCAAAACAAAATTGCCCTTGCCGTCGCTTCCTCAGGAATAGCTGCCACTTTATTACCAGGAGGAAAAACTGCACATACAACATTTAAAATACCAATCGACTTGGACCGCACAGAAAACCCTGTTTGCAACGTGTCTCGCAATAGTGATAAAGCAAGGGTTTTACGCGATTGCGCCCTTATCGTTTGGGACGAGTGTACGATGGCAAATCGTAAAGCTGTGGAAGCTGTAGATAGAACGTTGCGAGATATAAGACAAAATGACCGACCGATGGGAGGCTTAACGGTGCTATTCTGTGGAGACTTCAGGCAGACACTCCCTATAATACCCAGAGGAACGAGGGCCGATGAAATAGGTGCCTGTTTAAAGAGCTCTATTTTATGGCGTAGTGTCATATTAACTAATGTCATATTAACTAATTTGAGCTTTAATATGCGAGCATATTTGGGAGGTGACGCAAACGCGCAGGTTTTCTCAAATTTACTACTTCAAATTGGTAACGGCACATACCCGACTCAAGAAGGAGGTAAAGTAACTTTAGTCGAAAGCCTGTGTTCTTCTGTTGCCTCACAGCAGGAACTCATTTCCTCTGTATACGGAGATCCATCAGAGATCTCGAACCATGACGCTGCTTGGCTATGCCAACGAGCTATTTTGGCACCTCGCAACGACCAAGCAGCAGCAATAAATTCTCAAATATTGGTACATGTTTCTGGAGAAAGTAGGGAATATTTATCTATTAACACGGTTTTAGAAGAAGGAGATGCCACCCACTATCCAGTAGAGTTTTTAGACTCTCTAAATACACCAGGTCTTCCAGCACACAAAATTTATTTAAAAGTCGGAGTACCAATCATTCTACTCAGAAATTTAAGCCCACCAAAACTATGCAATGGAACTCGGTTGAGAGTAACAAATCTCCAACGAAATGTCATCGAAGCCGAAATCTTAACAGGTTGCGGCTCCGGTGATGTTGTTTTCATTCCCAGGATACCCATTATCCCCAATAATTTTCCGTTTACTTTCAAACGTGTGCAATTTCCTGTAAGCCTCTGTTACGCTATGACTATTAATAAAGCCCAAGGCCAGACGTTATCCGTTGCGGGTGTAGACCTTACTTTTGATTGTTTTTCACACGGCCAACTCTATGTTTCTCTATCACGTGTTAGCAACCCAAACAACCTTTTTGTATATGCTCCGGGTAATTCCACCGCTAACATAGTATATAGAGAAGCATTAACGTAATCAACTATACCAAAGTCAGGACTCTTATCTAAATCATCAAAAAGGTGATATACTCTTATCTAAACGACGTTGTTTTGTTCTCGACAACCACGCGAACGAAGTCGCGGGCACAGCTAGTTATTAAATATATCTTATATTGATGGTATAGTATGCCACATTTCAGTGATAACACTTTGAACTTTAGCTGTCCTAGGTCAGTTTTATTATACGAGTACTCATGATTACTAGCCTAATAAGTAGCCATATTAACAGTGGGGGCATTTTATAAGGTTACTAGCTTCCGCCCGCGGCTTCGCCTGCGTGAAAAGTGTAATTATAATAAGTTTTAATCATCGACATGCCGTCGACATGCCATCGACATGCCTTTGAAATGCCGTCGACATGCCGTCGACATGCCATCGAAATGCCGTCGAAATGCCTTCGACATGCCGTCGACATGCCGTCGACATGCCGTCGACATGCCGTCGACATGACGTCGACACGCCGTCGAAATGCCATCGACATGCCTTCGACATGCCGTCACATGCCGTCGACATGCCGTCGACATGCCGTCGACATGCCGTCGACATGCCGTCGACATGCCGTCGACATGCCATCGACATGCCTTCGACATGCCGTCGACATGCCATCGACATGCCTTCGACGTGCGTCGACATGAAAAAAAAAATTAGGATATGTTCGGGACCCAATAAATGAAATAGTTTGGATATGGTAAACTATTATATTTAACACGGTATGAGTAACAAGATAGGTACCCCGACACACTGAGCGAGTGTGTGTGCCCTACAGTCTTTATGTAGAACTTTGACGTTCAAAAAAATCTGGCTTTTAGCCTAATTTAAATAACTTTTGATTTTGATTTCTACAGGATTTATTTAACGTGCTACTCTCTGAAAATACCACTCAGACTTATTATAATTACACATTATACGCGGGCGAAGCCGCGGGCGGAAGCTAGAAAAAATAAATCAAATAAATAATTAAATAAATCCTATGTGTTAATCCAGGCTATGACCTACCTGTGTGCAAAATTTCATTGTAATCCCTTCAGCCGTTTTTGCGTTACCTTCAGCCAAACATACAAACATACAAACTTTCGCATTTATAATATTAGTA